>CM077668.1:459606284-462006284 GCA_039707655.1 Elymus sibiricus
AAACCGCCGGTGCCCAAATCGAGCTCCCATATGCGCAACCTCATCACCACGCCATGATGGAGCTTGAGGCCGCACCTAAACGACGCTGCCGCATGCCTGCAACGCCTCCCTGGTGCCCCCGCTTAAGCTTCGCCTGGCCACGACGCCGCGCCTGGACGCGGCCTCCGCACGCCCGCAACCCCTCCCCGTTTCCCCGCTTCAGCTTCACTCGGCCACGACGGCGCCGCAGCAAGCCCACGGCGCCTCCCTGCTGCCCGGCTACAACTTGGCCTGGCCGTGCTGCCGCGCCTGGATCGCGCCACCGCACGCCCGTGGCGCCTCCCTGCTGCCGCACCACAACTTCTCCCGGCCACGACGCCAACATCAGGCTGGAACATCACTAGCGCCGGTGGACATGATCTGTAAGCTTATTCTCCTTGGCTATTGATTTGACGTGGCAGTTATACGTGGTTATGCACACAAATAGATGATGTTTTTTGGTTGCCCAGTTGTTTGCTTGGAATGCATCATGATTCATTGATTTAATTCTAGGTTCGCATACACTCAGAAATAATGATTGATGCTGCTGTTCCCGGACAATAGGTTCTAGCCGCTGAGAAGTCTACATACAAACTCAAGACTAAGTTTATGTTGTATTTATTTATTTCACGCTATATCCCCATATGCATACACTCCATCTGGGGACTGTGCTACCAAATTTGAAAATGTTTATTAAAATTCCAGTGGCAACAAATCAATTTTGAACATGTTTATTGAGATTCAGAGGGGAAAAATCTGTTGATAATCTGTTCAATTTTACCGGTTATCATCAGCACTTCACCATATTGGTTCTTTCTCAGTTATCTTTCGCAATTTTCGGCCGATGATTAATGGTGTGATATATTAGCGATGACACTTTTGGGGGATAATTAAGTATTCATTGTGTTCTTAGTTATGTGTGTATCAGGCATTAACTGAATGTGTCGATGAAGACCAAAAGGCATTAACTGAATGTGTCGATGAAGACCAAAAGACGTCGTTGCTCCTTTTCTCATTTAAGAAGAACTTTTTTTAACAATAAAAAATAAAAACACAAAAAGGAAAGGAAGAACGAGGTATGGTTGTTTCTTATCCTCTTCATTTTATTACTGTAGCTTGATTTGCAAAAGATGGTTTAGCACATCATTTTCTTTTAGGCGTGCTTTTTGCGTAACAGATTAACTGTACAGGTCACATCTTGAGAACACACCGATAAATTCTAAACTTCTATTTTAACTAACATCTATTATATATGCCCACAGCAGGATTCCTTATCAATATCTTCAATATTTTATTTTTCTTCACATCTTGCATAAAATCTTCAATGCAATCTATGTGTTCTTTTACTTTTATCTGATTATGCAGTGAAAAGTGTCATCAATAACCATTTTTAAATGGCGCCTCAGGTCTGCTCCTTATACTTCCTGACACCACTGGTTAAATTATTTGAACATCCATATTTTTCTTATTAGTAGATTTTGGGCTCTATATTTGAAGGCCAGGAAGCGCTCATATATTTTTAGTTCTGTACTTTATTGTAGTTTCATTAACAAGAACAATTATGGTTTACCTTATAACTAGGACTTTTGTCAAACTCTGACCTCTCTTCTTTTTGTTTGATCTAGATTATCATCCTATTCCTATGATGCTATGTTATATACTACTTGGAGCATTGCTTAGGGCTTGGTTGAATTGGCACAGTTTTCAGGACTCGACCTTAATTAGATCTAACAGAGGAATTTCAGTTTCAGTTGAAACCCAACTGCACTGATAGAATAGATGCAGATTGCATTGGCTTTTAGATCTACCCGTTGGGGTGCCAACTAGGTTCAACTAATTATTTTGCCTCTCATTGTTCCTTCCTTTATATGACATGCCTCTTTAATTAATTGTATAAATAGATGAGTTATCATGTTCATCTATCAGAAATGTACGAGTGTCATGTCTTTCATTATCTAGATTTAAAATTGATGATGAATGAACAAAGCTTTTTCACCTGGAAAGATCAAATATGAATGCAAATTTGGTTGCATTTTCCACTGTTAACCAACTAATTTTTGTTTGGAACCCATCATTGCATCATTTTGGTGAATGCAATACCTATCTCTGTGGATATTAGTCGAGTTCATCCCTTAGAGAAATACGTACAATTTAAATCATGAAATCTTCCTTCACATAAGTAAATTGCAGACTTCAATGATACAATATTCCATAGTGAAAAATATTTACAAAAATCTATATGCAAATCTTCCCGCCGCAACGCGCGGGGAATCATCTAGTTATCAAAACAAGCAAGTACGTGTCGAAGAATCAGATCATACGGAGGAATATTCCTTGCCCTTTGACCCCCTTAACAAATCCCTCGAGCTCACCAACCTAGTGGCAACTGCTGAAGCTCCTGCATGCACTGCCCTGTTGGCGCCAAGTAGCAGATTAAAATCTGTGCAACAGCATCAGGGCCGGTCCTGTGATTTTGGGGGCCCGGGGCGAAACTAAAATTTGGGGCCCTTAGTATAAACCACGTATAATAATAATGATTATACTTATATATGAAAATTTACATATGAACACTTAAATGCATCCAAAAACAGTATTCATATGAAATAATTATACATATTACCTTAAAAATTGTATCATTTTTGATGCAAAGTCACTTGGGATAAGGTTCATGTTAATCTCTTCCAATAATTTCTTCTCGGTGCATATTGATACCAAGCCATTAAAATTCTCATGAATCATTCTTGACCTCAAATAGTTCCTCGATAATTTTAACTTTGAAAAGCTTCGTCTTTCAACTGATGCCACCGTCAGATGCACTGTAAATAAGATGCAATAAACAACAGAGACATTAGGATAACAATTAAATTCAGTGACATGCATAAAAATCTCCATAGCATTATACCATCTGGCGAAGTGAATTTTAGAATCTTTAATAATTCGGAAAAAGGCAAAACTGGACGTTCATCAACACTAGCAGATTGTGCATGTGCCCCCCAATGAATTAATTGTACTCTCAAGCACACTAACATTATTTCCACCGATGTTGATGTCAACGGTTGAAGGATGCGAGCTATGCATCATGTACGAAAGGATAAAATACTTAATTAGTAATGTACGTATAGAGAGTTGGGATAAGAGAATGGTAATATAATATACCTTGGATGGGTCGGCATCGGCGATCAGGCGTTCAGCGATTTGTACTCGTTCGCGTCTGGCTCTAGAGCTCGACGGATCGGCGATGATGTGCATGTGCTTGTCCAGCGCCCAAGGTGAGAGAGCAAGCGCGTACTGACTGGCTAGACACTCGCGATTGGGAGGCCCCGGAATAGAAATCGGCGAGACGACGTACTGCCGATCAGAATTAGGAACGAAATTTGGAGAAAAGGAGCAGGGACGCAAGTTGTTATCACGAACAGGACGGCGGCTACTCCGCATCTCTCCTCCTCCTTGATTTTTCGCAAAGTGACGGCGGCGGTGTTTGCAGGTTGGAATTAGGTATGGCGCATGATTTGGGGATAGCTACCTGATGGAATGGGAAGGAATCGAGTCACAAAAATAGAAAGGAATACGAAAGCCTCGCTACGTCTTCCGGCGTCACGGCCCATACTTTTCTTAGCGCAAGCCCACAGGCTATCTGCATACACCCCCCCCCCCCCCCCCCCCTCAGGGCCGGGCCTGAACAGCATGGAACTAATCGAAAAGCACAAAAGCCAAGTTTAATCAGACCATAGTCTTGGGATACACAATAATCAACTTAGGTATTACTTTGGTAGTGATGGATACTATATTGCACAATTCATAGAGGTATAACTGAAGCATCACTGTTCAAAATGCTAGGGCGTCTGTTACCCTGCTTGCCCCATTTACAAATTTGAGGAAGAAATTAGCTATAAGCAGAAGATCACTTGGATTATGTATCCTACCTGCCGCACATCTTCATTTGTCTTCTCCGAAAGATGCAGGCCATGCCAACAGATGTGCATGCTTTACTCTTAAGTAATCGGCAGCTAACTTTTTTTGCTCTCACTACACCAGCACATGCGGCCACAAATAATTTCAGAGAAGTGCACTTGGTTACCAAGAGGAGCTGGGAGATTAGGAATGAAAACTTTACCCGCAATACTACTTCTTGTCACGTCAATTTCTTTTCGGGATGTTGCACAAGTCTAAACAAGTATTGATGGTAAGATATACACCAATGACTAAGAATCAAAGAAAAAAACTTAACTATACTATGAAACTCTATTACGTGGCAAGCATACAATAATGATGCAAAATCACGATGTATTATTCCCTAGAAAAATCATGACAAATTAAACCAAATGACAATTACATGGCCAGAAATAATTTTAAATAAGTTTTCAAATAGTGTATTTGGCTGTAGTTTCTTCTCTATATATTTATAAGATGTGCACCGAATAGTCTACCAGTACACCCCCACATGGCGGAGGATCGATGCGAGACAACTTCATTCTCTCATCACTGCTGTAACAACCCTCTGTAATGAGCAACAGTGATCCATCATGATTATGCTAAGCTACTGTGACTTGCAATGTTTAATCATGTTGGAATAATATCTCATTTCAAATTCCTCCACTGAATTCAATTCAAATTCAAAGTCAAATTTGAAGTTGCTCAAAAATTGCTGGAAAATAGTTCATGTTGTAGCAAATATTCCAAAACAAATTATTGTTCAGAAAAACAACATCACCACCAATGCTAAATGTGGACTAGGGAAATTAAACAGTGCTAAAACAGCAATTTAAATGCCATTTCCATTTTTGAAAAATTCAAATGGATTCCAAAATTGCCCAAAATTTTTGTGGCAGGGCAGAATAATGCAAAGTATTTTTGTGAACAACTTTCACATTTTACTAATTGCATTTGGCAGCTCTTTTATTTTGATACTCTTTCTGTAAAAAGAAAAACAGAAAAAGGAAAAAGAAAAGGCCTAAACCGGCTGGGCCTAAGTGCACAGTGCACTCGGCACAGCCCAACCGGCCCTTCTCCCTCCTCCCGCTCTCTCTCTCCTCCCCGTGTCGCCGTCGCCGTGGACGCGCACGCGCGCTCCGGCGAATGGACGACACGGCGACGCTACAGCGCCGCCGAGCGGATAAGAACGGCGCTCGCGGCCCCGTCATCCTCCTCCACCACTTTCCCCCTCCTCTCTCGCCCTCTCTCTCTCGATCTCGAGCTCGCCCGAGAGCCTCCGTCGCCGCCGTCGTCATTCTCGCGGCCACCGTCGTCCCCGAGCCGCACCACCTTGTCCATCGCCTCTGCCGTGCTCGACTACGTCGACCGGTGCCAGCCGTTGGAGCCGGGGAGCCCTGCGTCGCGAGATCGCCCCGTCTTCTTCCGCTACGGCCACCGGAGCTCTGCCGTCGATTCGCCGTCTCCTGCTGCTACTAAGCCACTCACCGGCCTCCTTGTGCCGCTCGGTGAGCTTCTCCTCCTCCCCCCTCTCTTCTCTGCCCTTCTCCGCGCCCGTAGCGGCCGATCTCGCCGTAGCCGTACTCGCCGCCGCAGCCGAGCTCGTCGCCGTCAATGCCGTCGCCGTCGAGCTCGTCCGAGCTCAGCAACGTGATCAGCGAGCTCGTAGGACTCGAACGCCGTCGCCCGCGTAGCTTGCCGTGCACCGCGTCGCCGCTTCCGCCCGTGCCCGTACGCCGCCGTCCGCCGCGCTGCTCGTCACCGTTGCCACAGGCCGTCTCCGGCCGAACCACCGCCGCAGATCGACGCGCCTTCGAGCGCTCATTCGAACGCGCTAGGCCGCGCGCGAAACGGCCGCGCGTAGCCGTTTTCCGGCGCCTCCCATGGCCCTCCGCCGCGTTTGGAGGTCGCCGGTGTCAAGCCGCCGGCCGCCGCCAACGTGGCCGCCACGCTGGCACCCCCTGGGTCACTGCCAGTGGGCCCAGGGGCCCCAGTTGACCAAGTTGACTTGGTCAACTCGGCTGACTGGGCGCACAGTGCCACTGACAGGCGGGCCCCACCCGCTAAATTAACTAATTAGTTTTTAAAATTAATCAATAATTAGCTTAGACACTGACATGTGGGGCCCACGTGCTTATTAACCTAATTAGTTAGTTTCTATCTCTGTTAGTCCACTGTGTCACTGACCAGTGGGACCCAGCCGTCAGGTTTGACCTGGAACAGCTGGGTTGACTCGCTGATGTCACACTGACCTCATGCTGACGTCATAAGCTACTGTTCTGGATAATGCGAATTTAGTAATTAAAATAATTCCAGGATTTTCAGAAAAAGGTTTAAATCTTTGAAAATTCGTAGAAATTCAACCGTAGCTCGGATCGAAAAGTTTTCAACATGAAAGTTGATCAGAAAAACGAGATGAATCCGAATATGTGGTCAAAATGCTTGACCTCTGGTTCAGTATACCGAAATCTGCCTAAATGCCAGGAAAATATCCTAGATATTCTCCCGCTTCGTCTGCGACGTGTAGCATTGCATTAGGTCACCACCAGCACTGCATACTGCTATGCCATGCATCTATATTGCCTTGCTTGCTTTTATTTAATGTTTCTTCCCCCTCCTCTTATCCGGTAAACCCCGAGACCGACGCAGCTCCGGAGTCCGACTACACCGTTGACGACCCCTCCTTTGCCGCAGAGCTTCCAGGCAAGCAACCCCCCTTGAACATGCCTATATCACCTATTCTTTCTCCCTCCTGCTTGCATTAGAACTGCTATAGTTATTGTTCTGATATTACCTATTCTGATGCATAGCCTATTTTTGTAAACTGCTATTGATACTTTACCTGATATCCTAAATGCTTAGTATAGGTTGGATGGTAAACCATCTGTGGCCCCTCTTCCTTGTCCTAGTTGCCCCGCTTAGTTACCAGAGCCCCGATCGATGTGATCAACGGGCTGAGCCCAGCACATCACCACACACCCCCCTAAGTTGCTCGACTCTGCAGGGCTAATATCGAGTGCCGAGGGTGATACCACTTATCGCACTCTTGATGTTGCCTCTGTAGTATAGCTAGCCGGATGTGGGTTACCGAGGGTGATTCCTCTTTCACCACCTCTGATGAAGCTTCTGTCGTGCAACTCCTCAAGTGTGAATCCATCGAGGGTGATTCCTCCGGGTTCACCTTGACGGATACATCGAGTGGGGAATCCAATGAGGGTGATTCCTCGGATTCCATCTTGATGTTATGGACACACGGTTACCTTGACTTTACTACTGTTACTGAATAAAGTCGGGTCGGCCCCGAGGGGTACCCGCGAGAGATGTAGTATCGGGTTGACCATGAGGGTACCCAAGGGATGATTACGTGGCACGGCCGGGCATCCTTGGCCCTTGCCGTAATTCCATGAGACGGGGCGACGGGGTCACATGATCGTGAGTCTCTGCTCGTTTCCACGAGCTCCCAACGCACTAATGGGTTTGGATATGTAAACTGAGTAGGCCTTTGGCCTTTTCGCACTAACCACCACGCGGGAATAGTATGGGCACTCGGCGTCGTATGTATCAGCCGAAGTTCTTCAGACGTCAGCGATTGAGCGGCGCGCGCCGGGTTGGACTGGGAACGCCTGCGCTTGTATTATGGGGGCTAGGTCTGCTCTCGGCCGCCCACGCAATGCGCAGGAATGCAAAGGGCGATGGGCCCAAGACCCCTTCGCACTTAGGATGTAGACCGGCGTGCTGGCCTCTCTGTTAAGCCTATGTAGGGCTACGACGTGTCGATCAGCCGAGGCCGGGCATGGACCGAGCAAGTGTGTCCGGCCAGAGTTAATCGAGCCTGTTGGGTAAGTTGGTGCACCCCTGCAGGGAAGTATATCTATTCGAATAGCCGTGTCCACGGTAACAGGACGCTCGGTAAATATCCCGATCTTCTACAACTAGAGCTGGATTAATATGTTGGCTCCGGGATCGCTTTCTCGCAGGGAGTCGCGGAAGGATCTCTGGGCGTTGTTACTTCTAGCTGCTACTACTATATTTATGTACTAATCTGCACTCTTCTAATGCTGCAAGACGCTTGATACGTCTCCAACGTATCTATAATTTTTGATTGTTCCATGTTGTTATATTATCAATCTTGGATGATTTTAAATGCATTTACAACAATTATATATCATTTTTGGAGACTAACTTATTAACTTAGTGCTCAGTGCCAGTTGTTGTTTCTGCCCTATTTTTGTTTTACAGAAAATCAATACCAAACGAAGTCCAAATGCCACGAAACTTTTTGGAGATTTTTTTCTGGACAAGATAAACACTAGAAGCTTCGGCAGAAGACCAGACGCCAGAGGAGGTGGCCACGAGCCACCAGGGCGTGCCTGGGGGGGCAGGCGCGCCCTGGTGCCTCATGGGCCCACCTCAGCTCCGTTTGACCTAATTCCACCACTATAAATTCAGGAAAAATCAGAAACCCTCAGGGGAGTCCACGAAATACTTTTTTCGCCGCCGCAAGTTTTTGTTCTCGAGAGATCCCATCTGGAGGCCATCTCCGGTACTTCGCCGGAGGGGGAATCGATCACGGAGGGGCTCTACATCAACCTTGCTGCCCTTCCGATGATGCGTGAGTAGTTTACCACAGACCTTCAGGTCCATATGCAGTAGCTAGATGGCTTCTTCTCTCTTTTTGATCTTCAATACAATGTTCTCCTCGATGTTCTTGGAATTCTATCCGATGTAATCACTTTTTGTGGTGTGTTTGTTGGGATCCGATGAATTGTTAGTTTATGATCAGATTATCCATGAATATTATTTGAGTCTTCTCTGATCTCTTTTATGCATGATTATTATAGCTTCGTATTTCTTCTCCGATCTATTGATTTGGTTTGGCCAACTAGATTGATTTATCTTGCCATGGGAAGAGGTGCTTTGTAATGGGTTCGATCTTGCGGTGCTCAATCCCAGTGAGAGAAAGGGACATGACACGTATGTATCGTTGCTATTAAGGGTCAAAAGATGGGGTTTATTCATGAGTGATTTTATCTTGTCTACATCATGTGATCGTTATTAAGGCGTTACTCCGTTCTTTATGGACTTAATACACCAGATGCATGCTGGATAGCGGTCGATGTGTGGAGTAATAGTAGTAGATGCAGGCAGGAGTCGGTCTACTTGTCTCAGACATGATGCCTATATACATGATCATTGCCTTGGATATCGTCATGATTATTTGCTTTTCTATGAATTGCCCAACAGTTATTTGTCTACCCACCGTATGCTATTTTCTCGAGAAAAGCCTCTAGTGAAAACTATGGCCCCCGGGTCTATCTAAATCATATTACTAAAACCCTAAAAATATTGCTGCCATTTTCTTTTATTTATTTTATTTTGTATTTTTGTTTCAATCAATCTATCTATCTATCGCATACAATTTAATCTTGCAATTGACCGCCGAGGGATTGACAACCCCTCGTTTGCGTTGGGTGCAAGGATTTGTTTTGCTTGTGTGCAGGTACTGCTAACGAGTTGTTGCGTGATTCTCCTATTGGTTCGATAACCTTGGTTTCATAACTGAGGGAAATATTTATCTCTACTGTGCTGCATCATCCCTTCCTCTTCGGGGAAAATACCAACGCAAGCTACAAGTAGCAGGAAGAATTTCTGGCGCCGTTGCCGGGGAGACATCATCAACATCTATCAAGTACCTTTGCATAAACTGTCATCTCCTTGCATTTACTTTATTTGCCTCTTGTTTTCATCTCCCCTGCTTCTAAAACGTTTTTACAAAAATACAAAAATATTTTCCGTTTGCCTTTTTCTTGTTTGCTTGTTATCTTGTTTGCGTAGACACGATGTCTCAAGAAAATACAAAATTGTGTGATTTTTCCAATACTAATAATAATGATTTTATTAGTACTCCGATTGCTCCTCCCGCCGCTAGTGCGGAGACTTGTGATATTAATGCCGCTTTCTTAAATCTTGTCATGAAAGAACAATTTTTTGATAGTTCTAATGAAGATGTTGCATCTCATCTTAACACTTTCGTAGAATTGTGTGACATGCAAAAGAAAAAAGATGTGGATAATGATATTGTGAAATTAAAATTATTCCCATTCTCATTGCGAGATCGTGCAAAAATTTGGTTCTCATCTTTACCACGAAATAGTATCGATTCATGGGATATGTGTAAAGATGCTTTTATTACTAAGTATTTTCCTCCCACGAAAATTATTTCTCTTAGAAACCAAATTATGAATTTCAAGCAACTTGATCATGAACATGTTGCCCAATCTTGGGAGAGGATGAAATTAATGATAAGAAATTGCCCTACTCATGGTTTAAATTTATGGATGATCATACAAAAAATTTATGCGGGATTGAATTTTGTTTCTAGAAATCTTTTAGATTCCACCGCGGGTGGTACTTTTATGGAAATTACTTTGGGGGAAGCGACTAAATTTCTTGATAATATTATGGAAAATTATTCACAATGGCATACTGAAAGAGTTCCTACTAGTAAAAAGGTGAATTCGGTTGAAGAAATTAATACTTTGAGTGATAAAGTTGATGCGCTTATGAAATTGGTTGCTAGCAAAAATGCTCATATTGATCCTAATGATGTGCCTTTGTCCACTTTGATTGAGCAAAATAATGATCCCATAGATGTGAATTTTGTCTCGCGAAACAATTTTAATAATAATGCTTATAGAGGTAATTTCAACGCTAGGCCTTTTCCTGGAAATTCCTCTAATAATTATGGCAATTCTTATGGCAATTCTTATAATAATAATAATAATAATAATAATAATAATAGGATGCCCTCTGATCTTGAAAGTAATATTAAAGAATTTATTAATGCTCAAAAAGTTTTTAACACTACGATAGAAGAAAAATTGAGTAAACTTGATGATATGTCTAGGAGCATTGATAGAATTGTTCACGATGTGGAAAATCTTAAGACTAAAATTTTGCCACCCAAAATTGATATTAGTGAATCAATTAAAGCTTTATATGTCTCCATGGATGAGAGTAAGAAAAGAACCGCCATGCTAAAAGCTAAACGGGAATTTTTAGAAAAAGCGATTCCTCCCGGTTTTTATCGTAGTAACGATGAAGATATTAAAATGATTGGAGTTTCATCTATTGATTCTTTGTTTAGCAATATAAAACTTGATGAAAAGGGGACTGAAGAAGAATCAACTTTAGCTAGTAGGCGTTCCCATAATTCGGAGGGTGAAAATCTTAATGAAAAAATTGCTAAAAGTGGGTTTGGAGAGGTAAAAACTTTAAATAGCGATGTGCCCACTCTCTTGGATTACAAAGATTTTAATTATGATAATTGTTCTTTGATTGAGTGCATTTCTTTGTTACAATCCATGTTAAATTCACCCAACGCTTTTGAGCAAAACAAGGCTTTTACTAAACACATCATAGAAGCAATGACGAAGGCGTTAGAAGAAAAGTTAGAACTAGAGATTTCAATTCCTAGAAAATTATATGATGAATGGGAACCCACCATTAAAGTTAAAATAAAAAATTATGAGTGCAATGCTTTATGTGATTTGGGTGCTAGCGTTTACACAATTCCAAAATCTCTATGTGATGTGCTAGGTTTTACCAATATAGATGAATGTTCTCTTAATTTGCACTTGGCGGATTCTACTATTAAAAAGCCTTTGGGTAGAATTAATGATGTTCTTATTCTTGCAAATAGAAATTATGTGCCCGTTGATTTTATTGTTCTTGATATTGAATGCAATTCTTCTTGCCCCATAATACTTGGTAGACCGTTCTTACGAACTATAGGTGCCGTTATTGATATGAAAGAAGGGAATATAAAATTTCAGTTTCCACTAAAAAAGGGTATGGAGCATTTCCCTAGGAAAATAATTAAAGCACCATATGAATCCATTATGAGGGCCACTTATGGAATCAACTTGAAAGATGACAATACTTGAAACTATGCATTATGCCTAGCTAGGGGCATAAAACAATAGCCCTTGTTGGGAGGCAACCCAATGAATAAAATAATTTTTTTCTGTTATTGTGTGTTTTCACAATTATGCTACTGGTATGATTGTGTTTTTGTGTTTTTAATTAGTGTTTGTGCCAAGTAAAGCCTTTAGGATGATTTGGAAGATAGTATAATTGATGTTGTTTGGAAAACAAAAAGTTTTGCGTCCAGTGCCCGAATTTGTTTTCTGAAATTTTTACACAGTATTGGTATATGAATTTCCCACGTTGTCCTAATTTTTCAGAATTTTTGGAGTTACAGAAGTATGGCTTTTAAATAGATTTCTACAGACTGTTCTGTTTTTGACAGATTCTGTTTTTGATGCACTACTTGCTTGTTTTGATGAAACTATGGATTGTATCGGGGGGTACAAGCCATGGTGAAGTTAGAGTACAGTAGGTATAATGCAAAAATAAAATATGAATGGGTTTGCAACAGTACTTAAAGTAGTGATTTATTTTGTTATACTAACGGATCTCACGAAGGTTTTGTTGAGTTTTGTGTGATTGAAGTTTTCAAGTTTTGGGTGAGATCACGATGGATGGAGGAATAAGGAGTAGCAAAAGCCTAATGTTGGGGATGCCCGAGGCACCCCAAGGTAATATTCTAGGAAGACTCAAGTGTCTAAGCATGGGGATGAACCGGAAGGCATCCCCTTTTTCTTCTACCAACCATCGGTAATTTTACTTGGAGCTATATTTTTATTCGTTACATGATATGTGTTTTTCTTGGAGCGTCTTGTATTATATGAGTCTTTGCTTTGTTTGCTTTTTAGTTTGTCACAATCATGTTTGCTGAACACACCTATTTTGAGAGAGCCACACGTTCATCATCATTTGATAGAATACTCTATGTGCTTCACTTAAATTTTTTGAGCTAGGCAGTTGCTCTAGTGCTTCACTTAAATCTTTTTGAGCTGGGCAGTTGCTCTAGTGCTTCACTTAAATCTTTTTGAGCATGGTGATGGCTATATTTTGAAGAAATAAACTCTCATGCTTCACTTATATTATTTTGAGAGTTGATAAGATTAAAATTTTGAAGAAATAAACTCTCATGCTTCACTTATATTATTTTGAGAGTTGATAAGATTAAAATTTTGAAGAAATGAATTCTCATGCTTCACTTATATTATTTTGAGAATTGATAAGATTGAAATTTTGAAGAAATATTTGCACTCTCATGCTTCACTTAAATCTTTTTGAGAGTTGATGATAGTAATGGTAATTTGCACAAGATATGAATTTGGTCCCAAAGTGATGAATATTCAAGAGGGATATAATAAAAACTTCCATATAGATCATTGGATATGATAAGTGTGATTCCTTGCAATAGTTTTGCGATATGGAAATGATAATATGTGAGTCATGTTAGTGAGTAATTGTGATTTAGTAAGAATATTAGTGTTAAGGTTTGTGATTCCCTATGCATGCACATTAAGTCAATAGTTATGCAATGAAATTATATCCTACTTATGGTGCATTATTCGGTGTTAGTTATGTTTAATGCATGTTTATGACCGTTTTCGTTTTATGGTTGGTTGCTTCTCAATCTATTTGCTAGCCTTCATTTGTACTAAGCGGAAATACTGCTTGTGCATCCAAAATCCTTAAACCCAAGTTGTGCCAAATGAGTCCACTATATCTACCTATATGCGGTATTTCAATGCCGTTCCAAGTAAATTTGCGTGTGCCAACTGTAATTTTCAAAATAATTTTTCCGTTTTGTGTGCCCGTACCGCTCATGAAGCGGCAGGGGTGGCCATTATTTTCCATGCTAGGTGTGTTATTCTCACGACGAGTGTTTATTCACTTGTCATTGCACGAGAGAATGGTTGGTAATAGGGATGCCCAGTCCCACAATGATATAAAAAATTAATAACAATAAAATTCCTTGGAAAGTGTTGGTATGGAGGGCACCCGTGGATACGGCTAGCCATGGATTGTGAAAGAATGGTGGAAAGGAAATAAACTTTATTTTCTATTGGGGAACCGCCTATGATGTGTCTAGCATGGAAAATATTAGGAATTCTCGGTCGTTTTCGTGGACAGAAAAAGCATGCCTCTCAAAATATTTTATCTCTTTAATTTCAGCCTTGAGCTCTGGCACATTTGACAAATCTCTGCTTCCCTCTGCGAAGGGCCTATCTATTTACTTTTATGCATTTTTTATTTTATTTGAGTCTCCATCTTCTCTTACAAAAGCACCAACTAGAGAGCACTATTGTCATACTTGTGCATTGGATGTAGCTAATATTTGAGTGTGTTTCATGAATGGATCAATGATTGAGCATAATGGGCTAGGGATAACTTTCTTTAGCGTTGATATTTTGAAAGACATGGTTGCTTGTTAGCATGCTTGAGTATTTATATCTTCATGTCAAATTATAGACTATTGCTTTGAATCATTCAAGTCCAATGTCCATGCTATGAAAGAAAAGAATATGTGATGAATATGATAGGCATCATTCCACATCAAAAATTCTGCTTTTATCATTTACCTACTCGAGGACGAGCATGAATTAAGCTTGGGGATGCTGATACGTCTCCAACGTATCTATAATTTTTTATTGTTCCATGATGTTATATTATCAATCTTGGATGTTTTTATATGCATTTACAGCAATTATATATCATTTTTGGAGACTAACCTATTAACTTAGTGCCTAGTGCCAGTTGCTGTTTTCTGCCCTGTTTTTGTTTTACAGAAAATCAATACCAAACGAAGTCCAAATGCTACGAAACTTTTTGGAGATTTTTTTCTGGACAAGATAAACAGTAGAAGCTTCGGGAGAAGACCAGACGCCAGAGGAGGTGGCCATGAGCCACCAGGGCGCGCCTGGGGGGGCAGGCGCGCTCTCGTGCCTCATGGGCCCACCTCAGCTCCGTTTGACCTAATTCCACCACTATAAATTCAGGAAAAATCAGAAACCCTCAGGGGAGTCCACGAAATACTTTTTCCGCCGCCGCAAGTTTCTGTTCTCGAGAGATCCCATCTGGAGGCCTTCTTTGGTACTCCGCCGGAGGGGGAATCGATCACGGAGGGGCTCTACATCAACCTTGCTGCCCTTCCAATGATGCGTGAGTAGTTTACCACAGACCTTTGGGTCCATAGGCAGTAGCTAGATGGCTTCTTCTCTCTTTTTGATCTTCAATACAATGTTCTCCTCGATGTTCTTGGAGTTCTATCCGATGTAATCACTTTTTGCGGTGTGTTTGTTGGGATCCAATGAATTGTGAGTTTATGATCAGATTATCCATGAATATTATTTGAGTCTTCTCTGATCTCTTTTATGCATGATTATTATAGCTTCGTATTTCTTCTCCGATCTATTGATTTGGTTTGGCCAACTAGATTGATTTATATTGCCATGGGAAGAGGTGCTTTGTAATGGGTTCGATCTTGCGGTGCTCAATCCCGGTGACAGAAAGGGACATGACACGTATGTATCATTGCTAAGGGTAAAAAGATGGGGTTTATTCATGCGTGAGTTTATCTTGTCTACATCATGTCATCGTTCTTAAGGCGTTACTCCATTCTTTATGGACTTAATACACTAGATGCATGCTGGATAGCAGTCGATGTGTGGAGTAATAGTAGTAGATGCAGGCAGGAGTCGGTCTACTTGTCTCAGACGTGATGCCTATATACATGATCATTGCCTTGGATATCGTCATGATTATTTGCTTTTCTATCAATTGCCCAACAGTAATTTGTCTACTCACCGTATGCTATTTTCTCGAGAGAAGCCTCTAGTGAAAACTATGGCCCCCGGGTCTATCTAAATCATATTACTAAAACCCTAAAAATATTGCTGCCATTTTCTTTTATTTATTTTATTTTGTATTTTTGTTTCAATCTATCTATCTATCACATATAATTTAATCTTGCAATTGACCGCCGAGGGATTGACAACCCCTCGTTTGCATTGGGTGCAAGCATTTGTTGTTTGTGTGCAGGTGCTGCTAACGAGGTGTTGCGTGATTCTCCTACTAGTTCGATAACCTTGGTTTCATAACTAAGGGAAATACTTATCTCTACTGTGCTGCATCATCCCTTCCTCTTCGGGGAAAATACCAACGCAAGCTACAAGTAGCAAGCACCAACTATATGCCAAGTATTCCAAATGTGAATTCTGGTTATCTGAAGTAACCTACCTTGGTCATGTGATTTTCAAGGATGGCATTGCTGTCAACCTAGAACGAGTTCAGGCTATTCTTGACTGGACTCCTCCGAAGAATGTCAAGCAAGTTAGAAGTTTCCTCGGACTCGCAAGCTATTGCCGCCGTTTTGTCGAGAACTTCTAAAAGATTGCCAAGCCTCTGACTAATCTGCTTCACAAAGGCGTTAAGTTTGAGTGGACAGATAAGTGTCAGGAAATTTTCCAGACACTCAAGGACAAGCTGACCTCTGCTCCAGTGCTTGCTCCTCCAGATTCTCGCAAGGATTTCGTGATTTATTGCGACGCCTCTCGTCAAGGATTAGGTTGTGTCCTGATGCAAGAGCGCAGAGTAATTGCTTATGCCTCGCGACAGTTGCATCCTCATGAAGAGAATTATCTAGTACATGATCTTGAACTTGCTGCAGTGATATATGCATTGAAGCTGTGGCGACATTACCTTCTCAGAAACCGATGTGAGATCTACACTGATCATCAAAGTCTGAAGTATTTGTTTACTCAGCCGGATCTCAATCTCCGCCAACAGCGATGGTTGGAAATGATTACGGACTATGATTGCGGTATTTCTTATACCCCGGGCAAAGCTAATGTGATGGCTGATGTTTTGAGCCGCAAGTCCTATTGCAACAACCTCATGGTTCAGCGAGCTCAACCTCATCTGTATGAAGAACTGCGTAAGCTGAATCTCCACACCGTTCCACAAGGTTCTCTCAATACCCTTGTTATACAGCCAGATCTTGAGAAAGCTATTAAGCATGCGCAAGCAAAAAATGCTGAAGTTGATCAGATGAAAAGAGATCTTAACCTTGAAAAGTACAGCGATTTCTCGCTTGCTGAAGATGGAACTCTGTATTTCAGAGACCGCATTGTGGTACCACGCTTCGAACTTATGACGGACAAGGTCATGAAGGAGGTGTAGGAGATATTCCCTAGAGGCAATAATAAATGTTATTATTTATCTCCATGTTTATAATTATGTTTATGTTCCATGGTATAACTGCTATGGTTCTCTTGTCTGCAATAACCATGAGGCTCGGAGGAAGACTCATATGCACGTGTGGAATAATAAATGGTAAAATGTATTCCTAGTCTGGCCTCTAAGACTAGCTCAAGTGTTCCATGATGGTTCTATTTTCCTGATCATGGGCATGCCTATGCTGGCAACTTTGAGGGCACAATGTTAGGAGAACACTTGTGTTGAATCGACCCGAATTGATGTTATGCTATGAGATACATTCGTCACAAGTTAATGGTTAATAACACAGACAAAGTTAACGTTTGCATAATTCCTTAGACCATGAGAGTATCGAGTTTCTTCATGCTTGCTTCATGAACTTTGGAGTTTGTTAAACGTCATCCGTAAATGGGTGGCTATTACGGCGGCTTATGGGTTCATGGAAAAGTATGTCAAGTAACTTGATAGCTCAAGATTGGGATTTGCTCCTCCGACAATGGAGAGATATCTCTGGGCCCTCTCGGTGTTACCGTATCCACCATCGTCTGGCCAAACACATTGTGATTTGATCACAGGGATGCCGGAACACGGGAACGAGAAAAGAGAACAAAACCGGTAACGAGGTAACTGGCATTGTGGACAAGTGTTGATCCACGGGGATGCCAATGATTCTCACCTTGGGTATTTGTAACATATCGCGAAGTAACAGGAATAGCACATGGCAACTGGAGGTTCACTCGAATATTCATTCGTGTGGGTATAGGGGTCAATATGGGTGTCCACGGCTCCGATGTTGATCATTGATCGGAAAGTGTTCCGGGTCATGTCTATACTTCACCGAACCTATAGGGTCACACGCTTAAGGGTCATCTATCTGCTGAATACTAGACAGGGAGTCTGAGAGAAAGTCACCGGGAAAAGTTTCGGAGACAACGAAAACGTTCCGGAGAAGACACCGGAATAGTTCCGGTAAAACTGAAAAGTTGTTTTGGGGTATACCATTAAGTCAAATTGGTTTCGGCACATGCCTGGAAATTCTTGGATGGTGCCAGAATTGTTCTGGTAACTTCTGGGATTTTTCCGGGACAAAAACCGGAAATGTTCCGGAGCAGCCGGAACCGTTGTGGTAGCTTTTCACTGATGAAAAACATTGTTCCGGAATTGTTTCGGAATGCATTCAAAATTGTTTTAGTGGGTACTAGAATTATTCTCAGCACACAGAAATAATTTGGGATTTATCGGACGCAGAAAAATGTCTTCGTGAATAGTGAAAGTGCTTTTTGGTTCACTTTTTGGATAGCCACCTTTGTGGACCTGAGTCAAAGTTCTAGAAGGAGGTGGCTTGCAAGGGAAGGAACCCCTTTTGGGGGGGCCCCAAGGGGTGGCCGGCCAAGGGTGGTGGAGCTCCTTGGAGCTCCACATGGCCTCTCATCATGCCATAAATGCCCACCATTTGTGACCTAATGGATGGGGTTTTTGGTATTTTTTCAGGCAGCCCTACCCCTTGGCTTTCCTATAAATAGAGGTGGAGAGGAGCTCTCCACACTCATCCCTTGCTCTCATACACATGCCATGCTCGACTGGCTCTCTCTCTCTCCCTCCCACGAAAAGAGTTTCGTAGAGCCGAAAGGCTGTCTGGGTTCCGGTGGGAACTAGTTCTGGACGGCGAAGCCCTGCCGGATAGATGACACCGTATGTGTGCAACTTTGTAGAGAGATCGTAGTTTCGGTCTTAGTTCGAGAGTGCCTCCCGAAGGGCTCTCCGAGTGACCATCCGAGTTTCGAGGGTCCTCCCGAAGGGCTGTCCGAGTGACCGTCCGAGTTTCGAAGGTCCTCCTGAAGGGCTGTCCGCGACACCGTCCGAGGGACCATCAGACTGCCTCCCAGAGGGCTGTCCGAGGGGCAGTCAAGGGAGTACATCTTCGCGGTTGGGAGGTTGTAAATCCTAGCTGCGGGGATCTGCACCGCCGATCATCATCGACTCTACTTCCGCTGCGCTACGAGTCGGTAACGAAAAGATCAAACCTTGTATGCAGTCTCCATAGTGGTCCTGAGCTGGTGCGTAGGTCAGAAATTTTTTGTTTTCTGCTGCGTTACCTTACAGTGGCATCATGAGCCGTGCTATGCCTAGATGCAGGTTACGATCTAGAATACATAGAGATGTATGGGTGTTGCACAATATAATTTGTAGTAGATGAGTTCTACTGCTGATAATTAATTGTGCGGGTAGCAGATGAAATCTGTTACCCGATGTTCTTGTTGCTTCCTTGGAATTTGCATATTTCTGATCTTGATAACAGCATGGTGGATTTTCAAAGTTCTGGCAATCCGCGATCCTGATTGATCAACGAAGTGCTAACAGTTCTTTTAATTCCACCATAGTTAAAAAGAAAGATGAAATTTCGCAGACAAAAGGGCAGTGCAGATATGATCTGCACGGGGGTCATGCGTATGACGAAGTTCAGTATGGGGCTTGAGATTTTATTATCTCGTGTTTCATACACCCCGTAAAGTTAATCTAGCGACTTGAATAATCATACTTGATGATGGACGTAGGTAGCTTCGGTTTGTTTCGAAACCTTAGAAGCCACGAAAAATAAAAAATTTCATAAACCGATTAGAGGCGTCTAACTTGGTTTTGCAGGATAACATGAGATGTGCATTAGATGTGGTATAGTCTTCATCATATTCTATTTGATTTTGTATGAGATGACTATATAATGTAAATTAACATGACCTGCGTGTCATGATTCGGCATGATGGCTGGAGCCATATGATTGTCACTTTAATGACCTGCGTGTCAACCTTAAGTAATGCACTTATTTTATTAGCTATAGAGATAGAAATATTATCTAGTGCATCGACAAGGTGGTGGCAATCTTCGCGAAGGTGAACACCGACACGAATGCCGAAGACGAAGAAATAACAGACTTCTCCGTCAGAAAGGGCTATACCATATCATGCTATTATGAATTGCCTGAGATGTTTATCCCTTATGATGCACCCTTCTTGATTGCGCGGTAGTCGCTTTTTATTAGGGTGATCTCTCACAAAAATATCAAGTAGTTAGTATTCTCCCAAGTGTAGCACCGTCACGGCACCTATCTTTTCGGGGTGCGCCATGGATGCATGGGTACGAACGATTAGAGAAGTGTGAGGCGGGTGAGGTCAGACCTCGCAGCAAGATCACTTGGTTGTCTTGACGTTCATGGCAGGATCATCCTGAGCTTGGAACACACGCATCGAAAGATGAACAAGAGTCACATAGAGATGTGATCGGCAAGTTGGCCTACCGATTAAAATTCCCGTCATGAGATGATGATTCTATGGCGATGAATTGAAGTCTGGATCTTGTATCACTCAAAATCAATTATGAGAGATATTGATTTGAGTGGGAGCACACTTTAGAATTAATTCTTTTAATTCATAGTGCAATTAATTATGGACACTGTCTAAGTGTTATATGCATAATAGTTATAGAAGAATGGCTCGTGTTTCCACCTTCCCTATTAAAATTGAATAGCTATTAAAATATCTGGTTAAAACTTTACGGTTGGTAACGTAATGTGAGGATTGTCCTCAAGAGTGCTTAGAACGACTTTGTCCTATCGCATGCTTTTGGTATTCTCCCGCTAATGCTATGGATAATGTGACTCTCGTCCTTCGATCCAAAAGCTAGAATTCCGTTACGGTCAAGTACAATATGTTTGCTTCCATGAGACCCGAACTTCAAAAGTTTGGGATAGCTATGTGATATTCATGGAACTGAAAATCATTTTCAGACACAAACAAAGGCTGAAAGATATGGGATATCCAAAGCAATGTTTGTTTTGCAAACTATTACTAAAAGTGTTTACTATGCATTTGACTAATAACAGAGGGATCCAGAAGAACGCCCATTATGTGATGAAGGTGAATAAAACAACAACTTAAAGAGGAAGGAAATGTCCGAAGGGTGTTAGTAAGACTTTCACGCCTAGGAAGTCCGGGGCTAACGTCACTCTTAAAGTTGGGTGCTTCTTCTGAGAGTAGGAGAAATACTAAAAGTTAAACTGTTAAAAGTATAAAGGCAAAAAGAGTGAAGACTGGAATATCCAGCTCATGTATGAATGTCATACAAGTTATAGATGTATGGAAGGCTGGTCAAAGAAATAGTTCTTGGGAATTATGATTAAACATGTTAATCACTAATTCTTGGTTATTGTGAGTTGATCACAAAAGATACCCGCTCGATTGCATTCTGCTGCGACTCGATGCAAGGACTACTACGGCCTAAAAGACTTGCCGGAGTGAGGTTTAGATATGCGCTGGGAACATAGTAAAGGTTGCTATACTCGGTACATTACCTATGTATTTATTTTCATAATTCATTTTAGAGTTTTTATACACTCTGGCCCATTGCATAAAGTATCTTGCAAGAAGGTTGTTCATAAGAGAACTTTTGATGTTCGGTGTTATGAATAACATAAGGGCCATGCTTCCATCATGGATGGGATGTATGTTATGAATATTGATAATAATATATTACCTCCGAATTTACTTTCATAATTCATTTTAGAGTTTTACACACTCTAGCCCATTGCATAATGTTTGTTGCAAAAGGGTTGTTCATAAAAGAACAATTGTTGTTCAGTGTCATGAATAACATAAGGGCCATGCTTCCATCGTGGATGGGATGTATGTTATGAATATTGATGTTAATATGATACATCCATAACACTGACGCTAAATGTCGCAAGACTAAGAGAATACCACACATGTGTGGCACTGCATTTAGTCACATTGGAGAAACCCGCATGGAGAAATTCCATAATGATGGATTTTGAAGTCGTTTGATTATGAATCATCTGACACTTGCAACTTTCCTCCGAAAAGTGAAGTGACTAAAATACCGTTCACAGTCCATAAGGACCGAGCAACGAACTTATTGGTGATCATACATTTTGATGTATGTAGTCCGATAAATGTTGTTGCTAGAAGTGGATTTATCTATCTTCAGAAATGACTCAAGTAGATATATGGATATTTACTTGATGAGACGTAAGTCTGGATCTTTTGAAATCATTCATAAGGTTTTCAATATGAAATAGAAATTATTGTAACAAGAAAATTATGTTTCTGCAATTTGATTGCGGAAAGAAATATTTAAGTTACAAGTTTAGCGAATGTCTGATGAGTTGTGAAAAGAGTTTCATAACTTACACCTCCCGGAGCACCACTGTGAGTGGAATATCCGTGAAGATGTAATCAAACCATTTATGACATGGTAAGATCAAAGATGACATAAATCAATTTGCCATTATTCCTTTTAAAGTAATGCTTTAGAGACTGCGGCTTTTACACTGAAAAGAGCACCATCAGGTCTGTTGAAATGACGCCATGGTATGGTACGCCCAACCATGCTTTGTCTTTTCTTAACATTTGGAATATGGGGCTTGTGTAAAATATTTACAAACCTATTCCAAATCAGACAAGTACTACTTTGTAGGTTATCCCAAGTAATTGGGAATTCCTCCACCACTATACCGAGGCAAAAGGTTTACCACCAAGAACGGTATGCTTTTTAAGAGAATGGTTCTTGCAAAAAGGTGAGTGGGAGAACAGTGCAACTCGACGAGATAACAGTATCTTCATCATCAGATCAAAGGAAAGGAACCTTGGAAGTGATTCCAGAGTTTCCTACTGCGACTGATACGGAAGCCTCTACATAAGATGTATGGACTTCGGTCGAACTTGCAACTGAACCACGTAGGCAAAACTCGTGCAAACCTCTCAGGTGCGCAAGCGAGATATTGTTGTTAGACAACAGTATACCTACGATACACAAGGAAGCGTTGATGGGCCCTGACTCCGGAATTGGCTAAATGCCAATATAATCCGAGATAGTTTCCATAAATGATTCAAGATTATATCTTGATAAACCCTTCGGAAGACTTGGAGTCTAACGAACATTAATGGAACTATAAACTGATGTGGATAAAATGTTTTATCCATAAAGCTCGACTTGTTGCAATAACAAGTTCAAGCAGTTGACTACGATGAGGTTGTCTCACCATAGCGATGCTTAAAGTGAGATCGGGTTAAACTAGCAATTAATACATATTTCAATCTTGAGATATGATACATGGATGCCAAAAGGATTTCCATGTGATGGAAATGCAACCTAGGACTTGCATGTGATACAGTCCGAAGTATTTTGTCAATCCAGAGGATGCTAGTAAGTATGCAAACTTCAGAGTTCCAGCAATGGATAGAAGAGAGCAAAATGGAGTTGGAAATCTTCGTTTTTGATGAAATAGTCAAAAGAGTTTGTTTTCATCAATGGATAACGAAGATGCTTGTGGTTTCAAGAAAGTAAGTGGGAGCATAATAATATTTCTAAAAACCTTGTGTGATTGACACATTGTTGATTGGAAATAATATAAATTTCTTGACACGAATTAGGACTTCATTGAAAATAGTTTTTCGATGAAGTGCTTGGGCTATGTAGCCTTGATATTAGGCATATTTATCTACGAGATAGAATTGCCTAATAGGCTAAAGCCAAAAATACATATTGACAAGATGCTAAAATAGTTTAGCATAAAAACGCCAAGGAGTGATTCTTGCCGAAGTCACATGGAAAGAGTTTTGCAAGACTCGGTGTCCCAAAACACTGATGAGCAAAATACATGATGGAGATTCCACACACTCTTGTGTTTGGATTAATCATGTATTCCATGGTATGTAAAACAACCAGATATGTCCAATACTCCCAAGTTGTTGCGAGTATAGATACCAAAGTGATCAAAGTACTGATCATGGGATAACAGTGAAAAATGTCATTGAGTACTAAAGTAGCACTGATGAGATGTTTTCTCGCAAGCAGAGATTATGAAGAGTTCGTTGTAAAAGGTTACGTCGATACAGTCTTCATCAATGCTCCATGCGATTTTTGATTTAAGTTAAGGGTTTTTGTGTAACACACAATACGGTGGCACGGTAGTTGGAAATTATTCCAAACAGGTTACTGTGGCGAATTCTATAACAAAGGCTAAGTGTGTTGACGCTTTGGAAGCGACAAAGAAGATGTTGAATCATATAGTTCATTCATGAACTTAGTATGGTTCCAAGATGGCTTTGGTCAATGGGACACTATTGCAGATAGTTGCTCCATAGCTCAGTCTGAGGAATCAAGGTTTGACCTGTGATTCACATATATACAAAGCCAAGTCCACACAAAATATGAATTTTGTGAAAGCGTGAAAACGCGAGGACATGCAAAGATACACACGGAACTGAAGTTGTTAGATCCGTTGGACATCAGGCTATACCACATGCGAAGCATTTTTGCACCGGTATGCCATAGGTGTAATGTGCATTAGCATTGACTAGATTATTGACTCTAGTGCAAGTGGGAGTTTATAGGAGATATGCCCTAGAGGCAATGATAAATGTTATTATTTATCTCCATGTTTATAATTATGTTTATGTTCCATGCTATAACTGCTATGGTTCTCGAGTCTGCAATAACCACGAGGCTCGGAGGAAGACTCATATGCACGTGTGGAATAATAAACGGTAAAATGTATTCCTAGTCTGGCCTCTAAGACTAGCTCAAGTGTTGCATGATGGTTATGTTTTCCTGATCATGGGCATGCCTATGCTGGCAACTTTGAGGGCACAATGTTAGGAGAACACTTGTGTTGAATCGACCCGAATTGATGTTATGCTATGAGATACATTCGTCACAAGTCAATGGTTAATAACACAGAGAAAGTTAACATTTGCATAATTCCTTAGACCATGAGAGTATCGAGTTTCTTCATGCTTGCTTCATGAACTTTGGGGTTTGTTAAACATCATCCGTAAATGGGTGGCTATTATGGCGGCTTACGGGTTCATGGAAAAGTATGTCAAGTAACTTGATAGATCAAGATTGGGATTTGCTCCTCCGACGATGGAGAGATATCTCTGGGCTCTCTCGGTGTTACGGTATCCACCATCGTTTGGCCAGACACATTGTGATTTGATCACAGGGATGCCGGAACACGGGAACGAGAAAAGAGAACAAAAACCGGTAACGAGGTAACTGGCATTGTGGACAAGTGTTGATCCACGGGGATGCCAATGATTCTCACCTCAGGTATTTGTAACATATCGCAAAGCAACAGGAATAGCACACGGCAACTGGAGGTTCACTCGAATATTCATTCGTGTGGGTATAGGGGTCAATATGGGTGTCCACGGCTCCGATGTTGATCATTGATCGGAAAGTGTTCCGGGTCATGTCTATACTTCACCGAACCTATAGGGTTACACGCTTAAGGGTCATCTATCTGCTGAATACTAGACAGGGAGTCTGAGAGAAAGTCACCGGGAAAAGTTTCGGAGAGCACGGAAATGTTCCGGAGAGGACACCGGAATAGTTCCGGTAAAACTGGAAAGTTGTTTTGGGGTATACCATTAAGTCAAATTGGTTTCGGCACACACCTGGAAAATCTTGGAGGGTGCCAGTATTGTTCTGGTAACTTCTGTGATTTTTCCGAGACAAAAACCGGAAATGTTTCGGAGCAGACGGAACCGCTGTGGTAGCTTTTCGCTGAAGAAAAACATTGTTCCTGAATTGTTTCAGAATGCGTTCAAAATTGTTTTAGTGGGTACTGGAATTATTCTAGGCACACAGAAATAATTTGGGATTTATCGGACGCAGAAAAATGTCTTCGTGAATAGTGAAAGTTCTTTTTGGTTCACTTTTTGGATAGCCAGCTTTGTGGACTTGAGTCAAAGTGCTAGAAGCAGGTGGCATGCAAGGGAAGGAACCCCTTTTGTCTACATCATGTCATCGTTCTTAAGGCGTTACTCCGTTCTTTATGGACTTAATACACTAGATGCATGCTGGATAGCAGTCGATGTGTGGAGTAATAGTAGTAGATGCAGGCAGGAGTCGGTCTACTTGTCTCAGACGTGATGCCTATATACATGATCATTGCCTTGGATATCGTCATGATTATTTGCTTTTCTATCAATTGCCCAACAGTAATTTGTCTACCCACCGTATGCTATTTTCTCGAGAGAAGCCTCTAGTGAAAACTATGGCCCCCGGGTCTATCTAAATCATATTACTAAAACCCTAAAAATATTGCTGCCATTTTCTTTTATTTATTTTATTTTGTATTTTTGTTTCAATCTATCTATCTATCACATATAATTTAATCTTGCAATTGACCGCCGAGGGATTGACAACCCTTCGTTTGCATTGGGTGCAAGCATTTGTTGTTTGTGTGCAGGTGCTGCTAACGAGGTGTTGCGTGATTCTCCTACTAGTTCGATAACCTTGGTTTCATAACTAAGGGAAATACTTATCTCTACTGTGCTGCATCATCCCTTCCTCTTCGGGGAAAATACCAACGCAAGCTACAAGTAGCAAGCACCAACTATATGCCAAGTATTCCAAATGTGAATTCTGGTTATCTGAAGTAACCTACCTTGGTCATGTGATTTTCAAGGATGGCATTGCTGTCAACCCAGAACGAGTTCAGGCTATTCTTGACTGGACTCCTCCGAAGAATGTCAAGCAAGTTAGAAGTTTCCTCGGACTCGCAAGCTATTGCCGCCGTTTTGTCGAGAACTTCTAAAAGATTGCCAAGCCTCTGACTAATCTGCTTCACAAAGGCGTTAAGTTCGAGTGGACAGATAAGTGTCAGGAAATTTTCCAGACCCTCAAGGACAAGCTGACCTCTGCTCCAGTGCTTGCTCCTCCAGATTCTCGCAAGGATTTCGTGATTTATTGCGACGCCTCTCGTCAAGGATTAGGTTGTGTCCTGATGCAAGAGCGCAGAGTAATTGCTTATGCCTCGCGACAGTTGCGTCCTCATGAAGAGAATTATCTAGTACATGATCTTGAACTTGCTGCAGTGATATATGCATTGAAGCTGTGGCGACATTACCTTGTCAGAAACCGATGTGAGATCTACACTGATCATCAAAGTCTGAAGTATTTGTTTACTCAGCCGGATCTCAATCTCCGCCAACAGCGATGGTTGGAAACGATTACGGACTATGATTGCGGTATTTCTTATACCCCGGGCAAAGCTAATGTGATGGCTGATGTTTTGAGCCGCAAGTCCTATTGCAACAACCTCATGGTTCAGCGAGCTCAACCTCATCTGTATGAAGAACTGCGTAAGCTGAATCTCCACACCGTTCCACAAGGTTCTCTCAATACCCTTGTTATACAGCCAGATCTTGAGAAAGCTATTAAGCATGCGCAAGCAAAAGATGCTGAAGTTGATCAGATGAAAAGAGATCTTAACCTTGAAAAGTACAGCGATTTCTCGCTTGCTGAAGATGGAACTCTGTATTTCAGAGACCGCATTGTGGTACCACGCTTCGAACTTATGACAGACAAGGTCATGAAGGAGGTGTAGGAGATATTCCCTAGAGGCAATAATAAATGTTATTATTTATCTCCATGTTTATAATTATGTTTATGTTCCATGCTATAACTGCTATGGTTTTCGAGTCTGCAACAACCATGAGGCTCGGAGGAAGACTCATATGCACGTGTGGAATAATAAATGGTAAAATGTATTCCTAGTCTGACCTCTAAGACTAGCTCAAGTGTTCCATGATGGTTCTATTTTCCTGATCATGGGCATGCCTATGCTGGCAACTTTGAGGGCACAATGTTAGGAGAACACTTGTGTTGAATCGACCCGAATTGATGTTATGCTATGAGAAACATTCGTCACAAGTTAATGGTTAATAACACAGACAAAGTTAACGTTTGCATAATTCCTTAGACCATGAGAGTATCGAGTTTCTTCATGCTTGCTTCATGAACTTTGGAGTTTGTTAAACGTCATCCGTAAATGGGTGGCTATTACGGCGGCTTACGGGTTCATGGAAAAGTATGTCAAGTAACTTGATAGCTCAATATTGGGATTTGCTCCTCCGACAATGGAGAGATATCTCTGGGCCCTCTCGGTGTTACCGTATCCACCATCGTCTGGCCAAACACATTGTGATTTGATCACAGGGATGCCGGAACACGGGAACGAGAAAAGAGAACAAAACCGGTAACGAGGTAACTGGCATTGTGGACAAGTGTTGATCCACGGGGATGCCAATGATTCTCACCTTGGGTATTTGTAACATATCGCGAAGTAACAGGAATAGCACACGGCAACTGGAGGTTCACTCGAATATTCATTCGTGTGGGTATAGGGGTCAATATGGGTGTCCACGGCTCCGATGTTGATCATTGATCGGAAAGTGTTCCGGGACATGTCTATACTTCACCGAACCTATAGGGTCACACGCTTAAGGGTCATCTATCTGCTGAATACTAGACAGGGAGTCTGAGAGAAAGTCACCGGGAAAAGTTTCGGAGACAACGAAAACGTTCCGGAGAAGACACCGGAATAGTTCCGGTAAAACTGAAAAGTTGTTTTGGGGTATACCATTAAGTCAAATTGGTTTCGGCACATGCCTGGAAATTCTTGGATGGTGCCAGAATTGTTCTGGTAACTTCTGGGATTTTTCCGGGACAAAAACCGGAAATGTTCCGGAGCACCCGGAACTGCTGTGGTAGCTTTTCACTGATGAAAAACATTGTTCCGGAATTGTTTCGGAATGCATTCAAAATTGTTTTAGTGGGTACTAGAATTATTCTCAGCACATAGAAATAATTTGGGATTTATCGGACGCAGAAAAATGTCTTCGTGAATAGTGAAAGTGCTTTTTGGTTCACTTTTTGGATAGCCACCTTTGTGGACCTGAGTCAAAGTTCTAGAAGGAGGTGGCTTGCAAGGGAAGGAACCCCTTTTGGGGGGGGGGCCAAGGGGTGGCCGGCCAAGGGTGGTGGAGCTCCTTGGAGCTCCACATGGCCTCTCATCATGCCCTAAATGCCCACCATTTGTGACCTAATGGATGGGGGTTTTGGTATTTTTTGAGGCAGCCCTACCCCTTGGCTTTCCTATAAATAGAGGTGGAGAGGAGCTATCCACACTCATCCCTTGTTCTCATACACATGCCATGTCGTCTGGTTCTCTCTCTCTCCCTCCGACGAAAAGAGTTTCGTAGAGCCGAAAGGCTGTCTGGGTTCCGGTGGGAACTAGTTCTGGACGGCGAAGCCCAGCCGGATAGATGACACCGTATGTGTGCAACTCTGTAGAGAGATCGTAGTTTCGGTCTTAGTTCGAGAGTGCCTCCCGAAGGGCTCTCCGAGTGACCATCCGAGTTTCGAGGGTCCTCCCGAAGGGCTGTCCGAGTGACCGTCCGAGTTTCGAAGGTCCTCCCGAAGGGCTGTCCGCGACACCGTCCGAGGGACTGTCAGACTGCCTCCCGGAGGGCTGTCCGAGGGGCAGTCAAGGGAGTACATCCTCGCGGTTGGGAGGTTGTAAATCCTAGCTGCGGGGATCTGCACCGCCGATCGTCATCGACTCTACTTCCGCTGCGCTACGAGTCGGTAACGAAAAGATCAAACCTTGTATGCTGTCTCCATAGTGGTCCTGGGCTGGTGCGTAGGTCGGAAATTTTTTGTTTTTTGCTGCGTTACCTTACAGGAGGCGCATGATACACCACTGTCTATTCATCCGGGTAGCACCAAGATGTATCGTCATCTCCGTCAAAGGTACTGGTGGTCTAAGATGAAGCAGGACATTGCTCGATATGTTGCTGAATTTGACATTTGCCATCGCGTTAAAGCAGAACATTAGAAATCTGCTGGAATTCTGCAACCACTCCCTATCCCTGAGTGGAAATGGGATAAGGTTCAGATGGATCTTATCACTGGTCTTCCCAGGTCACAAAAGGGTCATGATGCTATTCTTGTCGTCATTGATCAGCTCTCCAAAGTTGCACATTTTCTGCCAGTGAAGAAGACGATCACTGCTAGTCAGTTGGCAGATCTGTATATCTCCAAAATTGTATCACTCCACGGTATTCCGAAGGAGATCAGTTCAGACCGTGGCAGCCTCTTCACCTCTAAGTTCTGGGCAAGTTTCCAAGAAGCTATGGGAACTCATATAACCTGGAGTTCAGCTTATCACCCCAAGTCCCAAGGCCAAGTCGAGCGAGTAAATCAAGTGCTTGAAGATATGCTGCGAGCTTGTGTCATCTCATTTGGCAAGAAGTGGGAGGAATCTCTCCCGTATGCTGAATTCTCTTACAATAACAGCTATCAAGCAAGCTTGAAAATGGCCCCCTTCGAGGTACTCTATGGACGTAAGTGTCGAACCCCTCTGAATTGGTCAGAAACTGGGGAACGACCGGATGCTATTCAACACGCTGAAGAGCAAGTCCGTATTGTCCGAGAAAATCACAAAGCGGCTCAGTCTCGCCAGAAGAGTAATTATGATCGTAAACACTGGGGATCGATCTATCAACCTGGTGAGCAAGCTTATCTGCATGTCACTCCTATGAAGGGCACTCACCGCTTTGGAATCAAGGGCAAGTTAGCTCCTCGCTACATTGGTCATTTCCGCATTCTCGCCAGACGTGGTCATGTGGCATATAAATTGGAGTTGCCGCCGCAATTCTGTCACATCCACGATGTCTTCCATGTGTCGCAACTTCGCCGTTACTTCAAAGAATCTTCGCACCGAGCAGTGGATCATGAATTGCTCGATTTGCAAGACGATCTATCTTATAAAGAGCATCCGATCCGCATTCTCGATCAAGCTGAACGTCGGACCCGCCAGAGGACTACCAAGTTTCTTAAAGTGCAGTGGTCAAATCATACTGAAGATGAAGCCACTTGGGAACGCGAGGATCGTCTTCGCGAAGAATACCCCGATCGTTTTCCTTCTACCTCCTAAATTCTCGGGACAAGAATTTCAATTAGAGCAGGAGAATTGTAACACCCCTCTGTAATGAGCAACAGTGATCCATCATGATTATGCTAAGCTACTGTGATTTGCAATGTTTAATCATGTTGGAATAATATCTCATTTCAAATTCCTCCACTGAATTCAATTTAAATTCAAAGTGAAATTTGAAGTTGCTCAAAAATTGCTGGAAAATAGTTCATGTTGTAGAAAATATTCCAAAACAAATTATTGTTTAGGAAAACAACATCACCATCAATGCTAAATGTGCACTAAGGAAATTAAACAGTGCTAAAACAGCAATTTAAATGCCATTTCCATTTTTGAAAAATTCAAATGGATTCCAAAATTGCCCAAACCTTTTGTGGCAGAGCAGAATAATGCAAAGTAATTTTGTGAACAAGTCTCACATTTTACTAATTGCATTTGGCAGCTCTTTTATTTCGATACTCTTTCTGTAAAAAGAAAAACAGAAAAAGGAAAAAGAAAAGGCCTAAACCGGCTGGGCCTAAGTGCACAGTGCACTCGGCCCAGCCCAACCGGCCCTTCTCCCTCCTCCCGCTCTCTCTCCTCCCTGTGTCGCCGTCGCTGTGGACGCGTACTCCGGCGAATGGACGACACGGTGACGCTACAGCGCCGCCGAGCGGATAAGAACGGCGCTCGCGGCCCCGTCATCCTCCTCCACCACTTTCCCCCTCCTCTCTCGCCCTCTCTCTCTCTCGATCTCGAGCTCGCCCGAGAGCCTCCGGTGCCGCCGTCGTCGTTCTCACGGCCACCGTCGTCCCCGAGCCGCGCCACCTTGTCCATCGCCTCCGCCGTGCTTGACTACGTCGACCGGTGCCAACCGTTGGAGCCGGGGAGCCCTGCGTCGCGAGATCGCCCCGTCTTCTTCCGCTACGGTCACCGGAGCTCCGCCGTCGATTCGCCGTCTCCTGCTGCTACTAATCCACTCACCGGCCTCCTTGTGCCGCTCGGTGAGCTTCTCCTCCTCCCCCCTCTCTTCTCTGCCCTTCTCCGCGCCCGTAGCGGCCGATCTCGCCGTAGCCGTACTCGCCGCCGCAGCCGAGCTCGTCGCCGTCGAGCTCGTCCGAGCTCAGCAACGTGATCAGCGAGCTCGTAGGACTTGAACGCAGTCGCCCGCGTAGCTTGCCGTGCACCGCGTCGCCGTTTCCGCCGGCGTCCGCCGCGCTGCTCATCGTCGTTGCCACAGGCCGTCTCCGGCCGAACCACCGCCACAGATCAACGCGCCTTCGAGCGCTCGTTCGAACGCGCTAGGCCGCGCGCGAAACGGCCGCGCGTAGCCGTTTTTCGGCGCTTCCCGTGGCCCTTCGCCGCTTTTGGAGCTCGCCGGCGTCAAGCCGCCGGCCGCCGCCGACGTGGCCGTCACGCTGGCACCCCCTGGGTCACTGCCAGTGGGCCCAGGGGCCCCAGTTGACCGAGTTGACTTGGTCAACTCGGCTGACTGGGCGCACAGTGCCACTGACAGGCGGGCCCCACCCGCTAAATTAACTAATTAGTTTTTAAAATTAATCTAATAATTAGCTTAGACACTGACATATGGGGCCCATGTGCTAATTAACCTAATTAGTTAGTTTTAATCTCTCTTAGTCCACTGTGTCACTGACCAGTGGGACCCAGCTGTCAGGTTTGACCTGGAACAGCTGGGTTGACTCGCTGACGTCACACTGACCTCATGATGACGTCATAAGCTACTGTTCTGGATAATGCGAATTTAGTAATTAAAATAATTCCAGGATTTTCAGAAAAATGTTTAAATCTTTGAAAATTCGTAGAAATTCAACCGTAGCTCGGATCGAAAAGTTTTCAACATGATAGTTGATCAGAAAAACGAGACGAATCCGAATATGTGGTCAAAATGCTTGACCATCACTCCTAGCTATCTGAACATGGAACCTTCCCCTCTGGTTCGGTATACCAAAATCTGCCTAAATGCCGGGAAAATATCCCAAATATTCTCCCGCTTCGTCTGCGACGTGTAGCATTGCATTAGGTCACCACCAGCACTGCATACTGCTATGCCATGCATCTGTATTGCCTTGCTTGCTTTTATTTATTGTTTCTTCCCCCTCCTCTTATCCGGTAGACCCCGAGACCGACGCAGCTCCGGAGTTCGACTACACCGTTGACGGCCCCTCCTTTGCCGCAGAGCTTCCAGGCAAGCAACCCCCCTTGAACATGCCTATATCACCTATTCTTTCTCCCTCCTGCTTGCATTAGAACTGCTACAGTTATTGTTCTGATATTACCTATTCTGATGCATAGCCTGTTTTTGTAAACTGCTATTGATACTTTACCTGATATCCTAAATGCTTAGTATAGGTTGGATGGTAAACCATCTGTGGCCCCTCTTCCTTGTCCTAGTTGCCCCGCTTAGTTACCAGAGCCCCGATCGATGTGATCGACGGGCTGAGCCCAGCACATCACCACACACCCCCCTAAGTTGATCGACTCTGCAAGGCTAATATCGAGTGCCGAGGGTGATACCACTTATCTCACTCTGGATGTTGCCTCAGTAGTATAGCTAGCCGGATGTGGGTTACCGAGGGTGATTCCTCTTTCACCACCTCTGATGAAGCTTCTGTCGTGCAACTCCTCAAGTGTGAATCCATCGAGGGTGATTCCTCCGGGTTCACCTTGACGGATACATCGAATGGGGAATCCAATGAGGGTGATTCCTCGGATTCCATCTTGATGTTATGGACACACGGTTACCTTGACTTTACTACTGTTACTAAATAAAGTCGGGTCGGCCCCGAGGGGTACCCGCGAGAGATGTAGTATCGGGTTGACCATGAGGGTACCCGAGGGATGATTACGTGGCACGGCCGGGCATCCTTGGCCCTTGCCGTAAGTCCACGAGACGGGGCGACGGGGTCACATGATCGTGAGTCTCTGCTCGTTTCCGCGAGCTCCCAACGCACTAATGGGTTAGGATATGTAATCTGAGTAGGCCTTTGGCCTTTTCGCACTAACCACCACGCGGGAATAGTATCGGCACTCGGTGTCGTATGTATCAGCCGAAGTTCTTTAGACGTCAGCGATTGAGCGGCGCGCGCCGGGTTGGACTGGGAACGCCCGCGCTTGTATTAAGGGGTTAGGTCTGCTCCCGGCCGCCCATGCAACGCGCAGGAGTGCAAAGGGCGATGGGCCCAAGACCCCTTCGCACTTAGGATGTAGACCGGCGTGCTGGCCTCTCTGTTGAGCCTAGGTAGGGCTACGATGTGTCGATCAGCCGAGGCCGCGCATGGACCGAGCAAGTGTGTCCGGCCAGATTTAATCGAGCGTGTTGGGTAAGTTGGTGCACCCCTGCAGGGAAGTATATCTATTCGAATAGCCGTCTCCATGGTAACAGGACGCTCGGTAAATATCCCGATCTTCTACAACTAGAACTGGATTAATATGTTTGCTCCGGGATCGCTTTCTCGCAGGGAGTCGAGGAAGGATCTCTGGGCGTTGTTACTTCTAGCTGCTACTACTATATTTATGTACTAATTTGCACTCTTCTAATGCTGCAAGACGCTGAAGATGCTAGTCTTCGATAGGCTAGGCCTTTCTCTCTATTCTGGCATTGCTGCAGTCCAGTCCACTGATACAGCCTCCTTTGATACCGCTGCATAAGTAGAATAGTTCTGATATAAGTCTTGCGAGTACTTTGGATGAGTACTCACGGTTGCTTTGCTTTCCTTTTTTCCCCTTACCCGACTGCTGCGACCAGATGACGGAGCCCCGGAGCCAGCTGCCCCAGCCGACGACTACTACAACTACCCCTCCGGTGGAGAGTACTACTACGTGGAGACCGCCAACGACCAGGAGTAGATAGGAGGCACCCAGGCAGGAGGCCTGCGCCTTTTTGATCTTTGTCGTTGTTTTGCCCCACCTTCTTAGGGCATATCTGTTTAACTTTTATGTCTGTACTCAGATATCTGATGCTTCCGCTGATGCTTGTATGACTCAAGCTTATGTATTCGAGCCCTCGATGCCACTGGCTTGTAATATAAAGCTTGTATGCCTTTTATTTGTGTTTAGAGTTGTGTTGTGATATCTTCAAGTGAGTCCTTAGGCTTGATCGTGTGCATTTACGTGTATGACTAGTGCATGATTAAGTCGGGGGCGTCACAACTGCGTCCTTGGCAACGTCATCATAGATCTAGGACTAAGCTAGACTTCACACATAAAAAAGTAGAACGATCGAAGCAGTCACATGAGGTGAGAAGGACCGTCAAATCTGACAAAAAAATTGCTCCTATGAAGTGACTAAATTTGCTATCCGTTCCAAAGCTAACAAGTGATCATGTGATTATGTTGTGTAATCTCAAGGCCGAAACTTCCGAGTTAACATACACTTATGTAAATGTAACAACAAAATATATGGTCCACTTGAATTATATTAAGTGGATAAATAAAATAGCCCATTTTTCTCTAAACAGCTAGCTATCCAAATAATACGGAACACAAATTGACCATTGGAATAAATTTATGTGAAATCCTACCTAAGGCCCAAAATTATATAAAGTAAGAAGGAAAGCAAAATGGTGTTGTCTATAGGACAATAGAAGTTTGAAAAAAAAAACATGTCACATGTAATAATTAAGTTTCTTTAGTTGTCCCACACAGGAATAAGTCGATGAAAAGTAACATGACACGAGGAAAATAACAAGCTATGATGAGAGCGGGTGACAGGAGAGTATTTAGGTAAAAAGTTTATAAGCAACAAGTGATAAAGTGTTTTGTTGGACTAACAAGTGATAATGCATGACATGCTGTGGTCAGTTAGAAAGATGAAAAGCTATGCGACACTGAGTAAATAGGTAAAGAATTAGGTTGTGTCAAATGGTCTAAACATAATGACATGGACACCATCACATATGCAAAGCTATTACTACATTGAGTGGGAGAGAATGTGTATGTAACTTTCTACATTGTGTGGGAGAGAATGTGTATGTAACTTTCTACATTGAGTGGGAGAGAATGTGTATGTAACTTTAGATGGCGTACGCCGGTAGTTACATTACTTTGGATAAGCATGCGTGGAGGAGATTTGAAATAAGGCATTGGAATAATTCAAAATCTCAATTACAGTATGACCAGCTACAAGACTGGTGGAGGAAGAGTTTATATTTTGTTCTTGGTGAAATTCCTAGAAAATATGAGTGGAAAAAGATAGATTCAAGCAATAAAATGGAGTAGAAGAAAGAAAACTAGAATTACTAGAATGGTACCAACTTTGTGTTTACAAATCCAGACCTTACCAAAAACGTAATACAGAGTCCGGTCATTTTTTTTTTTTTTTTGCGCACAGAGTCCAGTCATATTTCATCATGAAAATTTTAAATATAATACGTTTAAATTTAAATTGATATAGGAATGCTAATTTGGTCAGGAAAAAAATTGAATATCAGTTGATTGTCGAGTTAAAAAAACTACAGAGTAGCAGTGCAGAAATAAAGTAAATCTAGCCGCGTAAATGCGCGAGTCACCCCGATAGTTTATGCATACTACAAAACGAAATGGAGGAAGTAAAAAAAAAATTGACGGGTTGGAGGGAGTATGTATTAAGTAAGTACTTGTAGGAGTTGTCGACCGCACCACAAGTAAAAAAACAATAAGGCCAGTCCCGAGAACTTGCTCGGCCCATCCATCACAAAGACGGACCCCTCGCCCTCCACCACTCCTCCCGACGACGGCGGCGGCGGCGGCACACAGTCGGGTGGGGAATAGAAGCAACCCGGTCGCAGTCCATCTTCTTCCTTCCCGGTGGGCGAATCGGCCGAGGACCCCCACCCCTCACCGACCAGCGAAGCAAAGGAGACATGGACCTCGCCGTCTCCTCGAGGTCTGCTGCCCTCTCAACTTCATTTCACTTCTGGTAAAATGAGGATGATTCCGATCTGATCCGCCTTGCCCAGATGCAGGATGGACTGGGCGGCCCTTGGCGATGGGCCGGCGGGGCTGATCGCCGAGCGCGTCCTCGCCTACGACGTCGCCGACTTCCTCCGCTTCCGCGCCGTGTGCCGCCCGTGGCGGCGGTGCTCCGTGAACCCGCGCGCGCACGACGGCCTGGACCGTCGCTTCCATCCCCGGCGGTGGACCATGCTCCGGGAGGAACTCGCCGCGCCAGAACGCCGCTGCTTCCTCAACACATCCACCGGCGAGTGCGTCCAGGTCGACATCCCGGAGCTCCATGACCATAAGTTGCTGGCCGTCACCCCCGAGGGCCTCCTTGTCCTGGTCCACCACCGCAACCACGTCCGCCTCCTCAACCCGCTCACCCGACGCCTCACAGAGCTCCTGCCGCTCACCACAGTGCTGCCCTCCAAGTACCATGGCATACTTGACGAGAGTAATGAACTTTTCGATACCGAATTCATTGCGTGGGGCTCTGGTGTTGCCAGTGATGGTTCCACATTCGTGCTCTGCTTCAACATGCTCGACCTGCTTGCCACGGCCAAGCCCGGCGACGACCACTGGACGTCGGTAAAGGACAACGGTGATGGCATAATAGAGGCACTGGCACCCTTAATGTTTCAGGGTCGCTTCTACTGTGTTGACAACAATGGTGTCATGGTACTGGAAACTGGGGCAGATCAGCCACCACGCCTGGAGGTGGCTGCCAAGATGGAAAACATTTATGCCAAGATGGAAAACACAGATGACTCGCAATTTGAGGATAATTTCCACCTCGTCAACAATTGCGGGGAGCTGATGCTGGTGCACCGTTGGGGTGGAGTGACAGCCGAGAATAAATCGGGTTGTTTGTATGACGCGTATCGAGTGGATTTGGACACCGGCACACTATTTCCAGTCAAGAGCTTGGGCGGTAATGCAGGGCGCGTGGTGTTCATTGGCATGCATAGCTCTCTCTCGGTGTCTCTGGAGGTTTTCCCCTCTGGCTCCATAATCGCCGACACAATCTATTTGAGCTTTGATGATGTTGGTGAGAGAGAATGGTTAGAATTTGGAGCATATCATCTCACGGATGGAAGCGTACAACGCCCTTGCACATATAGCAGTGGTTTGGTGCCACGGCCTCATACTCTTGTTGACTGTCTATCTTTGTCGAATACTGTCCGAGGACTTATGCCATTTCCTTGATATTTAGCAGGCATTGATATGCAATGTGTACCCTTTTATCCCATTTGGTTTATGTACTGTTTGAGTGCATGTATCTAGCTAAAGTTATGTATGGTCGTGGTGACACTGTGAGATTTTGGGAAGATGCTTAGTTGAAAGACAAAACCTCCTTTTGCACTTTACCATAAACATACAACATCTGTAAGGGAATCAATTTTCATGTAAGTGACTCTTTCCGCCACCTTCTTATTGGACCATGAGAAGATGCCTAACCTGGCAGTCATCATACATGCACCATGAAGTATCTTTTTAGTACAGAGATTTGTTATTTTGCATAGAGGTATGTATGGATGACTGGTCGTTATTTCGCTCACTTTTGTTGCCGAGTTCTGTTTGGATGTGCACACATACACATTTGTATTCATAATTTGTAGTCTCCTAAGCTATTCACCTCCACCCACTTGTAGTCGTGAGAGCCCATCTGTAAGCCAGTGCGGACTAGCTCGAGCACCGTGAAGCAAGGACCACGAATATTACGCAAGTGGCGCGACCACCACCAATAGTACTTCACCACTATGACAAGCTTGCCACGGAGCTCAACAATGTAACTCATGTGCTCATTCGGATTCTCCCAATAGTTCTTTAGCGTGCACAGCCAGTAGATGCATGTGATCACAGACGCACCGTGTTTGTTCAAGCCAAGCTCGAACTTGACGAGCTGTTTGGTGTATCGTGTGATGCCGTAGAGCTCGCTGTTGCAGAAGGCAATATCCATGAGACCATCACCCCCAAGAAATCCTTGCGTCGTCCAGCCGGCCTCCGAGCAGCCAACCCTGCAGAAAGCAAGCTCGTACTTATCGGTGATGGCAGCGACAATGCAACCACTTGAGGTGGGCTGCTCAGAGAAGATGATCTTCTTCAAGCTCAATGAATCAACGCTGACCGTGGAGAGCACCACCACAGCTCCAGAAAAGAGATTAATTATACTGAACGGAGTCTCGGCCGAGGCAACCCAGCCACCGTCATGACTACCCACGAAGCACCTGCCGACGGCCTCGGTCGGGAGCGGGAGGTGGGGCAGGACCACGTCCTCCTTGGGGCAGTACACGCTCTTGGCCTCGTCGCTGCTGCCACCGCGTGGGTCGAGCATGAGCCACGGGAGAACATGCCGTGGCGCGCCACGCCATGATGTGCAGACGGCGTCGAAGCGTGCGCGGTCGACCCGGGCGGCGAGCCTGCAGTAGATCTGGCCGAGGAGATCGTGAGGGAGACGTGACCACTGCCGTGCCGCCGACGAGGTTCCCGGGATGCCGTCGTTGTCGGCGGATGCCATCGTAATTTGTTTGTTGACGCCGGCCGATGGATCCGAGTCTATCTATTACAAGCGTGGATCGAGAGTTTGATGAGATTAATATATATGGACGTATGATGAGATTAATATATATGGACGTATGATCGAGAGTTTGTCTATTACAAGGGACTATATAGATACTACTATATGTGTAAATTAAAGCAGCCGTAGCTAGCCATACTAGCCTTATACGGCGGTGGTGGCTACGAGTCTAAGCCGGGCACGCTGCTGATTATCTTCTACATAAGTATAGTTAGGAGAGAGTAGTTAGGGCACGTAAAATTAGCACGAAGCAGAAACATGTGGCCGCACATGACCTCCGGCAACGGCAGCAGGAGCTCCGCGGCGGCACAGCTGTGGCCGAACCTCCCCAAAGATCTCCTCAGCGAGGTCTACGCCAGGCTTGACGCCCCGCTCAACCGGGTCCGCTTCGCCGCCACATGCCCGTCATGGCGTGCCTTCGCCTCGACGCACCTTCCATGGCTCATCCTCGACCCAAGCAGCCTCGGAGACACGAATCACGTGCGCTGTTACTGCCCTCAAGACGGCACGGTCCTGCCGCACGTCCCGTTCCCGATCAAGGACACCCGGAGGCGCCTCGTCGGCTGCCACAACGGTGGCTGGGTCGTCTCGTATGAGGCTTCTTCGCTCAGGATTGTGAACCTCTTCTCCGGTGAGGTGGCGCCCTCAGAGAAGCAAAGGAAGATGGTCCGTTCGGGTCAACGTATCAGCACTAACGGGAGGAAGATCATCTTCTCGGAGCCGCCCACTTCAAGCGGTTGTATCCTTGCTGCCATCACCTACACGGATGACATTGCGATCTATAGGCTTGGCTGCCCGGAGGCCGGGTGGACGACACAAGAATTGAATCATGAAGAGAAGCTCATCGACATCACCTTCTACAAAGGTGAGCTCTATGGCCTCACAAGACATACCAGGAGGCTCATCAAAATCAAGATCAGCGTAAACAGACATGACGAGCCAGTGATCACGACTTTTTTCTTGATGACCATACCAAACCAGTATCCAGAGAGACGTTTTGATGAGTACGGAAGGTACATCATTGGGCTACCTGACAAATTGATGATGGTGACCAGGAACCGTAGGTGGGGGTCGTGGAGGACCAACAGGCCCTTTTTCACGGTGCTTGAACTAGTTGAAGATGACAGGGGGGTGAAAAGTTCAACGTACAAGTGGGTGGAGGCCAACAGCTTAGGTGACCATACCTTGTTTCTGGGGTTGACGTGCTCCAAGGCAGTGCGAGGCGTGAAGAAAAACCACATCTACTACTCTCACCACAGCCGCCTAAGCCATCTAGGTGTGATCAACATTGGTGCCAAAGTGTTACCGACGAGCTCAGGTGGCCATGTGTATTACAAAGAAGACGAAAGCCTGGCGGACAATCTGGAGGGCATCACATTGGAAGGGTACTACGTGTGTGGCACTGAACCTCCCATGTGGCTTCTCCCTCCAGATATCTAGCCGTTCAATATTCCTAGCTCCAATATATTATACATGTACACCGTTCGTTGTGCATCTTGATTGTTCTGCATACTTAATTCAACAACTTACTGTCATGTGACATGAAATTGGTACTACTTAATTCATTCACTTTGTGCATTCTGCCCCGTTGAGAACTAGTAATTGATTCCACTTGCATGTGCATGCATGCTCAGTCCCGAAAAAAGATGCATGCATGCCACAGCCACACCCTGTCCTCTTTGCTTCCTCAATATTTCTCTATTGTTGTGTTTCTCGTCACGTAACTAGGCAGACGAGTGCTAGCTACTTGATTTCTCTCGCCGATGCATAGCAACAGATATAGAAGTAGTTTAGACATGAAGTGATCTTGATTATGTACCATGCGCGGAAACAGAAAGCAGTCTTTAAGATAGCAGGAACCACAGTGGACCAGGAGGTCGAGGTCAGCTTGAGTTTGATCAGGATGATCGATCAGAAAGGGGTTCACAATCAGGACAACAAGACAGTATCAGTGCCGGTGTCGGTGTTATGCAACTGTACAAGGTTCTTCCGTGAACTTAGATGTGGTTGTCTTTACCTACGAAACCACATAATCTCGTATCGTCCAAGAAAAAGAGGATAGATATCAACGCCATGGCCTCCTCGTTATAGGGGTTATTTTTTTTAAAAGATCTAGCTATACATTCGCAAAAAAAAAAAAAAAAAAAAAAATCTAGATATATTACTATAAAATTTCACCAGAAGTAAAAATCCCCAAACATAATACAAAATTACATCGCGGTCTATGGACCACCAACCGGTCACTACCGTCACCGGAACGAGCCATCGATGCGCCCATGTGGCTGTCCTCCTACTGAAACCGGCTTGACCTTTTCGATGATAGCCATGAAGTCTTCGTGCACGTGTCCTAAGGATCAGCGCTCTGGAGCTACAGTCGTCTATGTTTAACCATTGAATCAATTCGAAGAGCCTGACACCAGATCTCACCATAGCGTGTGCTCACCAAGCAACACTAACCTCGCTGCCCCAAGGACACGACAGGAATCTACGATGAACCTCCGTTAACTCCCTCTAGACGAACTCACTCAAGGAGGATCAGAGCTCGGGAGACCAGCTCGAAGAATAAGAGCCGCCATCCGTCGGAGCGTCTCCCCTGCAATGACGAAAAACCCTCACCTAAACTACTAGCCAGAGTAGAGGCACTGGGATTCCCCTTCCCGCCACTTGCCGCTGGAGCGGCAAACACAGTGGAGGCGGATCTACGGGCCTGCCGGTGGAGCCTGGATGGGAAGAGTTTATCATAGCCTCCGCTTTGTAGGGGAAGGGAAGGCAAATTGCATCACTACGTCTATCTTTGTCATTGGAGTTACAAATGTATTTTATACAAAATATCTTTCTTGGAATATTTTTTACAGATGTATTTTATCTTTGTAATTGGAGTTACAAATGTATCCTGGAATATCCCCTTGCTTTATATTTAATCACGTAAAAGCCCCTCGTTTGCAACAAAAAGGGCTCCTAGAATAATTTTCTGCAAATGAGGGGCTTTTGCATGATTAAATATAAAGCAAGGGGGCTTTCTGCAAAAGAACACACACATGACTCGCCTATCGGCCCCTGAAAATCGGGCCCCACTCGCCAGTTCCACTATCAAAACCGGTTTAAACGCGTGTCACTGCGATTTGTTGCGTCGTGCCACAAACATGGTACTGATCTGCAAAAAAAGAAAAAACCAGTACCAATTCTTTACTCTAGGCACAAATGTGGTACTTATATGCAATTATCTCGTCCTAGTCAGCATCCTGCACGTGTCTCCTCGCCACGTCGGCACCTGACAAGCGAGACCCGCTGGCCAGTTTCCCTATCAAAAACGGTTTAAACACGAATAATCTACTCGATTTATCACGCGTCAGACTTGGTACCGATCTGCAAAAAAACATAAATGGTACCAATTCGTTACCCTAGCCCTAATTGTCGTACTTATATGCAATTAACTCATATCTCTGAGCAAATGGAAGTGTTCTTTCATTCCCCCTCGCTGCTCCAGCCACCATCGGGGGAATGCCATGTGTGTATTATAGCGTCCTAAAAACAAATAATTTTTTTGACTTATAAAATTTCGTCACCGATGATCGCGAACCTGGCATTGATCTTGCTACAAATTGTATGAAGCGTAGGAATTGATTAGGTTTCCTAACTTCTTAATTACATCCTGGGTATAGAGATTTGATGTGACACGTCTGGTATGCTCTTGATCGTCCTTTATATAAGTTTGTCAGGAGAGATATATTTGGGCATGTTTTTTTGCTTTTGCGTAATAATTCTAGTATTAATCCATCAAGGATACAGCACGCTCAACAGTGTCCAAAACGTCCTTTGGTCCATATACCCAAGCCAAACCATAGTTCGGCCTTGAGTCCTACCAACATTTGCCAAAACATGACTAGAAGAATTGGAAGATCCAAGCCAAATAGATTTGGATTAATTGGTCCAGACCCAAGCATACTTTGATCTGTTTATGTCTCCGCTCTTCAACATGTTGACTGCCTCCAAGTTATCACATTCAATATCAATTGGAAGTTTGCTCCATTGTAGTGCTAACAGAAGCCCCTCACGGATAGCCAAAATTGTCAGAGCAGATATATTTGGGCATGTTTAATTGGCATGAACAGAAACATGCCACAGCACATGACATTATTACTTATAAAAAAGTTTACATGTAGTAATATTTGATATATTTTTTTCACTATATGTAACGTATAAAATTGTTAAATTGCATGAAGCACAAACTTATTTTGAACTTCAATATTAGAACTTTGAAATTAGTCTTATAGTTTATAAATAGAAAAAATACTCCCTCCGTATCAAAGTATAAGACGCCTTATAAAAAAATATCATAGTGTCAAAAAAAGTCTTATAGTTTAGTACAGAGGGAGTACATAATAAAAAAAGGAAAACAAATATTTGTGATGGATCATTGTGAGGCAAGGCGCGGCCGTGAACACATGCGCTGTCGGTCCACAAAGCTGGACCTGCCCAAAAACAGTTATGCTCGTTTACGTTTACGTTCTGGTCGGCCTCCTTTTCCCTCGGCTCCGAGCAGCCCGAAAGATCGCTCAGCCCATATTTCCCCAGGCTATGGTCGGAGAGGTGTCCACGTTTAGCACGAAGAACAAACATGCCGCCGCACACGGCCGCAGGTGACGGCTGCGTCAAGAGGCGCTCCGCGGTGGCAGATCGGTGGCCCAACCTCCACGAAGATCTCCTCCGCGAGGTCTACGCCAGGCTCGAATCCCCGCTCGATCGGATCCGCCTCGCCGCCGCGTGCAACTCCTGGCGCACCTTTGCATCGACCCACCCGCGGCGGCCTGTTTTTCCGTGGCTGCTCCTCGACCCAAGCGGCCACGACAAGACGGAACGCATGCGCTGCCACTGCCCTGAAAACGTCACGGTCCTGCCGTACACTAGTAGAAAACAGGGCATTAGTCCCAGTTCGTAAGGGCCTTTAGTCCCGGTTGTGCAACCAGGACAAAAGAATCGGGACAAAAGGCCCCTACTTTTAGTCCCGGTTCGTAAGGGTCTTTAGTCCCGGTTGTGCAACCAGGACAAAGGAATCGGGACAAAAGGCCCCCACTTTTAGTCCCGGTCGTGTTACGAACCAGGACTAAAGTGTCTCCACGTGGCCGCTGCGCAGCGCTCAGGCAGGAGAACCTTTAGTCCACGTGGCCGCTGCGCAGCACTCAGACAGGAGGACCTTTAGTCCCGGTTGGTAACACCACGAAGATCGGTGGCAGATCGGTGGCCCAACCTCCACGAAGATCTCCTCCGCGAGGTCTACGCCAGGCTCGAATCCCCGCTCGATCGGATCCCACTAGTAGAAAAAGGGCCTTTAGTCCCGGTTCGTAAGGGCCTTTAGTCCCGATTGAGCAACCGGGACTAAGGAGTCGGGACTAAACGCCCTCCTTTTTAGTCTTGGTTGTGTTACGAACCGGGACTAAATGGGCTCCACGTGGTCGTTCGTGGGCGCTCAGGCAGGAGGATCTTTAGTCCCGGTTCGTAACATCAACCGGGACTAAAGGCCGCCACGCGTCAGGCGCTGCCAAGCGCTGGGGTTTAGGGTTTTGGAGTGTTTTTGTGGGGGGGGGGGGGTGTTAGGGGTTTCATTTTGTGTTTTCCATTTCTTTTTGTGTTTACCATTCAATTCTTTTTCATTTAGGGTTTTTATTTGTATTTTATGTTTTCCATCCAACTCGACGCTACTACATATAGCAATGAAGGGACCATTACACAACATCGTCATGAATACAGAGAAGTGACCTCTTTCTCCGTGCTTGGTCGAACAACAAGTTTTCGTATATATATTCGACGCTACTACATATAGTACACGTTCATGCATATACAATATAGTATCTCTTACGATCCCTAATATCTAAGTACCAAAATTCCCTTCCAATTCCCGATGGTATTCTCCGGTTTTAGATATGACATCTTCAAGTAAGAATCCCACCAATTCCTCTTGAATTGCTCGTACGCGATCCTTTGGTAGGAGATCGTCCCGCATCCGTTCGATCTAATTTAAAGAAGGGGGTCAATATATATGAATGAAACTCAACACAATTGATGGTAATAAAATAAAATTGTGAAAATTGTTTACGTACTTCAAGTTTTTTCTAAAATTCTGCCCTTCTAACAGGTCGTCTGGCGAATGAACTCGCAAACGTAGTATCCACATAAATTATTCCCGTCTCCCAGCCTCAGGCACTTTACAAGAATAGAGTTCAATCAAAATAATAATCAAGCATGATAATAGTATTAAAAATAGAATCAAAGAGATATGCGGACCTAGCTAATACTACTTACATTGAGTTGTCGAAATTGCAGCTCCTTTTTCCATTCACCCTAATCTTCTTGGTGAACCGTTTCCAAATCCTGCCCGGCAAAGAAAATGAATAAAGGAGTTATTAATTACTTGATATCAGGAAATGAACGAAAGTTGCCGATATAGTGCGATAATGACTGAAATTACCTCTGGAGCAGTTCACTCAGGTCCGCCCACATCTTAGGGTCTTTACGTTTCGAGTCCATGACAAGTACTACTCCTGCGTCAAACTGAATGACTAGCAGAATAAAGTGGAACCTGCGCACGCATAACTCATCAATTACACTTAACGTCGAGTAAGCGAAACAGAATGTGTACAAGACAGTAATACTCACTTGAAGTTGTAAGGAAATAGTATTTCCCTTCTGATTTGTTGTTCAATTAACGCCCTTAGCAAGTTATCCTCTGTTTCCTTAGCGTTGTGTTGTACCGTATATTCATGTATGTGATTTGGGTTAATGAACCCAATGTCATAGATTTGTCCTGTTTTGCATTCGAGAATCTTCATTCTGCATACATGCAATGAACGAGCTGAGCTAGAGACTTAATTACAGAAATAATACTTACAGACAATAGCAACTGACGATAGATTTGTCAATGGCGTCTTGATTGTATAACTGAAATAATTCCTCAAATTCAATGTACATCTCCTCGTCTCCATTGAATTAATGCTCATCTCTAATTCCCACCATGAAATAGTTGCTCCCTTCCTTTGAGGCTTCCATGTACCACTCATGCAATCTTCGCATTTGTGTTGATAGAAGCCGTACCTCCTCAGGTCTGACGAGAGGCTTCGCGTGCTGGTATATGTATGCTAAATCAGCCATGGGGAACCCTACCTGCTCGCCTAAGTATTGACCAAGAGTGGCCGCTACCTCCGGATCATAATCGGTATCGGAAAACACTTTGAGCAGGGGGCACGATTGGTTTTTCTGTTCTCCGAGCTGGGGAATTGTTTTCCTCCTTGCACTACTACTTCCCGACCGCTGCCAATGTTCTTTATGTGACTTCATAATAGGGCGGTCATAGTTTGATGGCAGCGAAGGCGGTGGTCGCGTAAGGTTTTCCAGAAACTGCTTCGCTTTTGTCGGATCTATTTTCTCCTTTGGCTCGGGCCGTTTCGGTGCAAGCTGGCGTTTCACATCGGCATCCACGACCTTCTTGGTTTCCTCATCAGTCAGTTCGTATGGTAACTTGGCAGGAGCCTCCTTGACACTGTTCCTTGTACCTGCTCTGGATTTCTTCGCAGTTGTAGTACTAGCCGCCGGAGCGGCGGTTCTCTTCCGTATATCCACTTGGAGCTGAGGCGGCGGAGTCTGCTGACGCGGCGGAGACGGGTGAGGCGGCGGAGGCGGCGGAGACGGGTGAGGCGGCGGAAATAGAGCTGGATTGCTACTCTAAGGAGTCGATAGCCTTGGCGTCCAATGTGGAAGCACGATGTGTTCATTTTTCCATAGAATGGTACTTTTTCTGGCATCTCTTAGTTCAGTCTCCCCTTCACCTGTAGGGAAGTCAAGCTCCAGCTGCTCAAATCCCTTGATAACTTCATCCACCCCGACAACAGCATAGCCATCTGGAATCGGAGAGCAATGGTAAGTTCCATTACGTACAGGAGGTAAGGCAAAGCCGACCGCCACCTTCACAGATATGTTCATGCATTTCACATGTAGCTCACAATTTTCCCTCTGCGTGATATCATCCACGGGGTAGCGAGGAGCCGTGATATCATCTATGGGCCGAACGAACTCCGTGGAAGCCACGCTGCTTTTCCGCTGAGATGATGGGCCGGCAGTATCGAATGCAGGATCTTCGTGCCGCTGAGATGGGCAGGTAGCTTGCTGGCTGGTAAGTGCCTCTATTTGCTTCTCCTGTCACTCTAATTTTTCTTCTATCTTCTTCAGCCGGTCTGCATCATGTTTCTTTTTTCTCCCTCGGCTTCTATAAGTGTCACCGTAGTCAGGAAACCCAACCTTCCACGGAACGGAGCCTGATGTGCCTCATGTTCGTCCACTGTGTTCAGCATTCCCGAGGGTGCGTGTCAGCTCGTCGTTCTCTCTGTCGGGATTGAACTTCCCGTCCTGCACGTCCTTCATTGCAGCTTGAAGGGCTTTGAGGGGTGTTGCAAGTTGATCTTTTGTATAAATACACTTCCCTGTTTCTGGATCCAACTTTCCCCCATGCCCGTAGAACCAAGCCTTTGCCCGTTCGGTCCACTCCAATGTCTCTGGATCGATCCCTTTATCAATCAGGTTGTTCTCAGTTTTCTCCCACTCAGGCCTGGCAACCTTGTAGCCACCTGACCCCATAACATGGTGATATTCCTTCTTTGCAGCATTTTGCTTATTTATTTTGACCTTTTCTTAGCTTCATCCGATGTCTTGTACTTCACAAATGCGGGCCAGTGATATTTTATCTTCTCATTTGCTCCGGTGAATGTTGGAGTCTTTTTTTTCAGGACATAGTCTTGGTGCAATCTTTTCTTCCAGTTGCAGAATTGTGCGGCCATCTTCTTAAGAGTCCACGCCTTGACTTTTCGCTCTATAACTTTGTTATTTGGATCCACCTCTGGCGGTAGGGTGAAATTTGTCATGAGCGTATTCCAAAGCATTTCTTTGGATCTATCATCGATATAAGTAACTCCATCCGCCTTTGGCTTATTCTATTCTTGAATGCTGATCGGGATGCTGTCCCTAACAATAACTCCGCACTGACTTATAAATCGGTTTGCGTTCTGCGCGGGACGAATCGGTTTGCCATCTGCAGCGACTTCTTCGATCTTGAACCTTTCATTATCGCCCAATCTTTTTTTTCGGGCCTCGTTTCTTTATAGAAGATTGGCTCGATCCGGAGGGCTAAAAGAAGAAAGAAGCGTTAATATATGTATATACAAATCAATTCATGCATCTAGTCAGCAGAGGCTTAATTAATATACCTCGCCGGACTTTCTAATAACTAAGGTTCCAACACCGGAGCCGTCATCTTCTCCCTCCATTCCCTCACCGGAGCCGTCATCTTCTCCCTCAATTACCTCACCGGAGTCGTTCAGAAACTGTGAGGTGATATCATCTCCGTCGCGGATTATTTCCCCCAACATGTCTTCTTGTTCTTCGTCTCTGCCGTGTTCCATAGTTTCTGCAAAGACTTGCAAGTTATTTCAATGCTATAAACAAATTATTAAAACAAATTCACATTTCCTCGCGGACTCTTCACCGGCGATCGTCGGGGACTCCCCACCGGCGATCGTCGGGGAATCCTCCGGCGATCGTCAGGGACTCCTCACCGGCGATCGTCAGGGACTCCTCCGGCGATCGTCGGGGCCTCCTCACCGGCGACCGTCGAGGACTCCTCCGGCGATCATCGGGGACTCCTCACCGGCGATCGTCGGGGACTCCTCTGGCGACCGTCAGGGCCTCCTCACCGGCGATCGTCGGGGACTCCTCCGGCGATCGTCGGGGACTCCTCACCGGCGATCGTCGGGGACTTCTTCGGTGATCTTCGGGGACTCCTCACCGGCGATCGTCGGGGACTCCTCCGGCGATCGTCGGGGACTCCTCCGACGATCGTCGAGGACCCCTTCGGCGATCGTCGGGGACTCCTCCGGTGATCGTCGGGGCCTCCTCACCGGCGATCGTCGGGGACTCCTCACCGGCGATCGTCGGGGACTCCTCCGGCGATCGTCGGGGACTCCTCACCGGTGATCGTCGGGGACTCCTCCGGCGATCGTCGGGGACTCCTCATCGGCGATCGTCGGGGACTCCTCACCGGCGATCGTCGGGGACTCCTCACCGGCGATCGTCGGGGCCTCCTCACCGGCGATTCATACACATTGTACATTTTTGTATACATCTAAAACGTTTTATACACATCCAATTTTATTCATACACATTTTATTCACAATTTGTACATGCTTGCAGAAGGAAAGGGGACGGAGCTCACCGCGGGGAGGGGGCTCGGTCGTCGTGGAGGGGGGCCGGGCGTGGAGGAGCGCCGATGTCGGGGATGGGCTTGTCGGGGCGGGGGGGGGGGGGGACTTGGGGCGCCGGCGCGGGCTCGGAGGAGGTACGGGCGACGGCGCGCGCGTGGAGGAGCGCCGGCGTGGTGGAGTGGTGCGGGCTCGGGCGGCGCGCGTGGAGGAGAGCGGCACCGGCAGGGGCGCGCAGGGGCACGACGTCGAGGCGGGCGCGTGGAGGAGAGCGGCGCCGGCAGGGGCGCGCAGGGGCACGACGTCGAGGCGGGCGCACGCGCGTGGAGGAGGTACGGCGGGAGCGGACGCGTCGACGGCGCGGTCGGCCAGCCTGACGGCGTCGCGAGAGGGAAATGGAGGAAGATTGGGGGAGGGAGAAGGGGGCCTTAAATACCGCGAGCCCTTTAGTCCCGGTTGCGTCCACCAACCGGGAAGAAAGGGTCTTTAGTCCCGGTTGGTGGCTCCAACCGGGACTAAAGGTAGGCCTTTAGTCTCGGTTGGAGCCACCAGCCGGGACTAAAGCTATTTTTTACCGCAGCCGAAAGGGCGCGAAAGGCTAGGCCTTTAGTCCCGGTTGGAGTCACCAACCGGGACTAACCTAATTTATAAAATTATTTTAGTTTTGTTTTAAACAGATTCAAAAACAGTAGCATACAAGCCTAGTTTTGATTTAATTCTTTTTGCTATTAAAGTTTTTAACAAAAAATACTTTATGAAAAATTTAGTTGGATAAATTTTACTTTCTATTAACTTTACTTTAGATCAGAAACAATTTGTATTATTAGTTGATTTTTTTTATTTAATTCTAAGTTAATATTATTTTGATCATAACTAGAGTTTTATAAAAGCTTTTTAGTTGATTCTTTTTGCTATTGAAGAATATTATAAAATACTTTTTGTTAACCTAATAATATTATATTTGCTTTTCTGTTAAGTTATTAGTTTAGTATTTTTCTTTGCTGCTAAGTTTTATTTAGGACAAAAACTATTTTTGTTATTTGTAGTTAAGTCCTACAGTTCCCTTAGGAGTTTTTGTTTGGATTTTCTTGAAGTTTTGTTTTGCTTTCTATTTGCTTTTTCAATATGTTTATAAAATTATTTTAGTTTTTGTCAATATGTTTTTGAAATATGACACAAGGCGATCAATGCTGTCAAAATCTTTCTTCCGGAATCTAAAGCCCTTTGGGTATAAGCCAACATACTCATGATGTGGGTTTGTACTCCTGATGTAAGATAATATAAAGGTGCCTGAATGTTCATGAGATATGCCAAAACAATAGACTATTCTCATAGGATTCTCTGATTTCTCAGCCCTCAACATATCATCAACTTCCCCTTTTAACCCTTTCCTGAATTTGCGATAAGAGAGCATGCTCTTCAGGTGGCCTACCAATGGATCCACATATCTGTCTATTACCTGTATACTTGTACAAGGAAAGAAACATACATTTACCAAAAATTAAAACAGATGCCAATCTTGCCAGTTAATACATCGCCTTCATGTAAGTGCAGTGATTCTAGATCAAAACCATCATCAGAATAGTTGTGGAGCATAACTATGGCTTTGAACCCAGAATCAAAGGTGTAAATTATTCGGTTATCTTGTATATGCCGAACAATTACTTGAACAATCCTACCATCTGATATGTTGTCCTCAGTTTCACCAGAAAGCAACCAGAACTCCTCTCATCTGGACTTGGCTCGGCATAAGGGGTCCTCCGATCAGAGAAACCACACAGTAGGGGTGGAATCTTGCAAAACTTGGGAGTGAAATCACTACAATTGGTGAGGGTGTATGGTCTATGCCTGTCAACCTCAAGCGGCTTATCTGGAATGCTCAGAAGACATTCATATTTTGTTTGAAAATAATTGCATCGATTAACTTCTCTGTATAATTAAAATACTAAAAGGACAGTAATAATTAAAAATTCATAACTTAATAAATAATTATTCAAAAATCATGTTGCAAATGTCAAAATGCCCTAACTCTTACAAAGATTCCCTCCGGTTTGTCCGAAGTGGGACTTTCCAGCTATAAGTCCGGAAACTCACTAGAGAGAAAGTGATGACGGTGAAGCCGGTCACATCCCCGAGTGGGATCTTGGGGTATAAAACTTTTTCTTCACGTGTGTCCCTTGCTTATGATTGCGCCGTAAGCATGGAGAATCTTCATCATTTAACAGGATGCTTGGGTCAGTCTTCACTGTGAAGGGAGGAATTTCATCAAACTTTTCATAATCTTCTGACATGTCTGTCTTGTCCTCCACTCCCACCATGTTTCTTTTCCCTGAAAGAACTATGTGGCACTTTGGCTCATCGTATGATGTATTCGCTTCCTTGTCTTTTCTTTTTCTCGGTTTGATAGACATGTCCTTAACATAGAAAACCTGCGTAACATCATTGGCTAGGATGAATGGTTCGTCTGTATACCCAAGATTGTTGAGATCCACTGTTGTCATTCCGTACTGCGGGTCTACCTTTACCCCGCCTCCTGTCAGATTGACCCATTTGCACCGAAACAAAGGGACCTTAAAAGAAGGTCCATAGTCAAGTTCCCATATCTCCTCTATGTAACCATAATATGTGTCATTTTTCCTATTGGTGTTTGTTGCATCAAAGCGGACACCACTGTTTTGGTTGGTGCTCTTTTTATCTTAGGCGATCGTGTAAAATGTATTCCCATTTATCTCGTACCCTTGGAAAGTCAATACAGTCGAAGATGGTGTCCTGGCCAACAAGTACAGCTGATCTCCAATAGTGGTGTTATTCGTGAGATGTGTTTGCAACCAACCGCCGAAAGTCGCCATGTATGCACGTGTAATCTATCGTCAGACTGCCCCGGGTGTTGGGAGCGTAAAATATTCTTGTGTTCATTGATATACGGGGCCACCAAGGTAGAATTTTGTAAAACTGTGTAGTGTGCTTGAGTGAAAGAATGTCCGTCCCTACATATTATTGCTTTCGGTCCTAGCGTGCCTTTTCCACTCAGTCTCCCCTCTTGCCGCGATTGAGGAACACCAATCGGCTTAAGGTCAGGAATAAAGTCAACACAAAACCCAATAACCTCCTCTGTTCCATAGCCCTTGGAGATGCTTCCTTCTGGCCTAGCACGGTTATGAACATATTTCTTTAAGACTCCCATGAACCTTTCAAAGGGGAACATATTGTGTAGAAATACAGGACCCAGAATGGCAATCTCTTCGACTAGGTGAACTAGGACGTGCGTCATAATATTGAAGAAGGATGGTGGGAACACCAACTCGAAACTGACAAGACATTGGACCAAATCATTCTGTAACCTTGGTAGGATTTCTCGATCGATTACCTTCTGAGAAATTGCATTGAGGAATGCACATAGCTTCACAATGGCTAATCGAAAATTTTCTGGTAGAAGCCCCCTCAATGCAACCGGAAGCAATTGCGTCATAATCACGTGGCAGTCATGAGACTTTAGGTTATGGAATTTTTTCTCTGCCATATTTATTATTCCCTTTATATTCGACGAGAAGGCAGACTGGACCTTGATACTGTTCAGGCATTCAAAAAAGATTTCCTTCTCTGCTTTGGTAAGAGCGTAGCTGGCAGGACCTTCATACTGCTTTGGATGCATGCCGTCTTTTTCGTTCATACGTTGCTGGTCCTCCCGTGCCTCCGGTGTATCTTTTGTCTTCCTATAAAAGCCCAAGAAGCCTAGCAGGTTCACGCAAAGATTCTTTGTCACGTGCATCACGTCGATTGCAGAGCGGACCTCTAGGACTTTCCAATAGGGTAGGTCCCAAAATATAGATTTCTTCTTGCACATGGGTGTGTGTCCGTTAGCGTCATTCAGAACAGATTGTCCGCCAGGATCCTTTCCAAAGATTACTTTTAAATCCTTAACCATATCAAATATATCATCACCAGTATGGTGGACAGGCTTCTTCCGGTGATCTGCCTCACCTTTGAAATGCTTGTCTTTCTTTCTTAAGGGATGCCTGATCGGAAGAAATCGACGATGTCCCAGGTACACATTATTCTTACATTTATCCAAATATATACTTTCAGTCTCATCTAAACAGTGCGTGCATGCATTGTATCCCTTGTTTGTCTGTCCTGAAAGGTTACTAAGAGCAGGCCAATCATTGATGGTTACAAACAGCAACGCTTGTAGGTCAAATTCCTCCTGTTTGTGCTCATCCCACACACGTACACCTTTTATATCCCATAACTGTAAAAGTTCTTCAACTAATGGACTTAGGTACACATCAATGTCGTTGCCGGGTTGCTTAGGGCCTTGGATGAGCACTGGCATCATAATGAACTTCCGCTTCATGCACAACCAAGGAGGAAGGTTATAGATACATAGAGTCACAGGCCAGGTGCTATGACTGCTAATCTGCTCCCCAAAAGGATTCATGCCATCTGTACTTATACCAAACCATAAGTTCCTTGCGTCATCTGCAAACTCCGGCCACTTTCTCTCGATTTTTCTCCACTGCGACCCATCAGCGGGTACTCTCAACATTCCGTGTTTCTTACGGTCTTCTTTGTGCCATCGCAACAACTTGGCATGCTCTTTGTTTCTGAACAGACGTTTCAACCGTGGTATTATAGGAGCATACCACATCATCTTGGCAGGAACCCTCTTCCTGGGGCGCTCGCCCTCAACATCATCAGGGTCATCTCGTCTGATCTTATACCGCAATGCACCGCATACCGGGCGTCCATTCAAATTCTCGTACTCCTCACCGCGGTAGAGGATGCAATCATTAGGGCATGCATGTATCTTCTGCACCTCTAATCCTAGAGGGCAGAGAACCTTCTTTGCTTCGTACGTACTGTCAGGCAATTCGTTATCCTTTGAAAGCTTCTTCTTCATTATTTTCAGTAACTTCTCAAATCCCTTGTCAGATATACCATTCTCTGCCTTCCATTGCAGCAATTCCAGTGTGGTACCGAGCTTTGTGTTGCCATCTTCGCAATTTGGGTACAACAATTTTTTGTGATCCTCTAACATGCGCTCGAAGTTCAACTTCTCCTTTTCACTTTCGCATTCTCTCTGTGCATCAACAATGGCCCGGCGAAGATCATCAGCGGGCACATCTGGTGCCTCTTGATCTTCAGCTTCCCCCGTTACAGTATTACCGTATTCAGGGAACATAGGATAGTTGTCATCATCCTCTTCTTCTTCATTGTTTTCCATCATAACCCCTCTTTCTCCATGCTTGGTTCAACAATTATAGCTGGGCATGAAACCGGACTTAAGCAGGTGGGTGTGAAGGATTTTCGAGGTAGAGTAATCATTATCATTCCGACAGACAACACATGGACAACACATAAAACCATTCAGACTGTTTGCCTGAGCCACACCGATAAAATTACGCAGGCCCGTAATGTACTCGGCAGTGCGTCGATCACCGTACATCCATTGCCGGTTCGTCTGCATTATATAATTAAGTATATCAAAAACCATTATAGAACATCATAAATAGATAAATGACCAAATTAATACAAGTTCATCATATTAAAACCAAAGTACAGTAGTGATCAAATGTTATTACTGCAAAAATAAATACATAAAGTTCATACATAGTTTTCATAAATGCAACAACAAATATGAGATACATACATTGAAACTAACATACAACTATGTAAAACATTTAAATGCGACAACAAATGCGATCAAAATCGCAACTAATGTAACAATTGATCCAACAGCATAATGATACCAAGCCTCTTTATCAATAGCATATTTTCTAATCTTTCTATTCTTCAAGCGCATTGCATCCATCTGGATCTTGTGTAGATCGACGACATCGGCAACATGCAACTCCAATTTCATCTTCTCTTCTTCAATTCTTTTCAATTTTTCTTTCAAATAATTGTTTTCTTTTTCAACTAAATTTAATCTCTCGACAAGTGGGTCGGTTGGAATTTCCGGTTCACATACCTCCTAGATAAAAATATCTATGTCAAGTTGGTCGGCATAATTGTCATAAACACTAAATGAAACAAATAGTTATAAAAGATAGTATATCACATCCGAATCATAGACCGGACGAGAGCCGACGGGGGCGGATATCAAAATCATGGCACTATATAATAACAAACAATAATACAAGTAAGAAAATTATACAAATAACTATCTAAAGCGTACAAGTAAGATTTTTTTTTTAAAAGATATGAACAAGAGGCTGACCACGGTGGTGCCAGCGACGAGATCGGTGCGGGCGATCGACGGTGGTGAGGACGGAGACGTGGACGGGACAACACCCTACACATGTGCAAATTAAGAAGTTAATTTGAGCTCAAATTATGCATCTAAATCAAATAAACTCCCACATATACTCCTCCACTAAAACCCACATATCACTCTACTTCTAGAGCATGAAATGAGCTAAACTAGCAATGAGAGATGAAAGGATGAAGTTGCTAACCTTTTAGAACACTTGAATAGTTGGTGCACCGCCAAATCTAGACAAATCTTGGGGAAAATAGAGCTTGGAGGTCGAGCTTGGAGGAAGAACAGAGGAGAAGAAAGTAGAAACTTAAGTGTGTCTCGGGCACGTCATATCATGTTTGTTTTGTGTGAACTCAAGTGACATCATGCTATCAGGCATTTCATCGAGCACATCTTGTGCATAGAAAGGGAGAACAAAGTAGCACACACCTCCCACCTTCTATGAGGAAAAAATAGAGGAGAGGGCGGGCAGGGGCGAGGATATATATATAGGCAAATTTGTAGTCCCGGTTGGTGTCTAAAACCGATACTGACGACTGACCTTTAGTCCCGGTTGGAGACACCAACCGGGACTAAAGACCTTTAGTCCCGGTTGGAGACACCAACCGAGACTAAAGGGGTGCGATACCCTTTAGTCCCGGTTCTTTTTACCAACCGGGACTAAAGGTCCCATTCGAACCGGGACTGATGCCTGCAGAGCCCCGGCCGGCGTCCTAGCCGCTCGAACCGGGACTAATGCTCACATTAGTCCCGGTTCGTAACGCGGCCGGGACTATTGCTCCGATCCGGCTAGAACGAAAGCCCTGTTTTCTACTAGTGCGCCTCGCCGCCGCGTGCAACTCCTGGCGCAACTTTGCATCGACCCACCCGCGGTGGCCTGTTTTTCCGTGGCTGCTCCTCGACCCAAGCGGCCATGACAAGACGGAACGCATGCACTGCCACTGCCCTGAAAACGGCACGGTCCTGCCGTACGTCCCGCTCCCGCTCCCGGGCGATTTGGCCGACAGGTCGCTCGTCGGCTGTCATGATGGCGGTTGGGTCGCCTGGTACGACGATGAGCTCGAGATAATGAACCTCTTCTCTGGCGTGAAGGTGGTGCTATCCGCGAAGCAAAGGAGGAAGGTCCGCATACAATACTCCACTGAAGCCACGCGGAAGATCATCTTCTCGTCACAGCCCAGTTCAAACGGTTGTATCCTCGCCGCAATCACCAGCATGGATAACATCGCAATCTGCAGGCTAAGCCACCCGCAGGCTGGGTGGTCGACAAGGAAATATCTTCGGGACCGCAAGCACATGGATATCGCATTCTACGGCGGCGAGCTCTATGGCCTCACAAGATTTAGCGGGAGGCTCACCAAAATCAACATCAGCGTGAACAAACGTGGCACGCTGGTGCTCAGGACTGTCGTGTGGGCGACTATACCAAATTCTTACCCGGAGAGACGTTTTCATGGGTACAACAGGTACATCGTTGCCCTACCTGGCAAGCTGCTGATGGTGACCAGGGACTTTACCCGCAGGCCCTTTTTCACGGTGTTTGAACTAGTTGAAGCCGACGGCGGGATGACAAATTCCATGTGCAAGTGGGTGGATGTAGGCCCGGCCCTGAGGGGGGGCAGGGGGGGCGGCCGCCCCGGGCCCCTGAAAACGAGGGGGCCCCCAAGTCTGCCTGTTAATACGACTGGGCCTGTGCTACAGTTTGTAAAATGTGATAACTGGGCCTACGTTACGTGCACTGGTTACCTTTTGGAGAGATCGATCTACCAGGGAGCGAGAGCGGATTGTGCGGCGCATCGTGGGGGAGTGATTTCGTCGGTTTACATCACGCACGATAACAATCGCCTGCAGGCTGTTCGCCTCTGTTTTTCGCCGATCGCCTCAAAACCTCATCGTCGGCAGGCTGCGGCGGCCGCAAGGCAGCGGATTGCGGAAGCGAGACAACCACGTGCTCAACGTGGCACCGCCGCTGCAGCAGCTCCAGCCTACGCCTCATCACCGCCGCCGATGTGAGAGGTGTCCTATATCTTAACGATTTTGCCCTAACTCATGTCCCAGCTTTTTTGCTTCCTATACCTACGCCTCATCAAGGCTTGAAGGGTCTGTACGGGGCTGAGTTTGGTGGACTGCTTGCCGACTGCTTGCCGGACTGCCGAATGTATGTAGATACCATGTAGAACTCTCGATGCAATGAAAGTTATGTACTCCCTCCGTCCCATAATATAAGAACATTTTTGGCACTACTAGTGCCAAAAATGTTCTTATATTATGGGACAGAGGGAGTAGCTTATAGTTTTCTGCATCTTAGCCGAGTAAAATTGTTTGATGAAAGGCAGTGTTTGCATGTACTTGGAATGTGAAATTACATTCACTTCTGTCCTAAAATAATTACATTCACTTTTTTTTAAACCATCAAAGAAATGTCAAAACACACCACAATATATAACTACGTGGTTGATTTTGTCGGATTAATTAGGAATAGTTGAAGCACCCGCAAATAATAAGAACATGACAATGCTAATATGAAACGAATGTACACGGAGTAACTGAAGAATCGTGACCGAACAATTATTCTTTTATAGTAATCGATAGTCATTCCTATTGCATGTTTTTGTATGTTTGTCAAAAAATTAAAGTTTCACAAAGTTTATACTGAAAGTAGCTTTTGAAAGTTAAAGGGGCCCCGGGTTCTAGTTTTGCCCCGGGCCCCTAAAATCTCAGGACCGGCCCTGGGTGGATGCCACGAGCTTTGGCGACCATGCCTTGCTTCTGGGGGCGACTTGCTCCAAGGTGGTGCACGTGGTGGCGGGCGGGTGTGGCGGCGTGAAGAGAAACCGCGTCTACTATTTCCAACACTGGGTGAAGGTGCACCCGACGAACTCAAGCTCGTATTACAAGGAAGAAGAAAGCGTATGGGGCAATGCCGATGGGATCACGTCTGTGGGGTACAACGTGTATGGTGATGAACCTCCTGCGTGGCTCCTCCCTCCAGATATGTAGCTTGTCAGGATTACTAGCTTCGATGCATTATACATGTACACTGTTCATTGTGCATTTTGATTGTTTCGAGTAGATTTTGACCAACAAGTAGTTCAACGACTCACTATTATGTGACAAAATTTGATGATTGAATTCATGCTCACTTTGTTTGTCTTTATGATTTTGTAACTCTAAAAACCTGTGTCCAATCACAGAGGCAGACAAAATATGTATTTTTTCTTAAATAGATAAAAACCCATGACATCTTGACACATTAGGGATAAGATGATCATTCTGTCCATTTGTGCTCATATTCATATGAGCTGTTTTAACATGGTCCTCCTTACCTCAGGGGAGGTAAGATGGCAGAGGAGATCTGAACCATTGATACTATTAAGTACTAGGCCCTGGTAATTAACTCGATTTGTTGCAGCTTGTCACCTCTTACCTCACGCCGGATAAAAAAAACGCCCCCAAATTTCTCAACATATCAACAGAGGTCAGCCGGTCACCTCTTACCTGACCGCAGATAAGGAAACTCCCCCAAATCTCTTGTTGTATTAACATGAGAGATAATCACGGAGAAAAAAAAATCAGTTCTCCCGAATCCTTCATTTCCAAAAAAAAACTCCCGTGAATCCCCGCTCATCCCAATCCTCTCTCCGGATTTCCTTCTCCATGGCTCGAGCTTCAAATCGTCGATTTTATGCCCGTCATTCTTATTCTCTACAGCACCGCCCATGCCGGTCGCTGTGGCTGACTCGCGCCGCTCCCATGTGATGTGCAGCGGGCCGAGGAGGGTGCGTGACATTGACGGATTCTAGTGGACTTTCTTGGTCAGCAGTCAAGGACCGTCAATTGAAATGGTATGTGGGTACATGATGTTCATAATATTTCTATTTTTCTTTAAAAGGGGAATATATTAATATCGTGAAGATACCAATTACACCCGGCCTCTGCACCAACAAGATGCCTCTCAAAGACATACAGGATGCACACAGCCCAAAAAAACAAAAAATAAAGGAAAAATAAAGGCCTCGCCATTGTGATCAACTCCTCTAAGCAGCAGCACACAAACCACCACCAATGACAACACCCGGAAAACATAAAAGGTCTCCAAAAGCGACGCCTTCAAGAAGAAAACAGTGCACAAGCGCCGTCGTCGCCCGATCTAAGATCTAAAGTTTTCACCCTGGAGAAAGTCGGAGCTCTCAAAACAATACCTTCAGCAAGGCAATTGCCAGGCACAACCAATTAAGGCCAGACCTTAGATTTTCACCCTGAAAGTCACGACTCGGCACGCGAGGAGCACAACCAAAAATGAAATCCTCCAGTGCTGCCGCCCCCACTTTCACTGCTGCTTCTGAAAGTTATCAAACACCTGGCTGACTCCATCGCCTCCAAGGCCCCCTCCGCCTTACGGATCCTCCGATCTCAGCCAGCATGACTTTCTCCACCGCTGTCTACGCCAAGGAAATCGAGATACCGACATGTCCCATGGTGTCAACAAACAATAGAGCTTCGCGCCGCGCCCTCCTGGAGCCGCGTAGGCTGATATGGGCGCGCACGACCGGAATCTATCCGGTCCAGATATCCTTGGGCAAGATCTCCGGCAGCAGCTCCGGAACACGTCGGTGGCCAGATCGAGGAGGAACGATCATGTAGATGGTTTTTGTGATGCGAGAAGAGCACTAAGACCGCCACCACACCGCTGCCTCCACCATGTCGACGCCATCTCCGCCACCGCGGAGGACACCGGCCCGCGCTGCCCACAGCCCGCGCCGCCTGCTAAAGACGGACACCAGATCGGGGCGGATCCCGAACCGCCGTCATCCCCTTGCATGCATGATCCGCCACTTCGAAGCCCGCCGTGCCCTGCCGGTCCCGAGCGCCGCCGCCGTGGGGATCCGCCGCCACTCCACCGCGACCCTCGCCATCGCGGTGTCCCGGCCCAGCCATGCCGCCCCGTGGCGGAGGCCCTACGCGAGAAGGCGAAAGGCCCCGCCTCCGCCGACGCCGGCCAGGCTTTGCCCGACCGCGTCCTTTGGCGGCGGCGAGGGAGGAGAGAGGGAGAGGAGGGTGCTAGCGGCGGCGGCGGGAGGGCCCTCCCCGTCGCCCACGGGAGCGACTTGGGAGGGTCAGATCCAATCGTCGGGTATGGGTGTGGTCAAGTTAGACTTAATCTTGACCATGTGTCATGTACGTGCATGTGTGTACGGGTGCTTGGGTCAAGTTAGTTGCGGCTAGTTAGTTAGAGACTCTTAGCTGCATGCAAGTGGTTAGCTAGTTTCAGGGAGTGGATGAGTGCGTGCAGTTAGTGGCTGGTGTGGCTGGCCGTTGAGTGTGTGCATGTAGGTAGCTAGTTTTTTTTTTGAACATCTCAACACCCCTTTATTAACTGGTAATCAGAACAGTATCACTTACAAGCAAAGGAATGATGGCCTCAGGTGCCTCATCAAACCAAGAGTTTTTTTTGGGGGGGGGGGGGGGGGGGGGGGGAATTTGCAAAGTCTAGCTAGTTCATCTGCAACAGCATTAGCTTCTCTATGGCAATGTTCAAACCCCACATGAAGGAAATCCCTGGCCATATGATAACAGTCATCAAGAATAGCTGCCGACGTTCCTGAAGAGTTACCTCCGTCTTGCATCGCAGAGATCAGATCAGTATTATCCGAATTTATTATCAACTTGTTGCTGCCCACAGACGTGGCCAAGTTCAGACCAAACCGAAGGGCAAGAGCCTTGGCCATGAACACATCCATGCAAACACCGACAACATTATTGTTTGCCGCTATGAAATTACCAGCACTATCGGGCAGAACAGCTCCAACCGTACCTTGGAGCAAGTCTGGATCAAATGAGGCATCGACATTTAATTTGGTATGTCCCGGCGGCGGTTTCGTCCATGGGTTCCTTTTCTCCTTAGCTGACTTGGCCGCCGCAGCCATAAAATTCTCAGCAAGGGCTCGGACTGAAAGAACAATCTGGGATGGTTGTTGAGTCTGCTCACCATGCACCAATTTCCTTCTCTCCCACCACAGAAACCAGCAGGTGATAGCTATGATCAAGTTACCATTCCTCTGACCAAGTACTATGGTCTCGTCCGCGGGAAGAGACAGGAGATGTTCCATGACCGCTTCTCCCGCTCGATCGACCGTACATCCTCTCTGAACGAATGATGCTATCCAAGCCCAGCTTCCTCCATACTTCTTTTGCTTTGTCGCATTGGAACAACATATGCTTCACACTTTCAGCATTTTCACACGCCGGACATTTTGTGGTAATTTTTAGATGCCTATCCGCGATAATGACACGGCAAGGAAGGGTGCCATGTAGTGTTCTCCATAGGAAGATCCTCACCTTTGCAGGGCAGGGCAGTTTCCATATAAATTCCCAAATTGGATTGGGTGCAGCAGCGCTAGGGGAATTTCTCCTTGGGGCTTTCAGTTCATAGTGGCTCCGCCACACCTCTAGATAGGCTGACTTGACAGTAAAGATGCCATGTTTCGAAGGGTGCCAAGCAACAAAATTAGGCATGTCAAAAGATGGCAGTGGAATATTTAGTATCCGATGAACGTCAACCGGCCAAAAGGTTTGCTCCACCAACATCGCGTCCCAATGGCCTATCATGGGGTCAATCAAGTCTGAAACCTTGGACAGCAGATTGTTGCCCCTTGGGGTGATCGGTAGTCTAGAGGGTGATTGAGGAATCCAAGCATCCGACCAAATGTTTACTTTGTGTCCATCACCAATTCGCCATATGTGCCCGAGCTTTAAAGTTTTGACCCCCTCCATAATACTTTGCCAAGTGTACGAGGATTTCTTCTTCAAGGGCGCATTCAGCAAATCACCATCAGGATAATACTTGGCTCGAAGTATTGTTGCACATAGGGAATCAGGGTCATCCAACAAACGCCATGCTTGCTTCGCCAACAGAGCCAGATTAAAGCAATGAATGTCACGGAACCCCATTCCACCGTCTTTCTTTGGAACACACATTTTCCACCAAGTGAACCAGTGCATTCTCCTATGACTGGCATCATCACCCCACCAAAATTGCGCCATCGCATCTGTTATTCCCTTGCAAATTTTTTTATGGAGCTAGTTAGTTGGGCTAGCTAGTGCGTCGTGTGAGTCCCTTGTACTGCTATAAAAGGGTGTGTGGTGTGTGCGCCAGAGAGGGCCTGAGGAGAGATGTAGTCTCCAGGTGTGTGTGCGCTCAGAGATGAGGAAGGTTTAGTCTCCGTCGGACCGTGGTATGCGCCCGGCCGGCAGGAGAGCTCCTCTGGGTAGTACTGTGTGTGTGCGTGTGTACCTCCATGTATGTGTTCGAGTTGTTGTGAGAAATAAAGCCAACATACAGGCGTTCGTGCGCCGGAAAAATTCTGGTGTCTCCTTCGTCTACCTTTGTCCGGCGTTTGTGTCGCCGGGAGGCTGCTCGGCGTGTGTCGCTCATTCACCTTCAGTTTTGATGATTTTTCTTTACGCTTTCGTATTTATCCTTCGACTATGTGCATGCCTACAAAATTTGTTGATCTTTGTTACGAGTGGAATGAGACCCAAATAAAACTTGTGAATGAGATGGACTTAGGGCCATTGCTTGATATACGCTCCATGTCGATCCGTCGCATTCTTCTTGAGTCCCTTGTAGATGGCTACAATGAAAGGGATAAACGCTTTACTATATGTGAGCATGTGGTTTCAATCTGTATTTGGGATGTGCAATGCATCTTAGGTTTGCCACACCGAGGAGAAAAAATAGCAATTAGCAAAAGTCAAGCAGCCCCAAAATTGTTTGCGTTGTACAAGGGTGATAAGGCTATCACTTTCACGCATTTAGAAAAATGGATAAGGAGTGGTGTAGCTGATGAGCACTTCATTAGAATGTTTGTTTTGTATGCAACTGGGACAGTTTTGGCACCTTGCTCAAAGGAATATGCTAGTAGCCACTACTTAGAAGTTGTTGCAGACATTTCAAAGATAAAAAATACAACTAGGCAGAGTTCACACTAGAATATTTGCTAACTCACTCGACAGAATTCAAGAAAAACAAAAGATCAGGCCTAGTAGGTAACTTGGCACTTCTAGAGGTAATCTTCATTCTTTTTATCTAACTTGGTTGATTACTTGAGTAGTGTGATTTTCTAACTCATGTAAGTTTTAAATCATCGATTGTCAGGTTTGGTACTTCGAACATTTTAAAGCATATGGAGATCAGGAGATGACTTTGCTTATGATCTCCATGAGCAGCCACTGATCAAAAACTGGGATCAACAACTATGTGACAAGCGGATGATTTTCGATGCAAAAAATAATAGACATATATTTTGTATTATGACTGTAATAACAATATAATCAATGGCGGTGCCAGCTATCTCGCAAGGTTTGGTAAATGCCATACCTAATATTTTCTGCAAATACATCTTAGTATACGTACTTGTACATGCATAGCTTTTATCCGATAGGGTTCGAGCGTGTTAGGCCTGATTGTTTTTTTTATGATGATGATGATGAGTTGTTATTATGATCATGATGAGTTCTTATATATATGAGTGGGCGGAAGAAATGCGGATTGGATTAAAGTGGATGGATCCAAAGTGACCCATCCACTTTAATCTAATCCGCGTTTCTTCCACCCACTGATATAAGAACCCATCATGATCATAATGATATAACAACCTCTTAATTGCTACTATATCAAAATTTGTATAACGGTGTATATACATTATATAAAACAAAAGAAATGAAATACGGACGAATAGTAGTAGTGCGGTGAAACAAACCACACTGCTGCTACTTAGCAGTAGCGCGGGTCCAATCCCACGCTACTGATAACCGAAGTAGCAGTAGCGAGGGGCCATACACGCGCTACTGCTAAAAGTTAGTTGTACCGTCCTAGTAGTAGCGCGGGGTCCCGTGCTACTGCTAGCCAAAAACCCCGCGCTACTACTACGGTTTTTCCTAGTAGTGAAGCATCTTCCACAGCTGTAAGAAACCATACAATTTGTAAATCACATCCGTAGGACGACACAGAGAAGTCCGCCTGATCACTAGCTTGTTACGAATAGTCCAAAGCACCCAAACAAGAACCCATATGCCCAGCCACCAAATGTGGCGGCAACCAGCTGCGCTAGCCTGCAATTCCTCGAAGAGGTCCGGGAAATCCGTGTGGCACCACCCCACCGCCCACCTCCATTCTGAAGCAGCTCCTTAGAAATTGAGCCGTAACAGAGGAGAAAAAATGTGATTGGAGTCCTCCGCCACCTCAGAAAGAGGGCAAATGTCGTCCCCAGGGCCATGGCGTTTGAGAACCCCCACCTAGGAGGGAGCCCGATCTCGGATCCAGAGCCAAAGAAAGATCTTAATCTTCAGGGGGAGCCTAATCGCTCAAAGTGCATTGAGGGGAGCCGGCCACAACGAGGGGGCAATCGCCTTGTATACAGTGACCTAGAGGAGAAACAACCGCTCTGCTCAAGATGCAAGGACACCCTGTCTGGCTCCAAGTTAGGGGGGTGAAGCGCGCCACATTGCAAGAGCTCATCCCAGGCAGCTAGTTCATGGGGTTCCAAAGGCCCGCCAGAACGCGAGGCTCCCAAGATCAAGTATGGCAGCCTCGACCGAAATACGCGGCAAGATGCTAATGGAGAATAAATCCGTAAAACGAGTCTCGAAGGGATGGGAGCCCGCCCATTGGTCGAGCCAAAATAGGTGATAACCCTTTTACAATGGCAAATTTCGAGAAGTGGCACATAACCCTTTTGGCAAGAAATACGAAAAAGTACAGGTTACTTGAAAGAGCAAAATGGGTGATCGCAAAGTGGACTCCCAAGCATGTGTGGCTGGTTAAATCCAATTATGAAAGATATAGAATTGTTCCTTCATTCAATATAAAAAAGGTTCACATAATGTATACTATAGTTACGAAATCATATCTGCTCCCCCTCCCCCCTTAAAAAAGGAAACCAGAACTATAACTATAAGAAAGTGTTATTGAGTAACCTATGCATAGTTGAGTTAATTGTTGATGCAGTCGAATCCTAACTAGCTTGATATTGGAGGTAAAAGCCACATGGGAGGACGAACGGCACCCATCACGTAGTAACCTGTCGACATGATGTCTTCCACACCATCGGTGACACTTTCCACTTGCTTGTAATATACACAATTATCATTGTCCGACCTCGTCAAGAACACCATGGCGCTGTTTGGGATCTCATCGTTTCTCGGTAAACAACGATGGTGGGAGAAGTAGATATGGTTCCTCTGCACGTCGCCACTCCCGCTTGCCGGCACGCGCACTGCTTTAGAGCATGTTGGCCCCAAGAATAGCGCGTAGTCTCCTAAGCTATTCACCTCCACCCACTTGTAGTCGTAAGAGCCCGTCCGTAAGCCTGTGCGGATTAGCTCGAGCACCGTGAAGCAAGGACCATGAATGTCACGCAAGTGGCGCGACCACCACCAATAGTTCTTCACCACTATCACAAGCTTGCCACGGAGCTCAACAATGTAACTCATGTGCTCATTCGGATTCTGCCAATAGTTGTTTAGCGCGCACAGCCAGTGGATGGATGTGATCACAGACGCGCCATGTTTGTTCAAGCCAACATCAAACTTGACGAGCTGTTTGCTTATCGGTGATGGCAGCGACAATGCAACCACTTGAGGTGGGCTGCTCAGAGAAGATGATCTTCTTCAAGATCAATGGATCAACGCTGACCGCAGAGAGCACCACCACAGCTCCAGAAAAGAGGTTAATTATACTGAATGGAGCCTCGGCCGAGGCAACCCAGCCACCGTCATGACTACCCACGAAGCACCTGCCGACGGCCTCGGTCGGGAGCGGGAGGTGGGGCAAGACCACGTCCTCCTTGGGGCAGTACACGCTCTTCGTCTCGTCGCCGCTGCCGCCGCTTGGTTCAAGGATGAGCCACGGGAGAACATGACGTGGCGCGGCACGCCACGATGTGCAGACGGCGTCGAAGCGTGCGCGGTCGAGCCGGGCAACGAGCCTCAAGTAGACCTGGCCGAAAAATCGTGAGGGAGGCGTGACCACTGCCCTGCCGCCGACGAGGTTCCCGGGATGCCCTCGTCGTCGGCGGACGCCATCGTAACTTGTTTGTTGACGCCGGCCGATGGATCCGAGTCTATCTACTACAAGCGTGGATCGAGAGTTTGATGAGATAATATATATGGACGTATGATAAGCTTCGCATACCTATCCGATCGCATCTTGTCTTTGCCGATCTCCGATTTGGCTTCTGTGCATCTTGCTTCTTTTTAGGGAATTCCGTGCAGCTTACTTAATCTGGTTTCAAATAGGAGCATGGTTAATAGTATAGCCAACTGCTGGCTATATGGTGTTGCCATGTCATATATAGCCACTACCTATAGCCACTCATACAATAAGGTTAGCTATAAGGTTGGCTATAAGAGTACTACTTTTTCTCATCTTCTCTCTATTTCTTTCTTTATATTTATTGTATTGACCTAAGAATCCGCATATAGATAGACTCTTGCATGAGAGCCCACTCCCCTTACTTTTTCATGTCTCTTCTCTCCACATAGGCAAAATTGTCATGTCAGCGGGCTATAAGCCTGCTCCTGTACTTGCTCTAGGAGTAGCTTGGATTCCCACGAGGAATGTTTCTATAACTAACCTGTCTTCGAATAGGGCATGAGAAGATTTTATTTTGGCGGCGTACTCCTATTACTAAACTTGAGAACACACAGTTTTCGACAAGGGAATATATTAATATCGCGGAGATATCAATTACACCCGGCCTCTGCTGAGAACGCACAGTTAACAGAAGACATAACGCTGAAGAAAACAGGATATCCAGTTCAAAAAAAAGCCAGTGTGGCGCCAGTGCACCGGCGCAAATTTCGGCCGGTCCACCCAGAGCCGCTCGATCTAGACGCGCGTAACTGTCAGATCTGTCCCGCCTCCCCTTTCGTCATCCTCCTCCACGGGAAAAAAAGAGAGGAGAAAAAGCGAGTGCCACCGCCGCTCGCGGGATCCCGGACATCGCTGGCCCACGATTCCCTCGTTTGGACCAATGCTGCCCCTGCTCACCACCGGCAAAGCAAAACACCACCCGCCTTCGTCGCCTCTCGCGTTCCTCGCCGGCTCCACGAATGCAGCTGCGTATATCAGGTGGAGATGGTCGCAACTCCGGTGGCGACTGTCACCGGCCGCAACACCCATCGGCATGCTCACAGTGTACCCCGCCTCGGTTGCCGTCCATGGTTGCAGCACTCTGGTGCGTCGCCCCCGCCCTCGTCGTCGATGCTTGCTGCATGAGTTTCCACGAACAAATGGCCACCAGTCGCACCATAAAATGGATGTTGCAAAGTAACCTGTCGGTCGTAGCAAAAATCAACGGCGGTTGCAGCAAAAACGTCGTCGTCCTCGCCGCGGGTCGCAGCTCGCATGTATGTAGCAAAAAAAAGCCGGTCGTAGAAAAAATTGACGACGGTTGCAGCAAAATCATCTTGCCGTCGTGACGGGTCGCAGCTCCGCCGTGAATGGACGTAGCAAAAAAACTCGCCGAATGTAGCAAAAGTCCATGATGGTTGCAACAACGCCTCCATCGCGGGGTCGCAACTCAGCCATGGATGAATGTAGCAGAAATCCTCGACGGCTGTAGCAAAATCCGACTGCGCTGGCAGCCAAAATAGTCTTCTCCGTTTGGTTGCAACTCGACATCAGCGGTAGCCGTCCCCGTCGTCGACCGGTTGCAGCACCCACTTGGCCGGTTCCAGCACTGGGTTGGGTCAGTTGCAGCAAAAGGGCCAAAACCGCTGGCGGTTGTAATTGCCGTTGTCACTGGTTGCAGCTACTGGGCTGGCCAGTTCCAGCGTTTTGGCTAGCCAGTTGCAGCAAAAACAGATGCTAGTTCCAGCATCGTAGCCATGCAACGGTGCCCCCTTGTTGTCGTGTCGATCTCCGACGAGAGATGGTCGTCGGGGATCACTGGATTCAGGGCCGAGCGTTGGCCATCATAGAGAAAAGAAAGGAGGATGGAGATTGCCCTCCCCCCCCCCCGTGGGGGGGGGGGGATGAGAGGGGAGGAGGAGGGACGCGGCGGCGACGGCGGTGGTGCGGGATAGGGGACCGGAGCTGTGGCGACGCCGGTGGTGCAGGACGGGGGAACGGAGTTACAGGGATGGGGAAGGGGGGAGCTGAGCATTGGAGGAGGAAGAAGGAAGATGTGCTGCAGATAGGGGGGGCGTTTCTGGCAACATGATTACGATCGATCTCGCGGCTTGCATGTGTCCGGCGCAATGGTTCGGCCGGCGCCCCGGCTGGAAACATTTTCCAAAAGAAAAACAGGATATCAAATTGTATGAGAACTAGTTGTATTCACCGCAAACTTAAGGGACATCCCAAGTTGGAGTTTGTGCATTATTATGGGTGATGTAAAATTGCCGAAATGATATTATTTTCCTTTGCGAGAAGGATCAGATCTATTATAAAGATTCACCGGAAGTACATATCACCTCCAACATAATAAAAATTATATCCAAGTCCATGGACCACCGAACGACCATTGTCGCCGCCAGAACAAGCCACCGACACGCCGCTGTGGCCGCTCCCATATCAGAGCCTCGATGACAACAATATGTCTTGGTGCATGTGACCATAAGCATTGCAAAAAAATTATATTGCTGAACTTCTGACTATGCACTACTACATTAGATTGTACCGTTGGGCTTTCATTTACTGACGGGCTTTAGGATTAGTTTTTGATTTCTTGTTGTTTGCCTTTAAATTGCAGCAAAGAGGGAAATGGCCAAATTCAGTTTTCACAAATACAGAAAGCTTGCGTATTTTTTCATTGATAGAAGAAATTGAGAAAGTACAAGGGAGGGTGCAACACGTTACGTGGCCGCAAGGAGGCGCGAGCATGGTGTCCAGAGCAGAGAGAGTCTATGGCCACTTGGTGGCTTTTTTTCTAATTTCTTTATGTATTTTTTGGGCGTGTTTGTGTTGACACCTCAGCAGATTATTTTATTTTACTACACTTAAATTAGTTGTATGGATGTAATGGTGGCTTTATTCCTAAAACGGGGCGAAAGCCTATTTATAGGAAACGAGGCTTATGAATGATGCTACCAAATAATAGTTTATCATGCTTGGTGCCCTTATCAAGTAGGATCCATGTAGATAGCACTGCAGCCTTCATCGTGCAATGCCTATTTTAAACCTTGCAACAACATTATCAACATCTATATCTATCTATCTATATCTACCTATACTAATTAGGCACTCCCTAGAAATTCCCACATTAATCAGTAATTAGTAGCCGTTAATCTGGTGGGACCGAATTATTACGGTGGAGATCGACCCATCTAATCCTAAAAAAAACTCCCTAGAAATTCCCAAGTTAATCAGTAATTAGGAGACGTTAATCTGGTGGGACCGAATTATAACGGTGGAGATCGACCCGTATAATCCACACAAAAAAAAAACTCAACTCCGTGGTCTCTTCCACGTTAATTCTGGCTTAAAGTAGATAGTCATGCGTCAGATCTGTTTAATTTCTATTCGTAACCATTAGATGAATAATGTTCTCTTAAGTTTCCTAGCACGTACGCATCCTTTGTGGATACACATGCCTACATGCGTACGTCTCATGGACTCTCCTGATTGAGTTCTGCAAATATATATCTCATCCATACTCTCCCGATTGAAATTTCAGAAGAAAAAATTCCAACGCGTACATATCTTGACACACGAGCGTACATGCATATGTCTCATGGACTCTCCTGATTGAGTTCTGCAAATATAAATTGCATCTGTGCTCTCCCGATAGAAATCTCAGAAGGAAAAAAACCTCATCCGCATGCTGCCGCAGATAGCACTCTTGCTGGAATTTTAGTCTATTTTGGGCCAGCCGAATAGCATTTTCAGAAATTCCTAATAAATTCTAGAGGCCCACTCAGCCCATTCGTGCAAGGCAAGAGGTGGAACAAAGTTTAGTCCCACATTGCTAGTTTGGTGGGAGTTGGACCTCCTTATAAGGGAGGTTGTTTTCCCACATGTATGAGCATGAGAACAAGAGGGACATTCACGCGCGCTCCTCCTCCGCCGCGCCGCGGATTGCGGGAATGAGTCGAGCCGATGTCTAAATTTTTGCCACGCATATAGTGGAGACTGAATGCGAACGACGCATCCCTTCGGTTGCTGGCTGTTCACTTCGCCTCCCTCTCTTCGTTTCACCTCCTGTTGCTGCCCTCTCGGCTACTTCTCCTGTGCCTATAAAAGAGAGGTCGCTCCTCTCGAGAGAGACACATCAGAAACCCCTTCCTCTCGCCTCCAAGTTCCAGACCACTGCGCTACTGCAAGGTTCTTCCCCATCCCGGCTTGCGGCGTGCACCGCAGGTCGGGACAGTAGGCCTTCGAAACACCGCCGCTTCGAGTCCTGTACGGGAGAAGGGTGATAAGGTTTTTGGGGAGCTCTCGGCGCGACTACTGACCGGTTCATCACGGACGCTCCGGACACCGACGACCACTTCCCCAACGATGACTTCTTCCCCGACGTCGACAACCTCTTCGACGACATGGCTGGCGAGGATGTCGACCCCAAGACCAATGCTTCTGCTGCTGCACCGTACGTGTTCATGCTCTTTTTACTTGAGATTCTACTACAGTTTCTTACTCTAGTGTCTGCTATAGATATGTTCGGTTCTAGTTCATATATGCAGATGCTATTTACCTTCTCTTTATCCGATTGCATGACTTGTTTTATCTTTACTATATTAGTCATGCTTTATCTAGTATTTCTGTTAATAAAATCGCATGGTAAATTGCTTATATTTCCAACAATCCAAAAACCTTATTATAGGCAATTTACCCCAAGTGGTTTTGTTGCATCCATGAGGCCTCCTATGTTTGAGGGTGTGCACTACAAGAGGTGGCGCGTGAGAGCAGTCTTATGGTTTCAAACCATGAGTTGCTATGACGCCACTCTTGGCAAACCTGAAGGAGATTATGATGCTCAACAGGAGCAAGCTTTCCAGAAAATGGATACCCTGTTTAAGGCTGCTCTCTTGAGTGTTCTTGGTGAGAACATAGTTGATGCTTATGCGTCAATTGATAATGGAAAAGATATGTGGGACGCACTCGAGGCCAAGTTTGGGGTCTCGGATGCCGGCACTGAGCAGTACATCATGGAACAATTCTATGACTACAGGATGACTGAAGAGCGCTCCGTGGTTGAGCAAGCTCACGAGATACAGTCATTTGCTAGAGAACTTGAGCACTTCAATTGTATGTTACCGGACAAGTTTGTTGCCGGAGGCATCATCACTAAGCTTCCTCCTACGTGGAGGAACTTTGCTACCTCTCTGAAACACAAGAGATAGGAGTTTTCCGTTCCGGATCTCATTGGTACTCTTGATGTCGAAGAAAAGGCGAGAGCAAAGGATACACGTGCTCGAGGTATTGAGGGAGGATCTAGTGCCAATCTGGTACAGAAGAAAAACTTCCAGCCCCACAAGTTCAAGAACAAGGGCAAGTTTGATGGTAAAGCAAAATTTGATGGGAAAAACAAGGCTGTACAGCACACCAACTTCAAGAAGAAGAATGACAAGAAGAAAGGTGTTTGTCATGTGTGCGGAGACCCTGACCATTGGGCTCGCAGTTGCCCTAATCGCTATGACAAGCGTAATCCTGGGAAAGGCGGCAAGACCGCTAATGTTGTCATTGGAGACATTGACATGAAGGATGCTGGGTATGGTATATTTCCCACTATTCTTTCAGTATGTCATTCTCCTGATTGGTTGATTGACACGGGTGCTAATGTGCATGTATGCGGTGATATTTCTATGTTTTCCTCTTACCAGACCGCAGGGACTTCAACCGTGCTGATGGGAAACGGTTCAAGTGCTTTTGTTCGTGGTGTTGGCACGGTCGATCTGAAGTTTACTTCGAGGAAGATCGTGCGGCTGAAGAACGTGCACTATGTCCCCTCCGTCAATAAAAATCTTGTTAGCGGATCTCTTCTGTGTAGAGATGGCTACAAGCTTGTCTTTGAGTCGAATAAATTTGTAATATCCAAGTATGGAACCTTTGTTGGTAAAGGCTATGAGTCAGGAGGCATGTTTTGTTTATCCTTGTCAGATGTTTGCAATAAAGTTGTTAATCATATTTGCAACAATAGTGAATCAAATGTGTGGCATTCACGTCTTTGTCATGTTAACTTTGGTTGCATGTCGCGACTAGCCAAATTGAACTTAATCCCTAGTTTCACCACTGTCAAGGGAACTAAGTGTCAAGTTTGTGTGCAAGCTAAGCAACCTCGTAAGTCTCACACGACTGCGGAAACGAGAAATCTTGCACCACTAGAGCTCATACATTCAGATCTTTGTGAAATGAATGATGTTTTGACAAAAGGTGGAAAGAAATATTTCATGACGTTGATTGATGACTCCACTAGATACTGTCGTGTGTATCTTTTGAAATCAAAGGATGAGGCTTTGAACTTTTTCAAGATCTATAAAGCAGAAGTGGAGAACCAACTTGATCGAAAAATCAAGAGGCTTAGGTCCGATCGTGGTGGAGAGTATTTTTCCAATGAATTTGATTCTTTTTGTGCGGAACATGGTATAATCCATGAGAGGACACCTCCCTATTCACCTCAGTCAAATGGGGTAGCCGAAAGAAAGAACCGTACTCTAACTGATTTGGTTAACGCCATGTTAGACACATCGGGTCTCTCCAAGGCATGGTGGGGGAGGTGATATTGACTGCATGTCATGTCCTAAACCGAGTTCCCACAAAGAACAAAGAAATAACTCCGGAGTTATTGCATTCGATTATATTCAAACGTCTAAAAATCTGGCAGATCCTTTTACTAAGGGTCTATCACGTAATGTGATAGATAATGCATCGAAGGAGATGGGTATGAGACCCGCAATATGAATTGTTCACAGTGGTAACCTAATCTATGTGATCGGAGATCCCGTGAATTAGATGTGGAAGACAAGCTGTTGATCAACTGAGAGGAGAGTATCCTTACTATTAACAATACCACTCCATGAAGATGCAATACTCTCCTAATCTGCATGGCAGGTTGATGTATATCTTAATGTGTTCTGAGTGGCTTATTTAGCAGAGATGTTGTCCTGCAAAACATCTTTTGAAGAACACACCTATATGAGTCTGGTTGTTAAACGTCGCAATCTATGAGAGTAGGGTGCTCTCTAGTAAACTCATGAAAGGCCTCGGAGTATGACGCATAAGCTCCACCCGCGGGGAAGTCCCACGGTAGCCCAGTATCGGTCAAGGCTTTGTGTGAAGCTAGATTCGCAGAAAACTTGCAGTCCACTGTTCAAGTTGCTTACTAGTGTAGCATAGAGTTCTAGGTGGAAGTTCAACTTAACAGTCTCCACTGCAGTACCGGTATATAAAACAGTGTTTTGGAACCAAAGGCAAAGTTTGTGTGCCTCTGGGATCTGGTGGGGGATTGCTGGAATTTTAGTCTATTTTGGGCCAGCCCAATAGCATTTTCAGAAATTCCTAATAAATCCTAGAGGCCCACTCAGCCCATTCGTGCAAGGCAAGAGGTGGAACAAAGTTTAGTCCCACATTGCTAGTTTGGTGGGAGTTGGACCTCCTTATAAGGGAGGTTGTTTTCCCACATGTATGAGCATAAGAACAAGAGGGACATTCACGCGCGCTCCTCCTCCGCCGCCCGCCTCGCCGCGCCGCGGGTTGCGGGAATGAGCCGAGCCGATGTCTAAATTTTTGCCACGCACGACTGGTATACGAAAGGTCACACGGAAGTTGAAAAGATTTTTGCTATAGTGGAGATTGAATGCGAACGACGCATCCCTTCGGTTGCTGGCTGTTCACTTCGCCTCCCTCTCTTCGTTTCACCTCCCGTCGCTGCCCTCTCGGCTACTTCTCCTGTGCCTATAAAAGAGAGGTCGCTCCTCTCGAGAGAGACACATCAGAAACCCCTTCCTCTCGCCTCCAAGTTCCAGACCACTGCGCTACTGCAAGGTTCTTCCCCATCCCGGCATGCGGCGTGCACCGCAGGTCGGGACAGTAGGCCTCCGAAACCCCGCCGCTTCGAGTCCTGTACGGGAGAAGGGTGATAAGGTTTTTGGGGAGCGCTCGGCGCGACTACTGACCGGTTCATCACGGACGCTCCGGACACCGACGACCACTTCTCCAACGATGACTTCTTCCCCGACGTCGACAACCTCTTCGACGACATGGCTGGCGAGGATGTCGACCCCAAGACCAGTGCTTCTGCTGCTGCACCGTACGTGTTCATGGTCTTTTTACTTGAGATTCTACTACAGTTTCTTACTCTAGTGTCTGCTATAGATATGTTCGGTTCTAGTTCATATATGCAGATGCTATTTACCTTCTCTTTATCTGATTGCATGACTTGTTTTATCTCTACTATATTAGTCATGCTTTATCTAGTATTTCTGTTAATAAAATCGCATGGTAAATTTCTTATATTTCCAACAACTCTTCAGTTCGCCGCTCCTGCCGACGGATCATCATTGAGGGTCCCATGCCGCCGTTGTTCCGCATCCGTCATCCAGCCGCGTTTTTGTTCAAGTTGTGCGTGCCTTTAGTGTTTCACCCACACTGAAATCAAACTAAAGAATTGGCGTACGATGCAATTTTAAAAATGGGGTCTAGATTAATTATTTTACTCTATGAAGTAAAATAGTGCCACTAATATGTCTATATCTGTATGTGGGAGTAATAACCTGGAGAAAACAAACTTTTAGAAGCATGGTCACATATATAAATGTGAATACGATTATTATTTGAGTATTATTCGTCACAAAGATCTCATGTGCATGCACGATTATAGATGCCATATACAAATATGTGTTAGAAATAATTCATTTTTTATGTTAATTCTTTTGTTAAAGTCCGGACGATAATCTTCAAATAAAATATGTTTTGTGGCAGGCGAGAGACCTGTTTGTACTGTTCATGACGAGCAAAAGACAGCCTCGAAACATCAAAGTCAGGTAGATTTCTTACAAGGGCAACCGAGGCGGCGGGTGCAAGTTCAGCGGAAACTAGATCCTACGTTGCCGATTCTACTACAGAAGGACGTACAACTCACATCAGCGTTCGTGCTCCATCCGACATGTCATTCAACCGCAAGCTTCTGTTATTTGCAGACACATTTTTTAGAGAATGTACAATTAGACAAGTTTAAATAATTAATTATCTGTGTGTACTTTGTTGTGTCTTTGTTGCGAACATCTCATCTAGCCTACCCATGTACAACTGTTATCATTAACCAGTAACTATATGTTCCACTTTCTTTTCACACGAACACCCAACAATATCACATGGCTAAATTTTATGTCCAAATAAATAAAATCCAAATTATCGCCACAAAAAATATCTAAATTAGATGGTTTAATATGTGGTGCTTGCATGCTTTCTATTGGCTAGGCTAAGAAACTTTATATTATATCTTCTATGAAATAGTCCCTCTCGGGCACAGTTTCTACAAGGCATAATTGTTCTCTTCAAACTTAAAATGATTCATCCAAATTTTCCACAAGACAAGATTTGGTAGGTAGAGTGATCCTTTCATAGAATTTGCAATGATTTTCAACATTTGATCCTACATAGCTATCTAAATGACAGTGAAGGTGGAGGAGGACAACGTATCTTCATACTAACTTCCAGACTCGACTGCCTTTTAAAATCTAAATATATTAGTTATCTCTTTCAGTTTACTAAATGCATGAATCATTTTTTTCTTAGTATAGAACCTTAGATTTTAGACTACGATCTATATATTTTCAATTTCAATACTTCTTTTTTTACTTCTTAGTATTTCATCTCAAATAATGAGATATTTACTGAATATATATATATATATATATATATTGTATACAAGAGAGAATTTTAAATTAACATTGTGGATTCGGGCAGCCTTAAAATTATAGTGGCTGCAATGACCAGATTCGTACCAGCTTGCATGTTTCTCCGTTAGAAATATTATGTCAGTTTTCTAATGAATGTGAAAGATTGTATGTGAACCCTAGTTTTCCAGGATTATATATTGTTTTTTGAAGCAAGTTACGGTATGTTCAAGAATCACACTATGATAGTTTTATCTCACTTTGCAAAGGTCTATAATACTCTTTAACATAATCTCTTACAACATTGACATCCTTGGAGACTACTTTGCTATCACATTATGCATATGTAAATTTAGGCTTTGTGGATATCGTGTGCTAATACAGATGGCAGAGAGAGTGGTATAGGCCATATTATTATACGCACATTACCCATCGGCTTGCTGACGTGCAGATCGGAATGGCCGGCTCGAGAGCCGTCGAAACCCATGCGTGGCAGACGTCTGATCTGGGCCACGTCTGCGCCAGCCTTTCGCAAAGGAATAAATTTTCTTCGAAAACTTCAAAGAAATATATACTATGCATATAAAATAGCTCGCCCGTGCGAACGCACGGGTTAATGACTAGTTACATTAATTTATTTATTATATAGTGAGAGTCTCCTTTACTTTGTTACTATCATTACTGAAGAAAATGAGAGGGGAACTAGTCAACCGCCCCGGGTCATTTTTTCATGTACGCAGTCCTCTCACTCACATCCTTGTGAAGTGAGCTACCTGTACTCAGCAGTTGGTGATTTTGCTGTTTTGACCCTTTTGCGAAAGTTAGTCCAGACCTGACCCTGCTTTGAAATTTTTTCGGGATCTGACCCTTTTACTACCGCCGAGATCAATGGCAGTAGGGTAAAACAGCCGGTAGGGGTGCACGCCATACCGCAAAAAATTTCTAAGTATCAAATACAGTGCTTGCACACACCTACCGCCGGACACCCTGGCGGTAGGGTTGTATAGGCTACCGCCAGCCTGTTTGGCGGTAGGGCTGCACCGCGCTGACGTGGATAAGTTGCCTACCGCCAAGGGCCTCGGCGGTAGGCTGGTTTAACCTACTGCCGTTGACCTTAACGGTAGGAAAAGGGTCAGATTCCGAAAAAATTTCAAAGCAGGGTCAGATCTGGGCTAACTTTCGCAAAAGGGTCAAAACACGAAAATTGTCCCTCAGCCGTATGCAGTACTCACAGCCTGCATGTCTTATCTCTCCACGCTCCTGCTGCAGCAAGTTTGAACATGAGCCCCACATCAGTTAGATCAGTCACATGATTTCTTCTGCCACTCATCACGCTGCTTGTCCGTTGTCCAATGCGATGGGTGTACTAGCTCTTCCGTTGCCATCATATATACTTCATCCGTTGCTCAGGAGAAGAGACGTACCGATCCTTTCGATTCGCCATGGCCGCCTTACGCCTCCTCTTCCTCCTGCTTGCATGCCTCGCCGCCAGCTGCAACAGCGCTGTCACTGCCGCGGTCGAAGACCAGCCGGTGCCGCAGCAGGAGGTCTGCATGGCCTCCTCGTCTTCCTTGTGCCCGGAAGCCGTCGACGCCGAGCCACTCAAGGAGAAGCCCAGCGTGATGTACAAGGAGAAGGCCGGCGCGTTCTTCAGACATGATGGTCGCACCATCAAGGTCGACTTCGTACTCCCCGCCAGCAACAGCCCAGTCGCCGTTGGGGACGAGGACCTGCAGCTGCGGCAGGAGGCCATGGCGCAGGCCATTACGGTCCTCTCCCGCTACAGTCGAGAGACCACCGACGACGAGACACTCAAGCGGGCGATGGGGGTGGTGAACCTCGAGGCCCAGCGGTGGAAGCCCATCTTCAGGGCCGTCAACAGGGTGCTGGAGAGCGGCGCCGACGACCGCACCAAGGAGGAGGCGTTCGCCCAGGCCAGGGTGCAGCTCAACCGCGACCTCGGCCAGGAAGGTCCCAACGCCCTCAAGCTCGACTTCGCGTTTCTGTGATATGCATATCGCCAGTTCGCCACCTCTGCCTTAATTTCTCTTTCGGCTTTAGCGCGCCCTAGATGTTTGTGGTGTTCCGTTGTTAGTCATGGTGCGCCCCTGTCTGTGCGCTGCCACTTGTCGCAGTTGGCGGAGCTCCACCATTATTTTCCTTCGTCTTCGTTCTTCACGCCTTCTGTTGCGGAACGTTTGTGAATGTGCTTGCATTTCTTTAGTCAGCGAGGTGGTTATTTCCTTACTCTCTTTGTTCTCCCTGTGGTGTTCCATGAGTAGCAACCATGCATGTCTGATTGGTTTACTAATTCATTTGGAATTTAACCCAAATACGTACAGGCAGAAGTTGCCATTGCCAAATTTCATGAAGGCACATAACTTTTTTTTTTTTACGGAAAGCCTTCATGGTGGATTATATTACGTTTGGAAATATACACTACTGGAATCTGGGGCTACGCCGACGGCCCAGGCCGTCGGCATAGGCCCATTTGCCGTCGGCATAGGCCTATGCCGACGGCCCCCGTCGGCATAGCCCCGTCGGCGTAGTATACGTCGGCATACCAGGCCTGACCGTCGGCATAGGTCTATATGCCGACGGTGTTCGTACGGCCGTCGGCATAGTTTCCCCGTCGGCAAAGTTTTCCGTTTGACGGCGGCAGACGGCGCCGTCGTCAAACTGCGGCCAACCAGCGAGTGCCACGTGGCATTACTATGCCGACGGTTAAGCCGTCGGCATAGCTTAATTTAGTTATTTAAAAAAAATTAAAAAAATTTGTTAAAAAAAAATGGACGAAGCTATGCCGACGGCTATGCAGTCGGCATAGCTCAATTTAATTAATTATTTTTTTAAAAAAAATTATTTAAAAAAAATTATTTAAAAAAAATGAAATGTAGCTATGCCGTCGGCATAGCTCTGCGCCAGAGGTCCCAGCCGCCGGCACGTGGCAGCTATGCCGACGGCTAAGCCGTCGGCATAGGCCCACACCTATGCCGACGGCTTAGCCGTCGGCATATCTGCCACGTGGAGGTGGCTGGGAGCTCTGGCAGTCCCTATGCCGACGGTAAAGCCGTCGGCATAGGTGTTGTCAATTTTTTTTTCTTTTTTTCTGTTTTATTTCGTTCCAATTTCACAGCACAGATACATATATTCAAATTCACAGTACAAATACATATAACATCAACATCACATAAGTATCACCATCATCACATAAGTATCATCATCATCACCACAACATAATAGAGAACATCTTCACAACATAAGCCAAATCATCACAACACAAGTCGAATCATCACAACATAAGCATCTACGCCAACATAATAGACAAACATAAGACATAGAAGTCACCACCACCAAGAGGCTTAAGCCGTACGACATCCACCAGGACCGCCAAGCACGTCACTGCCAAGACCACCAAAGCCGAGGTCGTCACTGCCAAGACCACCAAAGCCGAGGTCGTCACTGCTACCGGCACCGCTACCGCCACCGCCACCTCCTCGGTGGATCGGAGTGATCACCGGGCTCGACTCGGGAGTGATGCCATCATTGGCACCACCACCACCATTAACGGATGATCCACCGGTTCCCTGGATGTTCGAAAAGACATGTTAAGGGGCCGTATATGATTGTGCTGAATAAACGGTAAGCCGTGGTTGATGAGTTTGGGGATGTACTAACCGGAGTAGGATTGTTCTGTGTCAGAAACTCCTCAAAGGTAAGGAGCACTGGTGGTGGTGGTGCTGTTGCTGCTGGTTCCATCGTAGGAATCGTGCCGTTCGTCATGCACTCAACAATGCGCTGCATGTGAATTGACCAAGCAACCACGAAGGTCAGAAGAAATGAAAGTGCAAGTACAGAAGTGAAATGAAAGGGGCTAAACTAACCGCCATCATGCAATTGGAGTGCTCTGACTGCAGCAAGGCAGCTCTCGTCTGCCACGCCATGTTCTCCTGGCGTGTGTAGTCCATGTAGGCCTACAATATGACATGATGAACTCATATAACATCTCAATGCGGAAAATCAAGTGAGCAAATAGGAAGATAAGAGGGAAAATACTTACGCTGGTCTGCTGGGTTAGGAGGGACTGTGACTGTGACCGTGCAGGCGTGCTCGTGCGCTGGCTCACGCTGGGGTCGGTTGCTCGGAGCCGTGTGTAGGAGATAGAAGGAGTGACCACTTGATCCAGAACCTTCTGCCGACCATGATGCTTCGGGCCTAGGCCCACCACCACCCTCTCGTCCGTAGGCACCTTCATGGGGTCAGGTGTGTCAGGATGTGCCCTCAGATACCCCTCCTTGTAGGCGTTCAGGTCATCCTCGCTATTGCCGTAGTAGGACTTGCCGTCCTTGGGCTCTGGCCGCAATTTGCTGAGACCCCACGACTCTATGTCAGAGAGCGGCCGCTTCAGTTTCTCCTCCTGCACCACCAAACAGAGGTTAGTGATACATAAGAAAGTGACGGTGAATAGAAGAAGAAGAAGAATGTTTCATGTACATAGATATACCTGAACTGCCTTGTGGCTGAAGTGGTTCAGGTTTTCCTGACCATGTGTTCCGTCGGTCCCTCGGTTAGCCCGGTTTCTCTGGCTCTTAGCAACCCACTCTTCATCCTGACCGACCCACAGATCCACCAATGCAGCCCATGACTCGTCCTTTCCAAAACACCAAGCAGGAGGCACCTACATAATGAAAGCATAATGACATGTCAACACGAAACGATGAAATTTACCACAAACTATGGAATGAAAAGTCTGTTATACTTACGGCCAAGTACTCGTCCCTATCCATGGTAACGCCAAGCCTCTTTGCATCTTTCTTGGTCATCTTCATCTGAAGAACGACGTGATGATACGTCGAGATGGCCACAAATTTGGCCTCGTACTGCAGCTGACGGGCCTTGCTCCCCGCTTGGCGGTACACGATCTCGTCGGCAGCGGACTTGTGCTCCTCAAGAACTCGATAGTATACCTACAATCATTCAGAAAACCAGAATGGAAGAAGCCATGAGTTAAACCATTCGATGATAAACTACGAACGAAACTCAAGACTCGTGCTTCTGAAGAGAACTTACCCAAAAATTTGTGATCACGGCCTTAGCATACGTGCCATGGTCCGGGTGGGGGGCCGCTTCCTAGTGCTCCCAGCTCGTGGCCAAAACCCGGCGCTCAGGGTGCCTGACTGGATCCGGAGGGAACAGCCCCGGCCAGTGCTTCTTCAACAAAACGGTGATGACGCCGTTTGGAAGACAGGCATCTTTCAGAATTATCCAGTTGCTGCAAAAGATAGAATGAATGAAAATATGAGCATGCGTACAATCAAAAGAATGGAAATATTAGCATGCGTACAAGCAAAAAAATGAAAATATTAGCATGAGTGGCACTTACTCTTTCCCCTTGGGCTCAATGAGCTACTTCTGCGCCTCGGTAGCAGGAAGGGGAGGGAGCTTGGCATTACCACGCAGACACCCCTTCTCGCTGCTGCCACCACCAACCTCCCCGCCACCACAATCCTCCTCACCTGCCTCCTCCTCCTCCTCCTCGTCCCCCTCCCCAAGCTCCTCCTCCTCCTCCTCCTCCTCCTGAAGCTCCTCCTCCTCCTCCTCCTCCTCGGCAGAGGGTACCTCACTAGAGGAGGGTACCTCAGTAGAGGAGGGCCTCGAAGAGGACACCCCTAAGTCGGTGAGGGAGCGCTGTTTCTGTTTCTGGCCTCGACCCCGTCCTCCTCTAGGGGCTCTCCCCCCACCCCCTCCACCTCTAGGGGCACCTCTCCCTCGACCTCCCTGTGAGGAGTCATCCTCAGCTAGTCGGGGGGGGGGGGGGGGGGAAGATTACGGGCTCGACCACTCCGAGTAGCCATCGTGGTGATTCTGGATAGTAGTCCCTTGCTGTCGTCCTTCCCCTTGCCCATGTTTAGCGAACCTGCATTGAAAAGAGAATAAACAGTTAGTACATTAATAATGAAGAAAAAAACATAATAATAAGGAACAAAAACACATTAATAAATAATCATCACATAAAAAGGCATATTAACAAACCATAGAAAAAAGACATGAAACGTACATCTGCTAGAACCCATACGAATCATCACTGTTGTAACCTCTTCCTCGATCAGTCTCATCATCACTATCACGCATATCATCTTCGTTGTCTGACGGAGGTGGAGGCTCTTCCTCGTCGTCGGCGTCTTCGTTTAACTTTTCTAGCATAAGTATGTCCTTTTCATTAACAATGGTCTCACCATCATTCCGTGCATCGTCATCGTTTGGATCCACTTCATCATCACCCAAGGCGTCAGCGTCATCGTTTCTGACCACATCATCATCAGGTTGCTCTTGATAGAACACTCCCTCGTATGTCATGGGGTTAATGTTGTAGTAATCGTCCTCGTTCGGGTCTGGTAGCTTAGCATGTGGCGACACCTTGAACACAACTTCCCAACCCTTTAGGTACTCTTTCTGGCATGGGTAAGGCAGGTAATAAACTTGTGTGGCTTGGGTAGCCGCAATAAAGACATCGGCTCCGGCATACACGGTTGATGGTTTAACTTCAACCAAACCAATGGAAGGCCTATGTCTGAGCCCCTCTACTGGGTCGAACCATCGGCATTTGAACACAGGGAGACTTAGGGTTTCGCGCCCACGGCTAAATGTAAGCTCGTATATTTTTCCTACCCTTCCGTAGTAGTCAACTGAATTTTGACCTGGGGTGTACACTCCGGTATTTATAGTTTTGGGATCAGGGCGGCTGTTCTGGTGCTCCTCTGTATGGAAGCGATACCCATTCACATCATACTTTTCACATGTCTTGACCCGAGGGTCAAAACCCATGGAAACCCATCTCAATTCGTCATCCATGGATATGTTCAGATCTCCTCCCTACAAGTTTAATTGAAATTGCTGGGTGCATTAGTTCGGTAATAAATGTTGAACTGGGTATTTAATAGGGGAATGTGAAAGTTTACTTTCTGCATGAACCAAGCAACAAAAAGTTTCCTTCCAGGGTTTCCATGCCGGAGAAGAGTAAGTTCCTCCGCCTCAGTAGGAGGAATCATTCCCGTCCACTCCTCACGAACGAATTGACTAAAAGAAGAAAAGCGGTGTTAGACCGGGACTAAGTGAACATAGAACATGATGTTGTGCAAGGCATAAAGGAATGGTATTACCTCATCCACACATCCGCAACTTCCTTGATGTTGTGCAAGACATAGAACATGAGGTCCTCCCACTCTTCTTTTGGCATCGTATAAGATTTCGAGCCCCCAGCCCTGCCACCTTGCCCGCTGAACAGATGGAGCTTGGGTTTATACTTGGGTTCTTCTATGTTGTATCGAGGCACCTTATTATGCAGAGTGGGAACATGGTCTGGATAGTACGATGTCCTAAGGTCTGACACCTCCTCTAGGATAACTGCCTCAGCTATGGAAGCTTCAATCTTAGCTTTGTTTCCACATTTCTGTCGGAGATGCTTGTTCTGTCTCTCAGGGCCGTACTGCCAACGATTCTGCATAGGCCCCCCCAACAATACCTCGTTCGCGAGGTGCAAAATGAGATGTGTCATCGGAGTAAAGAAGCCTGGCGGAAAGATTTTCTCTAGCTTGCATATCAACTCCGGTGCCTTCTTATGCAATTGTCTAATCACCTCGGGACATACTTCTTTAGCACAGAGCGTGCGGAAGAAATGGCTTAGCTCCGCAAGCACTCGCCAGACATGCTCGGGGACATAGCCTCGAACCATCACCGGCATTATCCGCTCAATCCATACATGATAGTCATGACTCTTGAGCCCGGTCACTTTGCCCGTTGAAAGATTGACTCCCTTACTTATATTCGATGCATAACTATCGGTGAACTTCACTATGTGTTTGAGCCACTTAAGTACCTCCTTCTTTTCTGGTGGTTTAAGGACGAAGTCAGCATCTGGCTTGAACCAGTTTCTTCGACCGCCTGTGGGAGGCCGCATGTTTAGACGTGGTCTATCACAAATTTTCTGTTGATCGGCTCTAGCTTTAACGTTATCCTTCGTCTGATCAGGAATGTTGAGGATCGTGCGGAAAAGGGACTCTGTGACATTCTTTTCGGTGTGCATCACATCGATGTTGTAAGGAAGTTTGAGGTCCTTGAAATAGGGAAGCTTCGTGAAGGGGGTAATGTGAGTCCAGTTATGCGTCTCACCATATCCCTCGAAGCCTTTGGCTTTGGCTTTGCCTTTGCCTTTGCCTTCGCCTTCGCCTTCTCCTTTGGCTTTGGCTTTGGCTTTGGCTTTGGCTTTGCCTTCGCCTTTAGGCTCGAGAGCTTTTAGCTGAGCAAGAACATCTGCCCCCGAAAACGTTGGAATCTCGTTTACTTCATGGACAACCCGGCCTTTCATGAAGTTCTTCTTGTCTTCCCTGTCTGGATGGTCTGGAGGGAGGAACTGTCGATGCAGGTCAAATGCTACATACTTGCCACCCTTCTTCAGCCAAATTAAACGTAGAGCCTGCATGCACACTGGGCATGGCATCTTCCCACTTGTACACCATCCGCAGAAAAGGGCATAGCCGGGAAAGTCATGCATGCAATAGTGCAACCAAACTTTCATCAAGAAATTTCTCTGCAGATCTCGGTCGTATGTCAACCTCGGGAAGTACCAAGAATGGTGCAAATCATCCACCAGCGGCTGCATAAACACACCCAAATTCTTCCCCGGGTATTCAGGTCCCGGAATGATGAGCGACAAGAACATGGTCTTGCGTTGCATTAGGGCACCGGGAGAGAGATTGAGCGGAATAACAAACACGGGCCAGCAGCTGTATGAATTGGACGACATACCATATGGATTGAACCCATCACCTGATATGGCAATTCTTACATTCCCAGCCTCGGCTGCTTCCTCGGGGTATTCTTTATCGAACGACTTCCATGCTTCGCCTTCTGATGGATGTACGATTTTATTTGAATGGTACCTTATACCTTCCTTGTGCCACTTCATCATTTTGGCAGACTCCACCGTGATGAAAAGGCGCTGCAGTCTCTCTATGAAATGGAGATACCGAAGAACTTTTGCGGGGATGCCTAACTGCCTCTTCTCACCATCGTCACCGACCACCTCAAGGTACCGAGAGGAACCGCACTCCCTACAGTACTTGTCATCCGCATACTCGTGCCTAAACAAAAGGCAATTATTCGGACAAACATGTATTTTCTCATAATCCATAGAGAGTGCCTTCATGAGTTTCTTCGTGGCATACTTGCTTTTCGGCAGTTCATGACCATCGGGCAAGCTATTAGCCCATACTCCCAGAAATGCTTCGAAGCATTTCTGGCTACAGCCGTACTCAGCCTTGACTGCCATCAGTTGCGAGATGGCATCCAACAGAGAGACTTTGGCACCCGCATAAAGAGGTTTCTTTGACGAGTCCAAGATATCCAAGAAGGCCTTTGCGGTTGTCTCCGGCTCCTCCGGTTCATTCTCTGAAGGTGTCGCATGTGCCATCTCTGCAACAATGACATCATCTAGCATGTCTCTGACCCCGTCGTCCTCATAACCACCGATGCGTTGTCGCATCACCTCCTCTCTACCACGGTCCCGCTCGGCAAAGTTTATCGGCGGCATCTCAAAGTTTGGCATATATCCGTGCATGCGAAGGTGGTCAGACATGTCCTTCTCATCTTTACGGTGACGTCTTTCACATCTCGCACAGGGGCACTGTGGGATAATTCTCATTGGACGACGGAATATCTCCGTCAAAAACACATCGGTTCTCGCGACCCACTCTGCTGTAACTCGATTCCGGTAGATAAAACCACTGTACATCCACTGATTATCTGCCATCCTCTGCTTTATTGGGAGCCACACAACAAAATTAAGGATTCATTTAAATTAAGCCGGTCAAATTTTTATTTTCTACCGCGTTGACGACATTGAATCCACCTACATCTCTAATAGGTAAAGATAGGTCCTAATCCCACCCGAGGATGTGTAGATTGAGTACGTTCTCCATGCTCTACCCCGTTCCGAGACAAAATTTTGGCAGCACCTCCCCGCTGTTCTCCAGATACACGTCTCGGCAAATAGCCGAGAGAATGTGCTCCGGAGAACAACGGGGAGGCGCCGCCGAAATCTTGTCTCGGAACGGGGTAGGGCATGGAGAACGTACCCAACCTACACATCCTCGGGCTGTCCGTGGAAAACGCTGGACAATCCGAAAGAGTTGCGGTGATAAATATGCAATTGAATGCATATTTATCGATGCAACCCTTTCGGACGGGAGACACCTAGGTTACGCGACTTGACGTGATAATTAAATCTAGTGACATGATTAAAAGAGCATAGGAGGTGAAGGTGACTTCGTAGCTCACCCTCGGCTGTAGAGGAGGTAGTCGAACAGCGGCGGGATGATCGGGGACCAACAACTCCGACGTCGATAATCACTCCTCGGAGATGCAACACCACAAATCTGTAAATTGCACCGACTTCAAAATTTAGACCATCAATTATTTTCTACATATTCGCATGAGATAAATAGCTCCAAAAATATCTTCACAAATTACAAAATGGCAAATAATGTGTCTTATGAATCAACATGACCTAACACTAACTTGATCAACATCCATCCATCCATCCATCTATCATTAACTTGACCAACATCCATTCATCAATATTTGTAAAACTAAGTTTCTAAAAAATTTGACCAACATCATCCATCCATCCTTCTATGAATCTAGCAACATCCATGCATCCGTCTAACACAATTAATTTCATCCATGCATATATCCACCTAACAAACAGTAGCTAAAAACTGAAAAAAAAACTGGAAAAAAAAATGTGCTCACCACGCACGGGGCAGCAGGCGAGGGGCAGGGCCGTGGCGTCGGCCGCCGGTGCAGTCGGGGACGGGGCGGCCGGGGACGGGGATGGGGCGGCCCGGCGGCGGCGGCGGTTTTGGGGCGGGGGCGGGGAGGCGCGGGCGGTGGGGGAGGGGATGGGGGCGGCGCGGGCAGTGGGGGCGGTGCGGCGGCGCTGTTGGGGCGGGGGCGGGTGGCGCGGGCGGTGGGGGAGGGGATGGGGCGGCGGTGGTGTTGGGGCGGGGGCGGGGCGGCGCCGGCGGTGGCGCAGGGGCTCGGGGCCGGGGGCGGGGCCGGGGGCGGGGGGCGGAGGTGCTGGCGGCCGCGACGGAGGTGGTGGCGGCCGGCGGCGGTGGTGGCGGCGACGGCGGCGAGGGTGGCGGCCGGCAGCGGGGTGGATTTGGATGGGGGGCGCGAGTGAATGGACCAGAGAGATGGGGGGCGAGAGGATAAGGTGGGCGCGGCTATGCCGACGGCATAGCCGTCGGCATAGCTCCACCCTGCCACGTCACGGATCCGCGGCCCGTGGGCCCGGTGCTATGCCGACGTAATTTTTTTTTATTTTTTTTATAAATTTTTTTAAAAAAGAATTAAAAAAATTAAATTTAGTTAATTAAATTGTGCCTTCTTGTTGCTGCTCTCGGTGTTCTCGGAAACCCGCGGCTGCTTGTTGTGCTAGTCTGCCAGTTTCTTTATATCCCGACGTGGGCGTTCCCTCCCCCCTCCGGGCGACGGCGGCGGCGACGTCGGTGAGGGGGGTCACACCACGGAGCCCCGTGCCGGGTGCTTGCACCCGCCACAGCACTTCCGGACGTGTAGGAGGGCCCAGCGAAAGAACTGGCGGCATAGATACCCCCCCAAACTACACCCGTCCCGTCTAACCCTGGCACCGTTGACCGGGCGGTCTACGCCTTTGACTTTCCCCGGACTGGGTTTGACCGATGGACATTTTCACCTGGGTGTGATAGCCAAGCACATAGGTACACTTCGGATCAAGGTCCGGGCACAACCCACCGCAAGATTCCCTCCGTTACTGCCCGACGTGGTTGTCCCCCCCCCCCTCCGTGCGACGGCGGCGGCGATGTCGGTGAGGGGGGTCACACCACGGAGGCCCATGCAGGGTGCTTGCACCCGCCACCGCACTTCCGGACGTGTAGGAGGGCCCAGCGAAAGACCTGGCGGCATAGCTACCCCCCAAACTACACCCGTCCTGTCTAACCCTGCGAGAGTTGACCGGGCATAGCTACGCCTTTGACTTTCGCCGGACGGGGTTTGACCGATGGACATTTTCATCTGGGTGTGATAGCCAAGCACATAGGTACACTTCGGATCAAGGTCCGGGCACAACCCACCGCAAGATTCCCTCCGTTACTGCCCGACGTGGCCGTTCCCCACCTCCGTGCGACGGCGGCGGCGATGTCGGTGAGGGGGGTCACACCACGGAGCCCCGTGCCGGGTGCTTGCACCCGCCACCGCACTTCCGGACATGTAGGAGGGCCCAGCGAAAGACCTGGCGGCATAGCTACCCCCCCCCCCCAAACTACACCCGTCCCGTCCAACCCTGGCACCGTTGACCGGGCATAGCTACGCCTTTGACTTTCGCCGGACGGGGTTTGACCGATGGACATTTTCACCTGGGTGTGATAGCCAAGCACATAGGTACACTTCGGATCAAGGTCCGGGCACAACCCACCGCAAGATTCCCTCCGTTACTGCCCGACGTGGTCGTCCCCCCCTCCGTGCGACGGCGGCGGCGACGTCGGTGAGGGGGGTCACACCACGGAGCCCCGTGCCGGGTGCTTGCTCCCGTCACCGCACTTTTGGACGTGTAGGAGGGCCCAGCGAAAGACCTGGCGACATAGCTACCCCCCAAACTACACCCGTCTCGTCTAACCCTGCGAGAGTTTACCGGGCATAGCTACGCCTTTGAGTTTCGCTGGACGGGGTTTGACCGATGGACATTTTCACCTGGGTGTGATAGCCAAGCACATAGGTACACTTCGGATCAAGGTCCGGGCACAACCCACCGCAAGATTCCCTCCGTTACTGCCCGACGTGGCCGTTCCCTCCCTCCGTGCGACGGCGGCGGCGACGTCGATGAGGGGGGTCACACCACTGAGCACCGTGCCGGGTGCTTGCACCCGCCACCGCACTTCCGGACGCGTAGGAGGGCCCAGCTAAAGAGCTGGCGGCATAGCTACCCCCCCCAAACTACACCCGTCCCGTCTAACCCTGGAACCGTTGACCGGGCGGTCTACGCCTTTGACTTTCGCCGGACGGGGTTTGACCGATGGACATTTTCAGCTGGGTGTGATAGCCAAGCACATAGGTACACTTCGGATCAAGGTCCGGGCACAACCCACCGCAAGATTCCCTCCGTTACTGCCCGACGTTGCCGTTCCCCCCTCCGTGCGACGGCGGCGGCGACGTCGGTGAGCGGGGTCACACCACGGAGCCCGTGCTTGCACCCGCCACCGCACTTCTGGACGTGTAGGAGGGCCCAGAGAAAGACCTGGCGGCATAGCTACCCCCCAAACAACACCCGTCCCGCCTAACCCTGCGAGAGTTGACGGGGCGGTAAATTGGGCCGAAGAGACACGCATGGTGTATCTATGTGTGTGTTATGTATAGATAAGGCACAATTTAATTAATGAATTTTTTTTTGAAAAATAATTATATATAAAAAAAAGGTTAAAAAAATTTTGAACGTAGCTATGCCGACGGCTATGCCGTCGGCATAGCTCAATTTAATTAATTAATTTTTTTTAAAAAAATTATAAAAAAAGAAAAAAAAAGTTAAAAAAATGAACGTAGATATGCCGACGGTTATGCCGTCGGCATAGCTCCCTGCCACGTCATCGATCCGCGACACAGTGGGCCCGGAGCTATGCCGACGGCATAACCGTCGGCATAGCCCCGGGCCCACGGTGCCGCGGATCGATGACGTGGCGCAGAGAGGTATGCCGACGGCCGACGTTAGGGCCGTCGGCATACGTTTGACGGCGTCAACCGGCTACTAAAACCGGGGCGGCCGGGCCCGCACATATGCCGACGGTTATGCTACGCCGACGGCCACCGTCGGCATAGACGGAGGTATGCCGACGGCCTAGCTACGCCGACGGCCACCGTCGGCATAGAGGGAGATATGCCGACGGCCTGGATACGCCGACGGTTGGCTCTAGGCCATCGGCATACTGCCGTCTATGCCGACGGTGGCCGTCGGCATAGACGAGGCCGTCGGCGTCGGCATAGATTCCGGTAGTGATAGCTACAGCATCCACAATGAAACAAGAAAATCTGGTGGATTATATTCCAGGTATAGTTTTGGGCATCCATCGGTTGACTGGCTAGAACATGAGCTGCTCTATTAGCTTCTCTAGGACAGTGACTAATGATAAGTTGATAACATGATCAAATTGCAACATGAGAATGAGCACTCCTTGTAAATTGCCGCAGCCGGTCCAATGCAGAAAAATGGAAGAGTTAATTACCACCTTGTTGCATTCTCTTGACGACCTCCATGCAGTCCTCTTGAATCTTGATACTCCATTTTAAATCAATAAAATTCACCTTCGTTGAAAAATAAAAGCAAATGAGAGGAAAACCACAACCGGGTAGGTAGTACTCAGTCACATCCTTGTGAAGCAAAACTCAACTACGGGACTGCTGCAGAGGTTGAAATCAATCAACCGCCTGCGCCAAGTACATAGTACTCACATGCCATCCCTGTTATCTACCATCCTGCACGTCTTCTCTCTCTCTCCACGCCGCCTGCATCAGATCAGATCGGTGACACTACTCACGCCGGCGCTTTCACTGCACCAACTAACTATTAGTTTTCGACAAAGGGTGGACTTTATTGGCTTAAAATGGAGCATCAAGAGGATACATAACACAATGAGCACACACCCGGCCTCTGCATAACTAGGATGCACACAGCCAACCCAACACACACGCGGAAACATACCGGCAACTAGCAAAGTCATAAGACCAAAAGCTATGTGCAGGCGAGGAAAAAGGAAAAAAAAAACAAAAAACAAAGCGATCAAATCAGTGATCGACAAACTACTACTGAGACCATATCCGCACCAACCATTGACACCACATTGATGACGAGGATCTTCAACAGCAACGCCTTCAGGAAGGAAGCGACACTTACGCGCCGCCGTCACCGGATTTAACCACAATGGCCAGAATCTAAGTTTTCACCCTGAAGAATCAGTCCGAGCAAATCCGAGCAATGCCTCCAACAAGGTAACGACGTAAAAAAAACATCGCCATTGCCAGGTGTAACCACTCGGGTGACCTAGGCTTTCGCCCCGGAGCTCGAGACCTGGTGCGCGCAGCACCACCATCCAAGTCACACAAGTGTTGTCGCCGCCGCTTTTTCGCAATACCAGCAGCTACAATTGGACCGCCGCCACTTCACAACTTACCCTCTGCGTCAAGTCATCGTCCATAATTTGTATCACACTACTGAAGTCATCAACCGGATCAAGAGATAAAACCTCCCGAAGTCTTTTCAATGACCTCCGCAGTCGTGGATCCGTAGGAAGTCGCTGCAGAACAATCTACGAACACCACCATCTAACCGATCTGATCTAGAACAGCACCACCAACCGAAGATCGTAGCGTCGCCGGCCGGCACACGCGGAAAGCCAGCACATCGCCGCAGCCCCACATGCCCAGCGCAACGACCCTACGGGCCGCCGTCGATGCCTCGAGTCATCCCGGCGTCAGATCCTTGTATTCATGGCCGCAGATCGGGGAAGTCGTCGCGGCGCCACATGGGTGGCCCCGAGGCCAGCCGAGGAGGACACCACCCCCAACCCCTGGTCCAGCGCCAGCAGGAGAAACGCCGGCGACAGGACAGTCCTCGCCGGGCCGAAATCTGGCACGGAGAGCGGACGGGGAGAGAGCAGGACTGTTGGCAGAGAGGGCGGGAGGGGTGGGGAGAAGGCCGCCGCCAGAGACTAGCCAGTGGAAGTCGGATCGGCCGTCGGAAGGCGCAGAGGCCGGCGGACGGGCGTGACGGCAGGGAGGCCGCAGCCGGACGAGGCGCCCCGCCGCCACCATCCTGGGAGCAGGCGCGGGCTTCGCCGGCCGCTCCTCCGGTGGCGGCGAGGTGGTCGAGGGGCTGGGAAGGGGTTGCGGCGGCTGGTCGCTGGGGTTCCCCCGCCGCCGCCAGGGATGGCGACGCGAGGGACGCGAGTAGATTAGTTGTGCAATACGATCAGTGTGCAATACGATCGGTGTTGCCACTGCCATCACACCATATATACTTAGCTTCCTTGTTTGTCGATCCATCAGCAGTGGCGGGCCCCAATCAGCGCCTGCCATAGAGTTTTGATGTAGCAATGGCGGGCGTTGTGTACCGCCCGCCACAACATTTAGATGTAGCAATGGCTTGCCTTATTTGTGCCTGCCACTTGTACTAATCCAGGCCGAATTGATGCTATTGCAGCATATTGCACCTGGATCGGATCGTCAGATTGCATGAGATACATAAATTGTTGTTTCAACATTGATTCACAAGCGCACACACACCACATTACAACGATACCAAGATAATTAAAAGTAGTACTAAAGCAAATATAACAAATGCATTACAATAACAGGCATATATGTCGCTCATTACATAATTAATATTGTGACAAGTTGTTTAGGGATCAAATGAGTGTTGGACGATGTTCAAAAGATAGTGTGTTACTAGTACCCACACATACTACATGAATGACGAATGGATGGAAGGAACCGGGGCCAGCAGGCTGCTTGCTCTACAATCGGAGATTTGGCCTCTCGAAGAGGCCATTTAACTACCTCACCCGGTGTGAGTATGGTGGTTGGACTCAGACCTGGCGGCATGGGCGGTGGGAGAGGGGATGGGGGCGGCGGTGGTGTTGGGGCGGGGGCGGGGCGGCGCCGGCGGTGGCGCAGGGACTCGGGGCCGGGGGCGGGGGGCGGAGGTGCTGGCGGCCGCGACGGAGGTGGTGGCGGCCGGCGGCGGTGGTGGCGGCGACGGCGGCGAGGGTGGCGGCCGGCAGCGGGGTGGATTTGGATGGGGGGCGCGAGTGAATGGACCAGAGAGATGGGGGGCGAGAGGATAAGGTGGGCGCGGCTATGCCGACGGCATAGCCGTCGGCATAGCTCCACCCTGCCACGTCACGGATCCGCGGCCGTGGGCCCGGTGCTATGCCGACGTAATTTTTTTTTATTTTTTTTATAATTTTTTTTAAAAAAGAATTAAAAAAATTAAATTTAGTTAATTAAATTGTGCCTTCTTGTTGCTGCTCTCGGTGTTCTCGGAAACCCGCGGCCGCTTGTTGTGCTAGTCTGCCAGTTTCTTTATATCCCGACGTGGGCGTTCCCTCCCCCCTCCGGGCGACGGCGGCGGCGACGTCGGTGAGGGGGGTCACACCACGGAGCCCCGTGCCGGGTGCTTGCACCCGCCACAGCACTTCCGGACGGGTAGGAGGGCCCAGCGAAAGACCTGGCGGCATAGCTACCCCCCCAAACTACACCCGTCCCGTCTAACCCTGGCACCGTTGACCGGGCGGTCTACGCCTTTGACTTTCCCCGGACTGGGTTTGACCGATGGACATTTTCACCTGGGTGTGATAGCCAAGCACATAGGTACACTTCGGATCAAGGTCCGGCCACAACCCACCGCAAGATTCCCTCCGTTACTGCCCGACGTGGCCGTTCCCCACCTCCGTGCGACGGCGGCGGCGATGTCGGTGAGGGGGGTCACACCACGGAGCCCCGTGCCGGGTGCTTGCACCCGCCACCGCACTTCCAGACATGTAGGAGGGGCCAGCGAAAGACCTGGCGGCATAGCTACCCCCCCAAACTACACCCGTCCCGTCCAACCCTCGCACCGTTGACCGGGCATTGCTACGCCTTTGACTTTCACCGGACGGGGTTTGACCGATGGACATTTTCATCTGGGTGTGATAGCCAAGCACATAGGTACACTTCGGATCAAGGTCCGGGCACAACCCACCGCAAGATTCCCTCCGTTACTGCCCGACGTGGCCGTTCCCCACCTCCGTGCGACGGCGGCGGCGATGTCGGTGAGGGGGGTCACACCACGGAGCCCCGTGCCGGGTGCTTGCACCCGCCACCGCACTTCCGGACATGTAGGAGGGCCAAGCGAAAGACCTAGTGGCATAGCTACCCCCCCAAACTACACCCGTCCCGTCCAACCCTGGCACCGTTGACCGGGCATAGCTACGCCTTTGACTTTCGCCGGACGGGGTTTGACCGATGGACATTTTCACCTGGGTGTGATAGCCAAGCACATAGGTACACTTCGGATCAAGGTCCGGGCACAACCCACCGCAAGATTCCCTCCGTTACTGCCCGACGTGGCCGTTCCCCACCTCCGTGCGACGGCGGCGGCGATGTCGGTGAGGGGGGTCACACCACGGAGCCCCGTGCCGGGTGCTTGCACCCGCCACCGCACTTTCGGACATGTAGGAGGGCCCAGCGAAAGACCTGGCGGCATAGCTACCCCCCCAAACTACACCCGTCCCGTCCAACCCTCGCACCGTTGACCGGGCATAGCTACGCCTTTGACTTTCACCGGACGGGGTTTGACCGATGGACATTTTCATCTGGGTGTGATAGCCAAGCACATAGGTACACTTCGGATCAAGGTCCGGGCACAACCCACCGCAAGATTCCCTCCGTTACTGCCCGACGTGGCCGTTACCCACCTCCGTGCGACGGCGGCGGCGATGTCGGTGAGGGGGGTCACACCACGGAGCCCCGTGCCGGGTGCTTGCACCCGCCACCGCACTTCCGGACATGTAGGAGGGCCAAGCGAAAGACCTAGTGGCATAGCTACCCCCCCAAACTACACCCGTCCCGTCCAACCCTGGCACCGTTGACCGGGCATAGCTACGCCTTTGACTTTCGCCGGACGGGGTTTGACCGATGGACATTTTCACCTGGGTGTGATAGCCAAGCACATAGGTACACTTCGGATCAAGGTCCGGGCACAACCCACCGCAAAATTCCCTCCGTTACTGCCCGACGTGGTCGTCCCCCCCTCCGTGCGACGGCGGCGGCGACGTCGGTGAGGGGGGTCACACCACGGAGCCCCGTGCCGGGTGCTTGCTCCCGTCACCGCACTTTCGGACGTGTAGGAGGGCCCAGCGAAAGACCTGGCGACATAGCTACCCCCCAAACTACACCCATCCCGTCTAACCCTGCGAGAGTTTACCGGGCATAGCTACGCCTTTGAGTTCCGCTGGACGGGGTTTGACCGATGGACATTTTCACTTGGGTGTGATAGCCAAGCACATAGGTACACTTCGGATCAAGGTCCGGGCACAACCCACCGCAAGATTCCCTCCGTTACTGCCCGACGTGGCCGTTCCCTCCCTCCATGCGACGGCGGCGGAGACGTCGATGAGGGGGGTCACACCACTGAGCACCGTGCCGGGTGCTTGCACCCGCCACCGCACTTCCGGACGCGTAGGAGGGCCCAGCTAATTAAAGACCTGGCGGCATAGCTACCCCCCCAAACTACACCCGTCCCGTCTAACCCTGGAACCGTTGACCGGGCGGTCTACGCCTTTGACTTTCGCCGGACGGGGTTTGACCGATAGACATTTTCACCTGGGTGTGATAGCCAAGCACATAGGTACACTTCGGATCAAGGTCCGGGCAGAACCCACCGCAAGATTCCCTCCGTTACTGCCCGACGTGGCCGTTCCCCCCTCCGTGGGATGGCGGCGGCGACGTCGGTGAGGGGGGTCACACCACGGAGCCCGTGCTTGCACCCGCCACCGCACTTCTGGACGTGTAGGAGGGCCCAGAGAAAGACCTGGCGGCATAGCTACCCCCCAAACAACACCCGTCCCGCCTAACCCTGCGAGAGTTGACGGGGCGGTAAATTGGGCTGAAGAGACACGCATGGTGTATCTATGTGTGTGTTATGTATAGATAAGGCACAATTTAATTAATGAATTTTTTTTTGAAAAATAATTATATATAAAAAAAAGGTTAAAAAAAATTTTGAACGTAGCTATGCCGACGGCTATGCCGTCGGATAGCCGTCGGCATAGCTCAATTTAATTAATTAATTTTTTTAAAAAAAAATATAAAAAAAGAAAAAAAAAAGTTAAAAAAATGAACGTAGATATGCCGACGGTTATGCCGTCGGCATAGCTCCCTGCCACGTCATCGATCCGCGACACAGTGGGCCCGGAGCTATGCCGACGGCATAACCGTCGGCATAGCCCCGGGCCCACGGTGCCGCGGATCGATGACGTGGCGCAGAGAGGTATGCCGACGACCGACGTTAGGGCCGTCGGCATACGTTTGACGGCGTCAACCGGCTACTAAAACCGGGGCGGCCGTGCCCGCACATATGCCGACGGTTATGCTACGCCGACGGCCACCGTCGGCATAGACGGAGGTATGCCGACGGCCTAGCTACGCCGACGGCCACCGTCGGCATAGAGGGAGATATGCCGACGGCCTGGATACGCCGACGGTTGGCTCTAGGCCATCGGCATACTGCCGTCTATGCCGACGGTGGCCGTCGGCATAGACGAGGCCGTCGGCGTCGGCATAGATTCCGGTAGTGATAGCTACAGCATCCACAATGAAACAAGAAAATCTGGTGGATTATATTCCAGGTATAGTTTTGGGCATCCATCGGTTGACTGGCTAGAACATGAGCTGCTCTATTAGCTTCTCTAGGACAGTGACTAATGATAAGTTCATAACATGATCAAATTGCAACATGAGAATGAGCACTCCTTGTAAATTGCCGCAGCCGGTCCAATGCAGAAAAATGGAAGAGTTAATTACCACCTTGTTGCATTCTCTTGACGACCTCCATGCAGTCCTCTTGAATCTTGATACTCCATTTTAAATAAATAAAATTCACCTTCGTTGAAAAATAAAAGCAAATGAGAGGAAAACCACAACCGGGTAGGTAGTACTCAGTCACATCCTTGTGAAGCAAAACTCAACCACTGGACTGCTGCAGAGGTTGGAATCAATCAACCGCCTGCGCCAAGTACATAGTACTCACATGCCATCCCTGTTATCTACCATCCTGCACGTCTTCTCTCTCTCTCCACGCCGCCTGCATTAGATCAGATCGGTCACACTATTCACGCCGGCGCTTTCACTGCACCAACTAACTATTAGTTGTATCCCGCGAAAAAAACTAACTATTAGTTGTGCAATACGATCGGTGTTGCCACTGCCACCACACCATATATACTTAGCTTCCTTGTTTGTCGATCCATCAGCAGTGGCGGGCCCCAATCAGCGCCTGCCACAGAGTTTTGATGTAGCAATGGCGGGCGCTGTACCGCCCGCCACAACATTTTGATGTAGCAATGGCTTGCCTTATTTGTGCCTGCCACTGGTACTAATCCAGGCCGAATTGATGCTATTGCAGCATATTGCACCTGGATCGGTGTGACGCCCCCGGCCTGACCGTGCACTAATCATACACGCAATTACGTACGATCAAGCTCAGGGACTCACGGGAAGATATCATAGCACAACTCTAGAAAAAAAAATACAAGCTTTATATTACAAGCCAGGATCCTCGAGGGCTCGAATACATAAGCTCGAGTTACACAAGCGTTAGCGGAAGCAACACAAAAGTATCTGAGTACAGACACAAAGGTTAATCAAGCCTGCCATAAGAAGGCGAAAACAAACAGCGGCTCTGATCGAAAAGGCGCAGGCCTCCTGCCTGGTAGATTCCCATCTACTCCTGGTCGTCGGTCTCCACGTAGAAGTACGCTCCACCGGGGTAGTAGTCGTCAGCGGAATCAGCTTGCTTCGGGACTCCAACATCTGGACGCAACAGTCGGGTATGGGGAAAAGGGGAAGCAAAGCAACCGTGAGTACTCATTCAAAGTACTTGCAAGACTTACATCAGTACTATTCTATTTATGTATCGGTATCAAATGAAGGGGCTGTATCTGTGGGCTATACTTTAGAAATGCCAGAATAGAGAGAATGACCTAGCCTATCGAAGACTAGCATCTTCAACGTCTTGCAGCATTAGAAGAGTGCAGATTAGTAGCATATAATAAAGCAACAAGCATGTAGTAGCAAAGCCTAGAGATCCTTCCTCGACTCCATGCGAGAAAGCGATCCCGGAGCTTACAATTAATTAACATGTATCCAGTTCAAGTTGTAGTAGATCGGGATACAACACTAAGCGTCCTGTTACCATGGACACGGCTATTCGAATACATAATTTTCCCTGCAGGGGTGCACTACTGTTACCCAACCTGCTCGATTAACTCTGGCCGGGCACACTTTTCTAGGTCATGCCCGGCCTCGGCTGATCGACACGACGTAGTCCTACCTAGTCTCCGCAGAGAGGTCCCCGCCGGTCTACATCCTAAGTGCTCAGGGGTCTTGGGCCCATCGCTCTTTGCACTCCGGGTCGTTGCGAGCAGGGCGAATCTCGGCACCACCTCTCTCCTGGATGGCGCCGGCCCAGCCGTGCCGCAATGCTGAACTGGACGTCTGACAGAGCTTTCGGCTGATACATACAGCGCCGAGGGCCCCATTAAACCATTACCCCGCATGGTGGTAGTGCGTATAGGCCAGTGGCCAACTGAGATCAATACCCAAATCCGTTAGTGCATTATTAATTTTAGTGACGGCTGTCGGGACAAGTCCGAAGCTACCACCACAACCTGGGTGGTACCGCTAAACAGCCAGCCGCCACAGTGACTCTCACGGGTGCTCTCCGGGCCCGCCCGACTTTCATGTGTATCTCTCGCGGGTACCCCTCGGGGTCGACCCGACTTCAACAAAGGACTGATGTAAAGGTCAACGTACCCGTGTGTCCGTAACATCAAGGGGGAATCCGAGAAATCACCCTCGTTGGATTCCCACTCGATGTATCTGTCAAGGTGAACCCGGAGGAATCACCCTCGATGGCATTCACACTTGCGGGGTTGCACGATAGAAGCATCATCGGAGGTGGTGAAAGAGGAATCACCCTCGTTAACCCATGACCGACTAGCTATACTACAGAGGCAACATCGGGAGTGGGATAAGAGGTATCACCCTCGGCACTCGATGGTAGGTCTGCAGAGTCGAGCAATTTAGGGGGTGTGCGGTGATGTGCTGGTATCAGCCCGTCGATCACATCGATCGGGCACTGGTATCTAAGCGGGGGCGACTAGGACAAGGAAGAGAGGCCACAGATGGTTTACCAACCAACCTATACTAAGCATATAGGATAGCAGGTAAGGTATCAACAGCAGTTTACAAAACAGGCTATGCATCAGAATAGGATCAATCAAAAGCAGTAGCAAAATTCTAATGCAAGCAGGAGGGAGAATGAATAGGTGATATAGGCATGCTCAAGGGGGTTTGCTTGCCTGGTTGCTCTGCAGGCGAAAAGGAATCTTCAACGGTGTAGTCGATCCCCGGTTCGTCAGCGGTCTCGGAGTCTACCGGAGAAGAAGAGGGGGAAGAAACAGATAAATACAAGCATACAAATGCATTCCCTATGCATGACATGCCTAAATGATATGCAGGGGTGATATACTGCACCTCTAAATATTTTAGATGATTTAGAAATTAATTTGGAATTATTTACCGGTAGTCAGTCACTATTCATCTGCCAGAATCAGGCCTAAAGTTGCAGGTTCATCTACTTAGAGGATTCTAGCATGAATGCAGATGACATATTCGGATTCATTGGATTTTTATGATCATTTTTCATATATAAATTATTTTCATCCGAGCTATGGTATATTTTAAATGATTTTTCAAAGTTTTAAACATTTTCTGGATTTTCTGGAATTAATTTAAATTCAAAAATTAAATAGCTAAATTGCTACGGGTACCCAGCAGAGAGCACACAGAAATGCACCCAGAGGCTGAGAGTGGACCCAGTCAACTGCATAGTCAGTAGTTGACTGGGTCAACATTGACTGGTCAAGGGTCCAGTCAGCAGAGGCTGACTGGTGGGCCCCCTGCTGAGTCAGCAGGCTGACTGGACCCATCTTATCCGTTTGAACATTAGCTGCGGGTCCCACATGTCATACACAGTATGTTAACTAGCATTTTAGTTTATTAAACAGAGTTAATTAAAGGGTGGGCCCCGGGTGTCAGTGGCACATTAGGTTAGTTAATTAGGGGTTAACTAAATTAGGGGTTAGTTAGCGAGCGGGGCCCGTCTGTCAGCCGCACAGAGGCGTGGTTAGGGGCTAATCACGCCGGACACGTCAGACGGCCGGCGTTTAGCCGCCGGAGACCACCCAGCGCGGCGGCGACCTACGGGATCTCGCCACAGGCCACCAGAACGAGCGCGAGGGGCCGCGTTCGAACGGCCGTTCGACGCCGCGGCCGTTGGCAGTGTTGGTTGGGGTCGGGGAGGTCCTACGCGACGGCGGCGAGCATGAACGCGGCGGCCGGAATACGGGCTCGAGCGGGAGCTCGGCTACGGGGCTCGGGAGAGCTATCTAGCGGTGCGGGCGGCAGCAGTGAGGTCCCCTGAGCACGCCCGTGGGCTCAGGGGGGGGCATGGCAGCAGCGACAACGACGGCTGCGAGCTCGCCAACGGAGACGAGCTCCGGCAATGGCGAAAGCAGCGCTGCGGCTAGCTACGGTGCGTAGGCTTGGCAGAAAGAGAGGGAGGAGGAGCGGATGCTCACCGGGTGGACGCACGGCGGTCCGGTGGCGGCTTAGTAGCAGAAGGGGAAGAGATCGACGGCAGCGGGGTTCGGGGACCGGAGGTTGACGACGAGTCGATGCCGGCGTTGCCCCTTGACACGATGAGGAGGCACGGGGTCATCGGTGGCCGCGGCTGCGACGAGCAATGGCGATGACGGCGCTCGGCAGTGGTGGGGAAGGAGGGAACAGGTGCGAGGGAGAGGGGGAGTAGTGGCCTCGGCGTCCAGGGGCTCGAGGGGGCGTCCTATCCCCTCAGCTCACCTGCTCCGTCGCCGTGGCGAGCTGTGGCCGGCGCGCGCGCTCTCGGCCATGGCAACGGCGACAGCGAGGCGGAGCAGGTGGGAGACGGTGTTAACGAGCTGGGCCAGCCTGGGTCGTAGGCCACCCGTCAGGTAAGGTTTGTTCCTTTTTTTCTGTTTTGTTCTGTTTTCTCTTTTATTTAATAGACAGAGACAGAAATGGAGTTTTAGGGCTACCAAAATATTTTAGAAAAATGTGGGACAAAGCCACATAATTCCATTGTGATATATGGTACGGCCACAAAAAGTTTGGGGGTGATTTGAACTCATTTGAATTTTGCATAAATGAAAATGGATTAAATGAGACTGTTTTGGGGCCTGTTTTGGTTGCTAGGGTCAAATTGGGAATGCAAATAATGTGGGTTTTATTTTTATAATTGCTTTGGGATTATTTGCAATATTGTGAACTATTTTGTTTTAATATTTGATCAATTTTTATTTTGACTTGCATTTTGAATTTTGTTTAAACTGGAATTTGAAATGAGATATGAACAAATGATGATTTAGCAGTGCAAATGAAGATGACTTGGCATGATTAGAAGATGATCACTGTAGCATATTACAAGGGGGTGTTACAATTCTCCTCCTCTAAAAGAAATTCTCGTCCCGAGAATTCAGGAGGTAGAAGGGAAAAGGTCGGGGTATTCTTCACGAAGACGATCCTCGCGTTCCCAAGTGGCCTCGTCTTCTGAATGATTTGACCACTGAACCTTAAGGAACTGAATTGCCTTCTGACGGGTTCGACGTTCAGCTTGATCAAGAATACGGAACGGATGCTCCTTATATGATAAGTCATCCTGCAATTCAAGCACTTCATGATCCACTGCTCGGATCGGATCCTTGAAGCAGCGGCGGAGTTGCGACACATGGAAAACATCGTGAACCAGAGAAAGGTTCGGCGAAAGTTCCAACTGATATGCCACTTCTCCACGTCTTGCGAGAATACAGAATGGGCCAATGTAGAGAGGAGCTAACTTGCCCTTGATTCCGAAGCGGTGAGTGCCCTTCATCGGGGTGACACGAAGATAAGCCTGTTCGCCAGGTTGATAGACCATTACCTTGTGTTTACGGTCATAATTGCTCTTCTGACGAGACTGAGCAGTCTTCAGATGTTCGCGAACAATACGAACTTGCTCTTCCGCGTGTTGGATAATGTCCGGACCGAAGAGTGGCCGTTCCCTAGTTTCTGACCAATTCAGAGGAGTTCAACACTTACGTCCATAAAGAACTTCAAATGGTGCCATCTTCAGACTAGCTTGATAGCTATTGTTGTAAGAGAATTCAGCATACGGGAGAGATTCCTCCCATTTCTTGCCAAAGGAGATGACACATGTGCGAAGCATATCTTCTAACACTTGGTTGACTCGTTTGACTTGACCCTGGGACTAGGGGTGAAAAGCGGTGCTAAAGGACAGATGAGTTCACATAGCTTCTTGGAAACTTTGCCAGAACCTTGAGGTAAAAAAGGCTGTCACGATCTGAACTGATCTCCAACGAAACACCGTGAAGTGACACAATTCTGGAAATATACAAGTCTGCTAACTGGCTAGCAGTGATTGTCTCCTTGACTGGCAGAAAGTGAGCAACCTTTGAAAATCGGTCAATGACGACAAAAATAGCATCATGACCCTTCTACGATCTGGGAAATCCAGTAATGAAATCCATTTCAACTTTGTCCCATTTCCATTCAGGAATAGCAAGTGGTTGCAGAGTTCCAGCCGGTCTTCGGTGTTCTGCTTTGATGCAACGGCAAACGTCACACTCAGCAACATAACGAGCAATGTCTCGCTTCATATCAGGCCACCAGTACCGCTGACGAATGTCTTGATACATCTTGGTACTACCTGGATGAATAGACAAAGGTGTGTCATGTGCTTCTTTCATGACATCCGAGCGCGAGTCGAGATTGTGCTTTCTGGGGACCACTAGGCGGCCTCTGAAGAACAAGGCACCATCATCATCAACAGTGAAGAACGATGAATTACCCTTGGAAAGATAGCTCCTAATCTTCTTGACTTCGGAATCATACTTCTGCCGTGTCTTGATGTTGTGTTCGAGATCTGGTTCAACAACCAAGGTATTTAGATATCCTTGAGGAACGATCTCGAGGTTTAGTTTTCGAAGCTCTTCATACAAGAGTGGTTGCTGTAGCTGAACCTCAAGTTCACAGCAGTAGGATTTGCGGCTCAAGGCATCAGCCATTATATTTGCCTTGCCAAGAGTATAAGAAATACCCAAGTCATAGTCTGTAATGGCCTCCATCCATGTTTGCTGATGGAGGTTCAGAGATGGCTGAGTGAACAAGTACTTCAAACTTTGATGATCTGTGTAGATCTCGCAACGATTACCAAGTAGGTAATGTCGCCATAACTTCAATGCATAAATAACGGCTGCAAGTTCGAGATCATGCGTTGGATAGTTCTCTTCATGAGGACGTAGCTGTCGAGAGCCATAGGCAATCACCTTACACTCTTGCATTAGGACACAGCCTAATCCTTGACGGGATGCGTCACAATAAATCATGAAGTCCTTGCGAGAATCTGGAGGAGCAAGCACTGAGGCAGATGTCAGCTTGTCTTTGAGTGTTTGAAAACTTTCCTGACATTTGTCTGTCCGCTCAAACTTAACGCCCTTGTGAAGCAGATCAGTCAGGGGCTTGGCAATCTTGGAGAAGTTCTCGACAAAACGGCGCCAATAACTGGCGAGTCCGAGAAAACTTCTGACTTGCTTGACATTCTTCGGTGGAGTCCATTCAAGAATAGCCTGAACTCATTTCGGATTAATAGCAATGCCATCTTTGGAAATCACATGGCCGAGATATGTCACTTCAGACAACCAGAACTCGCACTTGGAATACTTGGCATACAGTTGATGTTCACGCAGCTTCTCCAACACAAGCCGAAGATATTCGGCATGTTCTTCTCCATTCTTCGAATAAACCAGGATATCATCCAGATAAACCACGACGAACTTGTCGAGGTAATCCCTGAAGATGTAGTTCATCAGTCGAGAGAATGTTGCTGGAGCATTGGATAATCCGAAAGACATGACGGTGTACTCGTAAGAACCATAGCGGGTAACGAAGGCTGTCTTCGGAATATCCTCTTTGTGAACTCGGATCTGGTGGTAACCCAATCTCAAATCAAGTTTAGACAATACTGAGGAAATAGCAAGTTGATCATACAGATCGTTGATTCTGGGAAGCGGATACTTGTTCTGAATTGTTGCTTGGTTGATAGGTCGGTAATCTTGGACTAGACGATTCGTACCATCCTTCTTCTTGACAAAAAGAGAAGGGGCCCCCTAAGCAGAAGAATTGGGGCGAATAAAACCCTTACGAAGTGACTTGTCAATTTCCTCCTTAAGTTCAAGGAGTTCATGCGGTGGCATCTTGTATGGGCGCTTGGCAATAGGAGTAGTGCCCGGTTTCAGGTCGATAACGAATTCGACAGCCCTAGCAGGTGGTACACCTGGGAGTTCTTCTGGAAAGACATCTTGAAAATCACGAACAACTGGAACGTTCTCTATTCCTTCAAGAGGTGAAACATTCAAGGCATTCAGTGCATATATCTAGCTCTCAGCATTCTGGATTATCCGGGCGGTGTAGTTGATCACCTGGCCAGAAGGGTGTGTGAGCTGGACTGTCTTGGCGGCACAGTTGATTAAAGCATTATAGGCTGCCAACCATTCCATACCAAGAATGATGTCTATGTTGGAAGGCCCGAGCACAGTGAGAGAAGCCGGAAAAAGTAGACCCCCAATTTCGATTTGGTTGCCAGGGCTTACCATTGTGGTTTGCCACTTGGCTCCCGGAGATTGAACCGCCAAAGGAGTGGGTAATTTCTCAATGCCTAACCCATGTAACTGTGCAAATTGTTGGGACACAAAGGCATGCGATGCTCCTGAATCAAAGAGAACAGAGGCTGGCACTGAATTAACGCGAAGGGTTCCCAACATGATTTTTGGGGCCTCACGAGCTTCTTCAATCTTGACATGGGTGACTTGACCACCACTCATAACAGGCGGCCTGGCATTACAATTTCTATTGCGATGGTTTCGACGGCCCTTCTTGCGGCCAACAGGAGGACGTGTTGCATTGTGCAGCTGATCCGGGTGACAGTTGATAGTAAGGTGCCCTGGCTGCCCACACTTGCGGCATAAACCATCATTATAAGAAGGAGCCATAGCATTGAGCTGTCCACCCTGAACCATTAGCTGTCTCGGCGGCGGAGGCAGACGAGGTGCGACATAAGACGGCCTTGGGTTTGGGGCAGGTCGGTGATGAACATTGTGCGGAATCCAGATTTGACGTTTCTGAGCAGGATGACCCGAGAATGAGCCAACATGACGAGTGTGCTTGAGCGATTCCTGGTACTCAACCAGACCAGTTTCAGTTCGGAAAGCTTGGCTGACAAGCGTCGCAAAGTCTGTGCAATCATGGGCAACCAGTGCTAGCTTTATATCAGGACGCAATCCTTCACGGAATTTCTCTTGCTTGCGCTCGTCAGTGCAGACGTCATCCTCAGCATAGCGGGATAAGTCAAGAAATTTCCTCTGATATTCATCCATAGTCATCTGGCCCTGCGTGAGTTTGCGGAACTCCTTCTTCTTCTGGTCCATCAGACCTTGAGGAATGTGCCGTGCGCGAAAGGCTGACTGAAATTCCTGCCAAGTGATTATAGTTCTAGTAGGCAGCATACCCCTGTGACTTTCCCACCATTGAGCAGCTGGACCCTTCAGCTGAAATGCCGCAAAGGTGACGTAATTGTCAGGGGCAACATTAGCTGAGTCCATCTCAAACAGAATGTCACGAAGCCAATCATTAGCATCCATAGGATTGGTGGAGTTGCGGAAAATGGACGGATTAAGGCACACGAATTCTTGCAGAGTTATTGGGGCAGACTGTTGCTGAGCATTCTGAGTTGGAAATTGGGCCATTACCCCAGTCATAAACCGACGATTCAGCTCAAACTGCTGCATCATTGCCGCAATATAGGGTGGAGGTGGAGGATCATCAGCCATCCTGTCAAATCAACAGGGGTAGTTTAGCAAGAACAACTGCATGGGTAAGAGGTCATTCATGATGTAACATGAGCAACGAACAAGAAGTGCATTAGATACAAATTAGTAGTCATTAAAGACATACAGATCCATGCACAGAGTCGGTTACAAACGACAGCAGGTGTTCGGAACACACGCAGCTAGACAAACTAGGCGGCACGCAGCACGCGATGGAGAGATACAACAACGGGACATAGCAAAGGCTACATCACGTCGGAGAAAACTACTGGGGCGAGGAATCTGCAAGGGACAACACAGGGTGCCCTCGATAAAAGGATCCTGTGGTCCGTGAACACTATGAAGCAGAACATGGCACACAATTCAAAGAAGGTTGATTCAAATCTCTGGGTGGATGTGATCACGAGAACCTAGAGTCGGAGTCAGCAAAAATCGTTAACCCGAATAGAAGAGAGAGCAGAGTCCCAGAGTAAGGAAGAGGAATAAAAGATCTTAATCCCATCCGTTGGCGACGTGGGCCCGTAAGCCACACAGCCATGTTAGTAAAACAGTTTTTGAAAGACTAGACTCAACTTCGGCCAAGGAGTTGGAAAGGGGATTCCTACAGGCAGTCGGCTCTGATACCAACTTGTGACGCCCCCGGCCCGACCGTGCACTAATCATACACGCAATTGCACACAATCAAGCCCAGGGACTCACGGGAAGATATCACAGCACAACTCTAGACACAAAAAAAAACTAAAAAAATACAACCTTTATATTACAAGCTAGGGGCCTCGAGGGCTCGAATACATAAGCTCGAGTTACACAAGCGTTAGCGGAAGCAACACAAAAGTATCTGAGTACAGACACAAAGTTTTATCAAGCCTGCCTTAAGAAGGCGAAAACAAACAGCGGCTCTGATCTAAAAGGCGCAGGCCTCCTGCCTGGGAGCCTCCCATCTACTCCTGGTCGTCGGTCTCCACGTAGAAGTACGCTCCACCGGGGTAGTAGTCGTCAGTGGAATCAGCTTGCTTCGGGACTCCAACATCTGGACGTAGCAATCGGGTATGGGGAAAAGGGGAAGCAAAGCAACTGTGAGTACTCATCCAAAGTACTCGCAAGACTTACATCAGTACTATTCTATTTATGCATCGGTATCAAATGAAGGGGCTGTATCTGTGGGTTATACTGCAGAAATGCCAGAATAGAGAGAATGGCCTAGCCTATCGAAGACTAGCATCTTCAACGTCTTGCAGCATTAGAAGAGTGCAGATTAGTAGCATATAATAAAGCAACAAGCATGTAGTAGCAAAGCCTAGAGATCCTTCCTCAACTCCCTGCGAGAAAGCGATCCCGGATCTTACAATTAATTAGCATGTATCCAGTTCAAGTTGTAGTAGATCGGGATACAACACTGAGCGTCCTGTTACCGTGGACATGGCTATTCGAATAGATAATCTTCCCTGCAGGGGTGCACTACTGTTACCCAACACACTCGATTAACTCTGGCCGGGCACACTTTTCTGGGTCATGCCCGGCCTCGGCAGATCGACACGACGTAGTCCTACCTAGGCTCCACAGAGAGGTCCCCGCCGGTCTACATCCTAAGTGCTCAGGGGTCTTGGGCCCATCGCCCTTTGCACTCCGGGTCGTTGCGAGCAGGGCGAATCTCGGCACCACCTCTCTCCTGGATGGCGCCGGCCCAGCCGTGCCGCAATGCTGAACTGGACATTTGACAGAGCTTTCGGTTGATACATACGGTGCCGAGGGCCCCATTAAACCATTATCCCGCGTGGTGGTAGTGCGTATAGGCCAGTGGCCAACTCAGATCAATACCCAAATCCGTTAGTGCATTATTAATTTTAGTGACGATTGTCAGGACAAGTCCGGAGCTACCACCACAACCTGGATGGTACCGCTAAACAGCCAGCCGCCACAGTGACTCTCGCGGGTGCTCTTCGGGCCCGCCCGACTTTCATGTGTATCTCTCGCGGGTACCCCTCGGGGTCGACCCGACTTCAACAAAGGACTGATGTAAAGGTCAACGTACCCGTGTGTCCGTAACATCAAGGGGGAATCCGAGGAATCACCCTCGTTGGATTCCCACTCGATGTATCCGTCAAGGTGAACCCGAAGGAATCACCCGCGATGGCATTCACACTTGCGGGGTTGCACGACAGAAGCTTCATCGGAGGTGGTGAAAGAGGAATCACCCTCGTTAACCCACGACCGATTAGCTATACTACAGAGGCAACACCGGGAGTGGGATAAGAGGTATCACCCTCGGCACTCGATGGTAGCTCTGCAGAGTCGAGCAATTTAGGGGGTGTGCGGTGATGTGCTGGTCTCAGCCCGTCGACCACATCGATCGGGCACTGGTATCTAAGCGGGGGAGACTAGGACAAGGAAGAGAGGCCACAGATGGTTTACCAACCAACTTATACTAAGCATTTAGGATAGCAGGTAAGGTATCAACAGCAGTTTACAAAACAGGCTATGCATCAGAATAGGATCAATCAAAAGTAGTAGATAAATTCTAATGCAAGCAGGAGGGAGAAAGAATAGGTGATATAGGCATGCTCAAGGGGGGTTGCTTGCCTGGTTGCTCTGCAGGCGAAAAGGAATCTTCAACGGTGTAGTCGATCCCCGGTTGGTCAGCGGTCTCGGAGTCTACCGGAGAAGAAGAGGGGGAAGAAACAGATAAATACAAGCATACAAATGCATTCCCTATGCATGACATGCCTAAATGATATGCAGGGGTGATATACTGCACCTCTAAATATTTTAGATGATTTAGGAATTAATTTGGAATTATTTACCGGTAGTTAGTCACTATTCATCTGCCAGAATCAGGCCTAAAGTTGCAGGTTCAGCTACTTAGAGGATTCTAGCATGAATGCAGATGACATATTCGGATTCGTTGGATTTTTCTGATCATTTTTCATACATAATTTTTTTTCATCCGAGTTACGGTTTATTTTATATAATTTTTCAAAGTTTTAAACATTTTTTGGATTTTCTGGAATTAATTTAAATTCAAAAATTAAATAGCTAAATTGCTACGGGTACGTAGCTGAGAGCACACAGAAATGCACCCAGAGGCTGACAGTGGACCCAGTCAACTGCACAGTCAGCAGTTGACTGGATCAACATTGACTGGTCAAGGGTCCAGTCAGCAGAGGCTGACTGGTGGGCCCCCTGCTGAGTCAGCAGGCTGACTGGACCCATCTTATCCGTTTGAACATTAGCTGCGGGTCCCACATGTCATACACAGTATGTTAACTAGCGTTTTAGTTTATTAAACAGAGTTAATTAACGGGTGGGCCCCGGGTGTCAGTGGCACATTAGGTTAGTTAATTAGGGGTTAACTAAATTAGCGGTTAGTTAGCAAGCGGGGCCCGTCTGTCAGCCGCACTGAGGCGTGGTTAGGGGTTAATCGCGCCGGACACGTCAGCCGGCCGGCGTTTAGCCGCCGGCGACCACCCAGCGCGGCGGTGACCTACGGGATCTCGCCACAGGCCACCAGAACGAGCGTGAGGGGCCGCGTTCGAACGACCGTTCAACCCCGCGGCCATTGGCAGTGTTGGTTGGGGTCGGGGAGGTCCTACGCGACGGCGGCGAGCACAAACGCGGCGGCCGGAATACGGGCTCGAGCAGGAGCTCGTTTACGGGGCTCGAGAGAGCTATCTAGCGGTGCGGGCGGCACCAGTGAGGTCCCTTGAGCATGCCCGTGGGCTCAGCGAGGCATGGCAGCAGCGACAATGATGACCCACAAGTATAGGGGATCAATCGTAGTCCTTTCGATAAGTAAGAGTGTCGAACCCAACGAGGAGCAGAAGGAAATGACAAGCGGTTTTCAGCAAGGTGTTTTCTGCAAGCACTGAAATTATCGGTAACAGGTAGTTTGATAGCAAGATAATTTGTAACAAGTGACAAGTAACAATAGTAACAAAGAGTGCAGCAATAGAGCCCAATCCTTTTTGTAGCAAAGGACAGGCCGGAACAATCTCTTATAATAAGTGAAGCGTTCTCGAGGACACATGGGAATTTCATCTAGTCACTTTCATCATGTTTGTTTGATTCACGCTCGCTACTTTGATAATTTGATATGTGGGTGGACCGGTGCTTGGGTGCTGCCCTTACTTGGACAAACCTCCCACTTATGATTACCCCCTCTCGCAAGCATCCGCATCTACGAAAGAAGAATTAAGATTACTCTAACCATAGCATTAAACGTGTGGATCCAAATCAGCCCCTTACGGAATAGCGCATAAACTAGGGTTTAAGCTTCTGTCACTCTAGCAACCCATCATCTAATTACTACTCCACAATGCATTCCCTTAGGCCCAAAAATGGTGAAGTGTCATGTAGTCGACGTTCACATGACACCACTAAAGGAATCACAACATACACATCATCAAAATATCGAACGAATACCAAATTCACATGATTACTTATGACAAGACTTCTCCCATGTCCTCAAGAACAAAAGTAACTACTCACACATCATCAACATGCTCATGACCAGTAGGGTATTGAATTGCATAATAGATCTGAATATTTAATCTTCCACCAAGTAAACCAACAAGCATCAACTACAAAATGTAATCAACACTACTAGCAACCCACAGGTACCAATATGAGGTTTTGAGACAAAGATTGAATACAAGAGATGAACTAGGGTTTGAGATGAGATGGTGCTGGTGAAGATGTTGATGAAGATTAGCCCTCCCACGATGAGAGGGTCGCTGGTGGTGTCGATGGCGACGATTTCCCCCTCCCGGAGGGAAGTATCCCAGGCAGAATCTCTCCGCCGGAGAGCAAAAGTTCTCCTGCCCAAGTTCCGCCTCGAAACGGCGGCGCACCGTCCCGAAAGTCTTCTCTATATTTTTTTTAGGTCAAATGCACTTATATACCAGAAAATGGGGGCCAAAAGTGAGACAGGGGCCCCACGAGGTACCAGGGCGTGCCTGGGGGCAGGGGGGGTGGCGCGCCCTGGTGCCTCGTGGGCACCTGGGTGGCCCCCTCTGGTACTTTTTGCTTCCAATATTTTTATATATTCCAAAATAATTCTCCAAAAAATTTCAGCTCATTTGGAGTTGTGCAGAATAGGTATCTTGACAGAGCTTTTTCAGGTCCAGAATTCCAGCTGCCGGTATTCTCCCTCTTCGTGTGAATCTTGCATATTTAGAGAGAAAAGGCATTAGAATAGCTCCACAAAGTATTATATTGATTAAAAACATTATAAATAACAGTAGTAAAACATGATGCAAAATGGACGTATCAACTCCCCCAAGCTTAGACCTCGCTTGTCCTCAAGCAAAAACCGATATCGATAATCATGTCCACATGTTTAGAGAGAGAGGTGTCGATAAAAACAAAATACGGACATAGAAGCATCATGATCATTATTATAACAACAATATTTATTATCATAGCAGCAATATTCATTATCATAAACTTCTCATGAGCAAGTAACAATTCATCACAACAATGGAGTATAAGGCATAAACTTTCTTGAAAGCTAACAAACTATGTTCTCAGTCAACAATGCAATTACAATTCATCATATTTTTAGGAAGGGTCACATGTAGGAGCTATTCAGCAAGTCCACATACTCAACCATCATTTAGTCTTCCATGATTGCTAACACTCACGACATATATATGGAGCAAAAGTTTCAGCCAGACACATAGAAAGATAGGGGCTTATAGTTCTGCCTCCCAACTTATTCACCTCTAGGGTGATGTCAACAATAATAACTCATGATCACTCATATCCAACTGGATATATGTTCTTAGATCTTTCCCCACCACATGATGCTTGCAAAAGAGAAAAATAAAAAGGAAATAGAGGAGAACACTATTGACTCTTGCATAAAAAAGTAAATACATAAAAGTAAAGGATAGGCCCTTCGCAGAGGGAAGCAGAGGTTGTCATGCGCTTTTTGTTTTCGGATGCAAGAGCTCTTAATGCAAAGGAACATCACGTTATATTGCCCCTTGTGATAGCAACCTTTATTATGCAGTCCATCGCTTTTATTCTTTACCATCACAAGCTGGTACAACGCTTATTTCCCTTACAATAAAAGTTCAGACATATTTAGAGGCAATTTTTATTGCTTTTTGCACCAATGACAACTTCCTTGAAGGATCTTATTCAATCCATAGGTAGATATAGTGGACTCTCATGACATGAAACTGGGTTTAAGGGTTTTGGATGCACAAGTAGTATCTCTACTTAGTGCGAATTTTTGGCTAGCAAAGATATTGGGCAAGCACCACATGTTGGAGGATCTATAACAATATAACTTCTATGTGAATATGAACAAACATAACTCATTACGTTGTCTTCCTTGTCCAACGTCAACAATTTGACATAAAATACTTAATGGGGGCTCACAATCATAAAAGATGTCCAAGATAGTATATTTGCATGTGAATCTTCTCTTCCCTTATTAATTCTTTCATGAATTGCATCATTGACTAATACTATGTTTGTTAACCTCCAATAAATTTTACCACTTATACTTTTCTTTATGTAATGTCCTTACTTTCCATAGGATTAGCATATGATCTTTTTCGTTGGTTTTATTGTTATGATTGAAACATGAAAGTAAAGAAACACAAGCTCAAACTACTCTTTATTATATAGCTCTCGACTCGATTACATAGATGGATGGATCACGAAACTAACACTCGAAAATAGATCATACTAAACTTTTATTCAACTAGATCACGAAATAACTAAGGATCGAACTAAAAGTAGGTAAAGATAATAAAAGTGATGGTGATACGATACCGGGGCATCTCCCCCAAGCTTGGCACAAGCCAAGGGGAGTGCCCATACCCATGTGCTCAAGTGTCCTTCTTCGGTGATGATGGTGATGGTGATGGAGTGGCAAGCTTGTCATTTAGTTCAAGCAGATACATCAATCTGCGGTTGATGCTCCAAAAGGCGATGTTTTGTTCCTCCAACAAAATAACTTCGCGAGTGAGATATGTATTCTGAACACTAACTATTTCAAAGACTCTTAGAGCTTCAATTATGGATGAGGAAAGATGATCATATAAAGGTTGAAGGATATCTCCCTTCTCTGTGGTCTCCTCCATGGGGGTGGCTTGCCCTCCTTCCGGAGGCTGGGCTCCTGCAATTTCCTCAGCCTTGTCCTCCTTGCCATTGTCTTCTTCCATGGTAACCTCTCCATCCCCCTCTCGCCTGAGCTCCATCCGCAGCAGCCAAGCATCGTCCCCCACATTGTTTGAGGAAGAGGAAGACATGATGTATGGCTTCGAGATCTGACAGAAAACAGCATGAAACTAGAACAGAGGAGATTTCTGCGACACAGTGGTCAAAATATCTAGAAGTCTATATATAGATTTTTTATCTTGCAAAACAAGTAATCCAGAAGAAAAACGGAGTCGGGAAGGCACACGTGGGGCCCACGAGCCACCAGGGCGCGCCTGGGGGGGTGGCGCGCCCTGGTGCCTCGTGAGCACCAGGTGGGTCCCACCGGCTGTTTCTTATTTTTGTATTTTTTTAAATATTCCAAAACTGACAGAAAGTATTTTTATGGAATTTTTCGAGTCGGTTTACTCACCGTATCACATACCTCTTCCTTTTCAAGGTTCTCGAGTGTTCCGGAAGGTCTCCCTTATGTATTCTTCCGGTGTAATTGTTTCAATAATATTAGTTTCAACATTACTAGGGTACCTGAAATATAATGCTTAATTCTTTGCCCATTCACCACTCTCGGATTAGTGCCTTCGGAGTTATTTATTTTGATGGCTCCGGAGCGATAAACTTCTTCGATAATGTACGGTCCTGCAAAGAATCTTAAACGAGAATTGTACAATAGAACTTGCTCACCTACTTTAAATTCCCGTTTCTGAATTTTTCTATCATGCCATCTTTTAACTTTTTGTTTAAACAATTTGGCATTTTCATAAGCTTGGGTCCTCCATTCATCTAATGAACTAATGTCAAATAACCTCTTCTCACCAGCAAGTTTGAAATCATAATTTAATTCTTTAATTGCCCAATATGCTTTATGTTCTAACTCAAGAGGTAAATGACATGCTTTTCCATAAACCATTTTATAAGAAGACATACCCATAGGATTTTTATAAGCAGTTCTATAAGCCCACAGCGCATCGTCAAGTTTCTTCGACCAATTCTTTCTAGATCTATTGAATAAAATAGATCAATCGTAGTCCTTTCGATAAGTAAGAGTGTCGAACCCAACGAGGAGCAGAAGGAAATGACAAGCGGTTTTCAGCAACGTGTTTTCTGCAAGCACTGAAATTATCGGTAACAGGTAGTTTGATAGCAAGATAATTTGTAACAAGTGACAAGTAACAATAGTAACAAAGAGTGCAGCAATAGAGCCCAATCCTTTTTGTAGCAAAGGACAGGCCGGAACAATCTCTTATAATAAGTGAAGCGTTCTCGAGGTCACATGGGAATTTCATCTAGTCACTTTCATCATGTTTGTTTGATTCGCGTTCGCTACTTTGATAATTTGATATGTGGGTGGACCGGTGCTTGGGTGCTGCCCTTACTTGGACAAACCTCCCACTTATGATTACCCCCTCTCGCAAGCATCCGCAACTACGAAAGAAGAATTAAGATTACTCTAACCATAGCATTAAACGTGTGGATCCAAATCAGCCCCTTACGGAATAGCGCATAAACTAGGGTTTAAGCTTCTCTCACTCTAGCAACCCATCATCTAATTACTACTCCACAATGCATTCCCTTAGGCCCAAAAATGGTGAAGTGTCATGTAGTCGACGTTCACATGACACCACTAAAGGAATCACAACATACACATCATCAAAATATCGAACGAATACCAAATTCACATGATTACTTATGACAAGACTTCTCCCATGTCCTCAAGAACAAAAGTAACTACTCACACATCATCAACATGCTCATGACCAGTAGGGTATTGAATTGCATAATAGATCTGAACATTTAATCTTCCACCAAGTAAACCAACAAGCATCAACTACAAGATGTAATCAACACTACTAGCAACCCACAGGTACCAATCTGAGGTTTTGAGACAAAGATTGAATACAAGAGATGAACTAGGGTTTGAGATGAGATGGTGCTGGTGAAGATGTTGATGAAGATTAGCCCTCCCACGATGAGAGGGTCGCTGGTGGTGTCGATGGCGACGATTTCCCCCTCCCGGAGGGAAGTATCCCCGGCAGAATCTCTCCGCCGGAGAGCAAAAGTGCTCCTGCCCAAGTTCCGCCTCGAGACGGCGGCGCACCGTCCCGAAAGTCTTCTCTATATTTTTTTAGGTCAAATGCACTTATATACCAGAAAATGGGGGCCAGAAGTGAGCCAGGGGCCCCATGAGGTACCAGGGCGCGCCTGGGGGGGGGGGTGGCGCGCCCTGGTGCCTCGTGGGAACCTGGGTGGCCCCCTCTGGTACTTTTTGCTTCCAATATTTTTTATATATTCCAAAATAATTCTCCAGAAAATTTTAGCTCATTTGGAGTTGTGCAGAATAGGTATCTTGACAGAGCTTTTTCAGGTCCAGAATTCCAGCTGTCGGTATTCTCCCTCTTCGTGTGAATCTTGCATATTTAGAGAGAAAAGGCATTAGAATAGCTCCACAAAGTATTATATTGATTAAAAACATTATAAATAATAGTATTAAAACATGATGCAAAATGGACGTATCAGACAACGACGGCTGCGAGCTCGCCAGCGGAGATGAGCTCCGGCAATGGCGAAAGCGGCGCTGCGGCTAGCTACGGCGCGTAGGCGTGGCAGAAAGAGAGGGAGGTGGAGCGGATGCTCATGTTGGGGAATGTTGCATGGAAAACAAAAAAAATTCTATGCACACGCAAGATCTATCCATGGAGATGCATAGCTACGAGAGGGGGAGTGTGTCTACGTACCCTCGTAGACCGTAAGCGGAAGCGTTAGAACAACGCGGTTGATTTCGTCGAACAACTTCACGATCCAACCGACCGAGTACCGAACGTACGGCACCTCCGCGTTCAGCACACGTTCAGCTCGGTGACGTCCTCGACTACTTGATCCAGCAAGACGGCAAGGTAGTGGATGAGTTCCGGCAGCACGACGGCGTGGTGACGGTGATGGTAATGCTATCTCCGCAGGGCTTCGCCCAAGCACTGCGAAAATATGACCGAGGGACGGAACTGTGGAGGGGGGCGCCGCACACGGCTAAGACAATGTTGTGTTCCTTTGGGGCGCCCCCTCTCCTCTATTTATATATGTGTAGGGGCTTGGAGTAGAAGGAATAGTGCCATGTGAACAGTAACCATGAATAGTACACACGTGGACTTGGACTCCAAAGTCCAATCCTATTCCTACTAGGACTCTCCCTTTTTCCTTTCCCTACCTGGGTGGGCTTTTGAGGACTTGGTGCGCCTGGCCCAATAAGGCCAGGGCGCCTCCCCGTAGGCCATGCCAGCCCTTGGGACGTGGCGGACCCACTTGTGCACTTCCGGACCCCTCCGGAATCCTCCGAAACCTTCTGGAAGCTTCCCGGTACAATACCGAAAAAAACTGCACCGTTTTCCGGAACCCAAAATATGACTTACCATATATAAATCTTTACCTCTCGACCATTCCGAGACTCCTCGTGACGTCCGGGATCTCATCCGGGACTCCGAACAATATTCGGTTACCAATTCACATAACTCATATAACACTATATCGTCAACGAACGTTAAGCGTGCGGACCCTACGGGTTCGGGAATGATGTAGACATGACTGAGATGCCTCTCCGGTCAATAACCAATAGCGGAACCTGGATTCTCATATTGGTTCCTACATATTCCACGAAGATCTTATCGGTCGAACCGCAATGACAACATATGTAATTCCCTTTGTCCGTCGGTATGTTACTTGCCCGAGATTTGATCGTCGGTATCTCCATACATAGTTCAATCTCGTTACCGGCAAGTCTCTTTACTCGTTCCATAATACATCATCCCGTAACTAACTCCTTAGTCACTTTGCTTGCAAGCTTCTGATGATGTGCATTACCGAGAGGGCCCAGAGATACCTCTCCGAAACACGGAGTGACAAATCCCAGTCTCGATCCTTGCCAACTCAACGGACACCTTCGAAGATACGTGTAGAGCATCTTTATGATCACCCAGTTACGTTGTGATGTTTGATAGCACACAAGGTATTCCTCTGGTATCCGGGAGTTGCATGATCTCATGGTCTGAGGAACATGTATTTGACATTCAAGAAAGTAGTAGCAATAAACAGAACGATCATATGCTAAGCTAACGGATGGGTCTTGTCCATCACATCATTCTCCTAATGATGTGATCCCGTTATCAAATGACAACTCATGTCTATGGTTAGGAAACCTTAACCATCTTTGATCAACGAGCTAGTCTAGTAGAGGCTCACTAGGGACACGGTATTTGTTTATGTATTCACACGTGTATTTAAGTTTCCGGTCAATATAATTCTAGCATGAATAATAAATCTTTATCATGAACAAGGAAATATAAAATAATAACAACTTTATTATTGCCTCTAGGGCATATTTCCATCAGTCTCCCACTTGCACTAGAGTCAATAATCTAGATTACATAGTAATGAATCTAACACCCATGGAGTCTTGGTGCTGATCATGTTTTGCTCGTGGAAGAGGCTTAGTCAACGGGTCTGCCACATTCAGATCCGTGTGTACTTTGCAAATTTCTATGTCTCCATCCTTGACATAATCACGAATGGAGTTGAAGCCTCTCTTGATGTGTTTGGTCTTCTTGTGAAACCTGGGCTCCTTGGCTATGGCAATTGCTCCAGTGTTGTCACAAAAGATTGTCATTGGACCCGATGCACTAGGTATTACACCTAGATTGGATATGAACGCATTCATCCAGACTCCTTCATGTGCTGCTTCCGAAGCAGCTATGTATTCCGCTTCACACGTAGATCCCGCCACGACGCTCTGCTTGGAACTGCACCAACTGACAGCTCTACTATTTAATATAAATATGTATCCGGTTTGTGACTTAGAGTCATCCGGATCAGTGTCGAAGCTTGCATCGACGTAACCCTTTACGACGAGCTCTTCGTCACCTCCATAAACGAGAAACATGTCCTTGGTCCTTTTCAGGTACTTCAGGATATTCTTGACCGCTGTCCAGTGATCCACTCCTGGATTACTCTGGTACCTCCCTGCCAAACTTATGGCAAGGCACACATCAGGTCTGGTACACAGCATGGCATACATAATAGAACCTATGGCTGAGGCATAGGGAATGACTTTCATTTTCTCTATATCTTCTGCCGTGGTCGGGCATTGAGTCTGACTCAACTTCACACGTTGCAAGACAGGCAAGAACCCTTTCTTTGACTAATCCATTTTGAACTTCTTCAAAACATTGTCAAGGTATGTGCTTTGTGAAAGTCCTATCAAGCGTCTTGATCTATCCCTATAGATCTTGATGCCCAATATATAAGCAGCTTCACCGAGGTCTTTCATTGAAAAATTCTTATTCAAGTATCCCTTTATGCCATCCAGAAATTCTATATCATTTCCAATCAACAATATGTCATCCACATATAATATTAGAAATGCTACAGAGCTCCCACTCACTTTCTTGTAAATACAGGCTTCACCGTAAGTCTGTACAAAACCATATGCTTTGATCACCTCATCAAAGCGTATATTCCAACTCCGAGATGCTTGCACCAGTCCATAGATGGATCGCTGGAGCTTGCACACTTTGTTAACACCCTTAGGATCGACAAAACCTTCTGGTTGCATCATATACAACTCTTCTTTGAGAAATCCATTAAGGAATGCAGTTTTGACATCCATTTGCCATATTTCATAATCATAAAATGCGGCAATTGCTAACATGATTCGGACAGACTTAAGCATCGCTACGGGTGAGAAAGTCTCATCGTAGTCAACCCCTTGAACTTGTCGAAAACCTTTCGCGACAAGTCGAGCTTTGTAGACAGTGATATTACCATCAGCATCTGTCTTCCTCTTAAAAATCCATTTATTCTCAATGGCTTGCCGATCATCAGGCAAGTCCACCAAAGTCCACACTTTGTTCTCATACATGGATCCTATCTCAGATTTCATGGCCTCAAGCCATTTGTCGGAATCCGGGCTCATCATAGCTTCTTCATAGTTCGTAGGTTTGCCGTTGTCTAACAACATAACTTCCAGAACAGGATTACCGTACCACTCTAGTGCGGAACGTACTCTGGTCGACCTACAAAGTTCAGTAGTAACTTGATCTGAAGTTTCATGATCTTTATCATTATCTTCCTCTCTTATTGGTGTAGGCATCACGGGAACGGTTTTCTCTGATGAGATACTTTCCAATTCGGGAGAAGGTACAATTACCTCATCAAGTTCTACTTTCCTCCCACTCACTTCTTTCGAGAGAAACTCCTTCTCTAGAAAGGACCCATTCTTGGCAACAAAGACCTTGCCTTCGGATCTGTGGTAGAAGGTGTACCCAATTGTTTCTTTAGGGTATCCTATGAAGACGCACTTCTCCGCTTTGGGTTCGAGCTTATCAGGTTGAAGCTTTTTCACATAAGCATCGCATCCCCAAACTTTAAGAAACGACAGCTTAGGTTTTTTTGCCAAACCATAGTTCATACGGTGTCGTCTCAACGGATTTAGACAGTGCCCTATTTAACGTGAATGCAGCTGTCTCTAATGCATAACCCCAAAACGATAGTGGCAAATCGGTAAGAGACATCATAGAACGCACCATATCCAATAAAGTACGGTTACGACATTCGGACACACCATTACGCTGTGGTGTTCCAGGTGGCGTGAGTTGTGAAACAATTCCACATTTTCTTAAATGAAGGCCAAACTCGTAACTCAAATATTCGCCTCCGCGATCAGATCATAGAAACTTTATTTTCTTGTTATGATGATTCTCTACTTCACTCTGAAATTCTTTGAACTTTTCAAATGTTTCAGACTTGTGTTTCATCAAGTAGATATACCCATATCTACTCAAATCATCTGTGAAGGTTAGAAAATAACGACACCCGCCGCGTGCTTCAACATTCATTGGACCGCATACATCGGTATGTATTATTTCCAAAAAATCAGTAGCTCGCTCCATTGTTCCGGAGAACGGAGTTTTAGTCATCTTGCCCATGAGGCATGGTTTGCAAGTATCAAATGATTCATAATCAAGAGATTCCAAAAGTCCATCCGCATGGAGTTTCTTCATGTGCTTTACACCAATATGACCTAAACGGCAGTGCCACAAGTATGTTGCACTATCATTATCAACTTTGCATCTTTTGGCATCAATATTATGAATATGTGTATCACTACGATCGAGATTCAACAAGAATAGACCATTCACAAAAGGTGCGTGACCATAAAAGATGTTACTCATATAAATAGAACAACCATTATTCTGTGACTTAAATGAATAACCGTCTCGCAATAAACAAGATCCAAATATAATGTTCATGCTCAACGCTGGCACCAAATAACAATTATTGAGGTCTAAAACTAATCCCGAAGGTAGATGTAGAGGTAGCGTGCCGACGGCGATCACATCAACCTTGGAACCATTCCCGACGCGCATCGTCACCTCGTCCTTAGCCAATCTTCACTTATTCCGTAGCTCCTGTTTCGAGTTACAAATATGAGCAACCGAACCAGTATCAAATACCCAGGCGCTACTGCGAGCATTAGTAAGGAACACATCAATAACATGTATATCAAATCTACCTTTGCTCACTTTGCCATCCTTCTTATCCGCCAAATACTTGGGGCAGTTCCGCTTCCAGTGACCAGTCCCTTTGCAGTAGAAGCACTCTGTTTCAGGCCTGGGTCCAGGTTTGGGTTTCTTCGTGGGAGCGGCAACTTGCTTGCCGTTCTTCTTGAAGTTCCCCTTCTTTCCCTTGCCCTTTTTCTTGAAACTAGTGGTTTTGTTAACCATCAACACTTGATGCTCCTTCTTGATTTCTACCTCCGTTGATTTCGGCATCGCGAAGAGCTCGGGAATTGTCTTCTCCATCCCTTGCATATTATAGTTCATCACGAAGCCTTTATAGCTTGGTGGCAGTGACTGAAGAACTCTGTCAATAACACTCTCAACCGGAAGATCAATTCCCAGCTGAGTCAAGTGGTTGTGGTACCCAGACATTCTGAGTATGTGTTCACTGATAGAACTGTTCTCCTCCATCTTACAGCTAAAGAACTTGTTGGAGACTTCATATCTCTCAACCCGGGCATTAGCTTGAAATATCAATTTCAGCTCTTGGAACATCTCATATGCTCCGTGGCGTTCAAAACGCTTTTGCAGTCCCGGTTCTAAGCCGTAGAGCATGGCACACTGAACTATCGAGTAGTCATCAGATCGAGCCTGCCAGGCGTTCACAACATCTGCAGCAGCTCCTGCAGCAGGTCCATCACCTAGCGGTGCATCAAGGACATAATTCTTCTGTGCAGCAATGAGGATAATCCTCAAGTTACAGACCCAGTCCGTGTAGTTGCTACCATCATCTTTCAACTTAGCTTTCTCTAGGAACGCATTAAAATTCAACGGAACACTAGCACGGGCCATTTATCTACAACATAGATATGCAAAAACTATCAAGACTAAGTTCATGATAAATTAAGTTAAATTAATCAAATTACTAATGAACTCCCACTTAAATTAACATCCCTCAAGTTAACTAAGTGATACATGATCCAAATCAACTAGCCCATGTCCGATCATCACGTGAGATGGGATAGTCATCAATGGTGAACATCTCCATGTTGATCATATCTACTATATGACTCATGTTCGACTTTTCGGTGTCCAGTGTTCCGAGACCATGTCTGTACATGCTAGGCTCGTCAAGTTTAACCCAAGTATTCTGCTTGTGTAAAACTGGCTTACACCCGTTGTATGTGAACGTAGAATCTATCACACCCGATCATCATGAGGTGCTTCAAAACGACGAACTTTAGCAACGGTGCATACTTAGGGAGAACACTTTTATCTTGAAATTTAGTGAAGGGATCATCTTATAATGCTACCGTCGTTCTAAGCAAAATAAGATGCATAAAGGATAAACATCACATGTAATCAAAATATGTGACATGATATGGCCATCATCATCTAGTCCTTTTGATCTCCATCTCCAAAGCATCGTCATGATCTCCATCGTCACCGGCTCGACACCTTGATCTCCATCGTTGCGTCGTGGTCGTCTCGCCAACTATTGCTTCTACAACTATTGCTAACGCATAGCGATAAAGTAAAGCAATTACATGGCGCTTGCATTTCATACAATAAAGAGACAACCATAAGGCTCCTGCTGGTTGCCGATAAATTACAAAACATGATCATCTCATACAATAACGTATATCACATCATGTCTTGACCATATCACATCACAGCATACCCTGCAAAAACAAGTTAGACGTCCTCTACTTTGTTGTTGCAAGTTTTACGTGGCTGCTACGGGCTTCTAGCAAGAACCGTTCTTACCTACAGCACAAAACCACAACGGTGATTTATCAAGTTTGCTGTTTTAACCTTCAACAAGGACCGGCCGCAGTCAAATTCGATTCAACTAAAGTAGGAGAAACAGACACCCGCCAGCCACCTTTATGCAAAAAAAGTTGCATGTCTGTCGGTGGAACCGGTCTCATGTACGTGGACATGTAAGGTTGGTCCGGGCCGCTTCATCTTACAATACCGCCAAATCAAAATAAGACGTTGGTGGTAAGCAGTATGACGATCACCGCCCACAACTCTTTGTGTTCTACTCGTGCATATCATCTACGCATAGACCTGGCTCATGATGCCACTGTTGGGTGCCACTGTTGGGGAACGTTGCATGGAAAACAAAAAAAATTCTACGCACACGCAAGATCTATCCATGGAGATGCATAGCTATGAGAGGGGGAGTGTGTCTATGTACCCTCGTAGACCGTAAGCGGAAGCGTTAGAACAACGCGGTTGATGTCGTCGAACAACTTCACGATCCAAGCGACCGAGTACCGAACGTACGGCACCTCCGCGTTCAGCACACGTTCAGCTCGGTGACATCCTTGACTACTTGATCCAGCAAGACGGCGAGGTAGTGGATGAGTTCCGGCAGCACGACGGCGTGGTGACGGTGATGGTAATGCTATCTCTGCAGGGCTTCGCCCAAGCACTGCGAAAATATGACCGAGGGACGGAACAGTGGATGGGGGCGCCGCACACGGCTAAGACAATGTTGTGTTCCTTTGGGGCGCCCCCTCTCCTCTATTTATATATGTGTAGGGGCTTGGAGTAGAAGGAATAGTGCCATGTGAACAGTAACTGCGTGGGCTTTTGAGGACTTGGTGCGCCTGGCCCAATAAGGCCAGGGCGCCTCCCCTTAGCCCATGCCAGCCCTTGGGACGTTGTGGACCCACTTGTGGACTTCCGGACCCCTCCGGAATCCTTCGGAATCTTCTGGAAGCTTCCCGGTACAATACCGAAAAAAACTGCACCTTTTTCCGGAACCCAAAATATGACTTCCCATATATAAATCTTTACCTCTCGACCATTCTGAGACTCCTCGTGACGTCCGGGATCTCATCTGGGACTCCGAACAATATTCGGTTACCAATTCACATAACTCATATAACACTATATCGTAAACGAACGTTAAGCGTGCGGACCCTACGGGTTCGGGAATGATGTAGACATGACTGAGACGCCTCTCTGGTCAATAACCAATAGCGGAACCTGGATGCTCATATTGGTTCCTACATATTCAACGAAGATCTTATCGGTCGAACCGCAATGACAACATGTGTAATTCCCTTTGTCCGTCGGTATGTTACTTGCCCGAGATTCGATCGTCGGTATCTCCATACATAGTTCAATCTCGTTACCGGCAAGTCTCTTTACTGGTTCCATAATACATCATCCCGTAACTAACTCCTTAGTCACTTTGCTTGCAAGCTTCTTATGATGTGCATTACCGAGAGGGCCCAGAGATACCTCTCCGAAACACGGAGTGACAAATCCCAGTCTCGATCCATGCCAACTCAACGGACACCTTCGGAGATACCTGTAGAGCATCTTTATGATCACCCAGTTACGTTGTGACGTTTGATAGCACACAAGGTATTCCTCTGGTATCCGGGAGTTGCATGATCTCATGGTCTGAGGAACATGTATTTGACATTCAAGAAAGTAGTAGCAATAAACAGAACGATCATATGCTAAGCAAACGGATGGGCATGTCCATCACATCATTCTCCTAATGATGTGGTCCCGTTATCAAATGACAACCCATGTCTATGGTTAGGAAACCTTAACCATCTTTGATCAACGAGCTAGTCTAGTAGAGGCTCACTAGGGACACGGTATTTGTTTATGTATTCACACATGTATTTAAGTTTCCGGTCAATACAATTCTAGCATGAATAATAAACCTTTATCATGAACAAGGAAATATAAAATAATAACAACTTTATTATTGCCTCTAGGGCATATTTCCATCAGCTCACCGGGTGGACGCACGGTGTTCCGGTGGCGGCTTAGTTGCAGAAGGGGAGGAGATCGACGGCAGCGAGGTTCGGGGACGGGAGGTTGACGACGAGTCGATGCCGGCGTTGCAGGGCTCCCCGGCTCTAGCTGCTGGACGCAGGAGGCGTGGTCGAGCTCGGCGGAGCCCCTTGACACGATGAGAAGGCACGGGGTCGTCGGTGGCCGTGGCTGCGACGAGCAATGGCGACAACGGCGCTCGGAAGTGGTGGGGAAGGAGGGGACCGGTGCGAGGGAGAGGGGGAGCAGTGGCCTCAGCGTCCAGGGGCTCGAGGGGGCGTCGTATCCCCTCAGCTCACCTGCTCCGTCGCCGTGGCGAGCTGTGGCCGGCGCGCGCGCTCTCGGCCATGGCAACGGCGACAGCGAGGCGGAGCAGGTGGGAGACGGTGTTAACGAGTTGGGCCAGCCTGGGCCGTAGGCCAGGCGTCAGGTAAGGTTTTTTCCTTTTTTCTGTTTTTTTCTGTTTTCTCTTTTATTTAATAGACAGAGACAGAAATGGAGTTTTAGGGCTACCAAAATATTTTAGAAAAATGTGGGACTAAGCCACATAATTCCATTGTGATATATGGTACGGCCACAAAAAGTTTGGGGGTGATTTGAACTCATTTGAATTTTGCATAAATGAAAATGGATTAAATGGGACTGTCTTGGGGCCTGTTTTGGTTGCTAGGGTCAAATTCGGAATGCAAATAATGTGGGTTTTATTTTTGTAACACCCCGATTTTTGGCCCTTTCTTTTTCTTTTGGATTTCTTCGAATTTTTATTTGGAGTTCCTTTTTCCGTGGCTATGTGGTCTTGAAACCTGGGAAGATCTTCTCTCCTGCCACTTCCAAGTGGCTTGTCACTCTTAAATCTATCCCAAGGCCCTGTCAATTCCATTTTAGCCCAACCCCAATATTTATTTCTTGGGAATATTCCTTTTTCTATTAAAGGAATAACCCTGTTTGCTCTAGGTTGTGAAGCAACCTATATTTCTTCCTTCCACAAAATTCCCACAAAATTCTCATAAATTCTTTAGATCATATCTTCCACAAATATGTCAAAATCCATCCTTACCTAGTTCAAAAATAATTCAGGAATATTCATTTCCTATTCTGTCCAGTATGGCACTTTGTGAAGGAAGTGCTATTTATCTTTTCTTGATTGACCTCAAATTTTTTGTGCACTCTCTAATATCCAAATGATTGCCACATGCCAAAATTCAACTTCATTTGCCTAGTAAATCTTCCTCAGAAAATTTCCAAAGTTTCTGTCCAGAGAGAAGCTTTGTGAAGGAAGCACTAGCTAGGATTATCCAAATGAGTTGAAATTTTGGGAGATCATTCATATGATCAAATTATCACTCTCCACAAAATTTATTCTCCATCCAACAATCTATGTGAGCACACCTTCAAATCTTGGTTTCTGGTCACAATTTCAGTTTGTGAAGCAACTATATTTTATATTGCTTCCAAAATTCTGAAATTAATCCAGGACCTAAATATCCCTAAATAATGTGATCATGCCAAAACTCACATTATTGTGCCAAGCCATTTTCTCTGAAAAATTCCCCCAAGTTTCTGTCCAGTGTGGATCATTGTGAAGGAAGTACCATTTATGCTTATCCAAATGGGATGAAATTTTTATGGTACCTTCACATGTCCAAATAATAATCCTACACAAATTTTCAGCCCAATCCAAGCATCTTTGTGAGTGCTACTTCCTGATCTAGATTCTGGCCAATTTTTGGCAATTGTGAAGCAACTGCACTCTAACCTTGCCCTAATGACCTCAAATTTCACAGGCTCATAGTACTTCCTACCCTAAACCCCAGAGACATCATGGTTAGCTCTTATCTCATGTCAGTTGATCTCTATTTCGTGCCTAAGATTGATACAGCAAACTTCCATCGACCTCTCCCATCAGCACAAAGTGCCTTTGGTCGAGCCATCACATCTATGGGACTGTAGGTTGAAGGGACAACTCGGTAGACATCTTTTTGCAGACCCTTGTGCCCTCTCCTCACCATGCCACGCGGTGACCACGCTGGTGGCAAGCGCTGGCCGCGCTCTGCTCGTCGTTTTGCTTCGGGCATTCTTCTCCCAGCCGGTTCCGCGCGTCCCACCTTGTCTACAGCGTCGATCATCCTCCCCTGCGTCCACGTAGCCTCCTCCCCGCCCCTCCCGTCGCTGTCCGGATGCGGACACCGCGTGCCCGCGTAAGAACAGTGGCATAAAGGTGCCCTCCCTGCCCCACGCGGTGCGCCGCGGCTTTGCCTGCGTGCCTGGCACCTCCACTAGCTCCCTCTAGTCGCCATCAGCACCTCCACGCGTATGCGGACGTCGTCAGAGCCCGCTCCATCCGGCCACGGCGACATCCGGGGACGGGGCCTTCGCCCTGGCTATTTAAGCCGTGCCTGAGCCCTCCTCTCCACACCAGCCTCCCTCTCCACCTCCTCTAGCCCCGCCTAGCCTCTTCCCTGAGCTCGCCATTGCCGCCATGGCCACCTTCGGCCACCGCTCAAATTTGAGCTAGCCCGAGCCCCCTCCCCCTTCATTCTCCTCCAGAGAGACCCCCTGGGCAAGGAGAAGCTCCTGCCCTCTTCTCCTTCTCCGACGGTGGCCCACAGCCATGGGCCCATCGTCGCCCGTCGCCTCTGTCCGCCGCGGTCAGTGTCCTCCTCAACCCGGTGCTCCCCGGGGAAGCTGAGGCATCCCACGCAAAGCGCGACGCCGCCCTGAGCAGTTTGATAGCCGGAGCCCCGCCAGAGATGCCCTGTGGCGCCCGGAATCGCCGGTCGACAGCGTCCCTATCCTCCTGCTGGCGCGAGCGAGAGGATGAAGGCGACGACCATGCCCAGCCTGCCTGTGGGCCCGACGGTCCCACCAGTCAGCCACCCAAGCATTGACCGACTCGCTGATGTGGATTAATGAAAACGTATTCCGCCGAATACGTTTTTCTCCAACGAAAGCGTACTCCATTCCTTCTTTGAGATAGAAAGGGTTTTCTGGAAGCGGAGGCGTATTCCAGCAAAATGCGCTTTCTATTTCACCCCGCCGGCCGAAACTCTTAAATAGCGGACGTTCGTCCGTTAGCCGCAGAAAAGAACAGATTTTTATTCTTTTTCTGTCTAATGAACGAACGGCCGTAACTCCGCGACCGTGACTCCGAATCAGGTGATTCCAAAGCCCACGATCTTAGTTCGACGAGCCCGTTCCGATGGTACCATTTTCATGATGTTGTCACACTCTGAAAATGACCATTTTGCCCCTGCCCTTATTCAGCCCCCTCCGATTGAGAACTTTTCCGGCGATTCTTTCCGCGAGTGTCTCCGCACTTCTCCCCGATGGTTCCTCCATCCCCAGGCAAGCCACAACAGCCACTTGCATGATGGCATTTCAGTAGCCATGGTTTTCCACTTGAATATTTAATATTTGTTTGCTCATTTAATTATTTTGTGAATGCTTCGAATATGCTTGTGAATCCATGTCTATGCTTATGCCATGTTCTTTTTCATCTAGTAAGTGATATGATTAATTGCTAAGGATATTCTTATCATGTTTTATTCTTGTAATTATTTCCGATGCTAGTGATAAGGTTATGCTCATATGAATTGTTACGGTTTGATATGAAACTACTTGTGATATCATGATCACCGTTATGCCATGTTCATTTGCATCCCGTAGAATAAATGATTTATTATTGTCATATGGTTATGTTGCCCATCCAGGGTTGCACTGTTATCATGCTCATATGCATTATTATTTCATCATGTTACTGTCATGACTCAGCTCATCATCATTCAAGTTGAACCTGACATTAATCGAACTTGAACAAATCTGTTGGCTGAGTCATGGTGCCACCGAATCGAGCTCACCAGTGCAACCACACTTGCCTGGATGGGGAGGCCCTAATGCGGTCTATTGTCATGCCTCTCACCGGTGCCTTCAACGAGGGAAGGTTATGTGCGCGCGCTACCCTGATCAGGTAGGCGGCCATAAGCCTTGAGTGCCCAAGTTGTGTTGTACCCGGGTGTCCCCGTTTGGGACGAGTTTGTTTTGGCCACGACGGTGGCAGCCACAAAGGTGGCAGATGTCACGAGTTGACATCAGGGGCAACCCAAGACATAGCCCAAAGGGGAGTTTGTCGGGAGTGGCCGGGAGAGTGTCATGCAATAGATTGGTTTTGTCGGAACGTCGTTGGTCCACCCGAATGGGAGCACGAGGCCATGAGTTCCGTGGTGTGGGTACAGTGTACTAACCTCTGCAGAGTGTATAATCTATCGATAGCCGCGTCCTCGGTCATGGACACAGTTCGTAGTAGGTCACACTATGGGTCAACAGTAATAATAATCTGAATAATAAACAACCCTGGTTCGATGAGAAAAGAAGTTGGTTGATCTTTATGTGGTCATGCGATGATCACAGGTAGAGATCAAGCTCCGTGTGGTCATCACGATGGTAAGTTGGTGGTTACAAGATAACCCCCCAGCAGAGTAAGTTGGTCCATGAGACCTTGCATGCTAGTGCTATTATTATCATGTTCATATCATGAATTATATGTACATGCCATGCTCATGTCGTTGCCATGCTCATGTCGTTGCCATGCTTATGTACATGCCATGCTCATGTTGTTGCCATGCTTATGTACATGCCATGCTCATGTTGTTGCCATGCTCATGTTGTTCTAGTAGTATCATGTTCATCATTGATGATTAACCTGTAAATGCCATGCTGTTGTATGTCTTGATTGCTTTGGTTGTTGTGAGCTTGCGAGTACATTCAAAGTACTCACCTGGCGTGTCATGCCAGATTGCAGGTGATGCCGTGATTGCTTGTTTGTCGAGGATCCCGAGGTTACGCTCTAGGATACGTCCTAGCCAGAGTCCCTGCGGAGTGGAGTCCATCACCGTCGCCGTTGTTCCGCTGCTAGGAGTTATTCTGCTACGAGTTGTCTCGCTGCTAGCATAGAGCTATCTGAGCGGGCGTAGTGTCGCCATGCCTTTGTAACCTTCATGACTTCAGAACCTTTGTACCTGTTATATTCGTAATAAAGGGCTGGTTTGTTCTATGCCAAGCAGTGCCGTATTCCAGAAGACTTGATCTCTGGGCTGGAATACGGGGTGTTCCGGTCTCTCTGAGCCGGGGTGCCACAATTTTTATAATTGCTTTGGGATTATTTGCAATATTGTGAACTATTTTGTTTTAATATTTGATCAATTTTTATTTTGACTTGCATTTTGAATTTTGTTTAAACTGGAATTTGAAATGAGATATGAACAAATGATGATTTAGCACTGCAAATGAAGATGACTTGGCATGATTAGAAGATGATCACTGTAGCATATTACAAGGGGGTGTTACAATTCTCCTCCTCTAAAAGAAATTCTCGTCCTGAGAATTCAGGAGGTAGAAGGGAAAAGGTCGGGGTATTCTTCACGAAGACGATCCTCGCGTTCCCAAGTGGCCTCGTCTTCTGAATGATTTGACCACTGAACCTTAAGGAACTTAATTGCCTTCTGACGGGTTCAACGTTCAGCTTGATCAAGAATACGGAACGGATGCTCCTTATATGATAAGTCATCCTGCAATTCATGCACTTCATGATCCACTGCTCGGATCGGATCCTTGAAGTAGCGGTGGAGTTGCGACACATGGAAAACATCGTGAACCTGAGAAAGGTTCGGCGGAAGTTCCAACTAATATGCCACTTCTGCACGTCTTGCGAGAATACGGAATGGGCCAATGTAGCGAGGAGCAAACTTGCCCTTGATTCCGAAGCGGTGAGTGCCCTTCATCGGGGTGACACGAAGATAAGCCTGTTCGCCAGGTTGATAGACCATTACCTTGTGTTTACGGTCATAATTGCTCTTCTGACGAGACTGAGCAGTCTTCAGATGTTTGCGAACAATACGAACTTGCTCTTCCGCGTGTTGGATAATGTCCGGACCGAAGAGTGGTCGTTCCCTAGTTTCTGACCAATTCAGAGGAGTTCGGCACTTACGTCCATAAAGAACTTCAAATGGTGCCATCTTCAGACTAGCTTGATAGCTATTGTTGTAAGAGAATTCAGCATACGGGAGAGATTCCTCCCATTTCTTGCCAAAGGAGATGACACATGTGCGAAGCATATCTTCTAACACTTGGTTGACTCGTTTGACTTGACCCTGGGACTGGGGGTGAAAAGCGGTGCTAAAGGACAGATGAGTTCCCATAGCTTCTTGGAAACTTTGCCAGAACCTTGAGGTAAAAAAGGCTGTCACGATCTGAACTGATCTCCAACGGAACACCGTGAAGTGACACAATTCTGGAAACATACAAGTCTGCTAACTGGCTAGCAGTGATTGTCTCCTTGACTGGCAGAAAGTGAGCAACCTTTGAAAATCGGTCAATGACGACAAAAATTGCATCATGACCCTTCTGCGATCTGGGAAATCCAGTAATGAAATCCATTTCAACTTTGTCCCATTTCCATTCAGGAATAGCAAGTGGTTGCAGAGTTCCAGCCGGTCTTTGGTGTTCTGCTTTGATGCGACGGCAAACGTCACACTCAGCAACATAACGAGCAATGTCTCGCTTCATACAGGCCACCAGTACCACTGACGAATGTCTTGATACATCTTGGTACTACCCGGATGAATAGACAAAGGTGAGTCATGTGCTTCTTTCATGACATCCGAGCGCAAGTCGAGATTGTGCTTTCTGGGGACCACTAGGCGGCCTCTGAAGAACAAGGCACCATCATCATCAATAGTGAAGAACGATGAATTACCCTTGGAAAGATAGCTCTTAATCTTCTTGACTTCGGAATCATACTTCTGTCGTGTCTTGATTATGTGTTCGAGATCTGGTTCAACAACCAAGGTATTTAGATATCCTTGAGGAACTATCTCGAGGTTTAGTTTTCGAAGCTCTTGATACAAGAGTGGTTGCTGTAGCTGAACCTCAAGTTCACAGCAGTAGGATTTGCGGCTCAAGGCATCAGCCATTACATTTGCCTTGCCAGGAGTATAAGAAATACCCAAGTCATAGTCTGTAATGGCCTCCATCCATCTTTGCTGACGGAGGTTCAGAGATGACTGAGTGAACAAGTACTTCAAACTTTTATGATCTGTGTAGATCTCATAACGATTACCATGTAGGTAATGTTGCCATAACTTCAATGCATAAATAATGGCTGCAAGTTCGAGATCATGAGTTGGATAGTTCTCTTCATGAGGACGCAGCTGTCGAGAGCCATAGGCAATCACCTTGCGCTCTTGCATTAGGACACAGCCTAATCCTTGACGGGATGCGTCACAATAAATCACGAAGTCCTTGCGAGAATCTGGAGGAGCAAGCACTGGGGCAGATGTCAGCTTGTCTTTGAGTGTTTGAAAACTTTCCTGACATTTGTCTGTCCACTCAAACTTAACGCCCTTGTGAAGCAGATCAGTCAGGGGCTTGGCAATCTTGGAGAAGTTCTCGACAAAACGGCGGCAATAACTGGCGAGTCCGAGAAAACTTCTGACTTGCTTGACATTCTTCGGTGGAGTCCATTCAAGAATAGCCTAAACTCGTTCCGGATTAACAGCAATGCCATCTTTGGAAATCACATGGCCGAGATATGTCACTTCTGACAACCAGAACTCGCACTTGGAATACTTGGCATACAGTTGATGTTCACGCAGCTTCTCCAACACAAGCCGAAGATATTCGGCATGTTCTTCTCCATTCTTCGAATAAACCAGGATATCATCCAGATAAACCACGACGAACTTGTCGAGGTAATCCATGAAGATGTAGTTCATCAGTCGAGAGAATGTTGCTGGAGCATTGGTTAATCCGAAAGACATGTGGGTGTACTCGTAAGAACCATAGCGGGTAACGAAGGCTGTCTTCGGAATATCCTCTTTGCGAACTCGGATCTGGTGGTAACCCAATCTCAAATCACGTTTAGAGAATACTGAGGAACCAGCAAGTTGATCATACAGATCGTTGATTCTGGGAAGCGGATACTTGTTCTGAATTGTTGCTTGGTTGATAGGTCGGTAATCTTGGACCAGACGATTTGTACCATCCTTCTTCTTGACAAAAAGAGTAGGGGCCCCCCAAGCAGAAGAATTGGGGCGAATAAAACCCTTACGAAGTGACTTGTCAATTTCCCCCTTAAGTTCAACGAGTTCAGGCGGCGGCATCTTGTATGGGCGCTTGGCAATAGGAGTAGTGCCCGGTTTTAGGTCGATAACGAATTCGACAGCCCTAGCAGGTGGTACACCTGGGAATTCTTCTGGAAAGACATCTTGAAAATCATGAACAACTGGAACGTTCTCTATTCCTTCAAGAGGTGAAGCATTCAAGGCATTCAGTGCATATATCTAGCTCTCAGCATTCTGGATTATCCGGGCAGAGTAGTTGATCACCTGGCCAGAAGGGTGTGTGAGCTGGATTGTCTTGGCGGCACAGTTGATTAAAGCATTATAGGCTGCCAACCATTCCATACCAAGAATGATGTCTATGTTGGAAGGCCCGAGCACAGTGAGAGAAGCCGGAAAAAGTAGACCCCCAATTTCGATTTGGTTGCGAGGGCTTATCATTGTGGTTTGCCACTTGGCTCCCGGAGATTAAACCACCAAAGGAGTGGGTAATTTCTCAATGCCTAACCCATGTAACTGTGCAAATTGTTGGGACACAAAGGCATGCGATGCTCCTGAATCAAAGAGAACAGAGGCTGGCACTGAATTAACGCGAAGGGTTCCCAACATGATTTTTGGGGCCTCACGAGCTTCTTCAATCTTGACATGGGTGACTTGACCACAACTCATAACAGGCGGCCTGGCATTACAATTTCTGTTGCGATGGTTTCGACGGCCCTTCTTGCGGCCAACAGGAGGACGTGTTGCATTGTGCAGCTGATCCGGGTAACAGTTGATAGTAAGGTGCCCTGGCTGCCCACACTTGCGGCATAAACCATCATTATGAGAAGGATCCATAGCATTGAGCTGTCCACCCTGAACCATTAGCTCTCTCGGCGGCGGAGGCAGACGAGGTGCGACATAAGACGGCCTTGGGGTTGGGGCAGGTCGGTGATGAACATTGTGCGGAATCCAGATTTGACGTTTCTGAGCAGGCTGACCCGAGAATGAGCCAACATCACGAGTGCGCTTGAGCGATTCCTGGTACTCAGCCAGACCAGTTTCAGTTCGGAAAGCTTGGCTGACAAGCGTCGCAAAGTCTGTGCTATCATGGGCAACCAGTGCTAGCTTTATATCAGGACGCAATCCTTCACGGAATTTATCTTGCTTGCGCACGTAAGTGCAGACGTCATCCTCAGCATAGCGGGATAAGTCGAGAAATTTCCTCTGATATTCATCCATAGTCATCTGGCCCTGCGTGAGTTTGCGGAACTCCTTCTTCTTCTGGTCCATCAGACCTTGAGGAATGTGCCGTGCGCGAAAGGCTGACTGAAATTCCTGCCAAGTGATTAAAGTTCCAGTAGGCAGCATACCCCTGTGACTTTCCCACCATTGAGCAGTTGGACCCTTCAGGTGAAATGCCGCAAAGGTGACGTAATTGTCAGGGGCAACATTAGCTGATTCCATCTCAAACAGAATGTCACGAAGCCAATCATCAGCATCCATAGGATTGGTGGAGTTGCGGAAAATGGACGGATTAAGGCGCACAAATTCTTGCAGAGTTATTGGGGCAGACTGTTGTTGAGCATTCTGAGTTGGAAATTGGGCCATTACCCCAGTCATAAACTGATGATTCAGCTCAAACTGCTGCATCATTGCCGCAATATAGGGTGGAGGTGGAGGATCGTCAGCCATCCTGCCAAATCAACAGGGGTAGTTTAGCAAGAACAACTGCATGGGTAAGAGGTCATTCATGATGTAACATGAGCAACGAACAAGAAGTGCATTAGATACAAATTAGTAGTCATTAAAGACATACAGATCCATGCACAGAGTCGGTTACAAACGGCAACAGGTGTTCGGAACACACGCAGCTAGACAAACTAGGCGGCACGCAGCACGCGATGGAGAGATACAACAACGGGACATAGCAAAGGCTACATCACGTCGGAGAAAACTACTGGGGCGAGGAATCTGCAAGGGACAACACAGGGTGCCCTCGATTAAAGGATCCTGCGGTCCGTGAACACTATGAAGCAGAACCTGGCCCACAATTCAAAGAAGGTTGATTCAAATCTCCGGGTGGATGTGATCACGAGAACCTAGAGTCGGAGTCAGTAAAAATCGTTAATCCGAATAGAAGAGAGAGCAGAGTCCCAGAGTAAGGAAGAGGAATAAAAGATCCTAATCCCATCCGTTGGTGATGTGGGATCGTAAGCCACACAGCCATGTTAGTAAAATATTTTTTGAAAGACTAGACTCAACTTCGGCCAAGGAGTTGGAAAGGGGATTCCTACAAGCAATCGGCTCTGATACCAACTTGTGACGCCCCCGGCGCGACCGTGCACTAATCATACACGCAATTGCACACAATCAAGCCCAGGGACTCACGGGAAGATATCACAGCACAACTCTAGGCACACAAAAAACTAAAAAGATACAGCCTTTATATTACAAGCCAGGGGCCTCGAGGGCTCGAATACATAAGCTCGAGTTACACAAGCGTTAGCGCAAGCAACACAAAAGTATCTGAGTACAGACACAAAGTTTAATCAAGCATGCCTTAAGAAGGTGAAAACAAACAGCGGCTCTGATCGAAAAGGCACAGGCCTCCTGCCTGGGAGCCTCCCATCTACTCCTGGTCGTCGGTCTCCATGTAGAAGTATGCTCCACCGGGGTAGTAGTCGTCAGCGGGATCAGCTTGCTTCGGGACTCCAACATCTGGACGCAGCAGTCGGGTATGGGAAAAAGGGGAAGCAAAGCAACCGTGAGTACTCATCCAAAGTACTCGCAAGACTTACATCAGTACTATTCTATTTATGCATCGGTATCAAATGAAGGGGCTGTATCTGTGGGCTATACTGCAGAAATGCCAGAATAGAGAGAATGGCCTAGCCTATCGAAGACTAGCATCTTCAATGTCTTGCAGCATTAGAAGAGTGCAGATTAGTAGCATATAATAAAGCAACAAGCATGTAGTAGCAAAGCCTAGAGATCCTTCCTCGACTCCCTGCGAGAAAGCGATCCCGGAGCTTACAATTAATTAACATGTATCCAGTTCAAGTTGTAGTAGATCGGGATACAACACTGAGCGTCCTATTACCGTGGACACGGCTATTCAAATAGATAATCTTCCCTGCAGGGGTGCACTACTGTTACCCAACACGCTCGATTAACTCTGGCAGGGCACACTTTTCTGGGTCATGCCCGGCCTCGGCAGATCGACACGACGTAGTCCTACCTAGGCTCCGCAGAAAGGTCCCCACCGGTTTACATCCTAAGTGCTCAGGGGTGTTGGGCCCATCGCCCTTTGCACTCCGGGTCATTGCGAGCAGGGCGAATCTCGGCACCACCTCTCTCCTGGATGGCGCCGGCCCAGCCGTGCCGCAATGCTGAACTGGACGTTCGACAGAGCTTTCGGCTGATACATACGGCGCCGAGGGCCCCATTAAACCATTATCCCGCGTGGTGGTAGTGCGTATAGGCTAGTGCCCAACTCAGATCAATACCCAAATCCGTTAGTGCATTATTAATTTTAGTGATGGCTGTCGGGACAAGTCCGGAGCTACCACCACAACCTGGGTGGTAGCGCTAAACAGCCAGCCGCCACAGTGACTCGCGGGTGCTCTCCGGGCCCGCCCGACTTTCATGTGCATCTCTCGCGGGTACCCCTCGAGGTCGACCCGACTTCAACAAAGGACCGATGTAAAGGTCAACGTACCCGTGTGTCCGTAACATCAAGGGGGAATCCGAGGAATCACCCTCGTTGGATTCCCACTCGATGTATCCGTCAAGGTGAACCCAGAGGAATCACCCTCGATGGCATTCACACTTGCGGGGTTGCACGACAGAAGCTTCATCGGAGGTGGTGAAAGAGGAATCACCCTCGTTAACCCACGACCGACTAGCTATACTACAGAAGCAACATTGGGAGTGGGATAAGAGGTATCACCCTCGGCACTCGATGGTAGCTCTGCAGAGTCGAGCAATTTAGGGGGTGTGTAGTGATGTGCTGGTCTCAGCCCGTCGATCACATCAATCGGGCACTGGTATCTAAGTGGGGGCACCTAGGACAAGGAAGAGAGGCCACAGATGGTTTACCAACCAACCTATACTAAGCATTTAGGATAGCAGGTAAGGTATCAACAGCAGTTTATAAAACAGGCTATGCATCAGAATAGGATCAATCAAAAGCAGTAGCAAAATTCTAATGCAAGCAGGAGGGAGAAAGAATAGGTGATATAGGCATGCTCAAGGGGGTTTGCTTGCCTGGTTGCTCTGCAGGCGAAAAGGAATCTTCAATGGTGTAGTCGATCCCCGGTTCGTCAGCGGTCTCGGAGTCTACCGGAGAAGAAGAGGGGGAAGAAACAGATAAATACAAGCATACAAATGCATTCCCTATGCATGACATGCCTAAATGATATGCAGGGGTGATATACTGCACCTCTAAATATTTTAGATGATTTAGGAATTAATTTGGAATTATTTACCGGTAGTCAGTCACTATTCATCTGCCAAAATCAGGCCTAAAGTTGCAGCTTCAGCTACTTAGAGGATTCTAGCATGAATGCAGATGACATATTCGGATTCGTTGGATTTTTCTGATCATTTTTCATATATAAATTATTTTCATCCGAGTTACGGTTTATTTTATATGATTTTTCAAAGTTTAAACATTTTCTGGATTTTCTGGAATTAATTTAAATTCAAAAATTAAATAGCTAAATTGCTACGGGTACCCAGCTGAGAGCACACAGAAATGCACCCAGAGGCTGACTGTGGACCTAGTCAACTGCACAGTCAGCAGTTGACTGGGTCAACATTGACTGGTCAAGGGTCCAGTCAGCAGAGACTGACTGGTGGGCCCCCTGCTGAGTCAGCAGGCTGGCTGGACCCATCTTATCCGTTTGAACAGTAGCTGCGGGTCCCACATGTCATACACAGTATGTTAACTAGCATTTTACTTTATTAAACAGAGTTAATTAGCGGGTGGGCCCCGGGTGTCAGTGGCACATTAGGTTAGTTAATTAGGGGTTAACTAAATTAGGGGTTAGTTAGCGAGCGGGGCCCGTCTGTTAGCCGCACAGAGGCGTGGTTAGGGGCTAATCGCGCCGGACACGTCAGCCGGCCAGCGTTTAGCCGCCGGCGACCACCCAGCGCGGCGGCGACCTACGGGATCTCGCCACAGGACACAAGAACAAGCGCGAGGGGCCGCGTTCGAACGGCCGTTCGACGCCGCGGCTGTTGGCAGTGTTGGTTGGGGTCGGGGAGGTCCTACGCGACGGCGGCGAGCACGAACGCGGCAGCCGGAATACGGGCTCGAGCGGGCGCTCGGCTACGGGGCTCGAGAGAGCTATCTAGCGGCGCGGGCGGCACCAGTGAGGTCCCCTGAGCACGCCCGTGGGCTCAGCGGGGCATGGCAGCAGCGACAACAATGGCTGCAAGCTCGTCAGCGGAGACGAGCTCCGGTAATGGTGAAAGCGGCGCTGCGGCTAGCTACGGCGCGTAGGCGTGGCAGAAAGAGAGGGAGGAGGAGCGGATGCTCACCGGGTGGACGCACGGCGGTCCGGTGGCGGCTTAGTAGCAGAAGGGGAGGAGATCGACGGCGGCGAGGTTCGGGGAACGAAGGTTGACGACGAGTCATTGCCGGCGTTGCAGGGCTCCCCGGCTCCAGTTGCTGGACGCAGGAGGCATGGTCGAGCTCGGCGGAGCCCCTTGACACGATGAGGAGGCACGGGGTCGTCGGTGGCCACGGCTGCGATGAGCAACGGCAACGACGGCGCTCGGCAGTGGTGGGGAAGGAGGGAACAGGTGCGAGGGAGAGGGGGAGTAGTGGCCTCGGCGTCCAGGGGCTCGAGCAGGCGTCCTTATCCCCTCAGCTCACCTGGTCCGTCGCCGTGGCGAGCTGTGGCTGGTGCGTGCGCTCTCGGCCATGGCAACGGCGACAGCGAGGCAGAGCAGGTGGGAGACGGTGTTAACGGGCTGGGCCAGCCTGGGCCGTAGGCCAGGCGTTAGGTAAGGTTTTTTCCTTTTTTTCTGTTTTGTTCTGTTTTCTCTTTTATTTAATAGACAGAGACAGAAATGGAGTTTTAGGGCTACCAAAATATTTTAGAAAAATGTGGGACTAAGCCACATAATTTCATTGTGATATATGGTACTGCCACAAAAAGTTTGGGGGTGATTTGAACTCATTTGAATTTTGCATACATGAAAATGGATTAAATGGGGCTGTTTTGGGGCCTGTTTTGGTTGCTAGGGTCAAATTGGGAATGCAAATAATGTGGGTTTTATTTTTATAATTGCTTTGGGGTTATTTGCAATATTGTGAACTATTTTGTTTTAATATTTGATCAACTTTTATTTTGACTTGCATTTTGAATTTTGTTTAAACTGGAATTTGAAATGAGATATGAACAAATGATGATTTAGCATTGCAAATGAAGATGACTTGGCATGATTAGAAGATGATCACTGTAGCATATTACAAGGGGGTGTTACAATCGGATCGTCAGATTGCATGAGATACATAAATTGTTGTTTCAACATTGATCCACAAGCGCACACACACCACATTACAATGATACCAAGATAATTAAAAGTAGTACTAAAGCAAATATAACAAATGCATTACAATAACAGGCATATATGTCGCTCATTACATAATTAATATTTTGACAAGTTGTTTAGGGATCAAATGAGTGTTGGACGATGTTCAAAAGATAGTGTGTTACTAGTACCCACACATACTACATGAATGACGAATGGATGGAAGGAACGGGGACCAGCGGGCTGCTTGCTCTACAATCGGAGATTTGACCTCTCGAAGAGGTCATTTAACTACCTCACCCGGTGTGAGTATGGTGGTTGGACTCAGACCCGGCCAGATCCTCAACCTATCATCCGGGTTCACCTTCGTCAGGATGCACACCACGAGGTCATTGAACAGCCTCTCTGCTATCGTCTTCATCACTGGGAGAGAACACTGGGCCGTTGAAACACTTTTGACCCAAGCTAACATTGCCTCCCTGAGCTACTCTGCCCGATGCTTGTCCTGCGTCCATAGATAGTGCATCTCCATGTCTGCCGCAGAGACCCCCTCCCACAATTCTTCTCGTGATCCCATATGTTATTTTGAGCACGCAACAACATTCAAAATATATACATATAAACATATGACACGCATACATATAAACTAAAGATTACAAGGTAATTCATATGAACATATAACACACGTACATATAAACTAAAGATCACAAGGTAATTCGTAGAGTAGTGCAAGGCAACAAGCATTGTGACATGACATAATTTAAGGGTTGGCAAGTTTTTTGAAAGGAGCATATATATATCAATTCTTTAGCGATAACATCCGTCGGCATTTAGATGTCTAATTCTCAGGTCTCGTTCTTCTATGCTCTCTGCCCCGCACTAGAACATCCTCTCATCCCTCGCTACCGCCTAATTGATGATATTCGTGGTCATCCTTCGAAGCCGCTCATGCTCTGTCCAAAAGCGAGCTAGCTTAACTTCCTCCTCATTTTATTCGGACCATTCTCTCGCAGACTATTTTTCAGTCTTTCTCTTAGCTATTTGATCAATTATTTGCTAACTCAGTTCTTCACATTAGTGGAGCTATGTCTAAAAGCTAAAAGTTAACTTGATTTATAGTAGGGTACTCTTGCAGTAGGATTTGTTGTTTCTGGTGGAAGTACAAACATATGAAGTTGCAAAGCAGATAAAAATCTGAACAGTAAACCTCTCTTTAAAACCCATTGTCATAGTTCTCAACAGGGCGGGTGTTCTGATTGTAGTAGCAGAGGGGAGAGCTTCATACATCAGGGAGCATACACAATGATAAACTTCTTAGCACCCAAAGATTCCATAGCACATCAAATTCTGACGTCGGCTTCAACTTTAGCAGCAACAGGGCGGCCTCAACTAGCGACACGAAAAGACTATTTAATATGTGGTTCATGTTCAGCTAGCCTTGCAAATTAGATCAAGGATGGATGCATCATTTTGACTATTCACTAAATGAAGTGCTGCATTGCAATCACAGACTACTACACATTTGCAACCACAGACTACTACACATTTGCAACCACAGACCACTACTGCAAAACGCTAGCATGATTCTTCATTGGACATGCTCTTGTACATTGGAGCATTGAAAAGAATTAGAAAACATTTTATATGAAAATGATTGTAAACCGCAATAACCTAGTTTGGAATGAACTGAGCTTATTTGGTTCAGGCTAAGATGTTATATATATACTATGTGTCACAACATGAACAATAAGAGAGAACTGGAATAATAATTTGATAAGAAAGAGATTGGAAAAGCTCACTGTTGGGGTCCATAGTACAAATGCAAGAAAGCAACACTAATGTTTTCTTTCGTATTTGATGTTTTAAACACCAACATTTAGGAGCCCTTTTGCCAAACAATACCCGAACCATGTAAGAAATCTGTCCAGCTCAAGTAAAACCTGCAACCGCATGCATCTCCTTTTTAATTGCCCATGTGTTGAAGCGGGGGATACATATTCTGGTGGTTCGACACTAATCGTGTCTAATATATGCATTTATGATCCTCATGCCCATTGTCGAGGTCTTCCGAAAGCACCCCCCCTCCCCCCTTCTTCCAGTTTCAACCATGGCCATTGTACAGCTTCCTCTCAACCTGGACCGAATGCTGACATTGATCGGGTATTAGAAAGAAAGAGTGATTTCACCAAGCCTTGTAGGGCGAAACATGAGAAGAGAAGACTTCCCTCTATGCTCACCTCCTGCTGCATGCACCAAGGAGCAAGAAGAATCCGTTGCTTGTCCGTGCGCACACCCTGTTGCGAGCTGCAAAGAGCCCTCTCCACAGGATTTTGCAGGAGATCCTTTGGCAACGCCGTCGCCATACAAGTCCGTGCAACAATGTGAGTCAAATAATAACTCCCCAAAAGGGAGATTTATAAAATACTTGAGTAGTACTAACAAAACATAAATTAAGAAATAAGAAAGACAACCTTTTTGTTGTCATCCAACAATCTGTGCGTTAAAGGGACTGAGACACTTTAAACATTAAGCTTAGCTTTGCGAGCTTCAACTTTCTTTTCAACTGTTTTAGCAGCAACAACCTAGTAGAAACAGAAAGTAGAAGAGTTTAGCCAGTCCCATTGCTCGATCAATCTTATTGAGCTACATAATTCAATCATACTTGGCAGCTATTTTACCTGTTCATGTACATCAACCCTGTGAACAACACAAGCTAGTTATTGTCAGAATCCAAATTCATTATATGTGATACAGTTTCATTAAAAGAAACATGCCAGAAAATCAAGTCATGTATTATGTATGGCATGCTGACCCAAGATTACCAATCCCCACTCCATGTATAGGGAATCATTTTCTTCTGCAACAGATCGGTAGTCATTAATTTCTGAAACCAATGGATAGATGTATTTCCTTGCACGTTGGTAGCAGCATGATATGATACTTAATTCCAGAAAAGAAATCATGAAGTTTTGTTCACTCGACAATAAGACAATCCCCTGGGATAATAACCAAGCTAAATGTCTCCCACTCTCCCCTATACCAACTAGAACAGATACATCACAGTATGGTTCATAATATATAATTGGGGGTTACTAAGTACATGTGGCTGGAATAACCCTTCCATGCAAGTGAACCATATACCCAAGTCAAGGGAATTTCAAATTCGAATACTCTAGTTTTCCAAGCCCAGTGAGAAAATAATGGAATAATTATCCAAAAAACCTTCCATGCAGGTCCATTCTTATAGAGAAACCTTAGAGTTGTACATTGATTTGCCCATGAAAATGATAATGTTTCAGTGGCAACAGGAAGAGAAATTCAGAGAGCTACAAACCTATCAAGAGATAAATTAATTACATACGTACAGAGGAGACTGAGGCCAAACCTCCAACGGCAGAAGCATTTTCAGTGCCATCAGTATCTGTCGACTATACTGAAATTGGCTATAGACATTAGTTACCACATTAGGTGTACACAATGTTACATCGAATTCAGTGGAAGGGAGCAACATATATAGTATGGACTTTATATAAAGATACAAAGGCACCATATTTTCTTGACTCCTGATACAACAAACAAAATTTCACCTCAAAATAAGTAAGATGCATATTCTCCTGACCAAATGCAAGCTAAGGGCTAACAATCCAATATTGGTTCAGAAATAGCTATTGTCTGCAACAAAGCAAAGTGCTTTCGTGCTTTCTAAAGAAGTCTACAAAAGTGTATTAAATTTAAGAATTTAACTATCTATACAAATTCGGTTTACATACCCGTATAGGCAATTAAACAAAAAGGAAACATTCACATGGATAAATAAGAAATGCTGATTTTCACTTGCATCAGCAACATAATAGTGTAGGTGTGTTGAGCAGGACAAAAAACCTTTTTCTGTATACAGTCCCACTGTTCAGGAGTCAATCATTCAAGAACCAACGGAATACAGCAGTCCTGATTGCCATTGTACAAACTACATAAAGTAGCAGCAGTGATACGATCAAAGCTTGTGAAAAAGAAACCTGATTGCCATTGTATCTGTTGACAATATACTTGTGAGAGAAAATAAAACATTTGCCATCGTTGTACCTGCCTCTCGAACAAAATATGATATGTCCTGATTAGAAAAAACAAAGATAAGTGTACTGAAGGTCTTGGCAGAGGGCATATTACAACAAGATGACATGTTAGAATTAATCCGAGGCCACCGTCGATCTACCAAGGACCAAGAAATCACACGAGCATGACACCGAGATTTGTTAACAAGGTTCACCGATATGGCTACATCCCGGGGCCTGACTACGGGCGCTCGTCCCCATGACACCGCTACAATACCGCACTCTAAACCTACCTTGTACAATAATATTCGACACAAATATAACAAACTCCACCTTGGCGAATATTCTCCACCACCTTGGATTCATCCATGCGTCGAACCTTCATGTACATTGGACTTGAGATACGCCATGAGCACCGCTGCTACTCCCAGACTCCATGTAACTCCACCTGCAACTGTAGTCCCTTCTCGTCTTCTTCACAGTCAATACTTGAGCAAAATTAAGTTCCTCGTTACTCTACTTTGTGCTCCCAACTTCCAGAGTATCCGTTCAACGCCATCACACACTGATTACTGATCTGCGTGAAAGTGAACAACTCACATATTGGATGCCACATATAAGAGTTACCTGAACTCAACATCACCACTCTTTTCTTGACCATCTGTCTGAAACTTGAAGGAATTTCACCATCACCCTGTGTCACCCTGAGTCAAATTCGCAGTTGTCTCATCATTTTTTCGGATAGTCTCTGACATGTCCCATGGCTATGGCACTCCGCCTCCTTCTGTACCTGTCATCCGCACTTTGTCTTGTGCACTGAACACCACAGAATATACGGCCATGTACTCTCTCAGCTTTTGAAAATTTCAGACTTTCCACCACTTTCTCAGATTCTCCATGGTCAACTCCTGTCCACCAACTAGCACCGATAGACCCAGTCACCAACTTGAATATGTTACTCGTCAACACTGCTTCAGTACCCTCTGCACACTTTATCTGACCACATGTCTGATTACCAGTGCCTTGGTCTGTTGCTGTGTCCCGTGCTTCCCGCACGCCTCGCCGCTATCACCGCGTCGAGCCACTGCTGTCCTGGTCGAGTCTCCCGGGTAGCTAGCCCACATTGCCTCAACCCCCACTGCAGACAACCATCGATCATCACCAACCGATGCGGAGTATCATGTCTCCACCAGACGACTGGTACCCAGTCCGAACCACGTGTCTCTCGCTTTCCTGTTGAAATAGGCTACGATTCTCCAGATCCTTACACCGTAGCCCCTCCATCAGTTCAGAGTGAAGTCTTTCGCCAGACTCAAACTCCACCTTCAACATGACTCCATGGTGGTTGTACGTGCCACCCCCGCGCCCTGTCGACTTCAAGCTCTCATGTGTACACAACCTTGAATCAACCCTGCGCCATTGTCTTGTCGAAGCCGCACAAGCCCTCAGGCCTGCACCACGTGTTTCCACGCCCCAGAAGTCGGCCACGATCAGCATCACGCTCCTATGTTGCCGTCGCTGAAATCACCGCCGTCTCCTGTCCAACGGACATCCATGTCGATCCATCAGACTGCCCAGTCCGACCCAGCCGAAATTATCCGTTGCAACCATGCTCCACCCTGCGTCGTGTCCGCCCTGCACATCTCTGTGCATTGCTTGACGCTATGTGTATGCATGATCCCGCACGACACGCTCCAGGCTCTCAAATCATCTTCCGCGAAACTCATCCATCAGATGGTACTTCCATCTTAACTAGCTTGACTTCCCTCAACATCACCAAGCATCCCTGTTGTGCCAACAAATTTTCTACTCCCGTCTGCCACGGCTGACCTGTAAGAAATACTCAAACTCCCTTCACGCAATACCCAAGTACACGAGCAGTATGTATGCCTCCGTGCCTTAATATCAACATAAACCAACCGAAAGATTGCTTTTGGCCTTCGCGTGATGTAGCTCTTGGCTCAACTCCCGATGCTGGAAAGAAACCGTCAAAGCTCCTTGCATGTAGTACTCCCCATGGATACCTGATGGATTTCCTTCGTACGATTGATTAGCTCCTGCCTGAACGCATCACACCACGAGAGGTCTTCACCTACGTTCCTTTTTTCTTCGAAACAAATCTCGCTAAGCTCCTGCAGCGCCTACAAAGACCACCTGCGTCCAGCGCCTCCAGCGCGCCTGCGCGTATACCCGAGCGGCCTTAGAGCATCTCTAGTGGCTTGTCTATGTGGTAGTCTAAACCAAATATAGACTACCAGAGGTCAAAAAACGTCTCCAGTGGCTTGTCTATGTGGTAGTCTAAATTTTACACAACCACCAAAATAGCTACCGGTTGTCCACATTTGGACAACCGAGCCACGACGAGGGGAGGGCGCGAGCGGGCTCGATGCGCCGCTTGCCGGTGGGGGACGCCTCCGCTGGCTCTGGCGTATGGGCAGCAGTGGCCGGATCCGCCGCACTCGCCTCGCCAGTCAAGCTGCTCTACGCCAAGTACCTGGGCGCCCTGGAGCGCTGGATCCAGCGGCTCCCGGAGGCGCAACCACCGCCGGCCGAGGAGCTGCTCTGCAGTGCCAATGGAGTTGAGATGGAGGAGCCGTCCATGGACTGCAATGGGAGGGGCCTGAAGAGGAAGAGGGAGGACATGGCTGGGATGCTGGATTGGGTGAGGGGGCTCGCCGAGACTGTCGCCGAGGAGGGCGCCATCGCTGCCGGGTTGGCGGATGAATACTTCCCGGTGGCATTGGCGGCGCGGGAGGCGGTGGCCAGGAAGAGGGTTCGCCGCACAAGCGTGACCAACGGCGCGCTCTTGCAGGTGATTCCGACGCCTTTGATAAACTTGTTACTGAAATAGAGCCGTTGGAAATATAGACTACCAAATTTAGACAATCCGCTGGAAAACAGAGATTGTCTAAATTCAAAAAAATTTAGACCATTGTCTATATGAAGATATAGACTACCAAATTTAGACAAGCCACTGGAGATGCTCTTAGCTGCTACGGGGACGCCCAACCTTGCTACGGTCATGCTCCTGGGCCTGGCGCGCCCACCAGCCCACCGCTCAGTGGAGCCCAACACGGCTTGTCAACCGTGTGCCGCCCTGGGCTGGGCTGCCTCCCCGAGCAATCTGCTTTACGCGACACGCCGCCGCTGCTGCTCGGATTCCTGCTGCCGCACGCATCCATCCGATCTCGGCGAGAACTCTGCCTGCTTCCGTGCTTCGATTTCACTGAAAAAGTACTGCTCTGAACTGCACCCGATTGATTTTCCGTCGACTACTCGTAGCAATCCTGGGATCACCTCGCTGTCTCCACTCTATCCAATCTGCTGCTGAGCTCTCCCGAGCGATCAACTTTTCGACACAATCCTCCAGATCAACGACCCACGTTCTCTTCAAACCTTGCTCATGATACCACTTGTTAGAATTAATCCGAGGCCACCGTCGATCTACCGAGAACCAAGCAATCACACGAGCATGACACCGAGATTTGTTAACGAGGTTCGCCGATATGGCTACATCCCCGGGGCCTGACTACGGACGCTCCTCCCCATGACACCGCTACAATACCGCACCCCGATCGCCCGGGCACCGGCACACGCCGCCGGCTCCCCCGCGTGCCTGTGCTATTATGTTGGCGTAGGTTACATCATGTGTCTACCCCCTCATTATATAAGAGGCCTAGGATACAAGTGTCCTACTTAGACACAACTCCATATTCTGTTTATACACCGTACGACTCCAAGTCCAATTATAACCTACCATGTACAATAATATTCGACACAAATATAACACAACACGCACCTGCGACGATGTCCGGGAGATGGATGGCATCGATGCTGGCCGCAAAGTCTTTGGCGGTGGTCGTGGAGCTGAAGCCCGACAGTCCTCGCGGCCTCCAAGGCCAGCCCCAGATCTCCATCGCCGTTGCAGGCGCCTCTAGGCACCCAGCCCTCTCACACGTCCACCTCAGGCCGCTCCACTCCCCTCCATCTCTCTATCCTGGCTCTGCACCTCTCCACCTCCTTCTACGGCGACCTCCACGCCTCCACCTTATGCCTGCAACCCCGGGAGAATTCGCTCGCACATCCTCCCGACAGGTATTCACCTGGTAGCGGACAGAAACGATAAGGCGCGCGTCAGCATGATGCGAGGGCGTCATGGAGGTACTTGGCGGCGGTGGGGCGTGCGGTGTGGTCGTCCAGTACCCGGGGTGCAGGGAGGCGAGCGGGGGTGGTGAGGCTCGCTGCGGCGCTATGCAGGGAGGCATGGAGGAGGAAGCGATGATGTCGGAGGTAGGGAAGAGAGAGGATTAGGTTGGTCTTCTTTTATTATATATATGGAAAAAACCATGTGGGCTTCGGTGGAAGCGATTCCGCGATGTATGTTAACATTAGTTAATGTAATTTTGGTTATGTATGAGAAGATTATTTAATTTGATTGAGTGATTTATGGTAAGGTTGATTAATTTATATTTGGTCTTTAGAGATTATTAATTGGAGATTGACCGTCATTGATTATTTCACATAAAGACATTACTAAATAACTTGCGCCTGCATGAAAAGTTCTGATCCGTTCAGATTTTTTTTCTCATTGTGGGAGGTGAAGCGAAAAAAACCAGCGGGAGAGGGAGGTGGGAGGAGAGACGAAAAAAACCAGACGAAATCTCTACTCCTAAAGGGGAGTTGGTAGCCTCCCCTCCACGATTTATTTTCATCTAGCTTTTTTTCGTCTGGTATTTTTTCGTCTCACCTCCCACCAACCCTTCCCATTGGATTTTCTCCCTCCCATTAAAACACCAAATCCCATTAAAGGGTGAGATCTTCTTTTGTTCTTGTTTTGGCAGGTGATGCTTTAATTCAATCACGTAAATGATAGATAATTAAGAATTCAGAAATCACACAATATATGTGAGATCACATTCCTAAAAGACAGACATAAGATTTTTATCCATAACCTTCCAAAACAAAATCAGATATTTCTCAAATAACAAATCGCTAATCTTGCGCACTATGCCATTTTGTTATCATCATTATCTCTACTATTAATTGACAATCACAACTTTCCTAATACAACAAAAATAACATTTTTTTTGTTCTGAGCGTACGCATCCGTGCGCCCTTGCGGAGGGACGCCGTGCGCGACACCATGTTGGACGTCCTGGCCGAGCCTGAAGCCGACGTGATGCTCGACAATGCCAGGGCGTGGATCATGGCATCGAGGATGGCCCTGGCGGAAGGCAGGTCGTCGGACCGCCACGTACACGCATTCGTGGACGTGGTCGTATTATATTTCTTGTCAGTCATAGAGAGAGCCAGATAGGCTACATTCTCATATCAAGTGTGTCCATTCAAATGTCAAAAAATCCATTAAGGAAATGTGTCCTACAATACTCGGCATTCGTCGTCGTCATTCGTAGCAGCCATTCATGCGAAAATATTTTGAAAATCGAGCGTTCAATCAATTCAGAAATCAAACCATCAATAGAATTAATTAGCTAGACGTTAATATGTATGCAGTTAATTAGGCCATTTAAATAGGATTTTTTGCACCGAATCAATTTGGAAAATGAGTAATTAATGCAATTAATTAATTAGGTAGACAGTTAATTATGCCTATTTAGAGACATTATAACCGAGCACTCTTCCAGCCCTCTCAGAGCATCACCGTTCTGGACCATCAGATCTACAAGATTTGGATTTTTTTGACCGTTGGATGCACCTTCAACCCCACTGGGGGTGGTAGACGCACTGGGACGATGCTCCCGCAACAAAATTGGTGACCTGCTGCTGTTTGGACCTGTTGGGCCTATATCATCCAATTTCTCTCGGTCACTTCGTTGTGAAAAAAGAACACAATCATCCGAGCAGCAAAAGGGGTGGGTATGAGGCAAGCGCTTCATGCCTCGCCGGTCAGGATTTGCGCCTCTCGTCCGTGTGACTTCCGGCGAGAGTAGGGGTGGAAACTGGCAGTGGATAATCTGAAATATCCGATATTTGTATTCGAGAAAATGCCTATTCGTATCCGAAACATCCGCATCCGAACTAAAATGGAAATGGAAATTATCCGTATCCGAATTTATTTAAAAAATAAAAAATAAATATGGTATGAGATTTTGACACAAATATGGATATGGAAGTGGATATATCCGTATTAGAATAAGATTATGGGAGGTAATTTTCAAAACTCTAGCCCCAATATGCCAATTATCCAATATAAAAGCCAAATAAGTGGTCAAATTTTAATTTTTGTATGATTAAACTTAGAAATTATTATGCATTACAGTAGTATTTATTCAAAAACCTATTTATCATTGACTTATCGTATGTCGCAAGTTGATTATTTCATGTCACATAGCTATCGACTAATTTTCTTAAGCAATATGTCCCTATTATTCGTATCCGTTCCGAATCGAGTAAATATCGGATATGTATTCGTATTCGAGTAACATCCGATCCGCATCCGTATCCGATAACTTCGCATTCATATTCGTTTTGAAAATATGAAAATGGAAGTGGTAAGAGCACTATCCGATCCGTATCCGATCCGTTTCCACCCCTAGGCGAGAGGGTTCTCGGGGCGATGCCAAGGGGTGTAATGAGAGAAGCAACCGTCGCTATAGATTGAAGTCCAGCCGTTACAGGACTTTAATGACGTGCGATCTGCGCCACTCACCTGTGGCGGATAATTGTAGATCAGTTACCATGTCGATTTCGCGTCCATATATAATCTCCTCCGTCCGGCTGTTCCATCCCCACCCCTTTTGTTGTTTCGTCTTCTCCGCTTTCCCTTCTACCAGATCATTCTCCAACAAATTTGGAATTCATATTGTATTGATGCTGGTTTGCTACTCAAGTCCCAACTGAATGCAGAGTGCTCTCAGTACAGAATACAGATTGATGAGCTATGGAGAGGCGACGACCATGGCGGGCGTGCGGCCACAATGGCAGTCGTGGTGGCGACTTGCCCAATGGAGCTGAGGTGACGCGACGATGATGTGGGCCTGAGCCGACAGCGGCGGCGGCGGTGGCTCCCGCATAAGGAGCTCTTTCACCACCCATGTCGCCTTCTTGCTGCAGGTCCGATCTTTCTTCCAACCTCCATATTGTGCAGATCGATCCATGTCGAATCCTGATTGCGCCAATTCTATAACTGATAGGATGAGATGTCTTGTCCAGATTTAATGTATCTGTTTCAGATTCTAGAGGATGCAAGGTAGCAGATTAGCACAACATGAAGAATTATCTACCTCTTTGTTTTCTAATTATCTATGAAGAGTGCATGAACGATAGGGCATGACAAATGCTTGATACTTGTTCTCTGGTTGTTCCAAATTTTTGTGGGATTTATAGTGGATATAAGGGCAGTTTCACATCTGAAAATTCACCCCCTGTAAATTCCAGGTTACACCTTCCCCTCTGCTGCTTTCAAATTAGCTATTCAGGTTAGTACACGTTGATGTTATTTAGATCTGGTAGCTACAGTGGATCATTTGAGGGGTGCCGGAACTACTTTTGCTTTTCCAATGCATTTCTTTTCTTTTCATGCTATTACTGGATCCTAATGAGGCCATCATTCAGGTTACGTAAGGAAATTCTTAGTGTGCCAGTGAACATGAAGCAGCTGAGCATTCATGTGCTGCTTTCGAGTGTTATCAATAGTCCACCAAAATAGCTTCTGAGCTAAATCAGGTACACATGCAAATTCCATGTAATGTGAGAGGAGAGAAAATATTGGTTTGGTTGAATTGCGTATATTGTAATAAAACATGCAATATGCAGTTCAGATATTGAAGAATAATAAAGATTATATTGTTGCTCCTTATGAAGCAGATGCACAAATAACATTCCTAATTGTAAATAAGCCCGTTGCTGTTGTAATTGTCGAGGATTCATATTTCACACCATTTACCATCTCTAGAGTAAGCACACTCCTACAATTCTCTGTCTTCGGCATGTTGTGTAATCTTTATTTTCAGTCCTTTGGTAGGTTATGAAGTTTGGTAGTAGGGTGAGCCCCCCAATAGTTAATTCTCTCATTTTTTATGTATGATGTTGTACGTGTGGATTATTGCAAGATGATCAATTACAGATTACACGATTATAACTAGACGAGAAGCATTAGACATGGGTATTTTAACTGGCTCCGACTATAAATAACTCAACCAATGGGCACTAGCATGGTGGCATTTTTAGTCAGATCTGCCGACCACCAAGGGGGGTTCATAACTCAGACTTGCATTTCACATCTTGCATAATAGTCAGAAATCGGTGTGAAACAAGCTTAAGAGTCATGATAAGGTAAAACATGTCTTATCGGTGTCTATTGGGCATACTACCTTCACCATTTCATGGAAAAAACATAAAAGTGCGTGGCATAGCCGTCCTACAAGATAAGGTAGTCCTAAGAAAGGAAAATATGTGCTACGCACAAGCATAATAAATAGTTCTTGAAATGAATACAGCAGCCAACCAAAAAGTTGATTGATCAAACTTTTACATCTCTTATCAGTTATTCGACATATATAAATTGTGTGTTGCAGGATCTCCTTACCTAAAAATAAAATTAAAAATATATGTAGGATCTCCTGTACCATTATATTGTCAAAATGGATGGGTGCGTCAACATGCTCCTCTGCTCTTTTCCTGCATTTTTCTTTACCACTCTGGAGTTTAAGCAATTGAAAGAAAACCAATGGCTTGCTGGAGTCAGCGAATTATATAGCACAATATACTATATAGTCCATGAGCGTCCTAAATTTATGTTGCTATTATCACCATCCGAGGTTTACTCTTTATCATTATAGTGATTATTTTGCTCCAGATCATGTGGTCAATTTTCAGGTATATATACGTATACATGAAATGAAGCACATAGGAGAGAATACCATGTTGCTTCATTAAGTAATAGCTCACAGTGTGTGTAGTGCAGACACAGTGCATGCTGTTTTTTAGGTCAGATATCCCATCTCCAAGTTATGCAGTATGGTGTTGCTTGTTCTGATGTCTCTATATATATCATTTTTTTAGTTGGATATCATTTCATTTCTCAGATTGTGAAGCATCGCAATTTCCTTTAAGTATTATGGTTGGGTGCATTCTACCCTCCAAGGATGTAATCGGTAACAAAACTTAGTTGTTACGATGGCAAGATTTTGGAAATCCAAATATCTGAGATTTCTGTTCCTATTGTTGGAGCTTGCTCTTGTGATTTTTTTTTCTTTGCAGATTGTTTAACATATAACCCTTCGACCTTCTTGCTTTTCTTTACTTTTAATAACCTATAATATAAGCGATGGTGCTATTCTAACCATATTCCAAGGCATCAGCTACGAACATTTCATAGTACAAATAGACGGGCGCAGCAACGCGCGCCAACAATGATCTAGTAGATAATTAGAAGTAAGAATTTTCCCAATTAGGCAGATATTTAATTGATTTGGTTGGCAGTTAATTAGGCATGCATAGAATTAGGTAAGGCTTAATTATTTGTGTAATTAATTAATTAAGCAAGCAGTTAATCGTGTTGAATCATTTGAAAGCGCTCGTGGGCAATGATGATCAACAGGATCTCAGCGACATGGCCGAGCACCGCTTGCCAACAAGGACAATGGCCACCATGTGCTCGTAACATGGGTGTCCTAGTGTTCACTAAGATGGATGACGACCATGCTTTGTAGTATGTCCACACGCTGATGGTTACCGAAACATTCGCATGTGAGGATAACACGACACAACATTGGCCAGATGGTTCATGCTATAGTAGAAAGAAAGTGTGTTCCAAGAATAAGAAAAAAAAACTAAAGCAACCAAGTGATCCATGATGTTGGAGAAGAAATGAGTGTTCCAAAAAATAAAGAAATTAAGAGTATTCTAGAAATAAAAGTAGGAACGAGAACTAAATCTGGTGAGGTAGGACGGCCAACCATACTTGAATAAAAAAATAAAAAACACCCGATTGCTGAGTGTAGCTTCTGTACCCAAAGAAGAAGAAGAAGATAAAGCATCGCTGATGAACGCACTAATGTTGACGTGGTGCTGGTTGGCACCAACGAAATGGGTTGACGAAGAGGCTAGGAGTAGAAGATGTAGGGAAGGACGGGGAAGAGAAGAACGACAATTATCCCTTCTAGCAATGAATGGTATGTGGGCTGGAGGTGGAGCTTATTGGTGACTACATTCCGGTTGCCACTCGCCTCGAGCGTCAGTGTGCATTTGCAAAGTTGAATGGACCTTTGAGAATGATCTCTATAGTTATTTGTTGTTTTGTGTCAATAGTATGTGTTAGTTTAACCCACTCTATTATATTGTAAATATGAAAAGTTTCATCCCTATTAAAACGCATGGCGAAGGTGAGGTGGGCGTCATCTGATTTTAAAGAAGGAGGCTCCACCGAGAAATGTCTCACTACGGCAGAACACCGAGCGGGAAGGGGAGGGTCCCACAGGAAAAGAAAAGGGTGTGTCGTGGATGAGGTTTTTGTGTTGATCCCACGTGTTCAAGATAACACGACGGAGAGCCCGTAGCAACGCATGGGCGTTCTGCTAGTCGATGGTGGTGGGAGGTGAGACGAAAAAAAACCAGACGAAGTTGGGAGGTGAGACGAAAAAAACCGTGGAACGGTAGCTACCAAATCTCCTTGTAGGAGTAGAGATATACGGGGAGAAAATACCACAGACAGCACAGATCCCCATGCTAATGGACGATGCTGATTTCAAGGTCATCTGAGCCTGGGCTCAAAAGCGAATATCCGAAGGATCTTGACTAAAAAGCTTTTGTTCACAACTACAAAAACCTTTAATCCAGATAACCTTTAAGATTTCATGAATAGACTATAAACTCAGGTATGTGACACCCTAAAGTTCACAAAACAGGACATGTTACACCCCCCTCCCCTTCTCTTCCCCGCCCTGATGCATGGAAGGTGGTTTTGCAGCATGGTTTTGTTCACATGGCACTTTCCCCATTCCCTCTATTCATCATACACACGGGTCATGCCCAATCGACGCTGGCAAGTCTGTTACCTATTTACAATGGTGACAGCATGTCGAGCTGAGACCGTAACCTCGCCATGGACAGGTTCTGCAACAATAGTTGTACCCCCCCCCCCTCTGTCACGACTGCCTTGACAGGGACGACCTATTCTTCTCTCTTATCAAACATTTTGCTCAACCAATCCGCTCACTATTCACAAATCAATTCACAGAATTACTGTCTCTAGACAATTCGCCTCAATTGTCGATAAAACAAGTCAGAAACAATTGGCAAGGGTTCGACAATTAAGGAAAATTCTTAAGTATTTCCAGGTTACTTATCTCCCAGTGGAAGACCAGATAGCTATTTATGTCGGCCCCTTCGAGGCAACTAGACCAATCTTGTGTTTCGGGTACTATGGACCCCCTGCCAGCCTGGAGGCAGACCTAATACAAGGTAATCCTCTTTTGAAACATCTAGGCCTCTAGTTTTTTTATTTTCAATGATTATACCATAGCTGGGGGCAATTGCCCCCCCCCCCCCCCCCCCGCAAACTTCAAGTAGCCATTGCACCTTACCATGATTGATGTTCCTGCACTAACTAACAATTGATGCTCAATGGTGCTTTCTGCGCAGATCGACCACCGCGTTCCGTGACCCGATGATGGCGTGGAGGGGCCTTGACGGACTCTGGTGCCTGGTCATCGGGACCAAACACCACAACTGGGGCCTCGCGGTGCTCTACCGCAGCCGAGTGTTCTAGTGCTAGGTGCCGGTGCGCCGAACGCTGCACCACGGCGACACCGACATGTGGTAGTTTTTATAGGTAAAATGTTACCATAGTATGTTTGTCAAGATTGTCTCACTGACCAAGCTTTATTTGTGTCTTAAATGTAGTATTACATTGTGCTAAACAATGTTTACGATGTGTTTGGAAGTAAACAATCTTTACTACTTGTTGACATCAGTTTTTGGCTTGCACAAAACCCCCTTTCAGATGAGCTTGAATGGAAATGTGGTCAGCGTGAAATTTGTATGCCTCGTCGTGGCGGCCAACTTTGATTTTAAGATTAGTTCAATCTCCTGAACCAAAACAATGAACTGCCCAAAGATCAGGCCTTAAGTTTCCATTCTTTTGGGTCCGAATTAGGTTATATTTTGGCCTTTGCATGGAAATTTAAATCTTTTTCTTTCAAATAAATTCATGATTATTACTGATTAAATTAATTCGAGTAATTTCAAAATTAAGTTATATTTACAACGACCGGAGGCGAGGGTGTGCGGCAGGTGTTCACTGCATGTGGTGACACAATAGGTGTCGGTCGAAAGGTTGTGTGTCTACACAAGCAAGCAACTGCCAGGATGTAACGGACGGGGCTTGCCTGCTCCCGTCCCGTGCTCCCATCCGTGCTCCCGAAACGTTAAACTTGCATCGAACGGCCACACGATTTTCCTTCCCTATCGTCTCTTTTCTAGCCCAAAAAAAGGGGCAACGACCCCGTATTCCGTATTTTACTCTCCCTCACGTAACAGTTGCGATTGATTCCGGAGGGAAAAGGCCCGCAAAAAAATCTGGAGGGAAAATGCCCGCCAATCGGACTATTTTGCGTGCCAAACACATCGACGTCCATAAAACAGGGGTATCTTAAATCACAGGCAACAGGAAAATTGCAATCTGGAGCTGATTGCCTCAAATGAATTAATTTCAGGCAGAAAGTAAACTCTGCAAATATCAAGCGGACTGGGGCTCTATTGTCCCATATGGCTTCTTCAAGCACCGACCGTGGGAACCATCAACAAGACAATGGATCTCAAGGACCAAAAGTAAGAAATCTGACTCATATTCTTCTTTATCTCTTTTCGTTGTTCTTGTCCTTCTTGTTGAACTGGTTGCTTTTCCCTGCCGACAAACAAATCAACCGATCATGATTGTATAAAATCTATTCAAAATCGATTCAAACAAATGTACAACTATGTAGACACACTAGGAATAGCAGTTTTGCACAACTTAGTTTGTTAGGTGATTCATATTATTTCGGCCGTACATATACAAGAATCTGGTGTTCATTCAAGGCCGTACATATCATTTCCAATTGATTTAGATTCTGACAGTTGTAGAATAATTTAATTTACATGTAGTATTCCAGTAGTGCTGCCTTCTAGACAGGACATGTAGTATGATATTGAGGATTGAAGGGTTATACTACAATTTTTGGAACATTATTTGATTACTTGTGGCAAGGGCAACTACAAAGTAATCTGTTTCTGAAGCTTGTTTCATATATCTAACTGTGAAGCATATGCATATGAAGTAATGTGAATATTGATTCATATAGGATGTGCATGAAACTGCTCCTAGCAATGCAACAGATTACATTAAGGAAAGGGTACCAAAGATTGGCATGCAATTTTTATCTGAAGAGGAAGCTTACTCCTTTTTTACAAGTATGCAAAAGCCATTGGTTTTAGCATCTGAAGAGGGAGTCAACATAAAGTAAAGAATTCTCCTGTGATACAACAACGGACATTTACATGCTCCCGTCAAGGTATGGCCTGCTTGTATTTTTTTTTTTGGTTATATTACTTTTGGATTCATTAAGATACTTATTTTAATTGACAGGATACTGTGCAGAAGATAAGAGAGAGGATTCTTTCAGTTACAGTAGGCCTGAAACACGATGTGGATGTGAAGCCCATATGAAGATAAGTCTCAAAAACAGATTATATTATGTGTAAGAATTTGAGGTTGCACATAACCATAGTCTTGCTACTGGAGACATGGCCTGATACTTAAGATCCCAAAGGAAAGTGACGGAAGCACAAATAGCAAACGCATGGTCTTGAGGCTGCACATAACCATAGTCTTCCTACTGGTGCATGGAGCAAACCTCATGTAGGGGTTACTTATCCTTTCATTGGTGAGACCATGGCACTGCCACTGTGTGATGGTGTGATTTATGCAATAAACCTGCGAGGATTCTCACATGTGATAATGGAAACGGATTGCCTGGAGATAGTTAATCTCTGGAAAACTCGCCACAATAGCCTCTCTTGTGTGGCACCAGTACTTTTAGAAATTGGAGAGCTAGCTTCCTCTTTTTCCTTTTTCGATGCTCAACATGTAAACAGATCAGCCAATGTCCCGGTCCATCTTTGTGCAAAATATGCATGTACTTTGACGGTCACCGAAAGTTGGACTGGTTCTAGACCCTCTTTCCTGCTCACCAGCCTGTTGGCTGATGATGCCAGGAGCTCGTTCGTTGAATAATAGCTCTCAGTTTGGAACGCAAACAAAAAAAGAGACGACAGGGAAGGCAAATCGTGTGGCCGTTCGATGCAAGTTTAACGTTTTGGGAGCACGGATGGGATCACGGGGAGGGAGCAGGCAAGCCCCGTCCGGATGTAACACGTGGCTACAATTATTAGAATTAACTATGGATCATTAGGATCAATAATGCGTGGAAGGACAAATCTACCCAAACTAGCTGAACTAAATTCGAACTCAATCTAATAGGGAACATACCATGCTTTCCTTGGGGCAAACTCTAGATTTAAACAAATTAAATTAATACTACACCTTCAATTGTGCAGCAGAATGTACCGGATAAAACAATTTTTTGCAAGAATCCTCTATGGCCTCTATCATGTTACCACTACACTTCATCTACCTGCGAAACACCTATCAATGACTTCGCTCGGGAGTAGGAAACGTGGCAAGACGTCCATGCTGTTTTCAGGGCAGTACACATGCTTTGTTTCGTCGCCGCCACTTGGTCAAGGACCACCCATCGGAGAATGCGGCACGGCTTTGTCAGATCATATACTACCTCTCCTTGGCTCTAGGTCAGTAATGCGTAGCATGTCTTATTGCACATTCATAGTTGAATTAATGGGGTCCATTAGAATATATCCTCATACATCTGTTTGAGATTCATCATAATATACTCATCGTAGTGTTTGTTTGAGATTCTGCTGTTCAGGGGTCTAGAATATGTGAATCTGTAGCAGAAGCGCATACAAAGGGCACCTATATAGGTAGACACCCCCTCCTCTTGCTGACACACAAACCCATTATAAGAAACACTCTTTCTCACCTTAGAGTTGTGAAAATCATTCATAATGCACAACCATAAGCACGGTACCGTGATACCAAATATCCAAAACATGGTAATGAATGTCCTCACAAAGCAGTACAATGACACTACCATAGTTCGCCGCCTCTGGGTTCGCTGCCACTGGCCTACTCTAGCACCCCACCCTGTGTCTCTAGTCTCTACCAAGTTATTTTGAGATAAAAAAGGTTAAGGTGATTACTTAAATTGTTATTTGAGCGAAAGGTTAAGGTGATTACTTAAATTGTTATTTGAGCGAATCAAGAGCTTGTTCTGGTTTCCTTGCACTAGTAGAAAACAGGGAATCAGTCCCGGTTCCAGAGGGCCTTTAGTCCCGGTTCTGGAACCGGGACTAAGCATCCGGGACTAAAGGTCCTCACTTTTAGTCCCGGTTCTGTTACGAACCAGGACTAAAGGCCCTCCACGTGGCCGCGTCTGGGGCGGGGGATGGAGGACCTTTAGTCCCGGTTGGTGTTACCAACCGGGACTAAAGGTGGAAACCTTTAGTCCCGGTTGGTAACACCAACCGGGACTAAAGGAATTTTTTTGAAATTTGTTTTTTTTGAAAAAAAAATAATATTTATTTTGATTTGTTTTTAAGTTTTATTCCGATTTTCAAATCTTTGAATTATTTGACAATTTAATCTCTAATCACCCCTCCTCACTGCTCCAGCGTCTCTCATTCCAAATCGTCTAACTTCCCGGCCGGTCACCCATCCTCTCACTGCTCCAGCCCCAGCACGCTTAACTTCCTGGTTCTATCGCCCCTAGTTTCCAAGTCTGCACTTGTTGTTTTCCTGACAATAGTAAGCTATCAATCCTATCAACCCTTAGGTCTTGATGTCACATGATTTAATTTTTTGAATTCCAAACAATTATTAAAATAAATAACAATGATTAACAAACAATAATGATTAATTTAAAAACTCCAAAAAACTTCAAAAAAAATCAAAAAACAAAAAAAAACAAAAAATAAAAAATAATAAAAAAAGTTCAAAAAATAAAATAAGTAATAAAATAAGAATCTTTATGCGGAATTTAATTATTAATTTTAAAACTCAAAATTTTCAAAAAATTCAAAAAAAACACCAAAAACTAAAAAAAATCAAAAAATCCAAAACAATATAAAAAGTTCAAAATAATCAAAAATTTCAAAAAATGTCAAAAAAATTGAAAAAATTCAAAAAAATAAAAAAATTCAAAAAAATAAAAAAAATTCAAAAAAAAATAAAAAAATTCAAAACCCTAAACCCGGGACTTAAAACGTCTGAAACTCTATTCTAAACAGTAAACACTAATGGTTGAAACCCTAAAACCTAACCCTAAACTTGGAAATCTAAACCCTAGCCCTAAACCCTAAAACGTCTAAAACGTCCAAAAACTCTATTTTTCCTTTGAAATTTTGTGATTTTAAAAATTCTCGCAACCCCTAAACCCGGGACTTAAAACGTCCGAAACTCTATTCTAAACAGTAAAACTAAAGGTTCAAATCCTAAAACCTAACCCTAAACTTGGAAATCTAAACCCCAGCCCTAAACCCTAAAACGTCTAAAACGTCCAAAAATTCTATTTTCCCTTTGGAATTTTGTGATTTTAAAAATTCTTGAAACGGAAAACAAAAAGTTTCTTCGGATATATCTTATTTTTCTGCAAATTTTGATATATTATTTGTATTTTTCTGAATTAGAATGATTTAGTTATGATTTTTCTTGGATTAATGTGGTAAAAACGGTCAAAATTCATATTTCAAAATTTCTATACCAACTAGACACTAAAACCTAAAAGATATAAGCAATTTAAAACAGAAACTAAAAACAGGAAACAAATGGAAAAACAGAAAAAAAACTTTCAGAACGATGCCTGCCGAGCCCCGACCGGCGCCCTGGCCGCTCGAACCGGGACTAATGCTCACATTAGTCCCGGTTCGTAATGCAACCGGGACTAATGTGTAGATCGAGCTGGGACCAAAGCCCTGTTTTCTATTAGTGTTGAAGATCTGTGAAGACTAAAGAGGAAGTCCATGACATTTTATTTCTTATTTCCATGTAACGATTGTTGAGTGTTTGCATTCCACACAACACGTAATATAAACAAAATACTTCCCCGTGGCAGCATGGACAATTATATTATCTATATCCAGCAAACTGCTTTAATTACCTACGAGACTACAAGAATGATGGATAGAATATTTTCCAATTTGCAAGACCGAACTTCTGCATGAAACAAGATATGACTGCTTTAGCACGTAGCCTCCTGATCCATTGCGCATTGGGACACCATTCATTGGATTCTTGTGGTTCATGGTGTACTAGTGAGATGGAGCACACAATCATCTAGGCAGCTTAAACTTGCCTTGGATACTTATTTAAGAGGAAACTGCACAAATACACAATATTTGGGGCTGTGGTAGCAAAAAAAAAACTAGGTGATTTAAACAAGAAAACACAACTCTAGGACTAGTCGGTAACAAAAACACACAAATATCCCTGACTATTCACTTAGTGAGAAATATGGCATGCAGGTCCCATCTGTTAACTGGCTAGAGGAACTGGTCGGCTCTGGTGGCTCGGCTTCAGCCTAGCCTTGGTCACCTGTCCAGAAAAAAATAAAATATTTAATGTTTCAAATATCTCTTTTTGGAATCATAAAAATTATAAATTTCTAGTAATTCAACCCATCTTCACTGATCGACTTGTGAAATTTTTAGCCTATTTTTCTTACCCATTTTGATGTTTGGACAGGTTCTCTAAGTCATTCATCTAATCGCGTAACACGTGGATCTGCATGTTGTATTTCTCAGTAAGAGACGAATCGGAGTAATTTGTGGTTTCGTTACTGATTAGTCTCCCAGAGTTGCGTTTTTTAGATCCCCTACTGTAGAGGCTTTTTGTTACATAGCAAGTAGCGAGAAAGGTTGTGTACTTGCGCAAGACCCTCTTTATTTAAAGAGAACAGCATTTTCCTTACATAGGTTTCATAATTACAGGATTTAGTTGCATAACCAGCATGCATGGACGAACATGAAGAAAACATGGGCTCCATGGGCGAGCCAGAGCACACATATATTGTATGCGAAGTCTAAAAAATCAGCTTATATAGCAGCAAACCTGGTCTCCTTAACATTTGTTCCGTGAAACCATCGATTGAGAAGACATGAAGGAAGAGGAACAACGGAGAGTAACAAAACAACCTTACTCACCTCCCTAAGGCCGAAATGGAAGGAAATGGAAGGCTCCCACAACTGCGTGTAACACCCCCCAGTGGTTAGCTACAGTGACCACATGTTAATCCTGCTATGTCATCATATTTTCCTAAGCCAATGTGCCACTTGTCTCAAATCAAACTCAAATTCAAATTCCAAATGCAAGTCAAATTATTATTTCTTAAAACATGCAAACTAAATAGTTCATATTTTTGCAAATATTCCATAGATAATTATGGTTAAGGAAAACAACATCACTTGTTTGCTCATTTGGAATCTAGCATCCAAAACAGTGAGTAAAACAGCCCCCTTTAACTCCTTCCTAATTATTCCAAATTCAAAAGAATTCAAACAAGACCCAAACTTTTTTTGGCAATGAAGAATATTGCAGAGTATTTATTGAGGCAAGTACCATATTTTACAAAAAGCATTTGATAACAAAACTTAGTGCAAAACAGGAGCTAGAAATATAATCAGAAAATAGAAAAAAGAAAAACGAAGAAGGCCTATTGTTCATTTGGGCTCTAGTGAAACAGTATCAGGCCCAGCCCACCTAATCCCCTCATCGCCTACCTCTGTTCAAAACAGAGGCGTGGCAGCCATGGCCGCGCCTTGGCGTGCGTGGCGGCCATCCGTGCCCCCCCCCCCCCCCCCCTCGGCCTATTAAGGTGTCCCTCAGAAACCCTAGCTCGCCCTCGTTCGTTCCCCTCTCAATCCCCATCGTTCCCCCTCTCCTCTGGCTAGAATTCGAGCTCGCAAGCTCACGCGGTCACCGCTGCCTCGCCGTCGTCGACGCGTCCACCGGCCTCTCCGGCGTACGGGAGCACGTCCTGGAGGTTCGCCGCGCTCTACCGCGTCCGTTCAGGGCATTGGAACAAGGCGGGGAGCTGCGTAGCCGACGCAGTCTTCGTCTTCTTCGTCCGGCCGTCGCCGTCTCGCCGTCACCACCGCCTCTCCGATCCACCCCCGACCCTCCCCGAGCGCGCCAATGGACTCGCAGTGAGCAACTCCTCTGGAACCCCCTTCCTCTGCCTCGATTCGGCCGCCAATTACCGTCCCCGAGCTCATCCGATCTCGCGCGTACGCGTACGTACGTCCGTGCGTGTGCTGCTGCCTGCCGTGTTGCTTTGCTGCGTGGCTGCTGCTCTACTGCCGCGGCTGCTTTGCTACGCTGCTGCTCTACTAGCGCTGCTGCTTGCTGCCCTGCAGCTGCCTTGCTGCTTGGCTGCTGCTACGCTGCGCCGCTGCCTGCTGCTCATGCGGCTGCCGCTGCTTGCTTTTGCTGCGCTGCGCTGCTGCTGCCTTGCTGCTGCTCCCTAGCGCACTCGCCCGCTGCCGGCCGAGCTCCGTGGCCGCCGGCCCGCCTGCGCGCGCACGCGTGGACAGCCAACCCCCTGGTGGCCTTGTGCCACTGACCAGTGGGGACGGCCCATATAAAGAAAAAAAAAACATAGAAGAAAAGAAAAGGAATAAGAAAAATAAAATAAAATAAAATAAAATAAAAGATAAGACACTTAGATGTGGGCCTCATGAACAGTGACCAATCAACCTTAGACTGGGTCAACTGGGCCCCCTGACCCCACCTGTCATACCCACTGTGTAAAAAAGAGACACTTATAGCATTTTATATTTATTAATTTTCGAGTTAAATTAAATACAGAAAGTGCAGAAAATAATTAAAACTTTGAAAAATCATATAAAATAAACCGTGGCTCAGATGAAAATAATTTATATATGAAAAATGATCAGTAAAATAAGACGAATCCGAATATGCCATCCACATACCTGTCGCATGCCTCCAACACTGCAAACATGGAACCTTCCCCTCTGAATCGTCTGACCGATAAATGCCTGGAGCCGGGAAAATATTCCCAGATATTTTCCCGCTCCGTCTGAAACACTTAGCACTGCGTTAGGTCACCCTTAGCACAGCATTTTGCCATGTCATGCTCTGTAATTGCATATGTATGCCTGTATTTATTTGTTTCCTCCCCCTCTTCTCTCCGGTAGACCCCGAGACCGACGTGGCCCCTGGGTATGACTACGTCGCAGACACCCAGCCTCTTTCACCGTAGAGCTTCCAGGCAAGCAAACCCCCTTGATCATTCCTATATCACCTATTCCTTCTCCCCCGTGCTTGCATTAGAATTTGCTACCGTATTTGATTGCTCCTATTCTGATGCATAGCCTGATTTTGTAACTGCTGTTGATACCTTATCTGTTGTCGTAAATACTTAGTATAGACTGGTTAGTGATCCATCAATGGCCCCACCACCCTTGTCCTTGTTGCCATGCTTTACCACCGGTGACTCGATCAGTGTGATCGATGTATAGAGACCGAACACAGCACCGCACACCCCCTTAGTTGTACGACTCTGCAGAGCTACTATCGAGTGCCGAGGGTGATACCTCCTACCTCACTCCTGATGATATCTCTGTAGCGTAGCTAGTCGGTTGTGGGTTATCGAGGGTGATTCCTCTTTCACCAACTCCGATGAGGCCTCTGTCGTGCAGCCCCTCAAGTGTGAACCATCGAGGGTGATTCCTCCAAGTTCACCTTGACGGTTACATCGAGTGGGAATCCATCGAGGGTGATTCCTCGGATTCCCCACGATGTTATGGACACACGGGTACTTTGACCTTCACCTCAGACCGTTGATAAAGACGGGTCGGCTCTAAAAGCACCCGCGAGATAATGTTGAAGTCGGATCGACCCCAAGGGTACCCGCGAGAGAGTCATGTGGCGGCTGGCTGTTAGCGGTACCACCCAGGATGTGGTGGTAGCTCGGGACTTGTCCCGACAGCCGACATGGAACTTACACTATAGTCGGAGCGACAGGGTAGGCGGAGACTACCTAGGAGAGAGGTGGGCCTAGTCCCTGGTCGTGGTCCGCGAGATACCTAGTCGGAACGGCCGAAGCACTGGCCGTCTCCGCGAGCTCCTAATAATTCACTAACGGATTTGGGTATCTGAGTTGGCCACTGGCCTATACGCACTACCACCACGCGGGATAATGGTTTAATGGGGCCCTCGGCGCCGTATGTATCAGCCGAAAGCTCTGTCAGACGTCAAGTTCAGCATTGTGGCACGGTCGGATCGTGCCATCCAGGAGAGGGGTGGCGCTGGTATCCACCGTCCTCACAACGATCCGGAGTGCAAAGGGCGATGGGCCCAAGACCCCTGAGCACTTAGGATGTAGAACAGCGGGGACCTTTCTGCGGAGCCTAGGTAGGACTACGTCGTGTCGATCAGCCGAGGCCGGGCATGACCCGGAAAAGTGTGTCTGGCCAGAGTTAATCGAGCGTGTTGGGTAACAGTAGTGCACCCCTGCAGAGAAGTTATCTATTCGAATAGCCGTGTCCACGGTAAGAGGACGCTCAATGTTGTATCCCGATCTACTACAACTTGAACTGGATACCGGTGATATTTAATAATTTGTTAGCTCCGGGATCGCTTTCTCGCAGGGAGTCGATGAATATGATGAAGATGATGCATATTCATAAAGACAAAGCATTAATTAGGGGGAGTGTTAGGATTTAATTAATTAGGTTAATTAAGGATTAATCCCTGCATTGTCGGTTGCCATATGTCGGCAACCACTCCTTGTAACCACCTATACTTACCGTCTTTGTACCGGGTATATATACCCTTAATCTTCAATCAATGAGATGACTATTCATTCCATCATTAGCTTCTCTCTCGTTCTCTCTTTACATAATTAACTACGGATCATTAGGATCAATAATGCGTGAAAGGACAAATCTACACAAACTAGCTGAACTAAATTCGAACTCAATCTAATAGGGAACATACCATGCTTTCCTTGGGGCAAACTCTAGATTTAAACAAATTAAGTTAATACTACACCTTCAATTGTGCAGTAGAATGTACCGGATAAAACAATTTTTTTCAAGAATCCTCTATGGCCTCTATCATGTTCCCACTACACTTCATCTACCTGCGAAACACCTATCAATGACCTCGCTCGGGAGTAGGAAACGTGGCAAGACGTCCATGCTGTTTTTAGGGCAGTACACATGCTTTGTTTCGCCGCCGCCACTTGGTCAAGGACCACCCATCGGAGAATGCGGCACGGCTTTGTCAGATCATATACTACCTCTCCTTGGCTCTAGGTCAGTAATGCGTAGCATGTCTCATCGCCCATTCATAGTTGAATTAATGGGGTCCATTAGAATATATCCTCATACATCTGTTTGAGATTCATCAGAATATACCCATCGTAGTGTTTGTTTGAGATTCTGCTGTTCAGGGGTCTGGAATCTGTGAATCTGTAGCAGAAGCGCATACAAAGGGCACCTGTATAGGTAGACACCCCCTCCTCTTGCTGACACACAAACCCAATATTAGAAACACTCTTTCTCACCTTAGAGTTGTGAAAATCATTCATAATGCACAACCATAAGCACGGTACCGTGATACCAAATATCCAGAACATGGTAATGAATGTCCTCACAAAGCAGTACAATGACACTACCATAGTTCGCCGCCATTTCTTCACATCATAAAATTCATATCCATATCATAATGATAGAAGGCATAGTTGTCTGCTTCGTCCAAATAGACTTCTCGAGGGCAATGCCTTCTTGAGTTTCTAAGTAACCAAGCCATGACCGCAGGAAGGCCAAGTGTCATCGTCCTCCTTTTCTACCTCTGGGTTCGCTGCCACTGGCCTACTCCAGCACCCCACCCTGTGTCTCTAGTCTCTACCAAGTTATTTTGAGATAAAAAAGGTTAAGGTGATTACTTAAATTGTTATTTGAGCGAATCAAGAGCTTGTTCTGGTTTCCTTGAAGATCTGTGAAGACTAAAGAGGAAGTCCATGACATTTTATTTCTTATTTCCATGTAACGATTGTTGAGTGTTTGCATTCCACACAACACGTAATATAAACAAAATACTTCCCCATGGCAGCATGGACAATTATATTATCTATATCCAGCAAACTGCTTTAGTTACCTACGAGACTACAAGAATGATGGATAGAAAAAAAGCCTCACGAGGAGGCCACAAGGCAACAGGGCGCGGCCCCACCAGAAAATAATGGCGTCTCCCACCTCCCACCTCTCCCCTATGGCGATTCTAGGTAGATCCCACCGGAGGTTCCCATGGACGGCCTCCTCCACTGGGACTTTTCCCCCGGCCTTGCGGTCGAGGCACAGGTGCGTCAACGGTTCAAGTCTTCGGTGCACTTTTCTCCCTCCCCCACCGCCAAAGAGTTCTTCTTGGTGGTCTCCTTCTCCTCGGCCTCATTTCCGCTCTCTGAAGAATCGGTTGGTTTAGCACTGCAATGTTGTATTGGTGGTTTGGGTCCGGCCTTCAACGTGCTCAAACTCAGTGATCGACGTTTTCGCTTTTCTGTGGCATCCAACCGAGTTGGTCATTTCATCTATGGGCTCAAAGACCGTATTTGGCCAGATTTCGTCTGCCATTTCCATCTCTTTCGAGGTGTTGTTGAATCTTCCAAAGCACCAAGTGATCTTGGTTAGCATGCTGACACGGAATTATGGGAGGTCTCTGCCTCTAGAGGTCCGGCTATTCATTCAAATTGGTTAAAGTCTCAAGTTGCTAGACCATTGGATCCAATCTCATCCACTGAATTACAACGTTTTGGATTTTTAAAGTCGCCGGAGTTGGACTCGCCTCCACCGGCGACGACCGGCGGAATTATCTTTGGTTCTTTGCAATTTCCTTGTGATTCGGTGATTAAGTTTGGCTCTTTCGAATTTCCACAATCTGAGGAATTATCTTCTAAGCTTCCCTCCTTTAAAGGTGGACAGTTTTGCCGAGATTTATGGGATTCCATTCCTGAGGATAAGCTCTATTGTATCCTTGATCTTTGGCAGCCTGGTTATCTGAATGAAGATGTCAAAAATGACGTTTAAATTATTGACGTGCCATCTTTGAAATATATTAAAAAAAGGCTGAATTGGTGCGAATCATGTGAAAAGTTTGGTCACACTACTGCTGATTGTCCGGGTATTTTTTGTCAAAGATGTTATGCTCTCTTATGTGACTGCAGATGTCAGACTATATCCAAGGATTTTTGTCAGGTCCATGGGGAACATAAATGCTCATGCAACATGGGCCGCAGATGCCAAATTTGCAACCAGCCTGGCCATCCCTCTCATTTTTGCCCTGGTAATGTTCGCTGTACTGGATGTAACTTGCTGGGCCACTCGGCCCATAATTGTAATCGACCGGGTCAGGGAAAAGAAATTTTTATTTGGAAATAGAAAAACAGACTGCCGAAGTCCAGGGCTCCCTCTTTGGTACGATTTCCAAGGGGGAATACACACGGGAAGGTTTGGATTGAGAAACAGAAAACCCCGCATGTTGGGGACGTGCCCTCTTCAGTCATGATCTTCATGGACACTGAATTTCTCCTCTGGATTGGACAAATGATGAAGCTCATTTACACCCCTCAGATTTTGGCTGCTCCGCTAATTCCTGGGACACCCCTTCCTGCTAACCCCTTTGTTGTCATCAGGGGTCAGATACAGAGCTTCTGTGCTGCTATTCTGCAATTCATTAAGCCAGAATCAGTGAATCTCAGTGCCAGCTGGTTTTCTGTCTGTGAAGTTGGTTTCAGTTTGGACAAGGAAATTGCACAGGAGGCTGGATTACTCTCAGACTCTGGGGCCCGACACCCAGCGGAATTCAGGCCAGTTTTTTCAAACGCAATGCTGCCCAGTACTGTTTTGCTGGCCCAAGAGGATTTTGCTGAGGCCCAACCGATGACGTCTGATAATTTGCCTGCTTCTTCATCTGCTGTGAACCAAGTTCTCTCTGGGACTGAACCTCCACCTTTTTGTATGGCACAAGTCACTAGTACTTGCAACAGAGGTAAGCAGCTGATGCCTCTTGATATCACTCAGGTGCGTAGGAGCACCCGTGCTAATAAGTTTGATGGTTTCAAAACCTATCAGCCCAAAGATATTAGGGTGGCCAAGTCCAAGGTAAAACCAAGAGTAGTGCCTTCTGCCCGTGTCTCTTCTACTAACCCACCTGATGATGATCGTGTATCAAATATGATGAAGGATACGCCTATTCCTGTTCTGCAGCACATGGGTGGTACTTGTGGGGTGCCAGCCCAAGACCTCTCTCCATAGAAGCTTCTAGCAAGCTCTCAGGAGGATGACTCGACAGAATAACTACAAGTCCCATGGCACGGAATAAGCTTTGGAATGTGCTATGCTGGAATATCCGTGGATTGAATTCCAATGATAAATGTATCGCACTTAAGAACGCTATCAATGTGAGTGGGTGTGCTGTTATTTGTCTGCAAGAAACTAAGCTATCCTTCTGTGACATGTCTGTTATTAAGTCCTTTTGCCCCAAAAGATTCAATCAGTTCTTGTATGTGCCCTCGGATGGGGCGGCGGGTGGTCTACTCACCATTTGGAACAGTGCTGTCTTCACTGGCTCCTTATTGTTTTCACATGATTTTGCTCTTGCTGTCACGTTCACCTCCACACAATTGGGCACCAGCTGGACTTCTGTGAATGTTTACGGCCCATGTCGTGGCGAGGCCAGAGTAAACTATACCAATTGGCTTTTCGATTTAGTTATTCCAAATGGTGAAAACTGGTTATTGCTTGGCGATTTCAACTACTATAGAGCTCCAAGTAACAGAAATAAACCGGGTGGAAACGCACACGATATGTTGACCTTTAATGAGTTTATCAGGGCACAATCACTGGTGGAGTTACCTATCAAGGGTCGCCGTTTCTCATGGAGCAATATGCAGTAGGACCCGTTACTTGAGCAGATTGATTGGTTCGTTACATCGCTGAACTGGACCTCCACGTATCCAAACACTGTTGTTCTACCCCAGGGAAAGCCAATTTCAGATCACATTCCATGCACTGTCCAAATCGAGTCTACCATCCCTGCTAGCAAAGTGTTTCGTTTTGAAAGTTTCTGGATACAGCATCAGGGATTCATGGAGACGGTTCAGAATAGCTGGAATAAACCATGTTTTGCAGCCTCTAGCACTGCCCGCATATGTTGTAAGTTCAAAAACCTGAGATATGATCTGAAAAAATGGAGCAGAGGAATCTCCAGATTGGGAACGTTGATCGAGAACTCTAACACAGTGCTGGCTGGTATAGATGAGCTAGAAAATTTAAGACCTCTCTCTGTCCCTGAAGCCAACTTCAGAAAAATTCTGAAAGAGCACTTGATGAAGCTTCTGTCCTATCAGCAGCAATACTGGAAAAAATGTTGCACCGTCCATGTGATCCGCTTTGGCGACGAGAACACGAAGTTCTTCCATCGCATGGCCACCGAAAGATATAGAAGAAACTCCATTGCCACCTTGGTGAGTCCAGATGGCACGCGTGGACAGCCAACCCCCTGGTGGCCTTGTGCCACTGACCAGTGGGGACGGCCCATATAAAGAAAAAAAAAACATAGAAGAAAAGAAAAGGAATAAGAAAAATAAAATAAAATAAAATAAAATAAAAGATAAGACACTTAGATGTGGGCCTCATGAACAGTGACCAATCAACCTTAGACTGGGTCAACTGGGCCCCCTGACCCCACCTGTCATACCCACTGTGTAAAAAAGAGACACTTATAGCATTTTATATTTATTAATTTTCGAGTTAAATTAAATACAGAAAGTGCAGAAAATAATTAAAACTTTGAAAAATCATATAAAATAAACCGTGGCTCAGATGAAAATAATTTATATATGAAAAATGATCAGTAAAATAAGACGAATCCGAATATGCCATCCACATACCTGTCGCATGCCTCCAACACTGCAAACATGGAACCTTCCCCTCTGAATCGTCTGACCGATAAATGCCTGGAGCCGGGAAAATATTCCCAGATATTTTCCCGCTCCGTCTGAAACACTTAGCACTGCGTTAGGTCACCCTTAGCACAGCATTTTGCCATGTCATGCTCTGTAATTGCATATGTATGCCTGTATTTATTTGTTTCCTCCCCCTCTTCTCTCCGGTAGACCCCGAGACCGACGTGGCCCCTGGGTATGACTACGTCGCAGACACCCAGCCTCTTTCACCGTAGAGCTTCCAGGCAAGCAAACCCCCTTGATCATTCCTATATCACCTATTCCTTCTCCCCCGTGCTTGCATTAGAATTTGCTACCGTATTTGATTGCTCCTATTCTGATGCATAGCCTGATTTTGTAACTGCTGTTGATACCTTATCTGTTGTCGTAAATACTTAGTATAGACTGGTTAGTGATCCATCAATGGCCCCACCACCCTTGTCCTTGTTGCCATGCTTTACCACCGGTGACTCGATCAGTGTGATCGATGTATAGAGACCGAACACAGCACCGCACACCCCCTTAGTTGTACGACTCTGCAGAGCTACTATCGAGTGCCGAGGGTGATACCTCCTACCTCACTCCTGATGATATCTCTGTAGCGTAGCTAGTCGGTTGTGGGTTATCGAGGGTGATTCCTCTTTCACCAACTCCGATGAGGCCTCTGTCGTGCAGCCCCTCAAGTGTGAACCATCGAGGGTGATTCCTCCAAGTTCACCTTGACGGTTACATCGAGTGGGAATCCATCGAGGGTGATTCCTCGGATTCCCCACGATGTTATGGACACACGGGTACTTTGACCTTCACCTCAGACCGTTGATAAAGACGGGTCGGCTCTAAAAGCACCCGCGAGATAATGTTGAAGTCGGATCGACCCCAAGGGTACCCGCGAGAGAGTCATGTGGCGGCTGGCTGTTAGCGGTACCACCCAGGATGTGGTGGTAGCTCGGGACTTGTCCCGACAGCCGACATGGAACTTACACTATAGTCGGAGCGACAGGGTAGGCGGAGACTACCTAGGAGAGAGGTGGGCCTAGTCCCTGGTCGTGGTCCGCGAGATACCTAGTCGGAACGGCCGAAGCACTGGCCGTCTCCGCGAGCTCCTAATAATTCACTAACGGATTTGGGTATCTGAGTTGGCCACTGGCCTATACGCACTACCACCACGCGGGATAATGGTTTAATGGGGCCCTCGGCGCCGTATGTATCAGCCGAAAGCTCTGTCAGACGTCAAGTTCAGCATTGTGGCACGGTCGGATCGTGCCATCCAGGAGAGGGGTGGCGCTGGTATCCACCGTCCTCACAACGATCCGGAGTGCAAAGGGCGATGGGCCCAAGACCCCTGAGCACTTAGGATGTAGAACAGCGGGGACCTTTCTGCGGAGCCTAGGTAGGACTACGTCGTGTCGATCAGCCGAGGCCGGGCATGACCCGGAAAAGTGTGTCTGGCCAGAGTTAATCGAGCGTGTTGGGTAACAGTAGTGCACCCCTGCAGAGAAGTTATCTATTCGAATAGCCGTGTCCACGGTAAGAGGATGCTCAGTGTTGTATCCCGATCTACTACAACTTGAACTGGATACCGGTGATATTTAATAATTTGTTAGCTCCGGGATCGCTTTCTCGCAGGGAGTCGATGAATATGATGAAGATGATGCATATTCATAAAGACAAAGCATTAATTAGGGGGAGTGTTAGGATTTAATTAATTAGGTTAATTAAGGATTAATCCCTGCATTGTCGGTTGCCATATGTCGGCAACCACTCCTTGTAACCACCTATACTTACCGTCTTTGTACCGGGTATATATACCCTTAATCTTCAATCAATGAGATGACTATTCATTCCATCATTAGCTTCTCTCTCGTTCTCTCTTTACATAATTAACTACGGATCATTAGGATCAATAATGCGTGAAAGGACAAATCTACACAAACTAGCTGAACTAAATTCGAACTCAATCTAATAGGGAACATACCATGCTTTCCTTGGGGCAAACTCTAGATTTAAACAAATTAAGTTAATACTACACCTTCAATTGTGCAGTAGAATGTACCGGATAAAACAATTTTTTTCAAGAATCCTCTATGGCCTCTATCATGTTCCCACTACACTTCATCTACCTGCGAAACACCTATCAATGACCTCGCTCGGGAGTAGGAAACGTGGCAAGACGTCCATGCTGTTTTTAGGGCAGTACACATGCTTTGTTTCGCCGCCGCCACTTGGTCAAGGACCACCCATCGGAGAATGCGGCACGGCTTTGTCAGATCATATACTACCTCTCCTTGGCTCTAGGTCAGTAATGCGTAGCATGTCTCATCGCCCATTCATAGTTGAATTAATGGGGTCCATTAGAATATATCCTCATACATCTGTTTGAGATTCATCAGAATATACCCATCGTAGTGTTTGTTTGAGATTCTGCTGTTCAGGGGTCTGGAATCTGTGAATCTGTAGCAGAAGCGCATACAAAGGGCACCTGTATAGGTAGACACCCCCTCCTCTTGCTGACACACAAACCCAATATTAGAAACACTCTTTCTCACCTTAGAGTTGTGAAAATCATTCATAATGCACAACCATAAGCACGGTACCGTGATACCAAATATCCAGAACATGGTAATGAATGTCCTCACAAAGCAGTACAATGACACTACCATAGTTCGCCGCCATTTCTTCACATCATAAAATTCATATCCATATCATAATGATAGAAGGCATAGTTGTCTGCTTCGTCCAAATAGACTTCTCGAGGGCAATGCCTTCTTGAGTTTCTAAGTAACCAAGCCATGACCGCAGGAAGGCCAAGTGTCATCGTCCTCCTTTTCTACCTCTGGGTTCGCTGCCACTGGCCTACTCCAGCACCCCACCCTGTGTCTCTAGTCTCTACCAAGTTATTTTGAGATAAAAAAGGTTAAGGTGATTACTTAAATTGTTATTTGAGCGAATCAAGAGCTTGTTCTGGTTTCCTTGAAGATCTGTGAAGACTAAAGAGGAAGTCCATGACATTTTATTTCTTATTTCCATGTAACGATTGTTGAGTGTTTGCATTCCACACAACACGTAATATAAACAAAATACTTCCCCATGGCAGCATGGACAATTATATTATCTATATCCAGCAAACTGCTTTAGTTACCTACGAGACTACAAGAATGATGGATAGAAAAAAAAGCCTCACGAGGAGGCCACAAGGCAACAGGGCGCGGCCCCACCAGAAAATAATGGCGTCTCCCACCTCCCACCTCTCCCCTATGGCGATTCTAGGTAGATCCCACCGGAGGTTCCCATGGACGGCCTCCTCCACTGGGACTTTTCCCCCGGCCTTGCGGTCGAGGCACAGGTGCGTCAACGGTTCAAGTCTTCGGTGCACTTTTCTCCCTCCCCCACCGCCAAAGAGTTCTTCTTGGTGGTCTCCTTCTCCTCGGCCTCATTTCCGCTCTCTGAAGAATCGGTTGGTTTAGCACTGCAATGTTGTATTGGTGGTTTGGGTCCGGCCTTCAACGTGCTCAAACTCAGTGATCGACGTTTTCGCTTTTCTGTGGCATCCAACCGAGTTGGTCATTTCATCTATGGGCTCAAAGACCGTATTTGGCCAGATTTCGTCTGCCATTTCCATCTCTTTCGAGGTGTTGTTGAATCTTCCAAAGCACCAAGTGATCTTGGTTAGCATGCTGACACGGAATTATGGGAGGTCTCTGCCTCTAGAGGTCCGGCTATTCATTCAAATTGGTTAAAGTCTCAAGTTGCTAGACCATTGGATCCAATCTCATCCACTGAATTACAACGTTTTGGATTTTTAAAGTCGCCGGAGTTGGACTCGCCTCCACCGGCGACGACCGGCGGAATTATCTTTGGTTCTTTGCAATTTCCTTGTGATTCGGTGATTAAGTTTGGCTCTTTCGAATTTCCACAATCTGAGGAATTATCTTCTAAGCTTCCCTCCTTTAAAGGTGGACAGTTTTGCCGAGATTTATGGGATTCCATTCCTGAGGATAAGCTCTATTGTATCCTTGATCTTTGGCAGCCTGGTTATCTGAATGAAGATGTCAAAAATGACGTTTAAATTATTGACGTGCCATCTTTGAAATATATTAAAAAAAGGCTGAATTGGTGCGAATCATGTGAAAAGTTTGGTCACACTACTGCTGATTGTCCGGGTATTTTTTGTCAAAGATGTTATGCTCTCTTATGTGACTGCAGATGTCAGACTATATCCAAGGATTTTTGTCAGGTCCATGGGGAACATAAATGCTCATGCAACATGGGCCGCAGATGCCAAATTTGCAACCAGCCTGGCCATCCCTCTCATTTTTGCCCTGGTAATGTTCGCTGTACTGGATGTAACTTGCTGGGCCACTCGGCCCATAATTGTAATCGACCGGGTCAGGGAAAAGAAATTTTTATTTGGAAATAGAAAAACAGACTGCCGAAGTCCAGGGCTCCCTCTTTGGTACGATTTCCAAGGGGGAATACACACGGGAAGGTTTGGATTGAGAAACAGAAAACCCCGCATGTTGGGGACGTGCCCTCTTCAGTCATGATCTTCATGGACACTGAATTTCTCCTCTGGATTGGACAAATGATGAAGCTCATTTACACCCCTCAGATTTTGGCTGCTCCGCTAATTCCTGGGACACCCCTTCCTGCTAACCCCTTTGTTGTCATCAGGGGTCAGATACAGAGCTTCTGTGCTGCTATTCTGCAATTCATTAAGCCAGAATCAGTGAATCTCAGTGCCAGCTGGTTTTCTGTCTGTGAAGTTGGTTTCAGTTTGGACAAGGAAATTGCACAGGAGGCTGGATTACTCTCAGACTCTGGGGCCCGACACCCAGCGGAATTCAGGCCAGTTTTTTCAAACGCAATGCTGCCCAGTACTGTTTTGCTGGCCCAAGAGGATTTTGCTGAGGCCCAACCGATGACGTCTGATAATTTGCCTGCTTCTTCATCTGCTGTGAACCAAGTTCTCTCTGGGACTGAACCTCCACCTTTTTGTATGGCACAAGTCACTAGTACTTGCAACAGAGGTAAGCAGCTGATGCCTCTTGATATCACTCAGGTGCGTAGGAGCACCCGTGCTAATAAGTTTGATGGTTTCAAAACCTATCAGCCCAAAGATATTAGGGTGGCCAAGTCCAAGGTAAAACCAAGAGTAGTGCCTTCTGCCCGTGTCTCTTCTACTAACCCACCTGATGATGATCGTGTATCAAATATGATGAAGGATACGCCTATTCCTGTTCTGCAGCACATGGGTGGTACTTGTGGGGTGCCAGCCCAAGACCTCTCTCCATAGAAGCTTCTAGCAAGCTCTCAGGAGGATGACTCGACAGAATAACTACAAGTCCCATGGCACGGAATAAGCTTTGGAATGTGCTATGCTGGAATATCCGTGGATTGAATTCCAATGATAAATGTATCGCACTTAAGAACGCTATCAATGTGAGTGGGTGTGCTGTTATTTGTCTGCAAGAAACTAAGCTATCCTTCTGTGACATGTCTGTTATTAAGTCCTTTTGCCCCAAAAGATTCAATCAGTTCTTGTATGTGCCCTCGGATGGGGCGGCGGGTGGTCTACTCACCATTTGGAACAGTGCTGTCTTCACTGGCTCCTTATTGTTTTCACATGATTTTGCTCTTGCTGTCACGTTCACCTCCACACAATTGGGCACCAGCTGGACTTCTGTGAATGTTTACGGCCCATGTCGTGGCGAGGCCAGAGTAAACTATACCAATTGGCTTTTCGATTTAGTTATTCCAAATGGTGAAAACTGGTTATTGCTTGGCGATTTCAACTACTATAGAGCTCCAAGTAACAGAAATAAACCGGGTGGAAACGCACACGATATGTTGACCTTTAATGAGTTTATCAGGGCACAATCACTGGTGGAGTTACCTATCAAGGGTCGCCGTTTCTCATGGAGCAATATGCAGTAGGACCCGTTACTTGAGCAGATTGATTGGTTCGTTACATCGCTGAACTGGACCTCCACGTATCCAAACACTGTTGTTCTACCCCAGGGAAAGCCAATTTCAGATCACATTCCATGCACTGTCCAAATCGAGTCTACCATCCCTGCTAGCAAAGTGTTTCGTTTTGAAAGTTTCTGGATACAGCATCAGGGATTCATGGAGACGGTTCAGAATAGCTGGAATAAACCATGTTTTGCAGCCTCTAGCACTGCCCGCATATGTTGTAAGTTCAAAAACCTGAGATATGATCTGAAAAAATGGAGCAGAGGAATCTCCAGATTGGGAACGTTGATCGAGAACTCTAACACAGTGCTGGCTGGTATAGATGAGCTAGAAAATTTAAGACCTCTCTCTGTCCCTGAAGCCAACTTCAGAAAAATTCTGAAAGAGCACTTGATGAAGCTTCTGTCCTATCAGCAGCAATACTGGAAAAAATGTTGCACCGTCCATGTGATCCGCTTTGGCGACGAGAACACGAAGTTCTTCCATCGCATGGCCACCGAAAGATATAGAAGAAACTCCATTGCCACCTTGGTGAGTCCAGATGGCTCGGTCATTTCTGACCATGCTGGGAAGGAGGGTATTTTGTTTGACACTTTCAGAGATAGACTTGGGCAAGCTAAAACACCACAGATGAAGTTTAATCTAGCTGATATCATCAAGAAAGTGGAGGGGCTGGAGGACCTTACGGTCCCCTTTACTAAAACTGAAATCGATGCCGTGGTTAAGAACATGCCAGCAGATCGTGCGCCGGGCCCCGATGGGTTCAATGGGCTTTTTCTGAAAAAATGTTGGCATGTTGTCAAAGAGGACTTCTACCAGCTTTGCTTTGACTTCTATGATGGAAGATTGAATATCGAGAGCATCAATGATGGGTACATTACCCTTATCCCTAAAAATAACTCCCCGGAGACAGCGAACGATTATAGGCCTATCACTCTTCTCAACTGTTGCTTAAAGGTGATCACCAAAATCCTAGCTAACAGGCTTCAGAAACTCATTCTGAAGATTGTCCATAGGAACCAGTATGGGTTTTTGAAGGGGAGATCCATCCAGGATTGCATTGCTTGGGCCTTCGAGTACATTGATCAGTGCCAGAACTCTGGGAAAGAGGTGATCTTGCTTAAGTTAGATTTCGCCAAAGCCTTTGACACGGTAGAACACTCAGCCATGATTGACATCATGAGAAACATGGGTTTTGATGAGAAATGGCTATCGTGGATGAATTGCATTTTCTCATCCGGGAAATCTGCGGTGCTCCTTAATGGATCGCCTGGGAGAAAATTTCACTGTAGGCGGGGGGTGCGTCAAGGTGACCCGCTTTCACCATTGATTTTTGTTCTCGCTGCCGATCTCCTTCAGGCCGCGATTAATGATGCAGCCAGGAAACAAAACCTACAACTCCCGATTCCTAACCGTGGCTCATCTGATTATCCGGTTGTCCAATATGCTGACGACACCATAATCGTCATGCCGGCCGATAGAGGACAGGTTACCTTCATGAAGGAGCTCTTGGTTGACTATGCTGTGTCCATTGGCCTCAAAATAAACTTTCAAAAATCTACTTTGATTCCTATCAACGTAGATGATCAACTCGCTTCGGAATTGGCAGGTTTGCTTCAGTGCTCTGTTGCTGCCATGCCCTTCACTTATTTAGGCTTGCCGTTGGGCACCACCAAACCCACTGTCTTGGACATGATGCCCCTAGTGGACTCGATGGAACAAAGGCTCTCCACCACACTCTGCATGATCTCCCAAGGTGCTAAACTGCAGCTAGTAAATTCAGTGATGTCCTCTTTAGCTATCTATGCTATGTGTTCGATCAGACTGCCTCCGAAGATAGTGGAACACCTTGATAAAATCAGAAGGTGCTGTTTGTGGAGGAAAAAACAAGGGGATGAAATAAAATGCAACTCTCTTGCGGCATGGTCTATGGTTTGTAAGCCCAAGGACAGAGGTGGTCTAGGGATTATTGATATCAAGATTCAGAACACTGCTCTCCTTCTAAAGCAACTGCACAAATTTTACAATCACACTGACCTTCCATGGGTTGACCTGATTTGGAAATCATACTACACTGACTCCATTCCTCACGCTTTTGATGTGTGCGGCTCATTCTGGTGGAGAGAACTAATGAGCCTTAGCCCTATTTATAGAGGAGTCACCAAAATCTCCATTGGATCCGGAGCAAACACACTCTTCTGGAAAGATCTTTGGATGGACAGTATCCTAGAGGAGTCACACCCCAGAGCGGCGTCGTTCGCGATCTCACCAGACATCTCTGTTCATGACATGCTCACAACTTCCTCGCTCCAGCAGATATTCCATCTGCCTCTATCAGTTCAAGCCAGGGAGGCAGGGAGGAGGTCAGAGTTCTTCAACTAAGCACGGGCTCCATCTGTCTTGACAATGATAAAGGAGATGCTTGGTCTTGTGTCTGGGGAGAGTACTTAGCCAAGAAATACTATGATTTCTGCTTCAGAGATATACAAGCACACCCAGAATTCAAGCTTATTTGGAAATCTAAGTGTACCATGAAAATAAAGGTCTTCTTGTGGCTTCTGTTGGCTGACAGATTGAACACTAGAGACATGCTACACAGAAGACACTATAACATAGGCTCTGATCTCAACTGTTTGCTGTGTGGGGGAGCCAGGGAGACAGTGGAGCACCTGTTCTTTAACTGTCCCTTCAGTGTTTCTTGCTGGAACAAACTGCAGATTGTGTGGACCAGCAGGGGAGACAGACTTCAGAAAGTGCATGCTGGGAGAAATGCTTGGACAGGGACACTTTTCACGAAAAGTTTTGCCAGTGCTGCATGGAGTATCTGGAAGGAGAGAAACAACAAGCACTTTAGAGGCGTCCCTCCCTCTATTAGGGGGTGGTCTGTTAGGTTTCGGGAGGATTTCAAAGCTCTCATACACAGAAAAGCTAGCCTAGAAGACAGGATTACTACTCTGATTAGCACCTGGTACTGATTTTCTGCTCTGCCTCTGTCTTTATATCCTCAGTGTACCCCTGTCTCTGCCTCCGCTTCCCCTCTCTTTGTAAATAATCTTCATCCCCATGTATATGATGTAACTGTAACCTCCCTCTTTTTTAGTTTAATATATTTTTTAAGGCAGTAGGAGCTTTTGCTACTGTCATTGGCCCCTCAAAAAAAAATGATGGATAGAATATTTTCGAATTTGCAAGACCGAACTTCTGCGTGAAACAAGATATGACTGCTTTAGCTTGTAGCCTCCTGATCCATTGCGCATTGGGACACCATTCATTGGATTCTTGTGGTTCATGGTGTACTAGTGAGATGGAGCACACAATCATCTAGGCAGCTTAAACTTGCCTTGGATACTTATTTAAGAGGAAACTGCATAAATACACAATATTTGGGGCTGTGGTAGCAAAAAAAAAAAAACAACTAGGTGATTTAAACAAAAAAACACAACTCTAGGACTAGTCGGTAACAAAAACACACAAATATCCCCGACTAGTCACTTAGTGAGAAATATGGCATGCAGGCCCCATCTGTTAACTGGCTAGAGGAACTGGTTGGCTCTGGCGGCTCGGCTTCAGCCTAGCCTTGGTCACCTCTCTAGAAAAAAATAAAATATTTAATGTTTCAAATATCTCTTTTTGGAATCATAAAAATTATAAATTTCTAGTAATTCAACCCATCTTTGCTGATCGATTTGTGAAATGTTTAGCCTATTTTTCTTACCCATTTTGATGTTTGGACAGGTTCTCTAAGTCATTCATCTAATCACGTAACACGTGGATCTGCATGTTGTATTTCTCAGTAAGAGACGAATCGGAGTAATTTGTGTTTTCGTTACTGATTTGTCTCCCAGAGTTGCGTTTTTTAGATCCCCTACTGTAGAGGCTTTTTGTTACCTAGCAAGTAGCGAGAAAGGTTGTGTACTTGTGCAAGTCCCTCTTTATTTAAAGAGAACAGCATTTTCCTTACATAGGTTTCATAATTACAGGATTTAGTTGCATAACCAGCATGCATGGACGAACATGAAGAAAACATGGACTCCATGGGCGAGCCAGAGCACACATATATTGTATGCGAAGTCTAAAAAATCAGCTTATATAGCAGCAAACGTGGTCTCCTTAACATTTGTTCCGTGAAACCATCGATTGAGAAGACATGAAGGAAGCGGAACAACGGAGAGTAACAAAACAACCTTACCTCCCTAAGGCCGAAATGGAAGGAAATGGAAGGCTCCCACAACTGCGACAGGCCGCAGGGAGCACCAGGACTAAGAAAACACCACAGACAGAGACAGGCACGCTAAGGCCGAAGGAAAGCCGAATAAAAAGGGTAGAGGTGGCGATGCATCATGGGTGCACGCAGGTCATGTTGAAAATAATCTTGACATGTGACTTGTGAAGCGTGCATGTGTGCACAATGTGTAAGTACTAGCCGGTCAATGACAAGTAGTACATGTATTTGGTGCATGCATTCAGTTGTTAGTTAGCTTCATGGATAGATTAGTTAGTGGCCTAGCTAAAAGGATGGCGTGCACTGAGAGATTCAGCCACGGAAAGTTAACTAGTCTGCATGCTAGCTGAGTTTGTTTGAGTAGTGGCCGGTTGGCCGAGAGAGCCGCATCATGGAGAGATTCCAGGATGTGCTGGTGCATGGAGAGAGTGGGCGTGAGTAGTGCCTAGAGACGTGGTGTTAGTGGCGGGATGTGGCTGCCGAGTGGTGCGTGATGGTCAGCTCCCTGTGTATATATAAGGCCTGCAAATGAATGAGAAAAGTGGCTGTGAGGGCTAGAGAAAAGATGTAGTCTCTTGGGTTTCTTCATTTACATGTGTGTGTGTGTGCGTATGTGTTAGTCTTTCACAAGGTGTGTGTGTGTGTTCTTGAGAGAGTAGAGAGAAACCGAGAGAGAGAGAGAGAGGTGCTGCGAAGAGGCGGCACCAACAGGTCACACATACCGCTTCCTTGCTGCGGTCTTCGGCCCGCTCTCCATCACCTTGTTGACGTTCTTGAAGATGGGCTTCCAGTACCGCTGCGCCTCACGGTTCACCACCGCCAGGGCCCGCTTCAGGGTCTCCGCGTCGGTTGTTTCCGGGCGGTAGTTGGCAAAAACCTTGACGGCCTGCAACATGGCCACCTTCTGCAGCTGCACGTCGTTGTCGCCGGCAGCGGATACCGCGCTGATGCTTCTGCTGGCCGCCAGGGCGACAACAAGGAAGAAGAGGAGGTGGTGGAACCTGGCCATGGCAGCTAAGTCTAGTCCAGCGCACACCTATCCTATCCATCTCTTGAGCAAGGAAGCCAAGTATATATGGTGTGGTGGAAGTGGCAACTGGCGGATTGAACGCATTGCGCAACTGCGGCTGTTGGTTAGTTGGAGCAATGCATGAAAGCAGCGTGACTGAACGGATGGAGCGCCTCTGCCACCCATGTTCCATGCTCTTGTGCCTGCTGCAGCTTTTGGTTCACGAGGATAGCAGTTTGAATTTTAGTGCACTAGATAGGTAGGAAGCGCCACTGGCCTGTTGCCTGTTTCGGTCACTGATCTAGCTTTATGCCTCTAAACATGCACTTTGGGTGCGAAGCTACTGTTATGGCACTTTGCATCAACTGAAAATAAGGTTAAAGGAAATGCTAGTAAAACGGGTTTAAGCTATTAGGGCATCTGCAACGCTGACCCCAAACCGGACCCCAAACACCAGTCTACGGACACTGATGCGGGAGCCGCCTATAACACCCCCAGATTAAATCCAGTCATTAACCAGAAATAATGTGCCATGTCATCATGATCATTTTCATTAAATTGCATTAGGAAAAAAAAATCAACTTCAATTCAAAATTCAAAGTGCAAGTCAAAAAATTATTTCTTCAAACTGCAAAACAAAATAGTTCATAATATTGCAAAAATTCTCAAAGCAATTATAAAAATAGAATCAACATTAATTGAATTATTTAAATGGCCCTAACCTATTTAAAACAGTGCCAAAACAGCACCGTTTAATCCATTTTCATTTATGCAAAATTCAAATGAATTCAAATCACTCCCAAACTTTTTGTGGCAGTGAGGTATAATACATATTAATTATTGGGACCAACTACACATTTTACAAAAGTCATTTAGTGCCCCAACTTAATAGAAAACAGAATTGAATAAGTGAAACAGAAAATATAAAAAGAAAAAGACAGGCTTGCCACTGTGCTTATGGGCTTGAGTAGAACAGTACTTGGCCCAGCCCACCGTACCGTCTCCTACCTGCCCCGCCCCGCTGTCGCGCTCGCCGTGGCCGCGGGCGCGCAGCTCCGTCCACCGGCCGCCACGGCACTGGAGTGGGTGGCCGGAGGGGATAAGGCGTGCCCCGAGCCTCCCCTCGCCCCCTCTGGAACCCTAGACCCCTCTCTTCTCCCCCTCGCGCCCCCGTTTGCCCGATTCCGCACCTCACCGCGCGGTCGTCGCCCTGCCGTCGTCGTTACCGCAGCCAGTGGCCTCCCCGAGCCTCGAGGTGTTGTCCAGCCGCCCCGCCACCCTCGTCTCCTTCGCCCCCGCTGCTGGATCGAGGGCGGGATGCTGCATCGACGTCGCCACCGCCCCGTCTTCGCCGCCACGGCCGCCGTGAAGTCCTCGTTGATCCGCGCCTCTCCAACAAGCTCCGGCCTTGTCGAGCCTTCAGCAAACCCCACAATGAGCTCTGCCTCATTTCCCCTCTTCCTCCTACCCCGCTATCGTGCCGTAGCTAGCTAGGGCCAAGGCCGCGCACTGCCGTGTCGCTGTTGTCGTGGCTCGCCGTCGATGCCGTCGTTCCGGCCACCCCTAGCTTCGGCTGCTTGCGCCCTTCGATGCGCGCCGTCGCCCGCAACCCGTAGGACCTCTCGGTCGACCAAATGGTCGCCGGAGGGAGCCGCCCCGTGCACGCCGCCGCGTCGGTGGTCGTCGCCGGCGCGCGCTCGTTTTAACCAGTGGGCCCGGTACTGTAGCACTTAGTTTAGGGACTAATTGGATCACTAACTAAAACGTTAACATCCACTGACACGCGGGACCCACCCCACTAACTAACCTAATTAACTAAACTAACCTACTGTTAGTTCTAACAGGCACTAACAACTGGGTCCCACTGGACCCAGTTGACCAGTCAAAGCTGACTGGGATTGCCCCTAGTCACTAACAGGTGGGTCCCTTTGACCCTGTTGACTGGCTGACTGGGCAGTTGACCCAGTCAACTGGGCTCACCAGTCAGCCACATAGGCAACACTCTGGGTAGACCCACTGGGTACCCATAGCAATTACTAATTAAATGATTTTCGAATTAAATTAATTCCAGTAAATTCCAAAAATTTCAGAAAATAATTAAAACTTTGAAAAATCATATAAAATAATCTGTAACACGGATGAAAATAATTTATATATGAAAAATGATCAGAAAAATATGACGAATCCGAATATGTCATTTGCACTCATGTTGAACCCTCTAAGTAGATGAACATGAAACTTTTTGCCCGTTTCCGATAGATGAATAGTGCCTGACTTCGGTAAAATAAATCCAAATAAATTCCTAAAACATCTAAAATATTCAGAGGTGCAGTATGTCACCCCTGCATATCGTTTAGACATGTCATGCATATTGATTGCATTTGAATGCTTGTATTTATCTGATTCTTCCCCCTCTTTTTCTCCGGTAGACCCGAGACCGACGCTGCTCCTGAGTACGACTACGTCGTCGACGACCCTTCTTCCCTTTCAGCAAAGCTTCCTGGCAAGCAAACTCCCTTGAGCATGCCTATATCACCTATTCTTTCTCCCTCCTGCTTGCATTAGAATTTGCTACTGCTTTTGATTGATCCTATTCTGATGCATAGCCTGTTTTTGTAAATTGCTATTGATACCTTTCCTGCTATCCTAAATGCCTAGTATAGGTTGGTTGGTAAACCATCTGTGGCCCTCTGCCTTGTCCTAGTTGCCCCGCTTAGTTACCAGTGCCCCGATCGAGATGATCGGCGGGTTGAGACCAGCACAGCACCGCACACCCCCAAAGTTGTATGATGCCGTAGAGCTAACATCGAGTATCGAGGGTGATACCTCTTCCACCACTTCTGTTGTTGCCTCTGTAGCCCAGCTAGTCGGTGGTGGGTTAACGAGGGTGATTCCTCTTTCACCACCTCTGATAAGGCTCCTGTCGTGCAACTCCTCAAGAGTGATTCCCTCGAGGGTGATTCCTACGGGTTTACCTTGACGGTTACATCGAGTGGGAAATCCAACGAGGGTGATTCCTCGGATTCTTTCTTGATGCCATGGACACACGGGTACTTTGACTTTACTACAGATACTGGCTAAAGACGGGTCGACCCCGAGGGGTACCCGCGAGAGATATGGAGTCGGGTTGACCATGAGGGTACCCGCGAGATGATTATGTGGCACGGCCGGCATTCTGAGGCCTTGCCGTAAGTCCACAAGATGGGGCGACGGGGCCACATGTTTCGTGGATCTCTGCTCATTTCCGCGAGCTCCCAATGCACTTAACGGATTTGGGTATTTGATCTGAGTTGGCCACTGGCCTATACGCACTACCACCACGCGGGATAATGGTTTAATGGGGCCCTCTGCGCCGTATGTATCAGCCGAAAGCTCTGTCAGACGTCCAGTTCAGCATTGCGGCCGGGCCGGGTCGGCGCCATCCATGATAGAGGTGGTGCTTGGATCGCTCTGCTCGCAACGACCCAGAGTGCAAAGGGCGATGGGCCCAGGACCCCTGAGCACTTAGGATGTAGACCGGCGGGGACCTCTCTGCTGAGCTCTAGGTAGGGCTGCGGTGTGTCGATCTGCCAAGGCCGGGCATGACCCAGGAAAGTGTGTCCGGCCAGAGTTAATCGAGCGTGTTGGATAACAGTAGTGCACCCCTGCAGGGAAGATATATCTATTTGAATAGCCGTGTCCATGGTAACAGGACGCTCAGTAAAGTATCCCAATCTACTACTTGAACTGGTTACATGTTAATTAATTGTAAGCTCCGGGATCGCTTTCTCGCAGGGAGTCGAGGAAGGATCTCTAGGCTTTGCTACAACATGCTTGCTACTTTAATTATGTTACTAATCTGCACTCTTCTAATGCTGCAAGACGCTGAAGATGCTAGTCTTCGATAGGCTAGGCCTTTCTCTCTATTCTGGCAATTCTGCAGTCTAGTCCACATATACAGCCCTTCTTTGATACCGATGCATAAGTAGAGTAGATCTGATGTAAGTCTTGCGAGTACTTTGGATGAGTACTCACGGTTGCTTTGCTTCCCTTTTTCCCCATACCCGATTGCTGCGACCAGATGACGGAGCCCCGGAGCCAGCTGCCCCAGTCGACGACTACTACTACCCCTCTGGAGGAGCCTACTACTACGTGGAGACCACCGACGACCAGGAGTAGATAGGAGGCTCCCAGGCAGGAGGCCTGCACCTTTTCGATCAGTATTTTTATTTTGCCCTGCCTTCTTAAAGGCCTATCTTGTTTAACTTTATGTCTGTACTCAGATATCTAATGCTTTCGCTAATGCTTGTTTGACTCAAGCTTATGTATTCGAGCCCTCGAGGCCCTTGGCTTGTAATATAAAGCGTGTACTATTTTAACTTGTGTTTAGAGTTGTGTTGTGATATCTTCAAGTGAGTCCCTAGGTTTGATCGTGTGCATTTGCGTGTATGATTAGCGCACGGTCGGGCCGGGGGAGTCACACCGCCCATCCAATCGTAGCTGCATACGTCCGCCCCTCACCCCTTTTATTTAAAGTCCGCACACTCAAAATAACCGCATATCAAGTTTTAGTACAGCTAACAATGTTCAAATGCAGCAGTAGTTCTAATTTAATTATTATAATCCAACAAACTATTCAAATTCTAGTATTTCAAACTTGAATTTAACTAGCACATATGTACTAGTTGTCCCTATGCTAAGGCCGAGGAAAAACCAAAAAAAGCCGCAGAGGTGGCGATGCATGATGCGTGCACGTAGGTCACACGCACTAGAAGTCCATCTTGATTGCCTTGGCCGAGCTCGAGGTTTAGTAGCTCCTTGGCCGCGGCAAACGCCGCCTCCTAGCTGCGGTCGTCGGCACCGCTTGGCATCACCTTGTTGATGTTGTTGAAGATGGGCTTCCAGTAGCGCTGCGCCTCGCGGTTCATAACCGCCACCGCCCGCTCCAGGGTCTCGATGTCGGTTTTTTCGGGCGGTAGTTGGCGAGCACCTCTGCGGCTTGTGCAATGGTGGCCTTGCGCAGCTGCACGTCGTTGTGGCCCGCAGCAGCGACTGTGCTGATTCTCCTGCTGGCGGAGAGGGCGACAATAAGGAAAAAAATGTTGTGGTGGAACGAAGCCATGGCAACTAAGTATAGAGCAGTGCTCACAGATCTATCTCTTAAACTGTTGAACAAAGAGGCTAAGTATATATTGTGTGGTGGCGGTGGCATCAAGAACGCATTGCACAACTGCCACTGGTGGTTAGTTGGGCCAATGGATGACAGCAGTGTGATCGAACATACAGCAGAAAGTGTGACTGATCGAGGGCGGATCGAACGGCTCTGGCGGCCATGTTCAACCTCTTGTGGCTGTTGTAGCTTTTGCTTCATCAAGATGTAATAAGGTGACCCGGCCGGTTGACTGGTTTTCCTCATTTGCTTCACAAAGGCTAGCAGTCTGAACTATAGGCCACTAGATAGATAGGAAGGGTGGCTGGCATTTGTTTCAGTTGTTTCAGTTGTACCTCAACTGAAACAAACCCCGACGTCTAAATCCCTGAAATCTGTACCCTAACCTTGCTGATCCCGGTCGTTTTGAACCTTGAGGTCGTATCCAGACAGAGGATTCCTAGGTGGCATCAGGAAAGACCGGGATCGATGAGTCAGCCAACACCTGCAGGTGGGTGCTTCTGATCTATTGCCGGTGAGAAACATACACTCGACACAGAAGACACGCGATAAAAAAGAAGTCAACGAGGACGATGTACACGACGAAGCATGGGACATGGAGATCATTTGCGGATGGAGTGGCGAGCTGGAGCACGGACATAAGGCAGTGTGGAGCTCATACGGGCGGCCCTCCGGCCTAGCATAGCTTGGATAGCCGACGGTGGTCCAATGGGCATGGCGGCGGCTGGCAGGTGAGCACGCCAACGTGACTGTCATTAATTTGGTCAAAGTCAGCGATTCCAGACTCGCATTGCCACGTCACCAAATCGTGTCATAAAAACGGCCATAAGGTTCAAAACAACCGGGATCTTTGAGGCCAGGGACCGATTTCATGGATTTTGACGTCGGGGTTTGTTTCGGTTGAGCTCTAAAACTTAAGGGTTTATTTCAGACTTCACTCCATGTAAACATGCACTTTGGGTGTGAAGTTACTGTTAGGGTACTTTGGATCAACTGAAATAAGGTTAAAGGGAAATACATGCTAGTAAAACTGGTAAAACATATTACAAAGTATGCTTAAAAATAGTTTGTGTCCCTTGATCATATTCTAGTTGCTAACTCATAATGTTTTTGCAGATAAGCGCATCAAGAAGAGAATCGAGAGTTGACCATGCAAGCCGTTAACGTATGTGTTCAGCTAGTTAGAAGTTGGGTACCTTCTAGATTTCTAACTTTGTACCGGCTGGTTGTTTTGTGAACTGAGTGTGCATGATGTGATTTCATTACCCAAAAAGTCTTTCGCCTAGTTTCATAAATAAAACAACTACCACAGACATACAAGGTTCAGAAGTACGAACATCCACAAATAAAGTCAAAACACGGAAGAAAAAAGGTTCTACTGAGGTTACAAATCAACAAGCCCAGAAGAAAATAAAAGGCCAACATGCCACATACAAGGACCCACATGCTAGTCCGGCTCCGGCGGTGGATGTGGCACCCCAGCTCAGAGAGACCGGAACACCCCGTATTCCAGCCCAGAGATCAAGTCTTCTGGAATACGGCACTGCTTGGCATAGAACAAATCAGCTCTTGATTACAAATACTTGGGGTACAAGGGTTCTGAAGGCACAAAGGTTACAAAGGCACGGCGACACTTCGCCTGCTCAGATAGCTCTATGCTAGCAGCGGAACAACTCGTAGCGGAATAAATTCTAGCAGCGGAACAGCGACGGTGATGAACTCCACTCCGCAGGGACTCTGGCTGGGACGCATCCTAGAACGCAACCTCGGGGTCCTCGACAAACAAGCAATCACGGCATCACCTACAATCTGGCATGACACGCCAGGTGAGTACTTTGAATGTACTCGCAAGCTCACAGCAACCAAAGTAATCAAGACATACAACAGCATGGCATTTACAGGTTAATCGTCAAAGATGAACACGATACTACTAGAACATCATGAGCATGGTAACAACATGAGCATGGCAAGTACATATAATTCATGATATGAACAGGATGATACTAGCACTAGCATGCACGGGGTCAACATTTAAGGTCTCATGGACCAACTTACTCTGTTCGGAGGTTATTTCGTAACCACCATGAATATCAAACTTACTTACCACCGTGATCAACACACGATCACCTCATAATCAACCATCATTGGTATCCACGATACCATCGTGATCCTCTCATGATCACACAAAGATCAATCAACTTCTTTTCTCATCGAACCGGGGTTGTTATTATTCAGATTATTATTACTGTTGACCCACAATGTGACCTACTACGAACTGTGTCCATATCCGAGGACGCGGCTATCGATAGCTTATACACTCTGCAGAGGTTAGTACACTGTACCCACACCACGGAACTCATGGCCTCGTGCTCCCATTCGGGTGGACCAACAACATTCCGACAAAACCAATCTATTGCATGACACTCTCCCGGCCACTCCGACAAACTCCCCTTTGGGCTATGTCCTGGGTTACCCCGATACCAACTCGTGACATCCGCCACCTTTGTGGCCGCCACCGTCATGGCCAAACAAAACATCGTCCCGAACGGGGACCTCGGATCCATACAACTCGGGTACTCAAGGCTTATGGTAGCCTACCTGATCAGGGTAGCGCGCACCCATAACCTTCCCTAGTAGGAGGCACCGGTGAGAGGCATGACAATAGACCGCATTAGGGCCTCCCCATCCAGGCAAGTGTGGTTGCACTGGTGAGCTCGATTCGGTGGCACCATGACTCAGCCAACAGATTTGTTCAAGTTTGATTAATGTCAGGTTTAACTTGAATGGTGATGAGCTGAGTCAAAATAAAATACATAATGAAATAACAATGCAGATGAGCATGATATCAGTGTAACCATGGATGGGCAACATAACCATTTAACATCAACAATGATAAATCATTTTACTCTACGGGATGTAGATGAGCATAGCATAACGATGATCACGAATATCACAAGTAATTGCATAACCAACCATAATGATCCATATGAGCATATCATTATCACTAGCATCTGAAATGAGTACAAGAATACAACATGATAAGAATATCCTTAGCAATTAATCATAACACTTACTAGATGAAAATGAACATGGCATAAGCAATGAGCATGGATTCACAAGCATATTTGAAGCATTCACAAAATAATTAAATGCGCAAACAATTATTAAATATTCAAGTGGAAACCATGGCTACTGCAATGCCATCATGCAAGTGGCTGTTGTGGTTTGCCTGGGGATGAAGGATACACCGGGGAGAGGTGTGATGAACTCGCGGAAAGAATCATTGGAAAAGTTTCCCTCTCGGCGGAGCTGTTTTAAGGGCAAGGGCAAAATGGTCATTTTCACAGTGTGACAACCTCATGAAAATGATACCATCGGAACGGGCTCGACGAACTGAGATCGTGGGCTTTGGAATCACCTAATTCGGAGTCACGGTTGCGGAGTTACGGCAGTTCGTTCGTTAGGCAGAAATTTAAATAAGAATATTCATTTCTGCGCCGGCGGCTGAAATAGAAAGTGCACTTTGCGGGAATACGCTTTCATCGCAGTGAAGACGTATTTTAAACCGAAGCCGCAGCGAAATACGCCTTCGGGCAACCGAAGACGTAATCACAGAAGTGCGCTTCCACTTAAGTTTGCGGGCCCGGCTGGCTGGGTCACTGCCGCGTGGGCCCCGCTGGCAGGCTACCTTCGTCGTCAACCTCACGCGGGCGCTCGCGGAACAGAGGGGGTTGCGCGCTCGCCGGCGCCCGTCCGGGCGACTCCGACCATCCCCGGCGGAGCTCCGGCCACCGGAGTGCTCGGGAGGCCGAGGCGCATCCTCCTGTATGCTCCACGCGCGCTGCAGAGGTCGGGATCCGAGCGGAGCTTTGGCATGGCGGACGGCAGCTTCGGCCGAGGATGACTCGGGCGCTACGGTGGTGGAACGGTGTGGAGTGAGTAGGGGAGAGCTCTGCCATGCTCTGGTAGTTCTTCTGGTGGGGAGAGGAGAGGGAGTGGGGCTCCGCATTGCTCGAATTCGAGCTGACCGAAGCGCGGCTATGGCGGCCATGGTGGGGCAACGAGGGGCTATGGAGATGAATTGGTGGGTCGGGGAGGTAGCTATAAGAGAGGATAAGTGCTTGCTGTGCTCAGGAGGCCTCGGGGAGGGCTATTTATAGCCAGGGCAAGATGCCCGAGCCGAATGCCGCCGCGGACGCACGGTCGATGCCCTGACGCAGCCGCGTACGCGTGCGCACACGCGCGGGAGGGTTGATGGCGACTAGAGGGAGCTAGTGGAGGTGCAGACGCGGGCGGCGCGGAGTCCGGTCGGCCACTGTGCGCACGCGGCCGCGGCCACCGCGGCACGAGGAGGGCGAAGGAGGAGGTGGCCAGGGCGGGAGAGTGAGTGCGAGGCTGCCACGAAGCTCTGGGACACGATGAGACGCGCGGAAACGGCGAGCAGAGGAGTGCCCGAAGCTAAACGCCAGGCAGAGCGCGACAATGGCTTCCCAGCCGCGTGGTCACCGCGTGCACAGGCGCACACGGTGCGTTCTGGCCATTAAAACCATGTCTAGTGTGTAGTTCATGCATCATGGGACCCTCCTGAGGTGATGGATCAACAAAAGGAGCCGTGGGTTGATGGGATTCATCAGAGAAAGTTTGTTGTTGCCAACTTAGGCATGAAATAGTGATCAAATTAGAGTGGATAAGAATTAACCAGGATGTCACAGACTTAGGGTAGGAAGGACTATGATCCTGTGGATTTTGAAGAGATTTGGACCAGTATTGAACATAGTTGCTTTACAAATGCCAAATCTGGTCCAGAAGCTAGATCAGAAAGTAGCACTCACATGGATTCTTGGATTGGGCTGAAAATTGGTGAAGGGTGATCATTTGGGCATTTTAAGGTACCATAAAAATTTCATCCCATTTGGATAAATAAAAATTGTACTTCCTTCACAATGCTCCACACTGGACAGAAACTTGGGCGAATTTTGTGGGGAAAATGGCTTGGCAAAATGATGTGAATTTTGGCATTCCGAAATGATATAGGCATATTTAGGTCCTGCATTAATGTCAGAATTTTTGAAGCAATATAAAATGTAGTTGCTTCACAAACTGAAATTGTGACCAGAAACCAAGATTTGAAGGTGTGCTCACATATTTTGTTGGATGGAGATGAAATTTGGTGGAGAGTCATTATTTTATCATATAAATTATCTACCAAAATTTCAACTCATTTGGATAAGACTAGCTAGTTCTTCCTTCACAAAGCTTCTCTCTGGACAGAAACTTTGAAAATTTGCTGAGGAAGATTTACTAGGCAAATGAAGCTAAATTTTGGTATGAGGTAATTATTTGGATAGAAAAGAGTGCCCAAAAATTTTGAGGGTAATCCAGAGAATATAAATAGCACTTCCTTCACAAAGTGCCTTGCTGGACAGAATAGGAATTGAATATTCCTGAATTATTTTTGAACTAGGTAAGGATAAGATTTGACATATTTGTGGAATATATGATCCAAAGAATTTATGAGAATTTTGTGGGAATTTTGTGGAAGACAGAAATATAGGTTGCTTCACAACCTAGAGAAAACAGGGTTATTCCTTTAATAGAAAAAGGAATATTCCCAAGAAATAAATATTGGGGTTGGGCTAATATGGAAATGACATGGCCTTGGGATAGATTTGAGAGTGACAAGCCACTTGGGAGTGGTAGGAGAGAAGATCTTCCCAGGTTTCAAGACCACGTAGCCACGGAAAAAGGACTCCAAATAAAAATTCGAAGAAATCCAAAAGAAAAAGAAAGGGCCAAAAATCGGGGTGTTACAGTGGAGCAGGGAGGGGTTGCGCCAGGTGGAGGGCCAACACCCGGAGGCCGGCGGTGAGGTCGTCGATGGCGCCACGATCCTAGCCACGGCTAAGCATTTTCAACAGCTGTAAGAAAGCATACAATTTGTAAATCATATCCGTAGGACGACGCAGAGAAGGCCGCTCGATCACTAGCTTTTGTTACGAGTAGTCCAAAGCTCCCAAATATGAACTCCTATGCCCAGCCACCTAACGTGGCAGGAACCAGCCGCCCTAGCCTACAATTCCTCAAAGAGGTCCGAGAAATTCGTGTGGCACCACCCACCGCCCACCTCCATTCTGAAGCAGCTCCACAGGAATTGAGCCATAACACAGGAAAAGAAAATGTGATTTGAGTCCTCCGCCACTTCAGAAAGACGGAAAATGTTGTCCCTAGGGCCATGGCGTTTAAGAACCCCCACCCTAGAGGGAGCCCGATCTCGGATCCAGAGCCAAAGAAAGATCTGAATCTTCAGAGGGAGCCTAATCTCTCAAAGTGCATTGAAGGGAGCCGGCCCTAGCGAGGGGAAAAACGCCTTCTAGAGCGACCTAGAGGAGAAATAACCGCTCTGCTCAAGATGCCAGGACACGCTGTACGGCTCCAAGTTAGGGGGGGTGAAGCGCGGCACATTGCAAGAGCTCATCCCAGGCAGCTAGTTCAGGTAGGCCAAAGGCCCGTCAGAACGCGAGGCTCCCAAGATCAAGTATGGCAGCCTCAACCGAAATACACGGCAAGACGCTAATGGAGAATAAATCCGGAAAACGAGTCACGAAGGGGAGGGAGCCCCCCCCCCCCCCCCCCCCCCCCCCAATTGGTCGAGCCAAAATAGGTGATAACACTTTTGCAATGCCAAATTTCGAGAAGTGGCACATAACCCTTTTGGCAAGAAGTACTAAAAAGTACAGCTTAGTTGAAAGAGCAAAATGGGTGATCGCAAAGTGGACTTCCAAGCATGCGTGGCTAGTTAAATCCAATTAAAAAAGATATAGAATTGTTCCTTCATTCAAAATAAAAAAGGTTCACATTATGTATACTATAGTTACGAAATCGTAACTGCTCCCCCACCCCCTTAAAAGGGAAACTAGAACTATAACTATAAGAAAGTGTTATTGAGTATCCTATGCATAGTTGAATTAATTGTTGATGTAGTCGAATCCTAACTAGCTTGATATGGGAGGTAAAAGCCACATGGGAGGACGAATGGCACCCATCACGTAGTAACCTGCCGACATGATGCCTTCCATACCATCGGTGACACTTTCCACTTGCTTGTAATATACACAATCATCATTGTCCGACCTCGTCAAGAACACCTTGGCGCTGTTTGGGATCTCATCGTTTCTCGGTAAGCAACGATGGTGGGAGAAGTAGATATGATTCTTCTGCACGTCGCCACTCCCGCTTGCCGGCACGCGCACTGCTTTGGAGCATGTTGGCCCCAAGAATAGCGCATAGTCTTCTAAGCTATTCACCTCCACCCACTTGTAGTCGCGAGAGCCCATCTGTAAGCCAGTGTGGACTAGCTCGAGCACCGTGAAGCAAGGACCACGAATGTTACGCAAGTGGCGCGACCACCACCAATAGTTCTTCACCACTATCACAAGCTTGCCACAGAGCTCAACAATGTAACTCATGTGCTCATTCGGATTCTGCCAATAGTTATTTAGCGCGCACAGCCAGTGGATGCATGTGATCACAGACGCACCATGTTTGTTCAAGCCAACCTCGAACTTGATGAGCTGTTTGGTGTATCGTGTGATGCCGTAGAGCTCGCTGTTGCAGAAGGCAATATCCATGAGACCATCACCCCCAAGAAATCCTTGCGTCGTCCAGCCGGCCTCCGAGCAGCCAACCCTGCAGAAAGCAAGCTCGTGCTTATCGGTGATGGCAGCGACAATGCAACCACTTGAGGTGGGCTGCTCAGAGAAGATGATCTTCTTCAAGCTCAATGAATCAACGCTGACCGCGGAGAGCACCACCACAGCTCCAGAAAAGAGATTAATTATACTGAAGGGAGTCTCGGCCGAGGCAACCCAGCCACCGTCATGACTACCCACGAAGCACCTGCCGATGGCCTCGGTCGGGAGCGGGAGGTGGGGCAGGACCACGTCCTCCTTGGGGCAGTACACGCTCTTGGCCTCGTCGCTGCTGCCACCGCGTGGGTTGAGCATGAGCCACGGGAGAACATGCCGTGGCGCGCCACGCCATGATGTGCAGACGGCGTCGAAGCGTGCGCGGTCGACCCGGGCGGCGAGCCTGCAGTAGATCTGGCCGAGGAGATCGTGAGGGAGACGTGACCACTGCCCTGCCGCCGACGAGGTTCCCGGGATGCTGTCGTTGTCGGCGGACGCCATCGTAATTTGTTTGTTGATGCCGGCCAATGGATCCGAGTCTATCTAGAGAGTTTGATGAGATTAATATATATGGACGTATGATGAGATTCACATACCTATCCGACCACATCTTGACTTTGCCGAACTCCGATTTGGCTTCCGTGCATCTTACCTTTTTTGTAGGGAATCCCGTGCATCTTACTTAATCTGGTTCCAAGTAACTTGGATTCCCACGAGGAATATTTCTATAACTAACTTGTCTCCGAATCTTGCTGTAAAAAAGAAAACGTGTTTTCGAAGGTTTTATTTTCGCGGCATACTCCTCTTTACCTCTTTTTTTTTACAGCAATAAGATTTTATTCCTCAAATGATGGACAGGTCATTTACAATAACATGAGAAAGAAAATCAGGGATGGAACTTTCCCAAAATTCAGATGATCTACTCTCAAAAGAAAATTTAGCTAGCACATATGCAACATCGTTCGCCTCACGATAGCAATGAAGATAGGTTACTGCTGCAAACTCTGAACTTAATTGCTTGCTCTCCATAACAATAGCCACATCAGGACCATTGTATTCTTCGTATTGATTGAAGGCCTCCACTGCGCTCGTGCTATCAGACTCCAATATCAGAGAGTTGCAGCCTAGTCTTTGCGCTAGCCAAGTCCCATTTCGGATCGCATGAATTTCCGTGGATTCGGCGGTGCTGACATGGGGCATGAACCATGTAGCCGCCGCGATGAAGTCCCTCCTCTTTATCTTTATCTTTACCTAATATTAAAAGGAGGAAGCTTTCATAGTTCTCCATCCGTCATCTCTTTATATCCGTTAATTTAATATTAACCACAAAGATTGACGGCTGAAATTTAAAAGGAGAAAAATTGGTAGCGTTCCCGTTCCTATCGATCTCGATCGATGTGTTCGTTTATTTTCTCGGGCCCCTCCCACGTAGCGATCAATCGTTGGCCCAGGTGAACTAGATCCAATCGGCCCAGCCAGTCGCATCACGATCGATTTTTCCTCGGTTTATCTTCTGCCCAATCGCTAGCTACCGCTGATTTTTGTCTCATAAAAAAGAAAAGCTACCGCTGATTTGCATCATGCGCACAGAGTTCGGATCGGGGAAAGAATATGTTGGAATCCTTCTTTGATTCAAGGTCGAATATGTATGTCCGAGCGTACTGGATCCTAAGTTATTCCTAACAAACTCCACCAGAAGGTCCAGAACATACATACTACGTATACAGAGCCCCTACTATATACCCGGGTGATCAATCTTTTTGACGGCGATGGCGCCTAGACAAGCGGTGAGGAGGCTCACCGGAAGCACGGGGGAGCGCTAATGGGATAGCATGCTATGTATACGGTGGCCGCCGTCTTGACAGAGCAGCGGCGGCTGTTCTCCTTGCCGTCTATCGTCGACGGCGATGCGATCGAGAAGCTCACCACGAACGGGAAACAACACACAACAATGGAGGAGGAGCGCGGATCCTCTGCTAGCTCACCCAGATCGAGGACCGTGGTCTTCGAGCGAATCACGCTGTCCGCCCTGTCGACGGAGTCCAGCTTCAAACTGATCCTTGGCCAGATCGAGGCTAGAGGCTTCGCTGTCGTCCGACCATGTGACTTCCTCCTGGGTGCCCTGGAGCCAGGACGAGTGCATGGGCAAGGGTCAGGCATAGAACGGCAGCGCGTGGAGGCTTGACAGGGTTCCCCACAGAGAACGACATGGAGCTCGTTGCGGCTACGTCGTGCCTGGCCGAGCCGCCCAGGTCGGCCGCGCTGGTGGTCACAAATCTCTACCTCTCCAGCCGGATGACCACTCACCAAGAGCCCACCTACTAAGGTGCCCGACTTCGTCCACGAACAACCTATATACTGTATCAAACTTGAATCAGCTGTAAAAGAACAGTTTATGATCAGCGGTTCTGCAGATGGATTTGGCATTTAATTTTCTTACTAGTTAAATACCCGTGCGTTGCCACGGAATATTAAGCAAAGTGTGTGCGGATCACTTTTTTATATTTTTCAAAAGCATAGAGGAGAACTTATGTTTCGTTTTTCACTACATAGCTATAAGCGCGAATGTATTTCTTTATCTCCCTCCCTCTCGCCCATCGTGTGCACGTGCACCATACCGTTTCTTCCTTCACTACCTCCATCTCCTGCTGCACAAATGTCATGAAAAGTCTTGTGAATCAATGCTAAGGAGTGACAAACATATGCATAGAGACATTTACTATGCCATTCTATTTCACAAAGACACGTGCCAAATGTTTGATCTGTGCCACATCACCATAACTTTGACATTTTTTTTTCCGCTTCCCCTTGTCTTGATAACCCTCGTGCATGTTCTCACACCCACCAAGATTTTTTTTTTGAACTGACACCCACCAAGAATTGACAAGAGGGGTGATGAGTCCTTCCCTTTAAAGTAGTAAGTAGTAGGAAGAGATGTAACACATAACATATATAGTTTGATGTCGGATTTCTAATTCAAACTTTTTAATGCAGAATATGTTCAGAAGTGCATCATACACTACATGATTCCATGTTGCCTTCGAAACTATGCTCCCGGCAAAAAAAAAAAGTGCAATGCCCTACTGGAAATAACATGATTAATTTGATATACAAGACATTAAGTTGATTTAGTCAAGTTTGTATGCCCCCAGTGTAAAATCAAATCATACTATATACTTGCTCCCTCTGTAACTTAATATAATGTAAAAAATAAACGTCTTATATTAAGTTACGGTGACAATGTAAAAAAAACGTCTTATATTAAGTTACGGAGGGAGTACGAATCATATTCAATGACAGTGTATTTCAGTCTTCTGGTTGTTTTTGCATTAGCTCAATTGCTTTCACACCCACTAAAGAGATTATTGTGTGGACTCAGTGGCTAGATAAATCTCCTCAAGTGGGGAAAAGAAATAAAATCCGAACTCTGAATGACCATATTGCTTACATTGATCCCTGCTGAATTTCAATTGGTCCGTTCTTTTCCAGCAAGACCAGTATCACATGGAGTACACCATGGTGACGTCTATCTCATTTCTAGCTTTCAGTGTGTGCTACCTGCTTGCAGCAGAAGTTCTGCATCTGTAGTGCATGCAGAACATCCACCATTGTTGTTGACCTTGCAGAATCTTTAAGCGATCGTTGTGCTTTACCTAGGTAAATGTTAAGTATGTATTTGCGACAGTTTCTGTTGATTGCTATAGTGATTGGCATCCCAGTTGAAACGAAACAGAGAGCTCCCCCACAGGTAGAAAACTGGAAGAAAAATGCAAAAAACGGAGGCATAACTGTTATACTGTATAATCTAAAAAAATCAAGCGGAAAGAATGCAAAGAAACTATTCGTCCATTATTCAACTGATGAAGATTAGTAATTAAGCCCTCTCCTGGGTTTCGTGACCCTTGGCATCAACGGAAAGAAAAAGAAGATGAAAACGCAAGTAGCGAGAACGAAGACTGGAGGGAATTACCTCCGGCGTCGCCCGCCTTGGCATGCCGTGACCCTCCCGCGCATTGCGCACGATGGGATGATGATGGCGCTGCCACGGCCCAAGGGGGGCCAGCCTGGATGAGTTCCTTACATCCCCCAGGCCCCGGGTCGATCGCTGAGTGGACGACCACTACACAATCGGCGACGGCGGCAGGCAGGGCATGCGTCGGCGACGTCGCGCCCGTGCTGGAGGTAGCGGGACGGGCGTCCGGGCACCGTGGGGCCGCCGCCGCACTACACAACGGCACTGTTCCCGGAAGGAAGTCGCATCCGTCGGCGAGGTGGTCGCGCCGGTGCTGGAACCTCCTTTGGCGCCGGCGGAGCGACCTAGCGGAACGGGTGTCCAGGCACCATGGGGCCGCCGCCGCACGACCCAACTGCACGGGTTCCCGTCGTAGTACTGCGGATGCGGCGGGGAATTTTGCAGTAAGAACCCCGACGACGGGAGCGCAGGGTACGGCACAGCGGCAGCAGGTAGATCACGTTGAGGAAGCTACCGAATTACTGTGGGCCTAAGACGTTGCTGGCCAGGCAGAAAGGGAAGCAGGGCAGGCAGCCGAGGGTGACGAAGCCTCTTCCTCGGCTGCGCGCCTGCGCCTCCAGGTGGTGTTGCCCTGACCCGCATCATCTCTGATCTTGACGGGGCGGAGTAGTAGAGCGGGCCTAGGTTCCGAGGCCACGACGAGAGCAGCCGGCACTATCACCCTCCGACGACGATGGGGTCTGCGCCTCTACGGTTGCTACGAGGAGACGGCGACGGGGAAGTTGTTGCGGGAGCGCCGTCCTTAGAGCAGCGGAGGGTGTGGTGTGCTTCATGGTTGAGCATCGCGATGGAGCCACCGATGGACCGGGAGGCACTGGGTGGTCGCGGGAGAAGTGGTGTGGATGGTTCGTAGTTTGGGGGAGAGACATCGGGGGATACAAACCGAAAGGTCAGGGGAGGAGGTGGAGATCGTGCGAGTTGTTTTTGTTTTTTTTCTCCCTGTCGTCGAACGTGGCCACTACAACAAAAATCCACTTTTAACAACGGATATGTAGCAACGAAAGATAACATGTGTTGTCGGTGGTACACCACCTCCCACCTCCCACCTCCCACGAAGAGGTAACCTCCCCGTACTCATCTCCACATTATCTGGAAGTACCACCCCGTCCAAATATCACGCAACAAAAAAGAGTTAAATATTTTATATACTATCAACCACCTCTCTCCGCTGATTCTGTGATTCCTTTCTCACGAGCTTCGTGACCACAAAGCTGCCGCCACAACCTCCGACTCCGGCTAGATCCAGTGCTCTCCTGCGCCGTCGCTCACCAGCCCATTCCCCCTTGTTGATTTCCTCTGTTCCTTTGTCGCGGCGATTTCCTCGGCGCCGCGGCTCAGCCTCCGGCTTCGCCTTTCTGCTCTCCTCCGATCCCCAGCCGCCGCGACGTCCTCCGCTCCCCTGCTCTCCCGCTCATGGGCTCGAGAACCCCTCACTGCTCTCCTCCGGTCCATTGCCGCGGTAACGTCATCCACGCCCCTGCACGCGCCCCCGCAGGAACCCTAGCCGCCACGGTTTGCTAGCGCGGCTCCCACGTCTCCTCTCGTTTGTCTGCACGCTACCCCGTGTATCCGCACGCGCAGCTGCCGGCTCGAGCTCGACCGTGCTATTCCACATCGAGTCCTCGACTACGTCGATCGACGCCAGACGATTCAGTAAGGCCCTCCTCCTTCGAATAATGTTTGCACAATGACGGGATAATGGGATGTGAACTGTCCCGGATTTAAAAAAGATTTTGAAGCAGCATACATCATTTGGACTTATTGATGGATTCTTTCATTTTCTGCGAGATTTACCCTGCTTCCTAAAGAGTATAACACAGTACGTTTCATGTAGGAAGTTCAAATTCCAATGGTTTTATCTGTAGGCTGCAGAGACAACAACGATTTTGTGGTCACAGGCTCAAAACTACCACCTGTAAGATCCCTTGTGTTATTACTAAATCTGCTAGCTTTATGTTGCACCAGAGATCTTTTGTAATAGCAGACAATTACAATAATTTGCAATAAATCATCAGTGTAACATCTAGAAGCATATTTCACCCTAGTTTTAGATGTTCGGGGTGGACTTTTTTCTTCTGTGGTTGAGCGATTCACCACTTGTCTGCACCTGTTAATTCAGGAATAATTTTTGTAGCTTTTCAGCAATAGTTCTTTCTTGTGATGCATTAGGCTCTAATTTTCTTGATTCTATGTGCGTGGATAATTAATCAATCTGTTTGCGAGGATGATCATGGTTGATTAGTTAAATATAAGTTGATAGCACCTCCAGATATGCTAGTTAATAGCCTATGAACATGTCATCAAAGAACATTTCTTCAAGTATCAGTTAATAGACAAGCACACTATTATCTATAACATTATGATTATTTTACAGAGACAAAAGAAATCTCCTTATTAGTGTTATGAATCCTTACTGATTTCTGTCACACGCTTGTGTAGTACTATAGGAATAAGCACATGCATCTATCTGTCCTAATATTTATTTTTATTGTATAATCTCTGGTTTCATCTTCCCTCACAGGTTCTGACGTTGACTATGTGCTTCAGCCAACATGTGTTTGTTTGTTCTTTCTCTTAACAAGTATATCTTTTGGACTTGTGCATACTGCAATTAGGAGATGTAAAAACTAACATTTATATAAAGAGGCCCTAAAAAAGAATTTGAAGCCTCTGGAAAATTGAAATATTCAACTATGTATAATCAAGATTATTGGTTACCTATTATCATTTACTTGGTTCCAGAATTCCTATCGTTGTTATTATATATAATGTTTGGATAATCATTACTAGAGTAAATACATGCTGATGGTTCAAAATGAATAGCCCCATCCAATTCTTCAAATATCTCGGTGTTTTAATATGCAGTTTCTGATCTGAACGAGCGGTGGATATTCAGAACTTGTGCAAGCCGCAACTGAGAGAATAGAATGTTATGACTTTACTGGAATTTTAAAGACTTGAAGTCTCTGTGTTTGTACTTCATAGCATGGTGATGTCCCTTCTGCTAGTGTTTATTATTATGAGGTATATAGTAAGTGGATGCAAGATGCAAAATTTATTTAGTACACAAATAAGGTTGCATCTGCATGCATTTTTATTAATAAACTCCTGTTGAAAAAGTTTTTGTATTCAGATTATTAATTAGCCCCACATCTATATGTAAATTAATGTTTTGGTAAGTCATATTTGTGAGCATGTATTACAATACCTAATTTACACACCCAAATTTAGCCTGGTGCGAATTATGTCCTTTTAACTATAGTATTTTTTATTTGCTGAAATCTTGTGTCTACTTTTATTTTGTGGAGAACAGTAGATCATTCTTAGCAAACGAAAGATGTGTGGTATGTCATTACATGATTTTTTTTCAAGGGGGCTACCTCGTGTCTTAGTATGTTCTTTTGTGGTTTATGCTACTCAATTGACATATAGCATTTTGTTCATAAAAAAACAAGGATCAAAAGTGATTGTCATATGTAGGCTAGTACTCTCCTTTTCTACATACAGAGCTACTAATGTCATGACCCTCAACCTTTCTTTGGCTCCTCCATAACTTTCTGCTCGGTTGATATTCTCTATCATAAGTTACTAATCTCATTCCTTTGTTGTTCTAGATTGCCAAGATAAATTCAAGATGCATGGATGTTGATTGCAAGGTCAAGAACGGCGATTTTACTAGATAATTAGAATGTCATTTTCAAGTGTAATGTTTCAAACACTATAGTTGAATGAGAGATCTAGAATTAGGCTAGTACTAGATGGTTTCACATATGTAATATTTGTATCGTGTTCTTTGTAATGCAACACATTCTTTTTAATATATTACGAGGATTCCTGCTTATTGTATTGTCGCTCCTATCCATGGGCATTGGGCTAATAATTTTGGTTCACAGTACCTAAAATACCATTAAATTGTTCATATATGTCAAAGCATCTAGTCGTTGCAATGATATGGTATGTCCATTTGAAACTCGTTTGTGAGGGGAAGCCACCAACGCATATGAAGCGTTGCCAAGCTTCAGCTCTTTACGTTGCTATCTTGCAACGCTTCTGCACGTCGTTTACCAACGGATGTATATACGTTGTTGTTGACCATTGCAACGCCACCAACGGCAATGCATACTAATCCGTTGGTGTAGACCTTAGCAACGCATATATGGACATACGACAACGCATGGATGCGTTGCTGAAGGGGGGTTCCTGTTGTAGTGGGCCTGTTTCCTTTGATCTTTTTTAGCGCGGGGGTACAAGTGGAGGTCGAACCATCACCACGACGACGACAATGACTGCAGATCCCCCTTTAATAGTAGAGATTAGTACATTTCCCCAGGGGAACGTAGACATTTTTGTAGGTCGTTAACTCATGGCACCAAGAGGAATACTTTAAACACTCTTGTGCCTCTCATTATATGGAGCATTTGGCGGGAAAGGAATAGCCGGGTCTTTGACAATGCCTTCACTCCGTTGCAAAGTGTCATAGATCAAATCAAAGCTGATGCGTGGCAATGGGCTGAAGCGAGTTTGGGTCATTTTAATTTAGAGTAATTGTGGTTGTACTTTTTGGAGGGTCATTTCTAGTGTCGCTGTTTTTCGCTGTGTTTTTGGGGCAGTTTGTTTTGGTCGTTTGTACTCCCTCTCTATCTTTAATATAATACATGCAGCTCTCCTGCATTGTTCGAAAAAAAAAATTGCAGCGTCCGTACGTGAATCGACCTTACCAGTTTCTGGGCTTGTGTCTTCCTGGTCTATCCTAGAAGCTTGATAATAGTCTATACACTTCACATTAAAAAAAAATCGGGTGAATACACTTCATATTTAATGACAGCTGATACACTGGTTGGTTCTAAAGAAAACCTAGAAACTTTTAATTCAGGTATGTCTAGCTTTATTGCATATGTTGGATTTTTCTGATGTGGCCAAACCAAAAAAAAAGGTGACTATGTCTTTGTCTCGGCAGCATCACCCGGTGGGCAGCTTGCTAAGATCACAGGCTGCTTCATGGCTGACAGTGCCGGTTCTGATGAGAATACTCGTAGTGTTGTGGCAATTAATTTTTAGAGCGTAATGCACATCAGGAACAATCTAATTACAAATTCATCCATGGGATATACCTCCTTTTTACTCAATGTCTAACAATTTAAAATTATTGCATACTCTTTTACGGTGATTGGCGAGTTACAACTCGTAATTTCATGTAACTCCGCCTTCGATTTTTTCTGACCGTTAGATCTGAAAATTAATTTAAAGATTTTTTTAAATGAAAAGGGTAAAATGGTAAATGAGTAACCGAGTCGCTTCTTCCGTTCCCTTCCTCAGGGCACTTTGGTCGCCCGTCCCCAGGCAGATAATCCAGTTCCCGTCGCATAGCCGCCGCCGCCGCCCTTCCCGCTGGTAGACGGCTTGCTCGGTGCGCGGTTCCGATCAAGTAATCCCGTGGCGGCCCCGATCCAGGCAAGTGCGCCACCCTGGTCTCGCTCCTGCCGCCAGGAACTGCAAGCCCTCCGCCGCGGCACGCCGAAGCCTCCGCTGCCCCATCCACCCAGCAGCGCCGGCCTCCCTCCGTCGAGAACCTGCTCGCGCCCAGCAACGCCGGCGACCAGTCCATACGCAGGTAGCCACCACTCCTGCCTTCCTCCTCCCTGTTCCCTCAACCCCCGGCTCAATCTGAATCTATTTGCTCTATTAGCTCTGCTCTTTCTGAATCTCTTTGCTCTGAATTACTACGACAATGTTGGGAACAGGTATTCCAAATTTTGTGACAAGTCCATTGGCCATCTTCATTTTGAGATCTTATTTTAATTAAATTACTTGGCATTTAGATAAATCATCAATATGAGGAGCGTAGGTTGCTTGTTGTTTAGTCCCGTGGAGAACTGACAATATATGTTCAGTCCCCAGATACGCGATTCCCTTGTCCTATCTATTGCAAAAACTTGTCGAAGATTCTGCAACTGTTGTAAGGGAGACTGCAACACATAATCTGGGATTGCTGCCTTTGTTTCCAAACATGGATAAATATTATGAGGTCAATCTAAGTCTCACTAATTCTCAGAATCAGTGAAGGAGTGGAAACTTTATTTCAATGTATTAGCTAAATGCCTGTTTTGTTGTGGGCTAATATTTTGTTACGAGCTTGAAAGGTAGCAAATCACTGAAAGATAATACTCCGCTGGAAGTTGCCTAAATTTCTTTTTGTTTAGTAGGTTGAGGAGCTATTGTTTCAGTTGGTCCGTGACCCTTATGGGGTTGTGGTGGATGTTGCACTCACAGAACTTGTTCCTGCAGTAGTTGGGAGTGGTACTGTCACATATCCTGGCATCTGCTCAGGGTATGCATGGTTTTAAATTTGGGGACCTTATACTGTATCGATTGTAATATGTGTTGATACAACTGTTATATTTCAGCGCTGTCTATTGCCCCGTACTGCATGGCACACGAGTCTTCGACATCATTGATGATTTCTGCATCGGCAAATTGGAAGACTGATGAGGAATAGGAGAGGCTGTAAGAGCTCCCAAGTGTGAACCCATGTGCTCATCTGCAATTTCCTGAAGATGATGACAACGAATGAAACCATTTCGTAATTGTGACGAGGCATACGAGTATCTACCAGCAGGCCCGAGGCGCCAGGTGAAAGCGTCTGGGTCGTTCGATAGGGACAAGGTTGCAGATTTTGCGAGTGTAACAGGAAGAGAAGAAACTGAAATGTGCAGCTTTCAAACAGAAATTTCCTATGTAGTTTTTGTTGATTGTAACATGAACTTCTCATTGTATGAATTTGTGCGGCTGTAAACTGACCTTATATATCAATAAAATCAATATACAAGGTTTCAGTTCTGGAAAGTTAAAGCATGGTAAAGCCTGCGTGACTTGTATCTTGTGATCATAATGTTCCAACTAGAATCATGAATAAGAAATTTGTCTGATGGAAACATACATCTTTTTGTACTGCTGTTCTGCATTGATTGTTGAGAATGACAAATAGTAAAGATTATCGGGCTGCTGTCAGTTTAGGCAAGATTGACATGAGCGCTGCTATGCAGACGACAGATGGTGACTGATTATTGCACAACACTGCTAATCAAACCGTCTATGCATATGAGCAAAACTGTGGCACGCCAATGGATTCATCATCGTCCAGTTTTCGTCCAAGAAGTATCCTTTGCATAGTAGTTTCAGATTGAAATGGAAGCCACCTTACACTACGTATTCTTGAAACACATGAAAAGAGGGGCAGACATGAATCTCCAGTGTGCTTGTAATTGATATAAACTACTAGTACTTGAAGCAAACAGTTTGAATAGAAAGCTCCCAGTCATGTGTGCACATATGGCATATCCATGGCAAATAACAAATGTGCGAGACAAACTCTGGAAGCTATCAATCATGGGAAATAGCTAGCAGCAATGTGCACGCACACATATCCATGGAAAATTGCAAATGTATAACAATCCTGTATCAGTTCTACTAGTACTTTAGGGAAAAACCAGATGATAAAAACATAGATTTGTTTACTCGCCAGTGCTCGAGTGCCTTTCAATTATTACATTGCCAAGTGCATAGAAAAATATTGCATCCAGCATCTTCCAATTACATAAATCATGTCTAAATCTGATTCATCGTATTCTTGAGCCCTCCAATTCCATCAAAGTGTAATTCTGCGGGACTGAACACTACAGCCGATCTTTGTTGAACTTGAAACAGCATACTTTTATATCATGATACTTGCATATTCTCCTAGAATTGGAGGCATAACCATTGTCGATGAACCTTCATATGGTATTGCAGCTGTTGGGGTTGGATTTATGTTGCCAGTGGCTATGCCCAAGTCAAATGATCCCTGCTCCAAATAAAGTCATAAAATGACATGGATTATCAAGTTTTTATTACAAATAAAAAATATGAGAAATTAAAATACCTGAGGTGTGCTACTACAAGCTATGCCATACAAATAAACTACTTCCTGGCTCTATTTCAGATTGCGAATCTGTTAGCTATAAAAAAATGGATGAAAATAATATTGTTGAACACCGGAAAACAAGAATTAGATACCGAATGTTCCATAACATCTTGTTCTAGAATATCAGCGTTAGATTGTTTCCTTTTATTACTGGACCTTTTCTTGTTTAAATTCATGGAGTGAGCCTGAAATAAATACAATATTAGTGAGTTTTTAGAAGAAGAAAAATGTAGCTTATGAACAAATGTAATATTAGTGAGCCACTAAGTATTGAGCGCACAAATGTGGTCAATGTTTCCCTTACTAGGAGCAATCCTTTTACTTGCCCTATTGGTTGAAATGTAGCCTTTCTCCGGTTCAATTTTGCATGTGGTTCATAAATAATACAGCATCATAACTGTTATTATCTGTAGGAATCTCATGATGATGATTGCCATAAAGTGTTCATGGATGATCATAACTGTTTTTTAGAGGGTACGGATCTGGTATTCCATTTCTTCTTTGCCTTATATGTACTTCATGCTACCAGAAGGCTTAAAGAAGCGAACATAATGATGTCGATTTTCTATGATCCCTGCTTTCCAAGTATTTGATGATGCTTCATTTTGTGGTTAATGACTTTGCACACACCGATTTACCTAAACTATTGGTCTTTGTGACTGGTTGAAAATTTTGTGAACTGAAAATGGTCAACTAAAGCATGCCACTGCATGTACATGTCTATTAGAAAAGTTGTAGGATAGAATATACCTATAATTAGAAAGGATTGTAAGTGTTCGTGTGGGATATGATTGTCTCTTTCAAAGTAAGTAGAGTCGAATTTAATAAAAAGATAGAGTTCTGGATTGTCAAGCCTGTCCTACATCAGGGACAAGCCAGTGCCCTATGGCCTCTTTATCTTACGGAAATAGCTCGACATACATAAATTTTTTTATGACTATTGATTAATTTAAGATGGTTAAGCTCAATTTTTAATCACATGATTATAAAAATGCATACATACTGCAGGTAGGATACAATAACACAAACACACGTTTCTAAACAGGAGCAAAACTCGCTCCATACTATCTCATGATCGCATACACCAAGGTTTCATACATAAATGAGTAAAGATGCAAAATCCATAGAATAAACAGAGATTATATTTTATACTCCCACGAACATAATAAAGTATACAAGGTGTACTATCAGAAGAAAAGAAACACGGCTGGGCATTTACTGACCCTTGTGAGCTGACAGAATTGCTAACTGACGAACTGAAAATGACAAGTAACACTGAACCAAAAACTATTGCTAATAGAATTTGATGCCTATGGATTGGGACACTAGACTAATAGACGAACAAGATTATAAGTTCAAACAAGTGGACTACATATGTGCTTGGTAAAGGTACATGAGACAATAACTAGCATTGTTTTCCTTTTCATCGGAAATAGTCCAATCATATTGCAACCTATTTCTTAAGATAAACCGTGAGATCTGCGGTTTTCTTAGTCGCATTGCAAATGGGTACATAACTCTGATTGAATTAGAAGAGCCGAATCTAAATCAAATTGAGATCACAATAGCAGGTTTGGTGAAACAGTCAAGAAGAGGTGAAGGAACTATAGAGGAGGAGGATGACCATACCGGATATGTGGAGCTGCGCCGCCGCCCCCTGCAGCCGAGTTCCCACTGTCGCCGCTCTCGCAAGATGGCGGCCTCATTTTGCACCGCACTAGGGGTACCTTTCCACAGGAAGGGAAAGGGGATAACCAAACGAGACCAAACGGAGAACGGCTTGAGCTGACAGAATAGCGTCCAAACTCACAGGCAAGGAGCGCGGTGACCGGTGGCTCCGATCCGCCGGTAAGGAGAGCGGCACGTTCGAGCAGACTGGGCCGTTGAGGAGAAGGTCGTGGGTAGGCGGCCGCCGGGATACCGCAGATGAGGAGGGCGCGGGTGGATCGGGTGAGGAATTTTTCCAAACTAAATGACAGATCTACCCTTTGAAAAATTAACTGGTCCCACCAAAATTTTGTACCGGTCCCACCGTTACATGTAATTTCCCGTAATTTTAGTTTCATAACTCCTCGTAACTCTTATTTTCCCACCGTCAGATTGTAGGGGAACGCGACAGAAAACAAAAAATTTCGGTACAGCGAGCACGCCCAGGATCACTATGGAGACTGCATACAAGGTTTGATCTGATCCGTACCGACTCGAAGTGCAGCGGAAGAAGAGTCGGTGTAGATCGTCGGTGCAGATCCCTGCAGCTAGGATTTACAACCTCCCAACCGCAAGGATGTACTCCCTCTCGGACAGCCCTTCGGGAGGCGGTCGGACAGTCCCTCGGACGATGTCGCGGACAGCCCTTCGGGAGGACTCTCGAAACCCGAACAGTAACCCGGACAGCCCTTCGGGAGGACGCCGGAAACTCGAACGGTAACTCGGACAGCCCTTCGGGAGGACACTCGAAAACAGCCCCTCGGGCAAAAGATCGAAACTACAATCTCTCTACGGGGTTGCACACATACGGTGTCAGCTATCCGGCAGGGCTTCGCCGTCCAGAACTAGTTCCTGCCGGAACCCAGACAGCCTTTCGGCTCTACGAAACTATTTCGTGGGAGGGAGAGAGAAGCCAGACAAGTCAAATGGCATGTGTATGAGAGCAAGGATGAGCCTTTGAGGCTGCCCCCTCCCCTCTATTTATAGGATAGCCAAGGGGTATAGTGGGCATTCAAAAAACCCAAAAGTACCCCCACTTTATCCCTTTTCAAAAAAGAATAAAGCAAAGAAGGGTGGCAAGTGGAGCTCCATGGAGCCCCACCTCCCTTGGTCGGCCACAACATGGGGGCCCCCCCATGGGGGGCTTCCTTGGCCACCAAGTCCATCTAGAAGCCTTTTTGGAAATATCCAAAAAGGTGCTTTCCAAAAAATATCCAAAAAGCATTCACTATTCACGAAGACATTTTTCTGCGTCCGTTAAATCCCAAATTATTTGTGTGTGCCTAGAACAATTCCAGTACCCACCAAAATAATTTTGAACGCATTCCGAAACAATTTCGGAACAATGTTTCTTCAGCGAAAAGCAACCAAAGCGGTTCCGGCTGCTCCGGAACATTTCCGGTTTTTGTCCCGAAAAATTCCCAGAAGTTTCCAGAACACTTCTGGCATCCTCCAAGAATTTCCAGGCGTGTGCCAGAACCAATTTGACTTCATGGAATACCCTGAAACAACTTTTCAGTTTCACCGGAACTATTCCGGTGTTCTCTCCGGAACGTTTCCGTTTCGTCCGAAACTTTTTCGGTGATTTTCTCTCAGACTCCCCGTCTAGTATTCAGCAGATAGATGACCCTTAAGTGTGTGACCCTATAGGTTCGGTGAAGTATAGACATGACCCGGAACACTTTCCGATCAATGATCAACATCGGAGCCGTGGACACCCATATTGACCCCTATACCCACACGAATGAATATTCGAGTGAACCTCCCGTTGCCGTGTGCTATTCCTGTTGCTTCACGATATATTACAAAACCCGAGGTGAGATTCATGCATCCCCGTGGATCAACAACTTGTCCACTATGCAAGTTACCTCGTTACCGGTTTTGTTCTCTTTACTCGTTTCCGTGTTCCGGCATCCCAGTGATCAAATCACAAAGTGTCTGGCCAGACGATGATGGATACCGTAACACCGAGAGGGCCCGAGAATATCTCTCCATCGCCGGAGGAGCAATTCCCAATCTTGAGCTATCAAGTTACTTGACATACTTTTCCATGAACCCGTAAGCCGCCGTAATAGCCACCCATTTACGGCTGACGTTTAACAAACCCCAAAGTTCATGAAGCAAGCATGAAGAAACTCGATACTCTCATAGTCTAAGGAATTATGCAAACATTAACTATCTCTGTGTTATTAACCATTAACTCATGACGAATGTATCTCATAGCATAACATCAATCGGGTCGATTCAACACAAGTGTTCTACTAACATTGTGCCCTCAAAATTGCCGGCATAGACATGCCCATGATCAGGAAAACAGGATCATCATGCAATACTTGAGCCAGTCTTAGAGGCAAGACTAGGAATACATTTTACCGTTTATTATACCACACGTGCACATGAGTTTCCCTCCGAGCCTCGTGGTTATTGCAGACTCGAGAATCATTGCAGTTATAGCATGGAATATAAACATTCATTACAAACTCAGAGATACAAAGTAACTGTTATTACTGCCTCTAGGGCATATCTCCTACAGACTCCCACTTGCACTAGACTAATAATCTAGTTACATGGCTTCCCTAACACCAATGTCAATCCGGTGCTGCTCATGCTTTGCTCGTGGTAGAGGCTTTGTCATCGGGTCTGACACGTTCAGATCCGTGTGAACTTTGCGTACTTTCACTAAACCCGCTTCGACATGATGTCGAATGAGTTTATATTTGCGTTCAATATGTCTTGTCTTATGGTGCGAACTTGGCTCCCTTGCTTGAGCCACGGCGCCACTATTATCACAATAGATCTCCACCGGGTCCAGAGTACTTGGAACCACACCAAGGTCTTCAAGAAATTGCTTGATCCATACCGCCTCCTTGGAGGCTTCTGAAGCAGCAACATATTCCGCCTCCGTCGTAGAATCCGCTACAGTCTTTTGTTTGGAACTTTTCCAATCAACTGCGCCACCGTTCAATATGAAAACATAGCCTGATTGAGATTTGAAGTCATCTGGGTCAGTCATGAAGCCTGCATCAGTGTAACCACTTACAATGAGCTCTTCATCACCTCCGTACACAAGGAGTAAATCCTTGGTCCGTCTGAGGTACTTAAGAATACCCTTGACTGCGGCCCAGTGTTTCAATCCTGGATCACTTTGGTACCGGCTGCTAACACTTAGCGCATAGGAAACGTCCGGTCTTGTACATAGCATGGCATACATAATAGAACCAACTGCCGAGGCATATGGAACATCATTCATTTGTACTCGCTCATCAAGTGTCCGAGGACACTGATTCTTGCAAAGCACTGTGCCAGGTGACATGGGGAGTAGGCCTTTCTTGGAGTTCTCCATGTTGAACCTTTTCAACACCTTGTCAATGTACGTGCTTTGGCTAAGCGCTATCAGGCGTTTTGATCTATCTCTATAGATTCTAATGCCCAATACATATGCCGCTTCGCCTAAGTCTTTCATTGAAAAACTCCTTTTCAATGAGTCTTTTATTTCGTTAAGAAAATTCACGTCATTTCCAATCAATAATATGTCATCCACATACAAGATTAGAAATGCTTTTGCGCTCCCACTAAACTTCTTGTAAACACAAGATTCTTCGTCATTCCTGATGAAGCCAAACTGTTTGACTACTTCATCAAAACGAATGTTCCAGCTCCTTGACGCTTGCTTCAGACCATAAATGGCTTTCTGAAGTTTGCATACCTTTCCAGCATCCTTATGGACGACAAAACCTTCTGGCTGTATCATGTATACATCCTCTTTGAGGTTTCCATTTAGGAAAGCCGTTTTGACGTCCATCTGCCATATTTCATAATCGAAATAAGCAGCAATTGCTAGTAATATCCGAACAGACCTAAGCATAGCTACGGGCGAGAAAGTCTCGTCGTAGTCCACTCCTGGAACTTGCGTGAACCCTTTCGCGACAAGTCTAGCTTTGTGGATAGTAATGTTACCATCCGCGTCCGTCTTTTTCTTGAAAATCCATTTACAACCGATGGGTTTTACGCCATCTGGAAGTTCTTCCAAGTTCCAAACTTGGTTTTCGTACATGGATTCCATCTCGGATTTCATGGCCTTGTGCCATTCCTTTGAGTTGGGCCCCGCCATCGCTTCCTTGTAGTGCGCAGGTTCATCGTCTTCAAGAATGAAGATTTCGTTATGAAACCATTCAGGTGGCTGGATAGCCCTACCTGATCTGCGCGGTTCAGTTACAACATTGTCTGAAGTTTCCGCATCACATGCGACAACTTCCGGCTCGGTTGTTGGGATAATTAGCGGAATTTCTTCCGGTTCCTTAGCCATATCAACGGTTGCCGAAGATTCACTAATCTCATTAAGTTGTACTGTCCTCCCACTCACTTCTTTTGCGAGAAACTCTTTCTCAAGAAATTGTCCATTTCTGGCAACAAACACTTTGTTATCGGACGGGTGGTAGAAGGAATACCCAATCGTTTCCTTGGGATAACCTACAAAGTAACATTTGTCTGATCTGGGATCGAGTTTGGTAGGTTGTGAACGTTTTACGTATACCGCACAACCCCAAATTCTGAGATGCGACAAACCGGGTTTCTTCCCGTTCCGTAACTCGTATGGTGTCGTCTCAACAGACTTAGACGGTGCTCTGTTTAATGTGTGAGCGGCAGTTTCTAGTGCGTGACCCCAAAAAGATATCGGCAGATCTGTAAGAGACATCATCGACCTTACCATGTCTAACAAGGTTCGGTTACGTCGTTCCGAAACTCCGTTTCGCTGTGGAGTTCCGGGAGGCGTAAGCTGTGAAACGATTCCACGATCACTCAGATGTTGGCCAAACTCATGACTAAGATATTCGCCTCCGCGATCAGACCGCAGAAACTTAATCTTTTTGTCACGATGATTTTCTACTTCATTCTAAAATTCTTTGAACTTTTCAAAGGTTTCCGACTTATGCTTCATTAAGTAGATATAGCCATACCGACTTAAATCATCACTAAAAGTCACGAAGTAGAAATACCCACCCCGTGCGGCTGTGTTCATTGGACCACATACATCACTATGTATTATTTCCAATAATTCACCCGCCCGTTCAGGATGACCCGTGAACGGCGTCTTGGTCATTTTCCCCATCAAGCAAGCTTCACATGTGTCAAATGATTCAAAGTCAAAGGACGGTAAAACTCCATCTTTATGGAGTCTTTGCATGCGTTTCTTTCCGATGTGGCCAAGGCGACAGTGCCACATGAAAGTGGTGGTGGTATCAGCCTTCTTAAGGCGTTTAGCATTTACGTTAAAGACATCATATCCACATTCAAGATTTAGTATGAAAAGCCCCCCAACAATGGGTGCAAATCCATAAAACATATCCTTACAATAAAGTGAACAACCATTGTTCTCAGACTTGTACGAATACCCATCGTGTACTAAACATGATCCGGAGATAATGTTTCTACACAATCCCGGAACAAAATAACATTTATTCAGTTCTAAGATAAATCTTGAAGGGAGACGTAGAGGCATAATGCCGACGGCTTGAGCGGCGATCCCAGCGCCGTTCCCGACGCGCATCACGACTTCATTCTTTGCTAACTTGCGCACCTTCTGAAGTCCCTGTATCGAGTTGCAAATATGAGCAACCGATCCGGTATCAAATACCCAAGACTTAGAATTTTCGCAAGCAAGCAAAACGTCAATGACATTAACCCGTATAACAGTTATACCTTTCTTCTTATCTGCCATGTATATCTTGCAGTTCCTCTTCCAGTGTCCAGTGCCTTTGCAGTAAAAACACACAGTTTCAGACTTGGCTCCGCCCTTAGGCTTGCCTTTCCTTTTGAAACTGGCGGTTTTGTTCACCAGCAACTTTTGCTGATTCTGCAGTCCTATCTCATTTGATTTGAGCATCGCTTCATAAAGCGAGGTAAGGATCAAATCATTACCAGGTGTCTTTGGAAAATTAATTCCCCTTTCAGCCATACTATCATAATAGTTTGCTAGTCTGACACCTTGTTCATTTACTAGAGATTCCTTATGTATATTGCATTCTTCCATGGCTTCAGTCATCTCATGAACTTCAGCCGAATCCTGTTTGTGATACAGAACATTTAGTGCCTCGATAATCTCGAAGGCACTAAGTCGTTCATAACGTTTCTGTAGCACAGGATCCATGCAAGATAACATAAGTTCTTTACTTTTAACAACACTGAAATCATCCCTTCGTGAGTCAAACACGTGGATGATATCCTGAGCCATTTCTGGCGTAATGGAATCACTTAGAAGTTGATCAAGCACATAGTCTTTCTTAGCATCCCTGAGGACAATCCCCAGGTTACGGACCCAGTCCGCATAGTTGTTTCCAGTCGCAGCTAACTTCTCTTTCTCTAACATCGGGCCTAAGTTGAACGCGGTGTTGCGAGCCATTTGATCTACAACGGAAAACACAAGTTTCACTTAGACTTTGTTCATAATGATTTTGGCAAATTTTATTCTAAAGTGCGCTCCCACTCAAATCAATATCTCTCAAACTTGATTATGAGTGATTCAAGATCCACATTTCAATTCGACGCCATTGACGGGTTCATCACTGATGACGCGAATTTCAATCAGTAGGCCAACTTGCCAATCACATCTCTATGTGATTCTTGTTCATCTTTCGATGGGCGTGTTCCGAGCTCAGGACTCTCCTGCCTGAACGTCAAAGACAACCAAGTGATCTTGCTGCGAGGTCTGACCTCACCCGCCTCATTCCTCTCAATTCGTTCGTGCTCATGTGTACATGGCGCACCCCTAAAAGATATGAATTTCAGACGGTGCTACACTTGGGTGAACACTAACTACTTTGATAATTTTAAGTGAGAGATCACCCTAATAAAAAGCGACTACCGCGCAATCAAGAAGGGTGCATCATAACGGATAAACATCTCAGGCAATTCATAATAGCATGATATGGTATAGCCCTTTCTGACGGAGAAGTCAAGTATTTCTTCGTCTTCGGCATTTGCGTCGGTGTTCACCTTCGCGAAGATTGCCACCACCTTGTCGATGCACCAGATAATATTTGCTATCTCTATAGCTAATAAAATAAGTGCATTACTTAAGGTTGACACGCAGGTCATTAAAGTGACAATCATATGGCTCCAGCCATCATGCCGAATCATGACACGCAGGTCATGTTAACAAATTTACATCATATAGTCATCTCATACATAATCGAATTAATATGAGCTTTGCTATACCACATCACATGCACATCCTGCAAAACCAAGTTAGACGCCTCTAATCGGTTTATGCAAAATTTTATTTTACGTGGCTTCTAAGGTTTTGACTTAAACCGCAGCTACCAACGTTTTATCATCAAGTATGATTATTCAAAATTGCTAGATTAACATCTCGGGGTGTATGAAACACGAGATAATTAAATCTCGAGCCCCATACTAAACTTCGTCATACGCATGACCCCCGTGCAGATCATATCTGCAATGCCCTTTCATCTGCGAATTTCATCTTTCTTTTGACTATGGCGGAACCCAAAGAACTGATAGCACTTCGTTGATCAATCAGGATCGCGGATTGCCAGAACTTTGTGAAATTCCACCATGCTGTCTCGAGATTGAGCAAACGCAAATTTTAGGAAAGCAACAAGAACATCGGGTAACAGACTTCCTCTGCTACCCGCATAAATAATTTTCAGCAAAATATCTCATCTACTCCAAAATTATATTATGCAATACCCATACATCTCCATGTATTCTAGATCGTAACCTGCATCTACGCATAGCACGGCTCATGATGCCCTGTAGGGGAACGCGACAGAAAACAAATAATTTCGGTACAGCGAGCACGCCCAGGGTCACTATGGAGACAGCATACAAGGTTTGATCTGATCCGTACCGACTCGAAGTGCAACGGAAGAAGAGTCGGTGTAGATCGTCGGTGCAGATCCCTGCAGCTAGGATTTACAACCTCCCAACCGCAAGGATGTACTCCCTCTCGGACAGCCCTTCGAGAGGCGGTCGGACAGTCCCTCGGACGATGTCGCGGACAGCCCTTCGGGAGGACTCTCAAAACCCGAACAGTAACCCGGACAGCCCTTCGGGAGGACGCCGGAAACTCGAACGGTAACTCGGACAGCCCTTCGGGAGGACACTCGAAAACAGCCCCTCGGGCAAAAGATCGAAACTACAATCTCTCGACGGGGTTGCACACATACGGTGTCAGCTATCCGGCAGGGCTTCGCCGTCCAGAACTAGTTCCTGCCGGAACCCAGACAGCCTTTCGGCTCTACGAAACTATTTCGTGGGAGGGAGAGAGAAGCCAGACAAGTCAAATGGCATGTGTATGAGAGCAAGGATGAGCCTTTGGGGCTGCCCCCTCCCCTCTATTTATAGGATAGCCAAGGGGTATAGTGGGCATTCAAAAAACCCAAAAGTACCCCCACTTTATCCCTTTTCAAAAAAGAATAAAGCAAAGAAGGGTGGCAAGTGGAGCTCCATGGAGCCCCACCTCCCTTGGCCGGCCACAACATGGGGGCCCCCCCATGGGGGGCTTCCTTGGCCACCAAGTCCATCTAGAAGCCTTTTTGGAAATATCCAAAAAGGTGCTTTCCAAAAAATATCCAAAAAGCATTCACTATTCACGAAGACATTTTTCTGCGTCCGTTAAATCCCAAATTATTTGTGTGTGCCTAGAACAATTCCAGTACCCACCAAAATAATTTTGAACGCATTCCGAAACAATTTCGGAACAATGTTTCTTCAGCGAAAAGCAACCAAAGCGGTTCCGGCTGCTCCGGAACATTTCCGGTTTTTGTCCCGAAAAATTCCCAGAAGTTTCCAGAACACTTCTGGCATCCTCCAAGAATTTCCAGGCGTGTGCCAGAACCAATTTGACTTCATGGAATACCCTGAAACAACTTTTCAGTTTCACCGGAACTATTCCGGTGTTCTCTCCAGAACGTTTCCGTTTCGTCCGAAACTTTTTCGGTGATTTTCTCTCAGACTCCCCGTCTAGTATTCAGCAGATAGATGACCCTTAAGTGTGTGACCCTATAGGTTCGGTGAAGTATAGACATGACCCGGAACACTTTCCGATCAATGATCAACATCGGAGCCGTGGACACCCATATTGACCCCTATACCCACACGAATGAATATTCGAGTGAACCTCCCGTTGCCGTGTGCTATTCCTGTTGCTTCACGATATATTACAAAACCCGAGGTGAGATTCATGCATCCCCGTGGATCAACAACTTGTCCACTATGCAAGTTACCTCGTTACCGGTTTTGTTCTCTTTACTCGTTTCCGTGTTCCGGCATCCCAGTGATCAAATCACAAAGTGTCTGGCCAGACGATGATGGATACCGTAACACCGAGAGGGCCCGAGAATATCTCTCCATCGCCGGAGGAGCAATTCCCAATCTTGAGCTATCAAGTTACTTGACATACTTTTCCATGAACCCGTAAGCCGCCGTAATAGCCACCCATTTACGGCTGACGTTTAACAAACCCCAAAGTTCATGAAGCAAGCATGAAGAAACTCGATACTCTCATGGTCTAAGGAATTATGCAAACATTAACTATCTCTGTGTTATTAACCATTAACTCATGACGAATGTATCTCATAGCATAACATCAATCGGGTCGATTCAACACAAGTGTTCTACTAACATTGTGCCCTCAAAATTGCCGGCATAGACATGCCCATGATCAGGAAAACAGGATCATCATGCAATACTTGAGCCAGTCTTAGAGGCAAGACTAGGAATACATTTTACCGTTTATTATACCACACGTGCACATGAGTTTCCCTCCGAGCCTCGTGGTTATTGCAGACTCGAGAATCATTGCAGTTATAGCATGGAATATAAACATTCATTACAAACTCGGAGATACAAAGTAACTGTTATTACTGCCTCTAGGGCATATCTCCTACACAGATTAGGGTGGATGGACGGCTCATGGAGGAGTTTTGCGGGAGTCCGAACCGATTCCAAGCCCGCTTCTGACTGCCCTGGCCAACCGAAACCCCTCCTCCCTCGCCCGCGCGCGTTCCCGCCCGGCGCCACCTGCCCGCATTTATGCTGTTGTAGAGCGCGCCGCTCAGCATTGAAGGCGGCTCAGGGTGGACGCGAGCTCTCACTGCCTCCGCCATTGAAGCAACGCACCGGCCGAGGGCGCCGCCCGCTGCACGCCCGGCTGAACACGCCTCCTCGCCGCATTCAAACGCATCAATTAAACTCGCGTGGAAGCCGAGAAACCTACTCCGGCCACACATCCATTCATCAGCGGGGCGGCATTAAACGCAACGCCGACACAGCTCCTCCCCTCCGGCCTCTATTTAAACGAGGCCAGCTGCCGGGCAAGAATCGCACCCCTCCCCCGTCCCCCATCTCCTCCTCCTCCATTTTCTCCACTCTTCCGATGGCTTCCGAAGAGCAGTTATCCGGCATACAAGCCGGTTGGGTGGCCCGCCGAGCCCACCGGATACGAGCGAGGCAGCTCGCGGCGCCACCTCCCTCGCCTAGCCCGACGGAGCCAGTTGCCGGCCCAAACCGGCGCGTGGTTCAGCAACAAGCTGCTCCTGGCCGGCACGTGAGGAAGCACGGCGGCACGGGCATCGTCGCTGCCGTGGACGACGGCTCGTCATACCGCGCGTCCTCTGCCTGCGAGCGCGCCATCCGCCGTCAACGCACGCGTAACCGCGCTCTGCCGGCAGAGGAGGAAGACGCCGGCTCCACGAAGATCGAAGAGTCGGCGGCCAGCGCGTCCGCGTCCGCCGCCAACAACGAGGGAAAGTAGAACACGGGAGGCCGCCGCAGCTTGGGTCCCAAGAAGGCCACCATCGGCGCGTCGCCGGCTTGTACAGCCAGTGACATGTCCGGTTCTATATCTTAGACCATCGTCGACCCCAACCTGGGCTCCGGGGAAGCACCCTTCCCCTCCGGCTGAAGCACCCTCTTTGCCACTCCGATGAGCGGCGTAGCCGGACATAGGGAAGATACGGGGGAAGAAAATGCCTCCGGGACTCCCGGCAGTCCGGTTAGCGGGCTGCCGGACATGGGGAAGACAAAGGGATCCGCCGCAGCCGGCCGTAGACTAGTGTAGGGTATCCGTGTTGTGGGAGTGGAGCTCCGTGCGACCATACGTGCACATAGTTTTACCTTTTTAGTTAAAATATCTTCAGAATGTAACTATTTTCGTCCGGTTTGTATGAAATCCGTCATGTTTGTATGAAATCCGGACGTGTTTGCACGAATTTCTTTCGGTTGGTTCGAGTTGTTGTCAAAATGTATGCGGCTAGCGCTGGATGGCGTCCTCCCACATCCGTGTCCGCGGACTGGTCCCCCCCCCCCCTGTCCGCGGACGGATGCGGGAGGATTTTTGCGGGTTGCCATTGGAGATGCCCTAATAGCCCAAGAGAATCTACATGCATGTAGCCAGTAAAACCAAACGAAACATCACAGTGATTATCACTTGGAAGTGGGTTGCGGCAGCAAGGGAGCCAGGCGGCCCTCGTCGTGATTCCCAGGGTCCGCTGTGTGTCACTTCCGCATCGGTTCCCATAACCTAAAGGCACGTCTTGAGTGTGTCCACAATCTAGCGACATTGTCATGAGCATGGCCCCGCCCCCGATGACGGGAGGTTCGTGCCTTCCACAAGCATGAGTGTGGGAGTGGGACAGCATCACCTCATTCGCCTCCCTGCACTGCGCCACCATCAATCTGCTCGATCTCAGTCACAGTCAATCGCTAGTAACCTGTAGGTGGAGAAGAAATGGTCGTGATGTTTACTTCTCTTGGCTGTAGTAGGCATAGGCTGGGACCCCGGTGTGGGCGCGCGCGAAGGGCTTGGGGCAGGCAGTGTCCAGCACGGCCTCCTGCAGACACGGCCACGTCAGCACCAGCGTCCTAGCGGTGCTCTAGTAGGAGATGGTACGTGCTGCTCACCGGCACCGACGTCAGCGGCCACGGGGAAGGGCCATCAGATCGGATCGGGACGGATTAGGGATTGGTTGATGAGAAGGCGTCGGGGAAAAAGATCGTTCGGGGTGTATCGACCGTACGAGGGTGGGGTACCATTTTAGGGATGGCGTGTGATCGAGGGGATCGGTGGGAGTACTAACGAAACAACGTATGGACTACCCCTTTAGAAGTAGAGATGTCAGATATCACTATGACATTCATTTTTCATATTTAATCACTGCTCATCTCATACATTATGGGAATATAATTTTAGGAAGAATATTATAAATTTATTCATCTGAAAGCATCAAAATATAAAGTAAGGTCTTAGTGCCTCCAAGTGTAGAATGGCATACCCGTTCATTCACTATGTTGGCTTGGGATTTTTTTTTTCAATTGAAATATCATTCTTTATGAATTCATTTTTGTGAGGGACGACGCATGCATCAGATGCAGGTGAGACGGTGATGATATCAACAATCATTACAAGTAATTACGAGAATATGCAGAGAAGGGTCGTCACCGGCGAGGAGGAGCAGCGACACGTGTGGGTCCTGGACTACAAGCAGGAGGGCAGGGATGGTGCATGTACCAAGTTTAGATGGGGCATGAGTGGCGTCCACCATGTGGAATTACAAGTTGGTGCATGGAGGGGCTCGTGAAAGCGACATGTTATAGTTTGAAGACCTAGCGCATCGCTTTGGAATTGACCACATTCATCATGAACTAGATCGGGATCGCGCCTTGGCGCAAGGGTGCCAGTCCCAACGTTTTGGTTAAGCAGATAATGCTAAATCAATAGTAATCCAGGTTCTGGCGCCATATTCTTATTTTGTTGCTGGCAGGTGGTGCCTGGCTCAACACATTACCCGGACGTGTAAACAAAGCACAAATTTTTGCAACAGTAATCAAACATAAGATTGTCTTTATAGATAGCATAACTGTTGCCAACACATCTTGGCACATTGTCTGGTCCATCCCATAGATGCAGCACGCCTAATCCTAAATAATGACATAATGACAGATCCAAAATAAAAAGAGCAAAGTAGCTGCCTATGATAGATTGCTATTTGATCAGAAAGCATAAAGACCCAAGCAAGGAATAGTAATCGCCCATGTCAATAGGTTCACAACTATACATTCATTACGGAGGATAGATGCTTAATATAAGAAGCAAGTCAGATTCCAAAATAACAAAGAGCAGAGTAGCTGCTCTTTGATAGATTCTATTTGATCACAAAGGCATAAAGACCCAAGTCATACCATACAATGGTTGTCCACGACAATAAGTTCACTACAATATACCAAAAGCAAGAGATACATCATAATAACAAAGTACATCAAAAGGTGTAGCGGTTGCCAATGCATCTGAAGCTCGTAGCAAGCACGCAACTTCCCATGCAGAGTATATGTCCTGGCAAGAAGAGAAAAGGAGATGGAGCACCACACTACATAATTTATTAGACTATAAAGAGCACTACAATATCACAATAATTTGAAGGAGCAATTGTATGCCTACTCATGATCTCAATAGATGCGACTTTGGTACATGTATTTCTTTGATCATTTTTCATTTGAATAATCACGATCTTAAAATTATGACGGTGCAGTCTGGTTATAATCAAATCAATCAACCAGCTATGCAAGTATGATAGTTATCAACAGAGAGCCACATCACGCCAGTTCTAAATTGCAGGATAGGTGCTATGCAATAGGAAGCGCGCCTTGGCGCGCGTTGCCCGGCCCTAGCGCAAGATCCAAAACAGTACAGTAACTCAAAGCTCGACGCATCAAGTTTGGCGAAAAGGAATAGATCAAAAGCTATGCAGTATGATAAATCAGAATTAGATCAAATCATTTATATAGAAAGCAACACACTCCACAGGTCATTCATAATAATTAGATCAAGTCATTTGTACATAAAGAGAATGAAGGCTGAGTAGTGCATTAGAGGGTAGCTGTACAGTACAAAAAACATATCACATTGCTCTGCAGCGGAGCGCTTAGTTTGTGCCCCCATCTTGTCATATCGATGTAAAATTGATTAGTTTTTGGAGCGGAGCGCTTAGTTCGTGCATTTCTTTCATGATGCATATATCATAAGAAAAATACAAAATTCTATCCTCTTATAAAATTCTACCTTTAAAAAGATCAAAGCAATCCAAGTTTTATTAGGACATGCAATGGTCAATCAGGACAAAGCAGCAATGTAACAATTATTGTCAGCTAACTCTAATGTAATTTGACAGTATGGTAAATCATATTTTTGTTCCAATGGTCTTGCTTTACCTCCCGCGGTCAGTATTGTAAAGCTCGGATGATTTTAGGGCTAACCTTACAGACACCAGTGCAACTGATTTTAATCGAGCATACATTCAAATCAAGCGCATCTTAAACCATTTGATGAACTAACAATAAACCAACTTTTATGAACAAAATCAAGAGCACAGCTTGAACCATTTGATAAACTAACAATAAATCAAGATCATCTCAATTTTGGATTCAATGGCAATATGCATGTGTTGTGAAGATGGAGGAGGCACATACATGTGTGATGCCCAAATAAAGAGCTTGATATTGTCGTCATGTCAAGATGACCAAACAAATGCAGTTCTTCTCTGGTGCAAGCATGATCCAAGATAAACAGCAATAACACTCATTCATTTTTCTCTCTTTATATGAATAACCGACTCAGCATTCTGGCACATGGATATTCAGCCAGTAAAATCATGATTTGTCCATAGTAGGACTGCTAAATGTGATTGGCACAAGGCGCAGCTCTTGACAGAACGTCAGACCAATCTGACACTGAAGATGATCTCCAAATGTCGGTGCTTGTATGGTCAACCAGCAACCAATAGAAAATTAAAACAAACATGACTAATTATGTACTCCCTCTGTATCAAATATAAGATGTTTTTATTAGTCGATAGTAGATACTATCCAGGATATTGCTACTGGCTATCGGTTGCATAAGTAATAAAAAAGTTGCACATCAGGATTATTTGTTCTCTCCTAGTTATTCTGTTGTCAAATAAATTTCTTCTCATGATCGATGCACAAAAAGAGGCCTTATATAGCTCTGGGTACATGTGAAGCAAACAATAAATTTTCAGCTAGTTCCAAGCGTAAAATCTGGCATCATAGTTACAGAGTTTATCTGCGTGCATCAAACAACGCAGATGGTAGGGGCAGCGTTGCATCTATCAATAAGAGAACAGTCACAGAGCTAATGCTAAACCTCCCAGATGAATCGGTATAGGAAATATCAGACATATCCAACAAACAGAGAGGCAACATGAGGCACTGAAGTGGAAGAAGAGTTTGTAGATTTGCACTGATGCATATACAGTTTACATAGACTTCAGTTTTCATCAGATGACAATAGCTTGGTAAATACTTGCTTCACAGCTAAACAGTTTGCCAACAAAAATAGAACTCAGGTCTCCTGGACCATTTGGTAATCACATGATCAGTAAACGGGAAAACTCATTCCAAACAAACTATGCTTAAACTAATTAATGATTAATCAGTACAAAACACAAAGAGGACTGCTATCATGCACATGATAGATGTTTGCACATATATCATTATTTTCTCACAAAACAAGTAGTACGGCTGCAGTGGCTTTAGATGTACCCAATTTAGTAATCCTTTTATCTTTAGCTGTACCAAATTTAGAAATCTATCATGTAACTTATTGGAACAACACGGCAAGTGAAAACATCCTTTTATCTTTAGCTGTACCAAATTTAGAAATCCTATGTTAGCCCTGAAGTTTTGTAGTCACTTCCCTCACAAACTCACAATCAATAAGTTCATCAAGATCTTGCATCCAAAATGAAAGATATAAACTATTATATTGCTTATAAGAGAAGATACAATTTTTGTATCATTCAGCTCTGTCAAACTGTACAACCACAAAATTTGCAAACAGGAGGAGGTGAGTAGAGCCGTGAGTATCATTTTGGTTTACATAGAAAATTAGGAATTTGCAAACAGGAAAAGGTTTATCTATACATATCAGCATGGTTATATATCAGTATTACTATTTGTCCAAATCGGGAGATTTGCTGCTGGGATTAAGCCGGCCTAATGTTGGCTGTTGCTAAACCTTGCTGCCAGCCATTCATACAATTTCAGTGCAAGTAGCAAGCAGCCAAGCACAGCGTAACACTTTAGCAGAGCAAGCAGAAAGGTAGAGAAAAAAGAACGGAGAGGCTACCTGCAGGCTGCAACAGTTGGAGCATGGAGGCGGCTGTCGGAATGCATGAGTTTTCACAACATCAGAGCAGGGCCAAGAAGATCCTGGCTGAGGCGGAACGAACCCAACGGCGGATGACGGATACTGAAAAAAGTCTACAAAACGATTGGCCATACAAAGGTGGCCACATGTATTCCTTCAAGTCCGCCTTGACCTGAACATCAGAAATCACCAAAATCAAATAAACAACACATAAAGGTGCTCTGAACCCAAATCTTTTCTTCATAAACATGGAGAAACATTGGTGAACAGAGGAATCTTACGTCATATAAAAAATAAATTAAGATATTATAAGCAAGAACACCAGATAAGAGCGCTATAAAGTGCAGCAAGCTAACAAAATTTAGTTTAGAATATATGCTAGCAAAATAGACATGTACCATGAGAAGGAAAAAGACAAACCTAAGAAGATGATTGATCATTTCCAAGGAAGCATATATTGACCTTAGAATAGGGTTGATCCTTCTTGATTGTAAACCTATCAGCGCACCATATCAATTCTTGCTACACAATGTAGCTCGCTAGCAGTCTACACTGCAATAAAAGAAGATCTAAGTAAGTGCACATTTATGCTCTATGTAAGAGCATAGAGGAAAATTCAATTGTAACTATAAGTTTTATCTCATAAGGCAACAAAGTGAGCAGTAAAATAATACAAAGCTACGAAAGGAAAATTCAATTGTAAACTCAGTAGTAGCATAGAACTTTAAATCGGAACAGAAGTCGATGCTAGGTCAATATCATAATTTTAATTTTGTTGTGTAGCATTAGTTGGAAAGAGAAGTACAGAAGAGCATTTATCTAGCCTAGCGACGAGTGAAGGAAAGCTGTAAATCTGTAAGGTAGTCAAAAAACAGCGTCGAGCTTGATTTAAAGATCTGCTTCATCCATGACACATCTATATCCCATCATAATGTACAACAAAATGGTATGGAAGATGAGTTCTACATGTTTTCCTGTCCACTGATTATGAATAGAAATGTAGCATTAAACCTAAATCAATCCTCTGATTGCGTACATGTCATGCCAGTTTATACACAAATAAAAGGAGCTATAGCCTTACAGTCATCGTCAGGGTATGCATTACCACAAGACAAATAAAAAGGATACAATCTGAAACACAAAGCGATAGTAGCATAGGGCCCTGAGCAAAAGGAAGAAGAAACACAAAGATTTAGTTAGTGGCAATAGGAGAACAAATAAAGTAAATTGTACTATATATAGCTAGCTACGGCAATGTCCAAAATCAAATTAAAATCTAACAATTAGATCCACTTGTTCAGTTTTGGGCCCAATGGATCAGAGAACATACAGTACAGTTTAACTCTTTGTTTTGTATGGGAGGCTACGCAGTCCACATCGGCGAAATATATGGACTGAAACAGTTCAGTCATCCATCTATGCGCCATCTATCTATTCCAGGCAGGTTTAGCATCACACAACATACGGTAGCTAAGAACAGAACCAAGAAAGCTGCAGTGAAATTTTGGGCACCACAAACAAACCCCCCCAATTTCCCGACCAAAACAACTATATCTATGGGCCATGTATTTTCCAGGCAGATTTGAGTATGGCACAACATACTGCAGCTAAGATCTGGAGTGGAATAAGCATTCTTTTCAGTGGAGCTTTTTACAACCCAAAGCCCTTTTATACAGAGCTAGCTTCAGTTGCAATAACAATAAACAGTTTGACAGTCACGGACGACTACAAAGTGTGATACCCGGCAAGATACCCTATCCTAAAACAACTGAGCCAAGGATGAAAACAAACATTTTTTCAGCGAAATCTTGAGCACCCCATGAAAAATCCCTCAACATAGACCCTTGGCGCGTGTAGAAACGGATAAACCTAATGACCATAGAAGCTACTTCGAACAACAATTAAGCTGGCATTTTTGCATTGCCTCCATTAAGCTGGCATTTACCACAACGGCAACAACACAATAAACTCAATGCTAACAAAGTTTGTCTAGCAAATCTAGCCAGTGAGCAAATATCCAAGAGTAGAAATGGATAAACCTAATGACCATAGAAGCTACTTCGAACAACAATTAAGCTGGCATTTTTGCATTGCCTCCATTAAGCTGGCATTTACACACAATGGCAACAACACAATAAACTCAATGCTAACAAAGTTTGTCTAGCAAATCTAGCCACTGAGCAATATCCAAGAGTAGAAACGGATAAACCTAATGACTGCAGAAGCTACTTCGAACAACAATTAACCCTACACATTCCAACCCTTTCGAACAACTCGGTACTCAAATCATTTTCATGAATTGCAAAAAAGCATCATTTAGTTACAGCTATTTCCTTTTCACCCAAACCTTTTCACCCAAACCTATTTCCTTTTCACCCAAACCTATAACATCAAGAAACATGACAAGTTTTTTATTTCTAAAATGACATAAAGCAACATGCAAAGATTTTTATGTGAAAATTGACTGAATATTTGCATATTACAGGCCACACGCCACAAGCAAGATAATGGAAACAACACAATGGAAATAAATACAGAGTTCCAAGAGGACGTAGGATATGATGCTAATAGCCAAGCAAGTAATATATACTGTATATGTTAAACAGAGAAGTCATCCGTTATTTATCATGCAACACAAAAGCTGTAAGAAAATAATATAGATGGAATCTTTATGGATTGCACAAAAGCTTTACCTAGAAAATAAAAAATTTCTTCAACAACCTAGTGCGTAGTAGCATGGATTGCACAAAGAAATTAAGAAGACCAAGGGGGGGGGGGGGGGGGGGGGGGGTATCACCAATGCAAGAAGAACGCTCCACCATAGTTCCCCCATTTCCTTTAGATTCATAAGCATATGGCATCCGACAATAATACATCAGGATGGGAACCTGAATCAACAGTTAGGTTTGCCTTGATTATTCAAGCTAGGCTACAAAATATTAAATGAGGGGTTATTGCATATACAAAATGGTTAAGATGTAAAAAATGAATATAGCACAAAAACGCAAGCAGTAGATAGTAATGTACCAGATGTTAAATCAGCTAGTGGAAGACTTCTCTCCATGTTATTCTTCTTGCCCATTGAAGAAGTCTGAAAAAAAATAGTAGCTAGGTAAAGCATAAATACCTGATAGAAGGCTATCTCCTTATTAATGTTTCAGCTCAATCACCAGGATTACTGCATCATTTTTTTAGCTAACTCAAACTGAAATAAAATAGCACTGTGAAGCAAAAAAAAAAACATGTACTGACATAATGTGGATTTGGAGGTGGCGGGGGTCACGTGAGGGAGGGATGGCCAGACGAGGCGAAAACAATGTTGATGCAGCACGGATGGCTAGCCTCATCGTCCATCTCTACAGCCTGCGCTCCTCCTGCCGAGTCCAGATGAATGGCGATGGCTCGACCTCCTCTTTGTCTTCGCGGTCGACACCCCTTCCGAGTCCCAATCAACAGCGACATCGTCGTGGACAACTTGACATCCTCGTCTGTGTGTGCAGCCTACCGTCCTCCTGCCGAGTCCTGCAACTCCGCAAGACCACTCATTGATAGCACATGCAGGCTGCAGCAAGAAGACAGCACGGTCACACATCTCGCAGGAAGACACAGGGCCAACACATTGTAGTGAATTAACTTCACATATAAAAAACAACAACACCCCGGAAAGACCAGTATCCAGCAATTTCCAACAGTGCACGGAGATCGGAAGTTACCACCAAACTCTAAGAAACAATGTCTATATAAGAGCAGCCAGTGCAGTAGTAGTAACCAGCAAGAACCAGGAATATGAAACCATCAAGCGGTATGCTAGACGAAAAGGAGAGAGCACAAAGTTACATAAAAACACAGACGCAAAGAAGAAGCAGAAATTCTGAATTTGAGCGCAACCATTTTAGAGAGCTAAACTATGCTTCCAGACATCCATTTGAACGAATCCTAATTCTGAAGACGAATATAATATAAACTGACTGAATAGCAAACCAAAGGAGTTTAAGCATTAAATTAGGCACCTGGTATAGTAAATAGACCTAAAGATGACAGCATAAAACAAACAGACCAAATAAACCAGATTAAGCACAACAGTCCAAATGAACCAGATTAATCTAAAACCCACTTACTAAATTGCACACAGACATAATAATCATAAAATGCATGCATCACAGATTGAGCTCACATTTTACAAACGACCGCATCTTCCTGACAGCCTACTACCCCAGCTAGACTCCAATGAACAATTTTCACAAACCATTTATGCAACGCCATTGGCTTGTTTGGTAGCCTCAACAACAGACACATGCAAACGGGACCAACAAACAAAACAACAGGTCACTGTTATGACAAAGCCAAAAAGAAACAAAATAAAACAAGCAAGAAGAAAAGGAGACCACAAAAATCTAAGCAGGGAATGGTACTCTTTGCCTCTACCAATAAGGCAATAAACAGATTCACTCATTGACCAACCTGCAGACCAACACGAACGACAAGCACGAATAGACTAAATCTAACAGCAGCTCCGGACGCAAGATGAGGAAAACACACCGCCGTACGAACGTAAGCCTAGGTCTGTAAAGGAAGAGGAGCATAGAGGAGTGGGAAAAAAAGAGCCGACCTGCAGATTCTTGGACGAAGACGAGGCTGGCTGACACAGATCGAACATAGTTAAGCTGAAACTAAAAGCATCAGACCACCAAAACACCCCAAATTCCAGAACCTGAGATCCCATGGCACCCAGTCCAACAACGAACCATCTCATGAACCTAATTAAGTAGTGTATATATGAACCCCAACAATAGGACACAGCTGAAGAACAACACGAGTAGCAGCTGCATGCAGATCCAACTCTGTGAAGTAGTAAACAAAAGGCCCAGAAAAATCACCTCCAGAGGACGTCTCCGAGGAGCATAAGTCGCCATCCTTGTCTTCGTTCCACTCACCGTCTCCACGAGACTCATCTCCTCGTTCCCACACTTGCCTGCATCCGAGAGTCAAATCGTCAGAAACCCACCAGAAGAGGAACGCATCGCGTGCTCGTCTCTGCGGAGCAGCGACGCGAGCAGCGGCCTGCACAGTCTTCCTGACGATGGCAAGGGCCAAGCCCGACGGGGAGAGCAGCGACGTCGGTGGGCCCGGCGACGGGAGAAAAAGGGAAGGAGAGGGCGGTGGGAGCGCGATGGATCAGAGGCGACTCACCTCGGTTTGTCCTCTTCCCAATGGAGCACGAACGTGAGGACATGCTCCGGCGCTCCTCCCGTTGATGGCAAAGTAGGAGAACGGGCGGCGGCGGCTGGTCGTGGATCTCCTCTTCCACCGCTGCCTATTGCCCCTCCTCAACTTGAGAGCCGGTGGCGAGGGGCGTGCTCGATGGGGAGAGCAGCGCGGCGGCAACCAGCTCGGTGACAGGAGATGAACGGGGAGGAGGGGGAAAATGAGCGCGGCGGCGGCGGTGGAGCGAAGAAGCGGGCTGCAGCACGGCGGCGGCTGCGGTAGAGAAGGGGAGGGGCGCGGCGGGGAGAATCGGCTAGGGTTCTCACCAATCGGGCACCCTCCTCGCCCCTATGCGAAATGCAACCACCCACAGGACGCCACGCACGGCCACGCAAGCGAATTCCCGCAAATGCCCTCGGCGGGGTGTGAAAATTACAGGCGGTGGCACGATATTTTGACCGCAAAAGACATACACCGGACGCCTCCCCAGGTACACTCGCTGACAGACGCGGCCCACACGCGAGCTGCCCCACACGTCAGCGAGACCTGTCCGAAAATGCGGAGTAAGAAAAAACCGGGGAGGGACCAAACTATTCATTGCTACAGGGAGGGGCTTCGATCCGACGGCCCATCTCGTCCGGTGGCTCGATCCGACGGCCGGAAACGCATCAAGGAGCTGAATCGGACGGCCGAGACGCCCTAAGCTCTGAGTGAGCCGGGAGTCAGACATGAGTCTTGTTTCTGGATATCATGAATAGATGAACAATGTACCCACCATCAACGACGGACCGCTAGAGGCATGTGAGGGTTTGTTTCTTCGGTTGCAATGCACGGATAATTTTGCTAATTATTACATAAATGTCATAAACGCTATGAAAAAAAAGAGATAACCAACGTAAAAAAACCAGCAAGAAAAAGCACGGAACTAAATCATCGCTATAGGCGAGCGTACCATCCTGGAGAGCAACTAGTTGACGAGCGCTCTTCGGGGGTGGGCTGAGAGCGTGCCACTTGGTGCGCTCTCAGCTGCCGCTACGTGTCACGCTCTGAGCGCTCCCTCCGGATTTTGTTTTTATTTTTATTTTTCCGCACGCGTTTTTGACTTTTTAAACGGTTTTTTTCATGGTTTTTCCCCACCTTTTGGTTTTTCACCGGTCTTCCTTAACTTTGGGACAAAAAAAAAATCGCGAAAAAACTTGTTTTTTTTGCTTCCGCGAGAGGCACGGTTTTGCTTTCGCGAGAGGCATGGTCGTGTCTCTCGGAAATGGAAAAATACGTGTTTTCCGAACGAAAAGAGGCACGGCCGTGCCTCTCGCGAAAGCAAAACCGTGCCTCTCGCAGAAGCAAAACCGTGCTTCTCGCGAAAGGAAAAAAACAGAAAACGCGGTTTTTTTCGTTTTCCGAGAGGCACGGCGGTGCCTCTCACGAAAGCAAAACCGTGCCTCTCACGGACGCAAAAACGTGCCTCTCGCGGAAGAGAAAAAAACAGAAAACGCGTTTTTTTTTCGTTTCCGGGAGGCACGGCCGTGCCTCTCACGGAAGCAAAATCGTGCCTCTCGCGGAAGCAAAACCGTGTCTCTCGCGGAAGGAAAAAAAAAACACATTTTTTTCCGTGCCTCTCGTGAAAGCAAAACCGTGCCTCTCGCGGAAACAAAAAAAATGCGTTTTTTCGCGAAATTTTGTTTTTTCAAAAAAAAAATCCAAAAGTTAATGAAGACCGATGGACAACCAAAAATACAAAAAAAACCGAGAAAAAAACCGTTTAAAAAGTGAAAACACGTGCGAAAAAATAAAAATAAAAACAAAATCCAGAGGGAGCGCGACACGTTGCGGCCGGTGAGAGCGTGCCGAGTGACGCGCTCTCAGCCCACCCCAAGTGATCGTTGGAAGGCTCTTGAAGGAGCGCTCCTTAATTAGTTGCTCCCATTAGTTAGTGATTTCGATCATCCTGCGCGTCGGTGGGTGCTCTAAGCCCAAAAGCAGTTCTCTGTGTTCACGTTTCGGGCCTATCTTTTACATCTCAGCAGCCCAAAAGCTTGCTCAGCCCGCCCAGGATTACCGCGATTATCTGTACTAGTAGGCGGAAGGTGCGGCGGCACGCCGCACCCGAGTTTAAGCCTGTTATTTAGCAAATGTGTATCTTTGATGTAATATTTATTTTTATTTTTTTGGTAATCTTATCTTTTCATTAAAAAAAGTGGAAAATGGTAATTATAATTATTGTTTATCCATAGTTATTGTTTATCCATTTTTACTATTTATAGAAAAGTGATGTAATATTTGTTTTCACTTTTTTGGTAATTCTATCTTTTTCATTTTATTTAGAAGAAGATGGAAAAAAAAAAGTACTGTTCATTAAGGGGGTAGTGTTCATGATACTCATGGTTTATTGTTTATCCAGAATTACTATTTACAAAAAAGTGATATAATATTTGTTTTCACTTTTTTAAAAAAAAATTTATGTTCATAATAATTTCAATTTTAAAGGAGAAGGGGAAAAAAAGAGATATAATATTTGCTTTCATTTTTTTGGTAATTTTATCTCCTTAATTTTAATTTTGAAGAAGAAGGGGAAAAAAGAGGTAGAACTGTTCAGGAGGGGGGTACTGTTTACCCCCAATTACTATTTACAGAAAAACAGTGTAATATTTGCTCTCACTTTTTTTTTGGTAATTTTATCTCCTTAATTTAAATTTCGAAGAAGAAGGGAAAAAATGGTAATTTTATATTCTTAGTAATTTTAATTTAGAGGAGAAGGGGGAAAAAAGAGAAACAATATTTGCTTTCATTTTTTCGGTAATTTTATCTCCTTAATTTAAATTTCAAAGAAGAAGGGGAAAAAGAGGTAGATTGTTCATTGTGGGGGTACTGTTCATGGGACTCGTAGTTGTTGTTTACCCACAATTATTATTTTACAGAAAAGTGATGTAATTTCTGCTTTTGCTTTTTGGTAATTTTTATCTCCTTAATTTTAATTTCAAAGAAGAAAGGGGGAAAAAAGAGAAGCACTGCGGCGACAAATTAAAGGGGGAATTTAAAAAAAATAAAGGGGGAATTTCAAAAAAAAAATAAAGGGGGAATTTTTTAAAAAAAACAAGGGGAAAAAGGGAAAGTACTGTTCATCCAGGATACGTATTCATCTGTAACGTGTGTTTTTTTTTAATCTCTGTGTTTTTTTTAAGTAATCCAAGTTTCAAAAAGAGTATTTTCGAAGTGTTCATATTTTTGAAATGTTTGTATAATTTCGCAAATAAATTCATGCATTTTAGAAAATTTTCATACAATCTCAAAAATATTTACGCAATTTTTAAAAACATTCAGGTATTTTATAAAGGTGTTCATGCAATTTTTAAAAGTATTCAGACATTCCAAAAAAATCATGTATTTTTAAATTGTTAACGTATTTTTTTTTAAAAACAAATCTTCTAATTCAAAAGGTGTTAACGACATTTATAACAAAATGGTTATCTATTTTGAAAAAAAGTGTCATTTTTAAAAGTGTTCACGTATTTCGAATAAAAATCATGTAGTATATTAAAATTGTTCGTGCATTTTTTAAAATGGGCATGTGGTTAGAAAGAGAGGTACGTTTTTTTTAAAAAGGCATTTTTTATCCCGGAGCACTGTTCATCGCAGGTACTGTTCGTCTCGGGGGGCACTGTTTCTATGCGGGCACTGTTCACTGACGGGTACTGTTCACCCGGAATACTGTTCACTGTCGATTACTGTTCGACGCATACTATTTTACACGCGCTTACTGTTCATTTCCGGGGTACTGTTCAATTCCGGGGGTACTGTTCACCCGGGGGCACGTGTCGCCCGAGGGGGAGCCCAGCGCCACAACGGCGGACGCACGGGAGGGGCTCCTCCTTAGCAGCTTTAATACTTGTATATATATATATATATATATATATATATATATAAGTAAGCTATAAACAAAAGTGTCCCAAAAAAAAAGCTATAAACAAAAAAACCTAAGACGTTTAGAACAAAGCAGAAACAAGGCGCCACACATGACCGCACGTGACGGCTGCGTCAAGAGGCGCTCGGCGGCGGCAGATCCGTGGCCCAACCTCCACGAAGATCTCCTCGGCGAGGTCTACGCCAGGCTCGACCAGGTCCGCTTCGCCGCCGCCTGCACCTCCTGGCGCGCCGTCGCCTCAATCTACCCGCGGCGGCCAGTTTTTCCGTGGCTGCTCCTCGACCCAAGCGGCTATGACAAGACTAAGTGCTCCTTTGATTCAAAGGAATTTTATAGGATTTCTGGAGGATTGAAACCCTTAGGAATTTTTCCTATGTTGGCCCTTTGAATCATATGATTGGATTCCATAGAAATTTTTCGTATGGAATCTTTTGTACTACATTTTATAGAAAATCTAACATGCACTCCAACCTCTTTTTACAATTTCTTTGTTTTTCATGTGGCATCAAACACTCCTTGCTAATCCTATAGGATTCAAGTTCGCATGCCACTCCAATCCTATACTTTTCCTATTCCTACATTTTCAAAATCCTGCGAATCAAAGAGGCCCTAAACACATGCGCTTCTACTGCCCTGAAAACGGCACGGTCCTTCCGCTCGTTCCACTCCCGGCCCCGAGCGATTTCATCGGCAGGTCTCTCGTCGGCTGTCACGACGGCGGCTGGGTCGCCTGGTACGACGGTGAGCTGAGGATAATGAATCTCTTCTCTGGCATGAAGGTGGCGCTCTCCTCGAAGCAAAGGAGGAAGGTCCGCATACAACGCTGCGCGGAAGCCACGAGGAAGGTCATCTTCTCGTCGCCGCCCACTTCAAATGGTTGTATCCTCTCCGCCATCACGAGCACGGATGACGTCGCAGTCTGCAGGCTAAGCCACCTTCATGGGTGGTCGACACAACAATTGTTTCAGGACCAGAAGCTCATGGATATCGCCTTCTACGGCAGCGAGCTCTATGGACTCACAAGGTATATCGGGAGGCTCATCAAAATCAACATCCGCGTCAACAAACGTGGGACATTGGTGCTCAAGATTGTCGTGTGGGCGACAGTACCAAATCCCTACCCGGAGAGACGTTTTCATGGGTACAGCAGGTACATCGTTGCCCTACCTGGCAAGCTGGTGATGGTGACCACGGAATTTATGGTATGGTGTACCCGCAGGCCATTTTTCACGGTATTTGAACTAGTTGAAGCCGACAGGGGGATGAAAAATTCCACGGGCAAGTGGGTGGAGGCCACGAGCATAGGCGACCATGCCTTGTTTCTGGGGGCAACGTGCTCCAAGGCAGTGCACGTGGTGGCGGCGGGCGGGCGTGGCGGCGTGAGGAGAAACCACGTATACTACTCCCACCCCAGGTCTCTAAGGAACACTATTGATATTCCCAGTAACGCGAAGGTGCTCCGGATGAACTCACGCTCATTCAACGACGGCAGCCGCGTGTATTACAAGAAAGAAGAAGGCGTAGGTAGCAATGTCGATGGGATCACGTCTGTGGGGTACTACGTGTATGGTGCCGAACCTCCCACATGGCTCCTCCCTCCAGATATCTAGCTTGTCAGGATTACTAGCTTCGATGCATTATACATGTACACCGTTCACTGTGCATTTTGATTGTTCCGACTACATTATGACCAACGATTAGTTCGACAACTCACTATTATGTGACAAAATTTGATGATTGAATTCATGCTCGCTTCATTTGTCGTTATGATTTTGGAAGTCTAAAATCCTTGTTCAATCACTCAGGCCAACAAAATACAATTTTTTCTAAAACAGAGAAAAACACATGATGTCTCGACGTGCTAGGGATAAGATTCTTAGACACTAATATTTTTTAATTTTGTCCATTTGTGTTCATATTCACATACGGATCAACCCGTCGCATACACCGGCATTCGGCTCAATTAACCATTTTAACCAGAGAAAAAAATCTGAAAGATCCACATTGCTTTTCCTTTTGCATAGGTCCCGATGGACAGTCCACCTAGTCGAGCCGGTATAGAGGTGCCCAAGGAGTCTGGTTCACCAGATCCTCCCATACCTCCCTCTCGTGACAATGACAGGGCAGAATCATTGTTTTAAGCAACATCATGGTGGCGCGCGTTGCCGCGCCCGTCCATTTTGACGATCGAATGGTAGGAATTTTTCATAACATGCATGCATGAAACATGAAAGTTGCAATTGCATGGGAAAGAAATGTGTCAAAATTTCGGCAACATAACGCGTCAGAAAGAAATGCATCCACAACAGCACTACACAATTGAAAAGCAATTTTGGCCTGTACCAAACGTGTCAACAACATGGTTATAACAGCAGACTCTTCTGAATTAAATTGATCCACATGCCAAATCATGACACCCAAGATTTCCATCACTTCTTTGTTGAATAATCTTTTTTCGTGGCTTGACATTCATTTCATGCTAGTCGTGGAGATTTTAGTTAGAAATTTCGGCAGCAGCATAATGCGTCGGAAAGAAATGCTGATTGCAATCAGTTTTCCAAGTGGATATCTTTGTTCACAGCAAAAAGCATAAGTGTCGAGGTCACTCAACATAATGTGTTTGAAAGAGACATGCTCATTGCAGCTAACATCAGTAACTTCTCTTTTGACTAACAAGAGAATATGGATATCTTAATTGGTTCTAGAAGTATGCACGAGACACGAGTGCTGCTTATAGACAAAATGCAGAATGGTCAGTACTACTTCTGTATCTTCAGGACGCTACATTTATAATTAGTTTAAAAATATTTAATCAACACTGATTAAGAACAGAAATATTTAAATATAGTGGTACAACACCATTACAGTCATTATAATTATATAATGCATGAACATCAACTGAAACAGTTTCAACGTGAATTTGTTGCTAAATTGAGAAAACACAGGAATTTGATTTATTACGCTATTGCTTATTTTATTCTGATGCAAATTAAAGACCGTGTACATCATTAGTCACTTTAGCTCTCTCTCTCTTTATTATGATTGGAGGGTTTTGAACTCAGGGATGGAGAAAGGTCTAGAGCAGCTAGGGCTTTAGCACCAGGCAGTCCGAGAAGCCCATTTAAATGCTATAAAGAGTCGACCGTGGAGAGTATGATCAGGTGAGGCTAGCCACGTCAGGATTGTAATAATCTTCCTTGATTAATACAATCCTTTCTTTTCGCAAAAAAAAAAAAGGAAGGTGAGGCTAGCCACAAACTGTATATTAGGATGACATGGTATGAATTTCCAAAGGGAAAGACCAAGCGCAATCGACTATTCACATTTCTGTGCCTAACACAAGCTGTCATAAATAAGAACACTGGGCAATTTAGGATGAAGATCTGAGTTAAACTAATGGGAAGAAAAATAAATCTAGGAGACACCGTTGATGCTGATGAACGCCGCACAAATGCAGCAGCAAGATGTCATTTCCAGCTAGCTTGCTGCTAATTACGATTGAAATGTGGTACGTGAGTGAACACACAAAATGAAACAATGAGCACCTTGATCATGAGCACACTACTAACTAGGATTGAAATGACATTATACCAATAGTTCAGTATCATAAAAGGAAAATTCAGAGACATGAGATACATTGAAGGCGCTACTATATATGGACCATTAACAATAGTAAAACAACCCTCGGTCCCTCTTTTCACGACGCAACCAGATTTAAAAAAAGGATCACAGATTCACAAGCAGATGTACAATTTTACCCAACACGCCAGATCTCCTAAATCTCTGGTGATATGTTCATTTGTAGAAACTGAGGTGACACAAACCTAGGCATGCAGGCGAACAGTGTCTGCATTGGATCGCATGACCAAAATTAAATCATTCATGAATATTACAATATTATACTAACAAGGATTAGTGTGTTATTGGCCGCACGGACACCTGCATCTCTACCCAAACCCTCTACATAATCAATATTACAGTAATGTATTTGTTATAATTGGAGTTCCATTTACTTTGTTACAGTAATGGATTTGTTATAATTGGCCAGGTCACTTCATCTTGTACTCAATCCTCTGACATCCTTGTGAAGCAAAAGCTGGAAGTTGCTGGAAGTGAATAACTTGTACTCAGCAGTACGCAGTCCTCTCAAATCCTCCATGTCTTATCTCTCCACGCGCCTGCTGCAGCAGTTTGAACATGAGCGTCAGATCAGTTAGATCAGTCACATGCTTTCTATTCCCATTCAACCACGCTGCTTTCAGTTGTGCAATGCGATGGGTGTGCTAGCTCTTCCGTTGTACTTTGTGTATTATTGCGTCCTAAATATAAAGAAAATTTTGTGATTTGTCAAATTTCATAACCGATGATCGTGAGCCTGGCATAGATCTTGCTATAAATTGCATGAAGCGTACGAATTGATTAGGTTTTCTAACTATAATTGTATCCTGGGTACTCGTGATCGTCCTTTATATAAGTTTGTCAGGAGAGATATATTTGGGCATGTTTAATTAGCACGAACAGAAACTTGCCACCGCACACGACATTATTACTTATAAAAAAGGTTACATGTAATAATATTTGATATTTTTTTCACTATATGTAACATATGAAATTGTTAAATTGCATGAAGCAGAAACTTATTTTGAACTGCAAGAAAAGAACTTTGAAATTACATAGAATATTAGTTTATTTTAGTAAAAAACAGAACAGTTTATAAATAAAGAAAATACTCCCTTCGTATCAAAATATAAGACGCCTTTTGAAAATATCATAGTGTCAAAAAACGTCTTATATTTTGATACAGAGGGAATACATAATAAAAACTAAAGGTGGAGAAGATAAAAAAGGAAAACAAATATGTTTTTTTTGGAGTTGGGAAAAGAAATATGTGTGATTTTTTTTTTTTGAGGGTTAAGAAATATGTGTGATGGATCATTGTCAGGCGAGGCGCGGCTGTGAACTTGGGCCCGGCCAATTGAACATGTGTTATCGGGGCCTCGCCAAAAACAGTTCTGCTCGTTTACGTTTGGGGCCCCTTTTTACAACTCGGGTCGGCCTCCTTTTTCCTCGGCTCGGAGCAGCCTGAAAGATCGCTCAGCCCAGGCTTACTCATCGTGATCAACCTCCATATTTACCGAGCCTAGGTTAGGAGAGGTATGCACGTTTAGCAGGAAGAAGAAACATGCCGCCGCACACGACCGCACGTGACGGCTGCGTCAAGAAGCGCTCGGCGGCGGCAGGTCGGTGGCCCAACCTCCACGAAGATCTCCTCCGCGAGGTCTACGCCAGGCTCGAATCCCCGCTCGACCGGATCCGCCTCGCTGCCGCGTGCACCTCCTGGCGCACCTTTGCCTCGACCCACCTGCGGCGGCCCGTTTTCCCGTGGCTGCTCCTCGACCCAAGCGGCCATGACAAGACGACACCCATGCGCTGCTACTGCCCTGAAAACGACAAGGATCTGCCGTACGTCCCACTCCCGCTCCCGGGCGATTTGGTCGGCAGGTCGCTCGTCGGCTGTCACGATGGCGGCTGGGTCGCCTGGTACGACGATGAGCTCGGGATCATGAATCTCTTCACTGGCGTGAAGGTGCCGCTCTCCGCCAAGCAAAGGAGGAAACTCCACATACAGTACTCCACTGAAGACGCGCGGAAGATCATCTTCTCCTCACCGCCCACTTCAAACCGTTGTATCCTCGCCGCCATCACTAGCATGGATGATGTTTCGAGTAGATTTTGACCAACTATCAGTTCAACAACTCACTATTATGTGACAAAAATTGATGATTGAATTCATGCTCGCTTTGTTTCCATTATGATTTTGTAACTCTAAAAACATGTGTCCAATCACTCAGGCAGACAAAATATGTTTTTTTTTCTTCTAAAACGGATAAAAACCCATGACATCTTGACACGTTAGGGATAAGATGATCATTTTGTCCCTTTGTGTTCTTATTATTCATACACAGCTCAAGCTTCTGGATACATAGGCATTCGGCTCAAGTTCCCATGTTAATCGGGAGAAAAATATAAGATCCACATTGCATTTCCTCGGGTCCAGAGGTGCCCAAGGAGACGTTCCACCAGATCCCACCCTTTCCTCTCGCGATAATGGTGGGTTGACTTCATAGTTTTAAATACAAGATTGTCTCGGGGCAATGGCTTTGGAAGGGCATCAAACTAAGTTGTTTAGCGCCATTTAGTGTGCTAATGCTTCGGTTGCTATTTGTCAGAGTCCGCTATATAAAACTTTGTGCGGCATTCACAGCGGTGAAGGTGCCTGACCATGTGCCCGTCAAAGGCAACATCACGGAGGGAATGGAGTCGCGGATGCGAGGAGAGGACCTCGGTCATATGAATTATGCCTATACCGCGTCGTTGTTGTTGTTCGACATGGTTGAGTAAGTGGGCTATGAGAGGTCCATCCACACCTTCTTTACCGACGAAGACTTCTTGAGGTTTTTGTTCTTCCCTTCCACACAACCTAGGCATGCAGGCGTACCGCGTCTACGTTGTATCGCTTGACCAAAATTAAAGTTTGCATGAATATTACAATATCTCTCCCTAATAATAATAAAGCGGCGATCGCTTCTGTCGTCCGTCGTTGTGGTCGTTTTGCAAATAGACCCTCCTGTTTTCCAGAAATTGCACCCGCAGTCCCTCTGTAAGTGAAATCTGGGAAAACGTTTCGATTTTTTTACAAAAAACACCCTGTGATTCGGTGACGACCGGCTTGCCCGCGCGGCGGCTCACGCGAGCGAGGCCGAGGGACGGCCCGGACGGTCGATGGTGGCGCTTTCGTCGTTGTCATCACGCATGTAGACGAGGCAGTGGGGACTGGGGAGGATGGCGGCGCCGGTCGCAGGGGAGGCCGAAGGGCGTGGAGAAGCCAGATCCGGGGCGGAGGACGAACGCCGGCGGCTTGGGGACACGGATCCCGCGGATCTGAGCGGCGGCGCGAAGACGTCTGTGGTGATGGTGGCGTCAGCGACGAGGCTCCTTGCACATCATGGCCAAAGAAAGATGGTATAATCTCCAGAGACTCCAAGAACTCCAAGAAACAACAACGGCACGTCGCAGAAGCCATCACCTGCTTGTCGCCAGCCGCCTGGACACCAGCTTTGGGGTTGAGCGGATGCGCCACCGCGTTGGGCACCTCCCTCATCTCCGCCACCACGGGGTCGGTCCACTCCACCCGCGCCTCCCCTCCGCCCGCCGCGGAGCTCGACTCCCCAGCCTCCGAATGCCCCCGCTCTCAATGCCGCGGCGCGGTCGAGGGAGGGGCAGAGGAGCTGCCGTTGCGGCCCGCGGAGCTCGAAGAAGAAGGAATGACCCTGGGCGGCAGCGCCCCCTTGCCCTTCCGGTCGACCCCCGTCGCGGCGGAGCTCGACCCATTGGCGCCGCCTCCGGCCTGCTGGAGGTGGAGGGGCGTCGCGCGGGGAGGTGGCGGCACGGCAGCGCTCGGGGCCTCATTGGAGGAGGCGTTGGAGCGCTGATGGGCTGGTTCTTGGCCGCGGTCGTCCTCGTGTGCTGCTCCTTGCACCTGCTCATGGCCAAAGAAAAATGGAAGAACCGAGAGGCAGGGGAGAGAAAGGAGGGAGGGAGAAGGAGAGGTGCGGTGGGGGAGGCGCGCTGGAGCTCCGGTCGGACGCTGAGAAGGGAATTGGGGATGTGGGGAAGAGACGAGAAGATGAGAGGACGGGGCTGAGAAGATAAGGTTCGGAGGGCCAAACGGCGCGCCCGCGCGCGAGACTGCTGAGCTGTAGACACCGAACGCTTGATTCTCGCCATGCAAAGATTAAAGAAAGAAAAAGTTAACTCTGGGCTCGCCGTTGCTTTACTTCTCCGTATCTACATGCACAATTGCACAGGATTGACGGGTAGTTGGATACATGCACAGGATTGACGGGTTTTGTTCTACATTTTTTCTTCTTTTATTTTTTGAGAAAATATTTAAATCCTTTTTGACACACACACGGCAACATATATGCCTGGACGATGAATGAAATAAATACATAAATTATTTCCAGGCACTGCTGATTCCGGTTTATACGAGTGCATAATAAACTAACAGAGTCTTTATTTTTTCTCAATAAAGTTGTTGTTCTGGATCAGGAAGAATATGGCATGCTTGACGCCTCTGAAGATGGTTATGTTGAAGGTGGTACGGAGGAACGAGGCAATCACCTTATACATCCTTTTGACCCAAACATTGATGCTATGGAGAAACAAGAACAATTGCATCCGGATAAAATTACATTGAAAGTGATGCAAATACTATATATATTTTTGTCTGATGTCAGTGCAATAATTAATCTGTCGGTGTGATATGCTTTGTCACTAGGCATGGATAGACTAATTTAATTACATTGTCATACTGAAATCGGACGAAAAACATGGTGTATACTCTTACTTCAATTTTATTTTTCTGCTTTCCAAATTGCTACAAGGAGAAACATGATACTCTAGCATGCAAACAACACATATGTTCTTATGCTTATGTCCAGCGTAATTATATTTATTTATAAGTAGCTACATATGCTACAAATTTTATATCAGTTTTCTAATCAACTACAAATTTATATAGTATACAAACCTTTCATGGAGGCAAGCAATTTGGATGGTTGTCTCCAGTCGTAGATGCCAAGAAATAAAGTAAGAAAAGAGATAGAGAGTGATATCAGTAACTCAAAATAAGTGTTGCTTTTATGTTTTTTTTATATCAGTGCGATGGTTAAGTTACAGGTGAGATATGTGTTGTCACTATATATTGACGGTCTAATCTACAACGTCATATTGAAGTCAGGCGAAAAATATCATGTGTGCTACTACTTCAAAAATTCTTTAAATTAGTAGCTGAACTCTTGAATAATGTGCTTCAAAGTCAGAAAAAATGGACACAACGGAAGTCCTCGGTACACCCCTCTCTCCAACCATTGCCCTGCACCCGTAGCAACGCACGGGCATGTTTCCTAGTTATACTAACAAGGATTAGTGCACCTTTTGGCCGGGCGGACACCCGCATGTCTACCCAAACCCTCCAAGCTAGTACTTAATAGCTCAGATGGCTAGGTTTCTTGTGATGTAATTTACCCATCGGGGTTCATGTCCTACACTTGGCACATATGATCGTATTTTGCTACTTTTTAGTCAGTATGTCCTGCCCGACAACTACAAGGCGTTTATGGCCACTTCATTGAAGCAAATGAGAGAGGATCAATCAACCGGCCGGTCACTTTATCATGTACGCAGTTGTTGGAAGTGAACAACTTGTACTCAGCATGCAGTACGTAGTACTCACATCCTCCATGTCTTATCTCTCCATGGGTCTGCTGCAGCAAGTCTGGACATGAGGGCCAGATCAGTGAGATCACTCACATGTTTTTTTTTAAAACCCCCCATATATTAATTTGATAAAATAAGATTCTTACAATCATTTATTACAAAACTAGCCATGCAGGGCGGAACACTATTACATAAAACACCATCAGACCTGCTATCAAAACTAAATTTAGCAATCTCGTGCGCCACCCTATTAGCATGCCTATCAATCTTCACGATCTTAAATTCCTTTATAAGTTTTGATACGTTCAACGCCTCCTTTTTTAGATCCACAAGAGGAGACCTGTAGAGGGAATCTTTGGCCAGAAAAGATGCAACAAAAGCGCAATCAGTTTCCAGAATAATTCGTTTGTGAAAGGGCAGCACTAGGCATCAGACTACTGATATTGTGCATCCATCATACTAGTCTTACACCGTTGGATCAAAAGAGAGGTGGGCGTCCAATTTGCTGCTTTGGCCCCGCGCGAGATGACATCTGTTCCCTAATTGAGTGCTTCCTCCATTAAAACCAGGCTCTGGGACTGCTTCCATAAATCACGGGTATGGATCCCTGACTACGTGCATTGCTCCCGATTTTAGGAAACAACTTACAAAATTTAGGCAGCAAGATTCCTTACGAAGTAGAGTATGTATACATATAAAAAGATTTCACGAAGCAATGCTTCCCACGTTGTCCAAATTTGCATCCCATGTAATTAATTCATGCTTCCACCTTTGTTTTTTCTCGTCTTCTTTCTCCTCAACAAATTAATTTATGTTTGCTTCTTTTACAGCAAAAAAAAAATCCACTCATTATAAAGTTTTCTTCTGTGGTGAAATAAACCAGCTTTGATCTATTTCAAATTTTCTGACCTTGTAGCGTGACATTTCGTTTCAGAAGCATCGCTGTCTTGCTTCCATCAACAAGAGAATTGCTTGGAACATCCTCCCATCAAAAGGAAAATTATACCACATGTTTGAGAAGCATCACACATCTTGTTTAAATCGACTAGAGAATTATTGGAACTAAATATGATCTTGCGTCGATCAAAGATAAATATATTTCTAGTTAAAATTACACATGTTTCATAGTGTACAAGTTAGGGATTTGATTGCAATGAAAGAAAAAAAATTGCTACTGTCATATGAGAGTATGCTTCAATAGGCAAAGTCAAATGACTTCCATCCGTCATATTCCACTAATTCAAATGTGACACAGCCATCATGTGATGAAAGGCGTGAACCACGATGACGGCGGGTAGAAGCTGCGGTACCCCTGCCCGAGCGCCTTCATCTTCTTCACTATAAGGTCCTTGAGGCTATATACGCCAACAACCCAAACATCTCGGTCATAGCAATCGGTGTGTGAACTTGACTCTTCTACTCTGAAGTAGTCACAATCAGCCTTGATCTCCGGGCGCCTCCTAATCGGCATAGAAACATATGTGAGAACTGAGATCAAAAAGTATGAGGCATGGCTACCACAAAATCAGTGATTTGATGCTATCATGCACTAGAAGCATAGCAATTTGATTTGCCAAAACCTACAGGCTTGCTGGGAAAGATTTGGGTGCACAAATTTAATGCCTCGAAACACTGTTGTGGTGCGACACTACGTGTCTACATTAGAAGAATATGGTAAAAATCAAGGAAGCATGATTAACAAGAAGTAATAATTTGCTACTTTCCAACTGGTTGCTATTCACCAATTGAAGCATACACTATAACGCGAAGAAGCATATGTATAACAATGTAGAAGCACAATGGATAGGAAGCATGAAAATAGTGCCCTGGGCATATAAGTGGTATTACTTGGAAGCATGGATTTTTGGAAAACATGGACGACTCTTTTTTAGTCATTGTTGAGTGTCACCTAACAACATACGGAATGAAATGTGTTAGCATTTCTGAGAAAAATGTGTTACAAGGAATAAAGTGATAGATTCGCTATGTGGTGGAATTAGTTGTATGATACATTAGAACTAAAATATATATTTGTTGACTGATGACATCAAGAATGTAGGAAGCACGAAATATGACACTCAATAATACGACACAATACATTGGCAGTAGTAAGCTTGATGCCATGACGAGGATGCATCTGTTGGTGACAATTGCATGGAAGCATTTTTCTAGACGACCGTATCAAAAAGGGAACAGTTTAGAAGCATTCGCGTATGAAGCTGTAAAAAATACAAAGGGTGCAATTTTAGTCTTAGGTGGAAGCATGAAATTTTGAAAAATGAAAACAAAACAAATTTACCGAATTGTGGGTACATATACTTGGAAGCTATGTATACAGGAAGCATTGCAAGAAGCATTGAAATAAAATTTCACAACATTTGTCAAATTGATTTGAAGCGCTGAGAAAAATTGAAACAGATGAATTTTTATAACAATACTAGGCAGGAAAATGAACATAAATAACAATTATAATAATCCGGCTACTGGATGAATTACACAAAACATTCGGTTGCAAAAATTACAAATCCCCAAATCTGGGGCGATGGGCGAAGCGCACATACCTTAGATTTGGAGATGGGTTGCTTCAAATAGGGCGGAATTTTGCAATCCAAATACCTATTCTCCGGCCGGCCAGTGTAACCCAGGATGCAGCCGATTCAATCGACGGGGGAGCCTAACGAAGGACGAAACGCCGTGGCAGATGGGGTGCTCGACCTGCTAATGCCAGGATGGCGCAGCGTTGCCTGGGGGTCGCACCGGTGGAGAGGTCTATGGGGCAGCCGTGCTGCTTGGCGGCGAGGATCGAAGGAGATTGGGAGCCGGAAGCTGTCCGGTGAGATGGAGATGCGAGGCAGATCGAGCTGGCCGGTGAGGTCGCGTGGCGAGGTGGACGTAGTTGGCCGGCGAAGTCGCGATGGGAGATGGGCGGAGGAGTGGATCTGGCGATGCGAGGCTGGGGCGAGGTGAGGATGTGGAGGCAGAGCTAGGGCTGTGCGAGCGATTAGGGATGATGGGGTCGCCAGGGATTAGGGGAGGGGATTACGCGGGGTTTATGCTCGGTGATTTTTTTATTCTTTTTTTCCTAACCCCGTCAAAATTTTGAGCGTCAGCTTTCGAAGGAATCGATGGCGTTCGAGCGGTCTGACGCTGGCGTTCCATCAGACTATAGATAGGAAGTGCTTATCTTTGTGAAATGTGATACTGATGTATAACCTGGCGAGGGCCGCACGAAGTTCCGCTTCATCCACACCTGTACAGGAGCGGATGAAATCCCATGATGAAACCAAGACTTCGCCTAGGTTATTCCGGGCCGCAACCCCAATACTAGCCGATCTCATGCTCTCCACGAAACTAGCATCAACATTAATCTTAATATACTCAGGATCCGGGGGCTCCCAAACTCGACGACCAAGCGCGGGTTGCATTACATACCTCCAATTGCCGATCACCCCCTTACCTTTGTTGCTCTAGTCAACTTACACACAGGCGTTTGCTGACGTAAAAGATTTCCAGTAATTTCCCACAAGGATAACAGAGGCAGATAATGATTCTTTCCCACTTCCAAAGATCAGATCATTCCTCAGGTGCCAAGCTCTCCAGAACATGAATATAACTTGCTCGCGTACCGGTGACCCCAATTGGTCAAGCAGAATAAGAAACCAATCTGGCCCCCGTACATCTAAAAAGCTCCTCTCCAGGAATATTCCACACACCTTTGATGGCAAAGCGGAAAGCACGCGCCTTAGGACAAGTCACCAGGGCATAAAAAATACTTCCATCCTCCGAACCACAAATAGTGCACATACCTGACACCGTTTGGTGATGAGCAACTCTGTTTACCTGGGTCGCCAAACTATTGGACACAGCTCGCCAGGCAAAAAAAATTATTTTTTGCGGAACTTTGGCCTTCCAAATAATGTCCCACACCCTCCTCTCCTCATTATCGATAGTGCTAGACGTTCCTGCCTCGCCCTTACAATCCTTTAGATTTAAGGCCAGTCTGTACGCACTTTTATCAGAAAACATATCATTTTTCTCATAATGCCAAGCAATTAGATCACCCTCTCATGCAGACTGAATACGTAAATTTAGGATCTCCTCAGCATCATGGTGATAAAACAAGTACCTGATTAAATTTTCATCCCATCTTCTTGTTCCACTCCTGAATAATTCAGACACCCATTTCAGTCTAGTACGGTTCTTCTTTGCTATAACTCTGAGGCCGGAGTTTCTAGGAAGCCAGTTATCTCTCCAAATATTTACATTTTTACCATCGAACACTCTCCAGATGACCCCTTTTTTTCGCAGATCCAAGCCATGCATAATACCTTGCCAATTCACCGAAGTAGCTTGTGGGAAAACAGTATCCAGGATGTGGCCATTGGGATAATATTTTGCCTTCAAAACCATAGCACACAACGAATCTGGGTACACCAATAACCACCACGCTTGTTTGGCCAAGAGTGCTTGCTTAAATAACCGAAGATCTCGGAAGCCCATGCTGCTTTCAGTTGTGCAATGCGATGTGTGTGCTTGTCCGTTGCTACCATATCTATACCTCTATACCTAATATTAAAGGGAGGATTGTTTCTCCAGTTTTTTTCGTTTATGGTGGGACCCACATAGTTTTTCGTGCGTCCCAGGGGTTTTCTCGTTCGGGCGTTTTGTCGATCTCCCGATTTGTTTCTGTCAAAAAAAAATCATAGGACACACAGAGCCGCGATGGACTGGCCCATTAGCGTACCAACAGCCCGCGCTAGTAAGGAAAATTCCAAGAATAAATACTACGCCGCTAGGATTCGAACCAAGCCACTCACACTAGACAACTCAGAATGCTATCCACTGGACTTAACAACACTCGGTGTTTAACTAGCAGTGCGAAATCTTAAATTAAGCAAACAGACGCGCCATATACTGAGAGAAAAAGAAAAACTTTTTAAAAAAAAAGTGAATATATTTTAGAACGCGAAAATTTTGCAAAGTTGTTAATAAAAAATTTAAACTCCTCAGTCAAAAAAAAAATTTAACTCGAACATTTAAAAAAAAAAAGAACAATATTTCTCTTTTTTTTGAAACCTGAGTATTTTTTAAAACACAAACAATTTTTGAAAACTAGGAGGTACTATGATTTTTTTTTCGAATTTGCGAACATTTCAAAAACACAAATATTTTTTGAACTTTGAATTTGAAAAGGCAAACATTTTTTTAAACATGATTTTTTTAAACTGGGAGGTACTGTAGCTAATTTTTTAAATCTATACCTATTAATAAAACTTGGTGAATTTTTGAAATATGCCCACTTGATGCATTGTTTTAGTTCAATTTATTAAACTAGGGATATGGAAAGAATCTTTTTCTCCATCGCATCTTCACGTACGACCAGTCTCGCTCGGCCCAGTGACACCCGTCAAAATGCATGACGAGTCCAACTAAGGTTTCATGGTCTATCTGACATAAACTACTCAATTTACATGATAACACAGACATATATCATGTGCAGTGCTTTTCCCTATTATATTTGCCAGACGATCAAAAAAAAAATCTTTGTTCAACGCTCTTGATCTCGCCGGACACGAAGGAGGCTCAACAATCCAGCTATTGGACCTGGCCAACCTTGGTTAGTGACAACTGGTACTGCGACCACCGGCGACGAGGACGGCAAAGACGACAAGCGGAAACATGGGTCTGGTGTTATATTGAAATGGAGGATGTGGACCAGAGGATGAGGTATTAGTCATGTTTATTAGGTTATGGGCATGAGGGTGAGGTCTTTAGCCATTTTCTGTGGGTAAGGGCGTGTGAGGGTTGTTTTCTCCCGTTGCAACGCACGGGCATGTTTGCTAGTATATACATATATATATACTTCATCCGTTGCGCAGGTGAAGAGATGTATCGATCCTTTCGATTCGCCTTGGCCGCCTTCCACCTCCTCTTCCTCATGCTTGCCTTCACCGCCACCTGTAACAGTGCTGTCGCTGCTAGCGTGATGTTCAAGGAGAAGGCCAGCGTGATTTTCAGACATGATGCTCGCACCATCAGTGTCGACTTCGTCCTCCCCGGTCCCCGCCAACAACAGCGGAGTCGCTGCCGTGGACAAGGACTTGCAGCTGCGGCAGGAGGCCATGGCGAAGGCCATTACCGTGCTCTCCCGCCACAGGCCAGAGACCACCGACGCTGAGACGCTCAAGCGGGCGCTGGGGGTGGTGAACCTCGAGGCCCAGCGGTGGAAGCCCATCTTTAGGGCCATCAATAGGGTGCTGGAGAGCGGCGCCGACGACCGCACCAAGGAGGAGGCGTTCGCCCAGGCCACAGAGTAACCTACTGGACATAACAGGTAAAACTTCTGCAATGGTTGATAGATTATTGCAATTGCTCATCTCTCTCCCGGTCTCAATTGCGTTTTGAGTAATCGAACTTATCAAGACGCGTCATTGAAATAAAATGGGTGAAGGTTTCCGTTGATATTACATGGTGGTATACATTGGGAAGGAAATAGTTGTGAGGTTTAATGTTTATGAGATTATTGATTTGTTCGATCGGCCAGGTGGGGGTCGCGGATCTTTCAAACTAGTAGAAATATAACTTTTTAAATGTAAAAACATACTCTGCTATGTCTTTGTTATTGCTACAATATTTAAGACTTGAAATATTTTTGTGCCATGGTTCATGTGTGTTTCAATGCCTTCTTCGCCCACCTATGTTCAAATCCTGGCTTCGCCCCTGGATGGCGTTGGTGGCGACACGGAGGCGTGCCTATGTTTCTCGATAGGACCTACATCGCTGCTCGCCCTTTTCAACAGAACGACTTCGACTCGTTGTGTTTCTTAGTGGGCTTTGTGTGTTGACCAGGCTCCGTTAAGCAGAATGCTCCTAAATTTCCACGTGAATAGCTACCCTATAGGACAGTTGGCCCACTTAGCGAGAAAACACGTGCTCAGGCAACCATCTAACGGCCAGAAACTATCTGGGTGCGAGATCCGAGGGCCAAAACCGCTGTGGGCGTGAGAAGTAGGTTACTCTGTGGCATATATCTCCATGATTGAGAAGGAAGTTTTACCTGTTATGCCCAGTAGGTTATTCTGTGGCATGTATCTCCATGATTGGATTTGCACCGGACGGAGGGAGTAGGTTGCTCGGTGGTGTCTTCCTCTTCATGATCTATGCAATTATAGTAGTACAGAAATAGATAATCTATTAACTGATCCGACAACCGTCAAAATGCACTAACTACTAACAATTGATTGATTGGTTTGTGTGATCAAAATGACGCTAGAATATTTAGAATCTATAAACAATAATACCTCTGCCTCGGATCAAGTTAGAGGAATTGGGTGTGGCGGTGCCGCCTGGCTGATCATTGTCCCGTAGAATTGTACTGGATTGATGAGCGACAGCTTTTCTAATCATGGAACGTCGACGGCGCGGACGCCCAACGGCCGGCGATGGTTTTCCAGTGCTCCATGAAGCACAAACCCTAGCCGCCTACACTAGTACAAAACTGACCTTTCGTCCGGAGCACTAGTCCCGGCCGGTTTTGGGCCCGGGACTAATGCTTACATTAGTCCCGGTTCCAACGGCTAGGAGCGGACGGGGGCATGGCCAGGATTACCAACCGGGACTAAAGGGGTTGCGGCAGGCTGGGGCCCCTGCGAGCCCCTTTAGTCCCGGTTGGTATCACCCACCGGGAATAAAGATAGACCTTTAGTCCCGGTTGGTATCACCAACCGGGACTAAAGTCTTCCCTATATAAAGCTGCTTCGTCCAGCCCGAGTCCAAGCTTTCTCTCCTCTCTGTTTCCTTCCAAGCTCGAGTTCATCCTCCATTTTTGCCAAGATTTGTCAAGATTGGAGGCACCCCATCTATCCAAGGGTTCTAAAAGGTTAGCAACTTCATCCTTTCATCTCTCATTGCTAGTTTAGCTCGTTTCATGCTCTATAAGTATAGTGATTTGTGGGTTTTAGTTTGGGAGTAATTATGTGGGAGTTTATTCGATTTATATGTAATTTGAGCTCAAATTAACTTCTTAGTTTGCATATGTGTAGGTGTGGTTTACTTAGTGCCTTCCCGTCCCCGTCCTCACCGCCGTCGATCGCCCGCGCCGTCCCGTCGCCGGCACCACCTTGGTGAGCCTCTTGTTCTTATCCTTTTTGTAAAAAAAAATCTTATTTGTATGATTTAGATAGTTACTTGTATAATTTTCTTACTTGTATGATTGTTTGTTATATATAGTGCCATGGTTTTGATATCCGTCCCCGTCGGCCCTCGTCCGGTTTATGATTCGGATGTGGTATATTATCTTTTATAACTATTTGTTTCATTTCGTGTTTATGACAATTATGCCCATCAAGTTGACATAGATATTTTTATCTAGGAGGTATGTGAACTGGAAATTGCAACCGACCCTCTTGTCGAGAAGTTAAATTTAGTTGAAAAAAAAAACGATTATTTGAAAGAAAAATTGAAAAGAATTGAAGAAGAGAAGATGAAATTAGAGTTGTATGTTGCCGATGTCGTCGATGATCACAAGATCAAGATGGATGCAATGCGCTTGAAGATTAGAAAGATTAGAAAATATGTCATTAATAAAGAGGCTTGGTATCATTATGTTGTTGGATCAATTATTACCTTAGTTGCGATTTTGATCGCATTTGTTGTTGCATTTAAATGCTTTAGATAGTTGTATGTTGTTTTATAAGAAGTATGTATGAACTTTATGTATATATTTTTGCAGTAATAACATTTGGTCACTACTCTACTTTGGTTTTAATGTGATGAACTTGTATTAATTTGGTCACTTCGATGTTGTGTAATGAAGATGAGCCGGCAATGGATGTACGATGACCGACGCTCTCCCGAGTTCATTAATGGCCTGCATAATTTTATGCGTGTGGCTAGAGGCAAACAAGCGGAATGGTTTTATGTGTTGTCCATGTGGTGTCTGTAAGAATAATAAGGATTACTCTACCTCAAAAATCCTTCACAACCACCTGCTTCAGTCCGGTTTCATGTCCGGCTATAACTGTTGGACCAAGCACGGAGAAAGAGGGGTTATAATGAAAGACAATGAAGAAGAAGAGGATGATGACAACTATCCTAGGTTCCCTAAATACGATGGTACTACAATGGGGGAAGCTGAAGAAGAGGCGTCGGATGAGCCCGCTGATGATCTTGGTCGGGCCATTATTGATGCAAAGAGAAACTGCGAAAGTGAAAAGGAGAGGTTGAAGTTGGAGCGCATGTTAGAGGATCACAAAAAATTGTTGTACCCAAATTGCGAAGATGACAAGAAAAAGCTGGGTACCACACTGGAATTGCTGCAATGGAAGGCAGAGAATGGTGTATCTGACAAGGGATTTGAAAAGTTGCTGAAAATGATAAAGAAGACGCTTCCAAAGGATAACGAATTGCCCGACAGTACGTACGAAGCAAAGAAGGTTGTCTGCCCTCTAGGATTAGAGGTGCAGAAGATACATGCATGCCCTAATGACTGCATCCTCTACCGCGGTGAGGAGTACGAGAATTTGAATGCATGCCCGGTATGCGGTGCATTGCGCTATAAGATCAGCCGCACTGACCCTGGTGATGTTGAAGGCGAGCGCCCCAGGAAGAGGGTTCCTGCCAAGGTGATGTGGTATGCTCCTATAATACCACGGTTGAAACGTTTGTTCCAAAACAAAGAGCATGCCAAGTTGTTGCGATGGCACAAAGAAGACCGTAAGAAAGACGCGATGTTTAGAGTACCCGCTGATGGATCGCAGTGGAGAAAAGCCGAGAGAAAGTGGCCGGGCTTTGCAGATGACGCAAGGAACTTATGGTTTGGTCTAAGTACAGATGGCATGAATCCTTTTAGGGAACAGAGCTGCACTCATAGCACCTGGCCTGTGACTCTATATATCTATAACCTTCCTCCTTGGTTGTGCATGAAGCGGAAGTTCATTATGATGCCAGTGCTCATCCAAGGCCCTAAGCAACCCGGCAACGACATTGATGCGTACCTAAGGCCATTAGTTAAAGAACTTTTACAGTTGTGGGATATAAAAGGTGTATGTGTGTGGGATGAGCACAAACATGATGAATTTGACCTACGAGCGTTGCTGTTTGTAACCATCAATGATTGGTCTGCTCTTAGTAACCTTTTAGGACATACAAACAAGGGATACAATGCATGCACGCACTGTTTAGATGAGACTGAATGTATATATTTGGATAAATGTAAGAAGAATGTGTACCCGGGACATCGTCGATTTCTTCCGATCAGGCATCCCTTAAGAAAGAAAGGCAAGCATTTCAAAGGTGATGCAGATCACCGGAAGAAGCCTGGCCACCGTACTGGTGATGATATATTTGATATGGTCAAGGATTTAAAAGTAATCTTTGGAAAGGGTCCTGGCGGACAATCTGTTCCGAATGACGCTAACGGACACGCACCCATGTGGAAGAAGAAATCTATATTTTGGGAGCTACCCTATTGAAAAGTCCTAGAGGTCCGCTCTGCAATCGACGTGATGCACGTGACGAAGAATCTTTGCGTGAACCTGCTAGGCTTCTTGGGCGTGTATGGGAAGACAAAAGATACACCGGAGGCATGGGAGGACCAGCAACGTATGAACGAAAAAGACGGCATGCATCCAAAGCAGTATCAAGGTCCTGCCAGCTACGCTCTTACCAAAGAAGAGATGGAAATCTTTTTTGAATGCTTGAGCAGTATGAAGGTCCCGTCTGGCTTCTCGTCGAATATAAAGGGAATAATAAATATGGCAGAGAAAAAATTCCAAAACCTAAAGTCTCATGACTGCCACGTGATTATGACGCAATTACTTCCGGTTACATTGAGGGGGCTTCTACCGGAAAATGTTCGATTAGCCATTGTGAAGCTATGTGCATTCCTCAATGCAATTTCTCAGAAGGTAATCGATCCAGAAATCCTACCAAGGTTACAGAATGATTTGGTCCAATGTCTTGTCAGTTTTGAGTTGGTGTTCCCACCATCCTTCTTCAATATTATGACGCACGTCCTAGTTCACCTAGTCGAAGGGATTACCATTATGGGTCCTGTATTTCTACACAATATGTTCCCCTTTGAGAGGTTCATGGGAGTCTTAAAGAAATATGTTCATAACCGTGCTAGGCCAGAAGGAAGCATCTCCAAGGGCTATGGAACAGAGGAGGTTATTGAGTTTTGTGTTGACTTTATTCCTGACCTTAAGCCGATTGGTGTTCCTCAATCGTGGCATGAGGGGAGACTGAGTGGAAAAGGCACACCAGGAAAGGAAGCAGTAATAAGTATGGACGGGCATTCTTTCACTCAAGCACACTACACAGTTCTACAAAATTCCACCTTGGTGGCTCCGTATATCGAGAAACACATGGATATTGTATGCTCCAAGAACCCGGAGCAGTCTGACTCCTGGATTAAACGTACACACATGGCGACTTTCGGCGGTTGGTTGCAAACACATCTCATCAATAACACCACTGTTGGAGATCAGCTGTACTTGTTGGCCAAGTCACCATATTCGACTATATTGACTTTCCAAGGGTACGAGATAAATGGGAATACATTTTATACGATCGCCCAAGATAAAAAGAGCACCAACCAAAACAACAATAGGAAAAATGACACATATTATGGTTACATAGAGGAGATATGAGAACTTGACTATGGACCTTCTTTTAAGGTCCCTTTGTTTCGGTGCAAATGGGTCAATCTGACAGGAGGCGGGGTAAAGGTAGACCCACAGTACGGAATGACAACAGTGGATCTCAACAATCTTGGGTACACAGACGAACCATTCGTCCTATCCAATGATGTGGCTCAGGTTTTCTATGTGAAGGACATGTCTACCAAACCGAGAAAAAGAAAAGATAAGGAAGCGAATACATCATACGATGAGCCAAAGCGCCATATAGTTCTTTCAGGGAAAAGAAACATCGTTGGAGTGGAGGACAAGACAGACATGTCAGAAGATTATAATAAGTTTGATGAAATTCCTCCCTTCACAGTGAACACTGACCCAAGCATCATGTTAAATGATGAAGATTCTCCATGGTTACGGCGCAATCATAAGCAAGGGACATACGCGAAGAAAAAGTTTTATACCCCAAGATCCCACTCTGGGATGTGACCGGCTTCACCGTCATCACTTTCTCTCTAGTGAGTTTCCGGACTTATAGCTGGAAAGTCCCACTTCGGACAAACCGGAGGGAATCTTTGTAAGAGTTAGGGTATATATGTGTTTTGGGTGTTCCTAGGTGGACTCCGGAGCGTCGGAATCCAACCAAAAAGCTAGGGCATTTTGGCATTTGAAACATGATTTTTGAATAATTATTTATTAAGTTATGAATTTTCAATTATTCCTGTCCTTTTAGTATTTTAATTATATAGAGGAGTTAATCAATGCAATTATGTCCAAACAACTATTTAAAATATCCTAAAAATTCTCAAATTGAACATACTGATAAAACACACTAATATTAAACAGCAGGAAAAAGAATCACTCAAAAATCTATTTTTAAACTAAAGTTATTCACAAACTAGTGATTCACACAAATTTCAAAGAATTCAAATTTAAACTATTCAAATTTGAAAACTACTGATACTAACAGAAAGTTTATAATTTTTGTGACCTAAAGCAAAAAGATTGACTCAAAAACTCTAAACATTCTAAGAGTTTTACCTAAAGTTTTCTACACAAAAAGAATCACTTTAAAAAGACACCTTTAGTCCCGGTTGCAACCACCAGCCGGGACTAAAGGTTTCTGCTCCCGCGCGGAATTTTGGCCGCCGAAGAGGTTGGCCTTTAGTCCCGGTTCGTGGCTCGAGCCGGGACTAAAGGACCTTTAGTCCCGGTTTGTGCCTGGAGCCGAGACTAAAGGCCCCGCCTATATAAGTGGTGTCCCGGGACCAGCCATCGCCCGGGAGAACAGATCGAACCACCACGCCGCCAGGCAGCCGGAGATCGCCGTCGATTCGAGCCGCCACTGCAGCTACTAAGCCACCAACCGGCCACCGTGTGCCACCCAGTGAGCCCCCTGCTTCTCCTTCATCGCTCCCCCGCTCCGTCCTCTAGCCGCTGTAGCCGACACGGCCGAGCTCGCCGCTGCCCTGCCTACGGCCGCCGCCCGCGCTCGACGCCGACGCCGCTCCGGCCGCTCCCCGCCGAAACCAACACCGCAGGGCGACGCGCGACGCAGCACTCGTTCGAAAACGACCGGCCGCGTCCCAAATGGGCGCTCTGGCCGCGCTCTGTGCATGCTTTGGCCGCGCTCTGTGCATGCCCTCAGGGTGTTCGATGAAATGCTAATGGCATTCATATTGATCCAATCGAGCTATAACTTGTCAGGATGTTGTTAATGGTTATGAAAAGGTTGATGGACATGCTGGATTGACAAGGAGAACAAGTTCCATATGTAGTTTAGAGGGTTGCATACTTTCTGCCATGCACACAAGGTGTTTGGTGAAATGCCACAGTGGCCTAGAAAATTTTGTTGATGACCAAAATTTACAGAATCATGCCTCATTGCATCATACAGAGGGTGGTATGTTTAGTTTGGAAGAATAAACAACTTGCAAGTGCAAGTTTTGGTGAAATTCAGTACTGGACCAAAACTACAGGGAATAATTTGGTGAACTTAAGAGATGCAAATGGAGCTGATCTTCTGGACTTAAGAGTTTAGCTGGAAGGATTATAAGATGGAAAGATTTCAGAATTTATTGAGATAGGAAAAATGGGGTTGTAGTTATAACATAAGAATGGGACAGAATTGAAAAGAAGATGTTTTGCTTAATATTTCCAAAAGACCAAGTTGGGTTTTGCATGAAAGTGATCTATAGGCATCAGAGGACCTCTCAAAACAAAAATTGTGGCATTTTAAAAGAATTATTTAAAAGGGTCTTAGTGCAACAGAAGCATTTCAGAGTTTGAAAATAGTATTAAAGGAAATATTTTGGGCAAACTTTTATTATGAAAATATTTACTACTGAATTTTAAAAGTTCATTGAAATTATTAAGAAAAACTTTGAAACCCATAATATTTTCAAAAGTTTCTATATGGAGGGAAGGATTTTTTGAAAACAGAAAAGATTCTGAAATTAATAAGAGAACTAATATAATTCCAAATTTAATTTCTGTCAAAATTTTACTTAATACAAACATAGTTAATATTTTGGTAGCATTAGTTATGGCTTTTGAGCAAGTTTGGAGCATGTCATTTTTTACATAACTTGCCATTTTGTTATTTTTGTGGGATTTTATGCAATCATCATATGAGTAGACTTTGTGCATGGAGTGGAACATTTTCATGTCATCTTGCTGGTAGAATTTAGTTCATGCTATGATATGCCCTGAGGTGACTGCTATAAGCTTGTTTTCATGCCAATATGATGTTGCTGATTTACACTTGATGAAATCTGCTAAGTCTGAAACTGTCTGAATTAAAACTTGCCATCTTTACAGGATGTTAGTTGCATAAGCTCAAACCACATCATATCTCCATGTCTTGATCATGCATCATATTGTTGCATTGCTGTGTATTGATTGCATCTCCAGTATTGTTCTTCTCGATACTATGATTCAGTTTTTGCTTATTGAATGCATTCTAATTTAAATACTAAATTGTTTCATCTTTCTTCTGGATTAGTTAAGCTATGGACGATAGCGGCAGATACCATGAAGAGGACATATTCGACAACATAAGCTCCTCCCAAAACCAAGAGCATGAACAAGATGACGGCTCACAATTTCTGAACGACTCCGGTGAGGGACTTGAGCAAGAACCAAGAGACGAATGGCAAACAAACAATGATGGCGAAGAAAATGTTAGACAATTAACAAAGTCCGGCGAGGTATATATATATTAAGCCTCTGGTGATCATTAGATGTATTAATTGATTTGTATATATATATTAAAAAATCTTTCTTCTTTTAGCCCTCCGGATCAAGCCAACCTCCTAGAAGGGTACGAGGCCGGGCGAAAAAGTTGGGCGATGACATAAAGTTCAACATCGATGAAGTCGTAGAAGATGGCGAACCGATTGCTCCTGAACAGAATGCCCGTAAATTTATAAATCAATGCGGAGTTATTGTTAGGGACAACATCCCGATCACCATTCGATAATGGAATAAGCCAAAGGAAGATCGAGGAGTTAGTTATGTCAACGAAAGATCGAAAAATTTGCTTTGGGATACGCTCATGTCACATTTCAACCTACCAGAGGGTCTCACAGATGGCCAACGGTTGAAAGTCAAGCAGTTTGCTCTTAAGAAGATGGCCACACAATTCCAGAGCTGGAAGAAAAGATTATACAACGACTACATCAAGGCAAAAAAAGAAGACTCCAGAATTCACTGGAGCACTAGAGAAGATAAAAGATCACTGGGACGCATTTGTGGAGTACAAGGAATCGGATGAAGCTCTGGAAAGGTCGAGAAGAAATAAGATAAATGCTGCGAAAAAAGAGTATCACCATGTTCTGGGGACACATGGCTACAAGGGAGCCGTGCCTAAGTGGGAAGCAGCTGAGGCCCAGATGCTTGCTGAAGGGGTCATTCCAGCTACATCGGATTGGCCCGAGAGGTCCAAGAATTGGTTTTATGCGCATGGGGGACAATTGGACCCAGCGACAGGGCAGATTATTGAAAAGGCAGATCTTAAAACAGCCTCAGACGCTTTACTTGAAGCAATAGAAGCTGCTCGAAAGGGGTTGTTCCAGCCCGAGAGAGAGAACGACGAGCTTACACGCGCCCTCAAGAATCCTGAACACGGAGGACGAACCCGAGGCAAAGGCGTTGTTCCGTGGGTTCAGGGTTTTTCGGAGTGGAACGACACTTATAGAAGCCGTCAGAGAAAAAAGAAGCAGGATGCAGACCGGCTTCAGAAGATAGAAACAAAGAACGAGGAGTTGGAACGCATGTTAAAGCGGTAGCAGGAGCAAATGGACAGAATTAGCCAGCAAAGGGCATCTCCGCGGCAGGAGCAGGCAGATCCAGCATTGGATAGTACCGTCCCATCTATGCGGAAAAGCAGCGTGGGTTCCACGGGGGTCCGGACCGATGATGCACTGCTGGCTCGCTACCCCATGGATGATATCAAAGAGAGGACAAATTGTGAGCTACACCAGAAAATGAAGAACATATCCATGAAGGTGGCGGTCGGCGTTGCTTTACTGATTGCACCTGAAGCAACCATCCATGGCAATCCGATTCCAGCTGGCTATGCTCGTGTCGGGGTGGATGAAGTTCTGCCGGGATATGACTCACTAGAGCTTGACATTCCTGGAGGTGAAGGGGAGCAGACACTGGGAGAAGTCATACATGGTGTCATTGTATGGAGAAAGGAATGCAACGTGTTTCCAAACTCGGCGCCAAGGCCACCGACTCCTCCGAGTAGCAATACACCTCTAAGTCCACCCCACCTCGAGAGGGATCCCAGCGTGAGTCCACCATATTGATCTCCGCCGCGTCAGCCGGCTCCACCCCCTATGTCCCAGCAGCAGGGCCAAAAGCGGAAGAAAGCTAGAAAGAATAAAGCCAACGACGAGCCTCCTGCAAAAAAGAAGTTAGCTTACGATATGACTGATGAGGAAACCAGAGCAGTCGTGGAGTCCGAAGTGAAGTCCCATTTTGCACCAAAACCGCCCCCGCTGCCAAAGGAGAAAATACCTACGAAAACCGTAAAGCACTTTGTGGAACTTCTTGAGCGACCCCCGGCACATGTGCAGAATAGGCCATCAGACTATGACCGCTCTATTAGGAAGTCATATGAGGAACAAATGCAGCAGTCGAGACGTACAAGTAGTAATAAAAGCGGGAAAACAGTTCCCCAGCTCGGAGAACAGACAATGCAATCGATCCCCCCGCTCAAGGTGATTACCGATAAGGTAACCGACCCTGGTAGAGAGTTTGGTATCAGTGTTGATCAACTCCTAGGCACCGAGGAAGTCCCCGTGGCTGATGTAGCATGGCAATATGCCCCCAAGAAAACTCTGGTCAGACCTGAGTAGGTCTGATACGTCTCCAACGTATCTATAATTTATGAAGTATTCATGCCATGTTTATTATAGTTTTGTATGATTTTGGTGCACTTTTATATGGTTTTTATATGATTTTCATGGACTAACATATTGACCTAGTGCCCAGTGCCAGTTGCTGTTTTCTGCCCTATTTTTGTTTTACAGAAAATCAATACCAAACGAAGTCCAAATGCCACGAAACTTTTTGGATATTTTTTATTGGACATAACAAGTACTAGAAGCTTCAGGAGGAGGCCAGAAGACCCACAGGGGCTCCACGAGCCACCTGGGCGTGCCACCCCCCCAGGCGCGCCCTGGTGCCTCATGGGCCCCCTGTGGCCCTTCTTCGCGTGATTCCAACGCCAAAAAATCATATATATTCAGAAACCCCCGAAAGTTAACCTAGATGAGTATTTACGCCGCCGCAAGCCTTTGTACCTCCACGATCTCATCTACAGCCCTTTTCCGGCACCCTACCGGAGGGGGGAAGGCATCACCGGAGGCCATCTTCATCATCCCGGCGGTCTCCATGACGAGGAGGGAGTAGTTCACCCTCGGGGCTGAGGGTTTGTACCAGTAGCTATGTGTTTCATCTCTCTCTCTCATGTTCTTGAGATGGCACGATCTTGATGTATCGCGAGCTTTGTTGATATAGATGAATCATATGGAGTCTTCCCCTCTCTATCTTCTTGTGATGAATTGAGTTTTCCCTTTGAAGTTTTCTTATCGGATTGAGTCTTTAAGTATTTGAGAACACTTGATGTATGTCTTGCATATGGATATCTGTGGTGACAATGGGATATTCACTTGAGTCACTTGATGTATGTTTTGGTGATCAACTTGCGGGTTCCATGACCTTGGGGATTTTTGCATAAGGGTTGGCACACGTTTTTGTCTTGACTTTCCGGTAGAAACTTTGAGGCACTCTTTGAAGTTCTTTGTGTTGGTTTGAATAGATGAATCTGAGATTGTGTGATGCATATCGTATAATCAAACCCGTGGGTAATTGTGGTGATATTGGAGTGCCTAGGTGACATTAGGGTTTTGGTTGATGTGTATCTTAAGGTGTTATTCTAGTACGAACTCTAGGGCTGTTCGTGACAATTAATGGGGATGGCTCATAAGATTGATCGAGAAGGATAACTTCGAGGTTGTTTCGTACCCTACAACAATTTCTTAGTTTGTTCTCCACTATTTGTGACTTTGGAGTGAATTCTTTGTCGCACGTGAGGGATTTACATATGATTCAACTATGTCAACAATATTGGGAGATCGCACTAGTGAAAGTATGAACCCTAGGCCTTGTTTCTAAGCATTGCAATACCGTTTTTATGCCTGTTTACTTTTCGTTACCTTGCTGTTTTTATATTTTCAGATTACTAAAACCTATATCTACTATCCATACTACACTTTTATCACCATCTCTTCGCCGAACTAGTGCACCTATACTATTTACCATTGTATTGGGTGTGTTGGGGACACAAGAGATTTCTTGTATTTGGTTGCAGGGTTGTTTGAGAGATACCATCTTCAACCTATGCCTCTCACGGATTGATAAACCTTAGGTCATCCACTTGAGGGAAAATTGCTACTGTCCTACAAATCTCTGCGCTTGGAGGCCCAACACGAGTCTACAAGAACAAGTTGTGTAGTAGACATCAAGCTCTTTTCTGGCGCCGTTGCCGGGGACGTGAGTGCTTGAAGGTGTTGGAAATATGCCCTAGAGGCAATAATAAATTGGTTATTATTATATTTCCTTGTTCATGATAATCGTTTATTATCCATGCTATAATTGTATTGATTGGAAACTCAAATACATGTGTGGGTACATAGACAACACTGTGTCCCTAGTAAGCCTCTAGTTGACTAGCTCGTTGATCAAAGATGGTTAAGGTTTCCTAGCCATTGACATGAGATGTCATTTGATAACGGGATCACATCATTAGGAGAATGATGTGATGGACAAGACCCAAACTACGAACGTAGCATATGATCGTGTCAGTTTATTGCTATTGTTTTCTGCATGTCAAGTATCTGTTCCTATGACCATGAGATCATGCAACTCCCTGACATCGGAGGAATACCTTGTGTGTATCAAACGTCGCAACGTAACTGGGTGACTATAAAGGTGCTCTACAGGTATCTCCGAGGGTGTCTGTTGGGTTGGCATGGATCAAGACTGGGATTTGTTACTCCGTGTGACGGAGAGGTATCTCAGGGCCCACTCGGTAATACAACATCACAATGAGCCTTGCAAGCAATGTGACTAAAGTGTTAGCCACGAGATCTTGTATTACGGAACGAGTAAAGAGACTTGCCGGTAACGAGATTGAACTAGGTATAGAGATACCGACGATCGAATCTCGGGCAAGTAACATACCGAAGAACAAAGGGAACAGTATACGGGATTAACTGAATCCTTTACATAGAGGTTCAAACGATAAAGATCTTCGTAGAATATGTAGGAGCCAATATGGGCATCCAGATCCCGCTATTGGTTATTGATCGTAGAGGTGTCTCGGTCATGTCTACATAGTTCTCGAACCCGCAGGGTCTACACACTTAACGTTTGGTGACGATTAGTATAGTTGAGTTATTTTGTTGGTGACCGAAGGTTGTTCGGAGTCCCGGATAAGATCCCGGACATGACGAGGATCTCCGGAATAGTCCGGAGGTAAAGATTGATATATGTGATAATAGTGTTTTGATCTCCGGAAGGGTTCCGGAATTCACCGGAAGGGGTTCCGGATGTTTACCGAAGTGTTCGGGTGCAGCAACACTTTATATGGGCCAAAGGGATAAAGCCCACGAGGTATTGGAAAGTGCAAAAGGAAGTTTTGCTACTGCCTTAAGCTGGTAAGGCAGTACTACCGCTACTGTAGCAGCGGTACTACCGCTTAAGCTAGTCAAGCGGTACTACCGCTACTGTATCAGCGGTACTACCGCTTAAGCTGGTCAAGCGGTACTACCGCTACTGTAGCAGCGGTACTACCGCTTGTGCGCGGTACTGCAGGGATCCGAGTTGGACTCTTTCCCTGCGGGCCAAACCGACCTTGTGCGGGCAAAACCGACTTGGAGGAGGCTTTTACTCCAAGTTTAGACCCCAAGGCTCAACATATAAATAGAGGGGCAGGGCTAGCACACGGGATACATTAGATTGCCCCAAGCCGTGTGCCGGCAACCTCTAGTTCCTCCTACGTCATAATTTCAGTAGTGCTTAGGCGAAGCCCTGCTGAAATAGTTCCTGACCAACATCACCACGCCGTCGTGCTGCTGGAACTCTTCTTCTTCTCCGCTCCCTCTTGCTGGATCAAGAAGGCGGAGATCGTCATCAAGCCGTATGTGTGTTGAACGCGGAGGTGCCGTCCGTTCGGCGCTAGATCGTGCTTGGATCGAGGGACGACTTGCGATTTGGATCGCGGAGACGTTCGACTAAATCAACCGCGTTTCTTAACGCTTCTGCTTAGCGATCTACAAGGGTATGTAGATTCACTCTCCCTCTCGTAGATGCTCATCACCATGGATAGATCTTGTGTGTGCGTAGGAAAATTTTTGTTTCCCATGCAGCGTTCCCCACAGTGGTATCATGAGCTAGGTCTATGCGTAGATGAGATCTCGAGTAGAACACAAACGAGTTGTGGGCGTGGGTGTATACATATTGCTTGCCGTTACTAGTTGATATTTGATTCGGCGGTATTGTGAGATGAAGCGGCCCGGACCAACATTACGCGTACGCTTACGCGAGACAGGTTCCTTCAACTAACATGTAACTTCGTTGCATAAAGATGGCTAGCGGGTGTCTGTCTCTCTCACTTTAGTTGAATCGATTTCAATGAAGAGGGTTCTTTTAGAAGATCAAAAAGCAATCACTACACCACGTTGTGGTTTTGCGTAGGTAAGAACGGTTCTTGCAAACCCGTAGCAGCCACGTAAAATTTGCAACAACAATTAGAGGACGTCTAACTTGTTTTTGCAGGGTATGTTGTGATGTGATATGGCCAATTACATGATGAGATATATGTGATGTATGAGATGATCATGTGTTGTATAGAATATCACGACTTGCATGTCGATGAGTACGGCAACTGGCAGGAGCCATAGAGTTGCCTTTAATTTTTGTATGACCTGCGTGTCAATCATTAAGCGCTATGTAATGCTTTACTTTATCGCTAAACGTTAGCAATAGTCGTGGAAGCAACAGTCGGCGCGACAACCTCATGGCGACACGTTGATGGAGATCAAGATGATGGAGATCATGGTGTCATGCCGGTGACGATGGAGATCATGCCGGTGCTTTGGAGATGGAGATCAAAAGCACAAGTTCATGGCCATATCATGTCACTTATGATTTGCATGTGATGTTAATCCTTTTATGCATCTTATTTTTCTTAGGACGACGGTAGCATTATAAGGTGATCCCTCACTTAAGTTTCAAGATAAAATTGTGTTCTCCCCGAGTGTGCACCATTGCGAAAGTTCGTCGTTTCGAGACACGCCGTGATGATCGGGTGTGATAGACTCTACGTTCACATACAACGGGTGTAAGCCATGTTGCATGTGCGGAACACTCGGGTTAAACTTGACGAGCCTAGCATGTACAGACATGGCCTCGGAACACAAGAGACCGAAAGGTCGAACATGAGTCATATAGTAGATATGATCAACATGAAGATGTTCACCATTGAAACCACCTCAACTCACGTGATGATCGGACTTGAGTTGGTGGATTTGGATCATGTTACACTCGAATGATCGGAGGGATGTCAATTTGAGTGGGAGTTTTTAAGTAATATGATTAACTAAACTCATTATCTAGAACAATAGTCTAAGTTGTCTTTGCAATATTTATGTTGTAGATCATGGCTCGCGCGGTAGTACCCCTGAATTTTAATGCGTTCCTAGAGAAAGCTAAGTTGAAAGATGATGGAAGTAACTTTGTGGACTGGGCCCGTAATCTAAGGATTATCCTTACGGCTTCCCAGAAGGCTTATGTCCTTAATGCACCGCTTGGTGATCCACCCGCTCCAGTTGAGTCTCTAGACGTTGTGAACGCCTGGCAGGCTCGTTCTGAAGATTACTCAATAGTTCAATGTGCAATATTGTATGGCTTAGAACTGGGACTTCAAAGACGTTTTGAACGTCATGGAGCATATGAGATGTTCCAGGAGTTGAAGTTTATCTTTCAGAAGAATGCCCGGATCGAGAGATATGAGATCTCCGATAAGTTCTATGCTTGCAAGATGGAGGAGAACGGGTCTATCAGTGATCACGTACTCAGAATTTCTGGGTACTCCACCCGTCTGGCTGAATTGGGGATGCCCCTTCCGCCAGAGGCTATCACTGATAGAATTCTTCAATCATTGCCACCTAGCTACAAGAGCTTCGTGTTGAACTATAACATGCACGGGATGAACAAGTCAGTCGCCGAGCTGTTTGCGATGCTGAAAGCCGCTGAGTCTGAAATTCAGAAGGAGCATCAAGTGTTGATGGTCAATAAAACCACTAGTTTCAAGAAAAATGGCAAGGGTAAGAAGGGTAACTACAAGAAGAGTGGCAAAGCAGTTGCTCCTCTCGTGAAGAAACCCAAGGCTGGACCCAAACCAGAAACTGTGTGTTTTCATTGCAAGGGAACTGGACACTGGAAGCGGAACTGCCCCAAGTATTTGGCTGACAAGAAGGCGGCAACAACAAACAAGGTATATATGATATACATGTTATTGATGTGTACCTTACCAACTCTCGTTGTAGTGCCTGGGTATTTGATACCGGTGCGGTTGCTCATATTTGCAACTCAAAACAGGAACTGCGGAATAGACGGAGGCTGGCAAAGGATGAAGTGACGATGCGCGTGGGAAATGGTTCCAAGGTTGATGTGATCGCCGTCGGCACGCTCGCTCTTCGATAACCATCGGGATTAGTGATGAACCTGAATAATTGTTATTTAGTGCCTGCGTTAAGCATGAACATTATATCTGGATCTTGTTTATTGCGAGACGGTTACTCATTTAAATCAGAGAATAATGGTTGTTCTATTTATATGAGTAATATCTTTTATGGTCATGCACCCAATGTGAGGGGTTTATTCTTATTGAATCTCGATAGTAATGATACACATGTTCATAACATTGATGTCAAAAGATGTAGAATTGATAATGATAATACCACTTTCTTGTGGCACTGCCGTTTAGGTCATATTGGCGTAAAACGCATGAGGAAGCTCCATGCTGATGGACTTTTGGAGTCACTTGATTTTGAATCACTTGACACATGTGAGCCATGCCTCATGGGCAAGATGACTAGAACGCCGTTCTCTGGGACAATGGAACGGGCAAGTGACTTATTGGAAATCATACATACTGATGTGTGCGGTCCGATGAGCATTGAGGCGCGCGGTGGTTATCGTTACTTTCTCACCTTCACTGATGACTTAAGTAGATATGGGTATATTTACTTAATGAAACACAAGTCTGAAACATTTGAAAAGTTCAAACAATTTCAGAGTGAAGTTGAGAATCATCGTAACAAGAAGATTAAATTCCTACGATCTGATCGAGGAGGAGAATATCTGAGTTATGAGTTTGGCAGTCACTTAAGACAGTGTGGAATTGTTTCACAATTGACACCGCCTGGAACACCACAGCGTAATGGTGTGTCCGAACGTCGTAATCGAACTTTATTGGATATGGTGCGATCTATGATGTCTCTTGCCGATTTGCCACTATCGTTTTGGGGTTATGCATTAGAGACAGCTGCATTCACTTTAAATAGGGCACCATCGAAATCCGTTGAGACGACGCCATATGAACTTTGGTTTGGCAAGAAGCCAAAGCTGTCGTTTCTTAAAGTTTGGGGATGTGATGCTTATGTCAAAAGCTTCAGCCTGAAAAGCTGGAACCCAAAGCAGAGAAATGCGTCTTCATAGGATACCCAAAAGAGACAGTTGGGTATACCTTCTACCTCAGATCCGAAGGCAAAGTGTTTGTCGCTAAAAACGGAACATTTCTTGAGAAAGAGTTTCTCTCGAAAGAATTGAGTGGGAGGAAGATAGAACTTGATGAGGTTGTTGAACCTTTACTTCAACCTGAAAGTAGCGCAGCGCAGAAAGATGTTTCTGTAGAGCCTACATCAGCTGAAGAGGAAGTTAATGATGATGATCATGAAGCTTTGGATCAAGTTGCTATCGAACCTCGTAGGTCGACAAGGACGCGTACTGCTCCTGAGTGGTACGGCAACCCTGTCTTAGAGGTAATGTTGTTAGACAACGATGAACCTACGAGCTATGGAGAAGCGATGATGGGCCCGGATTTCGAGAAGTGGTTAGAGGCCATGAAATCCGAGATGGGATCCATGTATGAAAACAAAGTGTGGACTTTGGAAGTATTACCTGAAGGGCGTAAGGCCATTCAGAACAAATGGATCTTTAAGAGGAAGACGGACGCGGACGGTAATGTCACCGTCTATAAAGCTCGACTTGTGATAAAGGGTTTTTCACAAGTTCAAGGAGTTGACTACGATGAGACCTTCTCACCCGTAGCGATGCTTAAGTCCGTCAGAATCATGTTAGCAATAGCTGCCTTTTTCGATTATGAAATTTGGCAGATGGATGTCAAAACAGCGTTCCTTAACGGTTTCCTTAAGGAAGAGTTGTATATGATGCAACCAGAAGGTTTTGTCGATCCAGAGAATGCTGACAAAGTTTGCAAACTCCAGCGATCCATTTATGGACTGGTGCAAGCTTCTCGGAGTTGGAATCTTCGCTTTGATGAGGTGATCAAAGCGTTCGAGTTTATACAAGTTTACGGAGAAGCTTGTATTTACAAGAAAGTGAGTGGGAGCTCTATAGCGTTTCTAATATTATATGTGGATGACATATTGCTGATTGGAAACAATATAGAAATGTTGGAAGGCGTGAAGGAATATTTGAACAAGAGTTTTTCAATGAAGGACCTAGGAGAAGCTGCTTTCATATTAGGCATCAAGATCTATAGAGATAGATCGAGACGCTTAATAGGACTTTCACAAAGCACATACCTTGATAAGATTTTGAAGAAGTTCAAAATGGATCAGTCCAAGAAGGGGTTCTTGCCTGTTTTGCAAGGTGTGAAGTTGAGTAAGACTCAATGCCCAGTGACTGCAGAAGATAGAGAAAAGATGAGTGTCATCCCCTATGCTTCAGCCATAGGCTCTATCATGTATGCAATGCTGTGCACAAGACCCGATGTCAGCCTTGCCATAAGTATGGTCGGAAGGTTTCAAAGTGATCCAGGAATGGAACACTGGACGGCGGTCAAGAATATCCTGAAGTACCTGAAAAGGACTAAGGACATGTTTCTCGTTTATGGAGGTGATCAAGAGCTCGTCGTAAAGGGTTACGTCGATGCAAGCTTTGACACTGATCCGGATGACTCTAAGTCGCAAACCGGATACGTATTTATTCTTAATGGGGGTGCGGTAAGCTGGTGCAGTTCCAAGCAAAGCGTGGTAGCTGATTCTACATGCGAAGCGGAGTACATCGCTGCCTCGGAGGCGGCGAAGGAAGGTGTCTGGATGAAGGAGTTCATGACAGATCTTGGAGTAGTGCCTAGTGCGCTTAACCCAATGACTCTGTTTTGTGATAATACTGGTGCCATTGCTCTAGCCAAGGAACCAAGATTTCACAAGAGGACCAGACACATAAAGCGACGTTTCAATTGCATCCGCGATTACATCAAGGAGGACGACATAAATATTTGCAAAGTACACACGGATCTGAATGTTGTAGATCCGATGACTAAACCTCTTCCAAGGGCTAAACATGAACAACACCAGAACTGCATGGGTGTTCGATTCATTACAATGTAAATCACATAGTGATGTGAACTAGATTATTGACTCTAGTGCAAGTGGGAGACTGTTGGAAATATGCCCTAGAGGCAATAATAAATTGGTTATTATTATATTTCCTTGTTCATGATAATCGTTTATTATCCATGCTATAATTGTATTGATTGGAAACTCAAATACATGTGTGGGTACATAGACAACACTGTGTCCCTAGTAAGCCTCTAGTTGACTAGCTCGTTGATCAAAGATGGTTAAGGTTTCCTAGCCATTGACATGAGATGTCATTTGATAACGGGATCACATCATTAGGAGAATGATGTGATGGACAAGACCCAAACTACGAACGTAGCATATGATCGTGTCAGTTTATTGCTATTGTTTTCTGCATGTCAAGTATCTGTTCCTATGACCATGAGATCATGCAACTCCCTGACATCGGAGGAATACCTTGTGTGTATCAAACGTCGCAACGTAACTGGGTGACTATAAAGGTGCTCTACAGGTATCTCCGAGGGTGTCTGTTGGGTTGGCATGGATCAAGACTGGGATTTGTTACTCCGTGTGACGGAGAGGTATCTCAGGGCCCACTCGGTAATACAACATCACAATGAGCCTTGCAAGCAATGTGACTAAAGTGTTAGCCACGAGATCTTGTATTACGGAACGAGTAAAGAGACTTGCCGGTAACGAGATTGAACTAGGTATAGAGATACCGACGATCGAATCTCGGGCAAGTAACATACCGAAGAACAAAGGGAACAGTATACGGGATTAACTGAATCCTTTACATAGAGGTTCAAACGATAAAGATCTTCGTAGAATATGTAGGAGCCAATATGGGCATCCAGGTCCCGCTATTGGTTATTGATCGTAGAGGTGTCTCGGTCATGTCTACATAGTTCTCGAACCCGCAGGGTCTACACACTTAACGTTTGGTGACGATTAGTATAGTTGAGTTATTTTGTTGGTGACCGAAGGTTGTTCGGAGTCCCGGATAAGATCCCGGACATGACGAGGATCTCCGGAATAGTCCGGAGGTAAAGATTGATATATGTGATAATAGTGTTTTGATCTCCGGAAGGGTTCCGGAATTCACCGGAAGGGGTTCCGGATGTTTACCGAAGTGTTCGGGTGCAGCAACACTTTATATGGGCCAAAGGGATAAAGCCCACGAGGTATTGGAAAGTGCAAAAGGAAGTTTTGCTACTGCCTTAAGCTGGTAAGGCAGTACTACCGCTACTGTAGCAGCGGTACTACCGCTTAAGCTAGTCAAGCGGTACTACCGCTACTGTATCAGCGGTACTACCGCTTAAGCTGGTCAAGCGGTACTACCGCTACTGTAGCAGCGGTACTACCGCTTGTGCGTGGTACTGCAGGGATCCGAGTTGGACTCTTTCCCTGCGGGCCAAACCGACCTTGTGCGGGCAAAACCGACTTGGAGGAGGCTTTTACTCCAAGTTTAGACCCCAAGGCTCAACATATAAATAGAGGGGCAGGGCTAGCACACGGGATACATTAGATTGCCCCAAGCCGTGTGCCGGCAACCTCTAGTTCCTCCTACGTCCTAATTTCAGTAGTGCTTAGGCGAAGCCCTGCTGAAATAGTTCCTCACCAACATCACCACGCCGTCGTGCTGCTGGAACTCTTCTTCTTCTCCGCCCCCTCTTGCTGGATCAAGAAGGTGGAGATCGTCATCAAGCCGTACGTGTGTTGAACGCGGAGGTGCCGTCCGTTCGGCGCTAGATCGTGCTTGGATCGAGGGACGACTTGCGATTTGGATCGCGGAGACGTTCGACTACATCAACCGCGTTTCTTAACGCTTCCGCTTAGCGATCTACAAGGGTATGTAGATTCACTCTCCCTCTCGTAGATGCTCATCACCATGGATAGATCTTGTGTGTGCGTAGGAAAATTTTTGTTTCCCATGCAACGTTCCCCAACAGAAGGTATATCTTTAGATCTTGCAATCGAATCTTTTAGTTTCTTGTCTATCACTAGTTTGGTTTTATAAAAAGAAAAATACAAAAAAATGGAATTGAGGTTGCCTCATATTATTCGTCTTTATCATGTCTTTCTTGAAAATGATGGATCGGAAAATTGTGCTCAATTGATAGAAGAAGAATTCAATAAAATGTTTGGCATAAAATATTTGAATGATGAGCATGATTGCAATGTTGCTAGTATGAATTCTTTGAATATCCGTGATGCTAATGATATGCAAAGCCACAAGCTTGGGGATGCTATGTTTGATGAAGATGATATTTTTAGCACCCCAAGTTTTGATGAGAAAATTTATTATGATGATAGCATGCCTCCTATTTATGATGATTATATTGATGAAAGTGGATTTAGAGAGGTCATGACTCTATTTAATGATGATTCCACTATTTTGGAAGAGGTTTCAATTGACTATGATAAAAAAGTTGCTATCTATGATGATTACTGTGATGACATGTATGCTATAAAGAATAATTATAACCATGAAATTTGTCATCATGATTTTAATGCTCAAATGGATTATGCCAATAAAGTATCTCATGATAGTTATTTTGTTGAGTTTGTCCCACTATTATGAACGAGAGGAAAATTGCTTGTGTGGAGAGTAATAAAAATTATATGCTTACATATCATGACAAGAATGCTTTATGTGATGGATATATTGTTGAATTTCTTCATGATGCTACTGAAAATTATTATGAGGGAGGATCATATGCTTGTAGGTATTGCAATAATATCAAGTTTCCTCTCTATGAGTTGAAAGTTTTGAAGTTATGCTTGTTTTGCCTTCCTATGCTAGTTGATTCTTGCTCCCATAAATTATTTGCTCACAAAATCCCTATGCATAGGAAGTGGGTTAGGCTTAAATGTGTTTGATATATTTCACATGATGCTCCCTTTACGTTTCAATTCTTTACTTCTATGTGAGCATCATTCAAAATTATCATGCCTAGCTAAAAGGCTTTAAAGAAAAGCGCTTGTTGGGAGGCAACCCAATATGTATCCTTTCTGTTTTAGTGTGTTCACAGGATTAAGCTACTGTAGTAATCATGTTTTATATGTTTTCTTTCAATAAAGTGCCAAGCAAAACCTTTGGGATAGTGTGGATACTTGTTGATTCAATTCTGTGCAAAAACAGAAACTTTTGCCTCCAGTGTTTAATTTCCAAGATTTTACTGGAGCGTCAAAAAATTCTGAAATTTTTACACAGTATTGATATGCAAATTTTTGACGTTTTCCTAATTTTTTAGAATTTTTAGAGTTCCAGAAGTATGGTAGTTGCTCAGATCATTACAGACTGTTCTGTTTTTGACAGATTCTGTTTTCAATGCATAGTTTGCTTGTTTTAATGTTTCCGTAGCTTATATTATGAGATATCAATTGTGGAAATGATAGAATACAGTAGGCATTATATTGTAACAATTATGAATCTTGTCTTTGACAGTACCAAAGTTATGGTTTATTCTTTATCATACTAACCGTTCTCACGAAGTTCCGTTAAGTTTTGTGTGATTGAAGTTTTCAAGCTTTGGGTGAGATGACGATGGATGAAGGAATAAGGAGTGGCAAGACCCTAAGCTTGGGGATGCCCAAGGCACCCCAAGGTAATATTCAAGGAAGACCCAAGCGTCTAAGCTTGGGGATGCCCCGGAAGGCATCCCCTCTTTCGTCTTAATCCATCGGTAACCTTACTAGGAGCTATATTTTTATTCGTCACATGATATGAGTTTTGCTTAGAGCATCATTTTCTTCTGTTTATATTTGCTTGATGTTATCAATAATCATGTTTTGTATCTTTTAGTTCAATAAAATGCCAATTATAGTCTTTACCATGCTCAGTTTGCAAGTTTATGAGTTGCTGTTTCAAAACAGAAAGTTTGCTGCTATTGATTAAATTGCCCAGAAATGTCAGAATGTGATAAAATCTTGAAATATTGATACAGTCAACTTTGATAAATTATTTCCAGTGTGGTAAATTTTCAGAATTTTTTGAGTTATCTAAGTATGGATTCTTAATTATCCTTACAGACTGTCCTGTTTAGGCAGATTGCTGTTATGTTTGCATTGTTTGCATATGTTGGCTTGTTTAATGATTCTATTTGAGGATAGGAGTATTAAATATTCAGAGGCATTTAGTATTCAATGTTGAATTATAATTTTAGTGAGTTGCTACAGTAGAGAATGTTGAGGTTTTGAGTGGATTTATACTAACATATCTCACAAGTTCTTGTCAAGTTTTGTGTGGATGAAGTTTTTAAAACTTAGGGAAACTATTATATGAGAAGAATTAACGAGACACAAGAGTTCAAGCTTGGGGATGCCCAAGGCTCCCCAAGTTAATATTCCAAGAAGTATCAAGCATTCAAGCTTGGGGATGCTCCGGTAGGCATCCCATCACTTTTCTTCATCAACTATCGGTTAGTCTCGATTGAACCCAAGTTTTTACTTGTTCACATAATGTGTGCTATACTTGGTTGTGTTATTTTTTTTGCTTGTTGTTTGAATAAAATATCAAGATCTGAAACTTTTTAATAAGAGCGAGTCCTTACATAGCTACTTAATTGTTTAACTACTCATTGATCTTCGCTTATATATTTTGGAGTAGTTTGTCATTAATTCTCATGCTTCACTTATATCTTTTTGAGAGTTAATAATAGTAATGGTAATTTGCACAAGATATGAATTCGGTCCCAAGATGATGAATATTCGAGAGGGATATAATAAAACTTTCATATAGATCATTGGATATGATAAGTGTGATTCCTTGCAATGAAAATAATGAAAGAGATCATATGCTAATCTTATGGAAAGTAACGACATTACATAAAGAAAAGTATAAGTGGTAAAATTTATTGGAGGTTAACAAGCATAGCATTAGTCAATGATGCAATTCATGAAAAAGTTAATAAGGGAAGAGAAGATTCACATGCTAATATACTATCTTGGACATCTTTTATGATTGTGAGCCCCCATTAAGTATTTTATGTCAAAGTGTTGACGTTGGACAAGGAAGACAACGTAATGATTTATGTTTGTTCATATTCACATAGAAGTTATATTGTTATAGATCCTCCAACATGTGGTGCTTGCCCAATATCTTTGCTAGCCAAAAATCCGCACCAAGTAGAGATACTACTTGTGCATCCAAAACCCTTAAACCCAGTTTCTTCCCATGAGTGTCCACCATATCTACCTATGGATTGAATAAGATCCTTCAAGTAAGTTGTCATCGGTGCAAAAAGCAATAAAAATTGCTCCTAAAATATGTATGATCTTTTATTGTAAGGGAAATAAGCGTTGTATGAACTTGTGATGGTAAAGAAATAAAAGCGACGGACTGCGTAATAAAGGTTGCTATCACAAGGGGCAATATAACGTGACGTTCCTTTGCATTAAGGGCTTGTGCATCCAAAAATAAAAAGCACATGACAACCTCTGCTTCCCTCTGCGAAGGGCCTATCTTTTACTTTTATGCATTCACTTTTATGTATTTATTTTTTATGCAAGAGTCAATAGTGTTCTCCTCTACTTCCTTTTTATTTTTCTCTTTTGCAAGCATCATGTGGTGGGGAAAGATCTAGGCACATATATCCAGTTGGATATGAATGATCATGAGTTATTATTGTTGACATCCCCCTTGAGGTGAATAAGTTGGGAGGCGAAATCACAAGCCCCTATCTTTCTATGTGTCTGGCTGAAACTTTTGCTCCATATATATGTCGTGAGTGTTAGCAATCATAGAAGACTAAATGATGGTTGAGTATGTGGACTTGCTAAAAAGCTCCTACATGAGACCCTTCCTGAAAATATGATGAATTGCAATTGCATTGTTGACTAGAATAGTTTGTTAGTTTCCAAGAAAGTTTATGCCTTATACTTCATTGTTGTGATGAATTGTTACTTGCTCATGAGAAGTTTGATGATAATAAATATTGCTGTTATAATAATGATCTTGCTTTGAATCATTCAAGTCCTATGTCCATGCAACAAAAGAAAAGATTATATGATGATTATGATAGGTAGCATTCCACATCAAAATTTCTGTTTTTAATTGCTACTTTATCATGATGACTTTTATGAGAAAAAGTTGTTGTTATGATGCTAGGAAAAGTGATTGAAATTATCATTGATCAAACTTATGCACTATGCTAGCATTCACACTTCATAAATTATTCCTTTTATCATTTACCTACTCGAGGACGAGCAGGAATTAAGCTTGGGGATGCTGATACGTCTCCAACGTATCTATAATTTATGAAGTATTCATACCATGTTTATTATAGTTTTGTATGATTTTGGTGCACTTTTATATGGTTTTTATATGATTTTCATGGACTAACATATTGACCTAGTGCCCAGTGCCAGTTGTTGTTTTCTGCCCTGTTTTTGTTTTACAGAAAATCAATACCAAACGAAGTCCAAATGCCACGAAACTTTTTGGAGATTTTTTATTGGACATAACAAGTACTAGAAGCTTCGGGAGGAGGCCAGAAGACCCACAGGGGCTCCACGAGCCACCAGGGCGCGCCACCCCCAGGCGCGCCCTGGTGCCTCGTGGGCCCCCTGTGGCCCTTCTTCGCGTGACTCCAACGCCAAAAAATCTTATATATTCAGAAACCCCCGAAAGTTAACCTAGATGAGTTTTTACGCCGCCGCAAGCCTCTGTACCTCCACAATCTCATCTACAGCCCTTTTTCGGCACCCTGCCGGAGGGGGGCAGGCATCACCGGAGGCCATCTTCATCATCCCGGCGGTCTCCATGACGAGGAGGGAGTAGTTCACCCTCGGGGCTGAGGGTTTGTACCAGTAGCTATGTGTTTGATCTCTCTCTCTCTCGTGTTCTTGAGATAGCATGATCTTGATGTATCGCGAGCTTTGTTGATATAGATGAATCATATGGATTTTTCCCCTCTCTATCTTCTTGTGATGAATTGAGTTTTCCCTTTGAAGTTTTCTTATCGGATTGAGTCTTTAAGGATTTGAGAACACTTGATATATGTCTTGCATATGGATATCTGTGGTGACAATGGGAAATTTCACTTGAGTCACTTGATGTATGTTTTGGTGATCAACTTGCGGGTTCCGTGACCTTGGGGATTTATGCATAAGGGTTGGCACACGTTTTCCTCTTGACTTTCCGGTAGAAACTTTGGGGCACTCTTTGAAGTTCTTTGTGTTGGTTTGAATAGATGCATCTGAGATTGTGTGATGCATATCGTATAATCAAACCCGTGGGTACTCGTGGTGACATTGGAGTGCCTAGGTGACATTAGGGTTTTGGTTGATGTGTATCTTAAGGTGTTATTCTAGTAGGAACTCTAGGGCTGTTCGTGACAATTAATGGGGATGGCTCATAAGATTGATCGGGAAGGATAACTTTGAGGTGGTTTCGTACCCTACAACAATTTCTTCATTTGTTCTCCACTATTTGTTACTTTGGAGTGAACTCTTTGTTGCACGTGAGGGATTTATATATGATTTAACTATGTCAACAATGTTGGGAGATCGCACTAGTGAAAGTATGAACCCTAGGCCTTGTTTCTAAGCATTGCAACACCGTTTTTATGCATGTTTACTTCTCGTTACCTTGCTGTTTTTATATTTTCAGATTACAAAAACCTATATCTACTATTCATACTACACTTTTATCACCATCTCTTCGCCGAACTAGTGCACCTATACTATTTACCATTGTATTGGGTGTGTTGGGGACACAAGAGATTTCTTGTATTTGGTTGCAGGGTTGTTTGAGAGATACCATCTTCAACCTACGCCTCCCACGGATTGATAAACCTTAGGTCATCCACTTGAGGGAAAATTGCTACTGTCCTACAAACCTCTGCGCTTGGAGGCCCAACACGAGTCTACAAGAACAAGTTGTGTAGTAGACATCAAGGTCCCGCATCTATCAACACAAATGCGAAGATTGCATGAGTGGTACATGAAAGAAGTAAACAACGGGCGAGAGATGTTCATGGTGAAAGTCAAGGAAGAGCATTACTTCTGTGAAAACGACCTATGCATTGAGTTTCCAGAAATTTTTCAGTTATACAATCAAGACGCACTCGACAAATCTATCGTCAGTTGCTAATGTCTGTAAATGATTTCTTTCTGTAATCTAAGTCTCTAGCTCAGCTCGTTCATTGCCTGTAATTATCCTCACTATATTCTTTTGTACGCTATTATGCAGAATGAAGATTCTTGAAAAAATGATAGATGACTACCCCAAAGACACAGAGGCTAACTTGCTAAGGTTTATGAAGGCACAAAATACCAAAACAGAAATACTATTTCCTTACAACTTCAAGTGAGTGTTACTGTCTTGTACTACAAATTCTATTTTGCTTACTCGATGTTAAGTGTAGTTGATGAGTTATGCATGCCTGCTTATATAAACGTGTGCGCAGGTTCCACTCGATCCTGCTAATCATTAAAGTTGACGCTGGAACTGTTGAAACCCTGGACTCACTAGGTAAAGACCCTCAAGAATACACCAGCGTGGTTTTGATGCTCGACAGGTAATTTCAATCATTATCGCACTATATCGGCCTCTTTCGTTCATTTCCTGATATTAAGTAATTAATAACTCCTTTATTCATTTTCTTTGCCGGGCAGGGTTTGGAAACGGTTCATCAATGATGTTGTCGGTGAATGGAAACGGGAGCTGCGATGGCGACAAACCAAGGTAATTAAGTAGTACTAGCTAGGTCCGTGCACCTCTTTAATTCTAGTATCAATACCATTATCATGCTTGATTATTATCTGATTGAATTCTATTCTCGCAAAGTGCATGAGGCAGGAATATGGGACTAATTTATGTGCATACGACGTTTACGAGAACATTTGCATGACGACCGAATGGCGTAGAGATGTAAGACAACTTCGGGTACGTAAACACTATTCACATTTTTTTTATGATGATCTAATATATATACACACAACTAATATATTCATATTGATCTCCTTCTTTAAAGATGGAAGAGATGCGGGAGAAGCTCCTACCAGAGAACCGCATACTAGCAATTCAAGAGGAATTTGCGGGATTTTTGCTTAAGGAGGTCATATCTGAAAGCGGAGAATACCATTGCCGCTAATGCCTCCATGTAATGATCTCCAAATTGTAGGAGAAATTGTATATACCAAATTGTATATATATATGTATGGTCGTACGAGAAATTATATGATATATGTATGGTCGTACGAGAAATTATATTAATTATATATGCATAACGTGTACAGTATGTAGTACCGTAAAATATGTTTGAAATGAAAAAGAATTGAATGGAAAACACAAAATGAAAAGGAAAAATAAACCATAAACCCTAAACCCCAACACAAAATCCTTAGTCCCGGTTCGTTTCACCAACCGGGACTAAAGGTCCTCCAGCCCCCGGCGCTAGCTCGCGGCCACGTGGAGGGGCCTTAGTCCCGGTTGGTGTCACCAACCGGGACTAAAGGTCCTCCAGCCCCCGGCGCTAGCTCGCGGCCACGTGGAGGGACTTTAGTCCCGGGTTGTGGCCAACCGGGACTAAAGGGTGGGGGCCTTTAGTCCCAATTTCGTTGTCCCGGTTGGTGACCCGGGACTAAAGGCCGTTTCCAACCGGGACTAAAGCCCCGTTTTCCACTAGTGCTAGCACGTCGTGTGCAGTGTCGGCACGGAATATGTGGAGTCTAGGAAGTCGCCACAAGCCCACAATGCATTAGTGCGGCCGATCGATGGTTTATTGGGAACGGGGCACTTGTAAGGCTGGTTGTAGCGGGGAGTATCATATAGTAGTATCATGCATATGATACGAGTGTATGATACTACATTCGTAGTGCATAGTATTATATGTAGGTATCATAGATGACTTGCCCACCAGGGTCCATGTCCTACACTTGGCATAAGTGGTCGCTGTCGGTTCTAAATCCGGCATATCTCGTAGTAGGGGTCCTAAGCTAGGCGTCTTGGAGCGATGGTAACATGGACACAGGATTTTACCCAGGTTCGGGCTCTCTCGAAGAGATAATACCCTACGTCCTGCTTTTCATTGTATTGATATGGGGATAGTACAGAGTACAGGTATCTACCACGAGATTGTTCTAATGAATCTCAGTTGATCTATTGACTAGCCTAGCCTCGGTTTATATAATGCACCGGAGGCCTAGGGTTTAGGAGAGTCCTCGTCTTGGGCGCCAAGTCTTGTGGAGTCTTCCTTATATATGTCATGGGCTGCCCGAAGTGGCCCTTCAGTGAACCGCCATGGGGGGTCCTCGGCCCGATCCACCTGGTCAAGAGACAATGTGGTGAGTACCCCCTAGTCCAGGACACCGTCAGTAGCCCCCTGACTCGGTCTTCAAGTTGGGGACGCTTCTCGGTTCTTCCGAGCTATTCTTCGTCTTCGGTCGTCGGTCTTGAAAACTGGTTCAACAAATATTCACATCTCCGAGCTCGAGGATCGCCGAGGTGTATCTGAAGAGTTGACACGTCGGGCATCCGAGGAGCCCCTTTAGGTTCTTGGCCTTTATCAATGTCTTATTATTTTTACGCCACACCTCGGGTTCACACTACAAGAAACGTGTTAATCCATGACGGATTTCTGGTGACGTTCTCGGAAACCATCACGGAGATCGTCATGGATCAGCAAGATGCAAATGGCACCCCAAAACAGTAGCCCTTAATGACGGACATCGAAGGACCGTCACGAAAATCATCATGAATCAACCAGGTGCGCTCGTTTTTTCATTCTTTATGCACCATCTAAACCGTGACGGACGGCTCCTGCTGATGTGTCGTACGTGCCTCCTTATTTGGTCCACTTGTCAGTCGGTCAACATTATATAGAAATTGGAAAGAAAAGGGTGTGCGCGGAACTTTAACAGAGCGTGCGGCGATGCAAAATTTCAAGTAACAACGCGGTAGGGTGGCAAAATTTCGAGCCAGCCCTTTTTAACTCCACGGTCCACACACACACACCAAACCCTAGTTCCCATCCTCTCCTCCCGTTCCCTCAGCCGCCACCACTCCCGATTCGTCTGCCCGCTCCACGCCGGTGCCGGCGCTGGCGCAGAACAGGTCTTACCTCTCCCGATCCACCGCTCCCCTCTCTTCTCCGCTCTATATGCCTCACCCCCCTCCTCATCTTTCCCACCGCCATGGCCACGAGCCCATACACCCCGATCAGGGTGGACACGGTCCGGGCCGGTCCGGTCCCGGTCTGAGCCGTCGTTTGGACCGGCCGCCGGCGGTCCGGGCCGGACCGGACCGAGCAGGCCAGCGGTCCTCTTTTCAGGGACCGGACCGGCGAGGCAAAAGCCCGGGCTGGACCGGCGGACCGGCCAACCACTCACCGGCGGCGAGAGGGTGACCATGGCGTCGGGGAGTGAAGGCTCTAGGCCCTAATCAGAAGGAGGAACAGAGCGGGAAGGTGCAGTGACTCACGTAGAACACGATGGTGTGGTCGGGGAGGCCGGGGAAGCAACGACGGCGACATAATCGACGATGAATGACGGCGGCAGGAGTTCGGTAAGGAGGAAGATGGCGATGGCTTCGGAACGAATCAGGCCGATTCATTCCCTGGGGACGTAGATCTCATGGTCGTGGAGCTCCTGGACATGGTGGTTGGTCGTGGGGAGGCCGGTCGCCGCGTCCGCGAGAGGTTGTGCACTGGACGGCGGCGGCCGCGGCACAGGTGCGTGCGTGTGTGCGTTTTTTTGAGCGAAACGTGTCCTGCAGAATCGAGGCACTGGGAGGGATGGAGAGGAGAGCTCAGGTGAGTGGCTGGTGGAGTGGTGGTGCGGCGCTCGCCGCTGGGATGGGAGAGGAAGACGGCGGCGTCGCCGCTGTGATTCTCGGTCCGCTCGGTCCGCTCGGTTAAAGCCCGGACCGGACCGAAGCTTTGTCGGGCCTGATTATTGAGCTCGGACCGACTGATTTTTTGAGCAGGCTAGGCCCGAGCTGGCCAGGACCGAGCGGGCCACGAGCCGGTCCGAAAGACCGCTCGTGTCGTCCACCCTGACACCCCGGTCCAGATCACGCCCTCGAGCTGCGGCGGCAGTGGTGGTGGCGGGACCGACTGCTGCGGCTGGACGACGGTCGACGCCGTCCATTACCTCCCGTCGCACATCAATCTGCCTTCCTCGGTCGCAGTCGAGTAGCGCACGTGCCTTGACGAACCCCATGATGCACTGGCCATCTCAACCAGATCGATGCCAACGAGAAGGCCAAGGTGGAGGTAGCGGCGCCCAGCTCGTCGTTTTCTGCCACCGGATTTGGAAGTAGCTAATGTTCCGTTCCGCGGCCACGGATCCATCTTTGGTCGGCGCCGAGCCATGGCGAGGTACTGGTGGCGCCGCTGTCTTGGATGTAGTGTACAGGGGCGCCGACGCCACGGAGATGGCCACTGGCTTCTTCCTGCCACGCTGCAGCGACGGGTGCTGCCTTCTCGGCTTTGCCTCGGTCCTCCTGCCCTGCACTTAGGTGCTGCTGCACGTAACCATCTCGGTGGGTGAGTTTGTCCCCTTTATGATCTGATCTTACCTACTGCAGGGTTAGTAGATTGGTCGGCGGAACATTTGTATTCTTTCAAAATTTGTTGGTGATGTCAGTGTTTATCTGCTTAGTTATTTCTGGGTACATGTGTACTAGATAGGTTCTGGGTATATGTGCACTAGATATGTTCTGTTTCTTGGTACTCTGGAACTGGAAGATATGTTGTATTAGCGAATGCGAGTCTGTATGTCATGGTCCTGTCATCGATCTGCAAACATAAGTCCTTGTCATGTTGTTTGTCCATGTGTCCTATATATCCACTCTTCTTCTTCGCATATGAGGAGGGGTTCGTCAATATGAATTTCATGTCTGGCTCTGCTTGGATTTAGATTGGACTGGTATTGGATTCAGATTGTTTTGCGTGCATTAATTGGCCTGGTATTGGATCTGAGTGCATTAAAATTGCCCTGATATTGAATTCAGATTGTTTGAGTACACATTGCCCTGGTAATTAGATTCAGATCTCATGTATATGTGCTGAGTAATGCTACTGATCCAAGGGATGCTCTTATGCAATGGTCCTCATGTGTTATGTTGTAGTATATTGTCTGTTTGTCTTACTCTTGTACACCAGTTATTTTAGTGCTTGAATGGCTGATGTGGCAAACTATGCTTCATATGGCATTTTCTTGGAATTAATGTGATTGCACTGTTTCACAGTTCAGGAATGGTTTTCTCAAAGGTTGGTATTCTAGCATTTCTACTTGAAGGAAATGAAGCCAGTGGTTATAATCTCTTTGGCGCAGAACTTAATTTGTTATCTCTGAAGCTGTAGCAAGTGCTGATGTACTGCTCAAGGTATGTTACTGCTCAGTCTTTATGATGTAGCCAGATTTTTTGTGATTTTGTGATGTACTTGCATGCTTCATTCTTAATTAAGATATATTGTGTATCCTTTGATCGCTGGATGTGCCCTGAGATGCAAGACGTGCTCTTAATTAAGATATATTGTATCGGAGTATGAATCTGTTCTGTGAGAAGCCTATTTTGTTTAGCATTAGGGCATAGCAATTCATTAATTAATCTGACGTATATGTTCAGTTGAGCACGATAATGGTAGATTTGGCATGTGGAAACTCCATGTTTGCGTAGATGTTTCAGGCAATTAATTTGCTCATGTTGAAGGCATCGTACATTCTTGTACCTGACTCTGTGCGTGGCAATGTGAAATGTTTTATACTCCCTCCGATCCAAATTAATTGATGCTAGTTTAGTACAAAGTTAGTACAACTTTGTACTAGACCAGTGTCAATTAATATGTATCGGAGGGGGAGTAGTTGATTTCTTCACATTCAACAGGATTGGAGTGTACATGGAGCTCTACTTGTGGAATATACGCTCTCTGCTTTCCTTTTCCCACAACTACAGTTCAAAATTCAAGTCTTTCTACTGTGGTAGTACATGCGGGTGATATTATTTAAGAATTGTTCTGTGCATCAGACATAGCTATAAATTTGTTGATCTGACGTACTTGTAGCAACAAAAATGCTTATGATTCCTTGAGTAGTCTGTGTGATGTAGTGCGTGTGTGCTTTAGGGATCAGGGATCCCATAACCTGATGACAACCATTGCAAATTCTTTTCCAGATTTACTTATGAGTAACAAAAATCACTTGCCTGTTGTTGGTTCATGAACCCAAGTGTGTTCCAACACCTCCGCACCATGGTTATCAACACCACAACAATAGTATCCCCAGTGCTAGAATGCATGGATACTTCATGGAACCCGCGTATCCTTATTTGATCCATTTTAAAATTGTTTGAGTGAAATATAGAAGAACCAAATAAATCACATTCTGTTCTTGAACTCATTGCAGGTGTATCTCTCTAGCTTTTTAAACAATTGATTGGTAAAAGGTAAAAGGACTAAGATTCACACAGCTACGCCGCAGGTAATTGTCCATCTTCCACAAGGAAAATATTTCTTCTATTAATCATGATGTTCAATGAAGCTTGGAGCATGGAAATTAATATGTAATCATTTTATATCTAACTTGATTTTTACAGGGAGTAATCCAACCAAAGGTTTTAACTAAAAGTGATTGTGATGGCTCGTTACTACATGTATCCACATAAATATTAACAAAATAGAAATTATCACATTAATAAAAAGGATTAATCTCGCGATTCATGATGTAGTCCATCAAGATTATATGTTGTTCCTATAACACGTTCCTATAACAAAAGTATTTCACGTCACGGGATAATTGTAGCTTAGAGACCATGGTTTGTTCGTACAGAAACCTGAGCTCGCTTGCTTCTACAATTAACTTTCAAGATGTAATTTTCCATTAGTGAGCATGGTCAATGGAAAACGTTGTCTACATATGAACTAACTGAAGAATATTATATTCTTTAGAAATAATTGAAAAATAGTTAATACATGAAACAAGAGCTCACCGGGACCATGCTGTTGGGGGATGTGCTGTGCTTGGACTTTTATTTTTTGAGGCTGTCTTAACGTTTGTTGACGCGCAGGCAATGTCGACCATGGGTTGAGGTGAGATTTTGGCGGATAAGGTTCTCTCTCAGATGATGTCAGCAGGGATGCCTGGATCTGCGTCCAGCGAGCGCTAAGCTGGGTGGTGGTGGATGGCCGGATATGCGTCCAGCGAGCGCTAAGCGGTGATGGTGGCTGCAGAATTAGCATAGGGGTTTGTAGATTTTAGTTTCTTGTGTTTTGCTAGTCCTTACAGATGTATTATCTGGAAATATCTATAATTTTAAGGTTTTGTGTAGAAAAAATTCTGCTCTGTTTATGTTTTTTTTCTTTTATTTAATGACATGAGCATATATTTCCGAAAAAAATAGAATTTCCATGGACCATTAGAAATGAGATGGGCTAGTCGCTGGGAATGAAACTAGTGGATGTACCGAAACTTTAATGGGCCCACTTTTTAATTGGGCTGATTACTACATCGGGGTTGGTCTTAGATGGAGCTAAAATTTAGAGTCGAAATTCTTATTGGGCCGATTACTTCATGGACCGCCATGTCATATCCAGGTCAGATGTTGACGTGGCAGACAAGTTAACGTCGTTATGAGAACGTCAGTTTAGTGCCGTCCATGATGGTCAAGAGCCGTCATGGTCCGTGACGGTTTTCGATGCTCCGTCATGGAGCATACGGTGGTCAAATTATGACGCGATATACATGACAGATTTCAAATCCGTCATGTATGCCCTCCCATGACAGTTTTGCGCAGGTCCGTGACGGATTGGAACCGTCATGTATTAACAGATTTCTTGTAGTGTCAAAGTTTTTTCCCGTGCAGCGGTGTCCTCCTGCAGCCGAGCTCCAACGCCGGACTGCATCCGAGGTATCTTTTTGCAGCCGAGCTCCAACGCCGGTCTACATCTGAGGTGTCATAGGTTACCTCAGTCCAAAAAAGTTGAAGGAGTTCAGCCGAGCTTAATGCCGGAAACGCCATCTACGGAGCCAGTCACTTGCATCCGAGCTTTACGCCGGACTGCTTTCGAGGTGGTGCACCACCTCGGCCGTGGGCTGATTTTTTGTGGATTGGTGCAATTTATTCTCTGCCGAGATGTATAGCCAGTAGCTCTCAAGGTGTGTGTCAGCCTAAAATCTGAGATGCACCTGAAGGTAACATAAAACCGCTGATCCCAGTAGCCCCTGAGACTCAGGTCGATTCGCGAAATCGGCCTAAGGATCAACTCCTAGCTCGGCAGCATACTTAGGAACAGAAACACGCTGTTGATAGTCCTCGAGACTCAGGTTGGGTGTAGCCGACCAACCCGAGGATCGTAATCTCCTCGAAAATTGTTTTGCACTTTGAATTTTCTGCATTGAATCATCAATGCAGTAGCCCCTGAGCCACTGGTCGGGTGGCAACACCAGATCAAGGGATCGATGTAACCCGTTAATGGCTTTTAAGTGAGAAGCGCGAAGCCCAGTAGCCCCTAAGCCTTAAGTTGGGCAAGGGTGGCCGAATTAAGGATCAATATCCGGAGTAAATTGATTTTAATCATAATTTATGTGTAATGATTCTATGTATCCAAGTACTTTACATCATTAATGCTCGAATCCGTATTGTACAAAACTTTATTGACCGACCATCGGCTTCAAACTCCTCGGCCAGTAGCCAAGGAGTGTTTTCCTACTTTAAAGGGCAAAGATTTACGGAAAACAAGGCAATCCGGCCATACGGTTTTATAAACAAAGGCACGCGGAGAGATATGTTATATTACTATTTAACGTAAGAAACATCTTCTGGAAAAAATAGTTCCTTTATAAGTTCCTTTTCCCAGGATATCATGTTGACCATGATCGTGAAACCTTACCTCCGATCAATGTGGGAGGAAAATAGTGAGGATTTATTTTGGGGAAAGTTCGCGAACTCTGTGGTCTTTAATAAACCTAAATTTTCACTTCCGTCGTTGCCGACCAATTATATTCTTAAGATAGCTAGCCTTCGGCTTCACCCGTCTGAGGTACGGACCCGGATGAACCGGTAGTAACAATCACAGAGGTGCTCCCTTTACCCCCTAGCCGAACAATCGGGAACGTAGGGGGTAAGCACAGGAGCCAGCAACCCAGCTTGGCGAAAATCTTAAGTCAAATTGATGCATATTTATGGCTTTATAATGATTACGGAAGGCAGCACTCATATATTGAATACAAATGCTTTATGCTATATATTATTTTGACTCCGTTGCGACTGTTTATAATCTGAAAGTGGCCCATCGTCGGCTTCTACCCCTTTATAGATGCTACGCAGGGTGTTTCCGTACTAACAATACAACCCTTAGCCGACGTCTCGGTGCCCGGAGGCGGTTGTCTTAGTGGAAACGAGGCAATTAGATATACAGGCTTTATAATTTTCACTTAGTCATAGGAGCGTAAAGTTGGGAAGCCAGTTACTAGCCCCCGGGTAGTGTTCGGCGTCAGCCGAGGTCAAGCCATTAACACTTCGGCCAATTTTATGAAAAGCCCATCGTTTAACACGGGGTAACCTCTATCGATCTAGAGTTTGACACAATCATCGGATCGCTGACCAGTTTACGCTTATTGTGACAGTCAGTTTTCGGCTTTCTCCACTGAGGTACTTGACCAGTTAAACTGGAAGTATAATCACAGTGGTTCTCCCTTTACCCTTAGCCGAACAATCGGGAACGTAAGGAGTAAGCACAGGAGCCGGGCAACCCAACTATTGACCGAAGACACAATTCGAAACCAATACATATAAAGCAATATCCGAGAGCATTTTGCCGAGGACTCCATGGTGTACCTCGGCGTTTGGTGGGTTCGGCTCTAGCTGCAGCCCCCCGTTGATATTGCCGATGCTGTAAAGGTGTCTGGCGTTGCACTGCGAGAGTTATGCTGGAGACACACAAATAGGTTAAAGGTGCCATAAACTCGGGAAACCAAAAAACTTTAGTAAAACTTTACGTCCGAACTAAATCAAGTTTTTAGGTGTCAATCCGAAAATTGGTCTTAAAATTAGTTTGTGCTTCCGTCGTGCTTTAACATGATACATCCGATCTCCAGACTTCAAGCGAGTCAGCCTTCGGCTTCAACCTCCTATCCCGAAGGCGGAGTGCTTCTCAGGCCAGTTTAGAGAACTAAACTCAAGCGGCTTTAGAGAGAAACCAGGCTACCCAGCTATTGACCACACACTCACGTCGGAAAAAGGAGCAGTAGAAAAAGACTTTGCAACGACCAAGAAGAAAACACATTTATTATAAAACGGCTCATATAAATTTAAGAGCCCCCAGTTAACAAGGGAAAAAGAAGTGTTTTTAACAAACAGCTTTTTTGTTCAACACAAATATAATGCTTGGTCGAACCGAACAAAAATTAAAAATTGAAAAAAGTTGAGCATGAAAGCAACTTAGCTGGTTAATGTGCTCGGTGTTGATGACGTGGGCAGAGCTTGCGGCGGGTCAAGGTCCCTGTCCCCAAGCCGGTCCCAAGGTGCCCGAGCGAAGAGCTCGGCTTGACGAGGTGACTGCACAACACTACCGACGTGCCGAAGCTAAGCCCCCGGTCCAGCCGAGGTGACAGAGTAGGTTGGCAGGGTGATGTCGAAGTTCCGGGCCGAGTAGGTTGGTGAAGAGATGGCGAAGCCCCCGGTCTAGCCGAGGTGACGGAGCAGGTCGGTAAGGTGACATTGCAGCCCCATGCCAGCCGAGGTGTCGAAGCAGGTCGGCGTGGTGGACATCGGCTTGAAGAAGCAATGGCGTGGCAATGCCGACGCAGGTCGGAACTTGTGACGCGGTCAATGCCACCTTGAGAAGTGACCGCGTGGCAATGCTGGCGCGCCCAACCCGTGCAATCCGTGGGGCGACGATCTTGTCTTGATGATTATTTGTCCTTCACGATGCCGAACTCTTGGTCGGCTCGCCGAGGTGATGATCTGGTGAGGTTGACCTCGGGTCGATGAAGCGATGGCGTAGTCGATGCTGGCGCAGGTTGGTAGCTGTGCAGCAACGTGGTCGGGCCGGTTTGACATCGGCGCGACGGTGAAGAAAGACTCAAAATTTGTGGGCACGTGTTTGAGAACAACACACAATACCCTAGAAAAAATTTCCTTCAAAAAGTATGTCCAATTTCCCGTTCACGAAGAAAGATGAATTCGGGTCGGATTCGTTTTCGTGCAGGAAACATATCCGAAAATTGATGCACTCCTCGGACTCATCCCGGAGTTTGAACGGTCGGATCAAGCTGACATTTTCAGGGGTGATCGATATGGGAATTCCGCAGCCGATGAACGGTTGGATCTTCCAAAGGACGTCCGAGCTGACTGCTGGACTCCTCGCACTAAACTCGTCCAGATTTCCGTCCAGATTCGACAGGGCTCCGGTATATCAGAGATTGACGGAGATTCCTCCATCGGAACGCGATGAAATTTTACAGGGTTGTTCTAGACTCAATTCCCCATAATTTCATCGAAGCAATCATCAAAGCGACGCTGGAGGAGGCAGGGACAACGAACACGAATCCGCTGTCCAGAAAAACTGCACCGTCGCCCGAGGACAATGTTGACGTCGAGCCCCCGAGCTCCATGGATGATTCCCCCATGATCTTGATAAAGATCGAAGTTAATGATGATGAAAGTATCCGTCCGATCTTGATGATCCGACGCGGAGCGCAGTCCTCGGTCCAGCCGAGGTGGCCAGTCGAGCCGGCGACGAAGATGCCGACATCGACAATAAAGCTCGGTTCCGACGCATAGATCGCGCCGGAGGCGATCTGAATTCTCATCGCACCGCGGCGACTGCCAGCAGGCTCTCAATGAAAGCACCAATATTAGTTCTAAATCCGGCATATCTCGTAGTAGGGGTTCTAAGCTAGGCGTCTTGGAGCGATGGTAACATGGACACAGGATTTTACCCAGGTTCGGGGTCTCTCGAAGAGATAATACCCTACGTCCTGCTTTTTATTGTATTGATATGGGGATAGTACAGAGTACAGGTATATACCACGAGATTGTTCTAATGAATCTTAGTTGATCTATTGACTAGCCTAGCCTCGGTTTATATAATGCACCGGAGGCCTACGGTTTAGGAGAGTCCTCGTCTTGGGCGCCAAGTCTTGTGGAGTCTTCCTTGTATATGTCATGGGCTGTCCGAAGTGGCCCTTCAGTGAACCGCCATGGAGGTCCTCGGCCCGATCCACCTGGTCGGGAGACGACGTGGTGAGTACCCCCTAGTTCAGGACACCGTCAGTCGCATTTTCCTACATTTATCTGAGGCTTTTCGGCACTGCTTTTTCAGCAGTATGGCGTGGACGGCAACTACAAGTCAGTTATGGTGACTTCGTCAATGTCAAGATCTGCCGGCTTGGTCTCTCGGAGGTGCTCATATGGGTTAAGTGTGCGTGTGTACGTTTATAGGGGTGAGTGTACATGTGTGTACATAAACGTATGCGTATGTACCGTGTTTCTTAAAAAATACTGCCAAATTCCTCTATTTGTTTCATCGCAAAAGAAAATAATGATTCCTCTATTTCGTGGTTTTGGAAACTTCCCTCCGGAAATGAGGCTTATGAATATGTACCAAAAAATAGTTTACCATGCCCTTATCAAGAAGGATCGATGTAGATAGCACCGCAGCCTTGATCGTGCAATGACTGTTTTCAACCTTGCTACTACATACTCAGTATTACATTAATTTATTTGATATAATGAGAGTTCCCTTTACTTTGTTACTACCATCACTAGTAGAATGCCCGTACGTTGCTACGGGCGAAATACAGGAAAATGAATCAAATTGATGACTAAGTGACATGAGGGACGCAGAGTTTCTGAGCCTGAGCTCAAATGAGCTCGGGTGAACAGTAAAATCAAAAGCAATTTAAAAAATATTTTAAAAATCTGAATTTTTTTTGTGACAACCATTGACAAAAAGTTTCAAGTGTTTGCAAAAATTCTTCATGGAATCACGTTCCTAGAAGACGTGGCAAAAAAAAAAAAATCGATACTCTGAAAATTCTACTTTCAAAAGCATTTTGGAGCACTGAATTTGTTTTTTTTTTTGCCATGCCTTACAGGAATGTGATTCCATGACGAATTTTTGCAAGCACCTGAAACTTTTGCCAATGTTTGTCACAAAAAAAAAATCAGATTTTTTTTTTATTTTTTGACTTTACTGTTCATCAAGCTCATTTGAGCTCGAGCGTAAAAGGACACTTTCGTGACATGAGTGAAGTCCTTCAAATATATATCGCCTTTTATCAACTTTTTTAGTGTATACTATGAGAGAATCTATGCACCCGTCGCCTGTTTTTTCGTGGTAAAATTCTATGATCGTCATCTTTGTCATCCTCTTTTCGTCCCCATGGCCCATCCTCCGACACTGGTCAAGGCCGGTGCAAATGTCATGTGCGACCCTACCCAAGCCGCCTTCTCTGTCATTTCACCGTTGCCCCAACACTGTTTGCGGCCGGTACGATGCCGCCCTGCCTGAGCTACCTTCTCCATCGGTCCACCGTTGGCCCTGCGGCCCGTGCCGGTGTCGCGTGCCGCCCTGCCCGAGCCGCACTCTCCATAGGTCCACCGTTACAAGCAGAAGCCGGGTCACTTTATCATGTACGCAGTCCTCTCACATCCATCCTTGTGAAGCAAAAGCTGCAAGTTGTTTGAACATGGAAGTGACCAACTTGTACTCAGCGGTACGCAGTCCTCTCACATCCTCCATGTCTTATCTCTCCACGCGCCTGCTGCAGCAAGTTTGAACATGAGCGCCAGACTAGTTAGATCAGTCACATGCTTTCTATTCCCATTCAACGATGCTGCTTTCAGTTGTGCAATGCGATGGGTGCGCTTGTCCGTTGCCTGCCACCATATATACTTCATCCGTTGCTTAGTAGAAGAGATGCACCGATCCTTTCGATTCGCCATGGCCGCCTTCCACCTCCTCTTCCTCGTGCTTGCCTTGGCCTTCAGCTGCAACAGCGCTGTCGCCGCCACGGTTGACGACCAGCCGCTGCCGCAGCAGGAGGTCTGCATGGCGTCCTCTTCTTCCTCGTGCCCGGAAGCTGCCGTCGACGCCAAGGCGCTCAAGGAGGAGGCCAGCGTGATGTACAAGGAGAAGGCCGGCGCGTTCTTCAGACATGATGGTCGCACCATCAAGGTCGACTTCATACTCCCCGCCAGCAACAGCCCAGTCGCTGCTGGGGACGAGGACCTGCAGCTGCGGCAGGAGGCCATGGCGCAGGCCATTACCGTGCTCTCCCGCCACACCCCAGAGACCACCGGCGCCGAGACGCTCAAGCGGGCGATGGGGGTGGTCAACCTCGAGGCCCAGCGGTGGAAGCCCATCTTCAGGGCCGTCAACAGGGTGCTGGAGAGCAGCGCCGACGACCGCACCAAGGAGGAGGCGTTCGCCCAGGCCAAGCTGCAGCTCAACCGCGACCTCGGCCAGGAAGGTCCCAACGCCCTCAAGCTCGACTTCGGGTATCTGTGATATGCATCGCCAGTTCGCCACCTTTGCCTTACTTTCTCTTTCGGCCTTAGCGCTCCCTAGATGTCTGTGGTGCTGTTAGTTAGTCATGGTGTGCTCCCGTCCGTGCGCTGCGGCCTGTCTCAGCTGTCGGTGCTCTACCTTTATTTTCCATCTGCTTCCCTTCTCGATGCCTTCAGCTGTGGAACTTTTGTGATTGTGCTTGCATTTCCTTAGTCAGCGAGGTGGGTTATCTTCGTACTCTCTTTGTTCTCCCTGTCTTCTTCCATGAGTAGCAATCATGTATGTATTGCTGGTTTACTAATTCACAGGGCATCTAACTGAAATACAAGCAGAATTAGTTGCCGTTGCCAAATTTCACGAAGGCGCATGGCCTTTTTTATACGGATTTGCTATTTTACAGTCGAGTGTTTTGCAATTGGCCATCATTCAAATCTATGTCCGTCCGTTCTGGCGCGGAGATTCGCGCTGGGTCCTGTTGTCTTTGGGTTGGTTTTATTTTATCGGGCGCGGTTTTCTTCTCAGCCCGTATCCGCCCTCCCGCTCCGCCCCGGCACTGTTGGTTTTTGCCCTTTCATTTTGGGAGGCTCTGTTTCGATAAGGCTGAGGGGAGAGAGCTCGAGCAGCGGAGCGGAGCAGGCGATTCCTTGTGTTCATGGCGATTCCGTTCCTCCACCACTGGATCTTGATGTCTCCTCCCTTTCTCTTCGATCTCCGGCTTCCGCGGTAGGTTGTTCTTTGTCTCTCACCCTGCCCCGTGGTCTGTGTGTTGTGGCTGTGTAGTTTCCAAATCCAGGTGATCTTTTTGTTTCGATCCGTGGTGGTGTATGTTGCTGCCTTGTTGTTGTAGTCCGCTGGTTGCTCCCCTTTCTGCTCGCCTGGTTTGTTCTAGGTCATCGGGGTGTAGGCGCTGGTAGGTGGGTGTTCTAGGTCATCTGGTGGTTGTGGTCGTCTTCCCCCTTGCTGATTTGTTTCCTCTGCTATAGGTGTAGAGAGTAGGCGATTTCATGAGATTTCTAGGTCATCTGTTGGCTGTGGTAGGCTAGTGCTGAGAGTGTTCTATGTCATCCGGTGCTTGTGGTCGTCTGATTTTGTTTCCTCTGCTGTAGATGTAGGTGTAGCGGTCGCCTGATTTTCTGCGTGCATTTTATATCTGCTGTAGATGGCCTGGCCTGGGTTTCTGCTAGCTTGCAATGTAGATGTAGTGCTTATTTTTGTGTATCCTTCCTCTGAATTTGTTGGCTCCTGATGTGTTCAGTTGCCTGCTCATGTTTGCTCTTGTAGTTCCTGAATCCCTCTTATATTGTTGTAGGTGTTTAGTTCCCCTGGTTTTGTTAGTGTTATATCATCTCTCTGAATTTGTATGTACTAGCCCTGTAGTGCTGATGTAGTTTAGTGTTAGTCCAGGTTGTAATCCCCATGCTTTTTTTATTTGTAATTACAGTGTAATATACTCTAGAATTATAGTGTAATTTAGCCCAGATTTTGAGTGTAGTCCCATGGTTCTTTGTTGTAATTACAGTGTAATATGCCCTAGAATTATAGTGTAATTTAGCCCAGTTTTTCGGTGTAGCCCCCATGGTTCTTTCTTTGTAATTCCAGTGTAATATGCCCTTTACTGTGTAATCCCCATGCCAGTGTAATTCCTGTGCCTTTTTTAGTGTAATTTTCCCTATTGAATTGCCCACTGTAATTCATGTGCTATTCCACTGTAATTACCCTATATGTACACTGTAATTTATTTCTCAGAGTTTGTGCGTTTTACTGTAATTTGCCCAAATGGCCCGCTGTAATTCCTATGCTTTTCCTCTGTATCCCATTTTTATTCTGTAATTTATATTCAGTTTTTAGCCAGTGTAATTCTTGTGCCTTTTTACTCTAGTTTGCCTAATTTACTGTGTAATTTGGCTCAAAGTTTCACTGTATTTATAATGGTTTTTACACTGTATTTTTAGTGGTACTTGCAGTATATTATGCCTGACGTACTTACACTGTATTTCTTCAGTTTTACGCTATAATATGCCCAATTTTGCCTTGTAATTGCACTGATTTTTTGCACTATAATTTGTGTGGCATGCTCTGTAATTTTCTGCTCCCTTACAGTGTATTTTGTTCTGAGATTTAGCTTGTACTTCAGCCGCATTGCTCTGTAAAATTTTATTTATTCGTGTTTGCTGTAAGATCAGTGTTTGCCGTTGTTGCTGCTGCTCTAGGATCAACATCTTCAGTCTCCTACTCTAAATTCATGTTCTCAAACAGGGATTCTGCTGCTTCTTTTGCGGCTATTGTATCTTGTTGATGCATTACTTGCCATGTCTGCAGAGTAAGTTAATTTATTCTTTGTTATTTCTTTTCTTTTTTCCTTTGTATTTTTCAGCATGAAGTTCACTTACATTTGTGTCCATTCGTGCGCTATTGCTGCTATCTGCTTGTTTCCTGGAGTCTCCCTCCCTTTGCTGATATGTGTTCATAGGGCCATTTCCTGAGTGTACCTGCAAGCATCAGGGTTTTGGTTGTAGATGCATGGATTTTGGTAGGTTTAGTTGTAGTTAGTTGTTATCAGTGGCCTCTACTGCATGCAGTGCACAGGTTCCAAGGCCTCTGAGTGTATCAGACTTACCCCAGTTAGCTCTGTTTTTGGTGTATTTGCCAGGTTCCATTTTCAATTTTCCCTGTGTTCTAGCCCTGTACTTACCCCTAGTTTGTGAGTGTTTGTTCTTATCAGTGTATTTTTTCAGTGCCCATGTATTAGAGTGTAAGCACAATAATTTCTGTGTTTTTTGCTAGTATTTGTTTTCTGAAATTCATGTAGTTTATCTTGATTATCTATTGAATTGTGTGCTTTTCTCTGTATTTTTATGTGCTTTGCACTGCAATTCCTCTATTCTTTCATTTTTTAATGCTCCTAGTTGATTGAACCGACCAGGATTTGCAGTGTAACTCTGTTTGTGTTGACTCTGTATTTTACTTATGTATCAGTAGTGTAATTTATCCTAGAGTTACTGTGTAATTATGTCCAGAGTTTCAGTGTAATATAGGCTAGAGTTACTGTCTAATTTGCCCCAGAGTTGCAGTGTAATTCCCCCCAGAGTTACTGTGTAATTCTCATGCTTATTATATGTAATTTACACCAGAGTTTTACACTATGTAATTACCCCCAGAGTTACTGTGTAATTACCTAGAGTTTCAGTGTAATTTACCCCAGAGTTACTGTGTAATTTGTCCCAGAGTTTCACTGTAATTACCCCCAGAGTTACTGTGTAATTCACATGCTGCTTACATGTTTTTTACAGTGTTATCCCGGAGTTACACTGTGTAATTCCCATTTTTTACAGTGTAACTTTTATGATTCAGTTATGTAATTCCTGAAATTTTGGCTTTCATTCTTATTGATTGTTCGAGTGTCGCTGCGGTGCAGTTATGAACTATATCCTGTTTACAGTGTAATCTTCCCAAGAATTCCAGTGTAACCTAGTTTTACAGTGTAATCGCCTTGCTTATTCTATGTATTTACAGTGTAATGTTCCCAAAATTACAGTATTATCCCTGATTTACAGCCTAATCCCCTTGCTTTTATTTTTGTATTTATAGTGTAATTTTCGCCCTAATTTGTAGTGTAATATTCATGCTTCAGCTCTGTAATTTATAGGTTTTAGTTTAATGGGTAAGCTTCGGAAAGTCTCTCGCCAGGACGTTCCGTTAGTATCATCTTTGGAGTTTGCATTTGTTGTGAGTGCTCTGATTCTCCCTTTTCTCTTTCTTCATTGCTGTGGCAAGTGTTTGAGTTTGTTTTTGTTGCTGCTGAACTGGGGTGAACATCTTCAGTCTCCTGCATACTTAGCATTTTGTTTCAGTTTTATTTTTCTTACTAGTTTCAACTTGTATGTTATGTACTTGTTTCTGAAATTTTATTAATGTGCCCACCTGTTCCAAATTCATGGTGGCAAGCAGGTCTGCGTTCCAGGGGTTTGGTTCTACTGCACTTTCTTCGCTTGGTGTAGCTTCGTTTTGCATTTCTTCCAATGTCTGCAGCAGAGTTCTCAAGATGTAAGTTTCTCACTTTTTTGTCAGATCATGAGTTTTTCACCAATAGTTTCACTTACTCTAGAATGCATTGTTGAGCTGTTGCTGTTATGTGTTTTGTTACTGGAGTCCTCCACTCTTAATTGTGTTGTTGATGTAGCCCCATTTTGCCGAATGTACCTGCAAGCAACATGTTAAGTTAACTGGAGTTCTTGCTGGAATAGCATAACTAAGAAAACACTCTTTTTGTCAAGCAGTTTGGTACCACTACTGTATTTCAAAGTTGCTTTTCTTACCTTGTATATAATGTCTGATTGTAGGAGCGTGGTAAAAGAAAACGATTCCTGCAATGTATTTTTTGTGTGAGCTATTTTGATTTTGATGTATACAACATTTTCTTCTGAGTTTTTACCATTTAGTGATACTCACATTTAGAATGAGATCTTCTTGTGACATTGACAGTAGATCGTCTTCTGTTATTGTTCTTGTCATGCTCCCCATCTGCATTTTTGGAAAAGAATTATCAGTAATAGTACTAGTAGCCGATGAATTAACTGGATCTTTATAAAAAGTCAAGAATTAGGAGGATATTGGTCTTTCCGGTGTATTTTAAAAGTTCCTGGGTATTTCTAGCGTAGATTCTTTGGTGATTTACACTGTATTTATTATGGTAGTATCGCTGTAGTTGCTCTGTATTTTTAGTCTGTATTTACACTGTAAGTTCAGATGCTTTTATACTGTGATTCTATGGATTTTTCTAGTGTAAGTCCATGTGTTTTTACATTGCCATGAAGTTACAGTGTAAATATAGGGGCACTTTACACTGTAATTCCTGGGTTATTTCACTGTAAACCCTGGATCATCAACATTCTTGCAGTGTAAATGTTCATTTTTACAGTGTAAATGTTCATTTTTACAGTGTAATTTACACTGTATATTCTAGGCGATTTCCACTGTATTTTTTGTGCAGTTACACTGTAATTCGTAGGTATTTTACAGTGTAAGCTGACAAGTTTTGGCAAGTTTAAATCTCTGGTAGTTTTAAATGTCAATTCCAGTGTAGGTGGACTATAATTTCTAGGGGATTTACACTGTAATTCTTGGACTATTGCAGTGTAATTGTTAGGCAGTTGCAGTGTAAGTTGGCAAGTTCTGCTAGTGTAAATCTTGGACTGTAATTTGTAGGTGTTCTTGGACTCTTTTGCACTGTAATTCTTGATAATTTTCAGTGTCATTTACTTTGTCTACACAGTGTGTAGGCTCTGATTTTTTTTCTTTCTACTCTTTGCAGCCTTGTTTTCGTATTATACTTTAGAAATGAGTTCCTGTCATTTTTCTGAATGTTTCTATGCTATCAGGTGCACATATTCTTTTGTATTTTCTGCATGCTTTCACTAATATTGAGTCTGCAGTGTAATTTTCAGCTACCTCAGGATTATAGTGTAGGTTCTATGATTTTTTGCCACTGTATTTCTTCATTCTAGACTTCAAAGTTACTGTAATTTCCCAAGTTTCAACACTGCTAGCGATCACTCATTTCCAGAGTATCCTGTTTGTTTCTAATTTTTGTATCTAGTTTCTCTGATGCTTTTCTTTTTCAGATTTTCAATGTAAGAAGGTGAAGCGGGTGAAGGAGTTGAAGAATTTGGGTACAAGTAGAAGTGTTTCTTGACCTGGTGATCTTCCTGGGATTTCCCCCAATGTTTGGCTGTTTGGTGGGTCGCAAGCTGATGGGCAGCTGTTCGTTGTGGTCCAGGGTATTGTGGTTCAGGTTTAGTTGAAACCGGGTGTCAGTTTAGCCCGACCCGTTTTTTAAAATAGAAAACATACAGTCGCTGGGTGGGGTTTTTTTTGGACATACAAGTGTCCTCTGTTTATTTGTCAGGAAATGTGAATGTTACCGAATTGAAAAACAGTCAAGTGCTAAATAGACACTCCCTTATATATGGAATTCCTTCATGACGGATTACATTACATTGGGAAACATAGTTACAAGCGCCTACAACTACGTACTAAGAACACCGCCTGAGGCGAGCCTAAACTGGCTGCCCAAGGACACATAGTGATTTTCGGTCTGCCTAACTTAGATAGGTCCCTTTTCATGGCATGTCACAGTCGCAAAACCACCTTGGATATTTATGCCTTTTTGAGCAGTCCTTGCCTTCTTTTTTTTTAAACAATCACCAGGGGAGATGAGAAATCCCATCTGAATATGATATCATTTCAAAAAAGAGATTGATCAAGTTTACAATGAAAACCGTATCAAAAACCATAACAGCCCGAGCGGCAATACATCTTGCCGAAGCAAGAAGACAACAGTCAGCACAGAACAAGAGGCACATGAGTCCAACACAACGCCACGAAATAGTTTCCTTATGTGGAACTTCCTAAAAAGTTTGTTTATGTTTTCCCGTCATAATGGTAACTTCACGGCCAAAATGCTTGTAAAAATGCATAAAGCTAAGACGACATTATATTAAATCATGTGGGCTCAAACAGTGACTGAAACGGGCAACGCACAGCAAGCTGCGCTTCCTATGTATTTTTTTTTCTTCGAAAAATGATAACCCCTGCCGGCCTCTGCTGCTAGCACCACATTATTCTTATTCATCGTACCATTTTGAAAGCAAATGAGCGGCAAACCACCAGTCAACCGGATCACTCTTTATCACGTAGGTAGTACTCGGTCACATCCTTGTGAAGCAACGCTGGAAGTTGGACGTAACTACGTACTGAGGAGGCTGAAATCAATTAACTGGCTGCACCATAGTACATAGTACTCACATGCCATCCTGCACATCTTAATCTCTCTCCACGCCTCCTGCATCAGATCAGATCAGTCACACTACTTACGCCGGCCCCGCGCTTTCACTGGACCAACTACCTATCAGTTGGGCAATGCGATCGGTGTTGCCGCTGCCACCCCACCATATATACTAGCTTCCTTGTTTGTCGATCCATTGCCACCATTCCTTCAAGACGAGAGACATGAGTGAGTGAAGTACTTTTTTCTGAACAAATTCGGAAAATAAGATCCAAAAATCAGATATTGCAAAAATAGTACACGGTCGTCCAACTGTTGGACGAAACCTGACGTTTCTGTCAACCGGTGACCGAAACGTGACGTGTCGTCCATCGGTTGGACGAAACATCTGTTTCGTTCTACCAAAAACCGAATCACCTGTTTCGTTCTAACAAAAGCCGAATCATCCATGCATTCGCTACCGAAGCCAGTTTCGTTTTTCTGGAGAACGAAAACTCTATTTTTTTTCCCGCCTTTTTTTTCCCGCCAAAATTCTTCCCGCCATTTTCGTTGCCGCCAATATTGTTCCTGCCATTTTATTTTCCACCTTTTTCTTTGCCGCAAATATTATTTCGCAGCCTTATTTTTTGCCGCAAATATTGTTCCCGCCATTTTAGTTTCCACCTTTTTCTTTGCCGCCAATATTATTTCGCGCATTTTTTTTGCGTCCAATATTGTTTCCGCCATTTTATTTTCCACCTTTTTCGTTGCCGCCAATATTATTTCGCGCCTTTTTTTTTGCCGCCAATATTCTTCCCGCCTTTTTTTCCCGCCATTTTCGTTGCCGCCAATATTCTTCCCGCCTTTTTTTCCCGCCATTTTCGTTGCCGCCAATATTCTTCTCGCATTTTTCTTTCCCGCCATTTTATTTACCGCCAATATTCATCCCGCTTTTTTTTCCTGCCATTTTCGTTGCCGCCATTCTTTCCCGCCATTCTCTCCCGCCATCATCTTTCCCACCATCTTCTCTTCTGAACCTATAAAACCCCCTCCACACTAAGGAGGGTAAGCATGCCAGTGTAGTCTTGTGAAGATGTCCGGTTATCCTTTCGATCGTAGTTTCCACCCGAGTATGTCGAAACGTCTTCTGAGGTTAGCTAGCAATTTGGAGATAGACAATAGGATAGTTCCATGGGATGAACTCCTCAGTAGTGACACCTTACTGAATGAGTTGGCTCACGTATTAAGTAGGTGCGGGTGGCCTGCAAGGACCTTTGAGGAGATACGAAAAGAACTTCTCAGGTTGCATGGAAGGTGGAAGAAGCAACAACATAAGGGTGAAGCATTCCTAAAGGCTGCAGCAGAACATACTTATTTATGGACCAAAGACAGCGAGGACGAAGACGATATCTTCATGCCGAGCACCAAGGCCAAGACACCCGCATCGTCGAAGGGCAAGAGTGCCGCATCGTCGAAGGGCAAGAGTGCTGCATCGTCGAAGGGCAAGAGTGCTGCATCGACGGAAGATGACGATGATGCCTTCATATAGTTTGTAAGCTATATTTTTTAATTCAGCCCTACCGTTTAATTCAGATGTACTTGTATCTTAATTGTAGGAGCATTATGTTGTATCTTAATTTCCCGTTGTAGTTGTTGCACGACTTTGTAGAATTAGTTTATAGTGTCTTTTTGTAGAAGCATTATGTTGTATCTTAATTTCCTGTTGTAGTTGTTGCACGACGTTGCAGAAATAGTTTGTACTATCAGAATTATCATATGCATTATGTGTCTCATACATAGATAATGGCTCATACATAGATAAAAGTCGGAAAAAAATATAGATAGAAATATGTCTCATACATAGATAAAAGTCGGAAACAAACATAGATACAAATATGTCTGATGCATAGATAAAAGTCTGAAACAAACATAGATAGAAATATGTCTCATGCATAGATAATAGTATCACTCGGCTCTATGAGGACGCGTACGCGGTCTCCGCCGAGGACCGGAAAGCGTGAGTGGGATCCTCGGACGCACGTGACGTAGACCTGGGCCGTACAACGGCTCGTCAACCTTTGGTTGTGTCTCCTGCGTGGGAGATGGTGGCGGAGTCTGATATGCTTGCTGAGAGCAGCCGGTGTAGGCTTGCGGGTCTCCCAAGACATCTGAATGGACATCTGATGAGCGGTCAGAAAACGCGGCAGTGTGTCCCCCAGGCGAAGCCATGTACTGTCCCTCAGTAGTGTCTGTGGTATGAACGACGTCATAGTGAGTTGCATATTTATAATCAATTACTAACAAGAATGATGAATTATTACCTTGCCACATATGTTGTTGCGGCTGCCACACCTGTTGATGAAGCCAATCCTCTTCCTGTTGCGGCCCCTGTTGCTGCTGCCATGATGAACTTCCGGGCTGGAAAGGAGGTGGTGGCCTGGGAGGAATCTGAGGCGAAACATGTGGTCGCGGACCCTGACGGTGCAAAGAGTGCCGAGGGGCCGATACCTGTGGGCGCGATTCCTGACGGCGCAAAGAGTGACGAGGGGGCGAAACATGTGGCCGCGGATCGTGAAGGTCCAATGAGTGACGCGGGGGGCGCTGTGCTGCTCGACGAGGCACAACGTCAGACGAGCGCGTACACGAAATAGCCTGCTTGATACCTCGTAGCTTCTCTTCAAGACGCCTCAACCAGGAGACGTGCTCATCCTGGGGGAGAAGAGGCCCAGTCTCAACCCGGTGAATAAAAGCAGCAACATCCTCCTGAGCCTGTTCAGTCAACTCACCCTGAAAAGAATAAACACAAAGTTATATATGTATTCAAGATTTGATACGCGCACGCAATTGAGGGACATGATACTTACAGCATGGTGTCTGATCCCCGCCATTGACTCAATTGGGTACATCTCCGACGTGCCAGGGGGCTGCATCTGGCCAGGAATTGCCGTCGGTACCAAGTATAGACGAGTCGAGCTTCTATACATCTGGAGATACGCGGCGAAATCCCGCGGCTGAAATGGGACATTCTCAACCCAGACTTGTGCCTCCGCCGCGTGCCACGAGTCAACGTACGGTCGAAGGGTCCGCATCCAGGCACTAAGAGCTTTTTCTCCTCCTTTGCGGCTTAAACTAAGATTGAGATATGTGTTGGACAATCAACAAACAAAGAAATATGGACACATGTGTTAGATAAGTTAGGAATGAACTTACTCGTGGACATGCGACTCGAGGGGACGATCCGGGCGAACTGGGTTAGCCAATTGGCGCCTACCAAACTGTCTCATAACCCTCTGTTGGGACATCTCCTCCACGAAGATGTCAAAAATAATCTTTACCTTGGTCATCCAATATATGTGATCTCTGGTGCACAAGTTAGAAATCCCGCGGGGGTATCTGTGAGCCATCTCCTCCGCCGTGTACGGCTGCCAAATGACCTGATCCTCGTGCAAGGTATCAAACTGCGCCGTGAAGGACGGGTAACAACGACTCACTTGTTGATGTGCATAATGTCTCTGCAGATTAAAAAAATATAGTTGTGAGCAACAGGTTTGTCAACATAGAATAAAAAGTACCGGTCATAATGTAAAAACATACCGCTCTACGTGTCCACACGGTACCAAAAGTAGGCAAGTCGATGGGATTTGCATCCATCTGTCTAACATCATATGGATCCTCAACATAGATGTTAGGTCGTCCGATAGGGAACCTCTCGTACGACCATAATTGCAACAACAGTGGGCATCCTAGCAATCCTGATTTTGGAGCGCGTAGTAAGCAAGCCTTGCACATACCTCTGTATGTAGCTGCTAAGACGGCAGAAGCAAAACTCCTCAGCATGATGTCATGAGCATAACGTACATCCGCGATCTCTCTTGCAATACTGATGTACCGGGCATCAACAGTGTTGACGTGGTTATCCGTGAACATCACTTTACCAAATAGCCACAAGATATATGCCTCTAGGCATCGATCAATCTGTGGCCTCGACAAGTCTATGCCTGGATATCCTAGAAGGCCAATCTGCATGAAACAAAGAACATGGGAAGCTAAATAATGAGAAGATGTATGTCCAAACAGATAAGAATATAAAACTATTGATTTACTTGAAACTGGCTCAACCATATAAACCGAGGTCCATGTGGACCAGGCCGTAAGTTCACCATCCTATCGGCCGGCCCAAGACCTGCGAAACGTGCCTGCATGTCCTCCCGCCAATTATCTGGTACCTCCAACGGGCCTATGGCCTGGCCCGCCAAAGGTAGTCCCAACAAGTAGGACACATCCTGGAGAGTAGGCGCCATCTCTCCCCAGGGAAAGTGAAACGTGTGAGTCTCAGGCCTCCATCGGTCCACTAAGCATGTGAGCAGTGACCTGTCGTAACCGAAACGTTTGTGCTTCTCTCTGTACTCATCAATGTCCTCATCGCCCACCTCAGATGCTGGGACGTGAACCCACTCCTCTCTAGTGGCCTCAACCATACGTGCCAAGGGTAAAAGTCCAGCCCAAGCCAGCCTGCAAAATAAGAATGCAAAATTCAATTAGTGTGTGCATATTTTCAGGTACTAATGGAATAAGAATGACACATACCTATCAACCCAATCAGGGTGTATCATCCGGTCAGACTTTGGAGTGCGAGTGACCAACACAGGGAGCTCATGACCAGCCTCCATATGTTTAGCCCGATGTTTTACATCAATCGTAGGATTGAGCAAAGGATACGGAGCCATTTCTGCACAAAGTAAAACATAGTCCGCACATATTACAAATTTAAACATAATCCAAACATATTACAAATTTAAACATAGTCCGCACATATTACAAAGTTAAACATAATCCGCACATATTACAAATTTAAACATAGTCCGCACATATTACTAATTTAAACATAGTCCGTACATATTACAAAGTTAAACATAGTCCGCACATATTACAAAGGTAAACATAGTCCGCACATATTACAAAGTAAAACATAGTCCGCACACTTCAAATGCTAGGAGTTCTCTCTCCCTCACCCTCTCCCTCCCCGTCGTCCTCGACTGCCTCGGCCACGTCCACGACTTCCTACTGACGTTGCAGCCACTGGCGTTGTAGCCGTCGATGTGGGCGCACCAGCAGTATCACCACCAACGGTAAGAGTGGGACAATATTTCATCCTGTGGCCATATCCAGCGCATAGCAAACATTGTCTAGTACACCCACCGGCTTCAGATTCATCCATATCATTACGGATGCGACATACCTTCCTTCTACCTCTACTTGTCCGCATCATATCTGGGTCTGGGATGTATTGTCTGTCATCCGGGTTAACCGTGTTGAAGTTACCCATAACTCTAAATCCAACCATCTCACCGGTCCAAGTATTCTGCACCGACTCTTTTAGATAATATTCAGACACGAAAGAGATCGCGTCCATTTTTAACTGGCCACATGCAGCCAACACATGTGAGCAAGGCAAGTGGAGCAGCTTCGGTTTGTTGCATGTGCACTCACATGTTGGCCTGACTCCACTTCCAATTTTCACCTCGTGCGTCTTCAACTCATTTGCAGAACCGAATCTATCGGTAGGTAGGTGCACCTCATACCTCCTTTCTTGATTACCAATGGCTGTAACAGTGTGCAACTTTGCTTTTTTGAGCTTCTTCGCCATGTACCGCATAATCTTTTCACAGTAAGGTGTTTCGGGATTCTTCTTAATATGCTTCTCAGATTTCAAGCGCCTATCTCTGAAATACCTCACCGTGCCATGAAAAACACCCTCGACAATTGCTGTTAGTGGCATACCCCTATTCCCTCTAAGGACAAAGTTATAAACCTCAGCAAGGTTGGTTGTCATGGTGCCATACCTCGCTCCATGGGTGTCATGAAGCAAAGACCACTTCACGGGAGGCTCTTTCTCTATCCACTGTGAAAAATTCTTTATTGCCCTCCCCTTATTTCTCTTCGTACCGGGCGTGTCAAATGCTGGCAAGTCACAAAGCTCCATTGGCTCTAGCTCTGTGTTTGTTGGTTGCTTAGCCTGTGCAGCTCTCCTTTCCTTAACCTGTGTCTTCGTGAACTCATCGAGCTTCTTCCACAAAAAATCATACTTTTTTTGTTGGTTTTGTGCGCACAGCTTTTTGAACATATTCATGAGGCGCTTATTCCTGAACTGGGAGTAAAAATTAGCCCCAAGATGGCGCATGCACCATCGGCTCTGCATGTCCTGCCATGGTGCTGGTTCGTTCGAACCTGGCGTCTACAGTGCCCGAATGGCCGCTAGTATACCCGGATGCCTGTCATGAATGATGCACACATTTGGCCGGTCCTTCACAATTGCAATTTTTAGCTGCCTGAAGAACCATAACCAACTCTCCAACTTCTCACCCTCCACGAAGGCCATAGCAAGTGGGAGGATCTGATTGTTGCCGTCCACGCCTATAGCGGTGAGGATCTGACCCCTGTACTTACCAGTGAGAAACGTACCATCCACACACAACACAGGCAGGCAATGACTGAAAGCTTCGATGCATATAGCGAAAGAGAAGAACACTCGATGCAGCACCTTATAATCTGGGAATTCGGCCAGCGTAAAGTGCTGGATGTCGACATGTGTGCCAGGATTCCTCGCCTGCAATGTGTGCAGGAGACGGACAACATTATCATACGAGTCGATGAACGTTCCAAACCTCTTCTCCATCGCTCTCTGCTTGGCCCTCCAAGCCTTCCCATACGGAATTTCATAACTATATCTGCTCTTAATTGCATTCTGAATGTGTTTCGCTTCCATGTCTTTCTTATTCACTATCTCACTATACATGACTTCCGCAATGAGACTTGAAGTAAGGTTTGGATGATCCACCAGCGGATATTTCATCACACAATTGTGGGGCACAACCTTCGTCACGACCCAAGTCACGTCCCACTTTGGAACGTGGGCGTGCACCTTCGCGGGACAACTATTCATAATACATGACAAAGTCAAGTATTTTTTTGTTGATACGTCCGTTTGAAAAATCCTTTGCGTGGACATTGCCCACTCTGTCACGGCTGCCTTCAGATTTTTCTTTGTGGCATACATACCCCCTATTTCGACTTTGCTTCGATGATACTCCCAGGAAGATTCATGACCATCGTTCACGGTCATGCCGGTCGAGAGGTTCTGATTCCATGAAGCAGGAATCGGTACCTCCTTGTCATTCTCTTCACCATCTTCTTCATTTGAGTTCTCGGAATCAAGATCCTCCGCCAATCCATCCTCGTCTTCCTCTTCCATCAGATTCTGCATTTCCGATCCTTCCTCATCCCCATCAGCCTTGCCACTATCAGGATCTCCTATGTTCTGACTACTCTCCCCGGCATCGTAGTCCCCTCCAACGTGTGACCCATAATCTGACTGACCCTCGAGTTCAGTACCACCCATATGTTCTGACCCAGCTACATCCATCTCATCAATCGGCTGACTGACCTGGCCAGGCTCGTAACCACCGCCGCCTTGTACCAGAGGATCCTCCATGGGGATGGGGAGCACTAAGGCAATGGGGTGAGTCCTCCGGCGTTTGCAGGATTCTAACCAGGTCACCCACTTATGTGTCCTATCTATCGGAACCAACTCCCAGAAAATTTTTGTACGGGATTTCGTCCACACTGACTGAATACTGACGGTGCACACATTGGGATCAAGCGAGAAATTTGTTGTCAACCAGTGTTTCAACTGACTAATGTTCACTTTTTCTGGATCGGTCAGTTGCAACTCCACATATGCAAACTCAGTCAGATCAACCCCACTCTCGTTTGATCGGACATTACCAGGACCATAGTAAACAACAAATTTGACTGATTCAGACATGTCTCCTGCCATAAAAATTCATACTCATCAACCACTAAGTACCACATAATTTTTTATACAATAACCGGAATGTCTGCCACATATACATGACTACCACTAAGCAAACAATCGATCAAACGAACTAAAATTTCAGACATGTCTCCTGCAATTAAATTTTATATTCCTGTCAACCATTACGTACCCATAAATTTTTTTTACACTAACAGAAATGTCTACCACATATACATGACTACCACAAAGTAAATAACCGATCTAACGAATTAAACAATCGTCATTTATATTATGAACTAAACAATTTTTTTTACACTAACAAAAAAGTGAAGCTCATTAAACCTAAAATAAAAATGCACTAAACAAAAATGTGAGGTTATATCTTTGAAGCGTGCTTCTCAGGCGAGCTCCTGTCCTCCGCGCTAATCCGACCGCCGAGTTGCCCACGGCCAACCCGCACGAGCACGGCCACCACAGACGGCTGCCCCTGCCAAGAGCTCCTCCAATGGCCGCCCCTGCCTCACCCCCGCCCCTGCCAAGTTCCACCACGGCCGGGACCAAGCTCCAATGGCTGCCTCCACGGCTGGCCTCCCTCCTCTACCCTCTCCCCCACACGCGGCTCCCGGCTTCCCTCCTCTACCCCATTGCCGGATCGGGTAACTAGCAGCCGGTTTCTAGCTCCATCTAGTAAATTTAATGGCTAAATGGCCTGGAATCTGAAGAAATAGGCGAAGGAAAGGAAGAACAGAGAGAGAGAGAGCCGAGAGAAAGGGAGGCAGGAGGAAGAAGCTGCCGTGCGGCCTTATCCCGTCGCGATTCGTCCACTGGTAGGACGATTCGTCCAGTGGCCTACGGGCGACCGAAACCAGCCAGGCCGTCGGTGGGGTGGGCCGGGGTGGGCCGTTTCGTTCAACGGGAGGACGAAACCCAGTTTTCGTCCGACAGTACGCCGAAACATCTGTGTTTCGTTCTACTTGAGGACGACACGTATGATTCGTCCAACGGTAGGACGACCGTGTACTATTTTTGCAATATGTGATTTTTGGATCTTATTTTCCGAATTTGTTCAGAAAAAAGTACTATTTCCAAAAAGATGGATGAGCGATCGATTCGGTTCGCCATGGCCGCGTTCCTCCTCCTCGTCCTCATGGTTGCTCTCGCCAACGTCCCCAGCAGCGAGAAGGCCAGCGTGGTGATGAGGTTTGGAGCTCACACCATCAAGGTCCACTTCGAAGTTCTGTAGCATGCGTGCATGCATGCTGGTTTCGTAGTCAAGAGTCAAGACTCCTTAGAATAATGGCGCCCCATGGACCAGGAACCTACGGGCTAGGCTACTCCTTCCTTTCTTTTCATGATTGAAACAAGCTAGAGGTTAGGTAGTATTTTTGGCATTGTATGTTTATCAAGATTGTCTGTGTGACCAAGATTTATTTGCGTCTTCAATATAGTAGTATTACTTTGTGCTAAACAATGTTTTGGATGTAAATAATCTGAAGTTCTTTACTACCTGTTGACATCAGTTTTTGGCTTGCACAAAACCCCCCCTTTAAGATGACCTTGAATGGAAATGTGGTTAATATGAAAGTTGCATGCCTTGTCGAGGCGAAAAACATTGCCTTCTAGATTAGCTCAATCCGAGTTTGTATGCGCAACTAGGGAATTTTAGCCAAATAAAAAACACAACTCAAGGACTAATCGGTAAGAAAAACACAAATTGCGCTTAATGAGAAATATGGCGTGCAGGTCCCATCAGTTATGTGGCTAGAGTAACTGCCCCGTGAGCCGGGTCGCCTTTCTGGAAAAAAAGTTTATAGTTTAAAAAAAACTGTTTTTAAAATCTGAAAATTTGAGCCTATTTTTCTTACTCGTTTTAAAGTTGACAGTTTTTGTAAGTCGTCCTCTAGTCCCTTAACACATGGATTCGCACTTGTATTTCTCATTAAGATACTAATCAGAGAAATTTGTGTTTTTGTTAGTGATTAGTTAGTCTCCCAGAGTTGTGTTTTTGCAAATCCCCTACTGTTTTTTTTTCTGTTACCTAGCCAGAAATTATGTGCACTCGCGCAATTCCCTGTTTATTTAAAGAGAATAGCATTTTCCTTGAAAAGGTTTCATAACTATAGGATTTGGTTGCATAGCAAACATGGACGAACATGAAGAACATGGACTCCATGGCCGAGCCAGACCACACAATATATGCAAAGTCTAAGAGACCAGAATTGCGAAAAAGTTCAATCTCTTGGATCACACAACTAGCGCTAATGTTTGTTGCATGGAATAATCGATAGAGAAGACATGGAGGAAGTGATGAACAGAGAGAGTAACGAAATAACCTTATCCACCTCGCTGATTAAGGGAACACAAGCTACAGGCAAGCACAAGGAAATGGAAGGCTCGGACAACTGGGACAGGCCACAGGGAGCACCAGGACTAACAACAGCTAGCACAGACGGAGACATGGCACGCTAAGGCCGAAGGGAAAAGAAAAGAAAAAAGCCAGAGGTGGCGATGTGTCATGCGTGCATGCAGGTCACACGTACTCGAAGTCCATCTTGATGGCGTCCGGGCCTTGGCCGAGCTCGCGGTTGAGCAGCGCCTTGGCCGCGGCGAACGCCTCCTCCTTGGTGCAGTCGTCGGCGCCGCTGGCCATCACCTTGTTGACGTTGTTGAAGATGGGCTTCCAGTACCGCTGCGCCTCGCCGTTTACCACTGCCAGGGCCCGCTTCAGGGTCTCGGCGTCGGTGGTTTCCGGGCGGTAGTTGGCGAACACGTTGACGGCCTCGGACAGGGCGACCTTGCGCAGCTGCACGTCATCGTCGCCCGCAGCGGCGACGGCGCTGTTGCTGCAGCTGGCGGCCAGCGCCACAACGAGGAACAAGAGTAGGTGGTGGAACGCCGACATGGCAACTAAGTATACCAGACTAGTGCAGTGCACACCGATCCATCTCTTGAACAAGGAAGCTAAGTATATATGGTGTGGTGGCAGTGGCATCAACAAGGCATTGCCCAACTGCGACCGGTGGTCGGTTGGAGGCTTGCATGAAAGCAGCGTGATCGAGGACCGATGGAGTGGCTCTGGCGCCCATGTTCCAACCTGTTATGCCTGCTGCAGCTTTTTCTTCACGGGGATGTGATAAGGTGACCCGGACGGTTGACTGGTTCTGTGGTTCAATAGTTTTTCTCTCATTTGCTTCACAAAGGCTAGCAGTCTGAACTATGTGGCACTAGATACTCCCTCCGTCTCAAATTACTTGACTAAGATTTGTCGAGAAACGAATGTATCTAGACATGTTTTACTGTTAGGTACATATGTATCTAGACAATCTAAGACAAGTAATTTGAGACCGACTGACCGAGGTAATAAATAGGAAGGGTGGCTTGCGGAGTGTTGCTTGTTTCGGTCACTGCTCCAGCTTTATGCATCTAAACATGCACTTTGGGTGTGAAGTTACTTTTAGGTACTTTAGATCAACTGAAAACAACGTTAAAGAGAGATGCTAGTAAAACTGGTAAAAGATATTACAAAGTATGCTTAAAAATGGTTTGTGTCCCTCGATCAGTTTCTTGTTGTTGTCGGCCGGCGGCAGGGGTGCTTGCAGGCATTTTTTAGCAGTCTTTGCCTTATGTTTTCCTTTTGAAACGACCACCAGGGAAGGGGAGAAATCCCGTCTGAATATGATCTCAAAAAGGGATTGATCCAGTTTATAAGAAATACCGGATCAAAAACCTTTCCAGCCCGTGGGGCAATACATCTTGCCAAAGCTAGAACATAGAAAACACAAAACAACAAGCATATGGTTCCAGCACAACACCACAAAATAGTTTCCTAAGCAATAATTTATTATTGGCTGCCCACCATAACGACAACTTCATGACCAAATATATGTTTAGATGCATAAAGCTAATACTCCCTCTGTAAACTAATATAAGATGTTTTAGATCACTAAAGTACTAATCTAAAAGATCTTATATTAGATTACAGAGGAGTACAATGTATTGAATCATGTGGTCTCGAAAACTGATTGAAACAATCAACGCACCCCAAACAACTCCTCCTATGTAGTTTTTTTTTTTTCCAAAAAGGGGATAACCTTGGGTTCAGCATCATACTTTGTAGTGCATTATACAAAGAGAAAAGCATGTTTTTGGTCCTTCAAGTTCACCTAAAGTATACACTTGGTTCCTCAAGAATTTGTGGGTGACATTCTATCCTTTGAGACTCAAAACAAGATAATTTTGGTCCTAATCGTGGTTTCTGTAGAAAACAAGCCACCTAGAGTGATTTTCTCTCTCCTAAATTGCCACATAGGACGGTTCATGGGTCAAACAGACGTCCATAACGCCATCGTGCTCGTACCCCCAACAGTCGGCCTGACCTCACGCCGCTACCCTGTAACCCAGCCACAAACCGTAATCACACAGGGAAGCTCCTTTGTGCCCTCATGTCATCGTCCCCCGTGTGCTCGTCGGAGGTAGCGAGGAAGCGAGCTTAGCGCTAAAGCTGAAGCTCGACAGACCGTGGTCACCGGTCGCTAGACGAAATAGCTGTGCTCGTCGTGGATGCCCTACTGCTCCTAGGGCCCACCCTTACCTGCTAAAGCAAATATGGGCGAGGGGGCGGTTGGAGCTCCATCGCGTGGGCCGGCCTTAGCTCAAGATTCCCCATCTGGACGGTGAGTAAGGAATGGGAGGTAGATAGTCGGGGATACCTGCTTGGATCCGGCGGCGGCGGGGAGCCGGGTGACGGGGGGAGGTGATGGTCGCGTGGGGAGCTGGGGCACTGTTGTGGCGGCGGAGGGAATGCAGGCAGTGGCGTTAGGAGCTGGGACGGCACGGGAAGGCGTTGGCATCGCTGGCAGGCGGTGGAGGTAGGTGGCGGGGATTGCCGGTTGTGGGAAGAAGGCTCTGGCGGTGGCATTCTCAGGGTGCGGGTCGCGTCGGGGCGAAGGGTTACCAAAAGGACGGAAAAAGATAATGCTTTGTCCAATGTGGCAACTGGGTACCAAAAAACAAGCGACACGTCATTGGTTTTTTCTCGTTTGGTTTTGGCAGATTTGTGTCCCGGTTTTGGAATATGAAGGACTAAATATAGCCGGAAAAAGCTAAAGGGCCAAATGACTATTTCTTGTAAACTTGAGGGACCAAAAACATACTTTTCTCTTATACCAATTCATTCTTTTTTTCTTGAGGTAACTAATTCATTCTAACATTTTGAAAGCAAACGAGAGGGAAACCACCAGTCAACCCGGTCACTATTTATCACGTAGGTAGTACTCAGTCACATCCTTGTGAAGCAAAACTGAAAGTTGGACGTGAACCACCCTGTCCTGTCTCTCCACGAGACTGCTGCAGAGGTTGGAATCAATCAACCGCCTACACCATAGTACATAGTACTCACTGCCATCCCTGTTAACTGCATGCCATGCTGCACATCTTCTCTCTCCACGCCGCCTGCATCAGGCCATCAGATCAGATCAGTCACACTACTCTCGCCGGCTGCTTTCACTGCACCCAACTAACTTTCGGTTGTGCAATGCGAGCGGTGTTGCCACTGCCACCACACCATACATCAGGTTCCTTGTTTTTCGATCCATTGCCGCCATTCATTCAAGAGGAGAGATGGACGACCGATCGACTCGATTCGCCATGGCCGTGTTCCTCCTCCTCGTCCTCATGGTTGCTCTCGCCAGCGTCCGCAGCAACGAGAAGGCTAGCGTGGTGCTGAGGCTTGGAGCTCACACCGTCAAGGTCCACTTCGAAGCTCTGTAGCATGCGTGCATGCATGCTGGTTTCTTAGTCAAGAGTCAAGGCTCTTAGAATAATGGCCCCCCATCACATGGATCTGGAGGCTACGGGCTACGCTACTCCTTTTCTTTTCACCAGTGAAACAAGCTAGAGGTTAGGTAGTTTTTTTCAGTAAAATATTACCATAGTATGTTTATCAAGACTGTCTGTGTGTCCCTAAAAAAAAAACAAAAAAAAAAGACTGTCTGTGTGATCAAGCTGTACTTGCGTCCTCAATGTAGTATTACTTTGTACTGAGCAATGTTTACCATACATTTGGAAGTAAACAATCTTTACTACGTACTTGTTGACATCAGTTTTTCGATTGCACAAACCCCCCTTTAAGTTGATCTTGAACGGAAATGTGGTCAACGGGAAAGTTGTGCACCTTGTCGAGGCGGATAACTTTGATTTTTAGATTAGGTTGATCCGAGTTCATATGCCACCTGCGAAGCCATAATAAAGAGCTACGCGAAGATCAGGCCTGGAGGTTATGGGCCAGCCCGAAGCATCCGGGCTTTTTTCTCAGAATTAGGTTATATTTTGGCCTTTGGATGGAAATGTAAATCATTTTATTTTAAAGAAAATCATGATTTTACAACGACCGGAATCAATTGAATTGAAAACTTATATGCCAAGTAAAAAGAAACAGAGGGAGTACTACCTAATATCACCTACGTGCATTGCATATATACATTTACTAGTATGCCAAAATTTATATTGACATCTTTTCCAAAAAAATTATATTGACATATTCTGCCCTTTCTTCAAATATTTATTGCAAAGCTAAAATCTTGCAATTATGACTTTTTTCGAGTCCAAGGAAATAATGTCATATGGACCCATGCATAGTGACTTTCTCTAGGACCTAGGGATGCATGGCGGCGCCCGATCCGCCCCGCTTCCGGTTCAAAACGAGAAAAATCTGTTTTAGCTGGATCAGAGTGCGTTAGTGTAATTTGTATTAGCTGGGCACTTTTGCGGGACTTCGCGGGACGCCGCTCTGCACCCCTACTAGGACCTCATAGGGCTAGGCCCGCACCGGCGTCACATGCTTTCTTTCGCCCCTCACGCTTAAGCTTAGCTAGCTGCTTTTCAGTTGAGCAATGCGATCGGTGTTGCCACCGCCAACACACCATATATGCTTAGCGTCCTTGTTCAAGACATGGATCGATCGCTGTACACTATACTTAGTTGGAGTGAATTGCAAAAAACATCGACATTGAAGGCTAGGTTTGCAGGAACCACAAGTCTACGGAATTGTGCCCAAAACCACTATTTTTTTGTCTAATTTTTTGCAAAAAACACTAGTCGCTCGGTTTCGTCGTTTTAAGTCAGATTATGACAGGTGGGGCCCGTTTTTGTCGATGTGGCGGCACTGTTCATCCATCCGAGCCGTTACACGACATCAGATGCCGTGCACCGCGCCGGTTCGAGCCGCTAGGGCGTCAAACCCCCCCGATCGAATCGGTACAGGCCCACCCCCAGCTCTCACTCTCTCTCGCTCGGCTTCTCTCTCTCTGCTCCCACTTGTTCGCCGCCGCCGCCCCCTCCCACTCTCCGACCGCCGCCGCCGCCGCGTCACCATGGTGTCCTGGACTGATGACGACAGCAGCGAGAACTCTTACCAGTACGCCGACTCAGCTTCAGATGACGGCATCATCAAGGTGAGTTGCTAGAGCTAGGGTTAGGGTTAGGGTTTGGATATGGGGATTTTTCTGTTGAGCTTGATCTGAAGTTTCTTTTCCAAATGTCTGGCTTTCCTTTGCATGTGCAGATCCCTGCTACCACAGTTGACTCCGATTTCCAGGGCATTAAAACTGACGTCCTTGTTTTGTGCCATGAACACGGCAAGGCAACAGAGAGGCATGTTGCTTTCGAGGGCATCTTTACTGGCAGGAGGCTCCTTGCTTGTGCTGAGAAGGTATGTGCCAAACTGGTGCTAATTGGATGTTGTGGACTAATTATTGTTTAGTACTGATTTTGTAGTTAGCAGATCTGTCTTGTTAGTTAGGTTGTTTAAATATGTGGACAATGCTTACTGGCTCAGTGAGGTCATTGTTTATATGTGAGCATGTGCATAGTGTTGTGGCATGTTCATTTGTTTTGTATTTTCTATGACAGTGGTGGATAAGTGAGGTCATTATTTATATGTCAGTATGTGCATAGGGTTGGGAGCACTGATTGATACTTGTTATTTTATAGCATGTCGATTAGTGAGGTAAGAAGTGTTATTAAGTACTGGTGGCCTAGTTGCTGTTAGTAAGCACTCATTGTTAACCTTTGCCTAATTGCTATTAGTAAAGCACTCATTGTGTCATATAGCTCATATCTTTTGTTTAACACTATAATATTACAGGAGGGTAAAAACTGTGGACTAGTTGAATGGATTGATTCAGCTTGGCCAACTACAATGGAGAATGCATTGGCCAAGTTGTGGGATATGTATGAAGAGTGCAAGAGAAACATGATTGAGGACAATCTGATGAACTCATTTGCTGTTCACAATCTAACACAAGAGAAGATCAAGCTGCAGGCTAGTTATGAGAGGTTGGTTGAAGATGTCAATGCCCTTTTGGATGCCCAGGAGCAGAGGGCCCTGAAGGAAAGGAAACCTGATGAGAGCAAGTTGCAGGAGAAGTATGACATGGTCAAGAACCTGACAGTTGCTCAAGCCAGTGTCATTAGGAACATGAAGTTGAAGCTTGCTGAAGAGAAGAGGAAGATGCAGGCCCACATTAATGAGCTTGAGAAGGTTGTGGAGCAGACCAAGGTGAAGCTGAATGGGATCAAGGCCATCTTAGATGAATGAGCAGTATAATGTAATATGCTACTTATTAGTACTACCAGCATGGTTATGGGAGAATGAGTACTATCATCATGGTTATGTAATGTACTGATCTAGTAATATCTGAATTATGGTTATGTAATGTACTGATTTAGCACTGTGCAGTATGATGTAATATGGTACTTATTAGTTATGGTTATGTATGGACCTTCCAATTATGCTGAATGTGATGCTTTGTTGGTTTTGTCGATGTCGAGAGACCCTAGAATGAGTTGGTTGGTTTTGTCGATGTCTAGAGACCCTAGAATGAGTTGGGTGGTTTTGTCGATGTCTAGAGACCCTAGAATCAGATGGGTGGTTTTGTCAATGTTGAGAGACCCTAGAATGAGTTGGGTGGTTTTGTCGATGTCGAGAGACCCTAGAATGAGTTGGTTGGTTTTGTCGATGTCGAGAGACCCTAGAATAATTTGGTTGGTTTTGTCGATGTCGAGAGACCCTAGAATGAGTTGGGTGGTTTTGTCGATGTCGAGAGACCCTAGAATAATTTGGTTGGTTTTGTCGATGTCGAGAGACCCTAGAATGAGTTGGGTGGTTTTGTCGATGCCGAGAGACCCTAGAATTAGTTGGGTTGTTTTGTCGATGCCGAGAGACCCTAGAATAATTTGGTTGGTTTTGTCGATGTCAAGAGACCCTAGAATTAGTTGGTTGGTTTTGTCGATGTCGAGAGACCCTAGAATGAGTTGGTTGATTTTGTCGATGTCGAGAGACCCTAGAATAATTTGGTTGGTTTTGTTGATGTCGAGAGACTCTAGAATGAGTTGGGTGGTTTTGTCAATGTCGAGAGACCCTAAAATGATTTGGTTGGTTTTGTCGATGTCGAGAGACCCTAGAATTAGTTGGGTTGTTTTGTCGATGCCGAGAGACCCTAGAATAATTTGGTTGGTTTTGTCGATGTCAAGAGACCCTAGAATTAGTTGGGTGGTTTTGTTATTACTGTATAAGCATGTAGCATAATAAACAACCAGCATCAGCATAAACATCCAAGACAGCCAACATTGTCAGGTTCTCACAGCCAACAAAGGCAACATTTAGTTCAAAGCCAACAAAGGCAACATAGGTTCTCACAGCCAACAAAGGCAACATCTAGTTCAAAGCCAACAAAGGCAACATAGGTTCTCACAGCCAACAAAGGCAACATAGGTTCTCACAGCCAACAAAGGCAACACAAGCAACACAGTTTCTCACAACCAACAATGTAAACATCTAGTTACCAGAAGCATATAGGTACTCTTTCAACTTGTATGAAGCACTCCTTTTTCTTCCACTCTGTCTTGGAGCTTGAAAAGTTGACCTGTGGCCTGCAGCAGAGGTAGAGGCTGTACCAGCTGTGGTAGCTTTCTTCCTAGGAGACCTCCTTGGAGGAGCAGCAGGTGTAGTGGCAGCAGGGGTAGCTTTCCTCCTTGGAGGAGCAGTAGGTGTAGGAGCAGGTGTGACTTTCTTCTTGCGAGGAGCAGTACCAGGAGCAGATGTAGATGGAGATGGCCTCTTCCTTGGTGCTGCAGCAGCTGTAGATGAAATGTTTGTTGAAGCAAAAGCCTGTGACGTGTTTCGCTGCATTTCAAAAACAATTAAGGATTGTGAATTACAATGGAGACAGAATAAAGAGAATTGAGGTGCTACTCTAACTAACCTGATGCTGGTTTCTTCTCATAGCAAGAGCTGGCTTCAGGGGCTTGGAGCAAACATTGTATCTATGCCCTACAAGTTTGCAGTTGCTGCAAGTAATAGATGCCATCCTAGAGGTATCTCTTGGTGCTGGCTTCTCAAATTGGTTTTTTTCTCCTCTTTGTTTGTTGCTTCCCAACCTTGTCTTTCAATACTGGAGGCTCTATGTCCTGAGTTCTTGTCCTTGGCCACAGATTTGGACCAGGTACAGGAAATATGATATGTGCAAATGTTTTTTTATACATTTCCTTTTTGAAGAAATCACCCACAAAGTCCTCAGGCTGCAACTTAGCTTTCACTATTGCAGAAACTGCATGATTGCAAGGCATAGCAGTCATATCCCATTTCCTACATCCACATGTTCTGTCCAGCAAGTTCACTGAGTAGGTGTTATCTCCACTAGTAACTTGGTAAATGTTAGGACCAGCCATCAAAGTCTGGCACCAGCTTGAGTTGTACTTTGTCTCCTCTAACATTTCAGCATATGTAGGGCAAATCTCCCAATTTGCTGTCTCTGTCTTAGTTCTATTGGTGTTAAATTTGACCATCATTTTTGTCCTAATTCCTTCTATCATGGTCTTTATTGGCTTGCCTCTGACATCTAGTATCATTTTGTTAAACACCTCACTGATGTTGTTCACAACCAGGTCAGTTTTGCAGTTAAAATCCATTGCATGTCTAGCCCAAGTATGAACTGGTATTTTATGAAGCCATGCCCAAGCAGCATTAGTATATGAGTAGCTAGCTGCATCCATGTGTTTCTTTAATTCATCACCTCTAAAACCAGCAGTTTGGAAATTCTGATATATATGTCTAAGGCAGAATCTTTGTGGACAATTGGGAAAAATATGGTTTATTGCATTTAAAAGCCCCTGTTTAAAACAATAGGAAATAGAGCTAAGCAATGGTCCTATGAAGTGCTAGAGCAATGTGCATATGAAACAATAGAAATAATGTAGAACTATGAGAAGAGAAGTTTACCTTCTGCCTATCAAATATGATGGTATAGTATCCAAACTTTCCACTTTCTCCACCAAGTGCATCTTTAAGCTGTGTTAAGATACAGGTCCAGCTGTCTGTGTCCTCTTTGTCAACAACTCCAAATGCTATAGGGTATATATTAGTGTTCCCATCCCTTCCTGTTGCAGCAAGGATCTGTTGACCTGTTGACAGCTTGATAAAACAACCATCTACCCCTGCAAAGTGACAATTGTGAGAAGATAGTGTATATAATGTGAGCACATAAACAATTCACAAGTTAGAAAATACATTGTACCTATGAATGGCCTGCATCCATTCAAAAACCCTTCTTTGCAAGCATTAAGACAGAAAAAGAGGCCATGGAACCTGGGGTTTTTGCTTGCGTGCTCTGGCAGATACTTAGTTGTCACAACACATCTAGAGCCTGGGTTTGTATCCAACACAGCCTGCAAATAATCTCTGATTCTAGTGTATTGTCCTCTCTGATCTCCTTGGACAACCTTCAATGCTTGCTTCCTAGCCCTGTAGGCCATATGGGTGGAGATCTCTACTCCATATTTCTTCTTCAATTTCTGCATTATTGTGGTGACTGGTGTGCCAATATCAATTCTCATCATTGCCTCACACTGGTGTGCAACCCATTTTGCAGTGACCTTGGTGTTCTCTCCTACTGCTGGGCATGTGTGCAGAAAATTTGCCTTCCTTATGCAAAAAGTAGTCTCATTTGCAACAACAGAAGCTGCAATGAAGAAAGGGCATTTTACATTACTGCACACTACTATGATGCTGTCATTGCAGTTTCTTTGGAACTCATAATTCCTATTCTGACTTATGTGAAACGTTTGAAGTGCTCTCCTAACCTGGTACACATTAAGGAAACAAAGTTTTCAACAAAACTGCTCCTCTGGGTTCTCTCTCTCCTCACTATACCAGTTCCTTGGCAAAGATCTCACTGATCTGCTCTTCCTTCCATTGGGCAGAACAAAAGGTAGTTCCTCAGCTCCATTATCATATTCTTGCTTCAAAACACTAGATCTATCTCCTCATCTGATGATGGTATCCAAACATCCTCAAATCTTTGCTCCAAGCTAGAATGTGACCTCTTGGTTGGCCCTTTTCTAGCTTTCTTCTTCTTTTTAGGCTCTTCTTGCTGCTCCACCTGCTCCTCTTGCTCCACCTGCTCCTCTTGGTCCACCTGCACGTGCTGCTCTTCCTCATCTTGCTCATACACTTCATCCACATCAGTGTCTCTATCAAAATGAAGGAGTGGATCCTCTCTTTGCTTCCTCATCTCATTAAGCCTCTGAAGAAAGTCCTCATCTGCATCCAGATCAGAATCATCTTCAGTTAGAAGAACTGGTAGTTTTTGCTTAACCATTTTAACATGCTCAGCTGCCTTCTTATGTTTCCTAAATTTGGCAATCTTTGTTCACCTCTTCACCTCCATTAATGTCTCCAGTTCATCCTGATCTGCTGCATTGCCTTCATCCATAGCAGCGTCTAAATCCATACCATGGTTTGTGCTCTGCTGTGTGGAGGAGAACTGTAGTGGCTCTGGCTGCCTCTGTTTATTGCATTTTGATGGTGATCTGAAGAGAACACCAGAAGGATTGACTACATAAACAGGGTTCTCTCCTAATTGGCTCAAAGGAACCTGCTCCTCATACACATAGCCTGAGTTCAAATCTGCAGGTCTTGGATCAGTGCCCCTAACCACTGTCAAGTTCACTACCTTCTGATCTATATTAGCAATATGGTCAAGCATTTCATCCACCTTGTCATCATCACAAATTTCATCCATTCCTGTAATCCCCACACCAGGATCCCTCACAAAATACATGAAATCATTCAGCCCATATACCTCTGTCTCTATTAGGGCTACAAAATTATAATATGTGATGTCTGAAAAGGCAAATTGATCTCTCCAAGTTGTCTCTGTCATGGAAGTGCATTCTAACTTCCCAAACAGCATCATCCAAACAAGACACAAAGAAAGTACAATAAATTTAATTAATAGACCACATAATTACTATAACAGAGCACTATTGCAATCAACACTGCATCATTACAATAACAGAGCACTAATGTACTGCAATCAACACTGCATCATTACAATAACAGAGCACTAATGTACTGTAATCAACACTGCATAATTACTATAACAGAGCACTAATGTACTGTAATCAACACTGCATAATTACTATAATTGACTCTGAAAAAATTAAAACTTATTACAAGATACTACTCTAATTAACAATGCCTATTGCCTACAAATGAACTCCAATTAAGACATATTACAAGAAACTACTCTAATTAACAGTGCCTATTGCCTACTATTAGTGTTTCTGGTAGCCAGCTAGGATTAACAGTGCCAGCAAATCGACTTAACAACAGATACATCAACCCCAATTAGAAGAAGCCTAACCCTAACCCTAGAATCGATCTATAGGTCAAAAATGATAAGAAACTAGGTTTGACAAGAGGGCAACTTACTAGACGCCGCCGAATGACGAGGCAAACCGGTGGCTCTCCGTCGGGTTATCCTTCACGGCCCTGGCCCAAGATCTCGCCGCCGCAAATTTGAGCGAGTGCTGGGGGCTGTGGCTGGAGCTGCTCGTATCCAAAGGGCCGCTAGGGTTTGAGCTCCCGCAGAGATCTGCCTCCAGTGGCCTATCGTCTCCAACGCCGGCAGACCCGCCGCAGTCGCCGCCGGTGCCGCTAGCCGTCGCCATGTCTGAGAGGAGAGAGTGCGGGGGAGGAAAAGAGATGGAGAGGAGCGGACGGGGCGGGAACGGCTCGAAGACGCCCTAGTGGCTCGAACCGTCGCGGCGCACGGCGTCTGACGCCGTGTAACGGCTCGGACGGATGAACAGTGCCGCCACGTCGACAAAAACGGGCCCCGCCTATCATAATCTGACTTAAAACGACGAAACCGAGCGACTAGTGTTTTGCAAAAAATTAGACAAAAATTTAGTGGTTTTGGGCACAATTCCGTAGACTTGTGGTTCCTGCAAACCTAGCCTTCAATGTCGATGTTTTTTGCAATTCACTCTACTTAGTTGCCATGTTCAGGTTCCACTTCCACCTCCTCTTCTTCCTTGTGCTTGCGTTCGCCGTCAGCAGCAGGAGACCATGCTGCGGGCCCTCGGGGTGGTCACCCGCTTCGACCTGGCCACCACCGACGCCGAGTCAGTGAGGCAGGTGAAGCGGGCGCTCGCGGTGCTGAACCGTGAGGTCGAGGCCCACCCCCAGTTGTGGAAGCCCATCTTCCAGGCCCACGACAAGGCGATGGACAGCGGCGCCAACGACCGCAGCAGAGAGGGGGCGTCGGCCGAGCTCAAGGTGCTGCTCAAACGCGAGCTCCGCCCATGTCCGAAGTGCCTCAAAAGGGACCTCGGAATCGGAGATTTGTAAAATGAGTCAATTACACCGGTGGTGCTAGAACTTGGCGCAAACGATCACTTTAGTGCTAGAACTTGCGACATACATTAAAGTAGTACAAAACTTGGCTTGGATGTGCAAATACGGTGCAAATCTAGTTTGTATACGACCGCAACGCTGACGAGGCATGACAGCGTGGCATAGGACCCGCTGTCAGTGATTGCATAGTGAAGATTAGGCGTGTGGCATGCTCTTTTTGCAAAAACACCCTTGGATTTTTATTTCACGAAAAGGCCCCTGTCAGGTGTGTGGCATCCGATGGGTCCCACTTGTCAGTGAAACATCACAAATTTTATTAGAATGAAAAATATGCCCCAGAGGGATTCGTACCAGTGACCTCAGTCTAACCAGCGTGCACGGCTAACCACCTGCCCAGAGTTCAGTTGGTGATGTGAAAGCATACACAAGTTTTATATCTTTGAATTAAGTTACATAAATCAAGAATTTTAATCCGTAAAAAAGGTTTCGCCCCGTGGTGCGCGACCCATGTAAAACAAGTAGGAGCGCGTGCCACTCCAACTATGGACTCTCATGTGAAAATATAATAGTTACAGCTTACGTCTATAACAGAACGTGCTCCTGGGCTACAATTTATGTTATTTTTTTTCATTTGTCGAAAGTTATAAAAAAATGTACATTGTAATTATAAATAATATACATATAAATAAAATATATTAGACTAAAAAATGCTCACCTAATAATTTTAGAAAATCTATCAATTTGAATTATTTGTATAATTTTGAAAAGTTTTTGCATATTAAATAAAATACCAAAATAATTTTAGAAAATATGTGTATTTAAAAAAATATCATATAAGTTCAAGAAATCTACATGTTTTTTAATAAAATATTTATGTTGTATATAAAATTGCCCAAGCTTTAATTTTTTGTTGTTTTAAAAGTGTTCATGTGTTTTAATAAATTTTGTGTGTTTTCTATAAATTATATTTGTATTTTTAAATTAATATAAATTATATGTATGAAAAAAAATTTGCCTAGTATTTACAATTATAATTTACAATTATTGATGCTAAAAATGAAAATAAAAAAAACTAACATGTATAAAATGGGCCGCACTAACTGCAGTCTGTTTAGCCCAGTGGCGTACTGTTGTAGACATAAAAGTTAACAATCCTATTGCCAGGTCCTCCTGGTGGTAATTGTCAGGTCGCTATTTCTCAAAAAAATTGTCAGGTCGCTGGTACGAAATCCCACGGCAGTATCTTTTTTTTTTCGAATTAAAATTCTTATTTTACGTTATTTAGCTGAGGATATAAAGGCTTAGTATCTTTGTAGGACATCAATTGTTTTCTGGTGGGTTGGCAAGCTGCGCACTCGGTTTTACCCAATTGTCACCGGTTCGAATCCTGCGGTGCTCTTATTTTTCATTCTAATACTAATAAAATTTGTGTGTACACCTAACAGAGGCCTTTTCGTGAGAATTTTTTTTAAAAAAATCTGAGGGTGTTTTTGCAAAAATAGCACGCCACATGCCCCGTCTTTACCGTATGGTCACTGACAACGGGCCCTACGCCACACTGTCATGCCTCGTCAGCGTCGCCGGCGTATACAAATGAGATTTGCACCGTACTTGTACGTTCGAGCCAAGTTTTTGCACTACTTCGATGTATGCCACAAGTTCTAGCACTAAAGTGACCATTTGTGCCAAGTTCTAGCACCATCGGTGTAATTGACTCTTGTAAAATGCATGCATGCGGTTGCCAGTTCGCCACCTCGGGTGGCTAGCGAAGCGGTTGTGCTCCCAGCCCACCAGCGTTAGAGTCTTGACTCGGCGCTTTGTGCTCAGTAGTTTCTTCTATAAAACTAAACCACCAAGGGCTAGTCCTGGTAGGTCTCGGTTTTTTTTTCGGCCTTAGCGTGCCCTGTCTGTTCTGGTGTTAGTCACATGGTGTTCCCGTCCGTGCGCTGTGGCCACCTTCACTTTCCTACCTGTTCGTTCTCCACGCCTTGGCCCGCGGAACGTTTTGTGACTGCGCTTGCTTGCCCGTAACCAGTACTTCATTAGTCAGCGAGGTGGCTTCTTTTTGTTACTCTGTTAGTGCTACCCGTGTTCCTCAATGAATATCTGAGTCAAGTTGAAGCTGCATAGATGGTTGTGTGCTCCATCTCATCTAGGACGTACACTGGCTCATATAAGATAGTCTTATCTTAAGTCTGCCACGCAATCTACAAATGACAATAAAATTACGATGTAAAGTAAGTTTATCTGTTAGTCTTGTCATTAGTAACTAGACATGCCTAAATATGTGGTAAGAGATATTGCTGCTAAGAGGTAATCTTTTAATTAAGAAAATGAAAGCCTTTTTTCTACTTTCTCTTTTCACCAGCTAAACATTTATCATATACGTGGCACTCTTAAGATGTCACCATTGCACACATCCTTATATGCCCGGAAGCACGACAATTAAACCTTTGAATTGTGCCCCACGGTACTATGGTCAATGGATTGGGCTCTAGGCTCAAGGCTACGCTATTTATTTATTTATTTATTTTGGCTACCTTTTGCTGCTGCTGCTTTGCTCATGAAAAAGAAAATCACTCGGTATTTTTGTTAATTTTGAAAAAAAAAGTCAAATAAATAATGATCAAGGATTTACAAAAATGATCATAAAGTTTAATAAAAACTTGTGAATTTGAAAAATTATTCACAAAATTTTGAAAACAAGTTCATGAATTTGAAAAATTATTCAATAGGTTTAAAAAGTTCACGAATTTGAAAAAATATTTGTGAATTTAAAAAACATGCACAAATTTATTAAAATGTTCATGAATTTTAGAAAATAAAATAGAAAAAATAAACAGAAAAAAAATAAAGAAGGAAAATGGGAAAAGAATGCCACTAGAGAAAAACACTGAGATGAAAAAAAACGGCAAAGGAACCTTCTACAATGTGTCCAATACCGGGAAAAACCACACTGTTTCACGTTATATGCCCAACCCATTAGGAAAAGATGTGTTATCTGGGGTGTGCATTTTTCTATGATTTGACTTGTATATGGCAACTTAAGCGTAAAATAGGAAAAAATTCCATAATATGTTCGTGAAGATTGTGTCATGAGCCCATCTACTCCAGCCATGCAAGACAGCCCAGCACCGCGAGCAAGGAGAGCAAGGTGCCCTTCCACTCGTGTCACCAGCGCTGAATGGACAGTACTTACACCGTGGAGTAAGTTGTTTGGCGGACAAGAAAAAACTAGACTGTGAAACGGCTTTGCTTTTCCCTTGTGGCTCTCCTTTTTGCGGGGATAAAAGAAGTTTTGTTCCAATACTATAGAGTTACAGCCCTGTGACAAAAGTTCAAAAATACAAGGTGGGCAATGGTGTAACCACACAGCCGTGCTACTATAATTTGCCAGCTAATCGGCCACTCTATTTTGGTATCTAGAAATTTTCTGTGAAATAAACTCCCTGTGGTTCCTCAAAGCATTAATCTCTTCCACAAGATATACATACGCATAGCGGGCTAAACCATCCCTAGAGACGATGGACAGAGCCTCCATGGAATCAGACTGAATGATCACCGGGAGGGTGGAGTGTTGGATGGCCAGTGCCATCCCCTCCATGGTCGCATGAATTTCTGCCTCGAGGGCGTCGTTACAGTTGAACACAAACCGGTACGCCGCAAAAATGACGGACCCATCATGATGTCGTAAGATCATACTTGCTGCAGCCAATCCATCCGCCCCAGAGAACGAACCATCCACGGTAGAGCAACATGATCTGATGGTGGTGGTGGCCAGTGAATCAACGGAACAGGTTCCAATTTCTCCTTCGGCATCGACCAATCAATCTTCGGTTTCTAAGTAAACAAGCAATGACAGAAAGATGGCAAAGTGCCATCGTGCTCCTTCTTTTCTCATCCCGTTCGCTGCCATTGCAGCACCAACCATGTTTCTCTACCTAGTTGTTTTCAGATGGAAAAGGTTAAAGTAATTATTGAAATGTGTTTTTTGAGCGAATCAACAGCTTGTCCGGGTTTCCTTCAAGATGTGTAAAGACTAAAGATGATGTCCAAAACTATTTATTTCCTATTCGCAAGCGATGACGATTGCTGTAGTGTTTGTATTCAACACAGTGGGACACCATTCCAATGATTCTTGTTGTTCGGGGCGGTTGAGTGAGACAGAGCACACAATCGTGTAGGCAGATTCATAGTCATATGATTTGGCTTTTAAATTTTTGAGACCTTTTTATGGTAAAACAATTTATTTTGGACCGTTCATTTTTTTCTAACCTGACGACTTAGATTAAGCAATACTACAACAGAAATTGTGTAGCATATTCAGGCTTTAGGGGCAATTTTGGATAGTATACTGCTATAAATCAGCATCATTCGTTGATTCCCTTTAAAATTGATTCAACTTCGCACAAATAAATAATGTATGCAAAGTCTAAGAAACCAACATAGCGGCAAAGGGTCGAGAAGACATGGAGAGTAACAAAACTTACCTTGGCCACCTCGCCTATTAAGGGAACACATGTTACAGGCAAGCACAATCACAGCAGGCGTCGACAAGGAAGTGGAAGGCTCACACAACTACGACAGACCCCACGGAGCACCAGGACTAACAAACACCACAGACAGAGACAGGGCACGCTAAGGCCCAATGAAGAAAAAGGCAGAGGTGGCGAACTGGCGATGCATGCATGTCATGCATATTCGAAGTCGATCTTGACGGCGTTGGGCCCTTGGCCGAGCTCGCGGTTGAGCAGCTCCTTGGCCACGGCGAACGCGGCCTCCTTGCTGCGGTCGTCGGCGCCGCTGTCCATCACCTTGTTGACGTTGTTGAAGATGGGCTTCCAGTACTGCTGCGCCTCCCGGTTCACCACCGCCAGGGCCCGCTTCAGCGTCTCCTGGTCGGTGGTTTCCGGGCTGTAGCGTGAAAGGACCTTGACGGCCTGTGACATGGCTACCTTCCGCAGCTGCACGTCGTCATCGCCCTGAGCGGCCGCTGCGCAGATCATGCTGCGGGCGGCAAGGGCGAGAAGGAGGAAGAAGAGCTGGTGGTTGTAAGAAGCCATTGCAGCTGGTATACTGCAGTGCACTCCGATCATCTCTTGAACGAGGAGGCTAACTATATATGCATGGTGTGGTGGCAGTGGCAACACCGATCGCATTGCTTAACTGCGGCTGGAGCAATGCATGCCAGCAGCGTGATTGAACGGCAGAAAGTGTGACTCACTAGTAAAAAACAGGCCTTTCGTCCGGAGCATTAGTCCCGGTCGGGTTTTGGACCGGGACTAATGTGACCACTAGTTCCGGTTCCGATGGCTAGACTTTAGTCCCGGTTCATTTGTGACCTCTAGTCCCGGTTGGTGTTACCAACCGGGACTAAAGGGGTGGTGGCAGGCTGGGGCCCCTGCGAGCCCCTTTAGTCCCGGTTGGTATCATCAACCGGGACTAGAGTTTGTATCACCAACCGGGACTAAAGATATCACTATATATATAGTGCTTCGTCCAGCCCGAGCCCAAGCTCTCCTTTCTCTCCTCTGTTCTCTTCCCCTTGCTCGAGCTCATCCTCCATTTTTGCCAAGATTTATCAAGATTTGAGGCACCCCATCTATCCAAGTGTTCACAAAGGTTAGCAACTTTGTCCTTTCATCTCTCATTGCTAGATTAGCTCGTGCAATGCTCTATAAGTATAGTGATTTGTGGGTTTTAGTTTGGGAGTAATTATATGGGAGTTTATTTGATTTATATGCAATCTGAGCTCAAATTAACTTCTTAGTTTGCATATGTGTAGGTATGGTTTACTTAGTGCCTTCCCGTCCCTGTCCTAACCACCGTCGATCGTCCGCACCGTCCCGTCGCCGGCACCACCTTGGTGAGCCTCTTGTTCTCATCCTTTTTATAAAAAAAATCTTATTTGTATGATTTAGATAGTTACTTGTATAATTTTCTTGCTTGTATGATTGTTTCGTATACATAGTACCATGGTTTTGATATCCGTCCCCGTCGGCCCTCGTCCGGTTTATGATTCGGATGTGGTATATTCTCTTTTATAACTATTTGTTGCATTTCGTGTTTATGACAATTATGCCCATCAAGTTGACATAGATATTTTTATCTAGGAGGTATGTGAACCGAAAATTGCAACCGACCCTCTTGTCGAGAAGTTAAATTTAGTTGAAAAAGAAAACGAGTATTTGAAAGAAAAATTGAAAAGAATTGAAGAAAAAAAGATGAAATTGGAGTTGTATGTTGCCGATGTCGTCGATGATCACAAGATCAACATGGATGCAATGCGCTTGAAGATTAGAAAATATGCCGTTAATAAAGAGGCTTGGTATCATTATGCTGTTGGATCAATTATTACCTTAGTTGCGATTTTGATCGCATTTGTTGTTGCATTTAAATGCTTTAGTTAGATAGTTTTATGTTGTTTTATGAGAATAAGTGTGTATAAACTTTATGTATGAACTTGTATTAATTTGGTATTTTCGGTGTTGTGTAATGAAGATGAGTCGGCAATGGATGTACGATGACCAACGCTCTCCCCAGTTCATTAATGGCGTGCATAGTTTTCTACGTGCAGCTGAGGCAAACAAGCGGAATGGTTTTATGTGTTGTCCATGTGGTGTCTGTAAGAATGATAGAAATTACTCTAGCTCAAAAGTCATTCACGTCCACCTGTTTACGTCCGGTTTCATGTCCGGCTATAACTGTTGGCCAAGCACGGAGAAAGAGGGGTTCTAATGGAAGAGAATGAAGAAGAAGAGGATGATGACAACTATCCTGGGTTCCCTGAATACGATGGTACTACAATGGGGGAAGAGAATGAAGAAGAAGAAGCTGAATAAGAGGCATCAGATGAGCCCGCTGATGATCTTGGTCGGGCCATTGCTGATGCAAAGAGAAACTGCGAAAGTGAAAAGGAGAAGTTGAAGTTGCAGCGCATGTTAGAGGATCACAAAAAATTGTTGTACCCAAATTGCGAAGATGACAAGAAAAAGCTGGGTACCACACTAGAATTGCTGCAATGGAAGGCAGAGAATGGTGTTTCTGACAAGGGATTTGAAAAGTTGCTAAAAATGTTAAAGAAGATGCTTCCAAAGGACAACGAATTACCCGACAGTACGTACGAAGCAAAGAAGGATGTCTGCCCTATAGGATTAGAGGTCCAGAAGATACATGCATGCCCTAATGACTGCATCCTCTACCGCGGTGAGGAGTACGAGAATTTGAATGCATGCCCGGTATGCGGTGCATTGCGCTATAAAATCAGCCGCGATGACCCTGGTGATGATGTTGAGGGCGAGCGCTCCAGGAAGAGGATTCCTGCCAAGGTGATGTGGTATGCTCCTATAATACCACGGTTGAAACGTTTGTTCAAAAACAAAAAGCATGTCAAGTTGTTGCGACGGCACAAAGAAGACCGTAAGAAAGACGGGAAGTTGAGAGTACCTGCTGATGGGTCGCAGTGGAGAAAAATCGAGAGAAAGTGGCCGGAGTTTGCAGGTGACGCAAGGAACTTATGGTTTGGTATAAGTGCAGATGGCATTAATCCATTTGGGGAGCAGAGCAGCAATCATAGCACCTGGCCTGTGACTCTATGTATCTATAACCTTTCTCCTTGGTTGTGCATGAAGCGGAAGTTCATTATGATACCAGTGCTCATCCAAGGCCCTAAGCAACCCGGCAACGACATTGATGTGTACCTAAGGCCATTAGTTGAAGAACTTTTACAGCTGTGGGACATAAAAGGTGTACGTGTGTGGGATGAGCACAAACAGCAGGAATTTGACCTACGAGCATTGCTGTTTGTAATCATCAATGATTGGCCTGCTCTTAGTAACCTTTCAGGACAGACAAACAAGGGATACCACGCATGCACGCACTGTTTAGATGAGACCGAAAGTATATATTTGGATAAATGTAAGAAGAATGTGTACCTGGGACATCGTCGATTTCTTCCGATCAAGCATCTCTTAAGAAAGAAAGGCAAGCATTTCAAAGGTGAGGCAGATCACCGGAAGAAGCCTGACCACCGTACTGGTGATCATATACTTGATATGGTCATGGATTTAAAAGTAATTTTTGGAAAGGGTCCTGGCGGACAATCTGTTCCGAATGACGCTGACGGACACGCACCCATGTGGAAGAAGAAATCTATATTTTGGGACCTACCCTATTGGAAAGACCTAGAGGTCCGCTCTGCAATCGACGTGATGCACGTGACGAAGAATCTTTGCGTGAACCTGCTAGGCTTCTTGGGCGTGTATGGGAAGACAAAAGATACACCGAAGGCACGGGAGTACCAGCAACGTATGCACGAAAAAGACGGCATGCATCCAAAGCAGTATCAAGGTCCTGCCAGCTACGCTCTTACCAAAGAAGAGAAGGAAATCTTCTTTGAATGCCTGCTCAGTATGAAGGTCCCGTCTGGCTTCTCGTCGAATATAAAGGGAATAATAAATATGGCAGAGAAAAATTTCCAAAACCTAAAGTCTCATGACTGCCACATGATTATGACGCAATTACTTCCGGTTGCATTGAGGGGGCTTCTACCGGAAAATGTTCGATTAGCCATTGTGAAGGTATGTGCATTCCTCGATGCAATTTCCCAGAAGGTAATCGATCCAGAAATCCTACCAAGGTTACATAATGATTTGGTGCAATGTCTTGTCAGTTTCGAGTTGGTGTTCCCACCATACTTCTTCAATATCATGACGCACGTCCTAGTTCACCTAATCGAAGAGATTGCCATTCTGGGTCTTGTATTTCTACACAATATGTTCCCCTTTGAGAGGTTCATGGGAGTCCTAAAGAAATATGTTCATAACCGTGCTAGGCCAGAAGAAAGCATCTCCAAGGGCCATGAAACAGAGGAGGTTATTGAGTTTTGTGTTGGCTTTCTTCCTGACCTTAAGCCGATTGGTGTTCCTGAATCGCGGCATGAGGGGAGACTGAGTGGAAAAGGCACGCTAGGAAAGGATTCAGTAATATGTAGGGACGGGCATTCTTGGGCCCAAGCACACTACACAGTTCTACAAAATTCCACCTTGGTGGCTCCGTATATCGAGGAACACATGGATATTGTACGCTCCAAGAACCCGGAGCAGTCTGACCCCTGGATTAAACGTACACACATGGCGACTTTCGGCGGTTGGTTGCAAACACATCTCATGAATGACGACAATGTTGGAGATGAGCTGTACTTGTTGGCCAAGTCACCATCTTCGACTATATTGACTTTCAAAGGGTACGAGATTAATGGGAATACATTTTACACGATCGCCCAAAATAAAAAGAGCACCAACCAAAATAGTGGTGTCCGCTTTGATGCACCAAACACATATATTATGGTTACATAGAGTAGATATGGGAACTTGACTATGGACGTGAGTTTAAGGTCCGTTTGTTTTGGTGTAAATGAGTCAATCTGACAGGAGACAGGGTAAAGGTAGACCCGCAGTACGGAATGACAACAGTGGATCTCAACAATCTTGGGTACACAGACGAACCATTCGTCCTAGCCAATGATGTGGCGCAAGTTTTCTATGTGAAGGACATGTCTACCAAACCGAGAAAAAGGAAAAATAAGGAAGCGAATACATCATACAGTGAGCCAAAGCGCCACATAGTTCTTTCAGGGAAAAGAAACATCGTGTGAGTGGAGGACAAGATAGACATGTCAGAAGATTATGAAAAGTTTCATGAAATTCCTCCCTTCACAGTGAAGACTGACCCAAGCATTCTGGTAAATGATGAAGATTATCCATGGTTACGTCGCAAAGGGACACACGCGAAGAAAAAGTTTTATACCCCAAGATCCCACTCTGGGATGTGATCGGCTTCACCGTCATCACTTTCTTCTCTAGTGAGTAGCCGAGATAGTCCAGTTTGTACACGAAGTGCATCCAGTTTTTGCCGTAACCCTCTCAACTTTTTAGCACATGCTATGTGGGTGAAATGATGATACCATGCCAAGTTTCAAACTTTTCAGAGTTCATTTGTAGTGCTTTTCAATTTCAGGGTCATTTAGCTAAAAAAAATCATTAAATGCATGAAAAATAGCAAATGAAGTTAGAAAGGGTTGAAATTTGAGGATATGGCTTTGAATGGTGCATATTGAATGCACAAAAAGTCTTGAGTTGAAATAAGTTAAAAAAATGAAATGCCTTTGTAACAGATGAATTTTCGTCCAAAACCTTGATACTTCGAAGGAGATGGTCCAGTTTGTACACGAAGTGCATCCAGTTTTTGCCGTAACCCTCTCAACTTTTTAGCACATGCTATGTGGGTGAAATGATGATACCATGCCAAGTTTCAAACTTTTCAGAGTTCATTTGTAGTGCTTTTCAATTTCAGGGCCATTTAGCTCAAAAAAATCATTAAATGCATGAAAAATAGCAAATGAAGTTAGAAAGGGTTGAAATTTGAGGATGTGGCTTTGAATGGTGCATATTGAATGCACAAAAAGTCTTGAGTTGAAATAAGTTAAAAAAATGAAATGCCTTTGTAACAGATAAATTTTCGTCCGAAACCTTGATACTTCGAAGGAGATGGTCCAGTTTGTACACGAAGTGCATCCAGTTTTTGCCGTAACCCTCTCAACTTTTTAGCACATGCTATGTGGGTGAAATGATGATACCATGCCAAGTTTCAACCTTTTCAGAGTTCATTTGTAGTGTTTTTCAATTTCAGGGTATCATTAAATGCATGAAAAATAGCAAATGAAGTTAGAAAGGGTTGAAATTTGAGGATGTGGCTTTGAATGGTGCATATTGAATGCACAAAAAGTCTGGAGTTGAAATAAGTTTAAACTAAAGTTATTCGCAAACTAGTGATTCACACAAATTTCAAAGAATTCAAATTTAAACTATTCAAATTTGAAAACTACTGGCACTAGCAAAAAGTTTATAATTTTTGTGACCTAAAGCAAAAAGATTCACTCAAAAACTCTAAATATTGCCTGTTAATTAGTAGAAACAAAAGTAAAAAAATAAAGCAAAAAACAAAAACAGAAAACATGAAAAACACCTTTAGTCCTGGTTGCTACCACCAACCGGGACTAAAGGTCCTTCTCCCGCCCGTAATTTGGACCGCCGAAAACAGACCTTTAGTCCCGGTTGGTGGTGGCAACCGGGACTAAAGGGTAGGCCTTTAGTCCCAGTGAGTGGCACCAACCGGGACTAAAGACCCTTTAGTCCCGGTTGGTGCCACGCACCGGGACTAAAGGCCTCTGGGTATTTAAACTGCCCCCTTCTCCCCCAAATCTTCCTCTCCCTGGCCCGATCGACCAGCTGCTCCTCGACGCGTCCGCTCCCGCCGCCGGCCTCCACGCGACGCCGTCAGGCTGCCCGACCGCGCCCTCGACGTCAGCTCCCACCGCCGGCCTCCACGCGCCGCCCGAGCCCGCCGGCGCCGCTCTCCTCCTTGCGCCGCGCGCTCTCCTCCACTCGCCCCGGCCGGCCTCACCTCGCCGACGCGCGTCTCCGCCCCCTTTGCCGCCTCTGCCCAACGCCAGAGCACGCCTCTCACGGCAGGCCGCCCCTCTGCCCGACGCCGGCCGCGCCGCCGTCGTCTGCCCGACGTCGCCGCTCCTCCACGCGCCGCCGCGGCCCGAGCCCGCGCCGGCGCCGCTCCTCCACGCGCCTCCCTCCGTCTCCGGCGTCCTCCCCGCCTCCCTCCGTCCACCGGCGCGCCTCCCTCCGTCTCTGGCGTCCTCCCCGCCTCCCTCCGCCCCGACGATCCCGCTTGGTGAGCCTCTCCTCCTCCTTTTGTTCATCTTTTTTTTCATTTTTTTAATTTGTTCATATTTTTTGTGTGTAGATGAATGTTAATTAGATGGATTTATTATGTATTTTTGTGTGTAGATGAATGTTAGATGGATATGTAGATGGATAGATGTTATATTGATGTATGTTAGAATGATGGATGAATAGAAATGTTAGATAGATGGATGTTAAATGGATGAATAGAAATGTTGTTCAAGTGTGGGTTCTCTATAAAAAAAATGGTTGGATCAATGCTATAAAATGTTGTTCAAATTTGCCCATCTACTATAGTTGTAAAAGTTTATTAAATATGAGTAGCATAATAAAATGATAATTATTGCATAGGAATTTGTTTTCATAAGAATTTGTTATCGACGTCGACGATGCCCGACCCGCATCCTCGTCGTCGACTCGGCGGCGACAACCTGCTTGAGAGGCGTCATGTCTGGGACTGGGCTCCGCCGGACTGGCACTGGGAGGTGCTACCTTTCGGGGCGCGCAGCTTGGTGAGGAATCGGGCTCCCGTCGTCGACCCGGAGCTTCTTTGGTGGCGGTCGCGTGGGCCACTATCGGTGCGGAGGCAGCCGGCCCCCGAGGAGGTGGTACGTCGCCGTGTCAGGGAGGAGGACGAGCACGTCCTTCTCTGTAGGGTAACGCAGCAGAAAACAAAAAATTTCCGACCTACGTACCAGTCCAGGATCACTATGGAGACTGCATACAAGGTTTGATCTGTTTCGTTACCGACTCGTAGCGCAGCGGAAGTAGAGTCGATGACGATCGGCGGTGCAGATCCCCGCAGCTAGGATTTTACAACCTCCCAACCGCGAGGATGTACTCCCTCGTCAGCTCACCGGACGGATCTCCGGGCAGCCCTTCGAGAGGCCTCGGGACAGTCCCTCGGATAGTCCCACCGGACGGATCCTCGGACAGCCCTCCGGGAGGCCTCTGGACAGTCTTTCGGATAGTCCCACCGGACGGATCCTCGGACAGCCCTCCGGGAGGCCTCTGGACAGTCCCTCGGATAGTCCCACCGGACGGATCCTCGGACAGCCCTCCGGGAGGCCTCTGGACAGTCTTTCGGATAGTCCCACCGGACGGATCCTCGGACAGCCTTCCGGGAGGCCTCACGGACAGCCCTTCGGGAGGACCCCCGAAACTCGGACAAAAACTCGGACAGCCCTACGGGAGGACCCTCGAACAGCCCCTCGGGCAAAAAGATCGAACCTACGACCTCTCTACGGGGTTGCACACATACGGTGTCATCTATCCGGCAGGGCTTCGCCGTCCAGAACTAGTTCCCACCGGAACCCAGACAGCCTTTCGGCTGTACGAAACTATTTCGCTGGGAGGGAGAGAGAAACCAGAAATGTCATGGCACTTGTATGTGAGAAGGAGTCAGTGTGGAGGCAGCCCCTCCACCTCTATTTATAGGAAATCCAAGGGGTAGGGTTGCTTGGCCCCCAAGCCTTCTAGAAACCTTTTGGGAAAATATCCCAAAAGGTGACTTTTCCATAAATATCCCAAAAATCACTTTCACTATTCACGACGACATTTTTCAGCGTCTGATCGAACTGAAAATATTCACGTGGGCTTAGAACATTTCCAGTACCCACCAAAATAATTTTCAACGTGAGCCGGAATAATTCCGGTTTAGTGATTTTCATCTGCGAAAAGCATCTGAAGCGGTTCCGGCAGCTCCGGAACATTTCCGGTTTTCATCCCGGAAAATTCCAGAAAGTTTCCAGAACGATTCTGGCACCCTCCAAGAATTATCAGGCATGTGCCGAAACCATTTTGACTTTATGGTGTACTCCGAAACAACTTTTCGGTTTCACCGGAACTATTCCGATATCCTCTCTGGAACGTTTCCGTTTCGTCCGAAACTTTTTCGGTGATTTTCTCTCAGACTCCCCGTCTAGTATTCAGCAGATAGATGACCCTTAAGCGTGTGACCCTATAGGTTCGGTGAAGCATAGACATGACCCGGAACCCCTTCCGATCAATGATCAACATCGGAGCCGTGGACACCCATATTGACCCCTATACCCACACGAATGAATATTCGAGTGAACCTCCAGTTGCCGTGCGCTATTCCTGTTGCTTCGCGATATGTTACAAATACCCGAGGTGAGACATGTTGGCATCCCCGCGGATCAACAACTTGTCCACTATGCCAGTTACCTCGTTACCGGTATTGTTCTCTTTTCTCGTTCCCGTGTTCCGGCATCCCCGTGATCAAATCACAAAGTGTCTGGCCAGACGATGATGGATACCGTAACACCGAGAGGGCCCAGAGATATCTCTCCATCGTCGGAGGAGCAAATCCCAATCTTGAGCTATCAAGTTACTTGACATACTTTTCCATGAACCCGTAAGCCGCCGTAATAGCCACCCATTTACGGATGACGTTTAACAAACCCCAAAGTTCATGAAGCAAGCATGAAGTAACTCGATACTCTCATGGTCTAAGGAATTATGCAAACGTTAACCATCTCTGTGTTATTAACCATTAACTTATGACGAATGAATCTCATAGCATAACATCAATTCGGGTCGATTCAACACAAATGTTCTTCTAACATTGTGCCCTCAAAATTGCCGGCATAGCCATGCCCATGATCAGGAAAACAGGATCATCATGCAATACTTGAGCCAGTCTTAGAGGCCAGACTAGGAATACATTTTACCGTTTATTATTCCACACGTGCATATGAGTCTTCCTCTGAGCCTCGTGGTTATTGTAGACTCGAGAACCATAGCAGTTATAGCATGGAACATAAACCTAATTATGAACAGGGAGATAATCAATAACATATATTATTGCCTCTAGGGCATATCTCCTACAGACTCCCACTTGAACTAGAGTCAATAATCTAGTCAATGCTAATGCACTTTACACCTATGGCATACTGGTGTAAAATATGCTTCGCTTGTGGTATAGCCTGATGTCCAACGGATCTGACAACTTCAGCTCCGTGTGTAACTTTGCATATCCTCGCGTTTTCACGCTTTCACAAAATTCATATTTTGTGTGGACTTGGCTTTGCATATGTGTGAATCATTGGTCGAAACCTGATTCCTCAGACTGAGCTATGGAGCAACTATCTGCAATAGTGTCCCATAGACCAAAGCCATCTTGGAACCATACTAAGTTCATGAATGAACTTCATGATTCAACAACTTCTTTGTCGCTTCTTAAGCGTCAACATACTCAGCCTTTGTTATAGAATTCGCCACAGTATCTTGTTTGGAACAATTTCCAACTACCGTGCCACCATATTGTGTATTACACAAAACCCTTAACTTAAATCAAAAATCGCATGGAGCATTGATGAAGACTGTATCGATGTAATTACTTACAACGAGCACTTCATAATCTCTGCTTGCGAGAAAACATGTCATCACTACTACTCTAGTACCCAATGACATCTTTCACTGTTGTCCTATGATCAGTACTTTGATCACTATGGTATCTATACTCGCAACAACTTTGGAGTATTGGACATATCTGGTTGATTTACATACCATGGAATACATGATTAATCCAAACACAAGAGTGTGTGGAATCTCCATCATGTATTTTGCTCATCAGTGTTTTGAGACACCGAGTCTTGCAAAACTCTTTCCATGTGACTTCGGCAAGAATCACTCCTTGGCGTTTTTAAATGCTAAAAAGTTTTAGCATCTTGTCAATATGTATTCATAGCTTAGCCCTATTAGGTAAATCTATCTCCATAGATCATCATGCCTAATATTGAGGCTATTTAGCCTAAGCACTTCATCGAAAAACTATTTTCAAATGAAGTCCTAATTCGTGTCAAGAAATTTATTTCCAATTAACAATGTGTCAAGTACACAAGGTTTTTTTAGAAATATTATCATGCTCCCACTTACTTTCTTGAATCACAAGCATCTTCGATACCCATTTGATGAAGTCAAACCCTTTTGACCATTCCATCAAAAACGAAGATTCCAACTCCACTTTGCTCTCTTCTGTCCATTGCTGGAACTCTGAAGTTTGCATACTTACTAGCATCCTCTGGATCGACAAATTACTTTGGACTGTATCACATACAAGTCCTAGGTTTCATTTCCATCAGATGGAAATTCTTTTGTCATCCATGTTTCATATCTCATGATTGAAATATGTATTAATTGCTAGTTCAACCCGAACCGACTTTAAGCATCGCTACGGTGAGACAATCTCATCGTAGTCAACTCCTTGAACTTGTTATTGCAACAAGTCGAGCTTTATGGATAAAACATTTTATCCGTATCAGTTTTTAGTTCCATAAATATTCGTTAGACTCTAAGTCTTCTGAAAGGTGTATCAAGATTTTAATCTTGAATCACTTATATGGAAACTATCTCGGATTGTATTGGCATTTAGCCAATTCTGGAGTCAGGGCCCATCAACGCTTCCTTGTGTATTGTAGGTATATTGTTGTCTAACAACAATATCTCGTTTGCGCACCTGATAGGTTTGCACGAGCTTTGCCTACGTGGTTCAACTGCAAGTTCGACCGAAGTCCATACATTTTATTGTAGAGACTTCCGTATCAGTCGCAGTAGGAAACTCCGGAATCACTTCCAAGGTTCCTTTCCTTTGATCTGATGACGAAGATACTGTTTATCTCGTCGAGTTGCACAGTCCTCCCACTCACCTTTTGTAAGAACTATTCTCTTTAAAAGCATACCGTTTTGCGGCAAAATCCTTTGCCTCGGTATAGTGGTGGGGGAATACCCAATGACTTGGGATAACCTTACAAAGTAGCACTTGTCTGATTTGGAATAGGTTTGTAACCATTTACACAAGCCCCATATTCCAAATGTTTAAGAAAAGATATAACATGGTTGGGCGTACCATACCATGGCGTCATTTCAACAGACCTGATGGATCTCTTTTCAGTGTAAAAGCCGCAGTCTCTAAAGCATCACTCCTTAAAAGGGGTAATGGCAAATTTATTTATGTCATCTTTGATCTTACCATGTCATGAATGGTTCGATTACATCTACATGGACTCTCCACTTGCAGTGGTGTTCCGGGAGGTGCAAGTTATGAAACCCCTTTCACAACTCATCAGACATTCGCTAAACTTGTAACTCAAATATTCCTTTCTGCAATCGAATTGTAGAAACATAATTTTCTTGTTACAACAACTTCTACTTCATTTTTGAAAACCTTATGAATGAATTCAAAAGATCCAGACTTACGTCTCAACAAGTAAATATCCATATATCTACTTGAGTCATTTCTGAAGATAGATAAATCCACTACTTGCAACAACATTTATTGGACTACACACATCATAATGTATGATCACCAATATGTTCTTTGCTCGTTCCTTATGGCCTGTGAACGGTATTTCAGTCACTTCACTTTTCAGAGGAAAGTTGCAAGTGTCAGATGATTCAAAATCAAACGACTTCAAAATCCATCATAATGGAATTTTCCATGCGGGTTTCTCCAATGTGACCAAATGCAGTGCCACACTTGTGTGGTATTCTTTTAGTCTTGCGACATTTAGCGTCAGTGTTATGGATGTATCATATTTCCATCAATATTCATAACATACATCCCATCTAGGATGGAAGCATGTCCCTTCATGTTATTCATAATCCTGAACAACAATTGTTGTTTTTATGAACAACTCTTTTGCAACAAACATTGTGCAATGGGCTAGAGTGTATGAAACTCTAAAATGAATTATGAAAGTAAACACAGAGGTTATGTATTATTATCAATATTCATAACATACGTCTCATTCATAATGAAAGTATGGCCCTTATGTTATTCATAACACCGAACATCAAAAGTTCTCTTATGAAGAACCTTCTTGCAAGATACCTTATGCAAAGGGCTAGAGTGTGAAACTCTAAAATGAATTATGAAACTAAATACATAGGGAATACACCCATGGAAGGCATAGTAACATTTACTATGTTCCCTGCGTGTATCTAACCTCATTCCTGGCTAGTCTTTCAGGCCATAGTAGTTCTTACATCGAGTTGCAACAGAATGCAATCGAGCGGGTATCTTTGTGATTAACTCACAATACCCAAGAATTAGTGATTAACATGTTTAACCATAATTCCCAAGAACTATATCTTTGACCAGCCTTCTATACATCAAAAACTTGTGTGACATTCATACATGAGCTGGATATTCCAGTCTTCTTTCTTTTTGCCATTATACTTCTAACAGTTTAACTTTCAGTATTTCTCCTACTCTCAGAAGAAGCATCCAACTTAAGAGTGGCGTTAGCCCCGGACTTCCTAGGCGTGAAAGTCTTACTAACACCCTTCGGACACTTCCTTTCTCTTTAAGTTGTTGTTTTATTCACCTTTCATCATATGACAGGCGTTCTCCTGGATCCCTCTCTTATCAGTCTAATGCATAGTAAACTCCTTTACTAATAGTTTGCAAACAAACATTGATTTGGATATCTCATATCTTTTAGCCTTTGTCTGTCTCTGAAAATGATTTTTAGATTCCATGAATATCACATAACTATCCAAACTTTCGAAGTTCGAGTCTCATGGAAGCAAACATATTGCCCTTTGACTGAAAAGGAATTCTAGCTTTTGGATCGAAGGACGAGAGTCACATGATCCATAGCATTAGCGGGAGAATACCGAAAGCATGTGATAGGACAAAGTCCTTCTCGGCACTCTTGAGGACAATCCTCATATTACGTTACCAACCGTAAAGTTTTAACCAGATATTTAACAGCTATTCAATTTTAATAGGGAAGGTGGAAACGCGAGCCATTATTCTACAACTATTATGCAAATCACACTTAGACAGTGTTCAAAATTAATTGCACTGAGAATTAAAAGAATTAATTCTACAGTGCGCTCCCACTCAAATCAATATCTCTCATAATTGATTGTGAGTGATACAAGATCCACATTTCAATTCAACGCCATTGATGTGGACATCACTGATGACGAGAATGTCAATTGGTGGGCAAACATGCCGATCACATCTCTATGTGACTCCTGTTCATCTTTCGATGGGCGTGTTCCGAGCTCAGGACGATCAAGCCAGAACGTCAAGACAACCAAGTGATCTCGCTGCGAGGTCTGACCTCACCCGCCTCACACTTCTCTAATCGTTCGTACCCATGTGGACATGGCGCACCCCGAAAAGTTAGGTGCCGTGACGGTGCTACACTTGGGAGAACACTAACTACTTGATATTTTTGTGAGAGATCACCCTAATAAAAGCGACTACCGCGCAATCAAGAAGGGTGCATCATAAGGGATAAATATCTCAGGCAATTCATAATAGCATGATATGGTATAGCCCCTTCTGACGGAGAAGTCTTTCATTTCTTCGTCTTTGGCATTCGCGTCGGTGTTCACCTTCGCGAAGATTGCCACCACCTTGTCGATGCACTAGATAATATTGCTATCTCTATAGCTAATAAAATAAGTGCATTACATAAGGTTGACACGCAGGTCATTAAAGTGCAATCATATGGCTCCAGCCATCATGCCGAATCATGACACGCAGGTCATGTTAATTTACATCATATAGTCATCGCATACATAATCAAATTTATCTGAGCACTGCTATACCACATCACATGCACATGCAAACCATCCTGCAAAACCAAGTTAGACGCCTCTAATCGGTTTATGCAAAAATTTATTTTTCGTGGCTTCTAAGGTTTCGAAACAAACCGAAGCTACCAACGTCCATCATCAAGCATGATAATCCAAGTCGCTAGATTTAACATTGCGGGGTGTATGAAACACGAGATAATAAAATCTCGAGCCCCATACTGAACTTCGTCATACGCGTGACCCCCGTGCAGATCATATCTGCATTGCCCTTTCGTCTGCGAAACATCCATCTTTCTCAACTATGGTGGAACCCAAAGAACTGTTAGCACTTCGTTGATCTGTCAATCAGCATACTCAGGAGCAGCATGAAAGGATCGCGGATTGCCAGAACTTTGTGAGATTCCACCATGCCGTCAAGATCAGGACTACGCAAATTCCAGGGAAGCAACAAGAACATCGGGTAACAGATTTCATCTGCTACCCGCACAAATAATTTTCACTAATAGATCTCATCTACAACCTAATTATATTGTGCAACACCCATACATCTCTATGTATTCTAGATCGCAACCTGCATCTACGCATAGCACGGCTCTTGATGCCACTGTAGGGTAACGCAGCATAAAACAAAAAATTTCCGACCTACGTACCAGCCCAGGATCACTATGGAGACTGCATACAAGGTTTGATCTGTTTCGTTACCGACTCGTAGCGCAGCGGAAGTAGAGTCGATGACGATCGGCGGTGCAGATCCCCGCAGCTAGGATTTTACAACCTCCCAACCGCGAGGATGTACTCCCTCGTCAGCTCACCAGATGGATCTCCTGGCAGCCCTTCGAGAGGCCTCGGGACAGTCCCTCGGATAGTCCCACCGGACGGATCCTCGGACAGCCCTCCGGGAGGCCTCTGGACAGTCTTTCGGATAGTCCCACCGGACGGATCCTCGGACAGCCCTCCGGGAGGCCTCTGGACAGTCCCTCGGATAGTCCCACCGGACGGATCCTCGGACAGCCTTCCGGGAGGCCTCACGGACAGCCCTTCGGGAGGACCCCCGAAACTCGGACAAAAACTCGGACAGCCCTACGGGAGGACCCTCGAACAGCCCCTCGGGCAAAAAGATCGAACCTACGACCTCTCTACGGGGTTGCACACATACGGTGTCATCTATCCGGCAGGGCTTCGCCGTCCAGAACTAGTTCCCACCGGAACCCAGACAGCCTTTCGGTTCTACGAAACTATTTCGCTGGGAGGGAGAGAGAAGCCAGAAATGTCATGGCACTTGTATGTGAGAAGGAGTCAGTGTGGAGGCAGCCCCTCCACCTCTATTTATAGGAAATCCAAGGGGTAGGGTTGCTTGGCCCCCAAGCCTTCTAGAAACCTTTTGGGAAAATATCCCAAAAGGTGACTTTTCCATAAATATCCCAAAAAGCACTTTCACTATTCACGACGACATTTTTCAGCGTCTGATCGAACTGAAAATATTCACGTGGGCTTAGAACATTTCCAGTACCCACCAAAATAATTTTCAACGCGAGCCGGAACAATTCCGGTTTAGTGATTTTCATCTGCGAAAAGCATCTGAAGCGGTTCCGGCAGCTCCGGAACATTTCCGGTTTTCATCCCGGAAAATTCCAGAAAGTTTCCAGAACGATTCTGGCACCCTCCAAGAATTATCAGGCATGTGCCGAAACCATTTTTACTTTATGGTGTACTCCGAAACAACTTTTCGGTTTCACCGGAACTATTCTGATATCCTCTCTGGAACGTTTCCGTTTCGTCCGAAACTTTTTCGGTGATTTTCTCTCAGACTCCCCGTCTAGTATTCAGCAGATAGATGACCCTTAAGCGTGTGACCCTATAGGTTCAGTGAAGCATAGACATGACCCGGAACCCCTTCCGATCAATGATCAACATCGGAGCCGTGGACACCCATATTGACCCCTATACCCACACGAATGAATATTCGAGTGAACCTCCAGTTGCCGTGTGCTATTCCTGTTGCTTCGCGATATGTTACAAATACCCGAGGTGAGACATGTTGGCATCCCCGCGGATCAACAACTTGTCCACTATGCCAGTTACCTCGTTACCGGTATTGTTCTCTTTTCTCGTTCCCGTGTTCCGGCATCCCCGTGATCAAATCACAAAGTGTCTGGCCAGACGATGATGGATACCGTAACACCAAGAGGGCCCAGAGATATCTCTCCATCGTCGGAGGAGCAAATCCCAATCTTGAGCTATCAAGTTACTTGACATACTTTTCCATGAACCCGTAAGCCGCCGTAATAGCCACCCATTTACGGATGACGTTTAACAAACCCCAAAGTTCATGAAGCAAGCATGAAGTAACTCGATACTCTCATGGTCTAAGGAATTATGCAAACGTTAACCATCTCTGTGTTATTAACCATTAACTTATGACGAATGAATCTCATAGCATAACATCAATTCGGGTCGATTCAACACAAATGTTCTTCTAACATTGTGCCCTCAAAATTGCCGGCATAGCCATGCCCATGATCAGGAAAACAGGATCATCATGCAATACTTGAGCCAGTCTTAGAGGCCAGACTAGGAATACATTTTACCGTTTATTATTCCACACGTGCATATGAGTCTTCCTCCGAGCCTCGTGGTTATTGTAGACTCGAGAACCATAGCAGTTATAGCATGGAACATAAACCTAATTATGAACAGGGAGATAATCAATAACATATATTATTGCCTCTAGGGCATATCTCCTACAGTCTCTACATGGTTGCGTTGGACGTCAGGTTCTCTAATACCTGGCAGGTTCTTCAGGGATCTCACCCGAGCTATGATCCTGTGATGGTTCCTTCTCTTTGGGTGTCCACCGCCCGCGCCTCAGGAACCATGAGTCAACTGGATTATTCGATAATATTCGAGCTGTATTAGTGATGTTATATGATAATATTCGAGATGTATTCGAGATTATATTCGATAATATTCGATGATGCATTAACTGGATTATTCAAAATGTATTAGTTTTTGCTTATTGAATGCATTCTAATTTGAATACTAAATTGTTTTATCTTTCTTCTGGATTAGTTAAGCTATGTACTATAGCGGCAGAGACGACCATGATCAAGAGGATATCATGTTCGACATGATACGCTCCCAAAACCCAGAGATTGAACCAGATGACGGCTCACAATATCTGAACGAGTCCGGTGAGGGAATTGAGGAAGAACCAATAGACGAAGGGCACACAAACAATGATGGCGAAGGAAATGTTCTTCAATTAACAAAGTCCGGCGAGGTATATATATATATATATATATATATATATATATATATATATATATATATATATATAAAGGCCTCTGGTGATCATTACATGTATTAATTGATTTGTATATATATATATATTAACGAATCTTTCTTCTTTTAGCCCTCCGGATCGAGCAAATCTTCTACAAGGGTAGTACGAGGCCCGGCCAAAAAGTTGTCCGATGGCATAAAGTACAACATCGATGAAATCAAAGAAGATGGCGAACCGATTGCTTCTAAAAAGAATGCGGACAAATTTATACATCAATGCAGAGTTATTGTTAGGGACCAAATCCCGATCACCGTTCAAGAATGGAATAAGCCAAAGGAAGATTGAGGAGTTAGTTTTGTCGACGAAAGAGCAAAAAATATGCTTTGGGATACGCTCATGTCACATTTCACCCTATCAGAGGGTTTCACGGATCTCCAATGGGAGAAAGTCAAGAAGTGTGCTCTTAAGAAGATGGCCATACAATTCCAGACTTGGAAGAAAAGATTATGGGCCAACTACGTCAACGCAGAAAAGAAGACTCCAGAATTCACCGGACCACTAGAGAAGGTAAAAGATCACTGGGACTTATTTGTGGAGTTCAAGGAATCGGAAGCATCTAAGGAACGGTCGAGGAAAAACAAGATAAATGCTGAGAAAAAAAAGTTTCACCATGTTCTGGGGCCAGGTGGCTACAAGACTGGGTTGCCTAAGTGGGATGAATCTGAGGAAAAGATGATTGCTGCAGGGGTCACTCCAAAAACAGTGGGTTGGCCCGACAGGTGCAGGACTTGGTTTTATGCGCATGGGGGAAAGTTGGACCCAAAGACAGGGGAGATTATTGAACAGGCAAGTCTTAAAGAAGCCTCGGACGCTTTACTTGAAGCAATAAAAGAGGCTCGAACGGGGGCGTTCCAGCCCGAGAGAGAGAACGACGAGCTTACACGCGCCCTCAAGAATCCTGAACACCCGGGACGAACATGAGGCAAAGGCGTTGTTCCGTGGGTTGAGGGGTTTGCGGGGTGGAACAACACTTACAGAAGCCGTGCGAGAAAGAAGAAGCAGGATGCAGACCAGAAGAAGCAGGATGCAGACCGGCTTCAAAAGGTAGAATCAAAGAACGCGAAGTTGGAACGTGCTTTCATGCGGCAGCAGGAGCAGATCGACACAATTAGCCAGCAAAGGGCGTCTCAGCGGCAGGAGCAACCAGATCCAGCATTGGATAGTACCATCCCATCTATGCTGAAAAGCAGCGTGGGTTCCACGGGGGTCCCGGCCGATGATGCACTGCTGGCTCGCTACCCCGTGGATGATATCCAAGAGACGACAACTTGTGAGCTACACATGAAAATGAAGAACATATCCATGAAGGTGGCGGACGGCTTTGCTTTACCGAATGCACCTGAAGCAACCATCCACGGCAATCCGATTCCACCTGGCTATGCTCGTGTCGGGGTGGATGAAGTTCTGTCGGGATATGACTCACTAGAGCTTGACTTTCCTGGAGGTCAAGGGGAGCAGACACTGGGAGAAGCCATACGTGGTCTCATTGTATGGAGAAAGGAATGCATCGTGTTTCCAAACTCGGTGCCAAGGCCACCGACTCCTCCTCCAAGTCCGCCGCGTCAGCCGACTCCAACCCACCTCGAGACGGAGCGCAGCGCGAGTCCGCCATATCGATCTCCGCCGCATCAGCCGAATCCACCCCACCTCGAGACGGAGCCCAGCGCGAGTACGCGATATCAATCTCCGCCGCGTGAGCCGACTCCAAAGCGGAAGAGTGCACCAAAGAAGAAACCCGAGCCTCCTGCCAAAAAGAAGTTAGCTTACGAGATGACTGAGGAGGAAAACAAAGGGGTCGTGGATGCCCAAGTGAAGGCCCATTTTGCACCGAAACCGCCCCCGCCGCCGAAGGAGAAAATACATGAGAAAGTCGTACAACACTTTGTGGATCTTGCTAAACCGGCTGTGGAGAAAAGGCGATCAGACTATGAACGCTCTATTAGCAAGTCATATTATCAACAAAAAAATCAGCAGTCGAGCCCTACAGGTAGTAATAAAAGCGGGAAAGCTGTTCCCCAGCTCGGAGAACAGGCAGTGCAATCGATCCCCCCGCTCAAGGTGAGTACCGATAAGGCGATAACCGACGCTGATAGAGAGATGGCTAGAGAGATGGGTATCATTGTTGAACAACTCCTAGGCATCGAGGAAGTCCCCACGATGGATCCGAAGGAACTAGCATGGAAATATGTCCCCGGGAACCCTCTGGTTAGGCCTGACGAGGAGGAGCTTCTATCAACGCAAATGCGCAGATTGCATGACTGGTACCTGAGAAAAATAAAGGCCGGGCGAGAGAGCCTCATGGTGAAAGTCAAGCCAGATCATTACTTCCATGGAAAAGATGTGTGGATTGAATTTCCAGAAATTTTTCAGTTATTCAATCAAGACGCACTCGACAAATCTCTCGTCAGTTGCTATTGTCTGTAAGTGATTTCTTTCTGTAATTTAAGTCTTTAGCTCAGCTCGTTCATTGCCTGTAATTATCCTCACTATATTCTTTTGTGTGGTATTATGCAGAATAAAGATTTTTGAATTGAAAAGAGATGGACTCTATGGCATTGGGTTCATTGACCCAAACACCGTTAATGAAAATGTGTTAAATAACCACAAACAAGACACAGAGAATAGCTTGCTAATGTTTTTGAAGGAACTAAATACTAGACCAGAAATATTTTTTCCTTACAACTTCAGATGAGTTTTACTGTCTTGTACTACAAATTCTATTTTTGCTTACTCGATGTTAAGTGTAGTTGATGAGTTATGCATGCCCGCTTATACAAACGTTTGCGCAGATTTCACTGGATCCTGCTAATCATTAGAGTTGACGAGGGAACTGTTGAAGTACTGGACTCACTAGGTAAAGACTCTGAAGAATACATCAGCCTGTTTTTGATGCTCGACAGGTAATTTCAATCATTATCGCATTATGTCGGCCTCTTTAGTTCATTTCCTGATATCAAGTAATTAATAACTTCTTTATTCATTTTCTTTGCCGGGCAGGGTTTGGAAAAAGTTCATCAAAGAGGTTGTCGGTGAATGGAAACCACAGCTGAAATGGCGACGGTCCAAGGTAATTAAGTAGTACTAGCTACGTCCGCGCATCTCTTTAATTCTACTTTCAATACCATTATCATGCTTGATTATTATCTGATTGAATTCTATTCTCGTAAAGTGTATGAGGTAGGAAAATGGGACTAATTTATGTGCATACTACGTTTGCGAGAACATTCGCTTTATGACCGAAAGGAGCGGAGATGCAAGACATCTTTGGGTACGTAAACACTATTCACAATTTTTTTTATCATGATCTAATATATATACACACAACTAATATATTCATATTGATCTCCTTCTTTAAAGATGGTGGAGATGCGGGATAGGCTCCTACCAAAGGACCGCATACGAGCACTTCAAAAGGAAATGGCGGGATTTTTGCTTCAGCAGGTCATATCTCCCGATGGAGAATACCATTTCACCTAATGCCTGCATGTAATGATCTGCAAATTGTAGAGTGTGTGTGTATGCATGGTCGTACGAGAAATTTTATGATATATGATTGGTTCTACGAGAAATTCTATTATATATGCATAACGTGTACAGTATGTAGTAGCGTAAAATATGTTTGAAATGAAAAAGAATTAAATGAAAAACACAAAATGAAAAGGAAAAATAAACAATAAACCCTAAACCCCTAAACCTTTAGTCCCGATTGGTGTCACCAACCGGGACTAAAGGTCCCCCCCCCCCCCCCCCCCGGCGCGCGCTGCCGGCCACGTGGCAGGGATTTAGTCCCGGTTGATGTCATCAACCGGGAGTACAGGTCCCCAGCCTCCGGCGCGCGCTGCCGGCTACGTGGCAGGGATTTAGTCCCGGGTCATGGCCAACCGGGACTAAAGGATGGGGTCTTTAGTCCCGATTTATTAGTCCCGGTTGGTGAACCGGGACTAAAGGCCCTTCCCAACCGGGACTAAAGGCCGTTTCTTCACTAGTGACTGGTCGATGACGGATGGAGCGGCTATGGCACCCATGTTCCAACCTGTTGTGCCTGCTGCAGCTTTTGCTTCACGAGGATGTGATAGGTGGCCCCACCGGTTGACCGGTACATGTTCCAACCTGTTGTGCCTGCTGCAGCCTTTACTTCACGAGGATGTGATAAGATGACACCGCCGATTGACCGGTTTTCCTCTCATTTGCTTCACATTTTCACAAATGGCAGTATGAATTACAGTGCCTTGGATAGAGGAAGTGTGGCTTGCGGTGTGTTGTGTGCTTCGGTCACTGCTCCAGCTTTATGCATCTAAACATGCACTTTGGGTGTGAAGCTAAATAGCTAATTACTGTTATGGCACTCTGGATCAACTGAAAATACTTAAGGTTAAAGTAGTAAAACTGGTAAAGGCTATTACAAAGCATGCATAAAAATAGTTTGTGCTCCTCAGTCATGTTCTCGTTGCTAATTTGGAATGTTTTGCAGATGAGCGCCTCGATCAAGAAGAGAATCGAGAGTTGATCATGCAAGCCGTTGACGTAGGTGTTCACCTAGTTACAAGTTGGCTACATTTTGCATATGTAACTTGTTGTCCAGGCGGTTGCTTTGTGAAGTGCTTCTGCAAACTACTTTGAAATCAGACAAGGTTCGCTCTTTGGTGATATATCTATTCAACTCTTTAAATTGCATCTCTTGGTCATCAACACACTTACCTCATTTTTATACCGGTTATGTGCTACTCCAGAATGGATACATATGACGGGATGGAATGTGCGGGTGAAGTGAACAAGAAGGTTTAGATTAGTATCAGAAAATGGATTTTACTTAAGGAGATGACAAAACTATCTTGTGATTTCTTAGTTTGAATATTTGTTCCAACTATCTTAGCTATATGTATTGCCTATGGGTATCTTAGAAGTAGTATTTTTTACCATAAGTATACCGGAATATTTGTTATGGACATTTACTGTTTTCAATTGATTATGAAGGCATACACGCAACTGGTCAATTTATGTAGATGTCATTTGTTTATTCAACATAAAGTAATGGTTGGAACTAACTTGTTATTTTGCATGTGATGAAATAGTTTATTGTTGGAATATGGGTTTTGCCACAATTCTTTTTTTTGACATACTAATAACATGAAAATGGTACTGTGCTGATGGGCTACTGCCACAAAATATAGCCATTTCAAATAAAATTATAAAAGGGCAATGCCCTTGCAAAAAAAATTAGTTGGCCCTAGCAATATAACACCATGGAAAAAACCCCATTGTGATATGTTAATGCCACAACTTAGGTTTCCGTTGCAATAGTGAAGCGCTTCATGGCTTTAAATGTGTAATACAAAGTTTTCTTACCGCGAGAAGTAGTATGTATTGTTGCAATAGTGTGGTGTCAAATTTTAATGTGTTGCAACAACCTATTACCACACAATGTATCACACCAACTGCATTCAGCTTTTTCCACGATATATTCCGTGTGAAAAATACCTATTGCAATGACAGTGGTCTTATTGAAGCGATTTTCCCAGTTGCAGTATAGATCCCTCTTTGTAGTAGGTTGAAACGTTCTACCCTTGATAGGGGCCACATTGATTCTATTTATAGGTCGGGGTTATCCCGAGTGCGCATCCAGATGTTTGGTTACAAGCTTGGTTTAAACGCAAGAAAAATAGACAAAGGATAACAACCAGCCTAGGATCATATCATGTTTACAATGGATTGAGGATTCAAATTTTCCTTACATTTCCTGAGTCCACTTAATTATATGAATATGTAACAAAAATGTTCGTGAATTCAAAATTTGTTCATCAATTTGAAAAATCTTTTGAATTCAAAAAATATTCATGTCTTCAAAATTCACAAATTCAAAAAGTGTTCGTGAATGCAAAAAAATTGTGAATTTTAAAAAATGTTTGTGAATCTGAAAAAATATTTCAAATTCAAAAAAAGGTTCATAAATTTAAAAATAAAAAATGATAAGAAAATGGAAAAGGAAAGAAGAAACAAGAAGAAACTTAAAGAAAAAACATAAAATGGTATGTCCCAAAACCAGAAGAGGGCGTCTCCTAGAAACTAGAGAAGTCTACTTAGGGCAGGCCCAATACTTATAGGTAGCTACCATAGGCTGCGCGTTCGGTCGATAAACATCGACCTACCCGTTGAATAGGATGTGCCGACACAACATATTAAAAAGAAAAAAAAACATCCTAGTAGCTCGAGGCATGGGCCCATGTGGGGGATAAAGCAGCCCATGGATGTTTCGCACACGTGGCCCACGAAGAAAAAAAGATATCACTGGCGACACGGGCACACAACTGCATCGCCCCACCTTTTACAAACCTTCATCAGTAATCAAGTTCGTGTAGGTGAACGAGTGACAGTATGACCACTCCAATCCAATTGCAATCTCTTTACTGAGGTCTTGATGTTTTTCATCTTACAAAGATTGTTACTACGGAACAGATGTCTCTAAGAGATTTCATAGTAGTTCTTATATGTAGGATTTACTTTCTAATTTTTTTGGACATTGTACCTGTAATGGTTGCGAGTAAGAATAAAATTACATTTTTTTCCAGAAAAAATATTGCATCGCCCCACCGTCAGTTCATACTTCACATAATTACAGTCTACTAGTCCTTCTGTTTCTTTTGTTCATGTAAGCCATGGTGCTAGTGAGGTGCATCAAATGTTGGCTAGATTGAGTAAACTCACAGCTCATCCCGTGTATCATTACTGTATCCCTGGTTGTATCCCAGTTCTGAATGGCCATGTGAATAAATAAGCCATCTTTTGACAAAAACAAAAAGATAGTAATTGCGTTTCACAAATTGCAATCTAGCTGTCTTCATCTTTGTGGGCTTGTCTTGAGGGCTTGAGGCTCGATGGTGCCAGTGCTCCCCATCTTCTCTCAGCTTGCGCAGCTCGCGACCTCTCAAGTTAGGTAAGCTAGTGCTAGATCTGAGCTCGTCGTTCTCTCGATATCCCACTATACACGTCTATAGCACTTCAGGTACGTCCATAATTTATCTTATGTTCTTTACAGATACAACCGATTCTTTAAATCATGTTAGATGTTAGGGTTCTAATTTCTAGAATACTAATTCTATATTTAATGAATTTGCATCTAGAAACATCCAGAGAAGCCTTTTCTAAAGCACGGAAGAATTATTGTCGATGGATTCACTAGAATTTGGTTCTTATTTGACATAATCATACTGGTTCTTTTGCTATAGTTTTAGTATTTTTTTGGTAATATGAGATTGCTCAACAATCATTACTAGATGTCGTTTGGAAATTAACTCTTAACACTTTACAAGTGAACGTAAACACATACTTGTACGTATACCCACATAAACTTAGTTATATATATAACTTTAAGGCGTCGTAGGGCCCTCCAAAACATAGAGCCGGTCCTGCGTTTTGCGAGAAATATTAAGATCAGCAAAGGTAGGCCCATCGATTGCATATAGGAAAATATATTTGGTGCATTCTACTCTTCTTGTATATGGTCCTTACACGCTACATCATCAAAATATAAATTTGTAGACGAATCTTATTACATATATATAGTTGGTGCTTTCTCCTCCTGTGGTGGTTCCGTGCTACATCAAAATAGACGAATCTCAATCTAATTACCTACGTACGCGCTCGATCTCTCGGGATGGCTGCGATGCTAAGCGATGCCAGTCGCTTTACGTACGTCCCACCCAGGGTCGATCTCCCAGATAGATGCTGTCCCTCACATGCATTGATGCATGCAACACCTGAGCATCTTTCCCTCCTATAAATCCCCATGCAATACAGCCATACACCTCATCAAACTCACTGCTAGCTACCCACTAGACACACTAAACACAGATCAGCTAAGCTAGCTTAGCTCAGGAAGGTAGCAATGGCCAGGGCTTTCCCCATGGGAGTGGTGGCCGCCGCAGCCGTGCTGGTGGTGCTGTGCACCGCCATGTCGGCAGCCGCGCAGCCTCGTCCCCCACTGCCGAAGAACTCCCACATGATCACCCCAGGGCGATTCGGGAAGAGGAAGCAGGTGCTCTCCTGCGACAACCCCAAGGACGGCTACAGCCCCTGCGTCGCCACCTGCGACAGCCGCTGCCCCAACGAGTGCATCGTCATGTGCCCAGGCTGCAAGACCTACTGCCGTAAGCATACTTAATCTACATACATAGTTATATGAGGTGCTTCAGTTCATTAATTAGTTAACTTTCTGTACAAGTGTGCGACTTCTACCCTGGTGTCTCCTGCGGTGACCCCCGCTTCACCGGCGCCGATGGCAACAACTTCTACTTCCATGGCAAGAAGGACCAGGACTTCTGTGTCCTCTCCGATGCTGACCTACACATCAATGCTCACTTCATCGGCAAGCACAACCCCACTATGAGCCGTGATTTCACATGGATCCAGGCTCTGGGCATCCGCTTCGCCGACCACCGCCTCTACATGGGTGCCCAGAAGACCACCAAGTGGAACAACGATGTCGACCGCCTCGAGTTGACCTTCGACGGAGAATCGATCAACATTAATGCTGACATCGGCGCAAAATGGCAGTCCACCATCGTTCCTGGCCTCACAGTCACGAGGACCACCATGACCAACGGCGTGAGGGTCCAGTTTAAGGGTGTGTTCGACATCATGGCTAAGGTGGTGCCCATTACGGAGGAGGAATCCCGCGTCCACAACTATGGCGTGATGGACGACGACACGCTCGCACATTTGGACATCGGGTTCAAGTTTTACGACCTCACCAACGATGTTCACGGTGTCCTCGGCCAGACCTACCGCTCTGACTACATCAACAAGCTCAGCGTGAGCGCCAGCATGCCTGTGATGGGTGGTGTAGCCAGCTATGTCTCCTCCGACATCTTCGCCACCGACTGCAAGGTTGCTAGGTTCGGTCCTAGCGCTGGCATCTCCATGGTCACCACCACGGCCAACTAAACTATTTATCAAGACAACATCACTCTGAAGTAATGGGCTTACCAATGATGGATATTGGCCTAGAAATAAAATAATATGAGACAAATGTAATTAATGTGTAACATTGTTTTGTGCCAGAAATGTACAACCTTCCAAGGAAAAATGAAATAAACTTTCACGATGCAAATTGTAATGGTGCTTTCTTATTGCTTTATGTCATGGGAATGCTGAATCTCTCTATTGAGTAGTAACAATTCACGAGTCGGGAATGCTGATCTCTCCATCAATCGTTGCAAGTGTCATGGGAATATATAGGGCAGTTCGCTGCTCAATGAACTTGTTATAATTGTTATTAATTTGTTTAGCAGTAAAGGTGATGTCCATTCTTTCTTTACTCCATGAATGTGGTGATGAAGTGACATATTACTTTGGTGATAACTCCATTTTGTCTCTCTCCTTTTGCGGATTATTATCCAAAATTCACCAATTTGTTAAGCTTCAAGATGTATTTGAAAACAAGCAATTTACAGAAATTTCTTTTCATGTGAAGTCATAGGAAGACTGGGTATGGGCCATGGTTCCATCAACAATGGGCCAGATTCCGGTTGAGCCTAAATTTAGCTTCGGTTCTGGCCCAATGCACGCACGTCAGCCCACGTGCGTACGTTGTGGCGAAGGAAAAGATGACTAATTCCAGCCCACCTGTACATTGGGCCCAATTTTTGTACAAAAAAGAAGATAGAGTGTGTGTTCTTGTGTTGCACATGTGGTCTCAATGAGTTTCCCCAAAACATTATGAATCAGTAAAGCAAGCTGATTCTTCCCAGTTTTGCATTACAACAACACCGCTCTCCCTGTTCCTTTCCAAAGTCAAGAGCACCTGTGTATCCGCTGCCAAAGCTTTCCTACACGCAGTTGCCTTGGTACGGCATTGGTACCCCTCTTCTTCCCCATCAGGGGGCCTCGACAGTGGCAAGGCGAGTTAGGACCAATCCGTCTCATTTTCTTTTCCTTAGGCTTTTGTTTCCCTGGCAACATTGACGATGTTGGCCCTCTCTATCCCGATGACGTGTTGGAATAAGGTCTCCCTAGTCCCTCCCTATCTCGACGACGTCAGATCCGGCGTCGGCGAAGGGCCTGTGAGAATTGTGTGTCTTTCAAGGAGAGCTACTGGTTGGCTATTTGTGCGGCGACTACGACATCTTCTTTCGGTTGTTCCGCACATGGTCCGATTTCCCCAACCCTCTGAAATGGTGGTAATGGATTGCAATCCCATATTGCATGTGGTGATACTTCAACCGATGCTGCTTCAGCGATTTCTAGATCTCGTCTCAAGGGGCAAGGCGAGTGGTTATTGTCGTCTTCAAAGCCTGGTATGACGAAGGCGCTTGCAGGTGTCTCTTTCCTTTACTGCTGGTTCAGTGTAATTTTAGGCATACAATGGAATGAAGAAAAAGGCTAGTCTGATTTTCAATGTAATTTTGTTTTTTACTCTGTGTTACCAGATCTAAGATGTCGTCTCTTTTCTTATTAAAAAAACAAAGCAACCAGATTGTTTAAAAGAAGGTAGTTTCAATGGGGTTTGACCTTGGATATCGTCATTGCAGGCATGCAGCTGACCCGAGGCCGTCGACGGAGATCGCAACTGGCGCCGGCCGGCACGTTGAGTTGACATACAAACACACACTATGTGCGCTGTAAGTTGGGCCCTGGTCATCCGGCCGGCCAGAGAGAGCCGGAGCAACAAGCTGGCTAGCACAGAGTGTAGGTAAGTAGGTCGATCGTAACGTAGCTGGGCTGCACTAGCTAGCAACGTACGTACACTACCTTTGTGAATTTCATGATGAATCCACATGCATGCATGCAGCTGGAAAGCAGCAGAGTCGTAGTAACAAAACAAAAGCTACTCCCTCGTCCGTTGTGGGACGGAGGGAGTAGCTAGCTAGCACGGCATTACCTATGTTTGGGTTTATTAGTCTCCATGGTATTTTGGATCAAAGTTTAACCACATATTTAACTAGTAAAATGTTAGTGCATGTCACAAAAAATTATATTGTCTAATTCGTATTTGAAATAGTTTTCGGTGATGTTATTTTTGCTATGTACTAGTATAGTACGTGAGACGAGACCTGGCTACTTTATGTGAGATTGTAGTCTGCCGGTCAACGCCTATATCAAGTCTCTCAGAGTCAGGGCTCTACATGGCTAGCTAACTAGCCAGGGTCGACGATGCTTGAAATCCAATGCACGTCACCCGCAAAAATAAAAAAGAAAGAAAGAAAGAAAATCCAGTGCACGCATGGTAACATGCAGAAAAGGAAGTCAACCAATAACGTACATGTGTGTACATGTTATTTTATGGGAAATTAATTAACGTAGCTATGTTGTCGGTGACCACCTTTGTCTCCCCGTACGCCACTTCGCCTCCACTTCACTTCACTTCCGGCTACCAGCTCCGGCCATCCCGGCCCCAAAGTCGCACCCTTCCATCTCCCATAAGAATCCCTCTACTCCTCCGTCCATGTACACAGATCCCACCAACACACGTCGTCCATCATCCATCCACCCATAGATACATCAAGCATACACTTGGCTACATCTAGTTAGCTCGTCGGCGACGATGGCGACTAGGCGGCAGGCAGCCTGGTGCCTGGTGGTCATCGCTTTGGCGGTGACGCTGGCGGTGGCGTCGGCGCAGCCCGTGCAGCCGAGGGTGGGCGGGCCGGGGAAGAAAGGCGGCAAGATGCCGCCGGGCAAGTTCGAGACGGTGACGTTCGCCAAGAACAACAAGCGCAAGTACGAGGTGGCCTGCACCGACAACCGCGGCCCGCCCTGCGTCGTCTCCTGCCCAAAGACCTGCCCCAACAAGTGCCTCGCCTTCTGCGCTTACTGCATGACCTTCTGCAGTAAGTACTCCTTCGCTTTTTTTTCCTTTCGGTTCCAAATTCAAATTGTTCCAAGTCTTCATTTCTGTATATTTCATTTAACCCCAATCTATAGAAAGAAAGAAGAACATGCTAGTAATGTCTACTGCATCAATAGTAGACTATCTGATCAATCTAACGAAACTACGGCATATCATGCAGTGTGCGACATGTTCCCGGGCACATCGTGCGGGGACCCGCGCTTCACGGGCGGCGACGGCAACACCTTCTACTTCCACGGCAAGAAGGACCAGGACTTCTGCATCGTCTCTGACAAAGACCTCCACATCAACGCACACTTCATCGGCAACCACAACCCCGATATGAAGCGCGACTTCACGTGGGTGCAGGCCCTCGGTGTCACCTTCGTCCACGGCGGCGCCGACCACCGCCTCTACGTAGGTGCCAAGAAGGTCGTCGAGTGGGACGAGGAGGAGGACCACGTCCAGATCGCCCTTGACGGGGTGCCTGTGGAGGTGGAGGCCGGCAAGAACGCCCAATGGATCTCTAGGGCCATGCCGGGGCTCTCCGTCACTCGCACTGACACGGTGAACACCATCATCGTGGAGCTCGATGGCGTGTTCAGCATCTCGGCCAACGCCGTGCCCATCACTGACCAGGACTCCCGGATCCACAACTACGGGAAGACCCAGAAGGACAGCCTCGTGCACCTTGATCTCGGGTTCAAGTTCCACACCCTTACTAACGGCGTGGACGGTGTGCTCGGCCAAACCTACCGCTCCAACTACATCAGCAAGGTAAACGTCACGGCCAAGATGCCCATCATGGGTGGCGCGCCCAAGTACCTCTCGGCCAGCCTCTTCTCCACCGACTGTGCTATCTCCCGGTTCCACCGCAAGGATGTCACGGCCATCGAGACGTTCGCCTCATAAACCATTGGTTCATGGAACTACATGAGAATAAAGGAAAATACATATAGGGAGAGCAATTATCCCGATCCTGTTGTTGTAGAGTATATATGCCTGATTCTCACGAAATTAACGATGAAATAAGTTTCAAGTCAATAAGAAGCAATTGCATACTATGTTGGTAACTCGATCATGTTATTCTTACATGTCCGCCTTGGCCCTTGGGGCTGAGACCTCCTGCTTGACGCTCTTATATAGCAACTAGCAGGTAGAAAGCGCGGCGGCACGCCGCGCCCATCAAGATGTCTCTTACATACATAAGCACAATAATTTAATTTTAAAAGTTGAATTTAGAATTTGATAGGGCTAGCCAGGGCCTTTGGAACTTTTTTGTACAAAAAATGTTGTTGAATAGAACCATGTTTACAATATGGATTGCCAATTGTATGGTTTTTATTAGTGGAAACTCGGAAAATCTAATACTGAAAACCCTTCATGAAGCGTGTGCGTGTGTTTTTCAATAGAGTTCTTAATTTTTCTGTTTTATGCGTTGCCTTTTACAGAGCTTCTTGGCAGAATGATGGAATGTCATTTGGAGGTATGAAATGTCTAGTGATGGAGGTGTGTTTACCGACAGAAAAGGCTTTTAATTTTGCATTGTGACCAAGACAAATCAGTATGGCTACACTTGTTGGTAGGCTCAGAAGATGAGAAGAACAGGATCGATCATTTTGCCGCGTCCATGAAAACAAATCAGTTTATTTTTCTTTCAGCTGGATTGTATAATAAGAACTTGTAAAATAATGACTGTTTCACTGGCATTTTGCTGCAATGAAAGAGAGATTGGATCATTTGCTCCACTTTATTTGGGCATTTGATAGTTTGCCTCGATTTTGATAGGATTAGATGATTTTCCCTGTTTTTTTTTCTTTGGATAATATGCCCTTTTGAGTTACTATATAATCAATTTTGACCTTTTATCCCTATTTTCACCATGCGAAATAACTTTATTGTCCTTGTGCAAAATTACAATTTTTTGCCATCTTCTCTTGTGTTGGACTGTTGGTCCTGGTTCTATCGATTGCCTGCTCACCTTCCCTAGTTCAGCACGTTTGTTCTGTTCTCCCCATTCCCCAATACTCATACTGAAGAGAGAAGCTACTGGAGGAGCCGAGGAGGCCGACGACCGCACCTAGGCCCCCATCTTGGCGGCGGCCCCCATTGCTGCTGGTGGCATGGCGGCACCCTCCACAACTCGGTGGCCTGGCGTAGCGGCTCCCGCGGCAGCTCAACGGCCAGGCGCGGAGGCTCTCGCTGAAGCTCTGCAGCTCGGCAGACCGGCAGCTCCCGCTGCAGCTTGGCGGACCGGCGGCTCTCGGGGCTCCCGCTGCAACTCGGAGCTGCGGATGGCACCCTCGTTGCTCCAGCTGGTAAAAACTAACTTCCTCCAGTGATTGATGGATTTACAGAATTTTTTGTGTGAGCTCGTTGTTACGCCTAGTAGGTACTCCCTCCGTAAACTAATATAAGAGCATTTAGAACACTACTTTAGTAATCTAAACACTCTTATATTAGCCATGACAGCAGTATATACAAAAGTACTCCTACTAATTACCGTAGCAACTGGTCATGCTTCAAACTTGGAGCTGGGAACATTGTATACACTACTTCGTTGCGTGATCTCCTCTAGATTCAGACTTAAATTTTACTCCCTCCGTCCCAAAATAAGTGACTCAAAAATGACTCAACTTTGCACTAACTTTAGTACAAAGTTGGGTCACTTTTGAGTCACTTATTTTGGGACGGAGGGAGTATTATACACTTAAAATTGTGTAGATGCCGATGAGTATTTTCTAATTAAACCACAGATGGTTCTGAGTTCATCTCTTTGTAGATCTCATCTAAGTCACATGGTCAGGGATCTATATATCTATGTTCTGCATCCTGGCATATGCACTTCAGTGGAATTGGGCAACATATATCAACATATGCCCACTTTGTACATGGAATTGACAGAATATATCACACAAAAATCATGAACTGATGTCACGAAAAGGTTGCTCGGTTCAAATGACATGACAAATTAATCTGAGTTTACAGAAAGCAAAATAATAATTCTTCCGAGTCAATATCTTAGAAATTGACAAAATTCAACACCTCTCAGAATTTAAAATAGCAACAATGCACTAAATATAGAGTTTCTTCCTCTTTGGGGTCCACAATTATCGGCGAAGTTGGCGATGGCAACCCTTCCTTTTTGCCACCCACAATTGTCGGGCTGTCAGCGGACACCATTCCCGCGTCTTGAGATTCCTCCACTGGAAAGTTTGAACATTAATTATTTGTAAGGAAGTTGAATTACAATCAATTGGCATTCATAGTAGCCTCCTATGACAACAAAGGAATAGGTCAGAATACTAACAGCCTAAGGATAAGCTATGTTTGGATGCTATAAATTACATGGATGATCAAATGGTGAGAAGCAATATAGGAACATTAATTCTTTTACATATGTGTCCCATCATCTCCTAGGCTGTAAGATTAACTTTTGTAATGTCATTCCCTTGGTCACTTAGTGATATAAGTATCCTCCCTCACACCCCAGATGCTGATTGTACATCATTATCTTCTCTCTAGCCTAATCAGTAAGCTAGATTAGGAGATTTTAAAATCAAGGGCTGCAGATGAGCAGAAACCGACAAACGAATCATTTTCAAACACATGATTGTTAGCTAGCTGTATACTATAAGCATACTGCCTTTCGTGAAGACCAGAGGTGATGTGAAAACAAATCATTTTGTTGTTTTTTCGGCTCGATTGTATAAGAACTTGTAAACAGTAATGAGCTTTTCACTGGCGTTTTGCAGCAATAAAATGGTGGTGCTAGTGTACCACAGAGACATACGGAGTATATCAGGTTTGATTTTCTAAACTTGAAAGTGATATTTATAATGAAGAATAGAAATTCATACAAACGCCTCAATTTTCAAAACTTTCTCAGAATGAGAGCAGAAGGAAGGACGCTTTTTTTTTCTTGCCTCTGCCATAGACTTTTTTTTTAATATAGATAAAGCTAGAATTTTGACTCTAAGAATCAGAACATGACATTGGTGACTGAGTACACATGAGACATCGAACGATTAGATGATCCATCATGTACTCAAATGCATCGCGAGAGAACAAAAAAGAACACACGCACCGCATAAAGACACCAATCTATGTCATGGATGAGGGATGCGTTTATCAGAAATATAAGTATTCCGGATAATGTACTGTCACTTGGTATGTAGCATGCCATATTTCCTAGTCCAACAATCTTTCCATCAAAGATATAGAACGGATTTGCTCTCTCCCTGCACAAACTAACCATCCGTGCCAACACCAGCACCATCACTAATTGAATGATGGTGCTCTAATTTCACTTCTTTGTGCATCACTTATAATTTATTCTTTCAATCACCGAAATTGTAGTACTCCCTCCGTAAAGAAATATAAGAGCATTTAGATCATAAAGCAGTGATCTACACACTCTTATATTTCTTTACAGAGTAAGTTACTAATGTAGGATTATGCTTACCTTTGAAACATATATACGGCTGTACGAAAAAAAAAATCAAAGATCATAGACAATGGAAACACACTCAATTTGATTTCTCCTCCCAGGCATCAACACTCTCAATTAACGTGCAGGTGCAATCCCACCCCACCGCGAATAAAATGGCCACCGCAAAATGCTAACTAAGATCATCCATGGCTCAATAGCCACGGGGCGCGGGGCAGAGGAAGGAAGAGGATCTAGAGTAGCTCACCATGGTAAATTTGTGGATGGCACCGGCAGCGAGGCCAACCTTTGTTGTGCTCAATCTATCCTGCTGCTGCTGCACAATGAGAATAGATCATCCATAAACAACAGGCAATGAAGCCAATTAAGCTTAAGAGTACCAGGATCCTAACCATCCCTTGATCATCCATGGTCATGCATGAAACAAAGCACAAGAGAGACCTTCCATGGTGTCGTCCCTGCATCTATCGAGGTGGTGAGCTGCAGCTACGTGGGGATGGGAAGGAAAGTAGTTGGATCCAATCGAATCCAAGAGGAGAGGAGAGGAGAGCTGACCTTGAAGAGAAGAACTTGCATGCCTCCATGGACAGGAAGAAGCCGAGGTCGCTTCTGTGGCGAGGTCCATGGCGTCGGAGCCCTCTCCTCACGCGAACGCTAGGCAGGAGAGAGGGGAAGCCGACGCTGGCTGCCCAAGCCACGCCGGTGAAGAGGGAGGAGGGAGGTTAAATCCACCCAGATCGAGGTCCAGGTCCAGATCGGCGTGGGCAAGAGGAGGTGCGTCGACGACGGCTGACGGCCGATGGTGGATGACGGAGAAGACCGGCGATAGATGGGGGCGGCGAACGGTGCCTCCAGGGCGGTGGCGGATGGACAAACGGCGGCGAGCGACCTTTTTCTGTCTCTCTCTCGTCGCACCTCTCTCTCAGCGAGAAAACAGAGAGATGAGAGGGATACTTTGATGCTCTCCAGCGGTAAATCTTAATGTGCGGTTAAAAAAAATCATAGCCTAATACGTGTGAACCAGGGAAGGGGAAAACGTGGCAGCCTAAGAGAGCCCACGTCTAAGCACTGGGAATGCACCCAGCGAGCCTAGCTTAGTAGCTTTAATATTTGTATATATAAGGAACGGAATGTATCTTCTGGCAAGTCTGGGATGCAGCAGGGCAGAAGTTGAATCTGACAGCTCATTTGCGATTGATTCGGTTCAGCTTATGGATGACTATATCTTGGATCGGAGGCTGCAGTTGTTGCTGAATGCAAAGAACTTTTCATTGATTTTGCAAAGGTCAATTTCAAACATTGCTTCAGAGAGGCTAACCAAGTAGCGGATGCATTAGCAAAACATTCTTTTAGCTCCAAAGCGCATGGTTCATGGGATGCTGAAATCCCCGATTTTATTTCTCACCTCCTTGTAAATGATATGACCATTATTTGAGGAATAAAGTCTTTTTACTGTCAAAAATAAATAAATAGATGAGGCTTCGCCCAATTATGGCGACTCTCACTTAAAACAGTTTTTTTTTTGGGTTTTTTCTCTTCAGTTTTCATGTACATTTTTTTCACACAGACTGTTGTTCTTTTACAGAGCTAAATAAGTAAAATCTTATTTAGAAGAACTAGGAAAGTATATGATAAAAACTGTTTAGTATGTGCTTAAATAAAGTTCAGTCTATATTAAAATGTTCACCGTATATTAAAAAAATTCACCATACATTTAAAAAAAAAGTTCACTATATCTGAAAAAAGTTCTGTCTATATCAAAAATGCTTCTTGTATTGTTTTAAAGTTCATCGTACATTAAAATAGTTCATTGTATATAAAAAAAGTTCACTTTATATTAAATAAAATTTCCCTTTCTATTGCAAAATGTTCATCGTATATTATAAAAAAATATAATATACAAACAATGAAAAAGTACAAGAAGCCAAAATAACCAAGAGAAAAACCAAATCCAGTTGAAAAAACTTGAAAGGAAAAAATAAAAATGAAAAGAAAAATAAATAATTAAAAACCATAAAGAAATAAAAACCAAAACACAAAAGGCACAAATAAAAACTAAACAAAACAACGAACGGAAAAACATAAGCGTGCCACACAGCCCGAACTGTGCCTGCAATGGTGTCGTGCTGCAGCGGTCGCCCCAACTGCTTCGAAATCACTAGTTAAGAGTTACCCCTTGCAAAGGTCACTTCCTCACCTTCTCTACTGGTAACAAGTGGCGCACTGCATGTGCACCACTTGTCGCAACCTGAGAGTGTTCCCTTTTCTTTCATTCGTAGATTCGTTTTTTTAAATAGTTTATCTCTTGAACCGTGTGTCCAAATCCCGATCGTTTTCGCCATTGGATTTTTCGCGTTGAGATCTTCGAAACTAGATACCATGTTAATAGGTTTTGGTGAACTTTTTCATGAAAAACTGGAAAACCTGAAACCCAAAAAAAAAACCAGCAACTAGAATAATAATATGAAAACCGATAAAGACCAAAAACCTGAGAAAAAACCGAAGCCCAGAAGAAGCACAATTGCATTTTTCACTTTTTTTGGAAGCACTAGTTGTGCTCGGGAAAGCACATGTTGTCTTCTCACATGAAGAAAATTGTGCTTCTCGCGGAAGCACAAGTGTGATTCTCGTAGAAGCACAAGAGGTGTTTTTCCATTTTACTGGTGGAAGCACAACTGTGCTTTCGCTTTTCGGGAAGCAGAGTTGTGCTTCTCATGGAAGCACAGATTGATTGTGCTTCTCGCGGAAGCTTAATTGTGCTTCTCACATAAGCACAATATGTGCTTTTCTCGTTTTTTGGTAGAAGCACAGTTGTGTTTTTCCCTTTCGGGAAGCACAAGCTGTGCTTTTCCCTTTCGGAAAGCACAAGCTTCCCGTGGAAGCAAGGCTGTGCTTCTCGCGGTTATGCTTTTTTTTTCCTTTTTGGGAAGCGTAACTATGCTTCTCGCGGAAGCACATGTTGTGTTTCTCACAGAAAAGGGTTGCTTCCCAAAGAAGGAATAAAGCAAAAAAGAATCACCAAAACCTAATGGAGAGTAAAAAAATGAAATCCCGAGGGTACGACCAGAGCGTAACACGTGGTGGTGCCTGGACGCAGCACTGGCGCACTCCAGGGCTTGTGGTTGCCCGGGCGCCGTATAGAGGATTGGCCCTTGGGGCTTGAAAAGCTTGCATACACTGTACCACTAAACGTAGTGTCGTAGTCGGATTTGGGCCCAAATGTGATGGTGTCAAAGTCCAACCCAATCCAATGTTTAAAAAGGTGGACTTCTCCCTCGCCAGGACTCCCCCAGGTCGTACTATGAAACAAGAGGACCATAATTTACCGGAGGGATACCACCACCGGAGACGGAGACGGCCGCCGCCGACTATGTCATCTCCCAGTTCCACCCTAGGGCTCATGCAATGAAGGAAGAAATAAGAGTAGTACATGCTTAGTTAAGTCAATAATAAGCAAGTGTGCTTCCATTTAATTAATGTGGCATCCTCTCATCCGGGACTGTCATGACGGGGTGGATGCTTCTTCCCTTATTACGAGTTTTCGTTTTAGGTCTTGTCCCACACTATGGATTTCTGGATGTACCTGGTGTGATCTCCCTCGTTGCTCTTCAGTTGTACCAGTGGATGGTGTGGCATTAGTTATGTTCTGCCCTTTGACTGCTCATGTGGCTCATCATACAATAATGCATGTTTTTGCTTGCAATGTTATCCAGGTGTTAACTCGAACTGTGGTGCCCTTTGAATTTGTTGGTGACACTGTTGTCATGTTTTAGCCTTGCTGCTCGTGGCCTTTCGTCTACACGGGTGGTGCGGACTTTTGCACATTGTCCTTAGGCTACACCAATAACATCAAGACATGATGTGTGGTCTTGATGGTCGTAGTTCTTTGTCCATGGTGGTGGCGCTTCTTGTGCAATGTGCATGACGTTGGTTTTGTCTGCTATGTACGGTGGTTTGCCCAAGGTATGGGACGAAGGTTCCTGCATACGGTGCGGCCTGAGCTATGCGTTGCCTTTGACGATATTCGGTTGTTGTTTTGGAAATGTAATGGGTACCATGAACCATGGCGCCACTCGTCGGTGGCTTTCTTGGAGGTGTGTCCTTGGTGCGCGCGTGTGTGGGTGGGGTTGGTGCGCCCTTCCTCCTCCTTTCCCTTTCTTTATGCCACTAGTAAGCATGCACGTGCAACGCACGTCTCAAACAAAACAAGTTCACATGGTATAATACTAAAATGATTTTTACAAAAAATTCAGATCGCTACAAAATGTTATCATGTCACTCAAATTGTATTTTCAAAAACTGTGACATATTTGTGATCCAACACACGTATCATAATCTATAGTAAAAACATATATTCTGGATCTAATTTTTATTTTAGTGAGTTCTTTTACCAAGCCATTTAAATGTGGCTTATGCGCAACGACATGAGCGCGCATGTAACACACGATCCAGAAACATGTCTCCGCATAAAATTCACTGTCACATAATAATTGTATTATAATTGTTACAAAAATATATTTAAAAAACCGCAACTAAGCATGTCTTGAAGGTCCATCTTTTGAAGCAATGAAGGTCCATCTATAGATGCGATCAATGATGCTTCGTTCAATGTATGGGATATTGTTTTGAGCTTCATTCTCTTCATACTTTAAAATATGCACCAAAAATTGCTTCCTCAGTTGAAAATCATCCTACATATGCATTATACAACATTGTTATAACAAGTTGCATGTGCAATGTGTATACAAATAGGCATGGTGTAAATACTCACCTGGGGTATGGGAAAATATAGTTTTCCATCGCACAATGAGTGCATGTAATTAAAAACCAAATAACCCGACAGGGCACTGCATGTATGAAATAAACACATAATGTGCGTTGAATGAATCAATTAATATTGTAATGCGTTTAAAAGATTCATACCAGTGTGAGTTTGTTGGAGCAACAGGAACTATGCATTCCCATTTAGAGATATCATCCTTGAATGCAGGGTTTGCAACTTCAAGCGCAAGGTTTAGGTTGTCGACCACAGTCTTAAGTACACTCTTCCCCAAAGTAGGTATTGGTATCGGATCGAAAATTGAGACAACTTTTTTATTTTGATCCAAGACAAACAATAGAAATAGCCCAAACATATACCAAGGCAATAAAATCTGCAATGATGAAATAGATTAGAAATACATGGAATATTAATTAAGACCAAATAAAGCACCGTTACAAATGAAAAATTAAAATCTTACCATATCACATTGTGAGATATGATAATCATTACTGTCAGGCCAGCTATGAAACAACCGTTTCAATGTAGCAATTTCCATATTTTCACGATGACTTGAGTCTCGTGCATAGTGGAACATCGAGTAAAATAAGAATGAGAAAATATTAGTGCAATGAGAAAAAAAATGTAATACGTGATTATAGTAACTTACACAAAAGTTCAGATCCATATAGTGAGATGGAATGTCTCTGAGAAGCTGGACTTCGTGGCGCGCTAGTATCCGCACAGCCATATTAAAGCAATGAATATCCATGTATTCATCATTGTTTAATATGTTTTTTATTTGTCTCAAATTTAAGCTAATAGGGTACGGATCAGAGCTTTTCACCCATTCGCTCCTGTAAAATCGAAATTCTGTCAATTATAATGACATCAGAGTAATTTATTGGAATACAAAATGAACTAAAATACCTTGCATGTGTGGAACACTATGTACCAAAGCCAGTTTAAAATACCTTGTGCATCTCTGATGATGGATCCAATTGGTTGCATTTTACTGGCAAGAGGCATAGCAACAGCTCTAATTCGTCCTGCTACTTGTTGCATCTGATACGCATCATTCCTGTGCAACCAATTGGATTCATCTTCGTGTGTTAACTTGTTCTCCTTGTAGTGGGGAATGCGTTCATGTGATTGAGATGAATTTGGTATATTTGATAAGCCTGCAAGAGATTTGCAGTACCACATGAGTACCCTGCATTTATGGGCATATTTGCTGAGGTAAGAACATGCAATCAATATCTTATGGTACAACAGTAGTACTCGCACATGTCATTGTTTGGAGCTGGGTGACACCGGATTGTCCTGTAGGTGCTGTGGGTGATACAGTGGTATCGTCGTTCAGGATGGCAGTTGTAGCCTTTCTCTTCTCACGAGATAGGCGCTGTCGTTTTAATATTTCATCCCTGTTTTGTGCATACCGCTCCCTGTCCCTTTGCCTCCTTAACTCCTTAGGATCTGCGTAGATAAAAAAAAACTAATTAGTCTAAACACAAAGGGTTGTATATACTTTGTTGATCGTCATTACCAATGGACATGGACACCGGTGTACGTGTTTCATTTTCATGGCCATTGATATCGACAGAAACAACGGCCATTTTTGTCTCACTGTAGGCTTGATGTTGCCTCTTCAGCTCCTTAGGGTCTAATATATGATACATTATAGTTATACTCTAGCATATAATGTAGTATCTGGATAATACATAAGCATGCAGTACAAGGGCATTTTTACCTTGGGCCATGGCCAGGGGTGTATGTGCGCCATTTTGCTCATCACTAAGCAGTGCCGTTGAAGCCTGTTTCTTTTCACGGGCTTCACGACGTTTTTTAAGAATATCATCTCTATTGCGTGCATAATACTCTTTGTTCCTCTGCCTCTTCAATTCTTTAGGGTCTGTTTAAATAAGGCTGCATACGGTGCGGCCTGAGCTATGCGTTGCCTTTGACGACGTTCGGTTGTTGTTTTGGAAATGTAATGGGTACCATGAACCATGGCGCCACTCGTCGGTGGCTTTCTTGGAGGTGTGTCCTTGGTGCGCGCGCGTGTGGGTGGGGTTGGTGCGCCCTTCCTGCTCCTTTCCCTTTCTTTATGCCATGCTTGCGTTGCTCACGCCTATGCGGTTGAACCAAAAAAGATTGGGTATCACAAATATTACAAATATATACTAAAGTGCCTAACCTTGGAAATTTGGCCATTACATACAAACTTAATGTTCGGATAATGTTATCGCCCTGGAAACATTTGCGAGATAAGATTCTTTCTGCTTGGTATACGTGGATGGATATGGTGCTGTGCTTCCCAAACGGAAATCCCCTTCCAAGAATCCCTAGCCGCCTACAGTGCTGTGCCGTGCTGCCGGCCGCCGCCGGACGAATCGGAGCGCAGCGCCGCCAGTAGGGAGCGAGCCTCTCCGACCTTCTCGACACCCGGACCTCACCTAGCCCCTGGAGCTTGTCGGCGAGGCGGGCGCTGGGCCAACCAGAAGGCAGCGCCGCCGGGTACGGCGCGAGACGGCCGCCTGGCGCAGGGGCGAGCCTCTCCGGCCCCATTTCCAGGCTCAGCGCCAAGGTTCTCACCTTCGGTCGGGTGCGCCAAGGTACTAGCCTCTGCTTTCTCAGAAGCTCCGATAGCCGATTAGCCACTGATAAGATACCACTGGGATCCGGTTACCTTCTCGTCAAATCATTTGTCTGGAAACAAAGGGCTGTATGAGCTGAATTCGCAGAAGAATCAACGCCCATAACTCTCTGGTACATGTTACTGCCTGGGAATATAGTTGAACTAGAAACTTATAAGATTTTAGTTTCACTCTTGTTGTACGTGGACCCTGGTATATATAGGGACGAAATTGAGGCCATGTAATGACATGTTCTACCTTCGAGAAAGTTGCTATGTGATTCTGAGCCTCACACTGTTTTTTCTTATTCACACGACGCAAGTGTAATCTGAACTTCTGCAAGCACAGTGCTGTGAGACTGTTCTGAAACCAGGGGGGGCATATAGTATGCAGGGAAATAATAGCTTGTGTCTATTCCGTAGAACCGGTTTTTGAATGTTTACAAATACAGGCCAATGTGCAGTATGCTGTTCTATTTTCCGTTGAACTCAAACCACTTAATGTGCAAAGTCCTTGGACTATCAGAGAATCAGTAGTACCATCCATTCTGTTCGCATAGACACATACCCATAGGGATACAAACTGCTAGCTGCTTGCTGCAGTTGTTGTGGTTCCGCGGCATTGATGTCCCACGAGTACGTTCCCTATGAATATTCTCGAATTTTACTAGCTCAAGTGTCATGCTATTTCCTATTTGCCTATGTGTCACAGTTACTCTGTTACATCAGAGAAGGTACATGTGTTCCAGGAGTATGCTGTTCGTTTGTATGTTGAACTGAAACCAGTTAATGCAAAGTATAGAACAATCAGAGAACTAGACAAGTGTCGGTATCATCGTTCTGTTCAAATGCCTTTGGATACAAACTGCTAGTTTTAGTGAGGCACCAGATAAGGCATTGCTTGCTGCATTGGTTGTTATGGGGCATTTACGCCCAGGAACTACCTTTGGAGATGTTCTGAAATTTACTAGCTCGGGCACCGTGCTATTTTCCTATGTGTAACCATGTTACATATGATCCCCCTTTTGTTTGCAGTTCTACTTTGCTGGATAACCCAGGATTTTGAGCTGAATGCAGCCTTTTAATCCACGGGCAGTAAATCTGCTACATTCAGAGCGATGCTATTAATGCACCATTTATAGTAACATCCTGGTAATCTTACTTTGAGTACATATGTTTTGCAGACCCAGGCGATCAAGATATGCAATAGAGTATTCCAGTGGATCAGGGATCTCACACCACCATTTTCTTCTCCGCCTTGACTGCAGTTGTGTGCTGCGAGCTGCGATGGCAGAGCTGGTGGCCACCATGGTGGTCGGGCCATTGCTGTCAATCGTGAAGGACAAGGCGTCCAGCTACCTGCTTGACCAGTACAAGGTGATGGAGGGCATGGAGGAGCAGCACAAGGTCCTCAAGCGCGAGCTGCCGGCCATCCTGGACGTCATCGATGACGCCGAGCAGACCGCGTCCCACAGAGCAGGGGCCAAGGCTTGGCTCGAGGAGGTCAAGAGGGTGGCCTACGAGGCTAATTAATGGGGTCTTCGATGAGTTCAACTACGAGGCGCTCCGCCGCGAGGCTAGGAAGAATGGGCACTACGGCAAGCTCGGCTTCAACGCGGTAAAGCTCCTCACCACCCACAACCGTTTTGCGTTCCGAGACAGGATGGGGAAGAAGCTGTGCAGGATTGTGCAGGCCATCGAGGTCCTTGTGGCTGAGATGAACGCCTTTGGGTTTAAGTATCAGCAGCAGGCACCAGAGTCCATGCGGTGGAGGCAGATGAACCATGTTATCTTCGATCCAAAGAAAATCATCAGCAGATCGAGAAGCCAAGACACTAAGAATATTGCTGTTACACTACTTGGTCAAGCCAACAACGGGGATCTCTCGGTTGTTCCCATCGTTGGAGTAGTGGGCCTAGGCAAGACCACCTTGGCGCAGCTAATTTACAATGAACTTGAAATTCAGAAGCATTTCCAGTTGCTGATCTGGGTTTGTGTCTCTGACAGCTTTGATGTGGATTCCCTGGCTAAAAGAATAGTTAAATTTCATCTAGAAAAAGGTGTAGTTGAAGCAGCAGCTTCCAAGAAAAGCCCACTGGATAGCCTTCAAGATGTAGTAAGCGGGCGTAGGTACCTCCTTGTATTGGATGATGTCTGGAACCGAGAGAGTGACAAGTGGGAACAGCTCAAGGACCGCCTTACACATGGTGCCAACGGCAGTGTGGTTCTGACAACTACTCGTGATGAGGGAGTCGCAAAAATAATGGGTACAGTTGAACCCTATAATCTCGCAGATTTGGAGGACAACTTCATAAAGGAAATTATTGAGACAAGAGCATTCAGTTTGCAGAAGGAAGAAGAAAGGCCTGATGTGCTAGTTAATATGGTTGATGAGATTGTGAAGAGATGTCGTGGCTCTCCTTTGGCCGCAACAGCACTGGGCTCTGTGTTGCGTACAAAGACCAGTGAAGAAGAATGGAAGGCTATATCAAGCAGAAGCAACATTTGCACTGAGGAGTCTGGAATTTTACCAATACTCAAACTCAGCTACAATGATATGTCATCACAGATGAAGCAGTGCTTTGCTTTTTGTGCTGTGTTTCCCAAGGATTACGAGATTGATGTGGACAAACTGATCCAACTATGGATCGCACATGGTTTCATCCAGGAACACGAAGAAGTTAGTCCTGAAACCATTGGCAAACGGATTTTCAGCGAGCTAGCCTCAAGTTCATTCTTTGTGGATGTGAAGCAAGGAAAAGCCACATCCTATGAGCGCATGGTGGGGGGTAGTTATTTCAAACATACATGTAAAATCCACGATCTTATGCATGATGTTGCGCTGTCTACAATGAAGGATGAATGTGGTTTCGAACCTGAGGAACCAAATCGGATTGAGTGGCTTCCAGATACAGCTCGTCACTTACTTTTGTCTTGTGAAAAACCAGAAATTGTTTTGAATGATTCTCTGGCGAAAAAATCTCCAGCTATCCAGACACTTCTGTGTGATAGTTATATTGAACACCCACTGCAGCATTTATCAAAATATAGCACATTGAAGGCATTACGGCTCCATACACGGAGAAGTCCATTCCCCTTGAAATCAAAGCATCTGCATCACCTAAGGTACCTTGATCTCTCAAGAAGTGACTTTGATGCACTTCCTGAAGGTATAAGCATTCTATATAGCCTGCAAACCCTGAAATTATCTGGCTGCCAAGAACTACGTCGGCTTCCAAGGAAAATGAAGTATATGACTGCCCTCCGTCACCTCTACACTCATGGTTGTCCAAAGCTGAGGAGCATGCCTGGTGACCTCCGAAAACTCATGTTCCTACAAACGCTTACATGTTTTGTAGCAGGCCGTACTGGCTCTGAGTGTGGTGATGTTGGAGAGTTGCAGCATTTGAACCTTGGCGGTCAGCTAGAGCTAAATCAACTAGAGAATGTGATAGAAGGAGATGCAAAAACAGCAAATCTTGAAAAGAAGAAGGGACTCCGAGAATTGACATTAAAATGGACCGTTGGTTCTACAGATGATGCAAGAGTGCTGGAGAGTCTTAAGCCTCATGATGGGCTGCACACTGTGAGGATAGAATCCTATGGAGGCACCACCTTTCCAACATGGATGGCTGTGTCGCGAAACATGGTTGAAATCCATCTTTCCTATTGTAAAAAACTGCAATGGTTATTCAGTTGTGGCACATCCTTCAGTTTTCCAAATCTGAAGGAGTTTATGCTTCGAGGTCTGGAATGTTTGGAGGGATGGTGGGAATCAAGCAACGAGAAACGAGCAGAAGAGATAATATTTCCTCAGCTTGAGATGTTGCATATTCTTGACTGTGCAAAGTTGATAACATTACCAGAAGCAACACTGCTTGGAGAATCTTACGGTACAATGGCACACTCAGCATTTCCTGCATTGAAGGTTCTCGAATTGAGATACTTGAGGAGCTTTGAGAGATGGGATGCGGTCAAAGGACCCCAAGGAGTAGAGATAATGTTTCCTCAGCTTGAGGAACTGTATGTTGCAGACTGTGGAAAGATCAAAGCATCATCAGGACAACAAAAGGTTTGTCCAAAGCTGACAACAAAATCTGAATCACCAATGCTCCGTGTGTTAGACATGCAGGGAAGCGAGGAAGAGATGTTCCTGTGGGTAGCTAGACATATGACTTCATTGACCAATCTGAAGCTGCAGAACTGTGAAGGCACGGAAACAACCTCGGCGGTAGCGGCGGCTGAAAATAGTTTGGCACAAGTGGTGGGTGCCATGGAGAAATGGAACCATCACGATTTCCCTCTGGCAGACATGGAGTTAATTGGCTTTAACTCAGGCGTAAGCGTAACCGAGCTATGTGCATGTTTTGTACAGCTCCAACGCCTGTGCATCACTGATTGTGCCGCTCTTGTCCACTGGCCAGAAGCAGAGTTCCAGAGCTTGGTATCCCTGAGGAGTCTAAACATTATGTCCTGCGAACACCTGGTTGGATATGCAGCTGAGCCATCAACAACAACATCAGAATCCTCGAGCCAGCTACTACCTCGTCTCGAGTCTGTCAAGATATATGGTTGTACAAGCATGGTAGAGGTCTTCAGACTCCCTGCGTCCGTGAGAAAGATGACGATTCGCGATTGCGCTAAACTCAGGTCCATATTCGGCAGGAGGCTGCAGCAGGGACAGCCATCAGCATCGTCTATTGTTCATGGCTCGCCACCTGTATATTCAGAGGAGTTTCCATGTTTAGAAGAGATAGACATACGAGGCTGCGACAGTTTAACGGGGGTCCTAGATCTTCCCCCGTCCCTCAAGCACATGAGCGTTTATCGGTGCTGCGGGTTGATGTCAGTGGAATCCTGCTCGGGAGAGTTTCCGTCACTGGAGGGCCTCAGTGTTGGGCTCTGCGAGACCCTGTCGTCCCTACCAGATGGCCCGCAAGTGTACCCGTCTCTCAGAGTGCTCAAGGTCTACGACTGTCCTGGTATGAAGAGGCTCCCTGCTTGCCTGCAGCAACGCCTAAGCAGCCTCGAGGGGATAACTCTAGATGCCCATCATCAAGGTACATGTCAGTTTCCCTGACACATTTTGGCAACAAATTCATACATACTTTCCTTCCAGATATACTACTACTGATACTACTAGAGCTCGATCTGTTGTGGTGAGATGCGTAATTGAACGGATTGTGCCTCAGATTTTTTCCGTGTAATAACAGCAAACACGTGTTGAACAGGCATGTACTAACAGTGAGTATAATTTAATCGAGTAGTTAGATGAATGGTAAATTGGTCATAGCACGCAAGGTAATTCTAACATCATGACTTGTAATAAGTACTACAAAACCCAAAATTGGAGTAGACGTTCTTCTCACGTAAATCCTTCGTTCCTCCAGCGCACACTTTAATTTTAGTGTAAACTTTGATGCTACATTAATACTTACAAATTTTCTTGTGACATCATTTGTGACCAGGACCTATTCTATCGAAGCCCAAGACATGGATAAATGGCATCTGCAGAGGTTAGTTGAGCTGTCGACATGTGTGTGACACCATCACCATGTGGAGCTACCAAGCAGCAGCAGGAGATGTGATTATATGTACGAGGCATCAGTATATTTTGAGTTATCTTCTGGTGTCAGGTTGTGAGCGACGGAACTGTTTCCTCACACAACCTAACCAGAGTAGGACTCATGTCTGGATAAACTTTGAGTACTGTCGCGCTTTCATTTTACCTGCATCATTATGGCAAGAATTCCGTGACACTTGGTTTAGGTATGTCATTTCATTTCTTGTTCCAAATAAGTTTGCCATGCCCTTTATACGTCTCCTTCAGTATTGTTTCAGTCAGGGCAAGTATGTATAGAACTGGCCTGGAATGTTCATGTTCGTGTGCTATGTATTATCTTGGGACTTGGTGGTCGAGGATTTACCTCCAGCTAGCCTTGCAATTGATTCATGCATGGCGTGTACAGCTAGTGTCCAATTACTTCCTGAAAGAAAAAAAAAAAGTGCTTGAACAACGTTCTCAGAGAAAATGTACATACAATTGCCCTTAATTGTGACCAAAGTAGGCACAATATTTGAAATTCTCAACTAAATGCAGGGAGTTTGTATTTGCTCAATTTTCATAGCAGCCTCTGTTAAAAGAGATATCGCCTTTGCTGGGATGCTATATAGTTTCTGTTTTCCTAAGAGAAATTTGTGAGAATGCCACTGGTCTCCTGTGCAACTGTGGCACTTCCTCTCTGGCGACCCATGGCCGGGGACGACTGGCCCGAGCTCCACCTCCGGCCCCCTCCTCCGATGTGCTGTCTGTCAGTGGTTTCCTCCTTGATATTTGGCTATGACAAGCGTATCATTCAATTTAGACTTCTAGTGTACAGGTTGCAGCCCCACAAAAAAAATCCCCTTCTGAGAATCATTTTTTCTAAATGCGGTAAGGGTGTCACAATGTATGTAGAATATAGGAAACATGCCTGTGCGTTTCAACGGGAGAAAAAAAACCTTTCCATGTCCTTAGCTCATGCCTCATGGACTCATTCGTTGCAACACCATAAAAGAAAAAAAACACTTATTTTTACAATTCCATATATTATTTGTATATAGTTGTACACAATACATCATAAGGGATATCGACAAATAGCACTACAAATATCCATCAGGTTTGATAAGGTGGTGTTGCGGGAGAATTATTAAATTCGATTATGGTAGTTAAAGAGAATATTGGTCTAGAAATAATCCATATGTTGACATCAGCTAAATTCCAATATATTCACTTAGCCGTTATCATATCAAAAGTAGATTTAATTACACGTTACCTCAAACACATGGTGAGCAGTTCTAAGAGGTAATGAAACACTTATGTTAAATTGCCGAACTCTCTGCGTCCGATCATGAATGTTTTGGAAAATTGCTCATGGTGGCGACCATGTTGGCAAACCTTATGGACAGGAACTCAAGGTCTACAATGTCATCTCCTTCTCCAATTTCGCTCGATGTGTTTCGTGGTCCCGGTCCGGGCACCACCTTATTTTTCTTGTTCCCTTGCTGATAAGATTGACGTGTTGAGCACTTTATCTAACAAATGATTCAGGTATGGTCACGATAGAGGTAAGAAAGAATAACAAAGTATAAATGTACCTCTGAATCTACAGAACCATACAAAGGACATGCATGTGAGCATCTAGACAACTGCTAACACCGTCGACGGTGCTATATATGTCTCTCGCGGCCGGCGGCCGCCACTTCTTCCGCCCCTTTCGTCATGGTCATTGTCGGCTCCTCGGTATATATATATTTTTTGCGAAAAACTTCCAATCTATTCATCTTCAATCATGGCAGTACAACGAACACCAGAAATAATAAAAATTACATCCAGATCCGTAGAGCACCTAGCGACGACTACAAGCACTGAAGCGAGCCGAAGGCGCGCCGCCATCATCGCCCCTCCACCGCCGGAGTCGGGCACAACTTGTTGTAGTAGACAGTCGGGAAGTCGTCGTGCTAAGGCCCCATAGGACCAGCGCACCAGAACAGCAACCGTCGCCGATGAAGAATAACGTAGATCGAAAGGATCCAACCCGAAAACACACGAACGTAGACGAACAACGACTAGATCCGAGCAAATCCACCAAAGATAGATCCGCCGGAGACACACCTCCACACGCCCACTAACGATGCTAGACGCACCACCGGAACGGGGGCTAGGCGGGGAGACCTTTATTCCATCTTCAGGGAGCCGCCGCCGTCTCGCCTTCCTGAGCAGGACACAAACCCTAACAAAACTCAAAGGAACGACTAAAAACGGAGCTTTTTTTACTCGTCGGCCCTTACCAGGATCCATCACGTCCCCATGGCCCTAGGGCCACCGGAGACGAGGCGGACCGGCGGCGGCGCCGGCGAGAGGCAAAAACCCTAGCTTTTTTTTGGAGGAGAGGAGACGCCGTCAACTTTAGCCCTGGTCTTGCATTGTTCCCGTGTAGCACCGTATCTCTAGTGGACATTATAGCAATCTGCTACATCCGTTCTTTTATCATCCAGTAGCCAGCTTCTGGGTATGTGCAAGCTTTGCACGTATATTAACTGGTGTGATTGCACGCAAGGAGTCGAGGTGGTACTATTTTAGGACGAACCCTTTGAAGAAACAAACTCATGCTAGCTCAACTGGCATCAGGTTAATTAGCTGGTGCAGGCGACGCGAGTTCGATACTGCGTACTCACAACTATCACAACTTCTCTCAAAAAAAAGAAAAAAAAACTATCACCACTATTTTTTGCGTGCTTTCTGAGTTGGGCCACTCCGCCGCTGCGGCTGAAAATTCCGGTGGAAAATAATGCAGCCTGCCTTGGTGGACGGACGGACGAAAATCATCATGTTTCCTTTTTTTTTTAACGAAACATTTACTACGATACGAACGGGCAGAAGCTATTACGACGTACGGGCAGAAGCATTAGCCCTTTTATTAGTAGGTATATATAGATATAGATACTCTGGTGAACTATCATAATATTATTAGGTTTCCAAAGATGTGGTAACAAAATTAGGGGTTTATTTTGTTTTGGCAGCTGATATTTTCTTCCAATGATGATTATTTTACCGTCTGATTAGACTTACGAATCACCTTTTGTTTCTTCTCCTGGTCTAATTTTTTTTCACTAGCAAGAATCCTCAGCTCTTAAGAGATTCCTCTATTTTCAAGCGCGCGATGGATATCCGACGGCTTCAGAATGCTCTGTTCTTGTGCCACAAAAAAGAGGAAAATAATCCTGAGCTCTGAGATTCCCGTGCTGAATTGACTGACTGAACCACACCGGCGGGCCAAGGCGCTCTACGGCGGCGCCCCCGCATTCGCCCCCATCCATCACCCTCCAATCCGGAGGGACCTGTCTGCCTCTTCGACCACCTCGACCTCCTCGCGTCGGTGTGCACCGTGGCGGGGATCCACCTCCTCCGCTGCTGTGACTACAATCTACAATGCCGCCTCGACCGGTACCCCCCAGCCGTTCAACCGGAGCAACCCCATCCAGGGCCGACCGACTCTCCGGCCTCCCTCCCTGCCCTGCTCCGTCCCCCGGTTCATTATTCGTCTCTTTCTTCCTTCCTGCAGATTGGTTGATTGGTTGGGGGTAAATGTCTCTTAATATATTTCGTCCAATTAGATCCGCGCAGTCATATTCAGGTTACTGAACTCTAGTTTCTTACAGTTACAGCATTGTACTACTAGACTGTGTCCAGTATATCATGTGCTGGTTGTTCAACCAGATTCAGGAAATTTTCTATCTAATAACCTGATAGTTAAGTCAACAGATTTGTTTACTTCGATTCTGTTGGTATCTTCAGGTTAATCTAACTCCCATTGCACGCGGAGTTCAGCCACATCGGAAAATTGTATTCCAATTAGACCACAAATATATAGCTACCCTTTTCGTCTTGCGAGGTAGAGAGGAAAAGACTTCCTTTGTGCACATGTTGTTTTATGGAATGTCACACCTAATTTCTGCAAGATATGGTGTTTCTGGTCTCTGATTGTTACCTTCACGTAGGATGATCCACGGATAATAATCGAGGACAGGGCGATAGCACAGTTGTACCTCAGAGCTCAGGTGTCGTGTCTGCTATCGTGATCTAACTAGTGTACAGTTTTCCAATATGCTTCCTTTTAACTGAAAAAATATAAATTTGTCATCTCTGAATGTTCTCCTTTTTTGTTCTGGACGTGTTTCAGTTTTAGGTGGAGCATATTGAAGAATTCAGTTGTATAGGGCCAGATCCTTTGGTATGCATATGAGGTACAGCAACGGCCCCAATCTCACAGAGTGCGGAGGAGTGATGATGTGCAAGCTTCACAACGTCGAATGGCCGAAGGGCAAGTTCGTTGAAACTGTGAAGCAGTGGCAGGAAGAATGGTTTTACATGGCCGACGTGCCATCAGGGACTCGGGAGGGAGTCCCTGCCTTCTCGGCTGCCCCCTTAAAGATGCTACACTCCTGGACCACCAAGAACCTCGACTGGGGGAACAAGACGGAGGTGGCGGAGCTCCAGCGCCGAGTAAAGGCTGTAATTGATGAGGGTGTCACCCTGGTGGACGTGGTCCATGTGATGCTCCACCACGGGATCCAGCCCCTGCAAGCCCAAGCTGCCCCAATATGGAGGTATGCGCCAGGAAGCGAGGACTCGGTGATCCGAAGCCTCTTCCGAGGAAAGGACCTCGGCGGGATGCTGAAGGTCTCTTCAAGCCCTCGGACAAGGAGAACAAGTTCCGGACTGAGGGGGACGACATCGGCTTCTGTCGAGCACACCCTGCGGGCGAGGTATGTTTTTAATTTGGTGCTTCAATTTGATATTCGAATATCTGTCGGATCCTTTATTTGAATGCTCAGCTATAACTATTTGTCTTGCAGGACTGGCGCGCGCGTGCCAAGGCGATCAAGTCCCCGGCACCGCAATGGGAAGAGCCTGTGAGCTCCGTGCTGGAGGGGCTGTTGGCCGAGGATCCCTATGTGGTCCCAGTCAAAACAAAAAAGACCAAGGGGACGAAGAAGACCAGGGCAAAGAACCTGACCATTCGAGGTAGTACCTTGTATGCCCTTGAAGAGAGCCAGCAGGGCTCGGATTCCGATTCCAGCTCCGACCATCCAGAGGAGTCCAGCGGGATCCACTCTTGCCAAGGTGGGAAGAGGGAGAGAGCAGCATCGGAGGATGCCGAAGTATTGGCTCCTCCTCAGGCCTCTTAACGCTTGAGGAAAGCTCATATGCTGCCTCTACGGTCCAGTCTTCGGTGCTCGTTGAGCAAATTAGCTCAGGCTCCTCTGAGGACTCTGGTCGTCCTCGCGAGCATCCAGCCGCCCATAGGTGAGCAATTCAGCACACTCAATCTTGATTAGTGAGGTAAATTTAAATTGTGTATCTTAGTTTTATTTTTCTCTCCATTGCATGGCGCAATGCGATCTACCAAGCGAGGAGGACTCTAATGAGGGCGTTCCGAGGGCCTCATTGGCCCTAAGCTCCTCTGGGACGGTGCCCGACCCTCCCCCTACTCAAGCTGGGCTCGAGGAGGTCACGTCGCACCATAACCCTTCGGCATCTAATGCCGGGGGGGGGGGGGGGGGGGGGGGGGGGAGGAGGTTAATGCCTCCATGGCCGAGGTTCAAACCTCGGCCGTGGAGAAGAATATCGAGGATCAGGGGGGAAAGTCTCCCTCTGGTCATGATGAGCCGGTGCTTAGCCGCCCGGCTTCCCCGGTCCTCATGGTTCAAGACCCACAGGACCACCAAGGGGCGCCCCCTCCACCGTCGACCGAGGACGGGGCCCCGAGGACAAAGCCTCGGATGCTTGGCCACGGAGGGGCCGAGCTTCTGGAGCGCCAGCGGGTGGTGGAGGCAGCTTTGAGCGGCTCCTCTCTTCTTCCCGATCACCGTGCCATGCTCGGTATGGACCTTACCCAGTTTCGGTCCGCCGAGGCTGGGATCCTGGAGGTGTTCCTCGGCCTGGCTAAAGGCTTTGAGGTAACGCACATTTTTTCTTAAGTACTTTTATAGTTATTGTATGGTTTGAATAATACTCTAGGTATAACCAGTAGTCCTCGAGGAGGATGCCAAGGCATCGTCCGAAGACTTTATAAAAAGATATAAAGTTTCAAAATACCATTAAATGTTGCTTTAGAAAGCGCAATCACAGTAGCCCCCGAGCCTTAAGTCAGTTTATCAAAACTGGCTTGAGGGTCGATATATAGTTTAACACTTTTATTTTTTGAATGAGCGCGAACATGCAGTAGCCCCGAGACTCTTGTTGGCTTTGAAAAGAGCCGACAAGAGGATCGAATCTAGACTTGTAATCGGGTACCATCAAATCTGCTATTGTGAAATTTTTGTACGTTTCCACCTCTTACGCTGCATCCAGCCTCTCCGAACTGGAAGAGGTGAAGCGCCGCCTGTGCAATCCAAGGAGGAAACTCTTCAGCTCAGGCAGGCGGCCGAGAAGGCGCAAGGTAAGGAATCTGTGAACACTTGTAGGTTGAAATTTTGTCGAATAGCTTTATAACTAAGTCAAGCTTGGATTTTGAACTGTGCAGCGGCCGAGAAGAATCTGGATCTTGGAAGACCCGCCGAAGACATGGCTCCACACACCGTCAGACGGCGCAAAGAATGCCAACGGGACGGGGATAGGGCGGGATAACATTATTCCTACCCTAGGGCAATGCCGCCGCCCCAAACTAAACACAAAGACTCCCTAAAGAAAATCTGAAAAATAACACACGTGCCGATGTATGACAGTCCGATTCTGGTGTCGAGCTTGCCGTTGTCCAGAGTCATCTTGGGCACCAGATATTCTCGAAGAAGAGGGCGTTGGTGCATGACTCTGAACGGCGCCAAGCTCGACACCAGAACCGGATCTATCGTACATCAATATGAGTGTTATTTTTCGGATTTTTTTTAGGGAGTATTCGTGTTTGGTTTGGGGCCACAAGGCGGCCTCGTTGCCCCATCCTTATCATCTAGTCCGGTGCACCGGATATCCTCCCACGTCAAAGCTTGCCACTTTCACGAAAGTAACTTGGGCACTTGAGTGCTTGCATCCGATCGACGACCAGAACAGAGGCCATGAATATCCAAGAGTGCTTCATGCCCGGTGCATGAGTATCACGGGTCTCCTTCCCAATGGAGTCGTGTCTTCTCTCCGTGATGCGTTCAGTATTGTGACCGAATGATAGACTTTGACTTAGAACAGATAGCTACGTACAACACGTTCCATGACTGACATATCAGATGTGCTGAGCTCATTCATAATTAAGAGGCCAAAAGGATTAATACGTGCAGATATCTAACTATTGGGCGGAATTTACCCGTTAGACCGAAATATATGTATCACGTGAAATTTTGGATTAGGAACTCAAATACATCTACATATCTTCCCGTCGATCGAGCTTTCTCTTCAACCTATATCTTGCATGGTGCATGTTCAATTATCCCTTGAGTTTCCTTTTCTCGTGGATAACACGCTGAGATTACCGCTTCTCAGAATCGAACGTAGGAAAACTGCTACGCACTAGTATACACCAAGCTACAGTACTGCACCGGGCTACCGGCTGTGCTCCTTGGGCAACCATGTCGGCCGGTATGCTTCACCGGTGAGGTTTTCTCCCGTTCCTTTTGCGTTCGCTTGAAGCAACGCATTCCGCCGGGCAGTTTCACTTCGTCTTCCATGCCTGTACGTACGTGTTTCCCTTTCCTTGACGTTCGTGACTCGTGAGAATAGGCATACACACAATGTTCACGGGAAAGACGGTGCGACCGAAAGCTACAGCTTTGGTAGAACGGCTTGTACACTCTGAACTCGTTGTTCAAGTTCGTGAGAATCTATCCGTCGGCCGCTTCGAAGTTGGCAGTAGTAAAAACCGCGTACGTATTCGACGCATTGCAAATTTACCGGCAGGTCACACACGCAAACACGATGCATGGAACTTTCACCGTACTTACCTAGGTCTGCAACGCGTGACTCCTATAAATAACCAGCCAAATCTTGCAACAAAAACTCACAACTCATATACGCACAGCACAGAAGAGCATAGCTTGATTGATCGCTGACAAAGTTCGAATCAGTAAACACCATCGATCTGTCTCTCCAATCCTCATGGCCACGATGATGACGAAGCTTGTAGTGGCCATGCTATTGGTTCTCATGGCTACGTCCGGCTCATGGAACTGGGCGGCTGCGACGCCGTTGCAAGGTGATCAGGTGCACGCCGGGGGACCCTCCGGTGGCATTGTGCTGCCGTCGCCGACACATTGGCGTGGACACGTGCTATCTCAGTTGGAGGGAAAGGGGCGGCACCCCAGCGGGTGTCCGAGAACTAACAATCCTGGCGCCCCTCCTTGTCCCCCGGCATCGAGTCGAGTGAACACAGATGGGGAATAGCCACGCAGGGTCGTTACTGGTTCGGTATATTTTTCGATAAAGGGCGTATTTTATTGACTCATAACATCATATTAAGAGAATAAAAGTATCAGTCGAGTATATATATCTTTTTTTTGCGGGGGAAAAAAACTTCCATTAAGTCGAGTATATATATCGATCCGTTATTTGATTTTTTTCATACAACATGCGTGGTTCCTTTATACGTTTATATAGTCGGAGTTCGGACTTACATGCGCTGGGAGAAAATCATGTATCGCTTTTTAATTAATGTTGTTTGTAATGATTAAACTGACAAATATGTTAGTGAGATATTGAAATATAGCTAAATGATTTTTTTTTCTGAGTTTCTGAATCAGGATTGGTCAACAAAACCAACGAAACTTATAATTTTAAAATGTAACGCGGTATCTCCCTCATGAAACAAAAGCATTGTAATTCATGTGTGCGAAAACCTGGACGTGTCATTTGAGCAACAATTCGAATTCATTGAATAGGTAAAGAAAATACAATTGATTGAAGAAGCCAACAGAAAAAGTTAAGGCGCCTAATAAAACCAAAAGTCAAGTTAACTTCATCCCATGTCTTCGTCTCTGTCTCTGTCTTTCACATCTTGATGTTCCTCCCTCCCTTAACTAAAGAAACCACATACAAAAAAACTTGGACAGGCTCGACTAACTTCAATGGTTTAGAAGAGTCGCTAGCCTCAAAACGTGAGATACCTAAAACCTGTGAATGCGTTGTGGCGGGGAGCACACCCCTTACAAGACAATCTATCAAATCATTGTATCCTCATTGGAACACCACATCTGAAGATCAAGAACATGAAAGAATGAAACACGTAAACTAAAAACCACAACATCAAACTCGACACCAATAATGCCACCACCACTGTGAGGATCAAACAAAGAACATAAAAATCAGACTATTAGAGGGCAACCTGCAAATTGACAGCGTCAACTGCAACTTCAAGGCACAAAGAAAAAGAATTTTTTTGGAGTGTACAAAGAAAAAGAAGTGTCCAATGCAACCACCATAAAGGCTTTGATAGACTTTAATTATACGGTCGGCCCACTTCTGAACTTCATGTAGTCGTAACATCGAAAGGAAAGCCCAACATCCAATCCTCCTCATGCATCGTTTATCAGCTCTATTTTTTTCATGAATAGGAGCCCCGCTCCCCAATTTCATTTTTTTTAAACACCTCCTCATATATTAATTAATTAAAATGCTATTACAATCATTCATTATAGCATTCGCCACGCAGGACGGGAAACTATTAACAAGGACACCATCCTATCTGTTATCAAAACTAAACTTCGCAATCTCATGGGCCACTATATTGGTCAGCCGGTTAATCTTAGAGAGCTTAAAATTGTTGATAAGCTTTGTGATGCTCATCACTTCCTTCTTCAAATCAACAAGAGGGGGCCTGTCAAGGTTTTCATTCGCAAGGAAGGTAGCCACAAATACGCAGTCAGTCTCCAAAATAAGAGGCTTGTGAAAGGTACCTATATAAAGACCGGCAAGGCACGCCCGAAGCTTCGCTTCATCCACACTTGTCCACAACCCAATGTAATCCCACGAAGAGATGATGACCTCCCAAGAAGAGTCCCTGGCAACAACCCCAACACTCGCAGTGCTAATGCTCTCCATGAAACTGGTGTCAACGTTGACCTTGATATAATCAGCAGGTGGGGGCTGCCACATCACTTGACTTCTCAGAGGAGCAGTGTCGAGCCTTAGCCTAGACACCACCCCCTTACCTTTGTTGTTCGAATCCAACTCTGCAAAGGAGTGACAAGACGCAAAGGACGACCAATAATTGTCCACAAAAGTAGCAGAGGCGGAGACGGATTCCTTCCCCTTACTAAAAATCAAATCATTTCTTAAATGCCAAGCTCGCCAAAAAATGAATATGATTTGCTCATGCAACGGCGAACTCAACCGATCCAATAGAATAAGCAACCAGTCCAGCCTTGAACACTTGAAGACCTCTTCCCCAGGAATATTCCAGATGTCTCTCATGGCCATACGCAGCGCACAAGCGTTCAGACAAGTGACCAGAGCATGAAAAGTGCTTTCATCTTCCACACCACATATAGAGCACATACTTGAAGAAGCTTGGTGGTGCGGAACTCTATTAACCTGGATAGCCAAACTGTTGGTAGCGGCACGCCAAGCAAAAAGCCTGATCTTCTAGGGAACATTGGCCTTCCAAATGATGTCCCATATTTTCCTTTCCCAATTCCAGCTCCACTAGATTGCCCCACATCTTCCTTACGACCCTCAATGTTCAGCGTCATCTTGTACGCACTTTTAATAGACAACAAACCATTCTTCTCATAGTGCCAAGCAATAAAATTGTCATGCCCCGAGGACTGAATACACAACTTTAAAATCTCCTCCGCATCATGGGGATAAAACAGGTGCCTAATCAAATTATTGCCCCATCTCCTCGACCCACTCATGATCTGATCAGATACCCACTAAATCCTGGTCCTATTCTTCTTAGCCAAAAAAATTAGGCCAGAATTTCTAGGAACTCAATTGTCTTTCCAAATATTAATACTAGACTCATCGCACACCCTCCAAATGACACTGATTTTAAGCAACTCCAAACTGGGGATAAATTTAGCCTTCATCAACTTGGCACATAACAAATCTGGGTTAACCACTAACCGCCAATCCTGCTTAACCTGTAGCGCTTTGTTAAATAACATGAGATCACGAAAACCCATGCCTCCCTCGCCTTTAGGTCTTGTTAGCTTGTCCCAAGCCAGCCAATGGATTTTTCTCCTGTCCTCCTCGTCACCCCACCAATTTTTTTTGATAATCTGAGATAACTCCCCACAAAGTGACGCCAAAAATTTGAAAATACCCATGGCATACACCGGAAGAGCCTGAATAACTGACTTGATCAGAGTTTCCTTTGCCCCGCTAGAAGCAAAATTTTCAATCAGTCTGATAATATTTTAAGAGCCTTTTGTTTGGTAGACTGGAACTTACCAGCCTTCATTCTTCCCTCCGGCACCGGTAAACCAAGATATTTATCCTCAAAACCATCGGCAATAATTCTCAATATCACCATGGAGGACACTTGATTTTCCGAACTGCACTTCTTCCTAAACATAATGGAACACTTATCCGGGCTCAGTAATTCGCCAGTCCCCTCCTCATAGATCGACAAAATATTTTTAATGGTCAATGTTTAATCAATGGATCCCTTGAAAAATAGAAGACTGTCATGGGCAAACAATAGATGAGAAATACCCGGAGCATGCCTATTCAAACGGAATTCCTGAAGGTCCCCTTTAGCACAAGCATCATTTAGTAACAACGAAAGGGCCTCCGCCACGAACAGGAATAAGTATGGAGATAAGGGGTCCCCATGCCTAAGACCGCGAAAAGGGGAAAACGTATCCAAAACCTGACCATTAAAACACACCAAAAATTTGACAGACATAACACATGTCATAATCCCATTAATCCAAACCGGCGCAAAACCCAAGGCCCCCAGCATACTTTTTAGAAACTGCCAATCCACACGATCATAAGCTTTAGCTAAATCCAACTTGTAAGCACAGAATTCTCCCCGATGATCATTTAGCGTACTCAAAGAATGCATACATTCAAAAGCTATTAGAGCATTATCAAAAATTAACCTGCCAGGAATAAACACACTTTGGGCAGGGAAGATCATACCATCTAGAAGCAGTCTCGCCCTGTTAACAAGACACTTAGAAATAATCTTGTAGATAACGTTGCACAGACTAATCGGTCGAAAATCATCAATAGAATGGGGATTCTTCACTTTAGGAGTAAGAACAATAGTTGTATCATTAATCCCATCCGGCATAATACCAATTTCATTATTGAAATTGAGAACATACATACATCGGTTTTCAAAGATAAGTCTGGGCACATCTACACAGGGTTCAACCACAGCTCACACACTGGACGATCATTGAGGGAAATCGAACCAAAGCAACTATGCAACAGGAAACAATAGTAATAAAATCTTTCCAACTCACACAGATGCGGACAGGGAAGTAGCCTTCCTCGTTTTCAAGCTTCAATAGCCACTTACACAACATACAAATATTCATAATACTAAGGTGTACCACTCCCAATCCCCCTTGGTTTTTAGGTTGACACACTTCAACCCACCTCAACAAGTGATACTTCTTACTCCCCTCCTCTTCCTACCATAACTTTTTTTCCTAAAAAAGTCCATATTCGTACATGGCCCTTTAGTTAAAATAAATAGAGACAACAAAAAATGGTACGTTGCCCAGACAAGACCTAAGCAACACCAATCTCACTCCATACAATTGCATCCTGCCCTGCCAAGGACCAACCTTCTTCTCTACCTTATTCTCTACACTTGTCCAATCTAAACTTCTCAATTTTTCTGTCATGTAAGTGCATACCTCGGTATTTAAAAGGAGGATCCCCTAAAAACAAGTAAAACTATATTTATACTCATTACTCCTTTCCTTATCTTTGCCAAAACAGATAATCTCACTTTTCAAGAAGTTCAATTTTAAGCCAGAAAGATGCTCAAAGATACACAACAAATTCTTTAAATTCCTAGCGTTAGACAAGTCATCCTCAAACATGAAAATTGTATCATCTGCATATTGCAACATCGACGGGCCACCAACCAGCAGATTCAAAACTAAAGGTCTAATCAATCCTTGCTCATGTGACATATCCACTAAAATAATCAAAGCATCAACAACAATATTAAACATCACAAGGGAGAGGAGGTTTCCCTGCCTCAAACCTTTCTTAGTAGGAAAAGAGGGGCCTATCTTGTCATTTACCATAATAGCCACTTTACCATTTTCTGTAGTTTTAATAGTCCAATCTATTAGATGTTAGACACGTGCTATCTCAATTGGATCAAAAGGGGTCCAGAGGGTGTATGAAAACTAACAGTCATACCAGCACCTTGTCCCCCGACATAGAGATGACCAGGCACAAAGGATGGGGAATAGCCTCATACGACCGTTACGGGTTCAGGTATATATCTCAAATTCGTTTGTTGATTTCTTATGCAGCATGTGTGGTTCCTTTACTAATAGTCGGAGTTCAAACTTACATACAGAAGAAAATCATGTATCCCTTATTAATTTATTTATATGTCGTTTCTAATGATCAAACTGACAAATATGTTAGCCATATATTCAAACTAAAATGTTCTTTATTTTCTGAATTAGGATTGCTTAGCAAAACTAACGAAATTGTAATTAAAAGAAAAATCCACACAGTATCTCCTACACGAAACAAATGCATTGTAATTCTTTTGTGCAATAATCCCGACATATCATCTGAGCAACGAATCGACTTCATTGAATAGGTAAACAAAATACAATTGACTAATGAAGCCGGAAAAAAGTTTGGGCACCTAATAAAACCAGAAGTCAAGTTAAGTTCATCCCGAGTCTTCATCTTTATCTACGTCTTTCACATCTTGATGTTCCTCTGTCCATTAAGTGAAGAAGTTGTAGACGACAAAACTTGCACAAGCTCGACTAATCTCAAAGATTTTGAAGAGTCGTCAACTTCGAAACGTGAGAAACCTAAAACCGGTTAATGCATTGTGGCGGGAGGGGGCACACCCCTCACAAGCCAGTCTAAAAAATCATTGTATCGTCATTGGAACACCAAGGTGAAGATTAAGAGACATGAAAAAAATGAGACATACAAACTAAAAACCACAATGTCAAACTTGAGACCAGTAATGCCACCACCACTGTGAAGACCATACAAAGACCATAAAAATCAGACCATCAGAGGGCAACCTGCAAATTCATAATGTTAACTGCAACTTTAAGGGTGTGGCTATACCTCTCCTCCTGCGATTCAGACGGGTTGCTCGCGAATGTTCTCACGGGGTGGGCCGGCCCATTAGCTAGTTAGTGCACGCTACGGCTTGGCTTTTTTTTTTACTTTTCATTTTTTCTATATATATTTCAAAATATTCAAAAACAATATTTTTATTTTACTTGTTTATATTAAAATGTTCATTTGGGTATTAAAAGAATGTTCCTTGTGTACTAAAATGTTCATCATGTTTTTAAAAAGGTTCATCATGTATTCAAAATGTTTATCGTGTAGTTAAAAATTGTCCATCAGATATTAAAAAATGTTCATTGTGTTTTTAAAATAGGTTCATCTTATATTAAAGAAATGTTTGTCATGTATTAAGAAACTATTCCTAGTATTTTTTAAAAGGGTCACCGTGTATTAAAAAGTGTTCCTCGTGCTATTAAAATCAAGTTCTTTGTTTATTAAACTAAATATTCATCGCATAATAATAAAAATGTTCGCCTCATAACAAAAGTTGTCCATGGCATCATGTATTAAATAAATTCATCACATCTTAAAATATTAATTTATAGTGTATTTTAAAAAATGTTCAGTTGATCTTCAAAATTTTAATAGTGTAATTCAAAAATGGTTATCATGTATTAAAAGGTTTTCATCTTGTATTTAAAAAAAAATCAATGTTTACTTATAAAATGTTCATAGTGCAACTAAATAATATTTATCATGTATGAAAAATTGTTCATCGTGTACTTACAAATGTTCATGTAACTGAAAACATATTATCATATTTTTAGAAAATACTAATATAACTTTTAAATTATGTTCTCATTTAATAAATGTCATTGTATTTTGCTCACAAATGTAACAAAATGTTCATATATTTTTCAAATAAATATTAAAACAAGCAGAAAATTAAGAAGAATATAAGACGGAATAAAGGAAAGGAAAAACGACCAGAAAGCACACAAAAAGCAGGGAAAAAAGTAAGAAAAACCCCAAAGAAAAAACCAAACACAGAAAAAACTAACGAGAGAAACGAAGGAAAAAAATTGAAAACCCAACGAAACTGGGATAGCCCAGGTCACCCCGCGCCTTGGGCGATGCTCGCGTACTACTCGTAATAGGTGAGATATAGCACTGGCACAACTTCAATATATAAGTCCGAAAGTGTTCGTCTAGTCAAGAGCTCAAATGCACCCGCGATGAACATTAAAATTGAGAAAATCTTGAATAAAATAAAAAAATGGATTTTTTTTTGTCAATAAACATTGACAGATTACCTACATAAGTGCAAATTTCGTGAAGGAAAAAATATCCCTAATGTTCTGAAAAAAAAAACCAATGCTGCAAAATGCTTTGACAAATATCCCAAAACATTTCGTAACCTTTTTTCTTCACGGAAAAATATGTTCTTATGTAGAAAATTCGTCAACGTTTCTTGCCTAAAAAATCAATTTTAAAAAAAATATATAATTTTTTTTGATTTTACTGTTCATGGGAGCATTTGAGCTCGCGAGCAGACACTACATGTCCATATAAGTCGCCATACAGTGCTTTATCTATACCAATACAAAAATCGCGAGTTGCGGAGATCCAACATATCTCATCCATTCAACCGCGCATATCCAATTGTCTATATTGCCCCGGTGTTTAGCGCTAAACATGTTTAGCACTAAACTTGTTTAGCACTAAACAAGGTTAGCACCCTCCCTAATTAATAGTATACCTAATATCAAAGTCAGTGCCAACAAATTAATTATATATTACCTAATATCAACGTGCAATTAAGATCTTCCCAAATATTAAAGTGTGATGCAATTAATATATTGCCTAATATTCTCTCAAAAACATATTGCAGAATATTAACGTGCATTGCACGTACAAAATTACTAGTCCGTGGAAAATGCCCACACCAAAGCGCCAGATGTAGTACGTGTAGGAGATATGCCCTAGAGGCAATAAGAAATGTTATTATTTATCCCCATGTTCGTAATTAAGTTTATATTCCGTGCTATAACTGCTATGGTTCTTGAGTCTACAATAACCACGAGGCTCGGAGGAAGACTCATATGCACGTGTGAAATATTAAACGGTAAAATGTATTCCTAGTCTGGCCTCTAAGACTAGCTCAATTGTTGCATGATGGTCTTGTTTTCCTGATCATGGGCATGACTATGCCGGCAACTTTGAGGGCACAATGTTAGTAGAACACTTATGGTTGAATCGACCCGAATTGATGTTATGCTATGAGATACATTCGTCACAAGTTAATGGTCAATAACACAGAGAAAGTTTACGTTTGCATAAATCCTTAGACCATGAGAGTATCGAGTTTTTTCATGCTTGATTCATGAACTTTGAGGTTTGTTAAACGTCATCCGTAACTTGGTGGCTATTACGGCGGCCTACGGGTTCATGGGAAAGTATGTCAAGTAACTTGATAGCTCAAGATTGAGATTTGCTCCTCCGACAATGGAGAGATATCTCTGGGCCCTCTCGGTGTTACGGTATCCACCATCGCCTGGCCAGACACAATGTGATTTGGTCACAGGGATGCCGGAACACGGGAACGAGAAAAGAGAACAAAACCGGTAACGAGTTAACTGGCATAGTGGACAAGTTGTTGATCCACGGGGATGCCGATAAATCTCACCTCGGGTGTTTGTAACATATCGCGAAGCAACAGGAATAGCACACGGCAACTGGAGGTTCACTCGAATATTTATTCGTGTGGGTATAGGGGTCAATATGGGTGTCCACGGCTCCGATGTTGATCATTGATCGAAAAGTGTTCCGGGTCATGTCTATACTTCACCGAACCTATAGGGTCACACGCTTAAAGGTCATCTATCTGCTGAATACTAGACAGGGAGTCTGAGAGAAAGTCACCGGAAAAGTTTCGGAGACAACGGAAACGTTCCGGAGAAAGCACCGGAATAGTTTCGGTAAAACTGAAAAGTTGTTTCAGGGTATACCATTGAGTCAAATTAGTTTCGGCACACGTCTGGAAATTCTTGGCGGGTGCCAGAATTGTTCTGGAAACTTCTGGGATTTTTCCGGGATAAAAACCGGAAATGTTCCGGAGCTGCCGGAACAGGTTTGGTTGCCTTTCGCAGATGAAAATCACTAATCCGGAATTGTTTCGGAACGCGTCCGAAATCATTTTAGTTGGTACTGGAATTATTCTAAGAACCACATAAATATTTTCGGATTTAACGGTCGCGGAAAAATGTTTCCGTGAATAGTGAAAGTGCTTTTTGGGTGGCTTCTTGGAGAAGCCATCTTGATGGCCTTTTGGTATTTTTCCCCTTGGCTTCTTGGAAAAGCCACCCTTGGGCTTGGCCTATAAATAGGGGTGGAGGGGGCTGCCTAAAGACTCACTCCTTTCTCACATACAAGTGTCATGCATGATCTGGCTTCTTCTCTCCCTCCCCGCAAAATAATTTTGTAGAGCCGAAAGGCTGTCTGGGTTCCGGTGGGAACTAGTTGTGAACGGCGAAGCCCTGCCGGATAGATGACACCGTATGTGTGCAACCCCGTAGAGAGGTCGTAGGTTCGATCTTTTTGCCCTAGGGGCTGTTCGAGAGTGCCTCTCGAAGGGCTGCCCAAGTGACCGTCCGAGTTTTGAGGGTCCTCCCGAAGGGCTGTCCGTGACACCGTCTGAGGGACTGTCCGACCGCCTCCCGGAGGGCTGTCCGATGAGCAGACAAGGGAGAACATCCTCGCGGTTGGGAGGTTGTAAATCCTAGTTGCGGGAATCTGCACCAACGATCTACATCGACTCTACTTCCGCTGCGCTACGAGTCGGTAACGAACAGATCAAAACCTTGTATGCAGTCTTCATAGTGGTCCTGGGCTGGTGCGTCGGTCGGAAAATTTTTGTTTTCTGTTGCGTTCACCTACAGTACGGGCCGGCCCATGTATGTTTCCACCCTAATCCTGATTTTGGGAAGCTTCCAGCCCTTTTTTTTTTACTTTTTTGTTTCCTGCAGTTTTTACCTTGTTTGTCCTTTTTTTTGTTTTTGTTTTTCCCTTCCTTTTTTCCTGTTTACAATATTTTATAAACATGTTTTTAGTCTGTGAATATTTTTTTAATTCTGGATATTTTTCAAAGCCGTTACATTTTGCAAATCCGTGAACATTTTTTATATTCGCAATTTTTTTTTTCAGTTTGCTAACATTTTTCAAATTCACGAACCTTTTCTAAACCCATGAAGATTTTTTAAATTAATGAACATTTTTTCAATTTCTTGAACATTTTTAAATTCTTAAAAGTTTTATAATTTGGAAATATTTAAAAAAAATTGTGAACATTTCTAAAATCCAAGAAAATTTCTATATCATTACGCTTTTCAAATCTGCAAATATTTTTAAATTTCATGATATTTTTCATATTCATGAAAATTTTCTTTAAATCTGTGAACTTGTTTGTTTCACTGATTATTTCAAAATTACAAAAAAAATGGTGGCCAGTTTTTTCCTCGATCTCAGACTGCATAGCCACCCAAGTATTGATCGAGCCCGGTCACAGAGTTTGTAACCAATGCCGGGCTGAACCTTTTAGCATAAGCGGTAGGTACTTTATGGCGTGTAGCTCATCGCCGTTAGCCATGTGTACCACGAGGATATAATCCTCGATCCAAACAGAGGGATCCGTCGAACCGTCGTATTTCTCGCAGTTCACGAGATTGAAGCCCGTCGGGAAGAGCCATCACCCGATCCGAGAAACTGGGCGGATACATCCCCGGTGGATCACCTCGGTTACAGATAGCGTCAATGGAGCGACGCGCGTCGTTAATGCCGACCTCCTCGTATTGGAGAAGGTTGGCTTGTATCTGTCCTTGGCTTGCCCATGGAGCCGAGCTTCTCGTTCAGACGACATCTCGTGGCGTCGCCTGGACTGGTAGATCATCCGAGGAGGCTCATCCTCGGGCGGAACCCGGCGCTTCTCCTTGGTGCAGGAATTTGAACTTGGCTTTCAGCTGCCTATGTTGCAAGATGTGTCGTCGCGATTTTTCTTGCGACGTTCCGGCACCTCAGGAGCATGCTTGCCGGTATTGGCCCGCCGGCCATTGCGGTAGGGAGGCCGATCTCCTACACTGCGATGCAGGTCTTTTGCCCACGTGCGCTTAGAGATCGCGCTGTGGTCCGCGGCAGCGTCCATGTCCTTGAGCAGGTTCTTGCCGTAGTTAAACGGCGCTTTTTTGGAAGGCTTCTGTGTCTTCTTGCTTTTCATGTCCTCCTCGTATTGGAGGAGCTCTTGCCAGCAACCTTCAACGTACTGAGCTCATTTGGCTAGCTCGTCTCTATCCCTGACAATCTTCTTGGCCGATCTGATCAGCCTTTCTCGGCATCCATCATGGCGCTCGCTGCCCAGAGACTCGTTCAGTATGTCCGCATCATAAGGACCGAACTCGCTCTAGGGATTCCCGTCCGCATCGCGTGATCCCTCATGCGACGGGCTATCAGGGTCGTCACTATTAGCGCCATTGTTGCCGTTGGCACTGTTGCCGTTGCCGTTAACTCCACCGTTGCCGGCATTAGGTGTGTCCACCATGTAGATGTCGTAGGTCGAGGTGGCCTTCCAATTGCCTGTGGCCGGTGGTCGGCTTTCAGCCGATTCCCCCTTCTCCTCTTCCTCGTCATCGACCCCGTCAACTGTGCCTTCGAGGACGTCGGTGAGATCTTCGACGTTAGCAACAAGATGGGTGGTGGGAGGGTCGAAAAAATTGATTGTACACCGAGATCGGGGAATCCGATGTCGCGAGCTTCTGGATCCGATCTAACATCTCACCAAGAAGAAGTTTCTCATGCTCCTCCTGAGCCTGATCTGATATCGGGACCAGAGGAAGAGGCTTCAAGGTCCGATCTGACATCGATCCTGGTACAGGTATCTCACGTTCCTCCACGGTCTGATTTGACATCGAAACCGGAGGAAGGGCTTCGGGATCCGATCTGACATCGATCCCGGACAATAATTCTCATGCTCGTCTTGGGCCTGATCTAACATCGGGTCAGGAAAGAGCGGCTTGTGCTGCTCTTGGGCTTGGCACGACACCAAGCCCGAGAAGATCAGCTGTCCGCGAAGATTCGTGGTGTACTCCATGCTACCGAATCTTACGATCCGGCCTGGAGCAAAGGACTCGATCCGGCCGAGGTGGCCAGTCGAGTTGGCGACGAGGGTGACGCCGCGGAAGACAAAAATCTGCTTGTTGATCCGAACTCCCATCGAACCGCGACGATCACCTAGCAGGACCTGCATGGGCAACCACTGTGAGAGCTAAATTCGGCAGATCTCTAGGTAGGGGATCGTAAGCTAGATGTTTTGGAACGATGGTAACAGGGACACAGTATTTACCCAGGTTCAGCCTCTCCGAACAGATAAAATCCTACGTCTTGCTTGTGTTTTATTGCGTTGGAGTGTGTACAAAGTACAGGTAAACTACCCAAAGATTGTATCTTGTGTCTAATGTGTATCTACGAGCCTAGCCCCTCGGTTTATATTGGATACCCGGGGGGACCTAGGGTAAATGATCCTAGTCGGCTATGAATGAGGAGGCAGATTCCTCCACGAATCTAGCGTCTTGTCATGTACGCCAAGACTTCTGGATCTTCCTTGTATACGTCATGGGCTGCCCGAAGTGGCACAGGACAGAACCGACAAGGGGTCCTCAGCCCGGCCCACCAGGCCAGGAGTCGACATGGTGAGAGGCCCCTTAGCCAGGACACCGTCAAACGTCTCCTCCCACTGAACGAACATCGCCAGAAAGCCTGAAATAAATCCAGGAAAATGCGAACACCGGTGCTAAGTCTATGACTTGAACCCAGGTGGGCAGGTTCAACCACAAGGAACCTAACCAGCTGCTCGGTTTGCAACAAAAACTATCAGTAATGATAATGGACCCAATTAATAGCCAAACGTACATTAGGCACTCATCGCAAAAAAAAACTTACATTATGTACTATTAAGTGTCAATTTTATCTATTTTTCCCCACAAAAAATTATATATTTTTTCCTCAGCCTATGTTTTTTCTGCAAAAGGGCCTAAGGCCATATCTATAAATACACTATGCTCCCTAATTTTGGAGCTCTCTCATCCAATTGTGGTGTTCAATTTCGGATTTGGTTCACGATTTTGACTGGCTCAACGATTTTGATTGAGGTTATTTTGAATTTGGTTCATAGATTTTATTCAATTGAGGTGTTCAATTTCGGATCCGGTTCACAATTTTGAGTGGGCCAATGATTTCGATTGATGTGTCCAATTTTGAATTTGGTTCATGATTTTGACCGAGTCTACGATTTCTCAAATCAATCGGCAACAACCGGCCTATAAAAACACATGAGTCCTGCGCACCCTCTCATCACCTGGCAAAAAAGAATCGTCAACATGCGACACTGTAGCATCAATATAGTACATGCAGTCGCCAACGCAAAAAACTTTCCCACATACATGTGGATTGATTAGCAGATAACACAGAATCACACCTCTAGAATGGGCCCACGAAAACATCACATTATATTAAAAAATAAAACATGCACCATCATCTCCCTCACACGCCAAACCAAATAAAAAAATTATGAAATCCCGACAACACAAATGGCGCAACAAAGCGCGCACAACCCTTCTAGTATTAAGTATCACAGGTTCTTACAAACACACCCTTATAGAAAAGGAAAATTACGTTCAAAATCTTGGGGATGCCGAAATCTTCTTCCTCCTGCATCCACCGGCAGCGCACCGTGAGCATAGCTCGATGCCGCCTCTAGGCATCCGCCTCGGCGGAGCAAACTTTTTGAAACCCAAGAGCCTAGAAGCACCGGCCAAGAAGTCGTCGATGCAGACCACGAGACGCCGGTGACTGCAATTTGCGAAGCAAATCGCTGCCCCAAAGAAAAAACGTCGATAAGGGCTCCGAAGACCATGAAAGCCGGCCGAATCCATCGAAAACCTAAACCGACTGGATCTTGGAAGACCCGCCAAGACATGGCTCCACACACCCTCAGACAGCGCAAAGAACGCCAACGGAACGGGGATAGGGCAGGATAACATTATTCCTACCCTAGGGCAACGCCGCCGCCCCAAACTAAACACAAAAACTCCCTAAAGAAAATCTGAAAAATAGCACTAATGCCGATGTATGACAGTCTTATTCTGGTGTCGAGCTTGCCGCTGTCCAGAGCCATCTTGGGCACCGGATATTCTCGAAGAAGACGGCGTCGGTGCATGACTCTGAACGGCACCAAGCTCGACACCAGAACCGGATCTATCGTACATCGATATGAGTGTTATTTTTCGGATTTTTTTAGAGAGTATTCGTGTTTGGTTTGGGGCCGCGAGGCGGCCGCATTGCCCCATCATTATCATCTAGTCCGGTGCACCGGTTATTCTCCCACGTCAAAGCTTGCCACTTTCACGAAAGTAACTTGGGCACTTGAATGCTTGCATCCGATCGACGACCAGAACAGAGGCCATGAATATCCAAGAGTGCTTCATGTCCGGTGCATGAGTATCACGGGTCTCCTTCCCAATGGAGTCGTGTCTTCTCTCCGTGATGCGTTCAGTACTGTGACCGAATGATAGACTTTGACTTAGAACAGATAGCTACGTACAACACGTTCCATGACTGACATATCAGATGTGCTGGGCTCATTCATAATTAAAAGGCCAAAAGGATTAATACGTGCAGATATCTAACTATTGGGCGGAATTTATCCGTTAGACCGAAATATATCTATCACGTGAAACTTTGGATTAGGAACTCAAATACATCTACATACTAGTAAAAGGCCCGTGCGTTGCTACGGGCAACAATGCATATATATTTGAGTGACTCGACAAGAATCGTCATGTAAACCTTCCCTCTCTCCACTCTTCCTCTCTCTATATATCTTCGTCTACCCCTTCCTCCACTCACCCTTCCTCCCACTCTCTCTCACTCCTTGTACCCGTCAGAGGGGACCGACATGGATGTCGAGCGTGTCGCATGGGTAGGGTTGGAGGATACAAGAGGAATTGGGGACTCCTTCGTAAAGATTCTCCCCTAAATTTTGTTAAACTCAGCATCACCCTCTCTTCGTTATTTCAACCCATATTTTTCTTTTATATAAAATGACATTATTTTACAACACCCTCCCTCTTCTTCCTCACCCAAATAGGCAACCAATATCGCTTTTTCCTCACAAAAGCTGCCCCTGCATTATCAGCCATCGCAGCCAACAGTCCACCATACATGTCACCGTCCAAGCGCACCGATGAATGCTTGCACAACATACCCGCGTCTTTCTATCTCTCCACCGCCTCACCCTTACCCTCCCCTCCTCTCTCTCTCTCTATCACATCACCCCTAGCCCCACGACTGCGTCCACCACCTCACCCCACTACTCAATGCTATTCTGCGTTCACAGTTTGGCCAGCCATAAACTAAGCATCGTGACTTGAAAAATACTTTCCCATTAAGAAATGAAATATGCCTACTAAATAGTTTGTCTTTAGTTTACCCATCGCATAAATATTGCTTTGTATCAGCTCAAACTCCATCATGCAATAATTAAGTGAGGTAGGCTACATGCTTGTATTTCACCTCTGAAAGGATTAAAGAATTGTCTTCAACATAAATTCTACCCACAAAAATAAAAGACATGATACCCGCAAAATAAAAGACATGCTGAAGAGGAAGGTTGTAGTTACATATGATACCTTGTAGTACTTGTAGATGACCAAGATTTAGTAAACACTCGACAATGGTGACCTCATTTTTGCCGTTGAACTTGTTGATATCCTCCCGCAGACATGACACCATTCACAAACGCAAGCAAAGCAAGGCACTGAAATCAGCTTAGGTGATATACAACCCGTGAGCAGTAATTAAAGGACATAGATGTTGGATGGATCGGGTTTCTCGCCTTGGGGCAAGAGTTGAGCAGAGAGCTTGTTGATGACCTTCTTCCTGTAGATCTTGAGGGCAGAGTCACCGAAAGCATCCTCTAACGGCTACCTATCTCATCTGAGTCGGTGACGTTCTTCGTGGCCTGCTCAAGGCAAGCGCCGGGCTTGATAAGAACCTTCTTGCCCACAGGATTCAATGTGGATCGAGTTGCTACAGGAGGAGCAGGGTATTTTTTTAGCCAAAACATCCTCAAAAGAACAAACAAATTAGTACTACCATTTATATTTCCCTAATCAATACAAAACACTGATCAAATTTTTAGTCAATCCTCAAACCTACATCATATTAGAGTATAAACTGAAATCCCCACAACAAAGTCAGGAACTAACTTTGTTACATTGCTTTGAATCCCCAAAACAATGTCAGGAACTATCCGAAATCCCCACAACATTAGAAATACATTGACCATGGTAGCGAACAAAGTCTCTCAACCAGAATTATATAACAAATTTCAAAATCAACCACCCATGCTCATCCAGGAGACCTTGACTACCCTAGTGCACCCATCGAGGAATACCTTTTCTCAGCAGGGAAGGCGCAGGGCTGATAGAGCTGCTGCTCGGGTCCAAGAGGATGTGGCTGAAGCAGTATGGAGATAGGGAAATCACCTTGGCCTCGCAGTTCGAGGCGCACTGCGCGCCCTCCCGCCCACAGCTGATGCAGGAGGGTCAACGACACCGCGACAACAATTCTCCAGCGGCTGGATGATGACTCCATTTTTAGCAGTCCAACAGAGTCCATTCTCTTGAACAGCAGTGGCGAAGGATCATAATACTCAAGTGTGAGAGATACAATTAGTACTCAAGCCCATCATGCCCATCCTACATCCTCAAATATGTTGATGTACTATGTGTCTACAACACCTACGGCTTCAGAACAACATACCATAAATATCTCTACATGTGCAAATTCTGTATGTACACTACAATTACAATCTATGAAATGATGGCATATGGCAACAACGGTATGGTAGTCTTGAGCAAAACAAGTGACCAACAAACTCTATCTCTACAACTACATAAGAGAAAATAATGATGGAGGCGGAAACCGTACGTGCAACGCACGTATCGACTAATATTACAACCAGATGTGAGAATTCACATACATTGTTCAGTTATTCCAATAGATTAAAAGAATATTACAAACCAACTATAATGCAAATGAGTGCTATAATGCAAATGCTGGCGGCCGCTGCGGGAGCGCGAGGCAGCTGCGGATGGAGGGCGACCAACACATAGCAAGTGTGACGCGGCCTGCAGTGCAATGCTAGAGGAGGAAGACAGTAGCTGAACAGCTGGAGCCTGAAGTGAATTTCCAGATGTAGAAACTGAACGTATTTCATGAGGAATCTAGAACTCAGATTGAACTGAGATTGTATATTAATTTTCTCAATTTAATAGAAGATCATAGATGCATGTCAAATTGTGAGTATAATATACTCACTGATGATTTGGGTTATAGCTGATGTTTTTCAGCTGTGTACCGAAGTGCTAGGGGCAGGCCCATGTAGCAAACTTTATTTTGAACTCTCTTTTCTACTACTAACAGAAAGAGCAGTGCTCCCGTCAATATTTCGGACAAAAAAAGCGACAACAAAATTTGAGAGCATATCATTGATGCTATCCATTAATGAGCATACAAGTGAATTGGAAATCATTGTAATATAATGCAGGTGGCAAAGTAGATAAATTTAACTATCAAACAGAACTGACTACACTGAATTTTGAGAGCAAACCAGTGAAACTTCTTTTTTCGCGGGGGAACAAATCAGTGAAACTTGACTGAAGTGAACTGTGGCTTCAAATCAGTGAAACTTGACTGAAGAAAAATTGACTGAAGTTCACTGTGGCTGCAAATCTGAAACTTGACTGAGCAGAACTGTAATATATTTTCTAATACACTGCAGGAGGCAAAAGAGATTAAATAATTTAACCGAAGTGAACTATGGTCCATAACACTAAATTAAAAATGATTGCAATATAGTGCATCAGACAAAAGAGATCAACTAAACGTGACTGACGTGAACTATGGCCCAAACTAAACAAACACTACAGAATGAAAACTGTTCTAGTTGCTTGCTTCTTTAGGATCACTCAAGTTAGAGCATATGACTTCCAAGAACAAAAAGTACATCACCCTAACCCAGCTCTGCTCGTACTGCACAAAGGTATATATACCTGCACGTTATAGTCTTAGCACGAAATTTTCTTGCGGTTGACAGAAAAATAAATGAGGTAGACAGAAAAATAAATGAGGTTGGCAGAGGATCGCTCACCATTTGTCTCCTGGTAGATCCATGCATACAGAAGAAAAATATGAATGAAAGTCATAGAAAAGAGAAATAACACAAATAAGAGAATCCAGAACCAACACACCTGTGGGTATTCTGCTTTAATAAGATCGGTGACTAATCCTATTGGGTCTTCCACAGTACCAACACTTCCTAATACGTGTGTCTGCTCTCTCGATACTCTCTAGCTGCAAAGCCTCGTGCGTATGAGATGATAAGCACTTCCTAATATGACGGCAGCGAATGAGATGATCAAGATCGACACATCTGTGACGGTGGAGCAAGCCACCCTTTCTTATTGCCGTCTTGTTCCTGCACATGTTAAGCTAGTAGTACTGAATCAATATCTAAATCATGGGACGGCGACCTTTGGTCTCCGCTGATGGCTACGATGAGAGGGCGAGTGGAGCATGGCCATTGGCCTCGGTGAGGACGTCGTTGTGGGGTTGTTGACTTCTCAGTCCACCGCGGAAGCCGTCTCGCAGCAAGGGGATGTCCCGCAGCTCCAAGCCGTCGCCGCCCCGTAGGCTCGCGTCGGCGCCGTGCGCTGCCTCTCGCCGGAGACCGTCGCCACCGGAGGTACACCGTCGAGGCTGCCGCGCCCCTGCCCTTCCTCCTCTCCCTTGCTTCTGTTCTTCACTATCTCCTCCTCACCTTCGAAGCTCTCTCTCCCTGGAACCGCAGCAGGCCATGGAGGAGCTCAGCCACCGCCGCCGTCCCTCCGACTCGCCAGAGCCACCCGTGGTCGACCCAATCCGGCTGCCATCCACCAGGTCCACGCCAGCCCCGCCGGAGCCCCCTGCATCGAGCCGCCGCCGCCGCCCCGTGTTGACCGCGTCGCTCGCCTGAACTCAGGTATCTGTTTGCGATTGGGTTGTGTTCTTTCCCCTTGGATTAAGGAAGCGATGTGTTGGGGTGGGAGGGGCGTGGAATGTTGGTCCGGCAGAGTTTTCGTCCGCCCAGTAAATTGCTAAACGCAGTTTGGGCTGAGGGTTAGTATAATTTTAACGGTTAGATCAAATTAAGTGGTCCTGATCGTGCGGCTGTAATTGGTCCGTATTGTTATGTGTACGTTAGGCTGGGTGCACTTTGCCCGGATGAATATATTGGTCGAGGGGAAGGATGGAGGAGGAAACCGTACGCACAAAAACCCACAAGAGAAGACAGTAGAGATTCAGAGGGAACGGGAAGGGAATGAAGAAGAAATGGAAAGTTATGATTCTGTTCATAATTGTCGATTAGTCATTCTTTTTTCCTTGTTATTTGTTTCCTAAAGCAAATTGCATTGATGAGAGGGATTGGTTGATTTGGGTAAGTTAGGAAAGTTAGATCTGTGATCTTTTGCATATTAGGAAAGTGTTGGTTTACAAGGAAATAGTGGAAAGGAAAATAAACCGGTGGGAGGAAGTGATGGGAGAGGATGGTGGGAGGTGAGACGAAAAAACCCAGACGAAATAAAACCGTGGAGCGGAAGTTACGTGGGAGGTGGGAGGAGAGACGAAAAAAAACCAGACGAAGGTGGGAGGTTGAGACGAAAAAAAACCGGACAAAATGAAGACTACCGAGTCGTCCCTTAGGAGTAGAGATCTTCCTGTCGAGCTTTCTCTTCAATCTATATCTTGCATGGTGCAGTGCTAGATGTTCAATTATCCCTTGAGCTTCCTTTCTTGTGGATAACACGCTGAGATTACCGCTTCTCAGAATCGAACGTAGGAAAACTGCTACGCACTAGTATACACCAACGCATTCCGCCGGGCAGTTTCACTTCGTCTTCCATGCCTGTACGTACGTGTTTCCCTTTCCTTGACGTTCGTGACTCGTGAGAATAGGCATACACACAATGTTCACGGGAAAGACGGTGCGACCGAAAGCTACAGCTTTGGTAGAACGGCTTGTACACTCTGAACTCGTTGTTCAAGTTCGTGAGAATCTATCCGTCGGCCGCTTCGAAGTTGGCAGTAGTAAAAACCGCGTACGTATTCGACGCATTGTAAGTTTGAACTGGTTAGTGGTTCGTGCTTGACAAATTTACCGGCAGGCCACACACGTAAACACGATGCATGGAACTTTCACCGTACTTACCTAGGTCGCTTTACCTACTCTTCAGTCGCCTGAAAAACTATTTAGGGTCAGTCGATTTTTCTTCCCCCGCCGCTTCATGCACGTGACGAGCACTACAGCGTGCATGCAGCATGCAGCTGATCTGCCGATGCATGCAAGCTTGCTTAATCAGCGTGAGTATTAATCATTAGACGTCTGACGACAGGCGGCCGAGTATCTTAATGGGCGTGTTTGTCGGGCCGTGTTAGTTTAAATTCAAAGACAAATTTTATGATGTTTTTGATATTTGATAGTAATCTGAAGAAACCGGTTCATGTTTTTCTATTTCTTTTTATGTGTGTTTGTTTCTGTTTTTTTTTTTGTATCTTGAGTCATTTTTTTATGTGTATGTGTATGTGTAAATGTTGGGTGCGTTTTTTTTCTTTTTATGTGTGTTTGTTTCTGTTTTTTTGTATCTTGAGTCATTTTTTTATGTGTATGTGTATGTGTAAATGTTGGGTGCGTTTTTTTTTCTTTTTATGTGTGTTTGTTTCTGTTTTTTTGTATCTTGAGTCATTTTTTTATGTGTATGAGTATGTGTAAAAGTTGGGTGTGTGTTAGTATATACATGTGTATAATACAATACGTGTCTAAATTATATTGAAGTGTGAAATGTACACTATTATATATTTATGTTTGCATTTATAAAAAAGTGCATTTTTCTACAAATTGTGTGCAAAAAAATTAATCATTTTTTAAATTTATTTTTCATTTTCTATCTTCTCTAAGGGTAATACCAATGTCACTAATTGATTCTTTCTTAGATACTTCATTTTTTGAGAAAATTTCACTATTATATGCTTGTTCTTGCATATTATGGAATGCCGTAATTTATGTAGAAATTGTGTGTAAGTTTTCTGATTATTTGTTTCATTTTCTTTCTTTTTAAGTGTAATACCAATGCCATCAATTCTTATTTTTTCTCTGAAAAACTTTATTTTAGTTTTAGTATTGAATTTGTTCTATTATTTATTTATTTATTCTTTCTTCTTAAAGGATAATACTATTGCCACTAATTCATTCTTTCTTAAAAAACTTGTTAATGGCCTAGAGAAAACATAAATATATACATTTCAATTTGATGCAACCGGTGTGCAAATCATATTGTTATCTGAAAATTGCGCTACGATATAATTATTTTTGCATATTGTGCAATAGTGCAGTTCCTGTGCAAATTATGTGCAATTTTTTTTATCATCGTGATTCAAATTTTTATTTATTTATTTTTTGGGGTAAAACCAATGCCCCTAATTCGTTCTACCTAAGAGAAAACTCACTTTTTGTCATTTCAGCTTTGTACTAGTTTTAGTCTTTATTATTGCTCTTCAAGTGTTTTTAGTCGGTTTTTCCCTTTATGTGTATGTGTGAATATTAGGTGTGTGTGTGTGTGTGTGTGTGTGTGTAAATATACAAATAAGTAGTATACAATATGTGAGAAAACTATACTAGAGTGCAATTTGTGCAAAATTGCACTATTATATGCCTATTTTTGCATTCATAAAATTATGCAATTTCAGTACATATTGTGTGCAAAAAAATTCATCATTTGTTTTTAGTTTTGTTTTCATTTTCTTTCTTCTTTAACGGTAATACCAAAGCCACTAATTAATTCCTTCTTTGGGCTATTATACGCTTATTCTTGCATATTATGAAAACACAATTTCTATGTAAATTATGTGCAATTTTTGTCATTCTGTGTTTTTTTTTATTTTCTTTCTTCTGGAAGGGTAATACCAATGCCACTAATTTATTCTTTCGTAGAAAACTTTATTATTTTGATTTTTTTTAGTTTTTATTTATTTTTCTTTTTGCTTTAAGGGCAATACCAATGCCACAAATCAATTTTTTTCTTAGACAATTTTATTATTTTGATCTTTTTTAGTTTTTATTTCATTTTTCCTGTTTTAAGTGCAATACCAATGCCACTAATCCATTCCTTCTTAGAATTCTTTTTCCAAAAAATCCACTATTATTTGCTTATTTGTGCATATTATAAAAAAGCGTAATTTCTATCTAAATTGTGTGCAAATTTGATAATTATTTATTTAAAAAATTTCTTCTAGAAGGATGACACCAGTGCTACTAATTCATTCCATGAACACGCAATTTATGGATCAACTACGTATATTAGTGGTGTCGTATTTTCCATCTCTCACACACGCGCACGCATACCCTACGCTTGCACACACGCATGCGCGCACACACACTGCGCCGACACACAACCACATACGCGCACATAGAAAGAGAAAATAAACACGTATACGCTGAACTAGCTAGCTATACTACCACGTAACACTAGTAGTTTGGATATAGCTAGTTGCCTAGGTGCAGTGCGTGCGCTTCCGAAAAAAATCGACTGACCCCTAATACTATTTTCAGGCGACTGGCATATAGCCATGCCCTACCTAGGTCTGCAACGCGTGACTCCTATAAATAACCAGCCAAATCTTCCAACAAAAACTCACAACTCATATACGCACAGCACAGAAGAGCATAGCTTGATTGATCGCTGACAAAGTTCGAATCAGTATACACCATCGATCTGTCTCTCCAATCCTCATGGCCATGATGATGAGGAAGCTTGTAGTGGCCATGCTATTGGTTCTCATGGCTACGTCCGGCTCATGGACCTGGGCGGCTGCGAGGCCGTTGCAAGGTGATCAGGTGCACGCCGGGGGACCTTCCGGTGGCATTGTGCTGCCGTCGCCGACGCATTGGCGTGGACACGTGCTATCTCAGTTGGAGGGAAAGGGGCGACGCCCCAGCGGGTGTCCGAGAACTAACAATCCTGGCGCCCCTCCTTGTCCCCCGGCATCGAGTCGAGTGAACACAGACGGGGAATAGCCACGCAGGGTCGTTACTGGTTCAGTATATTTTTCGATAAAGGGCGTATTTTATTGACTCATAACATCATATTAAGAGAATAAAAGTATCAGTCGAGTATATATATATATCGATCCGTTATTTGATTTTTTATACAACATGCGTGGTTCCTTTATACTTTTATATGGTCGGAGTTCGGACTTACATGCGCTGGGAGAAAATCATGTATCGCTTTTTGATTTATGTTGTTTGTAATGATTAAACTGACAAATATGTTAGTCAGATATTGAAATATAGCTAAATGATTTTTTTTCTGAGTTTCTGAATCAGGATTGGTCAACAAAACCAACGAAACTTATAATTTTAAAATGTAACGCGGTATCTCCCTCATGAAACAAAAGCATTGTAATTCATGTGTGCGATAACCTGGACATGTCATTTGAGCAACAATTTGAATTCATTGCATAGGTAAAGAAAATACAATTGATTGAAGAAGCCAAACAAAAAAAAGTTAAGGTGCCTAATAAAACCAAAAGTCAAGTTAACTTCATCCCACGTCTTCGTCTCTGTCTCCGTCTTTCACATCTTGATGTTCCTCCCTCCCTTAACTAAAGAAACCACATACAAAAAAACATGGACAGGCTCGACTAACTTCAAAGGTTTAGAAGAGTCGCTAGCCTCAAAACGTGAGAAACCTAAAACCTGCGAATGCATTGTGGCGGGGAACACACCCCTTACAAGACAATCTATCAAATCATTGTATCCTCATTGGAACACCACATGTGAAGATCAAGAACACGAAAGAACGAAACACATAAACTAAAAACCACAACATAAAAACTCGACAACAATAATGCCACCACCACTGTGAAGATCAAACAAAGAACATAAAAATCAGACTATTAGAGGGCAACCTGCAAATTGACAGCGCCAACTGCAACTTCAAGGCACAAAGAAAAAGAATTTTTTTGGAGTGTACAAAGAAAAAGAAGTGTCCAATGCAACCACCATAAAGGCTTGATAGACTTTAATTATACGATCGGCCCACTTCTGAACTTCATGTAGTCGTAACATCGAAAGGAAAGCCCAACATCCAATCCTCCTCCTGCATCGTTTATCAGCTCTATTTTTTTCATGAATAGGAACCCCGCTCCCCAATTTCATTTTTTTTAAACACTTCCTCATATATTAATTAATTAAAATGCTATGACAATCATTCATTACAGCATTCGCCACGCGGGACGGGACACTATTAACAAGGACACCATCCGATCTGTTATCAAAACTGAACTTCGCAATCTCAAGGGCCACTATATTGGTCAGCCGGTTAATCTTAGAGAGCGTAAAATTGTTGATAAGCTTTGTGATGCTCATCACTTCCTTCTTCAAATCAACAAGAGGGGGCCTGTCAAGGTTTTCATTTGCAAGGAAGGTAGCCACAAACACGCAGTCAGTCTCCAAAACAACAGGCTTGTGAAAGGTACCTATATAAAGACCGGCAAGGCACGCACGAAGCTTCGCTTCGTCCACACTTGTCCATAACCCAATATAATCCCACGAAGAGATGACGACCTCCCAAGAAGAGTCCCTGGCAATAACCCCAACACTCACAGTGCTAATGCTCTCCATGAAACTGGTGTCGACGTTGACCTTGATATAATCAGCAGGTGGGGGCTGCCACATCACCTGACTTCTCAGAGGAGCAGTGTCAAGCCTTAGCCTAGACACCACCCCCTTACCTTTGTTTTTCGAATCCAACTCTGCAAAGGACGACCAATAATTGTCCATAAAACTAGCAGAGGCGGAGACGGATTCATTCCCCTTACTAAAAATCAAATCATTTCTTAAATGCCAAGCTCGCCAAAAAATGAATATGATTTGCTCACGCAATGGCGAACTCAACCGATCCAATAGAATAAGCAACCAGTCCAGCCCTGAACACTTAAAGACCTCTTCCCCAGGAATATTCTAGATGTCTCTCATGGCCATACGCAGAGCACAGGCGTTCAGACAAGTGACCAGAGCATGAAAAGTGCTTTCAACTTCCACACCACATATAGAGCACATACTTCAAGAAGCTTGGTGGTGCGAAACTCTATTAACCTGGACAGCCAAACTGTTGGTAGCGGCACGCCAAGCAAAAATCCTGATCTTCTAGGGAACATTGGCCTTCCAAATGATGTCCCATATTTTCCTTTCCCCAATCCCAGCTCTACTAGATTGCCTCACATCTTCCTTACGACCCTTAATGTTCAGTGTCACCTTGTACGCACTTTTAATAGAGAACAAACCATTCTTCTCATAGTGCCAAGCAATAAGATTGTCATGCCCCGAGGACTGAATACACAACTTTAAAATCTCCTCCGCATCATGGGGATAAAAGAGGTGCCTAATCAAATTCTCGCCCCATCTCCTCGACCCACTCATGATCAGATCAGATACCCACTTAATCCTAGTCCTATTCTTCTTAGCCAAAAAAATTAGGCCAGAATTTCTGGGAACTCAATTGTCTCTCCAAATATTAATACTAGACCCAACGCACACCCTCCAAATGACACTGATTTTAAGCAACTCCAAACCATGCATAATGCCTTTGCCAAGTGACTGTTGCCGACTTCAGAAAGACAGTGTCAAGAATATGCCCCTGGAGATAATATTTAGCCTTCATCAACTTGGCACATAACAAATCTGGATTAACCACTAACGGCCAAGCCTGCTTAGCCTGTAGCACTTGGTTAAATAACCCGAGATCACGAAAACCCATGCCTCCCTCTCCTTTAGGTCTTGCCAGCTTGTCCCAAGCCAGCCAATGGGGTTTCCTCCTGTCCTCCTCGTCACCCAACCAAAAATTTCTGATAAACTGAGATAGCTCCTCACAAAGTGACGTCGGAAATTTGAAAATATCAATGACATACACCGGAAGAGCCTGAATAACTGACTTGATCAGAGTTTCCTTTGCCCCGCTAGAAGCAAAAAATTTGAATCAGTCTGGTAATATTTTAAGAGCCTTTTGTTTGGTAGACTGGAACTTACCAGCTTTCATTCTTCCCTCCGGCAGCGGTAAACCAAGATGTTTATCCTCAAAGCCATCGGCAATAATTCTCAATATCACCATGGTGGACACTTGATTTTCCAAACTGCACTTCTTCCCAAACATAATGGAACACTTATCCGGACTCAGCAATTGGCCAGTCCCCTCCTCATAGACCGACAAAAAAAATTTAATGGTCAACGTCTGATCAATGGATCCCTTGAAAAACCGAAGACTGTCATCGGCAAACAATAGATGAGAAATACCCGGAGCATGCCTATTCATACGGAATTCCTGAAGGTTCCCTTTAGCACAAGCATCATTTAGTAACAACGAAAGGGCCTCCACCACGAACAGGAATAAGTACGGAGATAAGGGGTCCCCATGCCTAAGACCGCGAAAAGGGGAAAACGTATCCAAAAGCTGACCATTAAAACGCACCAAAGATTTGACTGACATAACACATGTCATAATCCCCGTTAATCCAAACCGGCACAAAACCCATGGCCCCCAGCATAATTTTCAGAAAGTGCTAATCCACACGATCATAAGCTTTAGCTAAATCCAACTTGTAAGCACAGAATTCTCCCCGATGATCATTTAGCGTACTCAAAGAATGCATACATTCAAAAGCTATTAGAGCATTATCAGAAATTAACCTGCCAGGAATAAACACACTTTGGGTAGGAGAGATCATACCATCTGGAAGCGGTCTCGTCCTGTTAACAAGACACTTAGAAATAATCTTGTAGATAAGGTTGCACAGACTAACCGGTCAAAAATCTTCAATAGACTGGGTATTATTCACTTTAGGAGTAAGAACAATAGTTGTATCATTAATCCCATCCGGCATAATACCAATTTCATTATTGAAATTGATAACACACATACATCAGTTTTCAAAGATAAGTCTGGGCACATCTACCCAGGGTTCAACCACAGCCCACACGTTGGACGATCATTGAGGGAAATCAAACCAAAGCAACTATGCAACAGGAAACAACAGTAATAAAATCTTTCCAACTCACACAGAAGCGGACAGGGAAGTAGCCTTCCTCGTTTTCTAGCTTCAATAGCCACTTACACAAAATTTCACTATCTCACTCCATACAATTGCATCCTCCCCTGCCCAGACAAGACCTAAGCAACACCAATCTCACTCCATACAATTGCATCCTCCCCTGCCAAGGACCAACCTTCTTCTCTACCTTATTCTCTACACTCGTCCAATCTAAACTTCCCAATTTTTCTGTCATGTAAGGGTATACCTAGGTATTTAAAAGGAAGATCCCCTAAAAACAAGTAAAACTGTATTTATACTCATTACTACTCTCCTTAACTTTACCAAAACAGATAATCTCACTTTTCAAGAAGTTCATTTTTAAGCTAGAAAGATGCTCAAAGATACACAAGAAATTCTTTAAATTCCTAGCGTTAGACAAGTCATCCTCAAACATGAAAATTGTATCATCTGCGTATTGCAACATCGACGGGCCACCAACCAGCAGATTCAAAACTAAAGGTCTAATCAATCCTTGCTCACGTGACATATCCACTAAAATAATCAAAGCATCAACAACAATATTAAACATCATAGGGGAGAGAGGATCTCTCTGCCTCAAACCTTTCTTAGTAGGAAAAGAGGGGCCTATCTTGTCATTTACCATAATAGCCACTTTACCATTTTCTGTAGTTTTAATAGTCCAATCTATTAGATCTTAGACACGTGCTATCTCAATTGGATCAAAAGGGGTCCAGAGGGTGTATGAAAACTAACAATCATACCAGCACCTTGTCCCCCAACATAGAGATGACCAGGCACAAAGGATGGGGAATAGCCTCGTACGACCTTTACGGGTTCAGATATATATCTCAAATTCGTTTGTCGATTTCTTATGCAGCATGTGTGGTTCCTTTACTAATAGTCAGAGTTCAAACTTACATACAGAAGAAAATCATGTATCCCTTTTTAATTTATTTATATGTCATTTGTAATGATCAAACTGACAAATATGTTAGCCATATATTCAAATTAAAATGTTCTTTATTTTCCGAATTAGGATTGCTCAGCAAAACTAACAGAATTGTAATTAAAAGAAAAATTCACACAGTATCTCCTATACGAAACAAAAGCACTGTAATTCTTTTGTGCAATAATCTCGACATATCATCCGAGCAACGAATCGACTTCATTGAATAGGTAAACAAAATACAACTGACTAATGAAGCCGGAAAAAAGTTTGGGCACCTAATAAAACCAGAAGTCAAGTTAAGTTCATCCCGAGTCTTCATCTTTATCTACGTCTTTCACATCTTGATGTTCCTCTGTGCATTAAGTGAAGAAGTTGCAGACGACAAAACTTGCACAAGCTCGACTAACCTCAAAGATTTTGAAGAGTCATCAACATCAAAACGTGAGAAACCTAAAACCGGTTAATGCATTGTGGCGGAAGGGGGGCACACCACTCGCAAGCCAGTCTAAAAAATCAGTGTATCGTCGTTGGAACACCGGGGTGAAGATCAAGAGACAAGAAAAAATGAGACATACAAACTAAAAACCACAACGTCAAACTTGAGACCAGTAATGCCACCACCACTGTGAAGACCATACAAAGACCATAAAAATCAGACCATCAGAGGACAGCCTACAAATTCATAATGTCAACTGCAACTTTAAGGGTGTGTCTATACCTCGCCTCCTGCGATTCAGACGGGTTGTTCGCCTATATTCGCAAGGGGTGGGCCGGCCCATTAGCTAGTTAGTGCACGCTATGGCTTGGTTTTATTTTTTACTATTCATTTTCTATATATATATTTCAAAATATTCCAAAAACAAATATTCAAAAACAATATTTTTAGTTCACTAGTTTATATTAAAATGTTCATTTGGGTATTAAAAGAATGATCCTTGTGTACTAAAATGTTCATCATGTTTTTAAAAAGGTTCATCGTGTACTCAAAATGTTTATCGGGTAGTTAAAAATTGTCCGTCGGATATTAAAAAATGTTCATTGCCTTTTTAAACTTTGTTCATCTTATATTAAAAAAATGTTTGTCATGTATTAAGAAAATATTCCTAGTGTTTTTAAAAAGGGTCACCATGTATTAAAAAGTGTTCCTCGTGCTATTAAAATCAAGTTCTTTCTGTATTAAAATAAATATTTGTCGCATAATAACAAAAATGTTCGCCACATAATAAAAGTTGTCCACGGTGTTTCTAAAAACAGTTCATCGTGTATTAAAAAATTCATCACATCTTAAAATAATAATTTATAGTGTATTTAAAAAATGTTCAGTTGCACTTCAAAGTTTTAATAGTGTAATTCAAAATGGTTTTCTTGTGTTAAAAGGTTTTCATCATGTATTTTAAAAAAAATCAACGTTTATTTATAAAATGTTCATAGTGCAACTAAATAATATTTATCATGTATGAAAAATTGTTCATCGTGTACTTACAAATGTTCATGTAACTGAAAACATATTCTCATATGCTTAGAAAATACTAATATAACTTTTAAATTATGTTCTCATTTAATAAATGTCATTGTATTTTGCTCAGAAATTTAACAAAATGTTCATATATTTTTCAAATAAATACTAAAACAATCATAAAATTAAGAAGAAAACAAGACGGAATAAAGGAAAAGATAAAAAACCAGAAACACACAAAAAAAGCGGGGAAAAAAGTCAAAAAAACCCCAAAGAAAAAACCAAACACAAAAAAAAACTGACGAGAGAAACCAAGGAAATAAATTGAGAACCCAATGAAACTGGGATAGCCCAGTTCACCCAGCGCCGTGAGCGATGCTCCCGTACTACTCGTAATAGGTGAGATATAGCACTGGCGCAACTTCAGTATATAAGTCCGAAAGTGTTCTTCTGGTCGCGAGCTCAAATGCACCCGCGATGAACATTAAAAATGAGAAAATCTTGAATAAAATAAAAGAATGGATTTTTTTTGTCAATAAACATTGACAGATTACCTACATAAGTGCAAATTTTGTGACGGAAAAATATCCCTAAAGTTCTGGGCAAAACAAAAACCAATGCTGCAAAATGCTTTCACAAATATCCGAAAACATTTTGTAACCTTTTTTCTTCACGAAAAAATATGTTCTTATGTAGAAAATTCGTCAACGTTTCTTGCCAAAAAAAACATTTTTTTAAAAAAAATTGATAATATTTTTTGATTTTGCTGTTCATGTGGAGCATTTGAGCTCGTGAGCAAAAACTACATGTCCATATAAGTCACCATATAGTGCCTTATCTATACCAATACAAAAAAGCAAGTTGCGGAGATCCAACATATCTCATCCATTGAACCGAGCCTATCCAATGGTCTATATTGCCCCGGTGTTTAGCACCCTCCCTAATTAATAGTATACCTAATATCAAAGTCAGCACCAACCAAAATTAAATATATATTACCTAATATCAATGTGCAATTAAGATCTTGCCAAATATTAAAGTGTGATGCAATTAATATATTGCCTAATATTCTCTCAAAAAAATATTGCAGAATATTAACATGCATTGCACGTACAAAATTACTAGTCTGTAGAAAATGCCCACAGCTCAAGCGACAGATTTAGTACGGGCCGGCCCATGTATGTTTCCACCCTAATCTTGGTTTTGGAAGCTGCCAGCCCTTCTTTTTTTTACTTTTTTTATTTCCAGCAGTTTTTACCCTGTATTTGTCCTTTTTTTGTTTTTGTTTTTCGCTTCCTTTTTTCTGTTTACAAAATTTTATAAACATTTTTTAGTCTGTGAGTATTTTTAAAATTCTGGGTATTTTTCAAAGCCATTACATTTTGCAAATCCATGAACATTTTTTATATTCGCGAACATTTTTTCAGTTTGCTGACATTTTTCAAATTAACGAACCTTTTCTAAACCCATGAAGATGTTTTAAATTAATGAACATTTTCAAATTCTTGAACATTTTTAAATTCTTAAAAAAATAAAAATTTGTGAACATTTTTAAAATCCGTGAACATTTCTATATCATTACGCTTTTCAAATCTGCAAATATTTTTAAATTTCACTATTTTTTTCATATTCATGAACATTTTCGTTAAATCTGTGAATTTTTTTGTTTCACTGATTATTTCAAAATTACAAAAAAAATGGTGGCCGGTTTTTTCCTGTGACGGCGGAGCAGCATCACCAAAAGACGAGCGAATAAAATTGATCAAACCAGAGACGGGGCGAGCGAGCTAGCAAGCAGGGATGATTTATTGGGTTCGCTCGCTAGTCGCTAGAATCCTGTGTGCCATAGCGCCAATTGGGCGCTTGAAGCATCGCATAGGGGTTCCCCCCCCCCCCCCCCCCCCCCCCCCCCCCGCGTAACTTCAAGGCTCAAAGAAAAAAAGGTGTTTAATGCGACCACCGTAGGACCTCTCGTAGTGAGGAATATTATAAGTTATTTTCATGCATATGATACTGACTCCCCAGTGCATAGTATCATAAACTAGTATCGTATTGACACTTCATTTATTCATTTGTAGAATCTCAATACAAAGTTGTGGCTAGAATTTATTTGTAGTTAGATTTTTTTGTTTGATGTGCTATGATACTGTATCATAATATGAAACTTAAACCCTCTCTCACATCATTATTTATAGTCTCACATCATATTTCTGCTTAGATGGCAATGCATGATAGAGGTTTAAAGGCACAGGCCCACTTGTGAAATTCACGTAGTCGTAACAGCGGAAGGAAAGCCCAACATTCAATCCTCCCTGCATCGTGCATCTGCTCCTGCCTCATCGATGTTATTTCTCCTCTCTTTTTACTCTTTCTCATTTTTTATGATAAAAAGCGCTTTTATTAACTCAAAACGTAGCTTCAAGCGAAAACAAAGCATGATGAATAACATCCGGTCTCTTTTTTCTTTCTCACGGATCGCATAATGCGTAGCGTTTCTTAGATCTTTCTTCTTACACCAAAGACGTACCGTCCATGTTCCCGAGGCAATCAACTTTGAGCACATATCGGTATCCTTCTCAGCTTGACAAATTTCTCCCGGTCTGCTCGTGGTTGCCTGAAACAACGCAGGCGGACACATTCAGTTCGTCTTCCATGCATGCATGCCGGTACGTACGTGCAACGTGTTGCAACTTCCCTGTCGTGCAGTGAACTGAGCGTAGAGATGGTTAGATTCCTTGTGGTGGATCTAACCCACCAGGGTTCAAATCCTAGACAGATGGTTAGATTCCTTGTGGTGGATCCAACCCACCAGGGTTCAAATCCTAGACTTGGCACTGGTGGTCGCATTTTCCTGGATTTATTTCAGTCCTTCCAGCGATGTGCGTTCAGTGGGAGGAGACGTTCCCGTCGACTACGAAGGCGTCTATGGCGACTTCGTCAATCTCAAGATGTTGTGCCGGCTCAGTATCTCGGAGGTGCTCATAGGGATAGGGTGTGCATGCGTGCGTTCATAGGGTTGAGTGTATGTGATCATCTGCGTTTGTACCATGTTCAAAAAAAAAAAAAACTTCCCTGCCGTGCATGACTTGTGGAATAAGCACACCGCCCACGGCAGAGAAGCGACCGAAAGCTACGTGCGTCGACTGCCGTAGAAGAATGTGTACATCTGTACTCTTAACTGAGCTGTTTCAAGCTCGTGAGAACATATGCATCGACTGACGACTGGCGACTGATATGATCATATGCATACGTGAAGTTGGCCGCACTGGAAACCGCGTGCATTGCAAGTTTGAACTGGAACTTGTCAAATTAACCGGCAGGTCACACACGTAAAATCCATGGAACTTTCGTAGTTAGTTAGTCCTGCCGTGCATGAGCATGACATGAGCATCTCCCGCTATAAATAACCTGCCAGGTCTGCGAACGTAAGCTCACAGCTCACAGCATACACAGCACATAATAGCATATAGCTAGCTTGTGAGCTTAGTTAATCAGAAAGTTAGTACGACCACATCTCTCCATGTCGAAGATGCTCGGGAAGGTTTTATTGTCCATGGTCTTGGTTTTCATGGCTATGTCCGGCTCGTGGACTCGGGCGGCAGCGAGGCCATTGTTATACGCCGAGGAACCCTCCTCTGGCGATTCCGTCCGCATTGTGCTGCCTTCACGGCCGTCGCAATGGTGAGGGCACGTGCTTCTGTCGTTCGAGGAGAAGAAGGCGGGGCCAGGCAAATCGTGTGGACCCGGAAGTACCAATGATCCTAACAATGGTTGCCCATAGAGATGAAAACACACCTGAGTTACAGCAAATTCTCGTGGCTCGCATGGAGCCAAACCTGAAGTTATATTCGACTCGTAGTGATGTAACATTGTAACGTAAGGATCGATCGTTAGGGTTCAGAAGTCTCCGTTTGTAGATTTCTTATACATCATGCATTTTCCCTTTCATTTTAGAAGTTAAGGATATGTAAAAATGATCATGTTCCCCTCTTTCTTAGATTAACCTAAGTACTTGTTTGCAATATCGGATATTCAAATGTAGCCAAATAAAAATGTTATTTATTCTCTGGTTTTACAAGTTCTGCACAGCTTGACAGCAAAAAAGAGAGTAACTTATACTCTCTCTGTCTTCAGGTTACCACGGAAATTGTGTAAGTTTTACCAGCGGTTTGACCAATAAGATATATGGTATGTGTCATAAAAATATACCATTGAAAACTTCTTTTGAATACGAATTCAATGGTATACTGTAATTTTATCGAAGGTTGTGTGAGTTGTGATGAAGTCAAGTTCTAACGCATGGCATTGAGCGATGGAGCCGAAGTCTTGTTTGAGATTTTTCTGGTTGAAACCGCATACTCTTTTTTTTAAGTTGCTCACCGCATGGGCCCTGGTATGATGTATATATAGGATCGTATGCAATGGCTGATATTACAACGAAAACGAGTTATACAATGCTTTATCGATTAGTGCTATCTCTATAGCAATAAATACTGCATGGCTATATTATTTTCTATGGTGATTAAAATTTAAGTATAAAACATATGACTAAGACACTACATTTTGAAGATAAATTCTTCTCTTATGTGCTCATAGATCATCTCTTTTTTGTTGAAGTAACTGTCCATTCCATTAACATAAAATGTGGATACATGACTCCAAACTCACGGAAACTTCGAGAGACATCGGGAAACGACAACTATCCTGGACATTTTACAGAAAGAACCCAAACATAAAATAAGCAAGAAGGCCCTCAGGGATCTCTACATACACCACAACCGACAGCCATCTCCAACTGCTAGCGCCGCCGAGACACTCGCCGTAACAATAGAAGAACAACCTCCATCATCGCAAGAACCGGGGAAGCACCACCACCGTCAAGGCTTTGTGAACCAAAGACAAGCCCCATCGCAAACGGCAAGGCACATATCGTTGTGGTATGTCGGTCAGGGATTGTTCCCGTGCCTTCCTATCTCTAGATTCGGCGCTCCCTGTCGACAACGGTGAGGGGAACCGCCATATTTGCCACCCACAGGCCGCATACCATGCTCCAGTGCCGCCATCTTGACCCCCACGCCTATGCCGGCCCCAGGCGGCAGCCGTCGGCCATCTGCTGAGCAAAACCTCCCTGCTCCTCTATGACGGCGGAAAAAGCGTCGTAGTGACAGAGGCCGGGCAAGAGAACAGAAACCTCGAATGGAGTCACTGTCGCTGCCTTACCGAGACCATCCATGGACCCAAACACCACTGCACGCACACGAAGCCACCAACTACAAGACGCTGCCGCGGACGGTGTCGCCGGTGTGGGAATGAAGTTGGGGCAGATTTATTCGCCGGGGCGCTGCTCCCACCACCCCAACATCACAACTCAACATACTACTCGTACCCATATATACATGCCAGGAAGATCTAGGGTGCCGCCCCTCATGTCACCGGAGCGGCAGACGGAGGGGGAAGGGACCCATGGCCTCACCGGTGGCCAAACTTGAGGAAATTGTGGCCTCCTGTATCGCCTACTCCGTGGAGAGGAGCGAAGTGGTCGCAAAAAGGATCATCTCTTCACTTCAAGAATAAACCCTTTTTCTTTTCATTCTTTTAGTTTTAACTCAGCAAAATTCAATGTGGCACGGGCAAAATGATGTTTTTTTCCTGGAGCATGAGTACCACGTGTCCTTTCTAGATTTTCTTTATTTCTGAGCATCTCAAATTTCTCGAAACAGGCTGTCGCCCCGCTTTATAAATAAAGCACCAAACCAAAGTGCATGGCCGAACGAGCATCTCCAATAGCTCCTTTATCCGTAAAAAAAACTACCGTTTAAGGGGAGTTGAGCCAAAAATAGCGCACCCCCCAACAGCTCCCGTAAACCACATTTTTTTTATGGGATCCGTATATTTCCCCAAACTTGCTTCACGTTTACGGGAAGATAACCCTTCCTGTATAATTTGGCGGGCTGGAAACCGCCTGAAATTTCACGAGAGGATACCCTCACGCAGCCGCCGCTCCGCGGCCATGCCTTCCTGCGCCGACCCGCCCCACCGCATCGGCCGCCGTCGCCACGCCTTTCGGCCACCACACACCACCACGCCGTCCCGTCTCCCCGAATTATTATGATGATATTATACATATGCATGTGTCATTTGTATGCTTGTTTAATGTAAAATTGGAAAAAAAAACATTTTAGGGGAAGTTTACGGGAACTGAGAAAGGTAGTCATCAGACAACTTTCTCTAATTATACAGACATCCCGTAAAACGACTTTTATGGGAAGTTTTTTACAGGAGCTATTGGAGATGCTCTAAAATAGTAGACTTTGACTTGAACAGAATATTCTGACAGTGACTATCTGAAACATTCCACGACTGACAGAGTGACAGTAAATCCGCTGAGCTCATAATTAAAACAGGCCATAAGCATACCCAACACATACTCCACATATTAACTATTGGCCGGAATTAATTTACCGATTAACCGGAAATATATCCAAACTCGTAAAATTTAATACATCAATCTTACCGTCGAGCTTCTTCTTCAGTCTACGTCCTGCATGGTGCGGTGATGTTCAATTATTCCCTGAGTTCTCATCGATATTAATTACGCTGCGTGTTAATTTGTCTTTCTCGCGGATCACATAAGCATAGCCGTACCCCCAAGGCGATCAACCTTGAGCATATATTGGTAGTATCATTCTCCGCTGGCATTTTATCCTCCTGTTTCTGTGTTCCCTTGAAACAACGCGTTCCGGGCACTTTCAGTTGGTCATATACGCCAGTACGTGCTGCGACTTCCCTGCCGTGACTAGTTGGGTTGGGAACTTGGGACAGGCACCATGCTCACGGCAGAGACGAAGCGACCGAACGAAGGTACGTACAAGAAGAGTCACCGCTGTAGAGTCTCGTTACTACTTCAGAACTAACTAGCTGTTCCGTGTTCGTGGGGATATATGCGTCGACCGACTTCTGTTCGTTGGGAGTTCCACATGACATGCATGCATATGAAGCTGGCAGTACGTACCAGAAGCCGCGTAGATGCATTGCAAGTTTGAACTACCGCACACTGTTAGATTAACCGGCTGGTCGCACACGTAAAAAGTAAAAACCATGGAAACTTCCATGCATGTTCGGCCAAGCATATGATATGAGCATGTGATAGATAGCTAGCTTATAAATAGCCGACCAAATCTTTGAACAAATTAAGACTACAGCTAGAATACACAGCACTCAAAAGCCTAACTAGTTTGATAGATCGATCTATACCAATTAAGATAAGCAACACTGCGGCCTTAGAAGTTCGAACAAGTCCACGATGACCGGGAAGCTCGCAGTGGCCATGGACCCGGGCCTCTGCGAGGCCGTTGCAAGGTGGTCAAGTGCACGCCGGGGAACCCTCGTCCGGCGGTTCCGTCGACGTCATGCCGCCGTTGCCGGCGCATTGGCGTGGACACGTGCTGTCTCAGTTGGAGGAGAAGGGCCCCAACGGGTGTCCAAAATCTAACGATCCTAACATCCATTGTTCCTCGCCATAGAGATGCACAGAGCCACAGAGGCACGACCGAAAGGAAACTGTCATAGTTTGCGCGTGGGAGCCAAACCGGAAATATTATCTTCAATTTGCAAGAATGTGATGTAAAGATCGTTACGGTTCAGATGTCTCCGTTTGTTAATCTCTTATACAGCATACATTCTTGGTTCCGTTAGTCAGAGTTTTGAGCTTTCGGGCGATGTCAAAACAATCATGTGCCTTCTTTTGTTGGCATTCAAGTGTAGACAACTAAAAGAATGTGCTTTATTCTCTGATTTTTAATATTATGTTTTTTAGAAACCTGGGTACAACATGTAGATGTGCACGCACACCACATGCACACACTCATACAATACATATTGAAGTAGAAAACCAGTCACGAAACTTCGAGATTGACAATATTACCACACTCTTCTTGCTACTGATGGAAATGATGTCTCTCACTGGAATATTAATCCGCTTAGTGACACACACATGACGCCAAATATAGTGTTTGATTCGTGACAATGTGTGAGTATAACAACACTTGTAACCATCATATCCAACCAATGATTGGGGTATTATCTTCGGACACGGATTGATGTGACATCATGGGGTCCTCTAGAGGACGCCTCGAAATGCATCTGATATTTGAAGATCCTGGTTACTAGAGAGCACTAAATGGGGCAAAACTCCAAGTTCTCAAAAATAAACCTTCCATGTCGCATGTGACTGTCTCGATCATCAAGGATGATGTTGTAGTTTAGATTTTCGCCCTTGCTAGCCTAAATGCAAGAAACGTGTATTATGCCGGTTCATGCCATGTAGCCTCTGATGTAAATATGTGCGACCTACTTTCTCAATATATATATTTTTGGCAAAACCTTTGTCTCTAAGAAAAAACTGAACCGCCTCTCGGAAAAATAACGAAAATGCTTCGTTTCAGCCCATCGGTCCACGCTAACGCTGGTCTAGTGTCCATCTTGCATGCATCCATGCATTGCCTCAGCAACCTCCCCCCCCCCCCCCCCCCCCCCCCTAGCGTAGCACACTTAATTTATTTCACCTTTATCGGGTTCAAACAGATTATTATTTCGATGTGAGCTTTTATGCGTCAGAATATTGTGATGTTTGCATCTAAATGTTAAATGTTCACGTGCGACTTAGGTGTTTTGTAAATCACAACAACCGTGTCTGCCGTGTCAAACTTGTAATTTGTAAATGGCTAAACTTTCTAAAGGCACAAATCCATCTTATCACTGATCAGACTATCGTCAGGCCGTTAATTTTTTAATTGTTCATGGGATTTTTTTATTTGTATAATATTGATGGGATACAACAAATATTCGGAAGGGAAACAAGTCAAATGTATATTCCTACATGTTGCAGCTTTGGGAACAAAAAAATGTACATCAAGATAGAAATCCCATTACTCGTGGCTGATATCGACCACCATTATAAGACTGTCTTGCTGACAATTACATTGTATGATTTGAGAAACATCACGTTTTGGTCCTAAGAATTGAATTTGATTTGTTCAATTGGTTTCCAAATCCAATTTGAATAGGTTTGGATTTGATTCTAAATATTTCAATTTCAATATTTATTGATGTCACAAGGAAATGAAAAAAAAATTCTATGGAATTTCATGGTTTGGAATTTGAACCTCGTGTTCATACATCAAAGTGCTCGAAATCAATAAAAATTTGAGGACATTATCCACGTACACAATAGTTACTCTGAGCTCATTGGCAGATTGAACTGTACAAGTATGTCCCATGTAGGCTTTCATTGTTATTTCAAATTTTCAACCTTCCGTTTACAATATTAAAAGAATCAGGAAATTATTTAATATTTTACGGGTGTTGTCAACATGCCGAGGAGCAACTTTGAGCCTCTTAGCAGATCAATTAGGGCAAGAGGGTCCCATGTACTTCAGCATATCTATTTCGTAAAACTTTGGTATATTCAAATTTTCAACCTCACGTTCACACCGTAAAATTTTCACATAATTATTTGAAACTTCTGGAGCTAACTAGTACATAGAGGAGCAACTTTTGCATTTTTTGCGGATCCATGTGTGCATGTAGGTACCACAAGTGTGCGGGGTCCATGATTAATTGGTTTAGTTCATATTATAATTGAATTAGTTTTGGAATTTATAATGCCAATTCGCGTAGCAGCCAAACACTCATATTTATGAAATGAAATCTCAATTCTTAAATTCTTGGTACAATTCATGGTAGACAAATGAGTTATAACATTATTTTGTATCTTTCTATTGCATTGCATCTTTTCTACTGCATCAAGGAAGCAGGAAGGTAATTGCAGTGCAAGGAAAAATATCCTTGAGCATGCACAAAAGCGCTTCGTCTTAGAGGGTCTTTACAAGTTAAGAAGTTAGTAGACGTTTAGAAGGAAGTTAAGTCCATAAAAGAAGGTGGGGATGGACTAGCTGATGCCTTGTTCCCCGTCAAAAAAAGAGAGAAAATTGACTCCCTTAGACTGGCCAGTCTATCTCATTGGCCACATCTTGCTTGATTGCCTCTTGTATACAGCGTTGTGGTGCTCATCCCTTTACCTCCTATTTCGCGACCCTTGCTATTTTATGATTCTCTCTCTCTCTCTCATTCGTCTTGTCCTCCTTCCATCACTCCTACTCCATGAAATCTCACCCTCCTCCTCCATAGTGCCTTCTCCTTCGCTACTCCTCATGCACTCCGTGATGGAGGTCATGGTGTTCGCTGCCATGACTTCATGATAGAGCCTTGATTTGGAGCTTGAGATGGGAGTCCTCCATACTACCGAGCTCGGGGAAGATGATGGCTCCATGGATAATGAGTTCGGGCTCACTAAATTCAGAGATGACAACGCTGTAACGAGCTGAGTTGGTCATATGCAAGCCGAGGGGGCGAGGTCAGTGCTCCAAAATGTTGGTTGTAAAGGTTAGCAATTTTAGGATTTTGATGCTGCGAGGCTGTTGGGACATGACACGAGCTCATATATGTTCTGTTCGACAAAAAGGGTGACATGTTGCAATGATTCTGGACGACTATTCTCAAGAGTTAAATTCATGTTGCAATTTGTGTGTTTCGTTGTTGTTTACGTTATTTTTCCATGTTGTCGCTTTGTTTTTTATGTTGCATGTGTTTCAACTTTTTTTAAACAATTTTGTTACAACAAAAGGGTGTTCTTTACATAAGAAGAATTTATGTTGCATGAACATGTTTGCAATGTTGACCTTAACTCAGGTCCGAAAATGTGGAATGGATCTGACTTGTTCTCCATGCTACACTACTTTTGATAGAACCTTCCTTTAGTAATGTAGTACAATTATGTGGAAACCTTGTTCTTTATGCACCTATACCATTTGTTTTTTGAACATTCTGCACCTATATCCTTCTTTGAGTGGTTCTGCACTTATATCCATACAAGCACCATAGAGGACTTCTATTTCGCGAATGCTATGTATCGCCCATAGCGAGCGCTACGGGCGAATCGCTCAAAGCAATCGACTTTGGGCCGGTCCATTTAGGTGCATCATACGTGCGGGCAACGAACTGCTGAGCGCCGGTATCAAGAAGCTTCTGGCACCTTTCGCTCGGTTTTGGGAAGGTTCCAGAAGATTGTTTTTTTTTTCTACACCATTTTTTTGGTTTTCTTTTATTCTTTTTTTCCTTTTTTAATACATCAATATTATTCAAATTCATAATCAATTTCTAAATTCATGATTTTTTTTATATTCATGAACATTTTTTTGAATTCATGAATATCTTTAAAATTCACAAACATTTTTAGAATTCATGTGAAAATACAAATTCATGAACATTTTTTAAATTCGTGAGCGTTTCTCAAATTTGTGATCATTTTGTGAATTCCTGAATACTTTTTGAATTCATGAACATTCTTTTTCAAACTCGTAAACATTAATCAATTTGAATAACATTTTTGAATTCATAAATATTTTTTCAAATGCATGAACATTTTATGAATTCGCAAACAATTTTCAAATTCACAAAAAAATCAACTTTTTCACGATTGTTCAAATTTGCAAATGTTTTTTGAATTTGTGAATATTTTTTGAATTCATGAACATTTTTTTAGAGTCATAAATATTATCCAAATTCCCAAACATTTTCTTAAATATGTGTTTAATAAATTTGCAAATATTTTTCAAATTCATGAACATTTTTTAAAATTTGTGAACATTTTTAAAATTCGCTAACATTTTATTAGTTTCACGAACTTTCTTCATAATTAGTAGTATAAAAAATTAGTTTTTTAAGACATTCCTGGAAATAGATAAAATAAAGAAAATTAATATGTGGAAATAAACGAAAGAAAAAGATGTACATGTCGCACGCCCCTGTGCGTGGCTCGCTGGGACGGGGTCGTGCGCCTCCTTGTCACCGTACTGGGCCAGGTCCACCAAAGTGGCATTGTCGGCGACGCGAGGTCCTGCGATCGCTTAAAGCGATATATGTCCGAAATCACTAGTTAACGGGTACCCCTTGCAAAGGTCACTCACACCTCCTCTGGTGGTGACATGTGGCACACCGCATGTGCGTCACTTGTCGCAACTAGAGAGTTTTGGTGGGATTTTTTCCCATGCGCAGGGAGAGATGGATGGGTTTATTTGTACTTTTTTCGTAGATTCGATTTTTTTTAAATGATTTATCTCTCGAACCGTGCGTCCAAATCATGAACCGTTTTTACCGTTGTGGTCCTCGTGTCGAGATCTTCAAAACTAGATCACATCTTGCTAGGTTTTCAACAAAAAAGTTTGGGTAAAATTTGTGCTCCAAATATGTACTAACCCGTGCTTCAAATCTGTACTAACCCATGCTTCAGCAATTACACTAGCCGTGCTTAACTTTTTGGGAAGCACAATTGTGCTTTTCACGCGAGGAAGCACAACTGTGCTTCAGGTGGAAGCACACCTGTGCTTCACTTTGGGGAACACACAGTTGTATTTTCACGCGAGAAGCACAACCTTGCTTCACACGGAAGCACAATTGCGCTTCACGCCGAAGCACACCAGTGCTTCACTTTTGGGAAAAAGCATAGAAGAACAACTATGCTTCACGCGAAAGCATATATGCGCTTCAGTTTTTGGGAAAGAATAATTGTGCTTTCACGTGAGAAGCACAACGCTCCTGACAAACAAAAATAAAAAAAATAAAGAAACAGAAAGAGCCAGAAAAAATCAAAAAATAAAAAACCAAACAAAAAAAAAACATCCCGATGGGGAAGCGCCCAGCGCGTGACACGTAGTGGCACTGGGACGCACCACATGGCGCGCTGGGGCTCTCCTACGCTAGGAAAATTGCCCCCCACCACTTGGTACCCTCCATCTAATTTTTTTAGGGGAGTTCCAAACTTTATTGCTCAAAAGAAATATTCATGGGTTTAAAAATAGGGTAATGAGGTACTGAGAGCCACATGTGGCGACCTGGACTAAGCGTTAAGAAAAATTTGGCAAGGTTTTCGCGCGGAAAAAACAATTGTGCTTCCACGATGTGTTTCTTGTGGAGGTACAGATTTGCATCTGCGAGAAGCACAGCTTCTCGAAAAGGGAAAAAAATTTGTGCTTCCACAAGAAGCACATATTTGCTTCTCATGTAGGCACAGATTTGCTTCCGCGAGCTGTGCTTCTCGTGGAGGCACAGATTTTGCTTCCGCGAGAAGGACAACTGTGCTTCTCAAAAAGGGGAAAAAAGTGAAAAACCGCAACCATGCTTCCCGCTCTAGTTTTTTCTTCCTTTTTTTTTGTCATTCTTTTTTTTCGGTTGCCTTTTTTTTTTCTGTTTTTGTTTTTTAACTGTTATTTTATTTTATTTTTCTCGGTTATTCTCCGGTTTTTCCTTTTTTTGAGAATTTTTTTTGGTTGAAACCTATTAACTTGTGATCTAGTTTTGAAGATCTCGACGCGAGAAATCCAACGATGAAAATGGTTTGGGATTTGGACGCACGGTTCAAGAGATAAAATGTTTTGAATAAACGAATCTACGAAAAAAGGGAAAACTCTGCGCCACTTGTCAGGGCCTGAGAAGGTGGGAGTGACCTTTGCAAAGGGTAACCCTTGACTGGTGATTTCGGAACTATGCCGGCGACGACGCAGCATTGACCCTGACTTGCAGGAGCACGAGTAAACGGTCGGATGCGCGACCACTAGATCAGGGGATCCAGACCACGTACTCCACCTGTTGCTCAAATTTCGACATCGAACTTGATTCGGATTAGGCCCCAATCTACTACGTTTATCTCGTTATTATCCCGCGCATCATGTCGTCCTCCAATCGTGTAGCACATGGCATGCCTAATCCCATCCCGTTATTATGCGCTCGCGCACTTTGGCACCTTGCACGGAACACGTACCCCCACGTACGATAACACCCCAGCCGAGGTCGATTTCCAGGAGCCAGTCGTCGCGCAGACTGACTTCCACAGTGACGTCTTCGCTGCTGCCTGGTTGGTTGTCTTCTTTTTTTTTGTGAATGGTTGCGATCTAGCTCAACCAGACGGTTGGTTGTGCGAGGTGTACGTACCCAACGAGCACGCCTACGACGACTGAGACAGTGAGCATGTACAGCCCACTGTTGCTGTGTTTTGCTTTCCTGGTGTCGGTCAATCCCAACGTAGATCGATCGATCGATCGTTCAGCTGGGGAATTCACCTCACGACCAGCCAAGATCAGCACAAGGAACAGAGCCCAACAGTGACCTCCAATTAGTGGCGAGACGGACGTGCATGTACGTTGTTTGCAGAAAAGTATGAGGTGCGACCAGGTCTCCGGTCCGCGTACGTGCGCCGATCAATCACGATCACCACGTGGCTGTCCATCCATCATCGACCGCTGGTTAATTAGGTGTTGAACGATGGAACGCTGGAGTGCTGGGAGTAGTGAAGCGTCACAGAAAGGAAATCAATTTGTCCCGTCTGCCGGTGTGTTGTGCTAATTTCTACTACTGCCTGCTTAGGAACTGGCGGAGATTGCAACACAAGTCGACCCGATGGAGACTGCGTGACTGCGTCTGCTCGCTTGGAAGAACGAGCTGGATGTCACGTACGTAGATTAGATGACTCCAACTCTGTTAGTCCAGTCTAGAGTCCAGATCGATACAGTCACTAGTATACTCGAAAGGGAACTGTCTTGTTAGTTGAACTGGTAAGCTGCACTGCAATGCACTGCACGTAGTTTCTGTCAGTCATAGTCCTCGTCGTCGACGGATTACTTGTCTTCTTTGCATAATAAAGCTCAATCAATTATTTGACGGTGAAAATTAGAGGTTTAGGTGAAGGTGACGCGGGCCACGAAGTACGTCCTTTGTGCGTAGTGCGTACCACCACCCATAAACTAAGCCCATGAATCACGAATCGCCTCCAAACAGCAGATATAAGCGACGATGATGCATGCGATCTCCCTTTGAACTTTATATCTAAATATACTGAACTTTTTGCTCTTGAGTGTATAGCGGAGATCATGGATTCCCGTAGCCACAAAAGGTTCCGTGCTTCCTGCCTAATAAAACGGGTAAAGCGAAGGGGAGTTCGGTCCTAAACAAGTGTTCCAAGCAAAGGGAATGTGTGCCAACCGTACAGCGCACATGGATAACGTTTGTTCCTGGAATCAAAACCGTATGCGTTCCGTCGAGCACACAATACTGCAGTGATGTCGATTTCAACTTGGGCTAAGAGCATCTTCAAGGCGGACCCCTAAAACGGACACTGTATTTGTCCGTGGACGCGTCCAAATTTGAACAAACCGGATACGGGAGCCGGCCATCCAACCATGCCCGCATATATTTCAAAGAAAATTTGAACAAACCAAACGAATTTCATGCAAACCGGATGATTTTCATTTAAACCAGACAAAATTCATTACATTTTTGACATATTTCAACTAAATAAAAGCCGACGACACTTTTTTAACCTAATCTAAAATCTTCGCCGGCCGTGGAGGCGTCTGTGTTCCACGTCCCGTCTTCCCCATGTCCAGCAAGCTCACCGGCCGTGAGCCCCGGGAAGTGAAACTGCGGGAGGGGAAGAATAGGACGAGGGACACGAGACGGCGCCGCGTTCTTGTCCCACCCCCTACTCTTCGTTGCTGGAGTCCGTCATGTGGACGTCGCTGGTCGTGGACGGGCCGACATCGTTGTCGTTGCCGCCGGGCACGAATCACACGTGCGGCGTGATAGACGCGGAGCTGGCGATGCCCGCGGTCACCTGCGCCTCCTCTGCCTCCGCCTCCATGTTAATCTCCGTGAACAGGGTGTCGCGCTCCTCCACCATGACGCGCAGCCTCCATCGCGTGCGGCGGATCTCGCGGGCGCTGCGGATGGACTGGTACAATGCCCGCTGCTCATCCAGAAGCCCGGATCCTCCACCGCCATGGCCGTGATGGCATTGTCGTTCGCCTGCTCGCCGGCGATTTGTCTCTCCGCGAGCGGGCGCTCATCGAGGAGCCAGAGATTGTAGCGTTGGTCCTCCTGCGCCTGCTGGAACACCGACACCGGCGGTGCTTGCTGCTCTTCCACCATTACGGCATCAAAGTGCGCCCACGCCTGCTCCAAGGTGATGCCGGCATGGACCAGCGAGGGCGGTGGCGCCGTCTCGTCGGCGTCACGGCCCTCCAGCGAGCTCGCCAGCAAGCCAGCCTCTATCCGGCTGGCACGGCGGGCCTGCCAGCCGGCCGCAATGCCGGTCAGCTCCTGCTTCTGTTCAGTGGAGAGGCTGTCCCACAGCGCTTTGGAACTCGAGGTCATGGCGGACGTGGTGCACGGAGGAGATCGGGAGCGGAGGTGGTGCGGTGCGGATCGTGCCGGGTCTGGCCACGTATAAATAGTGGGCGCCGGCCTGGCCAAGCGGCAGGCTGTGTGAATGCGGGCGCAGGAGTGGGTTTCTCGGCAGCCACACTTGTTTAATGCCTGCAGGCGGACGGATGAGCAGCCGGTTTGAATGCATAGAGAGCCGTCCGGTCAAGTCTCTCCGGCATTGAACAGGCGCGGAGACTGGGACGTGGCGCGGGCCGCGCTCTCGGCCGGCGCGCCGCTTCAATGCCAGCTTTAGTGAGAGGTCGCGTCCGCTCCGAGCCGGCATGAATGCGGCGCTGGCGCTCTGGCCAGCATGAATGCGCGGCAACCGCTTCGCGTGGGAGGGGCGCGGGCGCGGGAGAGGATATTGGGTGGGACCAGGGTGGGCGTGCGTATGTGGCAGCGGTCCAGATGCCTGCAAAGCCCCCTTGGTTTGCCTCCGGTTTGTGGGAAAACGGACGTCCGGACTGATCTGTGAACCGATGGGGTACCACGTTGGATGGCAAAATGCGTCCGGACCGTTCGGTTGGTCCGGACGGATGCAACCGGTTTGAGGGTCCGCGTTGGAGATGGCCTAAGCGGCGTCCCTTTGCCTTTTTCTGTGATCTTGGCTTCCCTTCCATTCCATATGCGCAAACACTCCACACCTATCTTACTGAACCTACTGTCCGTGTCCGGCCAGCCATGCAACGGTTGTATAATGGAAACTCGGCATTTCCTCTCGTCATGGTCAAAATTTGTGTCTGCTCTTCGGGAAGCTCGATGAGCACGGCATACAGCCGAAGGGAAACGGCATTTTGGCATCTCCCATGCATACGGCCGCACTGGAAGAACCAAGAAGACTCAAAACTATAGCATGCCTTTTTTTGGCGAATTATAGCATGCCAAATTGACACCTACTCCATTTGTCCATGAGCAAATGTAGATTCAAAACATTAAAGTATTTTTAGTTCTACTGTTACAATAAAGATTTCAATCGGTGACGGTGGTCTGTTCACTTTGCGAGCGCGGGGGATCATATGTTTTAATCTGTCACAAACGGTTCAAATATTGGGGGTGGGGGGGGGGGGGGGGGGGTGGGGATCATATGTTTTAATATGTCACAAACGGTTCAAATATGAGCAAATGTAGATGATTTTGTATTTCTTTAATTCATATGAACTACTGGGCATTGTGATAGTGTTTTTTTTGGACAACCAACGAGAGCTCTATCTTTTCATATAATTAAACAAGAGGATTGACCAATTAATAAGAAAAACTGGCCGAAAACAGAGTGCTAGTGTTCCTTCAGAGGGGGTTTTCATTGTAATATGTCAGTTCCTCCTGAAAAGACGTGGATTTCACCTAGAGGAGGGGGGGGGGGGGGGGGGGGAGTGAATAGGCGCTTTAAAACAATTACGGTTTAGTCTTGAATAAATGCGGAATAAAACTAGCGTTTAATATGTTAAGCGCAAAAAACTAAATATACTAGGCTCAACTAAGTGCACCAATAACTTACGCTAAGCAAGATAAACAACTAAGTGATAGCAAGATATATAACTTGAAACTCGAAGGCTATCACAAAGTAAGCATAAGTAAAGGGTTCGGGTAAGAGATAACCGAGGCATGCGGAGACGACGATGTATCTCGAAGTTCACACCCTTGTGGATGCTAATCTCCGTTGAGCGGTGTGGAGGCACAATGCTCCCCAAAATGCCACTAGGGCCATCGTATGCTCCTCACGCCCTCACATAATGCGAGGTGCCATGACTCCACTAAGGGACCCTTGAGGGCGGTCACCGAACCCGTAGAAATGACAACCCTTGGGGGCGGTCACCGAACCCGCACAAATTGCTCGGAGCAATCTCCACAACTTAATTGGAGACCCCGAAGCTTGCCCGGAGCTATACACCACAATGATTGAGCTCCGTGACACCATCAACCGTCTAGGACGCCCAAGCACCCAAGAGGCACAAACTCTAGGGTGCCCAACCACCCAAGAGTAATAAACTTCTCAACTTTCACTTCCACGTATCACCGTGAAGAACTCAAACCGATGCACCAAATACAATGGCAAGAACACACGGAGTGCTCAAGTCCCTCTCTCTCAAATCCCACCAAAGCAACAAAAGCTATGGAGGAATATGAGAGGAAGAACAAGGAAGAGAACGCAAAGAACTCCAAGACCTAGATCCACAAGGTTCCCCTCACCTAGAGGAGAAGATGATTGGTGGAAAGATGGATCTAGATCTCCTCTCTCTTTTCTCTCAAGAAGGAGCAAGAATCATTGGAGGGATTGAGAGTTAGCAAGCTCAAAGAGGGTCAACAATGGGGGGAAACACGAGCTCAAAGGTTGGGGACCATTGGGGAAGAAGACCCTTAAATAGGTCCTCACCGAATCCAACCGTTATGCACCCTACCCGTGCTCAAGCGGTACTATCGCTCGGGGGAGCAGTACTACCGCCTAGAGCGGTAGTTCCTGCCATAGCCTGTGAGTACAGCCAGTACTGGAGCGGTAGTGCCGCCGGAGCGGTACTACTGTCCATCCGAGCGGTACTTCCGCATCAGATCACAGGGCACAGAGGAACAACAGTATTGGAGCGGTGCCAGAGCTGAAGTACCACGTAAAGCGGTACTACCGTGTAACAATCGTTCAACTACCGCGAGAGATGAGTGGACAACAGAGAGAGTGCACACCCCTCGATCACAAGTAGAAGTAGCCGCGGTACCAGCCAGCGGAACTACCGCCTAAGCGGTACTACCGTGGCGGAGAGCGGTACTACCGCTTGGCTTCTGCCAGGAAGCCCAAGCACAACAGAAGAAAGCACGTAAGACCAAAACTGCCATAACTTCTGCAAACGAACTCTGATTTCGACCAACTCAAGCTTGATAGAAAGCTAATGACAAGAGCTGTCAAATCATCAGAAGTGGCAAGAGAAATATGCCAATGATATAGAGGTGTGAAACCTCCATCAGTGAAGAACCGGCAAAAGCTCCAACATCGAAAACATAATAGATGATGCATACGAAATCCGTTTTTGATGAACTTGAGCTTGTCAAGAAGATGACCACAAGCTCCAAAACTCACATAGATAAAAACAAACAATAACCAAGAAAGATGATTCCAAGGATGCAATGGTTTGAGCTCTCTATGAACGATACGATCAAGTTACTCACTCGAGAGCCCCCCTTGATAGTACGACAATCAGTCCTATAACCCGGTCTCCCAACTAACACCATGAGACTGATAAAATAGAAAACCTATCAAGGTCAAACCTTTGCCTTGCGCATAGTCCTCTTGAGCCAGATGATGACGATCTTGTCCTCCTCAAGTAGGACCACCTTTCTTGATTGCGCTGGCTCGATGAAGACTAGTAGATTACTCCCCCATACTCCACTATGGATGAGCCTCTCTGCATCACATCTTCACAAGTCCATTATCATGAGAATGGACGGCAAGCTTCAAGCATGATCTCTTCGTGATGCTCCTCTTGAACTTTCACAACGCAACCTTGATGACGATCACCACTTGATGTCATCCTCCATGGGTTTTATGAGAACTTCCTTTTGATGCACGCCCATGGAAACATACCTAACCCCACAAAGAAACTCCAAACAAAGATCACGGGTTAGTACACAAAGCGTAATGGATAATGCTTACCATACCATGAGATCACTTGATCCCTCTCGGTACATCTTCTACGCTTTGTGTGTTGATCAACCAACTTGAATCCACTCTTTGTACTTAGTCTTGATCAACCTTGAATCTTATCTTCTCTCTTCTTAAGGTGATGTCTTGAAGGTAACATGAATGTTCACACAATTTTCTTCTTCAAGACATGCTTGCAATAGGCTCAAGTCTCACATGACCATTCTTTGGATAACTCCATGAATAACACCTTGGTCAACAAATAATCTTCTTCTTTCAACCTTGAAACCAACATATGGTCTTCAAGCATTGCCTATGGATAACCTTTCAAGTATAACTCAAAGCAACCATTAGTCCATAGGGATTGTCATTAATTACCAAAATCAAACATGGGGGCACCATGCTCTTTCACCTCCCTTGGAGGATGCAATTAACCAAATAATGAGGACATATGTTATCCGGTTGTCCAAAAGGAGCATCATTCTAGTCACCATCTCTATGTAGGGTGATCATTTCTCTCCACAGTTTTCATTTGGGTGGCTAACATTTTTTTTGACGAAGAGCAGCAGAGCTGCTTCCATTTGTATTAAGAAAGAAGATGAAAATAGTGTTACATGGTGGAGTTCAACTATATGCCTGCATTGAGTAGAGAGCTACACAGAGCTACAAAGAGTTACAGACATTGCTCAGCTATGGGGGCTTCCATCTCACCCGGCGCAGCTCCGATCTGAATCGGCGCTTAAGGTAGTTAGACCAGAATAGTGGCATCATGTCAGACCCTGGGGACAACAAACGAGATCCATGTAGCCCAGCCCTCCTCCATTCCGACAACTCATCATTGATTAGGTTCATCAAATTACTTGCATTGAGGGCCTTTCCTTGGAATATCCGAGCATTCCTCTCCGTCCATATAAACCAAACCACCACCGTAATTGCCGCCGACCACTTCTCCTTCAACTCTCTCATACCAAAGACCACTGATCCCTGTTCCCACCAATCTCTGAAAGACCATGTCATCGCGGACGGAGCCATATGTAACACCCCCTTGTAATATGCTACAGTAATCCCCACTGATCAATGCCAAGTCATCTTCTTGCAATGCTTGGTCATCATTTATTTCATATCTCATTTAAAATTCCACTTCAAAATGAAATCCAAATTCTAAGTGAAATTAAAAGTTGATCAAATCTGATAACTAAATAGTTCATAATTTAGTAAATATTCCATAACTAATTATGTTAAGGAAAACAACATAACAAAAATTCCCAAATTACCCCTGGAAATTGAAACAGTACCAAACATCACCTTTTTAGCTCATTTAAATATAAACATAAATTCAAATGAATTCATACAGACCCCAAACTTTTTGTGGCAGTCCTAAATATTGCATAGTATTTATATGACAAGCTTCATATTTTACAAAATCCATTTGGTGGCTCAAGTTAATACAAAACAGTAAAGAAAATAGAAAACAAAAATAGAAAAGAGAAAATAGTAAAACATACCTGTGCGGCTGGGCTCTAGTCCACAGGACTAGGCCCAGCCGACCCAGCCTGCCTTCTCCCTCCCGTCGTCTTCCTCCTCGCCTCCGTGTCGGCGCGCCCGTGGCCGCGCGCGTGCTCGCCAGCTAGGGGACGACACGGCGATGCTACAGGCGCCCGCGGGAGGATAAGGCCTCCACCACGGCACCCCCGGTCGAGCTTATCCACTTCCCCCCCCTCTCCCCTCGCCTCCCTCGTCGATCTCGAGCATGCCTGAGCGCCGTCGTTGCCATGGCCCGTCGCAACTGTGGCCACTGACCTCCCCGCACCACATCGGCGAGTCCGCAAGCATCGCCGGCCTCGTCTACGTCCTGTACGCCCAACCATTTCAGCCAGGAGCCTCTGCATTGCGCAGATCGAACCGTCGTCTACCTCGGGACCCGCCTTCGCTCGCCGTCGAATGCCGCCGTTCTACTGCTCGTAAGCCACCGCCGGGCCTTCGTGTGCCTTCCCGTTGAGCTGCTGCTCTTTTCCCCTCTCCTAGCGATGCATTTCATCGCTCGTAGCCCCCGCTACCATCACCACCGTAGCACGTCGCCGCCGTTCGTTGTCACCGCCGTAGGTAGCGCTGCTGCCACCCGCGTCCGAGCCTTGCGCCGTGTTCCTGGGCTCCCCAGGAACCCGACGCTGCCCCCAGCATCACTTGCCGTGCCCTGTAGCGACGTCCTCAAGCTCGCCCGACTCCGGCCGCCGCCCTTGCTGGTCGCCGCCGTCGTTGTGGGCCTCCCCGGCACAGACCACGACCACCGTTGGACGCGGCATCGTTCGCTCGTTCGAACGAGCCGTCGCGCGCGTCAAATGGCCCTCTATGGACGAATCCCGATGAGCTCCCGTGCCCCTCTGCTGTGTTTGACGTCGCCGGAGCATCGCCGGTGGCGCGCTACCGCCTCTGGGTCACCAACAGGTGGGCCCAGGGTGTTTAGACACTAATCCAGCCCCTAAACTGTGAACTCACGTGTGCGCCCTCAACTGTAGCATTTAGTTTAAATAAATCTAACTCGGTAATTAACTGAATCACTGACAGCCTGGGCCCACACCCCTAATTAACCTAATTAGATTAGTTTAAACTCTGTTAAGTTATCAGAGTATGACATGTGGGCCCATTGACTAGTCAACCTACTGACTGGGCACCCCCCGTCAATGACAGGTGAGACCCACTGGTTTTGTTGACCAGTCAAAGCTGACCAATCAACTGCTGACTAGGCAGTTGACTGGGCCCACTGTCAGCCCCTGCGTCATCACCTGCAGTTGCCAGGCTCCAGTGGTTTTCCCCGACGTTGACGTAGCCTTTGCTATGTCCCGTTGTTGTATCCCTTCACCGCGCGCCTGCTTGCCGCCTACTATCCTAGCTGTGTATTTTGTGAACTTGTACCGCCAGTTTGTAACCGACCTTGTGTAGGGATCTGTATGTCATGTACGACTACTGTTATGTATCTAATGCACTTCTTCTTCATTATTCGTGTTACATCATGAGTGACTCGGAACTCTTGCAATTGCTTTTACTAAACTGCCCCTGTTAAATCTTAGCAGGATGGTTAGGCCAGGTGGTCGTGGTCGTGGCCGTGGTGCCGATCACCCACCACCGCCAGACTACATGGCCGCTATGATGTAGCAGTTTGAGCTGAACCATTAGTTTATGACTGGAATCATGTCCCAGTTTCCGCAACAGAATGCTCATCAGCAGCCTGCCCCAATAACTCTGCAAGAATTTGTGCGTCTCAACCCTGCCATTTTCCGCAACTCAGTCCAACCCCTGGATGCTGACGATTGGCTTCGTGACATCACTTATGAGATGGAGTCAGCTAATGTTGCCCCTGCCAACTTTGTCACGTTCGCATCATACTTTTTGAAGGGTCCCACTGCTCAATGGTGGGACAGCCACAGGTGTACTTTGCCTGCTGGAACAGTCGTCACTTGGCTAGAGTTTCAGACTGCCTTCCGTGCCCGTCACATTCCCAGGGAATTATGGACAAGAAGAAGAAAGAGTTCTGCAATCTCACTCAGGGCAATAAGACTGTGGAAGCTTATCTGCGGGAGTTCATTGACTTGTCCCGCTATGCTGAAGAAGATGTTGCCACTCCACCTCTGAGACAGCCGAGACTTCAACCTACACCGCTCAGAGCTGCGGCTCCCCGTCCTAATTACGGACAGTGCTTCAAATGTGGCCACCCAGGTCACCATGCCAGAGATTGCCGTCAGAACCCGAACCAACTAGCAATTCCTGCTCCCGGCCGTGGTAATGGCCGTGGCTACAACCAGCCCCGCAACTTCAATGCCAGACCCACTGCTTATGGTCGTGGCCAAGCTTATCATGTTGATGCGACTGAAGCTCAAGAGGAACCAACTACTGTGAAGGGTACCCTTATCGTTAACTCAATACGAGCTTCTGTTTTGTCTGATTTAGGAGCATCACATTCATTCATATCCGGAAGTTTTGCATTCAAGCATGGTATAAAATATGAGGAGATGAACACCCCGTTAGTGGTTAGCACTCCTGGATCCCATTGTCATGCCACTATGATTAGCCATAATGTCACTGTTGAAATTGAAGGATTGGAATTCCTTGTTTCTCCCATCGTCTTGAAGTCTTCCAGCATAGACCTTATTCTCGGAATGGATTGGTTGAAGGCCCATATTGCTTCCATACACTGTGCCACCAAAACCATCCAGCTCCTACACCCTTCCGACCAGATAGTAAACTACCCCGTTCGAGTTATCCAGAATGCCGAAGCCCAGATATATGCTCTGAATGTGTTGAATGCTTCACCTCTTGAGGGAATCGAGAACGTTCCAGTCGTTCATGAATTCCAAGATGTCTTCCCCGAAGAACTCCCAGGAGCACCCCCTATTAGAGCTGTCAAATTCGTCATCGACTTGAAATCAGGCACCACTCCTATTGCTAAGTGTCCCTACAAGATGCCGCCGCATGAACTCCTTGAGCTTAAGGAGATCGATAAATCACTTTGTAAAGGTTTCATTCGCCGAAGTTCTTCTGCTTGGGGAGCACCTTCTCTCTTTGTTAAGAAGAAGGATGAAACGAATCGATTGGTTCAAGATTATCGGCCCATTAATCGGGCAACAATCCAGAACAAATATCCGCTTCCCGGAATCAACGATCTTTATGATCAACTCGCTAGTTCATGCATATTCTCTAAACTTGATTTGAGGTTAGGATACCACCAGATCAGAGTTCGTGCAGAGGATATTCCGAAGACAGCCTTCGTTACTCGTTGTGGATCATACGAGTACACCGTCATGTGTTTCGGCTTAACTAATGCTCCAGCCAATTTCTCCCGATTGATGAATTATATCTTCATGGAATACCTCAACAAATTCGTCGTGGTTTATCTGGATGATATCCTTGTATATTCCAAGATTGAAGAAGAACATGCCGAACATCTACGCCTAGTACTGGAGAAACTTCGGGAACACCAGCTATATGCCAAATATTCCAAGTGTGATTTCTGGTTATCTGAAGTGACTTATCTTGGTCATGTGATTTCTAAGGATGGTATTGCTGTTAACCCCGAACGAGTTCAAGCTATTCTTGACTGGACTCCTCCGCAAAATGTCAAGCAGGTCAGAAGTTTTCTCGGACTCACCATCTATTGCCACTGTTTCGTCGAGAACTTCCCCAAAATTGTGAAGCCATTGACCGATCTGCTTCACAAGAGCAAGAAATTTGAGTGGACCTCTAAGTGCCAGGAAAGTTTCCAAACACTCAAAGACAAGTTGACTACTGCCCCCGTACTTGCTCCTCCAGATTCTCGCAAGGACTTTGTGATCTATTGCGATGCATCTCGACAAGGATTAGGCTGTGTCCTAATGCAAGAGCGCAAGGTGATTGCTTATGGCTCTCGTCAGTTGCGTCCTCATGAAGAGAATTATCCAACACATGATCTTGAGCTAGCAGCAGTTATTTATGCTCTGAAGCTGTGGCGACATTACCTCCTCGGTAATCATTGCGAGATCTACACAGACCATCAAAGTTTGAAATATTTGTTTACTCAGCCAGATTTGAATCTCCGTCAGCAAAGATGACTGGAAACTATAGCCGACGACAACATGGATATCTCGTATACTCCTGGTCAGGCTAATGTCATGGCTGATGCTTTGAGTCGCAAATCCTATTGCAACAATCTTATGGTACAACAAGAACAACCTTTTCTTCATGAAGAACTTTGTAAGTTGAATCCCCAAATTGTTCCCCAGGGTTCTCTCAATACCCTGGTTGTTGAACCAGATTTTGAGCAGCGCATTAAGATTATGCAAAGGTATGACTCTGAAGTCAAAAAGATTAAGCGTTACCTTGCAACAGGAAGGCCCTCAGAATTCTATCTTGATAGTGAAGGAGTCTTGTTCTTCAGAGACCGCCTTTATGTACCCAAATTCAAGGATAAGAGAGAGCACATTATGATAGAAGCTCATGACACACCTCTATCTATTCATCCGGGTAGTACCAAAATGTACCAAGACATTCGTCAGAGATACTGGTGGCCTAACATGAAGCAAGACATTGCTCGATATGTTGCTGAATGTGACGTTTGCCGTCGCATCAAAGCAGAACATCAAAGGCCTATTGGGACTCTGCAACCACTTGATATTCCTGAATGGAAACGGGACAAAGTCGAAATGGACTTTATCACTGGTTTTCCCAGATCACAGAAGGGTCATGATGCTATTCTTGTCGTCATTGACCGATTCTCCAAGGTTGCTCATTTTCTGCCTATCAAGGAGACAATCACTGCTAGTCAGTTAGCAGACATGTATGTTTCCCGAATTGTGTCACTCCACGGTGTTTTGTTGGAGATCAGTTCAGACCGTGGCAGCCTCTTTACCTCAAGGTTCTAGGAAAGTTTCCAAGAAGCTATGGGACCTCATTTGTCCTTTAGCACGGCTTTTCACCCCCAGTCCCAGGGTCAAGTTAAACGAGTCAACCAAGTGCTTGAAGATATGCTTCGAGCCTGTGTCATCTCATTTGGCAAGAAATGGGAGGAATCTCTCCCGTATGCTAAATTCTCATACAACAATAGCTATCAAGCTAGCTTGAAGATGGCACCATTCGAAGTATTGTATGGACGTAAGTGCCGAACTCCTTTGAATTGGTCAAAGACTGGGGAACGGTCACTTATTGGTCCAGATATTATCCAACATGCTGAAGAGCAAGTTCGTATTGTTCGCGAACATTTGAAGACTGCTCAGTCTCGTCAGAAGAGCAATTATGACCGTAATCATAAGGTAATGGTCTATCAACCTGGTGAACAAGCTTACCTTCGTGTCACCCCGATGAAGGGCACTCACCGTTTTGGAATCAAGGGCAAGTTAGCTTGTCGCTACATTGGCCCATTCCATTTTCTCGCCAGATGTGGAGAAGTGGCATATCAATTGGAACTACCGCCGAACCTTTCTCAGGTTCACGATCTCTTCCATGTGTCGCAACTCCGCCGCTGCTTCAAGGATCCGATCCGAGCAGTGGATCATGAAGTGCTTAAATTGCGAGATGATCTGTCTTATAAAGAGCATCCGATCTGCATCCTTGATCAAGCTGAATGTCGAACCCGTCAGAAGGTAATCAAGTTCCTTAAAGTTCCGCGGTCGAATCATTTTGAAGATGAAGCCACTTGGGAACGCGAGGATCGTCTTCGTGATGAATACACCGATATTTTTCCTTCTACCTCTTAATTCTCGGGACGAGAATTTCTTTTAGAGGAGGAGAATTGTAACACCCCCTTGTAATATGCTACAGTAATCCCCAATGATCAATGCCAAGTCATCTTGTTGCAATGCTTGGTCATCATTTATTTCATATCTCATTTCAAATTCCACTTCAAAATGAAATCCAAATTCTAAGTGAAATTAAAAATTGATCAAATCTGATAACTAAATGTTTCATAATTTAGTAAATATTCCATAACTAATTATGTTAAGGAAAACAACATCACAAAAATTCCTAAATTACCCTTGGAAATTGAAACAGTACCAAACAACACCTTTTTAGCTCATTTAAATATAAACATAAATTCAAATGAATTCAAACAGACCCCAAACTTTTTGTGGCAGTCCTAAATATTGCATAGTATTTATATGACAAGCTTCATATTTTAGAAAATCCATTTGGTGGCTCAAGTTAATACAAAACAGTAAAGAAAATAGAAAACAGAAAATAGTAAAACGTACCTGTGCGGCTGGGCTCTAGTCCACAGGAGCAGGCCCAGCCGGCCCAGCCTGCCTTCCCCCTCCTGTCGTCTTCCTCCTCGCCTCCGTGTCGGCGCGCCCGTGGCCGCGCGCACGCTCGCCGGCCAGGGGACGACACGGCGACGCTACAGGCACCCGCGTGAGGATAAGGCCTCCACCGCGGCACCCCCAGTCGAGCCTATCCACTTCCCCCCTCTCCCCTCGCCTCCCTCATCGAGCTCGAGCACGCCCGAGCGCCGTCATCGCCATGGCCCATCGCAACCGCGGCCACTGACCTCCCCGCACCACATCGGCAAGTCCGCAAGCATCGCCGGCCTCGTCTACGTCCTCTACGTCCAACCATTTGAGCCAGGAGCATCTGCATCGCGCAGATTGAACCGTCGTCTACCTCGGGATCCGCCGTCGCTCGCCATCGAATGCCATCGTTCTGCTGCTCCTAAGCCACCGCCGGGCCTCCGTGTGCCTTCCCGGTAAGCTGTCACTCTTTTCCCCTCTCCTAGTGATGCATTTCATCGCTCGTAGCCCCCGCTACCATCACCACCATAGCAGGTTGCCACCGTTCCTTGTCGCCGCCATAGCTAGCGCTGCTACCACCCGCGTCCGAGCCTTGCACCGTATTCCTGGGCTCCCTAGGAACCAGACGCTGCCCCCAGCATCGCTTGCCGTGCCCTGCAGCGACGTCCTCAAGCTTGCTCGACTCCGGCCGCCGCCCTTGCTGGTCACCGCCGTTGCTGTGGGCCTCCCCGGCGCAGACCACCACCACCATTGGACGCGGCGTCGTTCGCTCGTTCGAACGAGCTGTCGCGCGCGTCAAATGGCCCTCTGTGGATGAATCCTGATGAGCTGCCGTGCCCCTCCGCCGTGTTTGACATCGCCGGAGCATCGCCGGCGGTGCGCCACCGCCTCTAGGTCACCGACAGGTGGGCCCAGGGTGTTTAGACACTAATCCAGCCCCTAAACTGCCACTGACGTGTGGGCCCTCCTATTGTAGGGCACGGGCCAAAGTGCCCCGATTTGTCCTGATGTTCACGAATTTGAGGTGGCTATGAAGAGGAACACGTAGAGCACGAAGAATACGAGGGGAAATCACAAGAGAAACATTCAAGAACAAGTCCAATCACACATCCACTAGACTAGCAACACATGAGATCCACAAGGTACAAGAACAACAAAGGGAAAGATACATGGTAAGGTTCATCCCAAATCCAAGAGGAGATGAGGTCTTGATGATCTAGATAGATCCTTCCCTAGAAGGGGTCTTGATATCCACTTGGGATCTTCTTCTAGGAGGTCTTGATCTCCATGGGAGAGGGTAGATGAGCAAAGTACTCTCTAGATCATATCATATCCTTTGCTAACCTACAAATGAGGAGGAGGAGGAGTATATATAGTCCTAGGCAATGAAGGGGTAAGCAGGGGCGTAATAGGGATTACATGGGCAAAGCCCAACAGCAACACGCAGGAGGCCCCGTGCGCACGGGGTAAGTGGAGCCCGTGCGCACGGGGTATCCAGAGACCTGACGCCTTAGCCCGTGCGCACGGGCTTGTACCGTGGGCACGGGGTCCCGTGTGCACGGGGTCCAGGGCCCGTGCGCACGGGGTATCCAGAGACCTCGCCGTCAGCCTTCTCGTGGACGCCCGTCGACGCATGTGGAACCTCGCCTTCTTCTTGATGGTTCCTTCTCCGCTTCCAAGCTTCCTTCTTGGATGGTGTAGTCGTTATATTACGCATGGACTTGTCCTCGCTACGTGTGAAGCTCCGATAGAACCTATGCATGCACACGGAAGGATTGTCAAGTAGTATACCATCCTCGAAGGGGTCAAGTGAACATGTGTAAAGGAGATGATTCACCTTTATGTATGTGACGTAGATGTGGCACGTGTCACTTGCCAAACGGACTCTTGACATGGTGATGTCCGTAGGATGCTCCGCATCATCCCCTCCCCCTTGGGAAAGATCCGTCCTCAGATCAAAAACCAAATCACCATGGGAAAGAGATGGCATCGTCGTGGACAAGTGGACGATCACCAAGAATTCATCATCTTGAAGCTCAAAATGGGCACTCTCCAATGTCGCACCATCTTGTGATTCCTTCAAAAGGAACAATGACAACAAACACTTGGAAAAACAAATGTGGTTAGCGTTAGTGCAAAACCAATCATTCAAGTGGTGATTCACCCAACAAGTGTCGTCATCATGCATAGCATTAGGTGTGACAAGGAAGTGTGGCATGTCAAGTAAGCATATCAATTGAGCATGATCAAGGTCATCATGTAAACAAGCATGCAAATGGGAGGTCGAGATGCAAATATATGTGACAAGAGAACAAGCATCTACCTCAAGGTCATAGCAAGCATGCACAAAGCGCTCAATAAACTGTCGATGGTAGGCATATGAATCATTCACAACACCAAATAGACTGATATGTCTAAACACATGGGGCAATCCAAAGTGCAAGACAATCCAAGCATAATGTGCACGTGGTGTAGTGAAGATAGTGTGGCACTCAACACAATAGAAAGAGCAATTGTTCATCATGTGTGAGGCAATCAAGTAAAGCATGTAGCAATCAATGGGACATGGCATATGTGAAGAAATGACATTGTTGCAATCAAACACATAGGAATAGCACGGGATAATCATGTTCGATGCAACACACAAGGCATATATATCATGAGGCATGGCAATGTGGAAATGACAAGTCAAAACAAAATCTCTAGCATGTGTGCAAAGTGTCATGGTATAAGCAACACATGAAGTATGATCCACAATATGCATGCTCATGGTGTTGGGATTCTCAAAAGAGAAGGATATCACCTCAAAAGTATGTCCTTGTGCGTCCTTCACAATGCCGAAGTGGTAGAAAATGCGTTGTAGAAGCACGTCGGTCGAAAGTGGCTCGCTCTCAAGAGCTCGAATGGTCAACTCACGTGAAGTAGAAGTTGACACGGAGTCGAACGATCCTACACATGCACACAACCAAGCAAAGAACGTATGTGCACGGTAGATAAACACATCATCCATCACGATGGTTCTCTTCTCTTGCACATAACCATTAGAAACAAAAGTGCATGAATGATATGATGCAACAATGGCTATATTCATGGCACTAGGCATATGGTGCAAAGAAGGAAGACAAGCATGCTTCACATGAAATATGTCAAAGGCTCTGAGTATATGGGAGAAAGCTATGGGGGCAATCTCATTAGCCAGACTAAAAGCACTGTTGCACTCAATACATGGCAAATCATCTAGCATGAGAGAGGCAACATATGGAGATGTATGACAAGAAGCAATATCAATCATGTGCAAAGCATGGCAATGGTTGTCATCAACCGCATGAAACGAGCAAGTATGAATCATCGGTGATGCAACAAGGCAAGCAATCATAGTAATCATGTCGTGCAAACTAGTGGAGCGAAGATGCAATGCACTAGAGGAAGTCATGGCAATCATGTCATGTGAGCAAATGGGAGGCCTAGGCAATGCACATGACATATCACAAGCACGAAAGCGAAACATGATCAAAGTATCATCATAGGCATGGGGTACATAGTAAACATGGCAATAACAAGGAATATCTCCACCAAGCATGCAAATACACATATAAGTACTAGAATCAAGTGTCATGTGAGATGCAAAGCATGGGTCACAAATGCATGGCAAAGGCATAGGAATGAGCATATCATGCAAAGTGAACACGGCAATATGGGCATAGAGGATATAATGAACAATAACCCATAACCATGTGAGGGCCATGTAGAAGAAATGCGCGAAGTCATTGCGCGATGGGAGCGGTGAGAGTGAAAATCCACGGAATCCCAAATCATCATTGCTCTCTAGAGCTCTTTTCGTCAACTCTTGCGTTTGCGAGGTCGACGAGGAAGCATGTGTACCTACACAACATGAGGACAAACGAAACAAAGTGTGTGCATGGTAAATGTACACATCATCCATCATGATGTGTATGTGCACGTTAGAGTTAGCACAAAACAAGCAATGCTCAAAGAAATTTGAGGCATGGTATATGAACATGTCATCCATCATGAAAGAATAGTTGTTATGTATAACACGATGGGGACATAAATTGAGCATGCAAGTATGTGGCATAACAATAGCATTATTCATGGGGAGCATATCATGCACACAATCATGGAATTCATGGAATGTATAGGATGGGTCAAAATCTCCTAACATGTATGAGGAAACTATGAGGGTCGCCTCATGAGCAATAGCGGACGCATAATATGGAGAAAATTGACAACATGGCAAACAATGCATGTCCGAAGATAGGTGGTCATGGCATGGCATATGAGAGGAATGATGCAAGGGAAGCATATCAATAGCATCACAAGAAAAGCAAATGCCAATAACCATGGGCTTGTCATCTATGCCATATGTGCAAATTGGGTTCATTTTAATGGCATATGCATAGTTACTACGATGAGATTGCAAATATGACATATGGGAGATCTCGTTCATAGCATATGACAAGTCAAGAGGGCTTGCAAACATGATGTGACCGATAGAATTAACTCAAGAAATCCTATGTAACATGGCATCACAACTAATAGACTCCACATGGCAATCATCATACTCATCATAAATGGATAAATCATCGCATGGGGAAATCGTACAAGAATGAAGCGTGTCAATAGGAGGATCTACATCATGCAAGCAATCAATGTCCACTAGTGGGACAAGAGCATCACCTTCACCTATGTTACCTTTGTCATTCCACTCATGTGGTGTGGGTGAGGTGGGAAAGACCAACTCGTGGCCATCATCATCGTGATGGAACCATGTGGGGGGTGTATCATAGTCCACCATGGCCATCGTCTTGTCCAAAGGAAGGATGAAGTCGTCGAAGATCGGGGCGTCGTCGTATATGGGACCTAGCACCAAATGAGAAGACACAATAGAGGTAGAGGGTAAGTCGTTAGAAATCGAAATGGCCTCACATTCCCTATCAACTACCTCACTCTCTCTATGTGGTGGCTCACTCACTCCCTCAAAATAGGTGCACTCAATGTCACATATGGTGGAGTTACTCAAATCACTCAAGTGGTGGTGGTGGTGGCTCTCCTCACATGGGAATTGGGTCATCTCATCATATATGGGGCTAGTGGTGAAGTCACTCTCACTCTCAATATGGTGGCATAAGTCGCTCAACTCATCATCATACGCCTCCTTAGTCGAAGGGAAAATCCCATGCTCAACCGTCCCGTCGTCGCCGTGGATGAAGGCCGAAGATGGCACATCATCACTCTCGCCTCTAAAGATGGAAGCATCAGCCTTTCTCGCCACCTTGTCGCTCGCCGCCAAATCTTGATCCTTGAGTTGCTCCGTAGTCGTAGTCGCACCGCGCCGTCTTCTAAAAGAGTCATGGTAGACTCGGCATCGTCAATGCCACAAAGAGGGATGGCGGTGAAGTCGGACTTTGGAGCGTTGTCTTGGAGCTCGTCGGACTTGGACAACTCGGTGGTACTAGCCTCATGCTTGCCATCTTGGAGCGTGTTCGTCGCGAAGTGTGCTTGAGGTCGAGTGGACTTGTAGTTGTTGGTGAAGTCGAAGTAGCCCGTGGAAGTAGTGGGCTTGAGCTCGTGGAGTAGGCGAAGATGCCGTACATCCGAAGGCGAAGATGCCTTGAAGTAACTTGGCGAAGATGCCAATGTAGCTGATGAAGTCGCAATCTTGGGGTCGCTGTCGCTGTTCTGTATGGCCCATGCGCATGGGGGTGCAGGAGGCCGTGGGCATGGGGTCCCGTGTGCATGGGGGTCGCAGGCCCGTGTGCACGGGGGTGGCAGAGAAGCCAGCTCACGTCCACTAGGTTGCTCTTGATGGCCTGGAGCTTGATGGTCTTGTCGGTGTCGATGCCGGTGTGTCCTTGCCGAAGATGGTAGCTCGGGAGTCTTTGCACTTGAGCGTCTTCTCGAAGATGATGAAGACCTCTTGTCGGGGTTGATGAGGGCCTTGAGATCCTCCATGTACTTGTCCATCTTGGCGCCGATGAAGTTCTTCATGGCATCGAACTCATCGTCGTGGTTGTACACCGGAGATGATGTGCTTCGCCTATCCATCACAAGACTCGAGCAAAGGTGAGTAGGAAATGAGATAAACAATACCAAGCTACCTTTTCCCAAAGTTGAGAATGTATCCCGTTTCACTCAATGTGAAATGAAAGAATAGTGGAATTGGTACCGGACTTGTTCACTCACACCTACAAGGTAAAGCTTATCGAGTGGCTTGGTTAGGACAAGTGGCACAAATTTATGCAAATTGAAGTCCAAGATATGTAAATGTTGAAATCAAGCCAAAGGACTCAAAATGCAAAGCAAGTGATCACAAATATATAGAGGAGGGCAATGAAACACACACGGTGGGATAATGGGGCTTGTGCAACTATAGGGATGAGCAATACAAAATTGCCTAACGAAGACTAAGCTCGTGTTGCACAAACACAAGGAGAGACGCTAGCTTGATTGCACGTTTGGGCACGATTCACCACTTGGCACCAACCTATATGTATGCAAGCAAAACGTTTCCTATTCCATGTCTCCTCATGCACAAGTATCTCTTTTCATGCTCAACACTCTTTTGCTTATAAGCTTTTTGATCTTTCTTTTTCTTGCTTAAAAGTTTTTTTTTTGATCTTTTCTTCCTCTCCACTATGCTTAATGAGCCTCAACCAAACACATGAGATAAGTATCACAAGATATGCACAGGATCAAGCAATTGCACTATATGATATATCAAATGATGCAACAATATGATATCGTATCACTATGGTGCTCAAGTTTTCGCGAAGCCCGGCAATACTCGGATAGCTAGTCTCAATAGGTATGAAGGTATTCGCAAAGATGGTGGGGCTATCAAGATGTAATGGCAAGGAAGGAAAAGTTGATGACGGAATGGATACCTTCGTCACACTTAACGTTTCACGAAGTCCGGGGTAACCGGCCTTGCTTCCGGTGAAGATGGTCTCAAAGGATGGATGGTCGTCGTCGATGCGGGATGTCGTGGTGGATGTAGTTGATGTAACGATACAAGTCGCAGGTGGTGATGAAGATGTAACCATCCCTAAGTAGCCGAAACACCTTAGGAGACTCAAATCACAACTCAAACAACCACAAATGCAAAGTAAACCAAAATGGGTTAGGTTGCGGAAGTTTTATGTGGTGGTGCGGAAGTTATGGCGGAGGGCCTATGCAAAGATGCAAAAATGCACACAATTTGATGGAGTCAAATGGTGGTAAAACCAAGATGATCAGCTCGGGCACGTCGCTAGCTTTCCAACGAGCTAAAGAACACCCAAATCGGAGTTCGGAAGTGGGAGATATGAAGAAAACGGTAAGCGGTGCTGCTGTTCCTGAAGGGGGCCGTGCGCACGGGGTCTAGGGCCCGTGGACACGGGGTCCCATGCGCACGGTACACGGGCCGTGGGCACGGGGTGTTCAGAGACGTATCGGGGGCCCGTGGGCACGGGGTGGGGAGCCCGTGGGCACGGGGGTGGCGGAAAAAAACGCGATTTCAAGGTCAAATTCGAAGGGGGAAAAGAAAAATTGGGCTATGGGGACGCAATAGGAGGTGAATCTACTTGCTAAACATCAGATCCACGGATTGAAACCAACAAAAATGCACTAGGAACAACAAATCACAAAAAAAATGGTATGGCTCTTTTTGTGGGGAATTTTCGAAATTGGCAAGGAAATTTTGAACTAAAGCAAGAAAGTGGGGGATTGGGGGCTCCAAATTCGTGACAACCTATGCTCTGATCGAAGATGTTATAGGGCACGGGCCAAAGTGCCCCGATTTGTCCCGATGTTCATGAATTGGAGGTGGCTACGAAGAGGAACACGTAGAGCACGAAGAATACGAGGGGAAATCACAAGAGAAACACTCAAGAACAAGTCCAATCACACATCCACTAGACTAGCAACACATGAGATCCACAAGGTACAAGAACAACAAAGGGAAAGATACATGGTAAGGTTCATCCCAAATCCAAGAGGAGATGAGGTCTTGATGATCCAGATAGATCCTTCCCTAGAAGGGGTCTTGATATCCACTTGGGATCTTCTCCTAGGAGGTCTTGATCTCCATGGGAGAGGGTAGATGAGCAAGGTACTCTCTAGATCATATCATATCCTTTGTTAACCTACAAATGAGGAGCAGGAGGAGTATATATAGTCCTAGGCAATGAAGGGGTAAGCAGGGGCGTAATAGGGATTACATGGGCAAAGCCCAACAGCAACACGCAGGAGGCCCCGTGCGCACGGGGTAAGTGGAGCCCGTGCGCACGGGGTATCCAGAGACCTGACGCCTTAGCCCGTGCGCATGGGCTTGTACCGTGGGCACGGGGTCCCGTGTGCACGGGGTCCAGGGCCCGTGCGCACGGGGTATCCAGAGGCTTCGCCGTCAGCCTTCTCGTGGACGCCCGTCGACGCATGTGGAACCTTGCCTTCTTCTTAACGGTTCCTTCTCCGCTTCCAAGCTTCCTTCTTGGATGGTGTAGTCGTTCTCTACGCATGGACTTGTCCTCGCTACGTGTGAAGCTCCGATAGAACCTATGCATGCACACGGAGGGATTGTCAAGTAGTATACCATCCTCGAAGGGGTCAAGTGAACACGTGTAAAGGAGATGATTCACCTTTATGTATGTGACGTAGATGTGGCACATGTCACTTGCCAAACGGACTCTTGACATGGTGATGTCCGTAGGATGCTCCGCATCACCTCCACTGTAGCATTTAGTTTAAATAAATCTAACTCGGTAATTAACTGAATCAGTGACAGCCTAGGCCCACTGAGGGTGTCCTGAACTAAGGGGTCCTCGGGCGGCCAACCTATCTCTCATGGGCCGGACTGGTGGGCCGCTCTTAGTTCATCGAAGGAAGGCCGGACTACAGACGATCCCGGGCTCCAGAAGGAAACCTCCGAAGACTTGGCGTATCCTCCAAGTCAGGTTTAGCGTAACCGACATGTTTATCCCCTGGTGGCAACCGACCATATGTAACCCTAGGTACCCCTGGTGTCTATAAAAACCAGAGGGTTTAGTCCGTAGGGGCACAAAACAATTGTCGCCGTACCCATCTAGGGTTTTGTTCATTCGATCTCGAGGTAGATCGACTCTGTAATTGTCATATCAACACATCAATACAACCAAGCAGGACATAGGGTTTTACCTCTTCGAGATGGCCCGAACCTGGGTAAACAATGTCTCTACGTTCCCTGTTACCCATTGATCCCAAGATCCACAGTTCGGACCCCCTACCTGAGATCTGCCGGTTTTAGTACCGTCATTGGTGCTTTCATTGAGAGTTCTGCTGTAGGATCATCAAGGATCAATGGCTCACTTATTCATCAGCGACGGCATCCGCAGCGGGGATGTCTTCGTTCTCGGCCAGCTCTTCGCGTTTGGCAGCATCATGCTACACACTGATCCGACCGGTCATCTGGGCCGGGTCGGCAGCTTTACCCCCGATCAGGAGATCAGGTTTGGAAACCTAGAGTTCGTCGCCAACTCCCTGGGAGACCTTATTCTTGCAGGGTCCTCAGCTTCACCTGAGGGACCCACAAACCCTGAGGCTTTGACTTTGGATACGGCCTGCCCCGCTATCGGGACGGCCGCCACTCCGGATCCGGCCCTAAGCCCGGATCCAATCTCTACGCTCGGCGGATCAAGATCAGCCTCGGCCGAGCATGACTGTGGGGTGATTTCGAATGCTCTCGGTGCAGCAATACTGCGGGTTGACCCCGAGAACTGCCAGAACTTGGATCCGACGGATCTCTCGCTATTAAACGGGATACTGGATCGGATCCAGGCCATGGGAATTACCGACGGCCAGTCCTCGGTCTTCGACCAGATGGGGCTTAAAGCCGACGACAGGGAAATTTATATCCCGCCTGCCGCCCACTTAGTCGCCACTATCGAAGACTTGGCCGAGGACTCGCCCCTCCTCCCTCTGGAGCCGAGAGCGGATTGGGTACAAATCTCCGATCATCAAGCTCCGTCCTCCAGCTCGGCAGCCGACCTCCGCTCCGGAGAGAGTCCAAAGCCGAAGTCCAATTCAGCAGATGACCTCGAGTCTACGCAACCGTGCCTGGCTGAAAATCCAGATCCAGAGCCCGGCACGTCGGATTCCATGTCGGCCCAGGACGCAGCCGCCAAAACCCCGGACTCACATCATGTTGAATTTTTTATCCCACCCACCCCCCACATCGAGTACTGTCCAAGTAACTCGGGGCGGCCTGACATATGGGATCTAATGTACGTGAAACAACAGCCCGGAGAAACAGTCCGGCAATTCTGGACTAGATTCCTTCTCGTAAAAAACAAGATAGCAGACTGTTGCGGCAAGGAAATTCTGGCGACTTTTCGGCATAACTGTTGAGACGAAGGCATCTTAAACGCCCTCGCCCGCCGTCACATCCAAAACTTCTCTGAGTAATCGGACTTGGTGTCCAAATACTGCGCCATGGAGGATGCTTCGCAGGCTCAACAAGAGCAAACGGAGTCAATCCATGCCGAGGAATCCAGACGAGCTCGGGCGAAGCACGCACACTCCCGCCGGTCAGCTCAATATGAGCCGTCCGAGAAAAAGAAGAAACTAATGGCAGGATCCAGAACGGTCCTTGATGAACTACTGGACAAACCATGCCCTATACACTCTGTCCTGGTCAACACAAACCCAACCCACAGCCTTCGAGCTTGCTGGGTGGTTAGGCAAGTTGCCAAGAGCACCGAAGCCATCCTAGGAGGCTCATACTCAAATAGATGTCCAGCAACGCCCTTGGATGATGACGCCGAGATCCTAACGATCTACGAGACGTATTCCTCAAAAAATCAGAGGAAAAGAGCCCTTCGAGAGCTTGGTCAAATTCACCATGTGGCAGCGACGGACTCATGGACAGGCACACCCATCACCTTCGGCGAAGAAGACTAGCCGAGGTCCCGCCCTATCCGAGCAGCTGCCGCCCTCGTCCTTGATCCCATAGTGGATGGATTTCGACTCCATAAGGTGTTAATGGACGGCGGCAGCGGGTTAAACCTCATTTACGAGGACACCCTGGACAAAATGCAGTTCAACAGATCTCGCATCGAGCAAAGTCACACCACCTTTCGAGGGATCATCCCCGGAAAGGAGGCACATTGCAGTGGCCGAGTCACTCTCGATGTAGTCTTCGGAACTCCTGAGAACTATCGATCCGAGGAATTACTCTTCCACATTGTGCCCTTCCGCAGTGGTTACCACACCTTATTGGGGCGTGACGCATTCGCACGATTCCATGCTATCCCACATTACGGGTATATGAAACTCAAGATGCCAGGGCCTAACGGTGTGATCACAGTCACAGGTGATCCGGACAGAGCTCTTCGGGCCAAGAACAAAACAGCATCGCTCGCCCTCGAAGCATTGTCCGAGGCCCTCGCAGCTGAGGAATTAACCGCGCGCCGTTCAATGGTGGATAAGGACGATGTAATCCTCGACAAAAGGCCCTAATCCACATCTTTCAAGCCAGCAGACGAAATCGTCAAATTTCAAGTGCATCCGACGGATCCTAACAAGACATCATTCATTGGAGCTCAGCTGGACCCCGCGGTTGATGAGGCATTGCGCAAATTTTGCGCAAAAACTGGGACATCTTTGCCTGGCACCCTTCAAATATGCCAGGGATCCCACGAAATCTAGCCGAGCATAGCCTGAACTCAATTAAAGGCTTCAAGCCAGTCAAACAGGCGTTACGCCGATTTTCTGAACCCAAGCGTCTGGCCATGGGTGAAGAACTGGCAAAATTGCTCGAAGCCGGATTCATCCGAGATATCAAACATCCCGAGTGGCTGGCTAATCTGGTCATGGTACCTAAGAAAGACAAATCCTAGCGGTTGTGCGTCGATTTCAAGGACCTAAATAAAGCCTGCCCCAAGGATCCTTTCCCCCTGCCCCGCATAGACCAGATCATAAACGCCACCGCTGGACATGACTCACTGTGTTTTCTCGATGCCTACTCCGGATACCATCAAATTAAAATGATGGAGTCTGATCAAGCGGCCACAGCCTTCATCAACCCCTATGGGCCGTTCTGCTTCAACACAATGCCCTTCGGATTAAAAAACGCAGGTGCTACATACCAGCGCATGATCCAAACATGTCTGGAAAAGCAGATTGGCAAAACGGTTGATGCATATGTGGACGACGTGGTCATCAAAACCAAACACGTCAGTCAGCTAGTGGACGACCTCCGTCAAACGTTCGACAGTCTGCGGACTTACGATATACGGCTCAATCCGGACAAATGTGTCTTTGGAGTGCCTGCGGGCAAGCTGCTCGGATTTATTGTCTCCCATAGAGGAATAGAGGCTAATCCGGCCAAAATCCGAGCCCTATCCCAGCTAGCGGTTCCTACCGAGCTAAACACGTCCAAAAATTGGCCGGCTGCGTGGCGGCCCTGAGCCGCTTTATTTCACGCCTTGGAGAAAAGGCCCTGCCACTTTACAGGCTGCTTAAATGGACCAAAAACTTCGAATGGACTAGCGAGGCATCGGCCGCACTAGAGGAAATTAAAACATTATTGGATGGCAATCCCATCTTGGTAGCACCCAGCTTTGGTGAGCCAATGTTGCTATAAATTTCGGCCATAAACCAGGTGGTCAGTGCAGTCCTCGTCGTTGAACGAGAGGCAGAGGGTCACAAGCTCCAGGTGCAAAAGCCAGTCTACTATGTATCCGAAGTGCTCACCCCGTGTAAAACAAGGTATCCACATTACCAAAAGATCACCTACGCAGTTTTCATGGCATCCCGAAAGCTCCGACACTATTTTCAAGAGTGTTCGGTCACGGTGGCATCCGAAGTATGCCTGAATGATATAATTAACAATAGGGACGCCACGGGCCGTATAGCCAAATGGGCCATTGAGCTCCTCCCTTTCGAAATCATATACCGACCACGCCGAGCTATTAAATCTCAGGTGTTGGCGGATTTTGTGGCCGAATGGACGGAGGCCGAGCTCCCTAGAGAGTACAGTTCGTATTCACATTGGACGATGTACTTCGACAGCTCCAAAATGCTCGCCGGACTGGGGACTGGAGTGGTTCTCACATCTCCCACCGGCGACAATATCCGGTACGTACTGCAGATTATGTACACCGACTCTAACAACGCAGCCGAATACGAGGCTCTGTTGCATGGACTTCGGATGGCAGTGTCAATGGGTGTATAGTGGCTCGAGGTAAAGGGAGACTCTAATCTCGCCATCTCTCAAGTCAACGGCGAATTTGACACAAAAGACCCAAAAATGACAGCATATTGCAATGCTGTCCTAAAAATATCCGCCCGGTTTGAGGGGCTGGAGTTCCATCATATCTCTAGAGATAGCAATCAAGCTGCCGATGTCCTTGCTCGAAGGGCGCTAAACGCGATCTCGTTCCTGAGAACACCTTTCTCGAATGACTCTTCAAGCCGTCCGTGGTGTGGTAGGATGACGGCAATGACGCCGATACCAACGACTCGGGAAAGATCATCCCCCCAATCAGCGAACCAGACGAAGGAATTATTGGGGACTCGGCAATCGAAGAAACATCTTCGGCCCATGAAGTCATGGCAATAATCGCGCCATGGACTGCACCCTTCCTCGCCTATCTTCTCCGCCAAGAGCTACCCGATGACCAGACTGAGGCAAGGCGCATAATTCGGCGATCTAAAGCCTATAAGGTCCATGAGGGTGAACTTTACAAGAAAAGCACCACCAGAGTCCTCCAAAGATGTATAACTGAAGAGGAGGGGAGACAACTCCTGGCCGAGATTCACGCTGGCATGAGCGGTCACCACGTGGCAGCTCGGGCCTTGGTCAGCAAGGCTTTCCGAGCTGGGTTCTTTTAGCCCACCGCCCGCTCAGACGCCCAAACATTGGTTCAACATTGTGTTGGTTGCCAGCTCTTCGCAAATCAAAGTCACATGCCCCCCACGGCTCTTCGGACTATACCGATCACTTGGCCTTTTGTGGTCTGGGGGCTGGACATGGTCGGACCACTTAAAAGGGGGACCAAGAAAAAGAAGTATTTACTTGTTATGGTAGAAAAATTCACAAAATGGATTGAGGCGAAACCTGTAACCTTAGCCAAGTCCGGGCCGGTCATCGATTTCATATCCGGGGTGGTTCACCGTTACGGTGTCCCCCATAGCATAATAACGGACAATGGATCCAATTTTACTGCCCAGGAAGTAAAGGACTGGTGCGCTAACTTAGGCATTAAGCTTGACTATGCCTCTGTATACCACCCACAGTCCAATGGACAAGTCGAGCGAGCTAATGGCCTAATTTTGAGTGGCATTAAGCCCCGTTTGGTCCGATCTTTGAAAGAGTCCGACTGCCACTGGGTTGAGGAGCTCGACTCCATATTATGGGGCCTGCGCACCACTCCCAATCGATCCACGGGCTATACGCCGTTCTTCATGGTGTATGGGGCAGAGGTTGTTCTCCCCAGCGACCTTATTCACGACGCACCTCGCGTGCGCATGTATGAAGAAAAGGAGGCCAAGCTGGATCGGCAAGATGACCTGGATGCCCTGGAAGGAGAGCGCGACGTAGCTCGGGCTCGTTCTGCCTTTTATCAGCAGCAATCCAGACGCTATCAGAGCAGGGAGGTACGAGCGAAGGCTTATAACGTGGCGACCTCGTCCTGCGCCTTCCGGAGAAGCAGAAGCACAAAGTATCGCCCAAATGGGAGGGGCCCTTCATAATTGATCAGGTACTCGCAGGGGGAGCGTACCATCTCCGCGACCCAAAGGACAATCGCCTCGAACAAAACCCATGGAATGCAGCTCGGCTTCGGTGTTTCTATGGCTAGACCAATGTCATCACCCTCTTTGGTTTATCCTTCTCGGATTTATATTTTCTTTTTCTCATTTGGCTAGTATTTCCCAGGTTGTGTTCGATCACGCCGAGCTACGTTAAGTTTTTCTCGGCAAAACATCTTCAAATGCACCACACGTTTTTTACCTGGGGGCTTCCTTTACGAAGCCAGTAATACATTCTCTGTGCAACCATCAGTTTTGTCATGTTTGCAACCTTCCTGTATCGTTTTAAAGCCATCATATGCATCAATTTGACTTAAGATTTGGCCAAGCTGGGTTGCCTCGCTCCTGTGCTTACCCCCTACATTCCTGATTGTTCGGCTAGGGAGTAAAGGGAGCACCTCTGCGATTGTTACGTCCGGGTTACCCGGGTGCGTACCTCAGACGGGTGAAGCCGAAAGCTAGCGTTCTTAAGAATATAATTGGTCGGCCATGAGGGAAGTGAAAATAATTGGTAGTTCTTACCAGATTCCGGGGTTATTTTCCCGAAGTAACCATTACCTGTATATTTCGGGTACTAGGTTGTACGCCCATGGTCAACATGACAACCCGACGAAAGGAACCCATGGAGGAACTATTTTTTTCGAAGGATGTTTCTTACGTTAAAAAGTAATATAACATAACTCCCTAAGCGTGTTTTGTCTGTTTGGACCACATGGCCGGATTGCTTGGTTCTCCGAAGTGTTGCTCCGATGTTCTCGGATCACAAAGTAGGAAACACTCCTCGGCCGCTGGCTGAGGGGGCAGAAGCCGATGGCCGGTTAAGACAACGTTTAAAGCACGATGTGGAGAATATTTGATGTAAAGTACATAGATACATAGAATCAAAACACTACTCTCGGTCGAGGCCATATATTAAGGTCTCCAGGGCGCAATCTTCCTGGGACAACCGAGTGGCAGGCATCACTTGGTCATATACCAAATGGAGGGGCACTTCCTACCCATCCGGCCCTACCAGCCCTACCCGAGGCAAATGCCCCGGATTAAGCTTGGTGAAGCGGGTCTTAACCACCGCCCAAGCTTCCCGCGCCCCCTCCCGACAAGATGACATTTTCCACAGCTCAAAGCAGCGCCGAGCTCCTGTAAATCGATTAGCGAGTTCGGTCATCCCTTCCGGAGCCACCTCGCCAGGCCATAACGCCTTCAACATGCTCTTCATAGCTTTTCGGGCCCGCTCATGTGCGGCAGATAGCTCCTTCAGCAGGTCCCGTCCGAAGGAGCTGGCCTCCTCTTCGGGGCGTCTGGTCAGGAGAACTAAAAAGAGACATGGCATTGTTTATATTGTTGTATAATACACGCAGTCTATGTATCAAAAAACCAGGTTGCACTCACCAAACATGCCAGCTTTCAATCTCTGGTTCTCCTCCTGGGATAGAGCCAGTTGAGCCTTCAAGCTCTTCATCTCTTGGGCCTGTTGTTGATTTTCCGCCTTGAGCTTATCCCTTTCCTCATGACTTCGGGTCAGCACACGGTAGCCAGCCTCTTGCTACGACTCCGCATACCTTTGAGCTTCTCTGGCCGCGCCCAGATCCTTCTGCAGTTGATTTATCGACTCAGCTACTATGGAACAATCTTTCATTAGAACAGGTGGTCCATCGAATTCTTTCTTAGACATATTAAGTCTATTACTTACCATGTGCCTCTCTGGTCCACTTCTTGACCCCCTATAGCTCAGCCTCCACAGATTTCAACTGTGTTTGTGTTAGCCCGAGGTGTTCGGCCAACTTTTTGTTTTGCTCCCGAATAGTCTGCACGATAATAAGCATTATAACACGTCAGACCCTTAACTCGGCCGTCCCGCCCAAATTAAGGCTTGGGGGCTACTAGGTTCAGTGCTCAATAAGCAAAGGAATGATGCTTCCCCACGAAAAACTTTTTCTGAGAAGACTACTGGGTTGGGTTATGCGTCCGGTTATTAAAACCAATCGCGTACCTGCAGACTGGTGGACAGAAGTTTGGCTACTCCCTCGAGCCCCGTTCGAGCAGCTCCGAGGTACGCGTCTACCGAACTATCAGCGTTAAACTCCTGATCGGAAAACGCGGAGTGCCATAGTGACGCCTTTCGCCGTCGGTGATTCATCACGCTTTCGACCTCGGAATTGGTAACCGAGACGTCCTCTGAGTCCCCTGGATGTTGGTCCTCGGCAGGGACCTCCGAAGTACCGCCGGCTACAACCGGAGACCTCGGTCTTAGGTCACCCCCCGACACCTCTTCAACGTCCTCGGACGCAGATGGTTCTACATGTCGCCTGCGGGCCGTAGTAGAGAAAATTATTGATATTCGCAGCGGTTGTCAAAGATAAAAGATACCAAAGGTACGGTGAATACATCACCTCTTTGGAGGGGGCGCGGTTGACGTAACTCCCGCTGCCACCGCACGTTTGGACGGCCTGCGGCCACTCACTACTGGAGCCACTGGGGCCGCTCTCGCTATTGTCCGGCGCGTTGTGCGACGGCCCTTGGGAGTAGAAGTCAGCGTACTCGGAGCGACAGGTGCTGAGCGTCTTTCTCGAGAAGAGGCCTTTTTGTCACTTACAGCACAGGAGGGAAGTGTCCCGGGGTGATCGGCCAAAAGGGCCACTCTAGAGCAGTCGAGACTCTCCTGGTAGAAGACTCCCTCCTCGAAATCAATCGACGTTTCGGGATCATCGTGAAACCCAGGGTCATCAGCGCGAGAATGATTCTCTGGTTGAGGAGTAGGGCAACTCACTGTCTCGATCCAGTGCCTCCAGCTCTGCTCGGATAGATTAGATATCCAAGTAAGAAAAATCAATGCACCATCCGAACAATGAAGTGCAGTTGGACTTACTGTTTCGATGGGTTTATAGCTCGAGAAGCCATCCTTGGGCTTTAGTCAAGCGAACTCCTGCTCTTCTCCCTTGAAGAGATCGGCCAGGGCGGCTGCCATTGCCGCTTGATCGGCAGGTACTTTCCGTATGTAACGGGTCGAGTCATTCGCCCCGTTGTAACACCATAGAGGGTGCACCCTTTGTTGAAGAGGTTGAATGCACCAAGCAATGGCTGCGGCCATCACGTCAATAATGGTCAACCCGTTGTGGGCTAGCCACCTCACTTGAGCAGCTAGGAGCGTTACTTTGGCACTTTCCTCTTGGGAGGAACTCTTCGGTCGCCAGTTAAACAGCTTTTTCGGAGAGGCAAGTGAGAATTCGGGCAGCCCCCTTTGAGTTGGATCGAATAGGGGGATGACCTCAATATAGAACCACTCCGAGTTCCACTCCTCAGCATCCTTCTTGGGAGTCCCTATAGGATACCCCGTTCTGGCGATGCGCCACACTTCGACTCCGCCGACCTCGTAAATTGCCCCTCCTCGGGTGCGAGGAACGAGACAGAAGTACTTCCTCCATAACTCGAAATGGGCCTCACAACCCATAAACATCTCACAAAGGGCAACGTAGCCCGAGATGTGCAGAATTGATCCTGGGGTGAGATGGTGGAGCTGGATCCCGTAAAACTCAAGTAAACCCCTTAGGAAGGGGTGAATGGGGAAGCCTAAACCTCGCAAGAGGAAGGGCACGAAGCATACCCTTTCCTCGCCGTGTGGGGCGGGGAAGTTTTCCGCAAAGGCCTCGCCGTTCGCGGAAGTCAATCCGGGGCGGGTGGACGCGAGATCTGATACGGGTAGATACCCTTGTTTCTCGAGGCTGCTTAATCGAAGGCGGGAAACTGAGCAGCTCGCCCAGTCACCTTGAAGGGGGCCGTGAGGGCGTGAGGAGAAGCCTGGAACACTCGCCTAATTAGATTAGTTTAAACTCTGTTAAGTTATCAGAGTATGACATGTGGGCCCATTGACTAGTCAACCTACTGACTGGGCACCCCCAGCCAACGACAGGTGGGACCCACTGGTCCTATTGACCAGTCAAAGCTGACCAGTCAACTGCTGACTGGGCAGTTGACTGGGCCCCTCTGTGCGCACTATTGGGTACATTTGTGGGTACACTTAGCATTTTGTTACTTAAATTCGAATTAATAATAAATTCCAGAAAATTTAGAAAATCATTTAAAGTTTGAAAATTAACAGAAAATAAACCGTAAGTCAGATGAAAATAATTTATATATGAAAAATGATCAGAAAAATAAGACGAATCCGAATATGCCATCCACATACCTGCCACATGCCTCTAACATAACAAACATGGAACCTTCCCCTTCGGATCAGTACCGAAGAAATTGCCTGGAGCTGGGAAAATATTGCCGAATATTTTTCCTCTCCGTCTGAAATACTTAGTGATGCATTAGGGCACCCCTAGCACAACATTTTACAATGTCATGCATTGTGTTGCATTTGTATGCTTTATATTTATTGTTTCTTCCCCCTCCTTCTCTCCGGTAGACTCCGAGACTGACGCTGTCCCCGAGTACGACTACGTCGACGACGACCATCCCCTCTCAGTAAAGCTTCCAGGCAAGCAAAACCCCCTTGATCATCCAGATATCGCCCATTCTTTCTCTCTTATTCTTGCATTAGATTTTGCTACTGTTGTTGTCCTGGTAGCTCCTATTTTGATGCATAGCCTGTTTTTGATAACCTGCTGTTGATACTATATCTGTTATCCTATATGTTTAGTATAGGTGAGTTAGTGTCCCATCAGTGGCCCTACACCCTTGTCCGTGTCGCCATGCCATTCTACCTAGGTTGTCCGAGATGATGGATCATTGTACCGAAACCCGAACACCCCTTAAGGCCCTTACAATTGTACGACTCTACCGAGCAGTATCAAGTGTGATCTACCGAGGGTGATTCCTTGTATTTCACTCTCGATGTCGACTCTATAGTGTAGCAAATCTAGTGTGATCTTACTGAGGGTGATTCCACGTAGCTCACTCTCGGTGATGTCTCTGACATGCAGTATATCAAGTGTAAACCTATCGAGGGTGATTCCTCCGGTTTCACCTTGATGGTATGGACCTGAACCCCGACAGTTCCAATGATAAAGACGGGTCGGCCCCAAGGGTACCCGCGAGAGATATTGTGGCGGAATGACAGGGCAGGTGGAGACCACCTAGGAGAGAAGTGGGCCTGGTCCCTGGTCATGGTCCGCGAGTTACCTAGTCGGAGCGACGGCCCTGGTCGTCTCCGCGAGTTACTAATAATACACTAACGGATTTGGGTATTTGATCTGAGTTGGGCTACTTGCCTTTACGCACTAACCACCATGCGGGATCACGGTTTATGGGGCCCTCGGCGTCGTACGTTCCTTCCGAATGCAATCGAGATGTCACAGTTCAGATATGCGGGCTGATTGTTGGGGTGGGCTGGTTACGCCTGCTTGTGAATACAGAGGCGCGCCTGGGCCCCGGCCAGTCTCGCAACGTGCAGGAGTGCAAAGGGTGATGGGCCCATGACCCCTTCGCACTTAGGATTTAGACCGGCATGTTGACCTCTCTGGAAAGTCTAAGTTGGTCTACGACGTGTCGATCAGCCGAGGCCGGGCATTACCCAGAAAAGTGTGTCCGGCCGGAGTTAATCGAGCGTGTTGGGCAATGTGGTCCACCCCTGCAGGGAAGATATATCTATTTGAATAGCCGTGTCCACGGTAACAGGACGCTCGGAGTTGTATCCTGATCTACTACAACCAGAACTGGATACTTAATTGTTACTTAACTGATGTTCTGCTCCGGGATCGCTTTCTCGCAGGGTAGTCGAGGAAGGATCTCAGGGCGTTGATGTGAAATATACATGATACTATAAGTTATTATACGCTACTCTCTTCTGATGCTGCAAGATGCTAGTCTTCGTTAGGATAGGCTTTTCCCTCTCTACTCTGGCATTTCTGCAGTATAGTCCAAAGATATAGCCCCATTCCTTTGACACCAAGGGATACTTAGTATAGATCTGATGTAAGTCTTGCGAGTACTTCGAACGAGTACTCATGGTTGCTTTGCTACCTCTTTTCTTCTTCTTCCCGGTTGCTGCGATCAGATGATGTAGCCCAGGATCCAGAGGAGCCCGCAGGAGACTACTACTACGTGGAGCTCGACGACCAGGAGTAGTTCGGAGGCCCCAGGCAAGAGGCCTGCGCCTTTTCGATCTAGATGTCGTTGTTTTGCTCAGCCTTCTTAAGGCAAACTTGTTTAACTTCGTCTGTACCCAGACTATGTTGTTTGCTGACTGATGTATTCGGGTCCTCGTGACCCTGGTTTGTAATATATAGATTTATGTTTAAATTTGTGTCTTAGAGTTGCGTTGTGATATCTTCCCGTGAGTCTCTGATCTTGATCGTGCATGTTGCGTGTATGTTTAGTGCACGATTAAGTCGGGGGCGTCACACCATACTAAGGGGGATGTTGAAGGAGCTAATATTTACCACCACCGCACACCGCACACACACTATATCTGGATTTTGCCATCGCGAGATTCACATCCGTTGGCCCAAGCTCCTAACCAAGCACCCTCATCGCCTTCCCTCAACTCCTCGTCCACCCATCGTTCAACAACAAGACGCCATCCACCTTTCTCATCTAGTAATCATGAGTCTTTGACCACTTGTTTTGAAAACCCTAACTCGTTAGGCTGGTACCTACATGAAGAGAACAAGGAGAAATTTGTCGGCACCCAAAAAAACTCCTCAAGTGTACGATTAATAGTGAGCCTAAATTTCTTCCCTCATTACATCCATGATCTAATATACCCTTAGTTTGGTTTGGTTGCAAGCTGATAATCGACGATAGCAAGGAGGTTCCTACCTTGGAGGATTCAATTAACCAAATAATATGACATATATTATCCAGTTATCCAAAAGAAGAATCATTCTAGTCGTCATCTCTATGTAGGGCCGTCATCTCTGGATTTTGCCGCCGTGAGATTTACACCCATTGCCCCAAGCTCCTAACCCAACACCCTTGTCACCGCCCTCAACTCCTCGTCCACCCATCGTTCAACAACAAGTCGCCATGGCGCCATCCACCTTTCTCATCCAGTAATCATGACTCTTTGACCACCTGTTCCGAAAAACCCTAACTCGTTAGGCTGGTATCTAACTGAAGAGAACAAGAAGGAGAAATTTGCTGGCACTCAGAAATCTCCTCAAGTGTATGATTAATAGTGAGCCTAAATTTCTTCCCCATTACATCCATGATCTAATATACCAGTAATTTGGTTTGGTTGCAAGATGATAATCAACGATAGCAAGGAGGTTGTATTTTCAGTATTTATTAAAAAAATTCACGATATCACCAATCATATATATGATCTTGTTTCATAAACTTGAAAAATCATATACGCAGAAAATAGATTGAAACATGTCCGTGCAAAAATTGCTAGAAATATGACCATTTGTGAAGTATGGAAAACTATTTTATGATTCATTCACAATAAACAAATTATGTAGTGTGCACAACGGATTGTGCACTTTTTGTGGTATATTGCACAGTTTGCCAAGTGTCATGTGTGTGTGTGTTTTTTGGCCAATATTCACCAAGCTCAAGTATTTTTTTTGCGGGGACCAAGCTCAAGTTTCTACCTGTTCTATGCATGGATGATTCTTTTCAGAGCTTTGCTACATCCACGAAGAGTTACGTGAGAGGGAGGCTTACGGGGTGAGATGACATTGTTTAATTGGGCTTAGTGGATTAGAAAGTTTCGTAAGGTTACTTAGAAGGTCTTCGTAGGTGTAGCATTTTTGTTCTTTTCATATATATTTTCACAACTTGTAGATGTCAATTTTGCTAATTTTGAATGGAACCGTATATTCCCAGGTTCCGAAAATACTCTCCCTTGAGTATAGCAATTCTTCCAATAAAAAAAGAGAGAGAATCTAAACCTAATTGTGTCTGCATGGTTCTATCCACATCGTAACCAAGTCCCACTATACACATCTCAGAAGGGTCTCTTGAGCGCCTTGAAATCCAGAGTGTCGATGCACTCGGCGCCTTCCCTGGATCCATTGAGAAGCCTGAGCAGCTCGCTTGCCCGCTCCTTGGTGACGCCCTCGCAGCCCACCTGCAGCAGCAGGAGCAGCTTCTGGAACGCGCCGACCTGCAGCGCCTCGGCCTTGCACCCACCGTCCGCAGCTGAGAAGTTCTTGCACAGCCGCCACAGCGCTGACACGGCGAACTCGGTCGCCATGTCGGACACGTGCTGCATCTTCTTCACGATCACCGGCACGGCCAGAGCCTGCGTGCACGCCTCGTCGTGGCCCTTGCATGTGAGGAGCAGACAGTCCAGCACGGCCAGCGCCTTCTCCGTCGTGCCCTTGTCCGCGTCCACTAGCAGCTCGAGGAGGAGCTGCACCGCGCCGAGGTCGACGATGCGGGACGCCGCAAGCTCGGTATGCATGACGAGATAGTACGCGGTTACAAGCGTCGCGTATATGCCGGTGGTCTTGGACATCGCCTCGAGGCACTGCCTGTCGGATGAGGAGGCGATCTCGCGTAGAACGACGACGGCGCTGACCCGCGCTAGGGGCTCGCCGTGGGACAGGATAGACACGACGGATTCCAGCGACGCCGGGGAGGCAATGCGGCGCCTGGATTCCTCGTCAAGCGGTAAGAACACGACCAACGCCGCTAAGATCTCCTCTAGGGCCGTCGCTGGCACCACCCGCTGGCCGGCAAGATGGCAGAACGCAGATGAGAGCGCGCTGGCGGCGCTGGCGGACACGAAGCACCGGTGGTTGCGCTCGCTCTCTTTCCCGAGCGCCCTGGCCCTCGCGACCAGCTCCCGGCACCTCGGGCCATCACCACACCTCACGGCAGCGGACACGGCCGCCAGGAGCTCGGACGCGTCGAAGGCGGAGACCGGGACGCGGGGCGTGGGCACGCGCTCTACCCCGAGTCCCCGGTTGGCGACGCACCACTCCTGGATCACCCTCATCGTAGCGTGGTTAGGGACGAGCTCCTCCAGCCGTAGCGGCCGACCGGTCACGGGGCACGTGGCGTGGCCGCACTCCAGCCATCCCTCCACGCTCTCCCGGTCGTACGTGATCCCCGTCGGCGCCGTCACGGGGTCCCTCATCATGTCGAGCGATATCAGGCACAGAAAGTGGGTCGGCACGGCAGGCTCCAACTCGGCGGCGACCAACATCGGCTGGTGCCACGTCCGCCTCACGGCGAGCGGTATCTCGGCCGGTGCACCATGCGCCGCGCCGCGGAAGGCCCGAGCGCGAAAGCGGGGCAGCGGCGTGACCATCGATGGTCGCGGTACGTAGAAGAAAGCGGCGAGTTGGCGTGAGGCACTGGGCCGGTGCCGACGACGAGATGGCCTTTTGGGTGGGGGCGAGGTGAAAACGGTGTGATATATAGGTTGTGGAGGGCAATGTTGAACGTGTGCGTGCGTTCGTTTGAATGGCGAGAGCGAGGGAGGGAAAAAGAAAGGACGGGCGGGGCGGAGACTGACTTGGGAGGGTTTGTTCTTTGGGATTGGGGTTTGAATGTTGACCGTTGAACGTTTGAATTGTACACTTGCTTTTGTTTTGAGATGGAGAATGGTATTTGGCTCCGTGCAGTGCAGTGCAGCTAGCCTCATTTGTGTTCTAGTTTTTGTGTAGATGTAAGCCTATTTTTTAACACGGTACAAACGCAGGTGCTCACATACACGTATACACACTCGTCCCTATGAACGCGCGCATCCACACCCTACCGTTATGAGCACCCCCAAGATACTAAGCCGGCATAATATTTTGAGATTGACGAATTCAGCACATGAGCCTTCGTAGTCGACTAGAACGTATCCTCCCACGGAACTAACATTGCCAGAAAGCCTGAAATAAATTTAGGAAAATGCGAGCACCAGTGCCAAGTCTAGGACTTGAACCCTGATGGATTGGTTCCACCACAAAGAACCTAACCATCTGAGCTACACTCAGTTCATCGACGACATGTAAGTTGAACCGATGAATCAACATCCTGGCCAATTAGTCGTCGGTTTTTTAAACTATGGCTTGGATTGAGAAACTAGATGGTGAGCAAACTATCTGAGTTAAATGTATTTACTAAATTTAAGGAATTTCAATTCATAAGTTCCTAGGAGGTAACTTTAGTATTTGGATGGTTCTCCGGCGCGGATTTTACAAAATGTGACATGGTAATGCCAAGACGGAGCCAAAATACTATATTTTAGTATTAACAATATTTAATAGGTTTTTTGGAATAAATAAATAAGTTATTGTATTTGTTTTGAAATAAATATATAATAATAATAGGTGTATCAAGCTTTTGCACTAGGGCTAGGACGAAAAAATTGAACGAAATCGTAGCCCAACTGTTAAGGTTTTTAGTAGACCCATTGAGCCGAGTTGCCCTCGCCTAGATGTAGTCTAGATCGAACAGTCGGGTTTGTCAAGTTTATGTAGAATGCATGCCTAGGTTTTTAGATGGAAGGCTCGAAATGAACTAGATTTTAAAGTTGATAAAACAATAAATCGACTGAAAGAACATTGTAAACAACATGAAACAAGAAAAATAAAAGAAAATGACGAGGATAGTAGCTAGAGATACAGGCCCATGGTGGTGAACAACTAAAGATGTAAACAAATACACTGAACGTGCAAAATATAGCCAAACTTCGAACCGAAGATACCATGATTTCTCTTCGACGGGCAAAACTCTTCGGTTGAAGAGGGGCTACTCCTATAAGCACCAAGCATCGGCGAGCAACCAAGCTAGAGGCTTCAGACGCAAAACGACTCCAAATTTGATTAGGAACACATCAAAACCCCATTCACGTACGCTACACCATCGTCTTCATACACAATAATTCATACAAAACTTCTGACTATCCAACGGGTGATGGAATTCAGGATGGCGGCTCCAGGGAAGGAAACACCGACCAAAGGCATCGACGCTGCTAGTAACGAAACATGTCTTACAAATCTTTTGCCTTTCGCCATCCTCTAGTCTAGCGGACCTCGGCGCTGACCTAGCAAATCGAGCAACTAAGACGTAGGGAGAAAATACTAATAGCCCCCGTGGCATGTCTATTCCTATGATCCAATTGCATACTCCCTCCGGATGGAAATATAAGTCTGACACAAAAACTTAAGTCGTCAATTTAACCAGCGAAATATGTATAATATGTCACAAAAATATATGTTTAGAAACTTCAGTCGACGACGAATCTAAAAATATATTTTTATGACGTACAACATATTTTTCGCTAATCAAATTGAAGATCTAAAAACCCGTGCCCGACTTATATTCCCATCCGGAGGGAGTAGAAATTTTAATATAGTCATGTACCTCATTTTATTGTTCTTTGGAGAAGTCCAATATGACCCTTTGTCGTTTTATCTCGCTCTTTATTACTCCATATTTCTTTTGTTTATGTCCTATATGCACTCTACAAAATTCATGCGTTACAGGAGATACATAAAATATGAATTAATTATTCTTTTTTTCTGTCATCGCGAACCAAATAAACTATGGGGCGCCAGTGGCGCTCTTGCCACCGCACCTCCGTAAAGCCAGCCCGCCATGAGGGCACGCCGTCTCTTTCTTCTCCATAGCTTAGGGCATCTCCAACATCAGCCCCTGAAACAGACATAGTATTTGTCCGACGTGTCTGCGGACATCGATACGGAGCCGGACAATCAACGTTTGCCCTGAACCTCCGCCTGCAATACAAATAAATTCGGACATAATTCATGCAAACATGACGGAATTCATGCAAACACACATAGGTTCGATATAATTTACATAAACCGGACGAAATTTCGTCGGTTCAACTAAAACTTAAAAAAACCTAAATAATTTGTAGCGGACGGTGACCTCGTATGCCTCGACGGGCTGGCCGGCGGCACCTTCGTCGCCGTCCATCCCGTCGTTGTCGGAGTCGTCGGAGTGGTCCTTCCAGCGGCGGAAGGGCGCGGGGGCAAGGCTTCCATGCCCGGCCGCCGCCTAGCGCTCGCGGAGGAGCCACTCGGCTTCCTCCTGTGCGGTGCGCTGCGTCGGCCAATGCCGACCCTGTCCGGGGAGCCCTGCCGTTGCCCTTGCCGGCGGTGGTGGAGGTGTCGCTGAGCGATCACTCCTCCCTGTACTTGGCGAGCTCCCCATCGAGGTGGCGTAGTCGCCGCGCGGACGTCTCCGCAGTAGTCATCGAACGGTCCCGGGCCCAGGCCTCCGTGAGGTCGGGGTCCGCGAGGACCCAGGTCGGCATGACGTCGGACTTCGCAAACACCGCCCCTCGCGCAGCGTTGTGCCGCCTCCTTGGTCGCCCTCTCCTCCGCCGTCACGATGCTCCGCGACGAGGAGCCGCCGCCGCCGCGCCCGAGGTAGTGGAGGAGGCACTCGCGCCCCTTCGCGGTCACCGGGGGCACCTCCTCCTTCACGGCCTTCCCGCGCCAGACGCGGCGCGTAAGTGATGTCGGCTTGTCGATGCGGGCGTACCGGCTGTGCGGCGGTGATGCCGGCTCCTCCTTCATGCGGCATCCGATTTGGACGCCGCGGTTGCGTCGGGGGAGGGATCAGGCTCCGCCTTGACACGTCGGAGAGGCGGCAACGCCGGCTCCGCCTTAACGCGGTGGAGTGGTGGCGAGCGCGGCGACGGACCGCGGTCCTTGAGCGACCGCTCGAGGAGGAGCTCCAGGTGCGCCTGGTACTCCTCGTCCGTCGCGGCGGCCTCCGCGAGGAGGCGCGGCTGCTGCTGCTGCCGATCCTGCTGCTCCTCGTCATCGGATGCCGTGGAGGACGATGGCCCCGGAGAGCGACAGCGGCGGCGCCACGATCCGGATCCGGAAGGAGATCCGAAGCCACCACCTGCCGGCGCGGAGAACCAGGACTTCGGCATCGTCGACTGCGGTGAGCGGAGACGGAGAGAAGCAGAGCGGCGGTGAGCGGAGAGGAGAGGATATGAGATGTGGCGTGGATGCGCCGGAACCGTGCTTAAATAGTTGCGGCCATGCGAACGGACGGGCAGCCGGCTTCACCGGCCGGAGTAGGCTTCTCGGTCGCCGCGTCGGCATTGAAGCGGTGCCACCCGCTCGTCCGGTCGCGTCGCTCTGACCGGCATCAATGCCGTGGAGTCACATCCTCTCTGGAGCGGCATGACCGGCATTAATGCGTCGTGTGAAGAGGGTTTTTCGCGCGGAGAGAGTTTTGGGTGAGACGTGGCGGTCAGGCGCGTACGTGGCGGGCGTCCGGACTCCCACAAACCTCTCCCTAATTTGCGTCCGTTTTGCAGGAATTCGGACACGCGGACATGTCCGCGGACCGATGCGGCACCGCGTTGGATGGCTTGCATCGTCCACACACGTCGGTCTGAAGTATGTGGACGTTTTAAGGGCCCGCGTTGGAAGCTGTCTGTGTTTTCCCTCCACCACGAGATCGTTGCCGCGGCGGTCCGGCAGGGGACCAGGGAGATCGTTGCGGCGTACTACTCCTAGCAACTGTAGGCGCTTAAAAGTCAAGTCGTTTAACGTGGCGCTGTCCGCTGTGCTTGGGCGTGCTGAGCAGGCGACGACTGGGCTACTTTGACGGCGGCTGGCTCGGTGCGATCGATAGAATCCCGGCTGGTAATTACTCCGATCCAAGTCACGGGTCACAGCCAAGCTAAGCAGCTAGCCGGCCAGTGAACCGAAAGGAGAATATCGTTCACCCATCAAATGGTAGACGGACTGGGAGCCTGACTCGAACTGCTTTCTTGTCGTGACGTGGTTAGATCAGTGTTTATTTTGCTTCGTTTTCTAAAGCTTTTTTTGCTGGACTTTCAGACTTGTAGCTACGAACACGCCACTTATTTTTTGAAATTAAACACGCCGTGTTCTGGTTGGCTGTGAACCGGTACACATGCGTACGTGTGTACAACTTAAAATAGCCTGGAAAATGCGACTTTTGTACGCGCGCTTAGCGCGATCCAAGACTGGGCATCGGTTGAGTCTTTGGTTCACTGTAGACTGAGTGGATTTGTCATGTAGACATTGTTGGGAAATTCAGGTTTCAGAATTCTTGGTTAGCTAACCTCGTGGCATGAGCAGAATCAAACGGGAGATTCGTGTGCCGGTCGACTAAATTGGACCGTTTAGGGCATCTCCAACGACAGACCCGTGAAACGGACACTGTATTTGTCCGCGGATGCGTCAGCGGACAGTGATACGAGAGCCGGCCATCTAACCGTGCCCGCATACATTTCAAAGTGAATTTTAACAAACCGGACGAATTTCATGCAAACACGACAGAATTCACTTAAGTTTGGACATAATTTGCATAAAACGGATGATATTTCGTCCATTCAACTAAAACTAAAAAAAAACTTAAACTAGCTTGTAGCGAACGGTGACCTCGTACGCGTGGCCGGCATGGCTAGCGGCACTGCCGGCGCTGTCCGTGCCGCCGTCGTTGTCGTTGTCGTCGCCGTCGGAGTAGTCCTTCCAGCGGCGGAAGGGCGCGGGGGCGCGGTAGCCCTGCCTCGCCGCCCCGTCCTCCAGCGTGATGATGCTCCGCGACAACGAGGAGCCACCACCGCCGTGGCCACCGAGGTAGTGCCTTATTAATAGACTGAGACCACTGCTGGATGGTATGATTTCTCCTACCCAAAGTGCCTTTATTCCCGGGAGATTAATTTCTGATAATGCTCTCATCGCTTTTGAATGCATGCATTCTTTAAATACGTTGAAAGATGCTCGTGGTGAATATTGTGCATATAAGTTGGATCTTGCAAAAGCATATGATCGTGTGGATTGGAAATTCTTGGAACGTATGCTTCAAGCGTATGGTTTTGCCCCAATATGGATTAAATGGATTATGACTTGTGTTACCACAGTGAAATTTTCAGTACGAGTTAATGGTCAATTGCTAGACTCTTTTCATCCATCACATGGCCTTAGGCAAGGGGACCCTCTTTCTCCGTACTTATTCCTCTTTGTGGCTGAAGCCCTATTGTTGTTACTTAATGATGCTTCGGCAAGAGGGGTTATCCAAGATTTCTGCCTAAACAGATATGCTCCAGGTATATCTCACTTACTTTTTGCTGATGATAGTCTCCTGTTTTTTAAAGGTAATTTGGAGCAAGCTTTGAACATAAAAGGTATATTGTCGGCTTATGAGGAGGGGACTGGTCAATTATTAAGTCCAGATAAATGTTCCATCTTATTTGGCAAGAAATGCTCTATAGAAGACCAGGTGTCCATTTTGGTTATCCTTAAAATAACGATCGATGGATTTGAGGACAAATATCTTGGTTTGCGTGTGCCGGAAGGTCGTATGAAGGCGGGCAAGTTTCAATCTACAAAAGATAAAGCGCTCAAGCGGGCCTCAGACTGGATTGAAAAATATGCTTCTAGCGGAGTGAAGGAAATCCAGATCAAGTCTGTTATCCAGGCTATTCCGGTCTATGCCATGTGTATTTTTAAATTTCCTGCTTCACTTTGTGAGGAGTTATCCCAGATTATCAGGAAATTTTGGTGGGGCGATGAGGAGAATAGGAAGAGAACTCATTGGCTGGCTTGGGATAATATGACGAAGCCAACAAGTGAAGGGGGAATGGGTTTTCGCGACCTCAGGCTTTTTAACCAAGCGCTTTTGGCAAAACAAGCTTGGTGTTTATTGGTTTTCCCAGATTCTCTGTGCGTAAAGGTGATGAAAGCTAAATATTATCCTCATGAGCATCTTATTGATACTGTTTTCCCGCAAGCAACATCCCTTACTTGGCAAGGTATTATGCATGGCCTTGAGCTGCTGGAAAAGGGCATCATCTGGAGAGTTGTTGATGGTACTAGTATAAATATTTGGAGGGATAATTGGATTCCTAGGGAAGCTGGCCTAAAAATTTCTGGCAAGAAGAGCAGAACGAGGATTAAATGGGTGTCTGAATTATTCTTGAGTGGGTCTAGGAGTTGGGATGTTAATTTGATCAGACATCTATTTTATCCTCATGATGCAGAGGAAATTTTAAAGTTGCGTACTCTAAATTTGGGTGAGGGAGATCTTATTGCGTGGCACCATGAGAAAAGTGGTTTATTCTCGGTGAAGAGTGCGTATAGACTGGCACTGACTCTTAAGCAATCGCAGGGTGAGGTCAGGAATTCTAGTAGTGCCATGAATGGGGAACGGAGGCTCTGGAACATAATTTGGAAGACGAATGTCCCCCGGAAAATTAGAATTTTTGCTTGGAGGGCTGCTTCTAATAGTTTGGCGGTTCAAGTTAACAGGGTAAAACACCATCAAACTATTCGAGGTACGTGCTCGATCTGTGGTATTGAAGATGAATGTATTTTCCACGCATTGGTAAATTGTCCCAAGGCTCGTGCATTTCGTATGGCTTTGAAGGAAGTGTGGAATTTACCGGCCGAAGAGATTCTCAAATATTCTGGGCCTGATTGGTTTCTTATTTTATTGGATCAATTAAGTTCGCATATGCGTGAGCAAACTATATTCATGTTCTGGAGAGCCTGGCACTTGAGGAATGATTTGATTTTTGGTAAGGGGAAGGAATCCATCGCAGCCTCGGTGAGTTTTGTTCAAAATTATTGGGCATCTTTCTCGTCTTGTCATGCAAACATCTAGGTGGCTGCGGGCAACAAAGGTAAGCAAGTGATGGAAGAACCCCAGGTAACCACTAATATGGAGAGGAATGTTATTTCCTGGAAGCCTCCCACCTTGCGTTTTTACAAGATTAATGTTGACGCAAGTTTTGTGGAGGCCATCAAAGCTTCGAGCGTGGGGGTGGTCGTCAGAGACCATCATGGACAAGTTATCATCTCCTCTTGGGACTACATTGGAGTTTGCCATAGCGTCGAGGAAGCGGAACTAAGAGCGACCCTCTCCGGCCTGTATATTGGCACCACTCTTGACAAGCCCATCATTTTGGAAACTGACTGTTCTTTTGTGGCTTCTGTGTTTGGAAAAGAGTGTGTTGACAGGTCAACTCTGGCGGACCTAAAGAAGGAGGCGTTGAATGTCTCTAAGCTGATGGTGGGTATAAAGATATTCAAGATTAATAGGACGGCCAATATGGTGGCTCACGAGATTGCAAAATTCAGTTTTGATAGTAGGTCTGATGGTATTCTTTTTAATTCTGTTCCGCCCTGCGTGCCTAATTTTGTAACGAATGATTGTATGAATGTTTTAAATTAATTAATATATGGTGGGGTTTTCAAAAAAAAAAGTGAGCTTACCTCACACATTTTGAAGGGATCAACAGCAGGGCTATGTTCGACCCGGAGGCGTGGAGCAATTCCACACCATCAAAGTGTAAAATCTCCGCTTTGATTTTCATTTAAAGTAGGGTTTCGATGGCCGACTGACTGCGATGGCGAGGATGGCCAAATTGTGGCACATTCCAACTTTGTAGATCAGCGTCGTAGTGGACAACTCACATTTCTTTGAAATTCCGGTATTCTTTGAGAGTTTGGAACATGATCCTGGTTCGGCTTGGCCTATTGGAGCTTAAGAGCATCTCCAACAGCAGCCCTATAATAGGACAGCTGCCCAAAAAACCTTTTTTGCATCACTTCGGCCAAAAAACGAGCTCCAACAGCTGCCCTAAACGCAAAAAATGTGGTCCCATTTTAGGGCTGCCCTAAAAACCAGCTCAAAGTGATGTATATTTGCATCACGCGCGGCCGTGCCCAAACGGATCGCGCGGCTGGCCAACTGCCACTGAAACTTTCGCGCGCGCAGCCGCCTCTGCCTCCCGCGCCGCCGCCCGATTTCGGCTGCCGCCACCACCGCCACCGTTCCTCCGCTCGGCCCCGGCCCCGCCGCCGCCACCGCCACCTACCACGCAGCTCCAGACGGCCGCGGGCGCCCTGCCGGCTAGCCGATTTGAGGTTCGCCGCCGCATCACATTCCGCAGCGATTCCGGCCGGTCGCTGCCCTCGGCCGCCTGTAATGTCGCTCGCCGCCCCGCAGCAGGCCGCCGGCACGGACTAGTAGCTACCGGACGGCTGCTGCTGGCCTCGCGACCGCCGCCACCGAGGTGCGCCGCTTTGCTGCGTCGGCCGTCGGGAACGGCGCGTCGCCGACGTTTTTTGGCTGCCAACTTCACTTGCCGGCGGCTATGAAGCCCTTCCCGACGTGCACGCGGCCGATTCGTCCCGGCATGGTGACCACATAGGCTCCGACGCTCTGCCGGCCGGTTTCCTCCTCCTCCCACTCTAGGTGTTTGAGGAATTGTGTACAAGGTAATTTTTTTTGCTTTCTTTATTTTTTGTTGTGGAGAAATGAGTAGATGGTAATTAGAATTATTGCATTGTAGATGAGTTCAAGTGATTCGTGTTCTCCGTGCGATGATTCCTCGTCCGAAGAGGAATATGACATGACCGAAGAGGAGGACATTGCCTTGATCTTGATGATGCACAAGAACAAGAAGCCGAAGCATGGTGGTTCCGTTTACGGACGTGAGGTGATTCAGAGGGATAGGCAAGAGGCGCACGCTAGCTTGTTGTACAACTATTTTGGTCCATCTCCAACGTATCCAGAGCGATGCTTTCGCCGCCGGTTTAGGATGTCTTCGAATTTGTTCCTTCACATTGCCAACTGTGTGAAGCAACATGATCGGACCTTTGAGAAGAGGAGGAATTGCACCGGCAATCTTGGACATAGCTAGCACCATCCAGAAGGTGACTGCCGCATTGCTCATGATGGCATATGGTGTTCCGGCTAATTTCATTGATGATAACTTGGCAATGGGAGAGACCACTTCAATCTATTATGTCAAGCGATTTGCAAAGGCGGTGGTTGAGGTGTTCGGGCCAGAGTATTTGAGAGCGCCCAATGCTCAGGACACGGCGAGGTTTTGCATTGTGGAGACCAAGGTTTCTTTTTCCGATACCCTTTTTTTTGGAGGAGGCCGAAAGAACCGGTTTTCGGAATATCTCAGAAATCTCGGTATTTTACCGTCCGAAAAATTCAAATTTGTTTGAATTTTAAAAATATTGTAGCTCCGCACGTAGTGGTGCTTGTCGCAGTGGTCCGTCTGCGTTGTTGCTTCCCCGGAGTCTCGGCTCGAATCCTCCCCACCACGCGTTCCTTTTTTGCCCACGTATTAGAGAGACTAGTAGAATGCCCGTGCGTTGCCATGGGCTTTTAAATATTTTTACCGTTGCATATAAACATAATGCATATCAAGTTTTACATGTAAAAATAATTGAAATCCACATCGCACGAAATATTCTCCGATACAAAATGTAATTCGATAATGCATACATAGAAAGACATGAGATGCACAAAATAAAGAAAGTGGTACAGAAACATAGAACTCTTTATTGTGCACTATATTACAAAAGGTAGATAGCACCCGCATGACTTTTTATGCTTAACACCAATCATCTCACGAAGCATTTCCATTGTTATTAACCATTAATTAAAGACAACAGATGGAGGATTTTGTTACCTTCAAACAAATATTCCAAGATGCTACAACCAGAACCTTAATTGCATTATGCAATTGCCTAACAACTATTACATATGAAACCACAATTCCAGTGATAGACCCAGATATATAGCACACCATCCAATAAAAAATTATTATAATGCACACCATCTAACTCAAAGTCCCGCATATCAAAATTTAAACCTCCGATAGGAAACACTGAATCTCAGCAGGAAATATCAAATACATGCTTCCCTGTCCGAGGTATAAATATGTGTAATTCTTAATTGATGCACCTTTGAAATCTTCTAGCTCATATAACACCATAATTACAGTGATTGCGCCACATATTTTTTAGAAAACATACATAAGCACTTCTTCACCCTAAAATATTTTGTAGGGAGTCAATAACTGCTATTGGTAGCTAAGCCTTTGAGTATAAACACAATTTTTTCCTCAAGCTTTCTTTTGCTTCACTGAGTTGTAATTATTGCTAACAGAAACAAAAGAGAAACCACATGAGAAAAAAGAAACAAAGCAATAGGAGAAAAGGAGGCATACTACGTGGCCATGTCGCTGACCTGGCCATCGCAACCTCCGAGGCTAAGGGGCGAGGAGGTGGCAACATCAGCTCCAATGAATCGATGACACCAAAATGGTTATGGTTGTCGTCCTCGATCGTCGGCAGCATCGACTCAGTGGTCGCTCTCCTTGTATCTTCTTCCCCATGGATCGGCATTGCTTCTACATAGGATCAGGACAACAAACAGAATCAGAAATCACAAAGAATTATAGCCTAGTAATCGACAACAAAAGAGTGTGAACCAGACATTCAAACACAAGGTACAAGTGAAGGAGTCATTTTGTGCTCAATATATATGATGTAGTAATACAGATTAATTTGTAGTGTTGCATGAGAAATTTATGACACACAGTCGCAAAGGCATAAGAAATTTCATCCACACATACATATTAATCCAGAAATCATTTAAGGACAGAAGGAAAGCATAGAAAAACTGTAAGGAGCGAACAAAACCATTGTGTGATATTACTGCTCAATTATAATCGGAATATCAATAGTTGTTTCCTTCTAGTACTATCGTGCATTACCTGACACAACTAATCAGAATGCTCAGTCAGCCAAATTACGAAATATCAGTAACACATGCATATCTAATAATGATATTAGTGAACAATGCAAAAAAGCAAAGGATTCCATTTGTCGCAATTAGTACACACAACTACTACTTCATCAGTTCATATGACCAATCAGTTAGAGCACATGGTTAATTTCATTCATAGATGAACAACAGATGAACAACTAACAAAGATCAAGAAGGATCCTTACAAAAACAATGATTGGTCAGGAATTTGGGAAGGAGGGAGGGTGAAGACTGAAGAGCCAACCGCTAAGCATATGGCGATGGTGAAGACTGAAGAGCCAGAGAAAGCTGAGGTTGACCGGATGCTTCTGGTGGTAGTAAATATTTTATTTATAAATAATGGAAGATGCATGTACTGTAATGATAATGTTTGTGACCACGAGAAATATAAAGGAAAACAAATATGGTGCATAGCTAATAAAATCAAACTAAAACAAAGACCTGATTAACTACCCCCTTCCTTACTTTTCCTATCTCATTGTGCCATGCACATTACAGAGCGAGCTTCAACTATACCACATGGTTGGTACCATGAACCCACAATCAGTCACTTGCTTGAACCATGTCACTTCATTACACACCTTTAGATAAATTGATAAATGTGAGATTCCAAGAGACCTTTAGATGTGCGAGTTGCTTTTTAACCGGTTCCCTTTTTGTCTCTAGCTGCCTTGCCACTGCATATAGAGTTTAGTCTATCATTAGAAAATTCAGCTACAAGCCTACAATAATGCAACAAAAATGTGTACAAGGCATAATACTGATTGTGACTAAAAGATTCAGATTGTATAATTGTACTTGGCAAAGAAGCATTTACCTACAGGATAAAAATAAAGTAATAAAAGAAGCACAACACGCATTACTAATTTATGAATTTTCGTAAAAGAAAGAGGAAAGGGATTAATAAAGAATAGTACAAATTGGAAGCATACCCATACCCGGCTGTTCAATCCAACAGCTATCTCAAACGATAGGTTTTTTTTCTCCCAAGGGCCTCTCACATTCTTGACATGCCAGTTATTGTTTCAAACGTATAACCATCTGAACTTGCTGCAAAAGACTGTATTACTATATTGTGATAGTAGTATGAGGAATGTAAAACACAACAACAGTCCATCGCTAAAATGTTGGCACAGCCGATCTGAGCAAAGATTTCCAACACGATTTTTTTTTAACTTTTAATTTTTGAAACAGATAGAAACACTGAATTACAAGCTTAAAGATTTACCATTCATTATGAAAGCACTGGATTCATGATGCCATTCGCTTTCACCTCTTGGGCATATAATATTGTATCAAAACTGCTGGAGAAAACACGCATAAGTATATATATAATAACTGTGTATGAAGCTTAGGGGAGGATACTGAATATTAGATGCTGACAGTGACCTTTTTGACACATTTCAAGCTGAGATCATATATGATAGACGTAAACTCCTACATGAGTATAACATCCAGATCCAGTATTTGACCAACTATTGCATCGCAAACACTGTTGAGTATTGAGTACACCAAGGAGACCTACTTGCTATTTTAAAACTACACGAGGGAGCCTGCTAACTTTCAATATGACAATTTATGACAGATCCGAATAAACAAAACTGATCTATCCACACTATTTCAATATGACCCAACACACTTGTGCAATTACAGATGCCACATCAAGTCAAGAAAGGTAAAAGGCGCATGCATATACTAATTCACGATCCTGTAGCAGCAATGTAATTAACGATTTGTTATAGATGTAAAATAAAAAGGAAACACCCACAAATCCTGTCAAGATTAGAATCAACAATCAGACTTGTTCCATGATTTCCAAATACAGCAGATACCAAAATACGATCATAATACTGTCTGCCTAAGAACTAATCTGATTTCCGTCCTTATACACCCCCAGTTAACAAATCAGATGCATTGTCATCTCAAGTGAAAGCATGACATTAAGGGAAATCACCTGCGAAATAGAAAGATGTTCGCCTAACGATGCATTGGCACAACGTATATGTTCCATAAGTATCCCTCGCTTTGCCGCTTGGGCACGAGCTCAATCCTCAGACCTGCTAGCTCTATGCATCAGTCATGTGAAAATCTGCACCTAAGCCAAAAACATGGAAGAATATCAAATCAATTACTATTAAAAATGTATTGACCTTCCAAAAAACTAAGGTCTAAATAGTAGTCAACTACATGAACATCTCACAAACATGCTGATCGGCCCCCTCTTGCTCACAACCAGGTGCCGTTGAGGGGCTCTGATGATGTTCTTGATGTCCCTCAGGGCCCTCCGGTTCTTGTTCATGTCTTCATGGCCGTCTCCGACGCATATTTTACTTCCTGCACTGTCGCACCCTAGTGGTTCTCAAATCTCACGGCCTGCACATGATTCTCCATTGCTGATGGAACGCCTGTAGAAAAAGGCCAAAACAAATTTCTCTTTCAGAAACCAAAAAAACCTAGGGATCCATTGCCGCCTCCTCGGGTGCATTGATCCAGCAGCGATGAAGCAAGCGTGCGTCGAGGAGAAACAGTCATCAATTCATGTCATTGCACAGTGCAAAAAAAATATAGACCAGGAGGTGGCTACCTTGTAGAGCAACATCAACCATGTCCTTCCTGGGGAGCGGGGGAGGGGGGGGGGGGGGGGATGGGGGCGACGATGATGTGGGCACCCCCAGCCTAGGCGGCAACACCGGATGTCTAGATCCAGCCACACTCGACGGTCAGCCTCAACAACTGTGGCGGCACGGCGCGTCGGCTCCATCCTCGACCATGGGACGACGGTCATCTCTCTTCCTGGAGGCGAGCTTGGCCGCTCCCTAGCTCTATCTGTCTCTCGCCTGGCACAATGTCAAGTTGAACCTGCAATAGCAGAAGCATTTTTAGTTTCATCAATATGTGAACATATACTTGAATTGGTGGTCTAAAATCATTTGCAGGTTCAAGATAAGGAATATAGATCTTATTTGTGATATGCATACCAACATAAGGTTACTACTTAAGTGTGCTCAAAGAAATTTTCTAGTGCAGAGGAGTGATCGACCGTGAGTTGGTTGCGAGATCTTATGGGTTTCACCTCTACCCTACCCCAACTTGTTTGGGACTAAAGGCTTTGTTGTTGTTGTTGTAGAGTAGTGATTGACCGAGTATGTGTAGACGTTGTTGCATGCATATACTCTGAATATTCAGGTGTGCACAATGCAACACATAACTCTACTGACCAAGGCTAATTGCCCATCATGTAAATCCATGTAAAATTTATACACAGTGTGTGTTCATATTCCTTGGCAAAACTGATCAAATACATACAAGACAAGCTAACTGTTACAGGTTAATCAAAAGATTAGACAGCCATGTTTCGACAAAATGCAAAGAAATTCCAATTGAGCAGCATGAAAACAGATCAAAGCATGCAGTCTAGCGATACTAATGTTGTGGATGATTGCATATGACCAAAACATGGAACAGAAGGGAAAGAGTTATGTACAAAACAGACATAACATATTTAGTACTCCTATTCTGTTACCACCACATCCATCTAAATGTGCTCTTACATCCCAAATTGCACAATCAATCTGCATTGCACTAATAATAAAGTGTGCTCCAAGTGTTCGGCATTATATCCCTGTTAATTAACCCATAAAAAATTATGACGCAAGGCAATTGTTTCGGCCAAAACAAGATTGTGATCAATAGTGTCATCTTAATGGCTGACTGGAACAGCTGCTATATCTAAAAATGCAGCAAAAAATTAGAGTAGCATCTCACAGGGATCCTTGCTCTCCTTGCATGAACTTGCACATAACCAGATAAAAAAACAAAACCACATGTCATGATTCAGAAGCAAATGCATCAGAACAAAAAATGTTCAGAAGCACTTAGCAAACGAATGGCATCACCTGGATGAATGTAGTTTTTTTCTTCTGACTTGGTGTTAAATGGACTACTTGCACTGTAAGTTAGATCAGAAAAGCACAATCAGACCTCAAATAGATAGATTACACGATTGTACGCCAGGTGTCTCAGATAGACAGATTACAACCTACGACTCAAATAAATAGATCACACGAATTTGCTTGAGAAGTTTGTAGTGCCAAAAGAAAGAAAATCTTGAAAAGAAACACCAACATAACTAAACTTTACCCCGACACAATTGCAGATCCTCTGCCACTTCTTTCCTTGTACCCAACAAGAATTCAGAATATATCATAATGCAAATTACAAAAATTAGGGAGTAGCTTGAGGCCTGATTGAGTCGTAGGGGGGGAATTAGGGCAGCAGGGAAGAGGTAGCAAGATAAGAGGAACATCTACGCGTGGTGCTCACCATCGACGTCGTAGGGGGCAGGTTGCTGACATCCACCTCTCTTTGCCATGGTCTTCTTGCGCCGCTCGTTGCAGCCTGCCCTGGGGCTGAAACCGCCCTGCCCTGGGGCTGAAACCGCCCTGCCCTGGGTTTAGCGCAGGTGGCGGAGGCGTCTCCTCTGGGAGGTCTGTGGCGGTGACCCCTTACATCCGCCGCGTCGATTCCAGACGTCGTCGACGACGTCTTCTCTGGTACGTCCACGGCGGCGATCCCGTACCGTGGCGGCAGCTTTGGAAGCCAATCCCGGAGGTCGGTGGCGGCGATCCCGTACGTCGGCGGCAGCGAGATCGCGGCAGCGAGAGACGTCGATCCCGGATGTCGCCGGCGGCGTCTTCTCTGTGAGGTCGCCGGTGGCGATCTCGTGCCTGCGTCAGGAAGATCGTACGTCGGCGGCGGCGTTTACTCTGGGAGTTCTTCAAGGGGATCGAGAGGAGCTGAGTTGATCAGGTTTTTGCTTCGTTTCGTGCGGGGTGGGGTTTTTTTTGGGTGCGTGCGTAGGGGAGGGGAGACGAAAAAAACCAGACGAAAGTGAGGGACGAAAAAAAAACCGTAGAGGCTATCCTACCAAGTGAGACATTAGGAGTAGAGATACGCAGCGCAAAACTGGTCGGGGAAAGTAGCGATTCAAACCCGCGACCTCGCGCGCGTGAAGAAAGGGCCAGTTACCACCGCGCCAAGGCCCGCAATATGTAAATATCACCATACGTATCTTATTTGACCCGATACAACGTTTAAATTCAAATTCGTTTGAAATTTTTCGGATGCTAACAGTAATTCTCGTGAGGGAACGAAACTGCCGGTAACCAGTCGGTTTCCGGAAATACCGACCGGAAAAAAAAAACCTTGTGGAGACTCAGATTGCTAAGTACCGAGTGGAAGGTTTGGCATTTACTGGTGGGAGTTTGGTGTAGGGAGTAGCGGTAGAAGTGAGGGACTCTGCATTTACTGGTCCAACCCAACGAAGCTGATGATCCGAAACTTCTCAAAATATCACATTGATAGTACAGAAGTAGAGGATGGAGAGAAAGGGACGTGGAGAATGGCGTGTTTCTATGGATCAGCAAATTGTGCACTCAGGTATCAAACTTGGGATATGATGTGGTTCTTGAGGGCAGAGACGGATATGCCATGGATGTGCCTTGGGGGCTTCAATGAAGTTCTGAGACCGGAAGAGCAATTTGGCCTGATCGAGATGCACAGCAAATTAATGATTTCAGGGAGGTGGAGGACGTTTGTGGTCTTTGTGACCTTGGTTACACTGGTTTAGATTGGACCTTTGAACGGAAGATTAACAATGGACAATTTTGTCGGGTTCGCCCAGATAGAGTTTTGGCTATGGCGAGTTGGTGTGCTCTGTTTCCCCTTGCATCTGTTGAACACTTGACAGCTACAAAATCAGGTTACTCGCCTATACTTCTGCTCAATGAGATGGAAGCGGGGAATAGGAGAATTGCTTTGCGAAAGCTGTTCCGTTACGAATATATGTGGGAATGGCATGAGCAGTTAAAAGGAGTGGTGCAGTTGGCGTGGCGGAGGCAGAACGGTTGTACAGCAGGAGACTTATGTGCGAAGCTAAAATCAATGGCAGGATCCGTGATGATTTGGAGTAAGGGCTCCTTTGGGAAGTCAGTTCTGAACTCTGAGACTTGAGAAGGAAACTTCAGGAGTTGAGAGCACTGCCTACACGGGTGGGGTCAAGTTATGAGGAAATTAAAGTTGAACACTCCTGCCGCCCTCAGCCCAGCCCGCTCCAGCTCCCTCCTCCCTTCGGAGATGGCACCGGCGCGACCTGGGTCGCGGAGCTGCAGGGATGTCGTGGGGGATAGCGACAAGGATGAGCAGGCCCTACAGCCGCCGATGGAAGGGGATAGCAACACTCGATTCTTTCATCAGAAGGCAAGTGGTCGTAATAAGAAAAACAAGAGTTTGACTTGAGAAACCGGATGGATATTTTTGTGAAATCCGGGGGAGCTAGATGGTATGGCGAGAAATTTCTTCGAACAGCTTTATCATGACGAATAAACTATGGGCATTGAGGAAGTGCTATCTCATGTGCCAAGGAAAGTTCTTGATGATATGAACATGCTGTTAAGTAAGCCGTATGAGGCTGAGGAGGTGAAGACATTTCTGTTCCAAATGTATCCGACCAAGTCCCTAGGGCCGGATGGATTTCCTGCCCATTTTTACCAACGGCACTGGGATGTATGTGGAGAAGATGTCACAGCAGTGGTTTTACATTTGCTGAATGGAGATGCTTTTGAGGAGGTAAACATGATGTTCGTTGTTTTAATCCCAAAGGTTCAGAACCCAGTCTCTTTAACTCAATTTCGGCCAATATTAGTCTGTGCAACGTGGTATACAAGATTGCATTGAAAGTTGTCGCAAATAAATTGAAGTAAGTACTCCCGGACGTGAAGTTTTTGCGCTCGGGTGAACAGTAAAAATCGAAAAAATATTTAACAATTGTTCAAAAAAATATAATTTTTTTATGGCAAACTTTGAAAAATGTTTTAAGAGCTAGCAAAGTTTCATCATAGAGCTAGCAAAGTTTCATCATGAAATCACATTTATGGAAGTCGTGGCAAAAAAAACGAAATCGATACTCTGAAAATGCTATTTTCGAAAGCATTTTGGAGCACTAATTTTTTTTTTGCTACGACTTCCACAAATGTGATTTCGTGCTGAAATTTCGCAAGCTCTTAGAACATTTGTCAAAATTTGCCGTAAAAAAATTTCAGATTTTTTTGAACATTTTTTAAATGTTTTTTGAGTTACTGTTCATCCCGAGCTCATTTGAGCTCGGGTATAGAAGGGCCCTTTCGCTCCCAACATTATTTCTGAACAGCAATCATTGTTTGTCCCTGGTCGTTTGATCACGAACAATATTATTTCTGCCTATGAATGTTTGCATTCCATGACTAGAAGCAAAAAGAGGTCGCATTGTGCCTTGAAGTTAGATATGATGAAGGCTTATAATAGAGTTGATTGGGCCTATCTGAGGGCAATTATGCTAAAGCTTGGATTTACTTCAAGATGGGGGGACTTGGTGATGCAATGTGTATCATTTGTTTCATTTTCTGTGTTATTCAATGGCGGACCAACTGAAGAATTTATGCCAACGCGAGGGATCAGACAGGGCGATCCAATTTCCCCTTATTTATTTCTGTTAGCAGCAGAGGGTTTGTCTTGTCTGTTGAACTCAGGAGTGTATGATGATGTGGCAGTAGTGCAGGCAGCAGCCACGGCTCCTATAGTTAATCTTCTACCAGCTTACTGAATTGATGCATTCAGATACTCCAGAAGATGCTGCACTATGGTTGTCGAATATGAGGGAAGGGAGAAGAATTTGTTAAGATCCCGATCACTCTTTGGGCCATTTGATGGGCTTGAAGAAAGGCTATACATGAAGATGAGTACCAAAGCCCTCACTCAACCTATACCTTTATTACAAGGTTCTTTGATAATCTTCAGCTGAAAGTTCAGAAACAGAAGCAGAATGGCCAGTTGGGTGCAGGTCGACAATCACTACCGGAATAAGGCACGTTGCCGACGGCCCTGACTATGCCGACGGGGCCGTCGGCATAGATGGCGGTATGCCGACGGCTTAAGGCAAACCGTCGGCGTAGTTCGGCCGTCGGCATATCACCATCTATGCCGACGGGGGCCGTCGGCGTAACGAAGCCGTCGGCATAGTTCGTGATATGCCTACGGTGGCCGTCGGCATAGACAGGCCGTTGACATATATGGGGGCCCGTCCACCCGGTGGTTAACTGTCGTTTGACGCCGTCAAATATATGCCGACGGCCCTAACGGCAGCCGTCGGCATAGCTTTTGCCACATCATCGATCCGTGGCACGTGCCGCGTCATCGATCCAGGGCATTTGCCATCGGCATAGCTATGTATTATTATTTTTTTATTTTTTTTATTTTTTTTCTAAATTAAAATTTGATTAATTTAAATGTGCCTTATCTAAACATAAACATACATAGATACACCACGCATGTCTGTTGGGCCCAGTTTGCCGTCCGGTCAACAGTGCCAGGGTTAGACGGGACGGGGTACTTGGGGGGTAGCTATGCCGCCAGGTCTTGCCCTGGGCCCTCTTACACGTCTGGAAGTGTGGTGGCAGGTGCAAGCACCCGCCACGTGCAAGAGGGCCCAGCGCAAGACCTGGCGGCATAGCTACCCCCCAAGTACCCCGTCCCGTCTAACCCTGGCACTGTTGACCGGCGGATTTAGGCCTTTGACTTTCGCCGGACGGGGTTTGACCGATGGACATTTTCACCTAGCTGTGATAGGCCAGCCCATTGGTACACTTCGGATCAAGGTCCGGGCACAACCGACCGCAAGATTCCCTCCGTGTCTGCCCGACATGGCCGTTTCCCCCCTCCTTGCGACGGCGGCAGCGACGTCCGTGAGGGGGGTCACACTATGGAGCCGCGTGCCGGGTGCTTGCACCTGCCACCACACTTCCAGACGTGTAAGAGGGCCCAGTGTAAGACCTGGCGGCATAGCTACCCCCCCAAGTACCCCGTCCCGTCTAACCCTGGCACTGTTGACCGGGCGGCAAACTGGGCCCAACAGACACGCGTGGTGTATCTATGTATGTTTATGTTTAGATAAGGCACATTTAAATTAATCAAATTTTAATTTAGGGAAAAAATAATACATAGCTATGCCGACGGCAAAGCCGTCGGCATAGCTATGCCCTGGATCGATGACATGACACGTGCTAAAGAAATTGTGAGAAAAAAAGCAAATAAAAAAATTAACCGTCGGCATAGGTGCCCCTTATCCACTTGCGGCCGCTCCTCCTCCACTCATTCTCTCGCTCTCTCTCGATCGCCTCTCTCTCTCTCTCGCCCGCAACTGCCGCCGCCACCTACTCCGCGCCGGACCCGCCTCACCGGCGCCGTCCTAGCCGCCGGCCGGCCGCCGTCCCTCTTCCTCCTCTGGACAGCGAGGCCGCCGGCCACCCCTCTGCCTCCTCCGGACTCCAACGCCGGCCGTCCATCAGCCCACGGTGAGCATCCCTCTGCCTCCTCTTTTTTTTATGCTAATTTGCTAGATGTATTGATGATGATTGATGATGTTAGATGGATGAATGATGATGTTGCTGCTGTTAATGTTAACTTGCTAAAAAATGTTAATGAATGCATGATGATGGTCTACTGTTAATGAATGATGATGCATGCTGCTACTAGATGAATTCATGATGATGGTCTACTGTTAATGAATGATGAATGATGATGATGCTGCTGTTGCTAGATGGATGTTGATGGTCTTGCTAAAAAATAGATATTTGAGAAAAAATAGTATTTGAGAAAAAACGTTTGGCTAAAAAATGTTAACTTGCTAAAAAACGCACGGAGGGGGGAAACGCATATTAATAATGAAGATGTTGATGGCCTTGCTAAAAAATAGGTATTTGATGTGATGATCTAAGTTGTTTTGTCGGTAAAATTTACAGGCTTTGTGGTGTTGCATCTCTTTGGAGTCATCGTCGTCGAAGTTGTTGGTCCGTGATCCCGCCGCTGTTCGACTACTTCCTCTACAGCCGAGGGTGAGCTACAAAGTCACCTTCACCTCCTACGCTCTTTTAATCATGTCACTAGATTTCATTATCTCGTCAAGTCGCGTAACCTAGGCGTCTCCCGTCCGAAGGGGTTGCATCGATAAATATGCAATGCATATTTATCACCGCAACTTTTTCGGATTGTCCAGCGTTTTCCACGGACAGCCCGAGGATGTGTAGATTGGGTACGTTTTCCGTGCTCTACCCCGTTCCGAGACAGGATTTCGGCGGCGCCTCCCCGTTGTTCTCCGGATGCACATTCTATTGCCGAGACGTGTATCTGGAGAACAGCGGGGAGGTGCTACCGAAATTTTGTCTCGGAACGGGGTAGAGCATGGAGAACGTACTCAATCTACACATCCTCGGGTGGGATTAGGACCTATCTTTACCTATTAGAGATGTAGGTGGATTCAATGCCGTCAACACGGTAGAAAATAAAAATTTGATGTGATTAATTTAAATGAATCCTTAATTTTGTTGTGTGGCTCCCAATAAAGCAGAGGATGGCAGATAATCTGTGGATGTACAGTGGTTTTATTCGCCGGAATCGAGTTACACTAGAGTGGGTCGCGAGAACCGATGTGTTTTTGAAGGAGATATTCCGTCATCCAATGAGAATTATCCCACAATGCCCCAGTGCGAAATGTGAAAGTCGTCTCCGTAAAAATCAGAAGGACATGTATGAGCACCTTCGCACGCACGGATATATGCCAAACTTTGACATGCCGCCGATAAACTTTGCCGAGCGGGACCGTGGTAGAGAGGAGGTGATGCGACAACGCATCGGTGGTTATGCGGACGACGGGGTCAGAGACATGCTAGATGATGTCATTGCTGCAGAGATGGCACATGCGATTTTATTTCATAGAAAGACTGCAGCGCCTTTTCATCATGCTAGATGATGTCAGTGCTGCAGAGATGGCACATGCTGCAGAGAATACCCCGAGGAAGCAGCCGAGGCTGGGAATGTCAGAATTGCCATATCAGGTGATGGGTTCAATCCATATGGTATGTCGTCCAATGCATACAACTGCTGGCCCGTGTTTGTTATTCCGCTCAATCTCCCTCCCGGTGCCCTAATGCAACGCAAGACCATGTTCTTGTCACTCATCATTCCAGGGCTTGAATACCCGGGGAAGAATTTGGGTGTGTTTATGCAGCCACTGGTGGATGATTTGCACCATTCTTGGTACTTCCCGAGGTTGACATACGACTGAGATCTGCAGAGAAATTTCTTGATGAAAGTTTGGTTGCACTATTGCATGCATGACTTTCCCAGTTATGCCCTTTTCTGCGGATGGTGTACAAGTGGGAAGATGCCATGCCGAGTGTGCATGCAGGCTTTACGTTTAATTTGGCTAAAGAAGGGTGGCAAGTATGTAGCATTTGACCTGCATCCACAGTTCCTCCCTCCAGACCATCCAGACAGGGAAGACAAGAAGAACTTCACGAAAGGCCGGGTTGTCCATGAAGTAAACGAGATTCCAACGTTTTCGGGGGCAGATGTTCTTGCTCAGCTAAAAGCTCTCAAGCCTAAAGGTGAAGGCAAAGGCAAAGGTAAAGGAGAAGGCGAAGACGAAGGCCAAGGCAAAGGCAAAGCCAAAGCCAAAGGCTTCGAGGGATATGGTGAGACGCACAACTGGACTCACATTACCCCCTTCACGAAGCTTCCCTATTTCAAGGACCTCAAACTTCCTTACAACATCGATGTGATGCACATCGAAAAGAATGTCGCAGAGTCCCTTTTCCGCACGATCCTCAACATTCCTGATAAGACGAAGGATAACGTTAAAGCTAGAGCCGATCAACGGAAAATTTGTGATAGACCACGTCTAAACGTGAAGCCTCCCACAGGCGGTCGAAGAAACTGGTTCAAGCCAAATGCTGACTTCGTACTTAAAAAACCAGAAAAGATGGAGGTATTGAAGTGGCTCAAACACATAGTGAAGTTCACTGATGGTTATGCATCGAATATAAGTAAGGGAGTTAATCTTTCAACGGGCAAAGTGACCGGGCTGAAGAGTCATGACTATCATGTATGGATTGAGCGGATAATGCCGGTGATGGTTCGAGGCTATTTCCCCGAGCATGTCTGGCATGTGCTTGCGGAGCTAAGCCATTTCTTCCGCACGCTCTGTGCTAAAGAAGTATGTCCCGAGGTGATTAGACAATTGCATAAGAAGGCACCGGAGTTGATATGCAAGCTAGAGAAGATCTTTCCGCCAGGCTTCTTTACTCCGAGGACACATCTCATTTTGCACCTCGCGAACGAGGTATTGTTGGGGGGCTGTGCAGAATCATTGACAGTACGGCCCTGAGAGACAGAACAAGCATCTCCGACACAAATGTGGAAACAAAGCTAAGATTGAAGCTTCCATAGCTAAGGTAGTTATCCTAGAGGAGGTGTCAGACCTCAGGACATCGTACTATCCAGACCACGTTCCCACTCTGCATAATAAGGTGCCTCGATACAATATAGAAGAGCCCAAGTATATACCCAAGCTCCATCTATTCAGTGGGCAAGGTGGCAGGGCTGGGGGCTCGAAATCTTATAACATGCCACAACAAGAGTGGGAGGACCTCATGTTCTATGTCTTGCACAACATCAAGGAAGTTGAGGATGTGTGGATGAGGTAATACCACTACACCATTCCTTTATGTCTTGCACAACATCATGTTCTATGTTCACTTAGTCCCGGTCTAACACCGCTTTTCTTCTTTTAGTCAATTCGTTCATGAGGAGTGGACGGGAATGATTCCTCCTACTGAGGCGGAGGAACTTACTCTTCTCCGGCATGGAAACCCTGGAAGGAAAATTTTTGTTGCTTGGTTCATGGAGAAAGTAAACTTTCACATTCCCCTATTAAATACCTAGTTCAACATTTATTAGTTTACCGAACTAATGCACCCAGCAATTTCAATTAAACTTGTAGGGAAAAGATCAGAACATATCCATGGTTGATGAATTGAGATGGGTTTCCATGGGTTTTGACCCTCGGGTCAAGACATGTGAAAAGTATGATGTGAATGGGTATCGCTTCCATACAGAGGAGCACCAGAACAGCCTGCCTGATCCCAAGACTATAAATACCGGAGTGTACACGCAAGGTCAAAATTCAGTTGACTACTACGGAAGGGTAGAAAAAATATACGAGCTTACATTCAGCCATGGGTGCGAAACCCTAAGTCTCCCTGTGTTCAAATGTCGATGGTTCGACCCAGTAGAGGGGCTGAGACATACGCCTTCCGTTGGTTTGGTTGAAGTTAAACCATCAACCGTGTATGCCAGAGCCGATCTCTTTATTGCGGCTACCCAAGCCACACAATTTTATTACCTGCCTTACCCATGCCAGAAAGAGTACCTAAAGGGTTGGGAAGTTGTGTTCAAGGTGTCGCCACATGGTAAGCTACCGGACCCGAACGATGACGATTACTACAACATTAACCCCATGACATACGAGGGAGTGTTCTATCAAGAGTATCCTGATGATGATGTGGTCAGAAACGATGACGCTGACGCCTTGGGTAATGATGAAGTGGATCCAAACGATGACGATGCACGGAATGATGGTGAGACCATTGTTAATGAAAATGACATACTTATGCTAGAAAAGTTAAACGAAGACACTGAGGATGAGGAAGAGCCTCCACCTCCGTCAGACAACGAAGATGATATGCGTGATAGTGATGATGAGACCGATCGAGGAATCAGGTACAACAGTGATGATCCGTATGGGTTCTAGCAGATGTACGTTTCATGTCTTTGTTTTTCTATGGTTTGTTAATATGCCTTTTTATGCTTATTTATTAATGTGTTTTTTATTCCTTATTATTATGCTTTTTTCTTCATTACTAATGTACTAATTGTTTATTCTCTTTTCAATGCAGGTTCATGGGCAAGGGGAAGGCCGACGGCATGGGTTTCCTATCGAAGCTCACCATGATGACTAGTCAGAGTGGTCGACCCCGTACTCTTCCCCCCCGACTACTTGAGGATGACTCCTCATAGGGAGGTCGAGGGAGAGGTGACCCTAGAGGTGGAGGGGGTGGGGGGAGAGCCCCTAGAGGAGGACAGGGTCGGGGCCAGAAACAGCGCTCCCTCACCGACTTAGGGGTGTCCTCTTCGAGGCCCTCCTCTACTGAGGTACCCTCCTCTAGTGAGGTACCCTCTGCCGAGGAGGAGGAGGAGGAGGAGGTTCGCGAGGAGGAGGAGGTTCAGGAGGAGGAGGAGGAGGAGGAGGAGGTTGGGGAGGGGTACGAGGAGGAGGAGGAGGCAGGCGAGGAGGATGGTGGTGGCGGGGAGGATGGTGGTGGCAGCGAGGGGGTTGCCCACAACAAGGGGTGGCTATGTGGTAATGCAAAGCTCCCTCCCCTTCCTGCTACCGAGGAGCAGAAGTGGCTCATTGAGGCCAAGGGGAAAGAGTAGGTGCCACTTAATCATAATTTAATTCTTTTGCTTGTACACATGCTAATATTTTCATTCTTTTGATTGTACACATGCTCATATTTTCATTCTTTCTATCTTTTGCAGCAATTGGATAATTCCTAAAGGGGCCCGTCTTCCAAATGGCGTCATCACCGTTTTGCTGAAGGAACACTGGCCGGGGCTGTTCCGTCCGGATCCAGTCAGGCATCCTGAGCGCCGGGTTTTGGCCACGAGCTGGGACCACTGGGAAGCGGCCCCCCACCCAGACCATACCACGTATGCTAAGGCCGTGATCACAAATTTTTGGGTAAGTTCTCTTCAGAAGCACGAGTCTTGAGTTTCGTTCGTAGTTTATCATCGAATGGTTTAACTCATGGATTCTTCCATTCTGGTTTTCTGAATGATTGTAGAAATACTATCGAGTTCTTGAGGAGCACAAGTCCACTGTCGACGAGATCGTGCAGCGCCAAGCAAGGAAGAAGGCCCGTTAGATGCAGTACGAGGTGCGCTGGGTGGCCATCTCGCAATATCATCATGACGCTCTTGAGACGAAGATGACCAAGGAAGACGCGCGGAGGATGCATGTTACCTTGGAGAGAGAGGACTACTTGGCCGTAAGTATAACAGACATTTCATTCCAGCGTTTGTGGTAAATTTCATCGTTTCGTGTTGACATGCCATTATGCTTTCATTATGTAGGTGTGTCCTCCTTGGTGTTATGGAAAGGACGATGGATGGGCGGCATTGGTGGATCTATGGCTCGGTCAGGATGCAGAGTGGGCTGCTAAGAGCAAGAAAAACCGGGCTAACCGAGGGACCGACAGAACACATGGTCAGGGAAACCGGAACCACTTTAGCCACAAGAAAGTTCAGGTATATCTATTTACATGAAACATTCTTCTTCTTCTATTTACCGTCACTTTCTTATGTATCACTAACCTCTGTTTGGTAGTGCAGGAGGAGAAACTGAAGCGGACGCTCTCTGACATAGAGGCGTGGCAGATCGCCCATAGCGGAATAAGTCCAAGGAGGGCAAGGGCGACTACTACGGCAAGAGCGAGGACAACCTGAAGGCCTACGAGGAGGAGTATCTGAGGGTAAATCCTGGCACACTTGACCCCTTAAAGGAGGCTACGGACGAGAGGGTGGTGGTGGGCATAGGGCCGAAGCTTCATGGTCAGCGGGCGGTTCTGGATGCCGTGTGTACTCCTTCTATCTCCTTCACACGGCTCCGAGCTACCGACCTGAGCCTGAGCCAGCGCACGAGCACGACCAGTGCACAGTCACACTCCCTCCTAGCCCAGCAGACCAGCGTAAGTATTTTCCCTCTTATCTTCCTTTTTGCTCACTTTATTTTCCACATTGAGATGTTTTATGAGTTCATCATGTCATATCGTAGGCCTACATGGAGTACACATGCCAGGAGACCATGGCGTGGCAGGCAAGAGTTGCAGCAGTCCAGGAGCACAGCAGTCGCATGATGACGGTTACTTTAGCCTCTTTCATTTCAGTTCCATATTTGCACTTTCATTTCTTCTGACCTTCGTGTTTGCTTGGTCAATTCACATGCAGCGCGTTTTTGAGAGCATGGCGGCCGGCACGGTTCCTGTAATGGAACCACCACCACCACCTGCTGGACCTGCACCAGTGCTCCTTACCTTTGAGGAGTTTCTGGCACAGAACATGGAGACTCCGGTTAGTACATCCCCAAACTCATCAACCACTGCTTACCGTTTATTCAACACAATCATATATCCCCTTAACATGTCTTTTCGAACATCCAGGGAACGGGTGGATCATTCGTTGGTGGTGGTGCCAATGATGGCATCACTCCCGAGTCACGGAGCCCGGTCACTCCGATCCACCGAGGTGGCGGTGGCGGTAGCGGTGCCAGTCCTGGCGGTAGCGCTGCCGCAAGCAGTGACGACCTGGGCTTTGGCCGTCTGGGCGGTGAGTACCATGGTATTGGACCTCGTAGGGCTTAAGCCCTTTGTATGCTCGTAGGACTTGTGTGCTTCTCCTTATGTTTTTGTTATTGTGATGATGATGATGATGTTATTGTGATGATAATGATGACGATACTTATTGTGATGATGATGTTATTGTGATGATGATGTTATATGTATATGTGCTGTGAATTTGAATATATGTATATGTATATGTGCTGTGAATTTGAAATGAATTCAAATAGAAATCAGAAAAAAGGCAGCATCTATGCCGACGGCTTTGCCGTCGGCATAGCCACCCGCCGAGGCACCAGTGGGCGACACGTGGCACCTATGCATAGGTGCCACGTGTCACGCAACTGTACTCCCTGGCACCAGTATATACCGACGGCCTGATATGCCGACGGCTTAGCCGTCGGCATAGGTGCCACGTGTCACGCAACTGTACTCCCTGGCACCAGTATATGTCGACGGCCAGGCCGTCGGCATATGTTCAAATCTATGCCGACGGCTTAGCCGTCGGCATATGCTGGCCCCAGGGAATGCCAACATTCGCCACGTGTTAGCACTATGCCGACGGCTTAGCCGTCGGCATTGATTTGAACATATGCCGACGGCTTAGCCGTCGGTATAGTGCTGACACGTGGTGCGTTTTTATTGGGCGTAACTTGACGACGGCGCCGTCTGCCGCCGTCATACGTACGAGTTTGCCGATGGCCAATCTATGCCGATGGCCGTACGGACACCGTCGGCATAGGTACCTATGCCGACGGCAGGCCCAGGTACGCCGACGTATACGATGCCGACGGCGGCCGTCGGCATAGGTCTATCCCGACGGGATTTGGACCTATGCCGACGGCTTTGGCCGTCGGCATAGCCAGTAATCCCGGTAGTTAATCAGGCCCAAGATTTTGGACTCCACCAGAGCATGGTATGTGCAAGATACAAGTGGATAGAGGAATCTCACGGCAGGGAGTATAGGAGCTGCAAGTGCAGTCCGTCGAGATGAAACCGGGCTGTTTTTGGGTGCTTCAGCTTTTGTTTTCAGTCGACTGATAGAACTGACTGTTCTAGAGGCTACTGCATGTAGTGAAGGTCTTTCCCTTGCTACAGTGAAGGTCTTTCTCTTGCTGCAGACCTATATGTCAACAGAGTTCACCTGATTTCTGACTGTCTCTGAATTATTAAAGCCCTCAAGAATCCAGACCTGAGCAAGTACAGTATGATCCTGAAGGATGTTGCAGTCAAGAAGCAGCAGTTCCAGCAGATGCAGTTCAACCACGACATCATGTAATTTTGGTTTCGACATGTTTACCGTCGATTCTCTCAATCCAGCACATTTTCTTCAGCTCGTGAACAAGCAGTGCAGATCCCTATCTACTGGGCAATATTTTATGCACCTTGTAGCTAATTGAGTTCATGGAGATGTGCTCTCCGTGCAATCTCTGCATGCAACTGCATAAGTAACCAATAAAGTATGTGTGTATAGTGTTAGAATATTAGGCAAGTTCATGAGTAATTCCAGTAAATAATTCATGACTAAAACAATAACTAGCATGAATATGTCAAACATACTAGACGTACTAAACAACATGAACATCATCATCGAACATGCAACAACAACCATATTAAGAGATTAGATCAGATGACAGCGCACATATTGATTGTTTGTAGATGCCTCCGTTGCTGCTGGTATGATGTTGTTGACAACGATGTTGGTGACAACCTGATGCAGATGGCGCCAGAGACGACGATGAATAGCGCCGCCTGACTTGGAGGGAAGACGACCTGTGGTGATGGATGATGAGAAGTCGCGAAAGCGCTTCCCAAAAAGTTATTCGTCCTCTCCTGGTGTAGGATCACAAGGACGAGATGTTCCGGAGACCTGCCCTCCTGTTCGCCGGTGCACGCCGGCGTTCGGGATGGAGTAGACTATTGTGGCGACGCAAGCAGAGAGAGGAGGCAAAACCCAAGGTTGATTTCTGTGTGTCTTTGGCCGTGGCCGGTAAGTTGTATATATAGGAGAACCAAAGGCGGTATCGTGTCACGATCACGATCTCAAAACGACTTGGTTTCCAAGTCGTAAACTTACCGGACAAGAAACAATCAACTTGTCTGCCAAGACATCAAAAAATAAAAAGTCAAAAGGAAGTCACGCTCCTGCAAGGGCACGGACCGGATTTCGGCGGACCATTCACGCGCATGTCATGCGCCCACGCCGCCCCGGCTCCGGCCTTGGCCCGAGCCAGGCCAGGCGAGAGCGCGCGTGTGATCTTCTCTTTCTCTCCTCAAAACATCACTTAGTGTGGTGGGGGAGAACCCACTATGTAAAGAGGTCTCACACCTCCTCAACTTTCAAGGTGGGACTAAACTTTAGAACCACCACTTGCCATTTTATACATGGGCCAATTTGAGATTTCAGAAATTGTACATGGGCCTAGCCAATTATTTCCTTTCCTTACTACTTGTTTAATATACCAGTGTTTCACTAGAGGCTGTTAAGTTGAACTTCTGCCTAGAACTTTAAGCTCAATCCATCCACAACGTGACTATGGACTATGCTTAAGCTACATCCATCCACAACTTGACAATGGACTATGCCTTGAATTGCAAGTTTTGTGTGAATAGGTTTCACTCAAAGTCTTGACCAGTACCTGGCTGCCAGTAGGCTACCCCGCGGTTTGGAGCATATATGTCGTACTTCCTGCTTTACAATTATTTCCTTTCCTCACTACTTGTTTAATATACCAGTGTTTCAGCAGAGGCTGTTAAGTTGAACTTCTGCCTAGAACATTAAACTACATCCATCCACTACTTGACAATGGACTATGCTTAAGCTACATCCATCCACAACTTGACAATGGACTATGCCTTGAATTGCAAGTTTTGAACTTTAAGCTACGTCCATCCACAACTTGACAATGGACTATGCCTTGAATTGCAAGTTTTGTGTGAACAGGTTTCACTCAAAGTCTTAACCAGTACCTGGCTGCCAGTAGGCTACCCCGCAGTTTGGAGCATATACGTCGTACTCCCAGCCTTACAGCTCTAAGAGTTTTGTATCTTCACCTAGAGAGGGTTACATGTTACTTTCCTCTATTAACCAATAGCCCGAGCCCAAACCCGGCGATGCGAGGCGAGGCGCGTGTGTAGTCTTCTCTTTCTCTCCTCAACACATCACTTACTGTGGTGGGGAGAACCCACTATATAAAGAGGTCTCACACCTCCTCAACTTCCAAGGTGGGACTAAACTTTAGAACCACCACTTGCCATTTTATACATGAGTCAATTTGAGATTTCAGAAATTGTACATGGGCCTAGCTCATTATTTCCAACATATAGCACATATTCTACACAAGCAAAATTCACAAATTCAAAAGACATAACCAACATAGTAGGCCAAGAATGGAATCCACAAGAATAGCGTGTACCACAAAATTACTTATCACCAACGGTTAAAAGCTTTTACCATCCCCGTCAATTCAAGGTTGACATTTATGTACAAGACAAAAGAACACCAAAGACAATGGGAAAAAGAACCACAAATTTCATGGCTACCAGGTATTTAGGTATGACAATTATCATTCCCTTCCAAACGTTATTGATCATGTACAGCAAACTAGTTGTATTTGTATGTTCTAAGATTTTTCTAATCACATGCCCAATTAGATTATTAAAAAAATGGAAGCTGAAGCTGTAGGGATCAAACTAAAAAAATGGATAGTCTCAAATCACCTAACCACTTCACGAGTTTTTTTTCCTTAATGGTCTGGGTGGTGGTGTGTGTGGGGGGGGGGCACCTAAATATCATCGAAAAGACATGAAAGCCAGCGGTTTAGATTACACAATGTTCAAGAAATCAGTAACTGTTAGCTGCTTAGTCAGCTTGGGATTAGCAATTAATCGGTGAATCGGCCTATTAACTGGATTAATTGGTCAACCATTAATCGGTAGATTAAACAGGAACCTGCCAACATATATCTACTTTTTTTGTTGTATTATACCATACTTCCTTGCTCCCAGCTATGTAATATACCAAAATATTATACTCTAGGCATATAAAAAAATATAGACAAGAGGTAAATTTGATAATTCTATGCATCCAAACCTACAAAATCTCAAATTTTGAAATTATCAATAAAACATTTAAACTTGTCCACATACTTGTCAACATACAACCACACAATTTGCTACAAATAACAAACCAACCCAATGGTTCTATCCACTAGTCTACGAATTTGCAATCTATAATCTACTAATCTATGAATGTTGGATTCTCCACTGGGTGAGAGGATGAAGATGGTAGTACCTTGCTTGCTGGTGATGCCATGGAGGAAGGGGTTGGACAGCTGTAGGGAGGGGTTGGGGATGAGCTGGCGGTTTGGGCGATGTGGAGCAACGCATAGGAGAGGATGGGGAGTAGCCAACCAGAGGGGATGGGGACCAGGCAGGAGACCGGAGCGGCGGAACTGATGGACCTTGAAGGTGTAGCATGATTGCTGGCACCGACGATGACCTGGCTAGCCACCATCTAAGTTGGGAGGGGATGAGAGGAGCGGGAGGGGCTGTGTGGAGGGCCAAACCCTAGCTATTGAGGAGCAGGAGGTGGCTGGGATAGGTTATGGGTCAAAATTTTGGGCTTTGGTTGCCGACCATTTAATGGGCCAGACACGATTAATTGGTCTGACAGGTCTGTTAATCGGCCAGGCAAGTTAACGCGACGAATATGTGCTATTCGATTCAGCCACCCTACGAGTAGTGAGTAACTGGCCCGTTAACTAATTAATCGGCCGGATTCGTTAACAGCGAGATTACAAAGCAGGGGAATAGGGAGGGGGAATTTTCATCATGGGTTCCAAAGAGGGGGCTAGGCGCCATTTTGAAGCCTCGGCATCACCGTGATCGTCACGGTGCGGAGGCACAGTTGCCACAACGCAGTGTCGTCAAGACATAGCTGCTTGCACACGAACACGTCACCGTGTACCCTCGACGCCGGGGGTGACGCACCGCAACTCATGTCGAAGCAGACCCAGCTAGAAGCGCGGTACACAAGCAATCCGGCGGGCGCTTTTGTAGGCCCGAAACCCCGCTCTCCCGGGAGGGACCCTGTCAGGGCGCGCGGCGGCTATGGGCTGCCCTAGGTCGACCTGATCGCCCCTAGGGCCTTGTGGATCGCTGCCCTCTAACACGAAGAATGAACGAAGAACGAGAAGAAGAAAAACAAGGGAGAAGGTAAAGGTAAAGGTAAAAAGTGATAGATTGATAGATCGATTGTGTGTTGTTAAATCGGCCATCACCTCTCATCTATTTATGAGGCGGCTGGACTTTCTGTACAAGAAAAGGACTCCAAATCCCGAACAGTACTCCAAATACCGAATCTCAGTAATTCGAGCACAGCTTCGGCCCCCGAGATGAGATCAGATGGCAATGACCCAAACATCAGAGTTGTTCGTTTCGACGATACGAAACTTTTTTATGTTGAAAACTTTTTCATTTGAGGCCATCTTCATTACGTTTTCTGCCATTCCAAAAATTGGTATAAACAGAAGCATCTCTGAAATTGTCATAACCTTCGCATCTGGGCTTCGTTTTGGACCAGCTTTATATCTATTTCGATCTTCTCTGAGAGAGCCATCCAATGGTGACTTTAAATCATAAATTTGGCTTCATCTTGCGATAGCTTCAAGCCACTCTTTAGGATGATGCCACTTTTGAGTGTCAACACATGCCCCCCTGTTTTTTGGCAAAGCTTGCGTGCCAAAAAATAACTTGTATCATTCTTGTTCTAAAGATGATGTCAACACTCCATTGGCCATTTTATATACTTAGGATGATAAGTCTATGTCGGCTATTGCTTGTTTGAACTTCTTGATGAGAACTTGGGTGAAACCTTCTCAACTCTTTGCTTAGTTTTAATCCAAGGACTTGAAAAGAATACCATTAACACCCCGGCGATAAAATTCCATTTATCAATATGCATCTCCAAGCCATCTACCGAACCATCTTGTCCACCCTTCTGCTAGTTTCTTGCATATAATCAATAATGAGCTTTCTTCAATCCTTGCTCTCGCCTGCATAAAAATTTCATTAGTGGCCGAAGCGGTGGGCTCCAGTTCGTCCTTACCTATGTCGGAGAGGCTAAGCATCGGCTATTGATAGATATGCAATACACCATGATCAACAAGGTAGCCGGATTCTTGTTGCGCCAACTCATTTGCTCTCTAATTTTCATCTCTTGATATTTGAGCAATACTAAAGAAACCAAGGTGAAAATTATCTCTAGACATGCCTCAAGATAAATAATAAGTGATTTGTTGAAACACTGATAATCCTTGGATATTTGTTGCACTACTAACAATGAATCACAGAAAGCGCTATAGCAACCGAAAGCCCCAAACCGAATAGTAATGCATATTCAGATTTCATTATTTGTGGAAAAATATTTTAAGCGGCATGAGGCTTCAAAAATATCATCATAAGGAGATATATAAATAACACCAACACCTTGGCCATTGCTACAAACTGAACTATCAAAACATAATCTCCATGGTACTAGAGAGATAAGGCTAATATCAATAGTATGCATGCCATCAATCTGGTAATCAATAATAAAACCAGCAATGATTTGGCCTCTCTTAGATTTCAAAGATTCGTAGGCCAAATCGTATTCAATCAAAGCATAAGCCCACTCACCAATTCTGCAACTATGAATTGGTCTATGCAACATATCTTCAATGACATCGGTTTGACAAGCTACTATGCAATCACTAGATAATAAATAAATAACGTGTCAACTTTGGGCAACACTAGTGCAGAATCGGCCTATAGTGCCGGTTCGTAAGGGCTTTTAGTCCCTGTTCAGGAACCGGCACTAAAGGGTGGGGACTAAAGCCCCCCCCCCCCTTTAGTCCCGGTTCAACATTGCCCGGGACTAAAGGCCCACCACGTGGCATGAGCCGGCGCCGGGAGCTGGGGGACCTTTAGTCCCGGTTGGTAACACCAACTGGGACTAAAAGGCACCACGTGGCACGAGCCCGCGCCGGGGGCTTCGTGGCCTTTAGTCCCAGTTGGTAATACCAACCGGGACTAAAAGGTATAGGGGTTTAGGGGCTTATGCTTTTTTTTCCTTTTAATTTTGTGTTTTCCATTTAATTCTTTTTCATTTCAAACATATTTTACGCTACTACATACTGTACACGTTATGCATATATATATAAATAGAATTTCTCGTAGAACCGATCATATATATATCATCGAATTTCTCGTACGACCATTCACATACACATATATATATATACAATTTGGTATATACAATTTCTCCTACAATTTGCGGATCATTACATGCAGGCATTACAGCTTGTAATGGAATTCTCCTTTGGGATCTATGACCTGGTCGAGCAAAAATCCCGCTATTTCCTCTTGAATTGCTCGTACGCGATCCGTTGGTAGGAGCTTGCCCCGCATCTCCCACAGCTTTAAAGAAGGAGATCAAGATGAATATATTAGTTGTGTGTATATATATTAGATCCTGAAAAAAAAATTGTGGATAGTGTTCTGGCAAACGTACCCAACGTTGTCTTTCAGAGTTTTCCATTTCGGACGTCATCATGCGAATGGTCTCGCAAACGTAGTATGCGCATAAATTATTCCCCGGCGCCTGGCTCAGCCACTTTACGAGAATAAAATTCAATCAGATAATAATTAATTAAGCATGATAATGGTATTGAAACTAGAATTAATCAAGCTAGCTAGTACTCCCTCCGTCCGAAAAAGCTTGTCCCAAGCTTGTGCCTGAAATGGATGTATCTAGCACTAACTTGGTGCTAGATACATCCATTTGAGAGACAAGCTTTTTCGGACGGAGGGAGTACTACTTAGTTACCTTGGGTCGCACCCATTTCAGCCGTTCTTTCCATTCGCCGGGGACCTCTTTGATGAACTTTTGCCAAGCCCTGCCCGCCGGCAAAGAAAATGAATAAAGGAGTTATTAATTAGTTGATATCAGGAAATGAACTAAAGAGGCCGACATAGTGCGATAATGATTGAAATTACCTGTCGAACATCCCCTTCACGATTTCGTATTCGGATGGCTCTTTATATAGTGAGTCCAGTACTTGAACTTTTCCCTTGTCAACTTCAATGATTAACAAGATCCAGTGGAAACTGCATGCGCACATGTTTGTATAATTAAGCGGGCATGTGCATAACTCATCAACTACACTTATTAACATCTAGTAAGCAAACATAGAATTTGTAGTACAAGATATAGTAACACTCACCCGAAGTTGTAAGGAAGTAGTATTTCTGGTTGGGTGTTTAGTCGCTTCAAAAACTCTAGCAAGCTGATCTTTGTGTCTTCTCTCGACCATTCAATTGACCATGTCTTTTGATTAATCGTATTTGGGTCAATGAACCCAATGCCATAGTGTCCAGCTTTTTCCATTTCATCAATCTTCATTCTGCATAATACCACAGAAAAGAATATAGTGAGGATAATTACAGGTAATGAACGAGCACAGCTAGCTAGACACTTAAATTACAGAAAGAAATCACTTACAGACAATAGCAACTGACGATAGATTTGTCGAGTGCGTCTTGATTGAATAACTGAAACATCTCTTCAAACTCAACCCACAAATCTTTTGCATGGAAGTAATGCTTTTCCTTGACTTTCACCATGAGGGACTCTCGATCGGTCTTTGCTGCTTCTTGCATGTACCACTTATGCAAATTGTACATTCTCGTTGGTAGAAGCGGGACCTGCTCAGGCTTGACCAGAGGTTGGCCGCGGACATATTTCCATTTTAGTTCCTCCTCTTTAAACACGGGGAGTTCCTCGGTGCCTAGGAGTTGTTCAACAGTGAGACCATCCTCTTTAGCCTACCTTTTATGATCGTCGGTTATTACCAGCTGATGGGCGGTACTCACATGTGTTTGTACAATGAGCGGGGGGATCGATTGCACTGCCTGTTCTCCCAGCTGGGGAACAGTTTTCCCGCTTTTTTTGCCAACTGCTTGGCTCGAGCTCGAGCTCGACTCCTTCTTTTGTTGTGCCTGATATGACTTCTTGATACAACGCTCATAGTCTGAGTCCGTATGCTTGACAGCCGGTTGAGCATTATCAATAAAGTGTTGTATGACATCCTCAGGTACTTTCTCCTTTGGCGGCGGGGGCGGTTTCGGTCCAAAATGGGCCTTCAATTGGGCAGCCACTTCGGCTTTGCTTTCCTCCTCAGTCAGGTGGTAAGGCAATTTCGGAAGAGGCTTGAGGCTTGGACCATATTTGTATTTCTTGCCTGTTGTACTGCTAGCCGCCGTAGCTGCGGTGCCTCTCTTCCGCTCTTGCCTAGGCGGCGGAGCCCGCTGAGGCGGCGGAGATGGCTGACGTGGTGCCGGACTTGGAGGCGGAGGAGTCGGCTGACGCGGTGCCGGACTTGGAGGAGGAGGAGTCGGCTGACGCGGTGCCGGACTTGGAGGAGGAGGAGTCGGCTGACGCGGTGCCAGACATGGAGGAGGAGGAGTCGATTGACGCGGCGGCGGACTTGTTGCGGCAGGAGTCGGTGGCCTTGGAAAGACGATGCAATCCTTCTTCCATAGAATGATACGATGTATGGCCTCTCCCAGTGTGCTCTCCTCGTCACCTCCAGGAATGTCAAGCTGTAGCTCATAATATCCTGACATCACTTCATCAACCCCAACACGAGCATAGCCAGCTGGAATCGGATTGCAATGGAAGGTTGCTTCAGGGGGATTTGTTAAAGCATAGCCGTCCGCCACCTTCATGGATAGGTTCTTCATTTTCATGTGTAGCTCACAAGTAGTCCTATCTTTGATATCATCCACAGGGTATCTAGCCAGCAGTGCATCATCGGCCGGGGTGGAACCCACGCTGCTTCTCGGCATAGATGGGACGGTGCTATCCAATGCTGGATCAATCTGCTCCTGCTGCCGCTGAGACGCCCTTTCCTGGCTAAGTGAGTCGATCTGCTCCTGCTGCCGCTTGAAAGCGCGTTCCAACTCCAAGTGACTAGAGTATAGGCCTTGAAGGAGGAGTGCTTCCTCCTTCCTCTTCTCCTCCTCCAGCTTCCTCTTCTGCTCCTCCTGCTGCTTCTTTCTCGCATGGCTTCTGTAATCGGCGTTCCAATCCGCAAACCCCTCAAACCATGGAACAACGCCTTTGCCTCGTGTTCTTCCCGGGTGTTCAGGATTCTTCAGGGCGCGCGTAAGCTCGTCGTTCTCTCTGTTGGGCGTGAACACCCCCGTTCGAGCTTCTTCTATTGCAACAAGTAAATCGTCCTGAGCTTTTTTAAGACTTGCCCGCTCCATAATTAGCCCTGTCTCTGGGTCCAACTTCCCCCCATGCGCATAAAACCAAGTCCTGCACCTGGGGGGCCAGTCCAATGTAACTGGAGTGACCCCTGCATCCATCATCTTTTGCTCAGCGAGATCCCACTTAGGCAGGGCCACCTGGTAGCCACCTGGCCCCAGAGTATGGTGCCACTTCTTTTTCGCAGCATTAATCTTGTTTTGTCTCGACCGTTCCTGAGCTAGTTCCGATTCCTTGAACTTCACGAAATCGTCCCAGTGATCTTTTGCCTTCTCCAGTGTTCCATTGAATTCTGGAGTCCGCTTTCCTGCTCTGACGTACGCGGCCCATATATTTTTCTTGTGGTTGTTGAATGCTATCGCCATCTTCTTAAGAGCACTCTTCCTGACTTTCGCCAGATCTGCATCTGTCAAATGATCTGGTAGGGTGAAATGTGACATGAGCAATTCCCAAAGCAGATCTTTTGCTCTTTCGTCGACAAAAGTAACTGCTGGATCTCCCTTTGCTGGCTTTTTCCATTCTTGAACGGAGATCGGGATTTGGTCCCTGACAATAACTCCGCATTGACGAGTGAACTTGGTCGCATTCTTCCTAGGTTCAAGCGGTTCGCCATTTGATTTGATGGCATCGATGTTGTACTTTACGCCAGCCTGCAACCTTTTGGCCGGGCCTCGAACTGCCCTGCCGCTTGTAGAAGATTTGCTCGATCCGGAGGGCTAAAAGAAGAAAGATCGATTCGTTAATATATACAAATCAATTAATACATGTAATGATCACCGGATGGCTTATATAATAAATATACCTCTAGCTCGCCGGTCTTTGTTATTTGAAGAACATTTCCTTCGTCATCATTGTTGTCGCCTTCATCTATTCGTTCGTCTTCATCAAACATCATACCCTCACCCGAAGGGTTCAGATATTGCGAGCCGTCATCATGATCATCTGGGCTCGGGGAGCGTATGATGTCGAACAGAGCATCTTCTCCTTCTCTGCCGGTATTGTCCATAACTTTTATTTAACTAATCCAGAAGAAAGATAAAACAATTTAGTATTCAAATTAGAATGCATGCAATCAATAAGGAAAAACTGAATCATAGTAGATAATATGCATCTCGAATAATTATTCTATCAAGAACTCCGTTCCAAAACAACTTTGAAAAACTTCGTACCATCATGCGCCTGTTACTTCCGGCTAATTATGAAGCCATGAATTTATTCAATACTTTGACACTAGACAAAACGTGACATATAGAAGGGTAGATGCATGAGATCAGAAAAAAAATTGGATCAACTTGTGCACATCCATAATGGGGGCATTCTTGATAAATCCCTTAAAGGACTAAGAGAATCTATTATATACATACATATACTAATTGCAAATACATAACAAACTTTTGCAAATACAACATTAAAATATGCAACTTTTGCAAATACTAATTGCTATACATTGGATCAAATGTCAAAATTCCTCAACGTTTTTATATCTAACATTTATCTAGCTATAACTAAAAGTATAAAAAACTAAAAAACATTCATCTAACATTTATATATCTAACACTTCATCTAACATTTCTATAACTAAAAGTATAAAAAACTAAGAAACTGAAAAACAGAAAATAAGAATATGCGTGTGTGTGTGTGTGTGTGTTCATGCATGTGTGTGTGTGTGTGTGCGGGCTCGATGGGAGGGGCGGCCATGGCAGCAGGGGCTCACAGCGGGGCGACGGCGACTGCAACGGCGACGGCGACAGCGCGCGAGGTCGAGGAGGGGCGGCGGGATGAACTGTCGGTCAAGGCGGGCGCGGGCGCGGCGTGGGCGGCGCGTCGGGGGCGGCGAAGGCGTGGGCGGCGCGTCGGGGGCGGCGACGGCGTCGGGGCAGGCGGGCGCGGGCGCGGCGTGGGCGGCGCGTCGGGTGCGGCGAAGGCGTGGGCGGCGCGTCGGGGGCGGCGACGGCGTCGGGGCAGGCGGGCGCGGGCGCGGCGTGGGCGGCGCGTCGAGGGCGGCGACGGCGTCGGGGCAGGCGGCGCATCGGGGGCGGCGATCTCCTCTGTGTAGTGGTCGAAAGCAGAGAGAAACTGAAAAAACCGCAACTAAAGGTCAATTTTTGCCAGGCCAAGCGGCGGGAAGCCAGACCTTTAGTCGCGGTTGGTGCCACCAACCGGGACTAAAGGCCCCCCTTTAGTCGCCGTTGGAGCCACCAACCGCGACTAAAGGTCTCGTGCTGCCACAGCCGCGGTGTAGGAAGTTTAGTCCCACCTCGCCCAGCGAAGGGCAGCTGCAATGGTTTATAAGCCCCGCCGCGGCTGCTCCTTCGAACTCCTCTCTAAAGCAGGCCTTCCGGGCATACCGCACCTTCGCTGCCCTGTTGGGCCTACTGGGCCTGGCGGGCCTGCATCCTGGCCCACTAGAGGTTGGGTTTCAAGTCGTATGCAGGCCGTGGTGGCCCAGTAGGTGGGCTTTTTTTTAATTTATTTATTTTTAATTTTTTTTTGCTTTATTTATTTTCTTTTGTTTCTGAGTTGTTTTTTGCTTTATTTAGAGTTTCTTTGTGAATCTTTTGTCTTTAGGTAAAAAAAATTATAAACTTTCTGTTAGTGCCAGTAGTTTTCAAATTTGGATAGTTTAAATTTGAATTATTTGAATTTTTTGTGAATCACTAGTTTGTGAATAACTTTACTTTAAAAATAGATTTTTCAGTGATTCTTTTTTCCGCTGTTTAATATTAGTGTGTTTTATCATTATATTCAAATTGGTAATTCTTAGGTTATTTAAAAAAATAAAATGCCTTTGTAACAGATGAGTTTTCGTCCGAAAGCGTGATACTTCGAAAGAGATTGTCCATTTTGTACACGAAGTGCATCCAGTTTTTGCCGTAACCCTCTCAACTTTTTAGCACATGCTATGTGGGTGAAATGATGATACCTTGCCAACTTTCAACCATTTCAGAGTTCATTTGTAGTGCTTTTCAATTTCAGGGAAATTTAGCTCAAAAAAATTCGTAAATGCATGAAATAATTTGTTTGGACATAATATTTCTTCGCGTTTCAAATGCCAAAACAGATAAGTACCCTAACTATTACAAAGATTCCCTCCGGTTTGTCCGAAGTGGGACTTTCCAGATATATAAGTCCGGAAACTCACTAGAGAAGAAAGTGATGACAGTGAAGCCGGTCACATCCCAGAGTGGGATCTTTGGGTACAAAACTTTTTCTTCGCGTGTGTCCCTTTGCGCCGTAACCATGGACAATCTTCATCGTTTAACTGGATGCTCGGGTCAATATTCACTGTGAAGGGAGCAATTTCATGAAACTTTTCATAATCTTCTGACATGTCTGTCTTGTCCTCCACTCCCACGATGTTTCTTTTCCCTGAAAGAACTATGTGGCGCTTTGGCTCATCGTATGATGTATTCGCTTCCTTATCTTTTCTTTTTCTCGGCTTGGTAGACATGTCCTTCACATAGAAAACCTGCGCCACATCATTGGCTAGGACGAATGGTTCGTCTGCGTACCCAAGATTGTTGAGATCCACTGTTGTCATTCCATACCGCGGGTCTTCCTTAACCCCGCCTCCTGTCAGATTGACCCATTTGCACCGAAACAAAGGGACGTTCAAACCACGTCCATAGTCAAGTTCCCATATCTCCTCTATGTAACCATAATATGTGTCCGTTGGCCTATTGGTGTTTGCTGCATCAAAGCGGACACCACTGTTTTGGTTGGTGCTCTTTTTATCTTGGGCGATCGTGTAAAATGTATTCCCATTTATCTCGTACCCTTTGAAAGTCAATATAGCCGAAGATGGTAACTTGGACAGCAAGTACAGCTCATCTGCAACAGTGTCGTCATGCATGAGACGTGTCTGCAACCAACCGGCGAAAGTCCCCGTTTGTTCATGTGTAATCCAGTCGTCAGACTGCTCCGGGTGTTTGGAGCGTAGAATATTCTTGTGTTCCTCGATATACGGAGCCACCAAGGCGGAACTTTGTAGAACTGTGTAGTGTGCTTGCGCCCAAGAATGCCCGTCATGGCATATTACTGAATTCTTTCCTAGCTTGCCTTTTCCACCCAGTCTGCCCTCATGCCGCGATTCAGGAACACCAATCGGCTTAAGGTCAGGAATAAAGTCAACACAAAACTCAATGACCTCCTCTGTTTCATGGCCCTTGGAGATGCTTCCTTCTGGCCTAGCATGGTTATGAACATATTTCTTTAAGACTCCCATGAACCTCTCAAAGGGGAACATATTGTCTAGAAACACAGGACCCAGAATGGCAATCTCTTCGACTAGGTGAACTAGGACGTGCGTCATGATATTGAAGAAGGATGGTGGGAACAGCAACTCGAAACTGACAAGACATTGCACCAAGTCATTCTCTAACCTTGGTATGATTTCTGGATCAATTACCTTCTGAGAGATTGCATTGAGGAATGCACATAGCTTCACAATGGCTAATCGAACGTTTTCCGGTAGAAGCCCCCTCAATGCAACCGGAAGCAGTTGCGTCATAATCACGTGGCAGTCATGAGACTTTAGGTTCTGGAACTTTTTCTCTGCCATATTTATTATTCCCTTTATATTCGATGAGAAGCCAGACGGGACCTTCATACTGAGCAGGCATTCGAAGAAGATTTCCTTCTCTTCTTTGGTAAGAGCGTAGCTAGCATGACCCTGATACTGCTTTGGATCCATGCCGTCTTTTCCGTGCATACGTTGCTGGTCCTCCCGTGCCTCCGGTGTATCTTTTGTCTTCCCATACACGCCCAAGAAGCCTAGCAAGTTCACGCAAAGATTCTTCGTCACGTGCATCACGCCGATTGCAGAGCGGACCTCTAGGTCTTTCCAATAGGGTAGGTCCCAAAATATAGATTTCTTCTTCCACATGGGTGCGCGTCCGTCAGCGTCATTCAGAATAGATTGTCCGCCAGGACCCTTTCCAAAGATTACTTTTAAATCCTTGACCATATCAAGTATATCATCACCTGTACGGTGGCGAGGCTTCTTCCGGTGATCTGCCTCACCTTTGAAATGCTTGCCTTTCTTTCTTACGGGATGCCTGCTCGGAAGAAATCGACGATGTCCCAGGTACACATTCTTCTTACATTTATCCAAATATATACTGTCGGTATCATCTAAACAGTGCATGCATGCGTGGTATCCCTTGTTTGTCTGTCCTGAAAGGTTACTGAGAGCAGGCCAATCATTGATGGTTACAAACAGCAACGCTCGCAGGTCAAATTCCTGCTGTTTGTGCTCATCCCACGCACGTACACCTTCTATACTCCACAGCTCTAAAAGTTCTTCAACTAATGGCCTTAGGTACACATCAATGTCGTTGCCGGGTTGCTTGGGGCCTTGGATGAGCACTGGTATCATAATGAACTTCCGCTTCATGCACAACCAAGAAGGAAGGTTATAGATACATAGAGTCACAGGCCATGTGCTATGATTGCTGCTCTGCTCCCGAAAAGGATTAATGCCATCTGCACTTAAACCAAACCATACGTTCCTTGCGTCATCTGCAAAGTCCTTCCACTTTCTCTCGATTTTTCTCCACTGCGATCCATCAGCGGGTACTCTCAACTTCCCGTCTTTCTTACGGTCTTCTTTGTGCCATCGCATCAACTTGGCATGCTCTTTTTTTTGGAACAAACGTGTCAACCGTGGTATTATAGGAGCATACCTCATCACCTTGGCAGGAATCTTCTTCCTGGGGCGCTCGCCCTCAACATCACCAGGGTCATCGTGGCTGATCTTATAGCGCAATGCACCGCATACCGGGCATGCATTCAAATCCTCGTACTCACCGCGGTAGAGGATGCAGTCATTAGGGCATGCATGTATCTTCTGCACCTCTAATCCTAGAGGGCAGATAGCCTTCTTTGCTTCGTACGTACTGTCGGACAATTCGTTGTCCTTTGGAAGCTTCTTCTTTAACATTATCAGCAACTTTTCAAATCCCTTATCAGATACACCATTCTCTGCCTTCCATTGCAGCAATACCAGTGTGGTACCCAGCTTTTTCTTGTCATCTTCGCAATTTGGGTACAACAATTTCTTGTGATCCTCTAACATGCGCTGCAACTTCAGCTTCTCCTTTTCACTTGCGCAGTTTCTCTTTGCATCGGCAATGGCCCGACCAAGATCATCAGCGGGCTCATCTGATGCCTCTTCTTCAGCTTCTTCCCGCATTGCTGGCTCAGCTTCTTCCCCCATTGTTGTACCATCGTATTCAGGGAACCCATGGCCAGGATAGCTGTCGTCATCCTCTTCTTCTTCATTCTCTTCCATTAGGACCCCTCTTTCTCCGTGCTTGGTCCAACAGTTATAGACGGACATGAGACCGGACTCAAACAGGTGGACGTCAATGGTTCTTGAGTTAGAGTAATTTCGATCATTCTTACAGCCAGCACATGGACAATACATAAAACCATCCGCCCGCTTGTTTGCCTCAGCCGCAACCAGAAAAGTACGCACGCCATTAATGAACTGGGGAGAGCATCGGTCATCGTACATCCATTGCCGGCTCATCTTCATTACACAACACCGAAAAGACCAAATTAATACAAGTTCATACATAAAGTTCATACACACTTGTTCTCATAAAACAACATACAAACTCTCTAGCTAAAGCATTTAAATGGAACAACAAATGCGATCAAGATCGCAACTAAGGTAACAATTGATCCAACAGCATAGTGATACCAAGCCTCACTATCAATGGCATATTTTTTAAATTTTCTAATCTTCAAGCGCATTGCATCCATCTTGATCTTCTGATCATCGACGACATCGGCAACATACAACTCCAGTTTCATCTTCTCTTCTTCAATTCTTTTCAATTTTTCTTTCAAATACCCGTTTTCTTTTTCAACTAAATTTAACCTCTCGACACGAGGGTCGGTTGCAATTTCCGGTTCACATACCTCCTAGATAAAAATATCTATGTCAACTTGATGGGCATAATTTGTCATAAACACGAAATGCAACAAATAGTTATAAAAGAGAATATACCACATCCGAATCATAAACCGGACGAGGGCCGACTGGGACGGATATCAAAGTCATGGCACTATGTATAACAAACAACGTACGGGTAAGAAAATTATTCAAGTAACTATATATCTAAATCACACAGACATGATTTTTTTTATAAAAAAGATAAGAACAAGAGCCTCATCAAGGTGGTGCCGGCGACGGGACGGTGCGGGTGATCGACGGTGGTTAGGACGGGGACGGGAAGGCACTAAGTAAACCTCACCTACATGTACAAACTAAGAGTTAATTTGAGCTTAAATTGCATATAAATCAAATAAACTACCACATATAATTACTCCCAAACTAAAACCCACAAATCACTATACTTATAGAGCATTGCAAGAGCTAATCTACCAATGAGAGATGAAAGGACAAAGTTGCTAACCTTTGTGATCACTTGGATGGATGGGGGGCCTTCAAATCTTGACAATTTTTGGGCAAAATGAAGGATGAGCTCGAGCTTTGGGGAAGAACAGAGAGGAGAGGAAAAGGGAAAGAACAGAGAGCTCGATGGCGGGCTGGACGAAGGGTTTATATAGGAAAACCTTTAGTCCCGGTTCATGACACAAACCGGGACTAAATGTGAGCTTCTAGTACCGGATCGTGCCACGAACCGGGACTAAAGGGATTGGTGGGGCCCCAGCCTGACACCAGCCTGCCACCACCTCTTTAGTCCCGGTTTGTGGCATGAACCGGGACTAAATGTGAGCTTCTAGTACCGGTTCGTGCCACGAACCGGGACTAAAGGGATTGTAGCGGCCCCAGCCTGACACCAGCCTGCCACCACCTCTTTAGTCCCGGTTCCTGGCACGAACCGGTACTAGAGGTTCAACACGAACCGGGACTAATGATGCCCGCTCGCCTAGCCGTTGGAACCGGCACTAATGGTCACATTAGTGCCGGTCCGTTTACAAACCGGGACTAATGTATCTCACGTAAAGTAGTTTTTCTACTAGTGCAAGCATAGTTTTCAATCAAAGTGTATCTTGTCTCGGTCTCCAATCGGACTAAGGATGATGTTAAAATACCACACCAACCGTGCTTATATATATTCTTAGGGCGATAGATAAATATCAGCCATTACCACAAGGTTCATGTAAACTTCATCCTCCAAAGCATGTATAGCCGAAATAAATAAATGAAATAACAAATCAAGTATTTCGGCCCTTGGATCAACAACAAAATTGTAGCTAATCGAATGTATAATTATTTGGTAATATCCTTTCATGACGTAGGAAATTGTATTGCATCCATGGATCAAAATAAGCCCATGGAGGATAACCAATCATACCTGGGGATGAATTGCATGGCATATGCATAAATGGCATGGTTGAAGAATATGAATGATGTGCCAACCGAAGATTATGTTGGGCAGACGCAAAACTTCAGCTTAGTAGTTTATCACTTCCATTCTTCTCCTTTATTTTTGTTGCACTTCTTGAAACAAAAGCTTGCACATCATTCTTGTTTGACCGCTTCCCTTAGGAACCCATGCCAAGTTCTTCTTTTCAAGTTCTTGTGCACTAAGCTTTTGTAATCTTTTCTTTTTCAAATTGATAAGCCGACTAGGCGCCTCGGCCATGATTCTGTTTCAAGCAATGGCAATTCTTTTTCGACATTGTGCACTCTCAACTCCTCTTGTTCAGATTTGGCAGCTTTATTTTCAATAATTGATTGATGCACTTCTTTGCCTTTAGTAGCCAATGTTAGCACTTTAATTGGCTCTTTATCATTTGAAACTAAATCTAAAGTAGCACACTTACGACCATCTTTCTTGACATGGTAAACTTGCTGGACCACCTCTTTCTTGTTTCTTGAGCTCCGGACCGATTCCTTTTTATTGAAACTGTCTTTAACATAGGATTGTTCATTGAATGTTGGTCTTCTTGGAGCTACATGATCTTGGTGAGATGGTCTAAAATAAGATGGAGAATGTGCCCTTGAATCATACCTGTCCCATGATGAGTATGTATAAATATTAACATTGGTAGGTATTCATGACATTGGCATTGGTGGCCCAAAAGGAGGATATGAATATGCTGCATTAAAATTCTCCTTTTGCCAATACCGGTCTTCAAACTTGCGCCTTGGGGATGATCTTGATGCTTTTGCACTATTTGGATAATAAGCACCTTTTGCTTCACTCGCCTTATGATATTTATCTAATAATTGTGCGAAAGTGACTTTTGATTTCTTGCGCTTGTGCTTATTGCGGCATTTGTCTTCTTTGGCTTTGGTTGCAACAATCTTTGAATTTTCTTACTGCCCCCCAGTATTCGGCGTCTTCATTGTAACTTCGATGGAATTCTCACTCTCAAGAATATTTTCATCGTGCTCCTGAATAATTTCTTCACCTGAAAGCTTGATTCCATCTTCTACATTTTTTACCTTCTCATCAATAAATGAATCAGCTTAAGATAGCCAATGCAATAGATTTTTGCCATCACGACCAATAGGAATAGACCGGTCATCCACTCGTGTTCCAACAAATTTCAATTGTCCTTTATCAATGGCCGGTCGTACTATTCGATGAAACATATTGAAATTCTCAATATTATGCTCGAAAAAATTATGCAACTTGCAATTCATGTCAACTACACAACTTATTCTTGTAGACTCGTGTTGGGCCTCCAAGCGCAGAGTTTTGTAGGACAGTAGCAATTTTCCCTCAAGTGGATGACCTAAGGTTTATCAATCCGTGGGAGGCGTAGGTTGAAGATGGTATCTCTCAAACAACCATGCAACCAAATACAAGAAATCTCTTGTGTCCCCAAAACACCGAATACAATGGTAAATTGTATAGGTGCACTAGTTCGGCGAAGAGATGGTGATAAAAGTGTAGTATGGACAGTAGATATAGGTTTTTGTAATCTTAAAATATAAAAACAGCAAGGTAGCAAATAGTAAACGGGCATAAAACGGTATTGGAATGCTTAGAAACAAGGCCTAGGGTTCATACTTTCACTAGTGCGATCTCCCAACATTGTTGACATAGTTGAATCATATGTAAATCCCTCACGTGCGACAAAGAGTTCACTCCAAAGTCACAAATAGCGGAGAACAAACGAAGAAATTGTTGTAGGGTACGAAACACCTCAAAGTTATCCTTCCTGATCAATCTTATGAGCCATCCCCATTAATTATCATGAACAGCCCTAGAGTTCGTACTAGAATAACACCTTAAGATACACATCAACCAAAACCCTAATGTCACCTAGGCACTCCAATGTCACCACGAGTACTCGCGGGTTTGATTATACGATATGCATCACACAATCTCAGATTCACCTATTCAAACCAACACAAAGAACTTCAAAGAGTGCCCCAAAGTTTCTACCGGAAAGTCAAGACGAAAACGTGTGCCAACCCTTATGCATAGATCCCCAAGGTCACGGAACTCGCAAGTTGATCACCAAAACATACATCAAGTGACTCAAGTGAATATCCCATTGTCACCACGGATATCCATATGCAAGACATACATCAAGTGTTCTCAAATCCTTAAAGACTCAATCCGATAAGAAAACTTCAAAGGGAAAACTCAATTCATCACAAGAAGATAGAGAGGGGAAAACTCCATATGATTCATCTATATCAACAAAGCTCGCGATACATCAAGATCGTTCCATCTCAAGAACATGAGAGAGAGAGATCAAACACATAGCTACTGGTACAAACCCTCAGCCCCGAGGGTGAACTACTCCCTCCTCATCATGGAGACCGCCGGGATGATGAAGATGGCCTCCGGTGATGCTTTCCCCCCTCCGGCAGGGTGCCGGAAAAGGGCTGTAGATGAGATCGTGGAGGTACAGAGGCTTGCGGCGGCGTAAAAACTCATCTAGGTTAACTTTCGGGGCTTTCTGAATATATATTATTTTTCAGCGTTGGAATCACGCGAAACGGAGCCACGTGGGCCCCACGAGGTACCAGGGCGCGCCTGGGGGGGTGGCGTGCCCTGGTGCCTCATGGGCACTGGGTGGCCCCCCTCAAGTGGGTCTTGGTGCAAATATTTTTTATTTGTCCAATAAAAAATCTCCAAAAAGTTTCAGCTCATTTGGAAAACTTTCATTTCTGCACAAAAAACAACACTACGGTAGTTCTGCTGAAAACAGCGTCAGTCCGGGTTAGTTCTAATCAAATCATACCAAAACCATATAGAACTGTTATAAATATGGCATGAATACTTCATAAATGATAGATAAGTTGGAGACGTATCAGCATCCCGAAGCTTAATTCCTACTCGTCCTCGAGTAGGTAAATGATAAAAGAAATAATTTATGAAGTGTGAATGCTAGCATAGTGCATAAGTTTGATCAATGATAATTTCAATCACTTTTTCTAGCATCATAACAACAACCTTTTCTCATAAAAGTCATCATGATAAAGTAGCAATTAAAAACAGAAATTTTGATGTGGAATGCTACCTATCATAATCATCATATAATCTTTTCTTTTATAGCATGGACATTGGACTTGAATGATTCAAAGCAAGATCATTATTATAACAACAATATTTATTATCTTAAAACTTCTCATGAGCAAGTAACAATTCATCACAACAATGAAGTATAAGGCATAAACTTTCTTGGAAACTAACAAACTATTCTAGTCAACAATGCAATTGCAATTCATCATATTTTCAGGAAGGGTCTCATGTAGGAGCTTTTTAGCGAGTCCACATACTCAACCATCATTTAGTCTTCTATGATTGCTAACACTCACGACATATATATGGAGCAAAAGTTTCAGCCAGACACATCGAAAGATAGGGGCTTGTGATTTCGCCTCCCAACTTATTCACCTCAAGGGTGATGTCAACAATAATAACTCATGATCACTCATATCCAACTGGATATATGTGCCTAGATCTTTCCCCACCACATGATGCTTGCAAAAGAGAAAAATGAAAAAGAAGTAGAGGAGAACACTATTGACTCTTGCATAAAAAACAAATTCATAAAAGTAAATGCATAAAAGTAAAAGATAGGCCCTTCGCAGAGGGAAGCAGAGGTTGTCATGTGCTTTTTATTTTTGGATGCACAAGCTCTTAATGCAAAGGAACATCACGTTATATTGCCCCTTGTGATAGTAGCCTTTATTTTGCAGTCCGTCGCTTTTATTTCTTTACCATCACAAGTTCGTACAACGCTTATTTCCCTTACAATAAAAGATCATACATATTTTAGGAGCAATTTTTATTGCTTTTTGCACCGATGACAACTTACATGAAAGATCTTATTCAATCCATACGTAGATATGGTGGACACTCATGAGATGAAACTGGGTTTAAGGGTTTTGGATGCACAAGTAGTATCTCTACTTGGTGCGGATTTTTGGTTAGCAAAGATATTGGGCAAGCACCACATGTTGGAGGATCTATAACAATATAACTTCTATGTGAATATGAACAAACATAATTCATTACGTTGTCTTCCTTGTCCAACGTCAACACTTTGACATAAAATACTTAATGGGGGCTCACAATCATAAAAGATGTCCAAGATAGTATGTTTGCTTGTGAATCTTCTCTTCCCTTATTAACTTTTTCATGAATTCCATCATTGAGTAATGCTATCCTTGTTAACCTCCAATAAATTTTACCACTTATACTTTTCTTTATGTAATGTCATTACCTTCCATAAGATTAGCATATGATCTCTTTCATTATTTTCATTGCAAGGAATCACACTTATCATATCCAATGATCTATGTGAAAGTTTTTATTATATCCCTCTCGAATATTCATATCTTGTGCAAATTACCATTAATATTATTAACTCTCAAAAAGATATAAGTGAAGCATGAGAATTAAAGACAAACTACTCCAAAACATATAAGCGAAGATCAATGAGTAGTGAAACAATTAAGTAGCTATGTAAGGACTCTCTGTCATTTAAAAATTTCAGGTCTTATTATTTTATTCAAAGAGCAAAGAAAACAAAATAAAATGACATTCCAAGAATAGCTCATATCATGTGAAGAAGCAAAAACTTAGGCTCAACTGAAACTGACCGATAATTGTTGATGAAGAAAGGTGGGATGCCTACCGGGGCATCCCCAAGCTTAGATGCTTGAGACTTCTTGAAATATTATATTGGGACGCCTTGGGCATCCCCAAGCTTGAGCTTTTGTGTCTCCTTAATTCCTCTCATATCACGGTTTCTATAAATCTTAAAAACTTCATCCACACAAAACTCAACAAGAACTCGTGAGGTAAGTTAGTATAAATCAACTCAAAACCTTAACATTCTCTACTGTAGCAGATCACAAAAATTATAATTAAACATTGCATACTAAATGCATCTGCATATTTAATACTCCTATCCTCAAATAGAAACATTAAACACGCAAACATATGCAAACAATGCAACTATAACAGCAATCTGCCAAAACAGAACAGTCTATAAAAGGTGAATAAGGATCCATACTTCCCTAACTCCAAAAATTCTGAAAAATTACCACGTGACAGAGAACTCATTTATGCTTACTGTGTAAAAATTTCAGATTTTTATCATGTTCTGACTATTCAGGAATATTCTGGAAATAACAGAAAACTTTCTGTTTTCAAACAGCAACACATGAACTTGCAAACTGAGCGTAGTAAAGGCTATAAATGGCATTTTATTGAACTAAAAGATACAAAACATTATTATTGATAACACCAAGTGAATATCAACAGAATAAAATGACGCTCCAAGCAAAACAATATTATGTGACGAATAAAAATATAGCTCCAAGTGAGGTTACCGATAATGTTGAAGACGAAAGAGGGGATGCCTTCCGGGGCATCCCCAAGCTTAGTTGCTTGGGTCTTCCTTCAATATTACCTTGGGGTGCCTTGGGAATCCCCAAGCTTAGGGTCTTTCCGCTCCTTATTCTCCTCGTATCGATATCTCACCCAAAACTTGAAAACTTCAATCAAACAAAACTTAACGGAACATCGTGAGAACGGTTAGTATGATAAAGAATAAACCATCACTTAGGTACTGTCCAAGACAAGATTCAAAATTGTTAACATGTAATAACTACTGTATTCTATCATTTCCACAATTTATATCTCATAATATAAGCTATGGAAACATTAAAACACGCAAACTATGCATTGAAAACAGAATCGGTCAAAAACAGAACAGTCTGTAATGATCTGAGCAACTACCATATTTCTGGAACTCTAAAAATTCTGAAAAAATAGGAAAACGTAAAAAACTTGTAAGCCAATTCCCTGTAAAAATTTCAGAATTTTTGGACGCTCCAGTAAAATCTGGGAAATTAAACACTGGAGGCAAAAGTTTCTGTTTTTGCACAGAATTGAATTAACAAGTATCCACACTATCCCAAAGGTTTTACTTGGCACTTTATTGAAAGAAAACATATAAAACATGATTACTACAGTAGATTAATCATGTGAACACACTAAAACAGAAAGGATATATATTGGGTTGTCTCCCAACACGCGCTTTTCTTTAATGCCTTTTTAGCTAGGCATGATGATTTCAATGATGCTCACATAGAAGTAAAGAATTGAAACACAATGGGAGCATCATGAATCATATGTTCCTCTCTCATAATAATTTTCAGTAGCATCATGAATGGATTCATCAATATAGCTATCACATAAAGTATTATTTTCATGATCCATAAGCATAGAATTTTTATTACTCTCCACATAAACAAATTTCTTCTCATTCATAATAGTGGGAGTATCATATGAAACTCGAATACTATAGATTGTTTCCAAATTAAAAGAGTGATGTTCAGTAAAAGGATATTCATAATTATGACAAGTTTTATAAGAATAGTCATCACTTCTTTTTATAACATAAGTATCATCACAATAATCATCATAAGTAGGAGGCATGAAATCATCATAACAAATTTGATCATTCAAAGTAGGGGGGACTAAAAGGATCATCTTCATTAAGCATAGTGTCCCCAAGCTTGGGATAAACATTAATTGCAGCAAATATGTTCTCAAAAATGTCATTGTCATCAAACATAGCATCCCCAAGCTTGTGGCTTTGCATATCATAAGCATAATCTCTTTCATCATTAATAGTATGAATAGCACCAATAGTATAACAATTATCATCATAATTTTCCAAGTTGGTGCCATAAAGATTTTCTAGATCATAAGAAGTATCATTATCTTCCCAATCATAATCATCACAACAAGTAGTAGGAATCACAAAATCATACTCAATATCATCACCCTCCACAATCATATTTGATTCATTTTCATGAGGCACAATGGTAATAGGAGCAACATTACTTGTGAGAGATACCTTTTTACCTCTACTTTTCCTTCTTTTCTTTTTCTTCTTCACCACCTCATATGTGGGTTTAATCAATTTTTCCGTGCACTTTATTGAAGAGATTGGTTGAATAAAAAGCTCCTCCTCGCTACCTGATTCATCATAAGAAAAAATAGGAGGATATTGGGAAACCTCTTCCCCTTCATTAGTATTCTCTTCATCTTCTATTTGTTTTCTTGTCTTTAAATAATTGGCAATATAAGGATTCTCAATGCAATTTACCGCACAATACTTATAAATTTCCTCTAGATCAAAATCGAGAAATCTCTTGAGATTATATTCTGGAATATCCCTAGTTATACGTTTCATTTCTTCATACCCCAGAAGCAGACTAAGTTCATTATGATGCGCAAGGGTAATCAAGTTATCACAATTTTTGGACACGATTCGATCATGAAACAATTTGCATTGGAGATTTAAATGACCACGTTCGTTGCAAAGTTCACAAGGATGGCGAGAAAAAATAAATCTTTCAGCACAATCATCTAGCCTCTCTTGCAACCCTTTAGTTTCTAAATATTTATGCATCTTACAAAATGTATTTTCCCTTTTTGGTATGCATTTGCACTCCCAATTCACTGCACAAAAATTGACATCCTTATAGGAGACATCATTATCATGACTAGTGCAATCATCATTAGTATTATGGATATTCAAAGAATTCATACTAGCAACATTGCAATCATGCTCATCATTCAAATATTTTATGCCAAACATATTATTGAATTCTTCTTCTATCAACTGAGCACAATTATCGGAATCCTTATTTTCAAGCAAGACATTATAAAGACGAATAATATGACGCAACCTCAATTCCATTTTTTAGTTTTCTTTTATAAGCCAAACTAGTGATAAACAAGAAACTAAAAGATTCGATTGCAAGATCTAAAGATATACCTTCAAGCAATCACCTCCCCGGCAACGGTGCTAGAAAAGAGCTTGATGTCTACTACACAACTTATTCTTGTAGACTCGTGTTGGGCCTCCAAGCGCAGAGTTTTGTAGGACAGTAGCAATTTTCCCTCAAGTGGATGACCTAAGATTTATCAATCCGTGGGAGGCGTAGGTTGAAGATGGTATCTCTCAAACAACCCTGCAACCAAATACAAGAAATCTCTTGTGTCCCCAACACACCCAATACAATGGTAAATTGTATAGGTGCACTAGTTCGGCGAAGATATGGTGATAAAAGTGTAGTATGGATAGTAGATATAGGTTTTTTTAATCTGAAAATATAAAAACATCAAGGTAGCAAATAGTAAATGGGCATAAAAACGGTATTGCAATGCTTAGAAACAAGGCCTAGGGTTCATACTTTCACTAGTGCGATCTCCCAACATTGTTGACATAGTTGAATCATATGTAAATCCCTCACATGCGACAAAGAGTTCACTCCAAATTCACAAATAGCGGAGAACAAACGAAGAAATTGTTGTAGGGTACAAAACCACCTCAAAGTTATCCTTCCCGATCAATCTTATGAGCCATCCCTATTAATTGTCACGAACAACCCTAGAGTTCGTACTAGAATAACACCTTAAGATACACATCAACCAAAACCCTAATGTCACCTAGGCACTCCAATGTCACCGCGAGTACCCACGGGTTTCATTATACGATATGCATCACACAATTTCAGATTCATCTATTCAAACCAACACAACGAACTTCAAAGAGTGCCCCAAAGTTTCTACCGGAAAGTCAAGACGAAAACGTGTGCCAACCCTTATGCATAGATCCCCAATGTCACGGAACCCGCAAGTTGATCACCAAAACATACATCAAGTGACTCAAGTGAATATCCCATTGTCACCACGGATATCCATATGCAAGACATACATCAAGTGTTCTCAAATCCTTAAAGACTCAATCCGATAAGAAAACTTCAATGGGAAAACTCAATTCATCACAAGAAGATAGAGAGGGGAAAACTCCATATGATTCATCTATATCAACAAAGCTCGCGATACATCAAGATCGTGCCATCTCAAGAACACGAGAGAGAGAGAGATCGAACACATAGCTACTGGTACAAACCCTCAGCCCCGAGGGTGAACCACTCCCTCCTCATCATGGAGACCGCCGGGATGATGAAGATGGCCTCCGATGATGCTTTCCCCCCTCCGGCAGGGTGCCGGTAAAGGGATGTAGATGAGATCGTGGAGGTACAGAGGCTTGCGGCGGCGTAAAAACTCATCTAGGTTAACTTTCGGGAGTTTCTGAATATATATGATTTTTCAGCGTTGGAGTCACGTGAAACGGAGCCACGTGGGCCCCACGAGGTACCAGGGCGCGCCTGGGGGGGTGGCGCGCCCTGATGCCTCGTGGGCACTGGGTGGCCCCCCTCCAGTGGGTCTTGGTGCCAATATTTTTTATTTGTCCAATAAAAAATCTCCAAAAAGTTTCAGCTCATTTGGAAAACTTTCATTTCTGCACAAAAAACAACACCACGGTAGTTCTGCTGAAAACAGCGTCAGTCCGGGTTAGTTCTAATCAAATCATACCAAAACCATATCGAATTGTTATGAATATGTCATGAATACTTCATAAATTATAGATACGTTGGAGACGTATCAGCAATACATTCGTCCTTGAACTGATGGCTCATCATGGTGATAAAAAATTCTAATATAATCATTCCTCAACAATATATCAAAGATATGATCGCACATACTCAGATCAATGTTATACTTGTCAATCTTTAGCCAATCTTGTTGTGAGAACGGCTTTGGAACTAAGCAATCAAATGGTTCAGATTTTACATCACCCCATTCGGCTATGTACTGTATTTTGCATTCTTACTCCGATGTCTTTGAATAAGAAAATACACTATCATTGGTTTCCTCAAAAGATTCAAACATTGGCTTTATGTTTCTGAGACGAAAATAGTTCGAACATACATGCCTCGTTTGAGACCAAATATAAGCCAAGTATGAAACAAGCAAAGCTACCCATGTAGATATAAACTCTAAATAAAAAAATGGAGAAAGCTTTGATTGTAATAAATTTTCACTATCGGTCTTTCTGAATGGTACAATGTGTTAACCGATGTGCATCATAATAGTTTTATTACTAACAAGCAAATTACCCTTCTTCATTGGTCTCTCAAGATTGCTTATGAGAATTTTTCTAATGGATGCATCGACAACAAAGTTATGACCAAATCTGAAAATAGGTAAATCACTCGCTAGACATACCTCTTCAAATATGTTGGGAAGCACGATGGTTGCATGACTTGAATAATATCTTGTTTCGCTTCTGGATGGCTCCCCAACACCGCGTCGTCCTATTTTTCTTGATTTCGTTCATCATTACTTGGAAGATCTTTGTCAATCGAACTTTGTTCGGCTACTTGTTCTTGTCCTTCATGCTCGTCAATTTCTATGGCACGGAACTCATAGGGCAGCAAGTAGGTTCCATTAACTTCAGAAAAATCAAGCACGGCTGTTTTGCTATGCTTGCCATGCCCTTTCTAAACGATGCTTGCCTCTTTGGATTTGATGGATTCGGAATGTATAGTATTTGATTCAGCCTTTTCAACCGAAGCACTTTCACTCTTCGAGTCATCATTATTTTCATTGATTCTACCAACTGGCAAGAGTTCTTTTCTTTGAGCCAATTTTCTTTCATTTTGCTCCTGGCGGAGAACTTGCACCCTATCCCGCAAAGCTTTAACTCCTCTCTCAATTTCAACCCGCTCTAGATCAGCTTGCCCCCCATTGCTTTTAGGATCTTTCGGCCATGAGTTATTAGTGTTGCCGAAATTTTGCAATTGTGTAGCGGGTGTATAATATGTTGCAGTACTAGGTGGAGGAGTATGCACTGTTGCAGAACCATATGTTCTCTCGCCAAATCTATCAATTGGCAAAGTTTCATCTTCTTGCAATACTCTAGCTTTTATTGCATCATAATCAGGAAACAACCCATTTTCATGTTGTTCAAGGCAAAGAGCATTAATCCTCTTATTTTAGGCTAAGCTCTTTTTTAGCGCAGCCACATCCGCTTCTGGAACGGATTGTTCCACAATACTTTCAGATTCTTTCGGCAATGATTGGTGAGTGTTGCCAAAATTCTGCAATTGTGTAGAGAATGCAGTAAACGCTACAAAATTATGTAAAGGCATATGTGCTCCTGAATAATTTTCACCTATTCGGCTATGTCCATGAAGGTGTGGAGCCGAATTATGAATATCAACAGTAGCGTAAGGTGCCGAAAAATTACTAATGTGATGTGTAGCATATGACAGTTGAGAGTAATTGGCCGAATAGCTAGTAGTAGGATGGCCAATTCTCTCATTGATCGGCATGTTTGGACTGGTATATTGCAAATTAGTTACCGATGAATAAAAAGGTGAAACACTTTCTTGCGTGCTATTGGAAATTTTAACATGGGCTGTTTCAAATTGGCTAACCGAACTCATCATGTTGTTCAATGGCATATGAATTTGTGGGGTTGCCGATGCATGAGAGTTGGAGGACACATGGTGCATGTTGCTAATCCTATATACATAAGAAGTTGATCACCACTATCCTATTTATCTCAACATGCACATATGGCACCTCACCACACATGCCACCTCATCAATTATTTTTTCCCTCTTTGTTAATTGCATGCTCCACCCAACTAGCATACTTAAGTGCACATGCAACCATGCATGCATGAAAAATGTCTAAATCAATACACAACAATGCATGGGAAAGTGTTTTACACTATACGTTAATCACATGATATTATTAATTCACATATTTGTGCTCCATACAACCAATCTCATTAGAATATATTGCAATCAGTTCCCACCGCAATGCGCGGGGTATCATCAAGTATCATAAGAAGTTGAAGCATGTATATTACTTTGCATCGGCTTTTGCTCATGATTAGATGTAAAATTGAAAATATTAGGGCTAGTCGATACAGTATACTCATTGAACAATCTAGCAACACCATATGAATTATTTGCATCTATATAAGTGAATTGGGTATTCATACCTTTGTAGATTGCAATCTCTTGACGACGATCTCTTCGTAGCAAGAACGGGCTGGAGACCGTTCGAAGCTTCGTCCCCAGCGGAGTCACCAAAAAATGTGTTCGCACATGAACACGTCACCGTGTACCCTCGACGCCGGGGGTGATGCACCGCAGCTCACGTCGAAGGAGACCCGGCCGGAAGAGCGGTACGCAAACAATCCGGCGGGCGCTTTTGTAGGCCCGAAACCCCGCTCGCCTGGGAGGGACCCCGTCAGGGCGCGCGGCGGCTATGGGCTGCCCCAGGTTGACCTGATCGCCCCTAGGGCCTCGTGGATCGCTGCCCTCCAACTCGAAGAACGAACAAAGAACGAGGAGAAGAAAAACGAGGGAGAAGGTAAAGGTAAAGGTAAAAAATTGTAGATTGATAGATCGATTGTGTGTTGTTCAATCAACCATCACTTCTCATCAATTTATGAGGCGGCTGGACTTCCCGTACAAGAAAAGGACTCCAAATCCCGCCCAAATCCTTCCAAAATTAACAGGCGGCTGGACTTCCCGTACAAGAAAAAGACTCCAAATCCCGTCCAAATCATTCCAAAAATAACCGAACTCGGATTTAGCTAGTTCTGAGACAGTAGTTCGGCTTTTGGATCGTATAGGCCACAAACGGCCTCGGATGGAGACGACCCAAAAGCAGATTTATCCGATTCGACGAGACGAACAACTTTCATGTTGAACGTTTTTCGATTCGAGACTATCTAGTGGGCCGAATCGCTGGCGCAAAACAGGTTACAACTCGCCCTACCCATCAGACATTGGTCATATGGTTGTCTGGGGCCACGGGCCACTTTTTACTCACGGTCGGGCCGCACTGCACCGGCTGCAAGTTTTGTATACGATCTTAGATTGAGATCATTCAAATATCAAAACGATCGCCTCGACGAGATGAAGACATTCCATGTAGAACACCTTTTCATCTGAGGTCGTCTTGGAGGCGTAATAGGCTAAACAGTACTTCGAATACCAAATCTCAGTACTTCGAGCACAGCTTCGGCCCCCCGAGATGAGATCCGATGGTGATGACCCAAGAATCAAAGTTGTTCGTTTTGACGATACATAACTTTTTCATGTTGAAAACATTTTCAATTGAGGCCATCTTCATTATGTTTTCTGCCGTGCCAAAAATTGGTATCAACACAACACTACTGGAATTGCACTCTACACCGAGTGCCAGAAACACTCGGCAAAGGGCCAAAAACCCTCGGCAACGGCTTTGCCGAGAGTTGCACTCGGCAAAGGCCACCCGGCATACACCTCTCAGGAAAACAGGAATTTGCCGAGAGCCAGGACACGGACACTCGGCAAAGAGTTTTGCCGAGAGCCAAACAGTGCCTCTCGGCAAAATAAAGTGACTTCACGTCCGCTAGTTCCGTTAGCTCTTTGCCGAGAGCCACGCTCGGCAAAACTGCCCCAGCCAACTGCCATGTACTCCCAGTGCATGCCACTTTGCCGAGAGCCACGCTCGGCAAAACTGCCCCAGCCTCCCAGCGCATGCCACTTTGCCGAGAGCCACACTCGGTAAAGATCCATTCCCAGTACTATTTCTCCTGCTTTTCCCTCGGATCGCTGCAGCAAAAATAGATATACAATACACAAACATGCCTTTGAAGTCTCAAAGTCTAACAACAAACTCACATAAGCATTATATAAATAGTTCGCACAAGCTTCATTTGAAATCACAAAGTAGCTCTTTGTTACAAGTGCCTACTTACTAAACAATAAAGTGGTCAATGCATGTCTACATGCGACCACATGATAAAAGCAACACCACAATTATCACGAACTGAAGGAGAATTATCAAGTTCTTCCATCCACTGAACCCGATAAGCCGTTTCTGGCTAGCACATCCACTGAACCCATCCACTGAACCCACTAATTCAGATTTTATCTTCTGGTTAAGCACATACTGATTATAATGATACTCTGCCTTCTCTCTGCTATTGAATGAGTCGTGGGAGCTTCCTTCGTAATGAAGCACTATTTCATTGCATTCAGACCATGAATCGTAGACTCCTGGACACCTACCTCTGTACACCGCATACCACTTCATCTACAAAGAAAGAGAAAAAGAGGCAGAGAAATAATGCAAGGTTAAAAAGCACATCATACATAATCCACGTAAGCATTCATCACTCATATAATCAAAAGCATTAATGATTCATATACCCAAAAGCAACATCACAAGTTCTACTCAAGTTATACTTTGAGTAGACATCAGCAACTACATTCACGACATCAGCATCAAAGTATCTAACAAGGCTACTCTTAAAATGGAACTCTAATCAGACTGGTAGTCTGTGAAGCCGGTAAGCGTGGAGTTGGAGGAGGTGGGGATCTCCCCCTCAGTGGAGGAGCAAGCGTTGTCAGGAATGGCGGTCGGCGGAATCAGTGGCAAAGGGTCGACACTCTCCTTAGGTGGTACTTCCTTCTTGGACAGATCCATAAAAAACTTAATAAGGATGAGCTGCGGGTTCTCCTTAAGGAGCGCGGCCAAGCGGTCCTCACTGGCGCGCGACTCCTTAACCGTGTAGTTGAACCTAGAGGAAGCTGCGTCATCGGTGGAAGGCATAACCTCGAGAACGATGCTAGCACCTTCTATCACACAATGAAAAATAACATTAGTATATATGGAATTCTAGGATGTCATCGCAAACTACAAGGATATGTGTGTTGAATTCGAGGATGTCAACACACATATCACTATTCCGGCTTGTTGGTTGACTTTCAGTCCTTCGAGTCTCCCCAACTCTCATCTCTCAAGTGGTGGTGTATATGGTGGGCACTCTCTCACTGACATTTCGACCGTCGGTGATGGTGGCTTCTCCTCCTTCCCCTAGTGCATTACCAAAAGGTCTAATACTAGGAGAAGAAGGAGAAGTGACCCCCACGACAACAGTCGGGATCCTTCCCTCGAGAACATTGATCTATCAAACAGGGAGCCCCATCAAAGTGAAAGTCAACCTTTAGCATAGAAGGCACGCCTTTAATGACTCGAGAACATTTCAACATAAACCATATCATCAGCACTACAGCAAAATGAAACGACTACATTGAATACTAAGACATAATTATGCAGTGCTAGGATAGACAAAACTCGGGTCAACATTACATATATCCATAGAACTAGGATAGACAACCACTACTAGGACATATATACTACTCTAATATATCAACATCATCTGGGTCTCCGTCAAGCTAGTCCTCATCCTCGTCCTCTGAGACAAGGTCAACCACCTCTGGACGTCCGCCGGAGGGGCCTGCGTCACCGTCAGTGCAGGTAGCCGGCTGCACCACCTCCCCATCATCGTCCATAAAGTAGCCGTCCTCATCGAGCTCATCGAAAAGTTGGTCGACCTCCGCTGATATTCTGGCATCCATCTCGGCGTCCTCCTTCTTCCTCTGCTCCTTCTCCTTATTGGCCCAAAAATCACCCTCCTTGGCCACGAGCTGCAGATTGGCCTCAGCATACCTAGCCATGTACTCCTCATCCATCTTGGCTAGTCGGCGTGCCTTCTCCTCCTTGCGGGAATACATCCGGTAAGGACGGGCGAGGAACCAAGCATGCTTGGCTTCCTCCGGGAAGTTCAACTCAGCCGGTTTCTGGCAATACATGAAAGCCACCGCGTCATACGCCCGCGCGGCGAGCTCAGGGGTGTCGAACGTGCCAAGCCACACCGATCACCATCGCAGGTGATCTCAGCGGCGTAGCGACCCGAGTCACGGCGTTGAACACCACAAAACCCGGTCAAGGGAGAGCGGCGCGGCGCCAACCTCCTGAACAAGTGTCATTCGACAACTGTCTCGATATCAAATTTAATTTTGATAAGTTCAAAACTAAATGAAGAATAGACAACAACTCTTCATGTGGGTTGACTTTCATTCCATCGATGCCCCCTTCAACAACTCTCACCTCTCAAGTGGTGGTATATATGTATGGTGGGGCACTCCTTGCCTGTATATTTCGACCGTCGGGGACGGTCGTTACTCCTATCCCTTGCTGCGTTACCAATGTCTCACATCAAGAGATGAGGAGCAACGACCACCTACGATAACAGCTGGTCTCTTTCCTCTCATAACATCTCTCATCTCTCAATGTTATTTCGACCGTCGGTGACGGTGGGTCCTTTCGTCCTCCCCCTGCTTTACCAAGGTCTCAGAGGAGGAGGACGAGAAAGACCGACCACCTACGAACAGCCGGTATCCTTCCTTCAACGGCATCTCATCTCTCACTCTCAGCTCTTTCAAAAGAAAGCACCATCGGAAAGAAAGTCAACACACTAAAGTAAGCCCAGATCGACCGCCATCGTCAAAAGTCGATTTTCTTCGTCCAAGAACAACTCTTATCGACACTCTCTCACGTATATATGGTGGACACTCTCTCTGGTGGTGGTATATATATGGTGGACACTCTCTCACGGGTATTTCGACTTTTGGTAATGGTCGAGCTGGGCCAGTCCATCATGCGTGACAAAGGTATATCACAGGACGAACTGGCCCAAATCGACCGCCATCGTCAAAAGTCGATTTTCTTCTGAGCAGAGGAAGCGCGACCCCCTACGGAAACAGTCGGTACCGTTCCTCTGAAAACATCTCACATGTCAAATATGATCGTCACTCACTCAAGATAAAAACTAGTACATAAAAGCTACTACAAAAAACTACTAGTCCCACTAATAGATAAAACTACTACATAAAAACTAATGCAAAAAAATTATCTACATAGCACACATAGCATCCATGCATACAACATTATAAAAAATTATCTACATAGCATCCATCCATCTATCTATCTATGCATCCATCTATCCATGCATCCATCCATCCATCTATGCATGCATCTATCCATGCATCAATCTATCCATCTATCTATGCATCCATCTATCCATGCATCAATCCATCCATCTATCTATGCATCCATCTATCCATGCATCCATCCATCCATCTATCAACAATACATCCACATGAGAGGGAAGGGGGGGAGCTCACCGAAGGGGAGGAGCTCGGTGTTGGGGGGGGCACGGGGTCGGGGGGGCCGCAGGGTCGGGGGTCGGGAGGAACTCGGTGTTGGGCGGCGCCGGGGGTGCGCGGGGGGGCGCCGCCGGAAGGGAGGGGGGCGCCGGTCGGCGGGGGGGGCACCGGTCGGGTGAGGGGGGAGCAGAGGAGGGGAGAGAGGCACGGGGAAAAGAAAATAACCGGGGAATAAGTTTAAGTGCCGGACGCTACCTTTACCGAGTGCTTGTCGGCGCGGCACTCGGAAATGTAATCAAACCTAGATCTAGATTTTCCTTTACCGAGAGTAGCTCTCGGAAAAAGTCATAACTAGATCTAGGTTTTCCACTATTACCGAGAGCCACTCTCGGTAATTACTCGAGTACTGAGCGCCACTCTCGGTAATATGATTGATTACCATCCTAAGTATGCCGCAGGGACATCACAAAGGATTTCTCATGCCACTACCGGGCATGATTTCATGTGCCGCCTTGCTGATCTGCACTTTCCGGCGATGAAACCCTAGCAGAGCAATAAATTTCTTGAATATTGCACGCGTGTCCGAAAAATGCGGGGGCGTGGCACGTGTCATGCGATTGCCTCATTTGAGAGCACGAGAAGTTTCGAGGCCAACGGAGCAACAGGACCCGCACTTCCTGCACAAACCGGACACGTTCCCTCTCGATACCCAGAGACTAGCTCGGAGACGGTGCGGTTTACAAGCGGCCTCAGGGGAGGCTTATTCGAAACACGCCCAAACTTTTAGCACACCCTACAGGGCCCATGTGATGACACCGTGCCAGCTCTCGAAGAATTCCGGCATCGTACGATTTTCCGAGGATTTCAACGGTTGCATCAGGCATGCCACCGAGGTACTTTCGGCCCCCGGTGGCAGGGCATGCCCCTCCCTCCTCTGCACAAGGCCTACGCATGCCGCAAGGACACCACAAAGTATTTTCGATGCTGCCTCTGGCATGATTTCATGCGCCGCCTTGCAGATCTGCAATTTCCGGCGATGAAACCCTAGCAGAGCAATAAATTTCTCGAATATTGCACGCGGGTCCGAAAAATGCGGGGGCCTGGCACGTGTCATGTGATGGCCTCCTTTGTGAGCACGAGAAGTTTCGAGGCCAACGGAGCAACAGGACCCGCACTTCCTGCACAAACCGGGCACATTCCCTCTCGATACCCAGAGACTAGCTCACAGATGGTGCGGTTTACAAGCGGCCTCAGGGGAGGCTTATTCGAAACGTGCCTAAAATCTTACCACACCCTACAGGGGCCATGTGATGACGCCGTGCCATCTCCCGAGGATTGGATTTAAACGGTTAGATCATTGCTCTCACATAGACGGCAAACTCAAAAATAGTAATAATTGAATTAATAAAAAGCACCGGCATCCATCATTAGGAAGATGGCATGTCACTCTGAATCTTCAGTGTCCGGAAGGGGTGAAGATTCAGAATAATGGTCCATCTCCTTAACAGGAGTGTAGTGAAGACCGAAGCTTACCGCGTCTGGATTATCTGACTATTTAAACTGGTCATGTTGCTTGTCTCTGGGCGAGGTGGTACTAAAAGTTTACTGAGAGCCGGAGCTTTGCCGAGAGCGGCCCTCGGCAAAGCTTACCCTACCGAGAGCGGCGCTCGGTAATGGTGCTCTTGGATCATAAATTAATAAAAAGCTTCGTCATCCATTCATTAGAATATGAATGGCCACTATGAACATTATCTGTCCGGAAATATCCTTAATAAGAGTGTAGTGAGAGCCGGAGCTTTGCCGAGAGCGGCTCTCATTAAAGTAGTGCCACCGTGACCGTGCCGTCATTCGCTGCCGTGCGACGGCTGCTTGGCTCTCGGCAAAGAGTGCCTTTGCCGTGTCTGCCCCTTTTGCCGAGTACTACTCTCGGCAATATGTTGTGTTTGCCGAGGTACGCCTGTTGCCGAGAGTTACTCTCGGCGTCTGTGAGTTTGCCGAGTGCCCGTGCTTTGGCTCTCGGCGAAGACCCTGGCACCCGGCGTACACGAAAATTCCAGTAGTGCAAGCATCTCTGAAATTGTCAAAACCTTCGCATCTGGGCTTCGTTTTGGGCCAACTTTATATTTATTTCGTTCTTCTCTAAGAGAGCCATGCAATGGTGACTTTCAATCATAAATTTGACTTCATCTTGCGAGAGCTTCAATCCACTCTTTAGGATCATGCCACTTTTGAGTGTCAACAATAGCTTTCTGAGGCGCGCGAGGGATGGCGTTTGGGCGTTGAAGACTACTCCGGTCCTGTGCTTCCTGAGATGCCAACAGCTGAGGAGCATGAACGTCGATGCAGTCGCGGAGGGGATGCCAGGCGGAGCACCATGACCGGGCAGGACTCGTGAGTTATTTCTGGAAACTTCGTTCTGATTAAGCAACGTCACGGTAACCGCTCAGAGAAGGATTTGTTGGAACCAAATCACTCATTTCCCTCATTATCTTGAGAGATGCTTCACGCACTCTCAAGCGCACACATATGCATATCTGACACAAACCTCATATATGCTCTCTATATTTTATTCATATGCTTGAGGCTACATCTCTGATACAAGCTTGGTTACATTACAGAGTACATGTCCTATATAGGACTATACAAACCAACTTACTTGCAGCTAGTTAGAAGAGAAACTCAACTAGTAGTCTCTAGGACCCATCTGTGTTAAAAAAACTAGTACTTGTCAGCTCATGAACCGACTCAACACTACAGGCTTAACAAGCTAACTCTTAGTTTCCAAAAAAAAACTAGCTCTTGTCTCCTGAAGCTTGTAGAATTGACTTTGGTTTCTTACTTGTGCTGGACTGCATGCAGCTCACCTAGACTAGCATTTAACAGCTCAATACATCTCACTGGAAGTGCTAACTGAAGTCCAGCAAAATCACAACTCCCTGCCGACATGCAGGCACTTGCATGTGTTTAACTATTGTGGCTATGCCTATGACAAGATTAATGCTAACAGGATTTTGTTGGTCTGACCTGCCCGCTGGAGCTGCGTGAAGGAGCAATAGTTGGGGAGCGGTTCAGCATTTGGACGACGGAGGGCACAAGAGTTTGCGAGCGATGCAGCATATGTCGACCATTGATGGTGTCTGGTAGGTGTGCATTTCTGTGGTGAGCTCCGTTGAGTCGCCGCGTGCCGTAGCTCTCTGCCATGAGTGCGAGCTCAGGCCCGCCAGCATGAAAGCCCTACCAGATTCGTGGTACCTCCGCCGGCTCTCCACCCTCTCCTGCATCTCCCTCAGCTTTGTAATTAGCGCCAAGCACTGACTATGTGAAGACCGTGCTGCCTCTGATTCCAGGATTCTCGTGCGGCCTTCCAGGATCGAGACGGCCTGGGAGAAAGCGCCTCCCTCAGCCGCCGCCCACGCAGCAGACATGTCCTCCATGGCTTGAACACGGTGCCACTCGCGTTCAACCTCGGGAGACAGTTTGCAATCCAGACAATATGCAGGACGCTGAACACTCACTTCTTCACCCTGTACTTGAATGCTCTCTGCTGTAACTGCGTCTTTGTATGTACAGCTTGGTTTGATCAGTGCAGTCTGCCCTTGCGCAGCTGGGACATGTAGGGTAATCAGAAACCCCCTCTCTTCATCTGCATACAGATCACCAATATCAACTGACCCATAACGTTCATCCACGGCTACTTGACTTGCATACCTGCCTGACTTGATGGAGGTAAGTAGCACGCCTTCGTCTACACACTCGATGCTCAACCGCATCTCCTTAACCACAACACTGAGGAGGCCAGCAATACACTGAGCAAATCCGTTCTGAATTGAGCCTTCAGCATCAATAAATAAAAATGTGTCGTGAGATGTCTCGGCAATAGCATGCATCGCAGCTGAGTCATGATCTGCACCGAAACCAAAGGTCTGGATCTGCACATGATTACCTGTTCCAGGTAGGATCGAGGGAGGAACAAGTACACTGTGATTTGGCTGAACCCCGTCAAAGGATGGGACTGAATATTTGTCTTGACCATCCGAGAGAAGAATGATGCTGCAAACAGGATTCTTCAGCCGATGGTGGTCAATGACTTTAGCACCCTTCTTTAGCCCATCAGCAATGTTTGTGCCACGACCATTAACAAGGGAATTGACAGCGTGCAGTGCTTGCAGTCGACCGGCTAAGGACGTTATTCGACGAAGGGGAAAGAGCCTCCGTGCTGTGGATGAGAAGGCAATGACAGAAAGTCGGTCATTGGGTCCAAGTGTTTGGATTACAAAGCTCATTGCGGTCTTAACAAGTGCAAGTTTGGCCCCTTTCATGCTACTACAGACATCAAGCACGGTCACAAGATCGAGAGGTGCATGGGAGCTCACCGAGTCCAAGGACTTCGGAGCCTTGAGATGAATCAAGATAGAAAAGACCTTCTGGGTCACTGATTATTGTATGGCTTGTACTTCTGAATAAGTGTTGATTTCAACCAAACCAGTAACTGCGTTGCACTCGTCCACAGTTTCAGACTGAATATCTGTGTGCTCATCATCATTGAAAATGTCTGCCTCGGCAAATTGTCCCTGCAGATTTCCACTGTATGTGTGGGAAAACCCGTGGATAACAGCCATGTGTCCGTCATCTTGGGACCAATTTACCAGGCTCACTCTAGCTATTCCATGGGTGGTATCCGCAGGTTGAGTTCCCTGGAAGGGAAGTTCTTTCCACTCAGCATGGCATATTGGACAGATATGGTTGCCGTACCTAACATTTGAAGAGATACAATGAAAATGGAGTTTATGGGAGCATTCAGCACTAAACAAGGCTTGTCCGTGCCCTGTCGTCATACCACCAATGCAGATGGCGCATACCCTCTGAAACCAAGAAAGCCAGTATAAAAAAGTCAGTGTGCTAGAATCAGAGCTTGCAACTTAGCAAAGAGACATAGCTTCTACCACAGTTGGTTAATGGTTATAAAGTGTGCTCTGAATAATGCCGTTGAAACACTTGTGTTGCAGATTTTCATACAACTCCAGTCAAATGGAAGGGATTTATGACGCCAAAAGAGCAGAAGGTTGGTTATCAACTTATCATATGGGGGTATATATAAAGTTTGTTGGCAGCAGAAAATATTCTTTATAAGTCAAAGTAATCCAGCACGTTGCATAAAGAACTCTGGTTGTTGTTTAACCCAGCTGCAGAGAGCCCAAGACCAAGTCAAATTACATGGACCTACCAGCCAGTCAAAACACATGGAAAGACAAACGGCAGGAATTAAAAGAATGAATAATTTATGGTGGGGGACACCTAAAAACCTGGTTTGTAATGCAACTTTTGTATTACTTTTTCTCCTTCTTAATATATAGGCAGTGCACTCAGCCAATTCCTCAAAAAAAAAAGAATGAATAAGAAAAGGTCGGTGCATGACATAGTTAAAACAGCACTAGAAGGCATCACAAATTAAGCCTGCAGCCACGAAATATTGCAGATGTTCTTCAGTGGTAAGACATGGCATGGATTTTTGGACACTTCGTTGAGTATACCTGTATATTACTCATTTGTTAATTTCATTTGGTGATAACAAGGTACAAGTTGGAAAGATTTTTTAATCTGGTGATTTCCCCTGAAGAATATAAAATCCAACATCCTAATTTCCTGAAACTTATCTCCTAGGTGGTTCCTTATTAGACAAAACAAAGTGAGGACCAGGAAGGAAGAGAAACAATTGGTCACTAGAAATTGCACGTAACTGACACACGAGAAATTACATTTGTATCACTAGGTTAACTTGTTCCTTCGGCAATTACACTTGTATAGTACTCATCTGTTAATTTCATTTGGTGATCACAAGGTACAAGTTGGAAAGACCTTTTAATTTGGTGATTTCCCCAAAAGAAAAAAAAATCCGACATCCTATTTTCCTGAAACATATCTCCTAGGTGGCATCTAATTTCCCCAGAAGAAAAAACCCCGAATGAACCATTTAATGGCAAAAAGTGGTAATATGTAGTTTGGTGGGAGGGTAAATCACTAGTACAGAAAAATTTATTAGTGGCGTGTGGGCGGCACGCCACTAATATAGCCCCACTGAAAACTGTTATTACTGGTTTACTATACTAGTGGCGTGACCTTCAACTGGCACGCCACTAGTAACAATGTGAGAATAAAAAAAGTAACAACTAGTGGCGTGCACTTGAAATAGGACGCCACTAGTAACAAATTGTGGATTTAAAAAATACACCATATTTAATTTGTATCCATTTCTCCAAATACATGCATACAATTCATCCACTAGTACAAATTATACCATTGCACATGGTCAAAAAGACATACATTCACTTCGTGATGTTCATTTGGGTGTAAAAAAGCAGCGACGCCGCTCGACGTCGGCGGTGCCTCTAGTTAACGTCGTTGCTCCTTGTCCTGGACGCTGTCGAGCTGGCAGATGAGGTCTAACGCATAGGTCTGACGCGTTGTCATCGCGGCCGAGTGTCGTAGACAAGCTCATCTTCACGTCGTTCGGCCAGCATGGGATATGATCTATGTGGGTAAAGAAAACTATACAAGATATGATCTAACTAGTTTTGCAGCATACTGAAGAAAGTGAAGAGATGACTAGTAACAACATCCCGCCAAAAACTAAGCTTTTATAGTTTGTCCAAAAATACCTTGCTTTCAAATTAAAGAAACCATGAAACAAAATTGAGTGTTCAACTACGTTAACTGAGGCTAAACATAACTCAAATGTTAGGACTGCACTCATTAAAGACACATGAATAGATGGTGCCAAAAATATTCACACATCTGCAGAAGTGGCACAACTATGCATGAGAATCACTCTGGATTAAACTCTACTTAATTCAGTAGTGCCGCCCCTGGTGACCCATGTTCTTGCATTGGCTAGCATCAGGGAAGAACAGGATATGCGGCAGTAATGTCACTTTTCATTTGCCTTTTGTGTTTCTTGGTTCATGTAAGGAAGATATTTCCATGTCAGAAGAAATAGTGATCTCTTGTTGCTCATTTAATATTTAACATTTCAAAGAATGGCACTAATATATACTACTACTAAAGGAAGCAATGGATGTCATTGGCGATTTAGCACTGACCAGAATATACACATGACTTGACAATTGTAACACGTACTGGACCTGTTCATTCTTAATTATGTACAAAGTGTGGTATTGGCTTAATTGCCAAACTTCAAATTTGGCTACCAAATTGATTCAGTTCATCATCATGCATGTGGCTGCCACCGTAGGCAGCGGCCGGCCGGTCACCACATATTACTATGATCAGCTTTAACAAGTGGACAAACAATTTAATTAGTGGTCATCTTAACAACAACTTACAAAATATGTGGCAATCATCTTCTAAGACACATCTAGCAGCTATGAAGCTCATGGCTCCCCGAAGAACTAGAGTACTAGAACATGCTGCAACATAAGTGAACCTAGGCATTGTTCAGACTTAAATAAATAGAGGCTACCAGGTAGATCAAGCTCTCAAGAAAAAAGATGTAGCATGTTGTGTTACAGAACCATTCCAAATTAAATCCTGCTCATTGTATTATATATTGATGCTAACGGAGCAACATAAATCCTTTTCTTCGCTTACTTCATGATGATGTGTGTGATAAGACAAAACAAGAACGTAAGCTCAGAGAACATAATGCTTACTTCATGAATTAGAGCAGTGCCACGATTCTCCATGGGATCAGCAAGCTCAATAGCCCGGGAGATTGTAACTCCATCGTTAACCACTTTGGGGAGGCCAAACTCATCCAAAACAACATTCCTTCCTGCGAAGAGATGTGAGGGGAAGAACCAGCCAGTCTTGTACACGCCGAGGAAAAAATCACACACATACATATGTACCAATTGACCAAAAATTCCCAAAGGAAGTCACATGAAAATAAAAAAAACATCCTAACTGATGAAGCCATCCTAACATCACTAAGCTGCGGTTGACTTTGATAGGCCCAAGCATACACCTTAAACATACAAATCCTAAATCTTAAATTTGCACCTAAACCTAACCATATAAATCTCAAATCTTCAAATTCGCACCAAAAATAAACCATAAGGACTGGAAGCAATTGACACTAAACATTAAATCAGATTTACGAGATATGTAGCCACATATATGCCATGCAACTGAGCGTTAATCGATATACTGCCAAGTTCCGCATCATCCAAAAATATATTCCTCAGGTACTAGAGACAAGAGTCGACAGTGACATGAAACTTGGATGAAAGGGAAGTGGGGAGGGGGGAATCATGCAGAGGAGATCGCGCAACCTCTAGGGCCAAGGGTGATGCCGACGGCGGCGGCGAGCTTCTCGACGCCGGCCTAGAGGGTGGAGCGTGCCACCTGGTCAAAGGTGATGTCTTTGGCGGCCCTCCCATCCTTTCTGTCGCAGGGGCTGATGGCCACGGACGCATGCTAGCACCAGCAAGGGGCTCGATCTGGATCTGAGTGAGGAAGACGCGACTGTAGAGGGGAGCACGACGCGGTGTTGCAGCATAGTGGGTCGGAGGGAGGAGGCGTCGAGGTGGGGGGGAGGGAGAGGGCTACGGCGGAGCTCGGGCTGCAGGGCGTCGAGGTGGGGTGGAGAAGAATGGGAGAGAAGGAGGGGATTGGATAAGCGTGGGATAAAAAAACTTAATGGCCTGCTAGTGGTGGCGTACCCATTAGCCTGGAGGCCTGAAGCAAAATACCAGTGGCACGTGGGCTACATGAATGGCACCAGTAAAATACATGTTAGTGGTGGCGTACCCATTAGCCGCGACGCCACTAGGAATCATGTTATTAATGGTATGCGGGCTAATAGGCATGCCACTAGTAACTGATCCAATTTTGTTTTTCTGAATAGATTCGTCCGGTTAGTGGCGTGCCCATATATGCACATGCCATCAGTAAATGGTTCATTTTTTTTTCTTTTGAGACAGATTGGTCCGTTTATTAGTGGCATGCCCGTTAGTCTGCACGCCACTAATAAGAGATTACTACTGGCGTGACATATCTGCCGCACACCACGGGTATTTTAGGCAAATACCAGTGGCGTGTCTATTTTGGGGTGCGCCACTAATAAGAATCATCTATAAGGGTTTCTGCACTAGTGAATCAGTCTTTTGACGGCAGACGAGAAGAAACATTCATTTCTTTAATATTATATAAATACGGATTTGCTAATTCTCATCTAGATGAGAATTAACTATGTCACATCTAAGTTGTCCATCACATGATCAAAGCTGGTATTTTTGTGCAAATTGTTTGATCTCTCTCGCTGTGTGTACGCATCGCTTTGTCTCATGCCAGGGCCACGCTTGTGCCAATGTTTTGTTGTCCTGTTTGTCCCACATCGAGGCGCTTCAGCCTGTTTTTGTGTGGGCAGCACAGGGTATGGAAGAGTCAACCCTTTTTGTTTTACAAAATCCCGAGAGATGTCATTCCGTTACTTACTGTACGCTCAAGAAAAATCTCGTTTCCCGCTCTCCTTTTTTCACTCTCATTTGCCTTTCTCCTACAATAGAATGTGACGACAAGACAAGGGGGAGTCGGGATGGATCGATCTTCTCCACGCGAGCGAAAGAGATGGCAGGGCATTGCTCTGTTCACGCGATATTTATTCCTATTTTTTTAATCTAGTATCTCTGATTGAGGCAAAACACTGACCTGATTGCATCTATTTTCAACACGTGACTTGTATTTTTTCAGTCCCGTTCCAATTGTATATTTTTTCCGCCCCGACCCAATTGCATTCGGAATTGTTAAATCGCATCTAGATGATTTTTAACCATATCTCATCTAAGTTTACAACCGTTCGATTTAGTTTCTGTAATTTTCGTGTAAGTGCTCGATCCCCGCCTCGCTGGTTGCTATTTTGTTTTCCACGCATTGTTTTGTTGGTCTATATATTTGGCTTCGCTTTTGTCGGCCCATTATCGCGGCGCGCTGGCAGCCCATTTCACTGCGTTGTTTCTAGGCCATGATGTAGAATTGGAAGAGATAAGAAAAGGGGAGCTCTATCGTGGTCGCTGCCTTCCCAGTTCATTTTGACACTGTCTCCCATTCCTTCTAAGCTTCATTACGATGAGATTTAACAATGTCTCATCTAAGTTGCTATCCATTGGATCTTGTTGATGTAATTTTCGTGCAACCTCTTGTTCTCCCGTCATCAGCCAATGTATTCCTGTGTTGCCTTGTTCTTTTTTGTCCACTTGTCGGCCCGTTCGGCTTTTTTTGCTTACGCTCTTCTGGTCCATTTCATCTGGCCTGCATTGTAGAAGTGGAAGGGACAGACTATGTCGCCTGTCGTTGCCTATTTCTATTTCCTTTCAAGTTCGATGTCGAAGAGACAGGCCCTCGCTTGCGCTCGATACGTAACTGGGCTCAACCATTTTTTGTCCCAGTTGCAAGTCCACCCTAGACACGCAACTAGGTCCCGCCCCTTTTTTGTCTTAGTTGCAATTCCAGCCCTAACATTCTATTTTTTGTCCCAGTTGCAAGTCTACCTTCGACACGCAACTGTCCCAACCCATTTTTCCTTCGATATGCAACTCGGGGCCGCCCTTTTTTTGTCCTAGTTGCAAGTCCGCCCTCGATATGCAACTCGGCTCTACCCATTTTTTGTCCAAATTGCAAGCCCACCCTTGACAGGCAACTTGGGGGGGGGGGCGACCCATTTGTGTCCCTAGTTGCAAATCCACCCCCAACATGCAATCGGGGGGGGGGGGGGCGTGTTTTTTTGTCCTAGTTGCAAGTCCACCGTAGATACCCAACTAGGCCCGATCCATTTTTGTCCTATTTCCAAGTCCAACCTCGACATGCAACTGGGGGACCAACCAATTTTGTCCTAGTTGCAACTCCACCCCGACATGCAATTAGGGGCCCACTTTTTTTCTTGTCCCAGTTGCAAGTCCACCCTCGACACGCAACTAGGGCCCAACTTATTTTTGTCTTAGTTGCAAGTTCAACTACACCCTGACATGCAATTGGGGGCCCTATCTTTTTTTGTCCCAATTGCAAGTCCACCCTCGATATGCAACCGGGGGTCCGACCAATTTTCTCCCAGTTGCAACTCCAGCCTCGATACGCAACTGGGCGCCCGGCCCATTTTTGTCCCAGTTGCAAGTCCACCCTCAACACGCAACTGGACCTGACCAATTTTTGTCCCAGTTGCAACCCACCCTCGACACGCAACTGCATGCCCGCAACGAGACTGCAATTAGGGGCGAGAGGAGGGTTCAAGGCCAGTTGCATCTCCATACTTAAAAACATATTCATGATTTTTCTTTTTTTTTATTTTCATCTTGTTTATAAAAAGTCATAAACATTTTCTTAAAATTATGATATTTTTTTTCAAATTTATGTTTTTAAAAAAAATTCTGGATCTTTTTCCGGATTTGTGGACATTTTTTTAATTTCATGAATATTTTTTGTATTCGCTAAATTTTTTGAATTCGTAAATATTTTCCATACTTGATTATTCCTTTCTAATTCACGAACTTTTTTTAAATTTGCAAAAAAAAAAATTCACCAAAAATTTCAAAATTAACAGAGTTTTTTTTTACCGAGACATCAGAGAAGTATCACTACAGGAAAATTAAATAAAGCCATGTATGAAACATACTCGGCGAAGCCCCTTTTAACCTCGGCTTACTGTAAGCCAAGTGCTGCTCTTGGTTTACGGGTCTCGGCTTAATTTGGACCGGCTTATGCCCTAAAAGCCGAGTGCTACTTCACGGGTACTTGTCTTACAGATAAGCCGAGATCAAAACAGTGGCTCTCGGCGACAAACAGCTACATGATGGTCGGCCGGCGCTAATGGAGGCGCCATATGGCACCTACCGTAAGCCGAGTGCGCCACTCGGCTTACGTTTCCAATTTAAGCCGAGTGTCCTCGTAAGTCGAGCATCAATCTGCACCCATGGTGTACGCATAAGCCGAGTTCCCTTGTTAGCTAAGGCACCCACTCGGCATGCTTCTCGTGCCATGGAGCTCCAGATGCTACCACGTGTCAGTTGTAAGCCAAGTGCATTACTAAAGAAACCCAGCTTATAAGAAACTGGGCAGTGCCATTTGGTCCTGGGAGCTCCCAGTGCCTGCCGCGTGGCATGTAAGCCAGGTGTTATCCTAAACCACACTTGGCTTATATGTTCTAAGACGAGTGTTGTACTTGTCTTAGAGACCATAATGGCTTTTTTTGGTTGCTTGTTGGAACAACCCTGCAATTCAAACTGCAATATATATAGAAGTATATCCAACATGTCCAGCAAGTTCACAACCATATATATAGAACCAAGCATTCATAGATAAGACCATACAACCATATTGAATCAAGATGCAAGTTCATAACCATATATAGTTCCGAGTTCCCAACCTAGCATGGGTTAGAAGTTCACAATATAAGAATGATAAGAAGTTCATGAACACCAATCACCACAAACTCGGAGTGGAACATGACCTCCGTGGACACAAGCTATGGATATGCTTCATAATAGCATTCATATTTTCCTGGAACATCTGCAGAAGAATCACAATAAATAATTTCATCAGTTAATGGTGTTTGTTATGTCTTATAGAAAAGAAGTAACATTCGCCCCGATGTACTAACTGTGGACACGATAACATCAATACCACAATGATGACAAACTGGACGAAGATTATCAAGTTCTTCATCCCACCAAACCCGATCTGACCTGCACCCTTGCCTATGCCAACATCGCTCTTCGCTCTGAGCATGGACTTGGAGTAAGCATCCTCTGCCTCCTACCTATTCTTAAACCCTTCAAAGGAGCTATGGTTGTAACCGAACACCTGTTCATTGCATGCCTCCCATGAATCGTACACTCCTGGATACCTCCCTCTATCACCACATACCACCTGATCTACCAAGACAGAAGAACAAGATTTGAACAAACAGGAGAAGCAACAGAAGGCTAGAAGAACACATGGAACATAAGCAACGTAAGCATTAATGATTCGTATACCCAAAATCATCATCACAAGTTCTACTCTGAGTCGACATCAGCAGCTACATTCACTACATCAACATTGATGGTGCTAAACACCGGGGGTGGCTCATTGAGGGGAGCCATGCCCAAGGCCAACCAAGGGCCCCGCAAGGCCCAGCTACGGATGGAAGCCCGGAGGAGAGGGCAACCACCTCGCCACCATCTTGTCTCCCAAGTCAGGGGCGATGGCGGCCTAGATTGCATCCCGTACCTATAAACCCTAGCCTCCTCGTCTATATAAGGGAAGGCAGGGGAGCCCTCATAGAGACCTATCTCTAGACAGGAAACTCTCGGTAGTTATCTCATCATCTCCTTTGTCCTCCCTCGCATGAGGTATCCCTCCACCATGAATAATAAGAAGCAGGATGTAGGGTATTACTCTCCGAAGGCCCGAACCTGGGTAACTTGTGCATGCGGGCTCCATCCTAGTATTTCTGACCTTGTCAGGAACCCTACCGAGGGATATGTCAGTTTTCTGCACCGTCAGTTGGCGCACCAGGCATGGGCGATGCTGGTCGGAGACATAATCTAGGGCAGAGATCTAGATGAGCCTGGCAAGTTCACGCCGGGCCAAACCTTCACCTTCGGCTCTTCCGAGTTGATGGTTGACGGCCGGGATCGACTCTTCGACGTCACGCCCCCTCCCTTCATCGACTACATTCGTTTTGGCACCATCAAATTCCTCTCCGACAAACAAGGCGAGACCACCGCTGTCTACTTTGGGTCGAACCACATCGCAAGGAAGCATGCGCGGGCTGCCGCCCGCAGGGAGAAAGCTGGGTCTACTTCAACCCACCAGCCCTCCCCGTTACAAACCCTTCAGATAGCAGTTTCCACGGCTTCGTCCCAGCCTTTCCTATTCGCCCCCTAGGACAAATCAAACTCGAGGTCATCTTTGGAGACGAAGAGAATTTCCGGGCCGAGCGGGTCAAGTTCGAGGTCGCCCTGTTCCACAATGGATACAACGCAAATCTCGGGAGGCTGGCATACACCCAATTTATGGTAGTCCCATCCTATGCATACCTACAATTAAATATGCCTGGCCCGAACGGCACAATCACAGCCCATGGCAGTCAAGAAAGGGCGCTCGAGGTAGAGGTCACCAACGTAGAGCTCGCAGAGGCCCTCGCCCTAGCCTCCGCAGAGCTCAAGCAAATCAAGCGAACCATGGATATCTCAACCACGGAGCTCCCAATGAAACCAAAGTCAGGCCCAGTGTTCCAACCAGCCAAAGAAACAAAAATTCCAAGTACACCCGGAGGATGCAAAGAATATAGTCACAATTGGAGGCGACCTGTCAGAAACACAGGAGGCGGAGCTCCTCATGTTCCTTCAGGCTAATTGGGATATATTTGCCTGGAAGACCGCAGACATGCCAGGCATACTAGCAGAAAAAGCACAACATAGCCTCAACATCCACAAGGATGCACGGCCAGTCAAACAAGCTCTTCGACGCTTCGCCACAGAGAAATGACAGTCTATAGGAGAAGAAATAGCTCGGCTCCTAGCTACCGAGTTAATCAGGGAGGTTGCACATCCAGACTGGCGGGCTAATCCTGTCATGGTGTGCAAGAAAAACAAGTCTTGGCACATGTGTGTCGATTACACGGACCTCAACAAGGCATGCCCCAAGGACCCATTCCCTCTTCCACGTATCGATCAGATCATCGACTCTACCGCGGGCTGCGAACTGCTGTGCTTCCTCGACGCCTACTCAGGATATCGTCAGATACGAATGAAGAAATCTGATCAGGAAATGACCTCCTTCATCACACTGTTTTGTCCTTTTTGCTACATTGCAATGCCCTTCGGACTGAAGAACACTGGCGCAACGTACCAGGGAACCATGCAAAAAATGCCTCCACAAGCAGATCGGCGCACTACTGCAGGAATGCATAGCAGTGGCGGGTGGGAAAAGGCCAGCAGTGGCGGGCAAGGCTCCCAGGGGCGCCCGCCACCGACCTCCCGCCACTGCTATGAGCACATCAGTGGCGGGCGGGCGCTCGCCACTGGTAGAGCCTCATCAGGGGCGAGTTGTGGAGTTTGCTCGCCAGTAGTAGAATATTTGCAGTGCCAGGCTGTGTTTACGTGCCCGCCACTACTTATTCTTGTTGCAGTGGTGAGCTTACTGGAGCGCCCGCCACTGAAAGCTTAGGCATGCTAAATAAAAAATTTGCAGCCACGGCAACAATTGTGCTGACATGACTGCGTTTTGCAAAAAAACAATTTAAGAAATTCAATATAAACAGCATGCATTTTAAGATTATGCATGAATGTTGACACTACATAATGAGTAGTTTAGTAATTCACCAGTACTTGATTAGCATATGGGTTTTGCTAGGATCGATGCATGGAAGAGATCAACATTATATACATTACCATTCAAAGGATCTACTTTGACGGTAACATCTATTGTGTTGCTCATAGAATAAAAACATCAGACGAACTAGATGTACCCTAGACAAACTCTTAACAAAATGTGTCAAAGGACTCAAAGAGCAAACCTGATAAATCAGATAGACGAGGTACTAAACATCCGTCCGTCTGATTCATCTAGCTAGCCTGCTAAGGCTTTTGCCTCATTGTACTATTATTGTAGAAGAAGAGTAACTAACGCTCCGAAGATACGGATGTCAACTCGAATCATCTTCAGAGAGATGACATGCGATCCTTAACTCTATCCCAGATGGCTCCGTAATTCACTAGTACTACTCGATTAGCATATGGGTTTTGCTAGGATGCATAAAAGAGTTCATCATTATATACATTACCGTTCAAAGGATGTACTTTGACGGTAACATCTATAGTGTTTCTCATACAATAAGAACATCAGATGAAGGTTGTGTACCGTTTTAAAAAAATGAGCCAAAGGACTCAAAAAACTAACATGATGAATCAGATGGACGAGGTATTAAACACTCATCTGATTCACTACTTGTGACGGAACAACTAGCCCTATCTTTTGCAAACACCAAGCAAACATTTTCCTCCCACACAAACATTGTTCCCATGCAACAGCCGCAAGTTCATATTGTGCCTTTGCCTTCTCATTTGAAGGGAGCAGCTTGTATTATATCTCCTGCCCAAGTGCCTTGTATACTACTGATTTAAAACCAGTAATTCACATAACACTTTGACGGAAGTTATAATACAAGAAACACCCTACAAATTAGAAGCAAGGGCACAATACAAACTTGCCATTGTAACATGGAAACAAGGTTTATGTGCCAGCAAAATCTTTGTTTGATGTGTACGCAAGATAGAGTCAGTTGCCTTGCCGCAAATAATGGATCCCATGAGCGGTCAATATCCCGTCCGTCTGATTCATCTAACTAGTTTTTTAAGTTTTCTAACTCATTTTATTAGAACGATACTTAGTCCTCACCAAATATCGTTATTCCTTGAACTCTTCTCTGAGAAGAACACTAACGATCTGAAAATGCAAGTTTAGAAGGAAATATGTGCAAAAATGACCGTATAATATTGGTAGTCCTCTTTAAGTAGTCGCACTTGGGGATCCCAATGAGCTCATTCTCGTCGTTCATTTGCTATGTTCATAGATGTAAGATTAAAAATCAACAGAATAATATTCGTGCAATCTCACATTAACAACACTGAGATCACACATTACGAACACTAAAAATGCAGACTCATATGTAAACAAATTAAACATGCTTATTTACCACATAAAGGTATACGGAACTAAGTTCACACAGATCATATAGATAACATAACAAGATGAAATTAAGTTCAGCTCCGTCATAACAACATGAAACTAAGTCCATCATCTCTCCAATCATCTTATTAATCTCGGCTAGGGCGGCATTCGCAGCTTCCATGGGCGTAGGTTGTTGGGGAACGTTGCATGGGAAACAAAAATTTTCCTACGCACACACAAGATCTATCCATGGTGATGAGCATCTACGAGAGGGAGAGTGAATCTACATACCCTTGTAGATCGCTAAGCGGAAGCGTTTAAGAAACGCGGTTGATGTAGTCGAACGTCTCCACGATCCAAATCGCAAGTCGTCCCTCGATCCGATCACGAACTAGCGCCGAACGGACGGCACCTCCGCGTTCAACACACGTACGGCTTGATGACGCCTTCACCTCCTCGATCCAGCGAGCGATGGTGAAGTAGTGGTTGAGTTCCAGCAGCACGACGGCGTGGTGATGGTGGTGAGGAACAATCTCAGCAGGGCTTCGCCAAGCGCTACGGAGATTATGACGGAGGAACTAGAGGGTTAGGGTTGCCGCACACGGCTTGGGGAAATCTTGATGTATCCCGTGTGCTGGCCCTGCCCCTCTATTTATATGTTGAGCCTTGGGGTCTAAACTTGGAGTAAAAACCTCCTCCAGGTCGGTTTTGCCCGCACAAGGTTGGTTTGGCCCGCAGGGAAAGAGTCCAACTCGGATCCCTGCCGAACCGTGCACAGCCGCGCACAAGCGGTAGTACCGCTCACAAGCGGTAGTACCGCTTGGGCGGTAGTACCGCTTCACACAAGCGGTAGTACCGCTCGGGCGGTAGTACCGCTTCACCAAGCGGTAGTACCGCTTACGCGGCAGCAAAACTACTTTTGCACTTTCCAATACCTCGTGGGCTTTATCCCTTTGGCCCATATAAAATGTTGCTGTACCCGAACACTTCGGTAAACATCCGGAACCCCTTCCGGTGAATTCCGGAACCCTTCCGGAGATCAAAACACTATTATCACATATATCAATCTTTACCTCCGGACTATTCCGGAGATCCTCGTCATGTCCGGGATCTTATCCGGGACTCCGAACAACCTTCGGTCACCAACATAATAACTCAACTATACTAATCGTCACCAAACGTTAAGTGTGTAGACCCTGCGGGTTCGAGAACTATGTAGACATGACCGAGACACCTCTACGGCCAATAACCAATAGCGGGACCTGGATGCCCATATTGGCTCCTACATATTCTACGAAGATCTTTTATCGGTCGAACCTCTATGTCAAGGATTCAGTTAATCCCGTATGCTGTTCCCTTTGTTCTTCGGTATGTTACTTGCCCGAGATTCGATCGTCGGTATCACTATACCTAGTTCAATCTCGTTACCGGCAAGTCTCTTTACTCGTTCCGTAATACAAGATCTCGTGGCTAACACTTTAGTCACATTGCTTGCAAGGCTCATTGTGATGTTGTATTACCGAGTGGGCCCTGAGATACCTCTCCGTCATACGGAGTAACAAATCCCAGTCTTGATCCATGCCAACCCAACAGACACCCTCGGAGATACCTGTAGAGCACCTTTATAGTCGCCCAGTTACGTTGCGACGTTTGATACACACAAGGTATTCCTCCGGTGTCAGTGAGTTGCATGATCTCATGGTCAAAGGAACAGATACTTGACATGCAGAAAACAATAGCAATAAACTGACACGATCATATGCTACGTTCTTAGTTTGGGTCTTGTCCATCACATCATTCTCCTAATGATGTGATCCCGTTATCAAATGACATCTCATGTCAATGGCTAGGAAACCTTAACCATCTTTGATCAACGAGCTAGTCAACTAGAGGCTTACTAGGGACACAGTGTTGTCTATGTACCCACACATGTATTTGAGTTTCCAATCAATACAATTATAGCATGGATAATAAACGATTATCATGAACAAGGAAATATAATAATAACCAATTTATTATTGCCTCTAGGGCATATTTCCAACAGTCTCCCACTTGCACTAGAGTCAATAATCTAGTTCACATCACTATGTGATTTACATTGTAATGAATCGAACACCCATGCAGTTCTGGTGTTGTTCATGTTTAGCCCTTGGAAGAGGTTTAGTCATCGGATCTGCAACATTCAGATCCGTGTGTACTTTGCAAATATTTATGTCGTCCTCCTTGATGTAATCGCGGATGGAATTGAAACGTCGCTTTATGTGTCTGGTCCTCTTGTGAAATCTTGGTTCCTTGGCTAGAGCAATGGCACCAGTATTATCACAAAACAGAGTCATTGGGTTAAGCGCACTAGGCACTACTCCAAGATCTGTCATGAACTCCTTCATCCAGACACCTTCCTTCGCCGCCTCCGAGGCTGCGATGTACTCCGCTTCGCATGTAGAATCAGCTACCACGCTTTGCTTGGAACTGCACCAGCTAACCGCACCCCCATTAAGAATAAACACGTATCCGGTTTGAGACTTAGAGTCATCCGGATCAGTGTCAAAGCTTGCATCGACGTAACCCTTTACGACGAGCTCTTGATCACCTCCATAAACGAGAAACATATCCTTAGTCCTTTTCAGGTACTTCAGGATATTCTTGACTGCCGTCCAGTGTTCCATTCCTGGATCACTTTGAAACCTTCCGACCATACTTATGGCAAGGCTGACATCGGGTCTTGTGCACAGCATTGCATACATAATAGAGCCTATGGCTGAAGCATAGGGGATGACACTCATCTTTTCTCTATCTTCTGCAGTCACTGGGCATTGAGTCTTACTCAACTTCACACCTTGCAAAACAGGCAAGAACCCCTTCTTGGACTGATCCATTTTGAACTTCTTCAAAATCTTATCAAGGTATGTGCTTTGTGAAAGTCCTATTAAGCGTCTTGATCTATCTCTATAGATCTTTATGCCTAATATGAAAGCAGCTTCTCCTAGGTCCTTCATTGAAAAACTCTTGTTCAAATATTCCTTCACGCTTTCCAGCATTTCTATATTGTTTCCAATCAGTAATATGTCATCCACATATAATATTAGAAACGCTATAGAGCTCCCACTCACTTTCTTGTAAATACAAGCTTCTCCGTAAACTTGTATAAACTCGAACGCTTTGATCACCTCATCAAAACGAAGATTCCAACTCCGAGATGCTTGCACCAGTCCATAAATGGATCGCTGGAGTTTGCAAACTTTGTCAGCATTCTCTGGATCGACAAAACCTTCTGGTTGCATCATATACAACTCTTCCTTAAGGTAACCGTTAAGGAATGCTGTTTTGACATCCATCTGCCAAATTTCATAATCGAAAAAGGCAGCTATTGCTAACATGATTCTGATGGACTTAAGCATCGCTACGGGTGAGAAGGTCTCATCGTAGTCAACTCCTTGAACTTGTGAAAAACCCTTTGCCACAAGTCGAGCTTTATAGACGGTGACATTACCGTCTGCGTCCGTCTTCCTCTTAAAGATCCATTTGTTCTGAATGGCCTTACGCCCTTCAGGTAATACTTCCAAAGTCCATACTTTGTTTTCATACATGGATCCCATCTCGGATTTCATGGCCTCTAACCACTTCTCGGAATCCGGGCCCATCATCGCTTCTCCATATCTCGTAGGTTCATCGTTGTCTAACAACATGACCTCTAAGACAGGGTTGCCGTACCACTCGGGAGCAGTACGCGTCCTTGTCGACCTACGAGGTTCGATAGCAACTTGATCCAAAGCTTCATGATCATCATCATTAACTTCCTCTTCAGCTAATGTAGGCTCCACAGAAACAACTTTCTGCGCTGCGCTACTCTCAGGTTGAAGTAAAGGTTCAACAACCTCATCAAGTTCTATCTTCCTCCCACTCAATTCTTTCGAGAGAAACTCTTTCTCAAGAAATGTTCCGTTTTTAGCGACAAACACTTTTCCTTCGGATCTGAGGTAGAAGGTATACCCAACTGTCTCTTTTGGGTATCCTATGAAGACGCATTTCTCCGCTTTGGGTTCCAGCTTTTCAGGCTGAAGCTTTTTGACATAAGCATCACATCCCCAAACTTTAAGAAACGACAGCTTTGGCTTCTTGCCAAACCAAAGTTCATATGGCGTCGTCTCAACGGATTTCGATGGTGCCCTATTTAAAGTGAATGCAGCTGTCTCTAATGCATAACCCCAAAACGATAGTGGCAAATCGGCAAGAGACATCATAGATCGCACCATATCCAATAAGGTTCGATTACGACGTTCGGACACACCATTACGCTGTGGTGTTCCAGGCGGTGTCAATTGTGAAACAATTCCACACTGTCTTAAGTGACTGCCAAACTCATAACTCAGATATTCTCCTCCTCGATCAGATCGCAGGAATTTAATTTTCTTGTTACGATGATTCTCAACTTCACTCTGAAATTGTTTGAACTTTTCAAATGTTTCAGACTTGTGTTTCATTAAGTAAATATACCCATATCTACTTAAGTCATCAGTGAAGGTGAGAAAGTAACGATAACCACCCCGCGCATCAATACTCATCGGACCACACACATCAGTATGTATGATTTCCAATAAGTCACTTGCCCGTTCCATTGTTCCAGAGAACGGCGTTTTAGTCATCTTGCCCATGAGGCATGGCTCACATGTGTCAAGTGATTCAAAATCAAGTGACTCCAAAAGTCCATCAGCATGGAGCTTCCTCATGCATTTTACGCCAATATGACCTAAACGGCAGTGCCACAAGAAAGTGGTATTATCATTATCAATTCTACATCTTTTGGCATCAATGTTATGAACATGTGTATCATTACTATCGAGATTCAATAAGAATAAACCCCTCACATCGGGTGCATGACCATAAAAGATATTACTCATATAAATAGAACAACCATTATTCTCTGATTTAAATGAGTAACCGTCTCGCAATAAACAAGATCCAGATATAATGTTCATGCTTAACGCAGGCACCAAATAACACTTATTTAGGTTCATCACTAATCCCGACGGTAATCGAAGAGCGAGCGTGCCGACGGCGATCACATCAACCTTGGAACCATTTCCCACGTGCATCGTCACTTCGTCCTTTGCCAGCCTCCGTCTATTCCGCAGTTCCTGTTTAGAGTTGCAAATATGAGCAACCGCACCGGTATCAAATACCCAGGCACTACAACGAGGGTTGGTAAGGTACACATCAATAACATGTATATCATATATACCTTGTTTGTTGTTGGCCGCCTTCTTGTCAGCCAAATACTTGGGGCAGTTCCGCTTCCAGTGTCCAGTTCCCTTGCAATGAAAACACACATTTTCTGGTTTGGGTCCAGCCTTGGGTTTCTTCACGAGAGGAGCAACTGTTTTGCCACTCTTCTTGGAGTTACCCTTCTTACCCTTGCCATTTTTCTTGAAACTAGTGGTTTTATTGACCATCAACACTTGATGCTCCTTCTGAATTTCAGACTCAGCGGCTTTCAGCATCGCAAATAGCTCGGCGACTGACTTGTTCATCCCGTGCATGTTATAGTTCAACACGAAGCTCTTGTAGCTAGGTGGCAATGATTGAAGAACTCTGTCAGTGATAGCCTCTGGCGGAAGGGGCATCCCCAATTCAGCCAGACGGGTGGAGTACCCAGACATTCTGAGCACGTGATCACTGATAGACCCGTTCTCCTCCATCTTGCAAGCATAGAACTTATCGGAGATCTCATATCTCTCGATCCGGGCATTCTTCTGAAAGATAAACTTCAACTCCTGGAACATCTCATATGCTCCATGACGTTCAAAACGTCTTTGAAGTCCCGGTTCTAAGCCATACAACATTGCACATTGAACTATTGAGTAATCATCAGAACGAGCCTGCCAGGCGTTCACAACGTCTAGAGACTCAACTGGAGCGGGTGGATCACCAAGCGGTGCATCAAGGACATAAGCTTTCTGGGAAGCCGTAAGGATAATCCTTAGATTACGGGCCCAGTCCACAAAGTTACTTCCATCATCTTTCAACTTAGCTTTCTCTAGGAACTTATTAAAATTCAGGGGTGCTACTGCGCGAGCCATGATCTACAACATAAATATAGCAAAGACAACTTAGACTATTGTTCTAGATAATGAGTTTAGTTAATCATATTACTTAAAAAACTCCCACTCAAATTGACATCCCTCCGGTCATTCGAGTGTAACATGATCCAAATCCACCAACTCAAGTCCGATCATCACGTGAGTTGAGGTGGTTTCAATGGTGAACATCTTCATGTTGATCATATCTACTATATGACTCATGTTCGACCTTTCGGTCTCTTGTGTTCCGAGGCCATGTCTGTACATGCTAGGCTCGTCAAGTTTAACCCGAGTGTTCCGCGTGTGCAACATGGCTTGCACCCGTTGTATGTGAACGTGGAGTCTATCACACCCGATCATCACGGCGTGTCTCGAAACGACGAACTTTCGCAACGGTGCACACTCGGGGAGAACACAATTTATCTTGAAATTTAAGTGAGGGATCACCTTATAATGCTACCGTCGTCCTAAGCAAAATAAGATGCATAAAAGGATTAACATCACATGCAAATCATAAGTGACATGATATGGCCATGAACTTGTGCTTTTGATCTCCATCTCCAAAGCACCGGCATGATCTCCATCGTCACTGGCATGACACCATGATCTCCATCATCTTGATCTCCATCAACGTGTCGCCATAAGGTTGTCGCGCCGACTGTTGCTTCCACGACTATTGCTAACGTTTAGCGATAAAGTAAAGCATTACATAGCGCTTAATGATTGACACGCAGGTCATACAATAATTAAAGACAACTCTATGGCTCCTGCCAGTTGTCGTACTCATCGACATGCAAGTCGTGATATTCTATACAAAACATGATCATCTCATACATCACATATATCTCATCATGTAATTGGCCATATCACATCACAACATACCCTGCAAAAACAAGTTAGACGTCCTCTAATTGTTGTTGCAAATTTTACGTGGCTGCTACGGGTTTGCAAGAACCGTTCTTACCTACGCAAAACCACAACGTGGTGTAGTGATTGCTTTTTGATCTTCTAAAAGAACCCTCTTCATTGAAATCGATTCAACTAAAGTGAGAGAGACAGACACCCGCTAGCCATCTTTATGCAACGAAGTTACATGGAAGGAACCTGTCTCGCGTAAGTGTACGCGTAATGTCGGTCCGGGCCGCTTCATCTCACAGTACCGCCGAATCAAATATCAACTAGTAACGGCAAGCAATATGTATACACCCACGCCCACAACTCGTTTGTGTTCTACTTGAGATCTCATCTACGCATAGACCTAGCTCAGATGCCACTGTTGGGGAACGTTGCATGGGAAACAAAAATTTTCCTACGCACACACAAGATCTATCCATGGTGATGAGCATCTACGAGAGGGAGAGTGAATCTACATACCCTTGTAGATCGCTAAGCGGAAGCGTTTAAGAAACGCGGTTGATGTAGTCGAACGTCTCCGCGATCCAAATCGCAAGTCGTCCCTCGATCCGATCACGAACTAGCGCCGAACGGACGGCACCTCCGCGTTCAACACACGTACGGCTTGATGACGCCTTCACCTCCTCGATCCAGCGAGCGATGGTGAAGTAGTGGTTGAGTTCCAGCAGCACGACGGCGTGGTGATGGTGGTGAGGAACAATCTCAGCAGGGCTTCGCCAAGCGCTACGGAGATTATGACGGAGGAACTAGAGGGTTAGGGTTGCCGCACACGGCTTGGGGAAATCTTGATGTATCCCGTGTGCTGGCCCTGCCCCTCTATTTATATGTTGAGCCTTCGGGTCTAAACTTGGAGTAAAAACCTCCTCCAGGTCGGTTTTGCCCGCACAAGGTCGGTTTGGCCCGCAGGGAAAGAGTCCAACTCGGATCCCTGCCGAACCGTGCACAGCCGCGCACAAGCGGTAGTACCGCTCACAAGCGGTAGTACCGCTTGGGCGGTAGTACCGCTTCACACAAGCGGTAGTACCGCTCGGGCGGTAGTACCGCTTCACCAAGCGGTAGTACCGCTTACGCGGCAGCAAAACTACTTTTGCACTTTCCAATACCTCGTGGGCTTTATCCCTTTGGCCCATATAAAGTGTTGCTGTACCCGAACACTTCGGTAAACATCCGGAACCCCTTCCGGTGAATTCCGGAACCCTTCCGGAGATCAAAACACTATTATCACATATATCAATCTTTACCTCCGGACTATTCCGGAGATCCTCGTCATGTCCGGGATCTTATCCGGGACTCCGAACAACCTTCGGTCACCAACATAATAACTCAACTATACTAATCGTCACCAAACGTTAAGTGTGTAGACCCTGCGGGTTCGAGAACTATGTAGACATGACCGAGACACCTCTACGGCCAATAACCAATAGCGGGACCTGGATGCCCATATTGGCTCCTACATATTCTACGAAGATCTTTTATCGGTCGAACCTCTATGTCAAGGATTCAGTTAATCCCGTATGCTGTTCCCTTTGTTCTTCGGTATGTTACTTGCCCGAGATTCGATCGTCGGTATCACTATACCTAGTTCAATCTCGTTACCGGCAAGTCTCTTTACTCGTTCCGTAATACAAGATCTCGTGGCTAACACTTTAGTCACATTGCTTGCAAGGCTCATTGTGATGTTGTATTACCGAGTGGGCCCTGAGATACCTCTCCGTCATACGGAGTAACAAATCCCAGTCTTGATCCATGCCAACCCAACAGACACCCTCGGAGATACCTGTAGAGCACCTTTATAGTCGCCCAGTTACGTTGCGACGTTTGATACACACAAGGTATTCCTCCGGTGTCAGTGAGTTGCATGATCTCATGGTCAAAGGAACAGATACTTGACATGCAGAAAACAATAGCAATAAACTGACACGATCATATGCTACGTTCTTAGTTTGGGTCTTGTCCATCACATCATTCTCCTAATGATGTGATCCCGTTATCAAATGACATCTCATGTCAATGGCTAGGAAACCTTAACCATCTTTGATCAACGAGCTAGTCAACTAGAGGCTTACTAGGGACACAGTGTTGTCTATGTACCCACACATGTATTTGAGTTTCCAATCAATACAATTATAGCATGGATAATAAACGATTATCATGAACAAGGAAATATAATAATAACCAATTTATTATTGCCTCTAGGGCATATTTCCAACAGTCTCCCACTTGCACTAGAGTCAATAATCTAGTTCACATCACTATGTGATTTACATTGTAATGAATCGAACACCCATGCAGTTCTGGTGTTGTTCATGTTTAGCCCTTGGAAGAGGTTTAGTCATCGGATCTGCAACATTCAGATCCGTGTGTACTTTGCAAATATTTATGTCGTCCTCCTTGATGTAATCGCGGATGGAATTGAAACGTCGCTTTATGTGTCTGGTCCTCTTGTGAAATCTTGGTTCCTTGGCTAGAGCAATGGCACCATTATTATCACAAAACAGAGTCATTGGGTTAAGCGCACTAGGCACTACTCCAAGATCTGTCATGAACTCCTTCATCCAGACACCTTCCTTCGCCGCCTCCGAGGCTGCGATATTTTCTACACTCTTTGAAGCCTTGTATTGTTGGAGAAATCCAATTAAATGTTCACGTTTCATGCATGAGATGATTATATTTACGAATAAAAACATTCATGTATCATCATCCAAAATTAATTCCTACAGTGACAATAGAATCGGTACGAGGGATTTACCTCTGAACTGCTTGAGCGGGAGGTGGAGGAGTCCGCTGCCGGCGGCGGTGTCTTGCCCTGGCTGCTGGCGGAGGAAGCCATTGCATGTAGGTGGCGGTGACGGAGGAGAGGCCCGGCGACTAGGGGCGGCGGCGGAGGAGTCCCGACGACGAGGGGGCCGCGGCAGAAGAGGGCCCCGGCAGAGGAGGGTCCGACATAGGGTTCGGCCGGGCCGCAGCGGTGAGAGGCCGGGGGGCACAGCACAGGAGGCGTGCGATGACGAGGGCGCGCGCGCGGACGTGCCGTAGGAGAACGGCCGCGGCACCGGGGCGGAAGAGGGGCACGGTGGCGACGAGGCATGGGGTTTGGGGGTGAGAGCGGCGGACAGATTTGAAATTGAGTTTTCGGGGGAAGGGTGGTTTTGTGGGGAGACGGCCGGCGAAAACTGCAACGCACGTAGTGGAGGGGTCTACCTGTGGCGGGCATGCTTATTTACCCGCCACCACAATATGCTGTCAACAGTTGTGCAGAAGCAGTGGCAGGCAAAAGAAAATGCCCGCCACTGTCAGGGTACGTAGCTGTGGCGGGCACTAGGCACTACTGGAATTAGGGAATTTACCGTCAGCCAGTTCTTTGCCGTCTGCTAGCAGACGGCAAAGAATGTCTTTGCCGTCCGCTTACATAAAACTAACGGCAAAGAACAGGCTGATGGCAAAGATATAGTTTACCGTCAGCCAGTTCTTTGCCGTCGGCCAGCAGACGGCAAAGAGACCAGCTGGGCCCCACTGGACCCTGGAGATGGTTAGGTCAGACGGACGGGCTGGATGCCGTCCGCTTCATCTTTGTCGTCCGCCTGTTTCCTCTTTGCCGTCCGCCAGCTGACGGCAAAGAACGATCCCTAACTAACGGCCGTTTCCCCCGGCCCCACCCCTCTTTGCCGTCTGCTAGCCGACTTCTTTTGTCGTCTGCTAGCAGACGGCAAAGAAGTGACCTAACTAAAATACACCATTCCCCCCGGCCCCACCCCCCTCTCTCTCCCCCCTTTCTCTCTCTCTCTCTCCCCCCACCTCACCCCCGCGTGCGCGCGCCGCCCCCCAGAGCCAGAGCCGCCGCCGGCCAGCCCCGCCCCCCGGAGCCAGACCCGCCGCCGGCCAGCCCGCCTGCCCCGCCCCCCGGACCCAAGCCGTGGCGGCCGCCCCGCCCCGCCCCATCGCCGGAGCAAGGCCGCGCGGCCCCTACGCCGCCCAGCCCCGCCGCCGGAGCCGTGCCGCCCCGCCCCGCCGCCGGAGCCACCCCGCGCCGCCCCTCCCAGCGGCCTTCCTCTACCGGCCCCCTCCCCGCGGCCATCCTCCACCAGCCGACCCCGCCGGAGCCAAGCAAGGTGAGGTTCATTTTTTTCTGTTTTTTTTCTGTTTTTTCCTGTTTAGGTTTAGGTTTAGTGCTAGGTGTAGGTCAGTAATAGGTTTAGGATTAGGTTTACGTTTAGATAATTAGAAGCTAGAGGAAGAAGAAAGATGAAAATAAAAGAATAAGTAGAAAAAGAGGAAAAAGGAAAAGAAGAAGAAGAAGAAGAAGAAGAAGAAGAGGAAAAAGGAAAATAAGGAAGAAGAAGAAGAAGAAGAAGAAGAAGAAGAAGAAGAAGAAGAAGAAGAGGAGAAGAAAAGAAGAAGAAGAAGAAGAGGAAAAAGGAAAAGAAGAAAGAAGAAGAAGAAGAAGAAGAAGAAGAAGAAAGAAGAAGAAGAAGAAGGAGAAGAAGAAGGAGGAGGAAGAGAAGAAAATTAAAGAAGAAAAAGAAGGAGGAGAATAAGAAGACGAGAAGAAGAAGGAATAGAGGAGAAAAATAAAAAAAATAAAAAATAGTAGTTATATGCAGTTGTTCTATCGGAATTGAATATTCGTGTTGATCGGAACAAGAAGTGGTTACTGCTACGGATGACCTGTCAACCGATTACAGAACGGCCTTCCACATGTTGATGCCGCCGAACCCGATGAGCACGTCATTCATGACGACATGCGTGATAGTGATGATGATGATGATGATCCCGGAGCATATATAGACGATCCAGACTATTATTAGTTTGTATGCATCCCAACTTAAATTATATACATATTATTATTCATATCTTTCCTCCATTACATTGTGTGTGTGACCATCCATGATTAAAATGCTAACGAGGAGTGGTGTTGCAGGCTGCTCTTCATAAAGAGAGAGAGACAACCCAGGCGCTTCTGGAGGAGAGGGACCGGCTGGCGGCGGAGAGGGAACGGCTGGCGGAGGAGAAGACGGCTAGGTTGTTGGAGGAGGAGAGGGCACGGAATGATGCGTCTCACCGGGCCATGTACGAGCTCCTCGTGGTAAGTTTCTTATGCATATTAGCCAAATCATGCACGTAATATGTTCGTTTCATTACTAACCTATATGACTGACTCGTCAAAACCAAATGTGCAGTCTATGTGCGAGAAGACCAGCCAGACCCCTCTGCCGATGCCGGTCATTACTAGAGCGGGAACGGTGAGTTTCATTTGAATGGTCATTAGTTACAAGTCTTAACATTTGAGTGTCATCATGCTAACGAGACTTTGCAAATGATCTTTGGTGCAGCATAACTCCGAAGCCGCATCGCACAACCCGACAAACCCCGATGCTTGACCTCCGGTAAGTTTTCTGTATTATGCCACATACATAGCTTATTTTCCCCAAAAAAGACATACTTATATAGCTAATTATCCTCCAAAATGACATAATTAGCTTATTTAGTCCATTTTTGACATAATTAGCTTATTCGTTGCAAAAATGGCATAATAACCTTGGTTACCTCATAAATGTCATATACTTAGCTTATTATCCTCCAAAATGACATAATTACCTAAGTTAGCTCTAAAATGACCTATACTTACCTAATTTAGCTCAAAAATGGCATAATTACCTAGGTTTAGCACAAAAATGACCTATACTTACCTTATTTTCCTAGGTTAGCACAAAAATGGCATACTTACCTAGGTTAGCTCTAAAATGACACAAATAAGGAATAAGATGAAGAAAAACAAGGAAGAGGAGAAAAAGAAGGAATAGAAGAAGAAGAAGAAGAAGAAGAAGACTAGAAGAAGAAGAAGAAAAAGAAAAAGAAGAAAAAGAAGAAGAAGAAGACTAGAAGAAGAAGACTAGAAGAAGAAGAAGAAGAAGAAGAAGAAGAAGACATACATAGCTAATTATCCAATTATGTCATTTTGGACGATAATTAGCTAAGTATGTCTTCTTCTTCTTCTTCTTCTTCTTCTTCTTCTTGTTCTTCTAGTCTTCTTCTTCTTCTTCTTCTTCTTAGCTTATTTTCCCCAAAAAAGACATACTTATATAGCTAATTATCCTCCAAAATGGCATAATTAGCTTATTTAGTTCATTTATGACATAATTAGCTTATTCGTTGCAAAAATGGCATAATAACCTTGGTTACCTCATAAATGTCATATACTTAGCTTATTATCCTCCAAAATGACATAATTACCTAAGTTAGCTCTAAAATGACTTATACTTACCTAATTTAGCTCAAAATGGCATAATTACCTAGGTTAGAGGATAATTAGCTAAGTATGTCTTCTTCTTCTTCTTCTTCTTCTAGTCTTCTTCTTCTTCTTCTTCTTCTTCTTAGCTTATTTTCCCCAAAAAAGGACATACTTAGCTAATTATCCTCCAAAATGACATAATTAGCTTATTTAGTCCATTTATGACATAATTAGCTTATTCGTTTCAAAAATGGCATAATAACCTTAGTAACCTCATAAATGTCATATACTTAGCTTAGTTTCCTCCAAAATGACACAATAAGCTTAGTTAGGTCAAAAATGGCATAATTACCTAGGTTAGCTCTAAAATGACACAAACAAGCAATAAGAAGAAGAAAACAAGAGGAGAAAAATAAGGAGAAGAAAAACTCTTCTTCTTCTTCTTCTAGTCTTCTTCTTTTTCTTCTTCTTCTTCTTCTTCTTCTAGTCTTCTTCTTCTAACTTTCTTATTTCCCATTTTGCAGATTTGATTCACTTCACGGAAGCTTGCATTGATGGAGTGCTTGTGTTTACTTTTTGTTTTGATTTTGTATCCATGAACAATGTGAAACTTGCTACCTATGGATGAAATTATTGTAATATGGTGAAACTTGCACATTTTGTTTTGGTATATCTGTTGGATGATCATATCCATATGGCAGGGATATATATAGTTTCTTATGTGTTGGATATCATATACTTGCTGTGAAACTTGCACATACTGTTTGCCCTGCGAAATATATATATATATATATATCATATATTTGCTGTGAAAATGCTTGGATATAACAAAAAATAGAATAAAAAGGGGCAATGCAAGCACTTTGCCGTCTGCCAGCGGACGGCAAAGGTCTTTGCCGTCAGCCAGCGGACGGCAAATGTGCCACGTGGCAGCAACCTGTGCAACCTGGGAGTACTGGGTCTGACCAATTTGGTCATTATGCCGTCCGCTGGCAGACGGCAAAGGCAGGCGAGAGGCAGATGGTAAATAAAGGCGAGAGGCAGACGGCAAAGAAAGGCGAGCGGCAGACAGCAAAGAGCATGGAGGAGTGACGTTATGCTACGGGTCTGCTGATGTCAGGAAGCAGACGGCAAAGGGGAGAGCATATTTGCCGTCCGCCGGCAGACGGCAAAGTCTCCCGTTGGCCACCTAACGTGGCTAACGTCTATTCTTTGCCGTCCACTTTCTTTGCCGTCTGCTTGGCCAGGAAAGCTGACGGCAAAGGTCTTTGCCGTCCGCTGTACGAATGCAGACGGTAAAGAAGGTCATTACCGTAGCTTCCAGTGTCGGAAGCGTTTGCCGTCTGCGGCAGACGGTGAAGACCTTTGCCGTCCGCTTTCTGGTCCTTTGCCGTCTGCCAAGGCAGACGGCAAATCAGCTGATTCCTTTAGTGAGGGAATGCCCGCCACAGATGAGTTATGCGAAAAAAAACCATACGAAGAGACCTTACGTGTAGCGGGCGACGAAAACTGTCCGCCACTGCTTCTGCACAACTTGTGGTGGGCTATCTTTAGTACCCGCCACAGCTAACTTTTCAAAGTAGCTGTGGCGGGTGACCCGTCCCACCCGCCACTAATTTGTGATCACCTATAAGCCCTTTCCTAGTAGTGGCGTTAACGCAGAGGCCTACATCGACGACATCGTAATCAAATCACGACAAGGCTCCAACCTCCACTCCAACCTGCGGCAGACGTTTGACAATCTCCGTAGCTTCAGAAATTGAATCTAAAAAAGTGCGTCTTTGGGGTACCGGCTGGGAAGCTCCTTGGATTCATCATCTCACAAAGAGGGATAGAGGCTAACCCAGAAAAAATATAGGCAATAATCAACTTGCAAGCCCTGGAAACAGTACAAGAAGTACAGATGCTTGCAGGCTGCATAGCAGCCCTTAGCCGTTTTATCTCCACGCTAGGCGAGAAGGCTCTTCCACTATACAGACTACTGAAAAAGGGTAACAAATTCTACTAGAGTGACGAGGCAAAAGAAGCATTCACCGACCTCAAGAGGTTGCTATAGTCAAATCCACTTCTAGCCTCCCCAGAGCAATCAGAGCCCATGCTGCTATACATATCGGCGACCACCCAGGTGCTCAGCATAGTGATGGCAGTAGAAAGGGAGGAGGTCGGCAAGACTCACAGGTTACATCACCTGGTATACTACGTAAGCGAAGTACTCTCCCCATGCAAGACAAGGTACCCACATTATCAGAAAATCATGTACGGGGTATTCATGGCGGCTAGGAAGCTACGCCATTACTTCCAGGCCAACCCAATCACCGTCGTCAGCCACGCCCCGCTCTCCGACATCATCAACAACAAGGACGCCATAGGTCGCTTAGCAAAATGGGCGATTGAACTCCTGCCGATCGAGATCTCTTACAAGCTGCACTCAGCAGTCAAGTCTCAGGCAATCGTCGATTTCCTAGTAGAGTGGACCGAAGCTCACACTAGTGGAGAAACGGCCTTTAGTCCCGGTTGGGAAGGGCCTTTAGTCCCGGTTCACCAACTAGGACTAATAAATCGGGACTAAAGGCCCCCACCCTTTAGTCCCGGTTGGCCACGACCCGGGACTAAATCCCTGCCACGTGGCCGGCAGCGCGCGCCGGGGGCTGGGGGCCTTTAGTCCCGGTTCGTGGCACCAACCGGGACTAAATCCCTGCCACCTTTAGTCCCGGTTGGTGACACCAACCGAGACTAAAGGTTTAGGGGTTTAGGGTTTTTTGTTTATTTTTCATTTTCATTTTGTGTTTTCCATTTAATTCTTTTTCATTTCAAACATATTTTACGCTACTACATGCTGTACACGTTATGCATATATAATAGAATTTCTCGTAGAACCAATCATGTATCATAGAATTTCTCGTACGACCATGCATACACGTATATATATATACAATTTGGTATATACAATTTCTCCTACAATTTGCAGATCATTACATGCAGGCATTAGGTGAAATGCTATTCTCCGTCGGGAGATATGACCTGCTGAAGCAAAAATCCCGCCATTTCCTTTTGAAGTGCTCGTATGCGGTCCTTTGGTAGGAGCCTATCCCGCATCTCCATCATCTTTAAAGAAGGAGATCAATATGAATATATTAGTTGTGTGTATATATATTAGATCATGATATCAAAAATTGTGAATAGTGTTTACGTACCCAAAGATGTCTTGCATCTCTGCTCCTTTCGGTAATAAAGCGAATGTTCTCGCAAACGTAGTATGCACATAAATTAGTCCCCTTTTCCTGCCTCATACACTTTACGAGAATAGAATTCAATCAGATAATAATCAAGCATGATAATGGTATTGAAACTAGAATTAAAGAGATGCGCGGACGTAGCTAGTACTACTTAATTACCTTGGACCGTCGCCATTTCAGCTGTGGTTCCCATTCACCGACAACCTCTTTGATGAACTTTTTCCAAATCCTGCCCGGCAAAGAAAATGAATAAAGGAGTTATTAATTACTTGATATCAGGAAATGAACTAAAGAGGCCGACATAGTGCGATAATGATTGAAATTACCTGTCGAGCATCAAAAACAGGCTCCTGTATTCTTCAGGGTCTTTACCTAGTGAGTCCAGTACTTCAACAGTTCCCTCGTCAACTCTAATGATTAGCAGGATCCAGTGGAATCTGCGCACACGTTTGTATAAGCGGGCATGCATAACTCATCAACTACACTTAACATCGAGTAAGCAAAAATAGAATTTGTAGTACAAGATAGTAACACTCACCTGAAGTTGTAAGGAAAAAGTATTTCTGGTCTGGTATTTAGTTCCTTCAAAAACATTAGCAAGCAATTCTCTGTGTCTTGTTTGTGGTTATTTAACACATTTTCATTAACGGTATTTGGGTCAATGAAACCAATGCCATAGACTCTATCTCTTTTCAATTCAAAAATCTTCATTCTGCATATATAATACCACACAAAACAATATAGTGAGGATAATTACAGGCAATGAACGAGCTGAGCTAGAGACTTAAATTACAGAAAGAAATCACTTACAGACAATAGCAACTGACGAGAGATTTGTCGAGTGCGTCTTGATTGAATAACTGAAAAATTTCTGGAAATTCAATCCACACATCTTTTCCATGGAAGTAATGTTGTGGCTTGACTTTCACCATGAGGCTCTCTCGCCCGGCCTTTATTTCTCGCAGGTACCAGTCATGCAATCTGCGCATTTGCGTTGATAGAAGCTCCACCTCGCCAGGCCTGACCAGAGGGTTCCCGGGGACATATTTCCATGCTACTTCCTTCAGATCCATCGTGGGGACTTCCTCGATGCCTAGGAGTTGTTCAACAGTGATACCCATCTCTCTAGCCATCTCTCTATCAGTGTCGGTTACCGCCTTATTGGTACTCATCTTGAGCGGGGGGATCGATTGCACTGCCTGTTCTCCGAGCTGGGGAACAGTTTTCCCGCTTTTATTACTACCTGTAAGGCTCGACTGCTGATTTTTTTGTTGATAATATGACTTGCTAATAGAGCGTTCATAGTCTGATCGCCTTTTCTCCACATCCGGTTTAGCAAGATCCACAAAGTGTTGTACAACTTTCTTAGGTATTTTCTCCTTCGGTGGCGGGGGCGGTTTCGGTGCAAAATGGGCCTTCACTTGGGCATCCACGACCCCTTTGTTTTCCTCCTCAGTCATCTCGTAAGCTAACTTCTTTTTGGCAGGAGGCTCGGGTTTCTTCTTTGGTGATCTCTTCCGCTTTGGAGTCGGCTCACGCGGCGGAGATCGATATCGCGTACTCGCGCTGGGCTCCGTCTCGACGTGGGGTGGATTCGGCTGACGCGGTGGAGATCGATATGGCGGACTCGCGCTGTGCTCCGTGTCGAGGTGGGTTAGAGTCAGCCGACGCGGCGGACTTGGAGGAGGAGTCGGTGGCCTTAGCACCGAGTTTGGAAACACGATGCATTCCTTTCTCCATACAATGAGACCACGTATGGCTTCTCCCAGTGTCTGCTCCCCTTGACCTCTAGGAAAGTCAAGCTCTAGTGAGTCATATCCCGACAGAACTTCATCCACCCTGACACGAGCATAGCCAGGTGGAATCGGATTGCCGTGGATGGTTGCTTCAGGTGCATTCGGTAAAGCAAAGCCGTCCTCCACCTTCATGGATATGTTCTTCATTTTCATGTGTAGCTCACAAGTTGTCGTCTCTTGGATATCATCCACGGGGTAGCGAGCCAGCAGTGCATCATCTGCCGGGACCCCCGTGGAACCCACGCTGCTTTTCGGCATAGATGGGATGGTACTATCCAATGCTGGATCTGGTTGCTCCTGCCGCTGAGACGCCCTTTGCTGGCTAATTGTGTCGATCTGCTCCTGCTGCCGCATGAAAGCGCGTTCCAACTCCGCGTTCTTTGATTCTACCTTTTGAAGCCGGTCTGCATCCTGCTTCCTCTGGTCTGCATCTTGCTTCTTCTTTCTCGCACGGCTTTTGTAAGTGTCGTTCCACTCCGCAAACCCCTGAACCCACGGAACAACGCCTTTGCCTCATGTTCGTCCCGGGTGTTCAGGATTCTTGAGGGCGCGTGTAAGCTCGTCGTTCTCTCTCTCGGGCTGGAACGCCCCCGTTCGAGCCTCTTCTATTGCTTCAAGTAAAGCGTCTGAGGCTTCTTTAAGACTTGCCTGTTCAATAATCTCCCCTGTCTTTGGGTCCAACTTTCCCCCATGCGCATAAAACCAAGTCCCGCACCTATCGGGCCAACCCACTATTTTTGGAGTGACCCCTGCAGCAATCATCTTTTCGTCAGATTCATCCCACTTAGGCAACCCAGTCTTGTAGCCACCTGGCCCCAGAACATGGTGAAGATTTTTTTTTCTCAGCATTTATCTTGTTTTTCATCGACCGTTCCTTAGCTGCTTCCGATTCCTTGAACTCCACAAATAAGTCCTAGTGATCTTTTACCTTCTCTAGTGGTCAAGTGAATTCTGGAGTCTTCTTTTCTGCGTTGACGTAGTTGGCCCATAATCTTTTCTTCCAAGTCTGGAATTGTGTGGCCATCTTCTTAAGAGCACACTTCTTGAATTTCTCCCGTTGGATATCTGTGAAACCCTCTGATAGGGTGAAATGTGACATGAGCGTATCCTTAAGCAGATTTTTTGCTCTTTCGTCGACAAAACTAACTCCTCGATCTTCCTTTGGCTTATTCCATTCTTGAACGGTGATCGGGATTTGGTCCCTATCAATAACTCCGCATTGACGTATAAATTTGTCCGCATTCTTTTTAGGAGCAATCGGTTCGCCATCTTATTTGATTTCATCGATGTTGTACTTTATGCCATCGGACAACTTTTTGGCCGGGCCTCGTACTACCCTTGTAGAAGATTTGCTCGATCTGGAGGGCTAAAAGAAGAAAGATTCGTTAATATATATATATATACAAATCAATTAATACATGTAATGATCACCAGAGGCCTTATATATATACATATATATATATATATATATATAGCTCGCCGGACTTTGTTAATTGAAAAACATTTCCTTCGCCATCATTGTTTGTGTGCTCTTCGTCTATTGGTTCTTCCTCAATTCCCTCACCGGACTCGTTCAGATATTGTGAGCCGTCATCTGGTTCAATCTCTAGGTTTTGGGAGCGTATCATGTCGAACATGATATCCTCTTGATCATGGTCGTCTCTGCCGCTATAGTCCATAGCTTAACTATTCCAGAAGAAAGATAAAACAATTTAGTATTCAAATTAGAATGCATTCAACAAGAAAAAACTAATACATCTCGAATAATCCAGTTAATGCATCATCGAATATTATCGAATATTATCACTAATACATCTCGAATATTATCACTAATACATCTCAAATATTATCACTAATACATCTCGAATATTATCACTAATACAGCTCGAATATTATCGAATAATCCAGTTGACTCGCGGTTCCTGAGGCGCGGGCGGTAGACACCCATTGAGAAGGAACCATTACAGGATCATAGCTTGGGTGAGATCCCTGAAGAACCTGCCAGGTATTGGAGACTGACGTCCAACGCAACCATGTAGCGACGGACGTGCTCGTCCTCCTCCCTGACACGGCGACGTACCACCTCCTCGGGGGCCGACTGCCTCCGCACCGATAGTGGCCCACGTGACCGCCACCAAAGAAGCTCCGGGTCGACGACGGGAGCCAGATTCCTCACCAAGCTGCGCGCCCCGGAAGGTAGCACCTCCCAGTGCCAGCCCGGCGGAGCCCAGTCCCGGACATGGCGCCTCTCAAGCAGGTTGTCGCCGCCGAGTCGACGACGAGGATGCGGGCCGGGCATCGTCGACGTCGAGAACAAATTCTTATGAAAACAAATTCCTATGCAATAATTATCATTTTATTATGCTACTCATATTTAATAAACTTTTACAACTATAGTAGATGAGCAAATTTGAACAACATTTTATATCAATGATCCAACCATTCTTTTTATAGAGAACCCACACTTGAACAACATTTCTATTCATCCATTTAACATCCATCTATCTAACATTTCTATTCATCCATCATTCTAACATACATCAATATAACATCTATCCATCTACATATCCATCTAACATTCATCTACACACAAAAATACATAATAAATCCATCTAATTAACATTCATCTACACACAAAAATTACATACTCCCAAAATCTCATGCCTCATCCACAATGTCGTTATCAAAATTAACCATCTGCTCACACTAATAATTAACATTAACATGACTTGAAAAATACAAGAACATTTTCAATCTCATCGATCATTGGTTGTCCATGGCAGCGGCTGAGCTCGGGGTGTGCGGGGGGGTAGTTAGAGGCCGTGCGCGGGCCAAGGGAGAGCGGAGGAAGACAAGGGGGGCTCACAGCGAGGTCGTCGCGAGCTCAGGGAGGGCTCAGGGAGGTCGTGGACGCGTCGGTGCTCGAGGGCGAGGTCGAGGCAGTGGCGGCGACCGGTGAGGAGGAAGACGATGGTGCGGGCGCTGTGGGGCTCTTCGCTCACTCCCGTGGTCGAGGAAGATGCAGCGGGCTGCGGGCTCGGGGAGGGGCTGGAGCGAGCGGGACGGCATCGGCGGTCTCCGGCGTCGAAGGTTGAAGACGAGCGGCCTGGCGGCGTGTGGTGTTCGATCTGTCTCCTGGGCGGTGCAAAACGCTAAGTGACAGTTATATAGGATCGACCTTTAGTCCCGGTTGAATCCACGCCCCGGGACTAAAGGACCTTTAGTCCCGGTTCGTGGCTACAACCGGGACTAAAAGGTTGGCCTTTAGTCCCGGTTACAGCCACGGGCCGGGACTAAAGGTCTGTTTTCGGGGCCCAAATTAAGCGCGGGAGGAGGACCTTTAGTCCCGGCTGGTTGTGCCAACCGGGACTAAAGGTTTTTTTTCATTTTTTCTGTTTTTTCTTTATTATTTTTTTCTTTTGTTTCTACTTACAGCCAAATATTTAGAGTTTTTGAGTGAATCTTTTTGCTTTAGGTCACAAAAATTATAAACTTTCTGTTAGTGCCAGTAGTTTTCAAGTTTGAATAGTTTAAATTTGAATTCTTTGAAATTTGTGTGAATCACTCGTTTGTGAATAAATTTAGTTTAAAAATAGAGTTTTGAGTGATTCTTTTTCCTGCTGTTTAATATTAGTGTGTTTTATCAGTATGCTCAATTTGGTAATTTTTAGGTTATTTTAAATAGGTGTTTTAATCAAAAACAGATTATGTTTAGCTCTTTTAGTTTTATACCTTCATTTGTTTTAAATATTTTAGTTTATATGTTTTCTTGTTATTATTTTGCCAAATTATATTATGTTTCTGTTAGTCAGCATGAGGAGTTTTAATTTTCAACCCTTACTTACTTCATTTGTTATTTTTCATGCATTTAATGATTTTTTTGAGCTAAATGACCCTGAAATTGAAAAGCACTACAAATGAACTCTGAAAAGGTTGAAACTTGGCATGGTATCATCATTTCACACACATAGCATGTGCTAAAAAGTTGAGAGGGTTACGGCCAAAACCGGATGCACTTCATGTACAAACTCGACCATCTCTTCCGAAGTATCAAGGTTTCGGACGTAAACTCATCTGTTACAAAGGCATTTCATTTTTTTAAACTTATTTCAACTCCAAACTTTTTGTGCATTCAATATGCACCATTCAAAGCCACATCCTCAAATTTCAACCCTTTCTAACTTCATTCGCTATTTTTCATGCATTTAATGATTTTTTTGAGCTAAATGACCCTGAAATTGAAAAGCACTACAAATGAACTCTGAAAAGGTTGAAACTTGGCATGGTATCATCATTTCACCCACATAGCATGTGCTAAAAAGTTGAGAGGGTTACGGCAAAAACTAGATGTACTTCGTGTACAAGCTGGCCTATTTCGGCTACTCACTAGAGAAGAAACTGATGACGGTGAAGCCGATCACATCCCAGAGTGGGATCTTGGGGTATAAAAAAATTTCTTCGGGTGTGTCCTTTTACGCCGTAACCATGGACAATCTTCATCATTTAACAGGATGCTTGGGTCAGTCTTCACTGTGATGGGGGGAATTTCATGTAACTTTTCATAATCTTCTGACATGTCTGTCTTGTCCTCCACTCCCACGATGTTTCTTTTCCCTGAAATAACTATGTGGCGCTTTGGCTCACCGTATGATGTATTCGCTTCCTTATCTTTCCTTTTTCTCGGTTTGGTAGACATGTCCTTCACATAGAAAACCTGTGCCACATCATTGGCTAGGACGAATGGTTCGTCTGTGTACCCAAGATTGTTGAGATCCACTGTTGTCATTCTATACTGCGGGTTGATGTCTACTACACAACTTATTCTTGTAGACTCATGTTGGGCCTCCAAGCGCAGAGTTTTGTAGGACAGTAGCAATTTTCCCTCAAGTGGATGACCTAAGGTTTATCAATCCGTGGGAGGCGTAGGTTGAAGATGGTATCTCTCAAACAACCCTGCAACCAAATACAAGAAATCTCTTGTGTCCCCAACACACCCAATACAATGATAAATTGTATAGGTGCACTAGTTCGGCGAAGAGATGGTGATAAAAGTGTAGTATGGATAGTAGATATAGGTTTTTGTAATCTGAAAATATAAAAACAGCAAGGTAGCAAATAGTAAACGGGCATAAAAACGGTATTGCAATGCTTAGAAACAAGGCCTAGGGTTCATACTTTCACTAGTGCGATCTCCCAACATTGTTGACATAGTTGAATCATATGTAAATCCCTCACGTGCGACAAAGAGTTCACTCCAAAGTGACAAATAGCCGAGAACAAACGAAGAAATTGTTGTAGGGTACGAAACCACCTCAAAGTTATCCTTCCCGATCAATCTTATGAGCCATCCCCATTAATTGTCACGAACAGCCCTAGAGTTCGTACTAGAATAACACCTTAAGATACACATCAACCAAAACCCTAATGTCACCTAGGCACTCCAATGTCACCACGAGTACCCGCAGGTTTGATTATACGATATGCATCACACAATCTCAGATTCATCTATTCAAACCAACACAAAGAACTTCAAAGAGTGCCCCAAAGTTTGTACCGGAAAGTCATGACGAAAACGTGTGCCAACCCTTATGCATAGATCCCCAAGGTCACGGAACCCGCAAGTTGATCACCAAAACATACATCAAGTGACTCAAGAGAATATCCCATTGTCACCACAGATATTCCATATGCAAGACATACATCATGTGTTCTCAAATCCTTAATAACTCAATCCGATAAGAAAACTTCAAAGGGAAAACTCAATTCATCACAAGAAGATAGAGAGGGGAAAACTCCATATGATTCATCTATATCAACAAAGCTCGCGATACATCAAGATCATGCCATCTTAAGAACACGAGAGAGAGATCAAACACATAGCTACTGGTACAAACCCTCAACCCCGAGGGTGAACTACTCCCTCCTCATCAAGGAGACTGCCGGGATGATGAAGATGGCCTCCGGTGATGCCTTCCCCCCTCCGACAGGGTGCCGGAAAAGGGCTGTAGATGGGATCTCTCTGCTACAGAGGCTTGCCGCGGCGTAAAAACTCATCTCGGTTAACTTTCAGGGGTTTCTGAATATATATGATTTTTCAGCGTTGAAATGACGCGAAACGGAGCCACGTGGGCCCCACGAGGTACCAGGGCGCGCCTGGGGGGGTGGCGCGCCCTGGTGCCTCGTGGGCACTGGGTGGCCCCCCTCCAGTGGGTCTTGGTGCCAATATTCTTTATTTGTCCAATAAAAAATCTCCAAAAAGTTTTAGCTCATTTGGAAAACTTTCATTTCTGCACAAAAAACAACACCACGGTAGTTCTGCTGAAAACAGCGTCAGTCCGGGTTAGTTCTAACCAAATCATACCAAAACCATATAGAATTGTTATAAATATGGCATGAATACTTCATAAATTATAGATACGTTGGAGACGTATCAGCATCCCCAAGCTTAATTCCTACTCGTCCTCGAGTTGGTAAATGATAAAAGAAATAATTTATGAAGTGTGAATGCTAGCATAGTGCATAAGTTTGATCAATGATAATTTCAATCACTTTTCCTAGCATCATAACAGCAACTTTCGCTCATAGAAGTCATCATGATTAAGTAGCAATTAAAAACAGAAATTTTGATGTGGAATGCTACCTATCATAATCATCATATAATCTTTTCTTTTATAGCATGGACATTGGACTTGACTGATTCAAAGCAAGACCATTATTATAACTGCAATATTTATTATCATAAAAATTCTCATGAGCAAGTAACAATTCATCACAACAATGAAGTATAAGGCATAAACTTTCTTGGAAACTAACAAACTATTCTAGTCAACAATGCAATTGCAATTCATCATATTTTCAGGAAGGGTCTCATGTAGGAGCTTTTTAGCAAGTCCACATACTCAACCATCATTTAGTCTTCTATGATTGCTAACACTCACGACATATATATGGAGCAAAAGTTTCAGCCAGACACATAGAAAGATAGGGGCTTGTGATTTCGCCTCCCAACTTATTCACCTCAAGGGTGATGTCAACAATAATAACTCATGATCACTCATATCCAACTGGATATATGTGGTTAGATATTTCCCCACCACATGATGCTTGCAAAAGAGAAAAATGAAAAAGAAGTAGAGGAGAACACTATTGACTCTTGCATAAAAAACAAATTCATAAAAGTAAATGCATAAAAGTAAAAGATAGGCCCTTCGCAGAGGGAAGCAGAGGTTGTCATGCGCTTTTTATTTTTGGATGCACAAGCCCTTAATGCAAAGGAACATCACGTTATATTGCCCCTTGTGATAGCAACCTTTATTATGCAGTCCGTCGCTTTTATTTCTTTACCATCACAAGTTCGTACAACGCTTATTTCCCTTACAATAAAAGAGCATACATATTTTAGGAGCAATTTTTATTGCTTTTTGCACCGATGACAACTTACTTGAAGGATCTTATTCAATCCATAGGTAGATATAGTGGACTCTCATGGCAAGAAACTGGGTTTAAGGGTTTAGGATGCACAAGTAGTATCTCTACTTAGTACGATTTTTTGGCTAGCAAAGATATTGGGCAAGCACCACATGTTGGAGGATCTATAACAATATAACTTCTATGTGAATATGAACAAACATAATTCATTATGTTGTCTTCCTTGTCCAACGTCAACAATTTGACATAAAATAATTAATGGAGGCTCACAATCATAAAAGATGTCCAAGATGGTATATTTGCATGTGAATCTTCTCTTCCCTTATTAACTTTTTCATGAATTGCATCATTGACTAATGCTATGCTTGTTAACCTCCAATAAATTTTACCACTTATACTTTTCTTTATGTAATGTCATTACTTTCCATAAGATTAGCATATGATCTCTTTCATTATTTTCATTGCAAGGAATCACACTTATCATATCCAATAATCTTTATGAAAGTTTTTATTATATCCCTCATGAATATTCATCACTTTGGGACCAAATTCATATCTTGTGCAAATTACTATTATTATTATTAACTCTCAAAAATATATAAGTGAAGCATGAGAGTGAATGACAAAGTACTCCAAAAGATATAAGCGAAGATCAATGAGTAGTAAAACAATTAAGTAGCTATGTGGGGACTCTCTCTTATTTAAAAAGTTTCAGATCTTGATATTTTATTCAATCAGCAAGAAAAACAAAGACACAACCAAGTATAGCACACATTATGTGAACGGGTAAAAACTTGGGTTCAATCGAGACTAACCGATAGTTGATGAAGAAAAGTGATGGGATGCCTACCGGGGCATCCCCAAGCTTGAATGCTTGATACTTCTTGGAATATTAACTTGGGGAGCCTTGGGAATCCCCAAGCTTGAACTCTTGTGTCTCATTAATTCTTCTCATATAGTAGTTTCCCTAAGTTTCAAAAACTTCATCCACACAAAACTTGACAAGAACTTGTGAGATATGTTAGTATAAATCCACTCAAAACCTTGACATTCTCTACTGTAGCAAATCACTAAAATTATAATTAAACATTGCCTACTAAATGCCTCTGCATATTTAATACTCCTATCCTCAAATAGGTTCATTAAACAAGCCAACATATGCAAACAATGCAAGCATAACAGCAATCTGCCTAAACAGGACAGTCTGTAAAGAGTGAATAAGAATCCATACTTCCCTAACTCCAAAAATTCTGAAAAACTACCACACTGGAAATAATTTATCAAAGTTGACTGTGTCAAAATTTCAAGATTTTATCACATTCTGAAATTTCTGGGCAATTTAATCAATAGCAGCAAACTTTCTGTTTTGAAACAGCAACTCATGAACTTGCAAAATAAGCATGGTAAAGGCTATACTTGGCATTTTATTGAGCTAAAAGATACAAAACATGATTATTGATAACAGCAAGCAAATCTCAACAAAAGAAAATGATGCTCCAAGCAAAACTCATATTATGTGACGAATAAAAATATAGCTCCAAGTAAGGTTACCGATAGTGTTGAAGACGAAAGAGGGGATGCCTTCCGGGGCATCCCCAAGCTTAGTTGCTTGGGTCTTTCTTGAATTTTACCTTGGGGTGCCTTGGGCATCCCCAAGCTTAGGGTCTTGCCACTCCTTATTCTCCTCATATCGATATCTCACCCAAAACATGAAAACTTCAATCACACAAAACTTAATGGAACTTCGTGAGAACGGTTAGTATGATAAAGAATAAACCATCACTTAGGTACTGTCCAAGACAAGATTCACAATTTTTCCCATATAATGCCTACTGTATTCTATCATTTCCACAATTTATATCCCATAATATAAGTTATGGAAACATTAAAACAAGCAAACTATGCATTGAAAACAGAATCTGTCAAAAACAGAACAGTCTGTAATGATCTGAGCAACTACCATACTTCTGGAACTCTAAAAATTCGGAAAAATTAGGAAAACGTCAAAAATTTGCATATCAATACTGTATAAAAATTTCAGAATTTGTTGACGCTCCAGTAAAATCTGGGAAATAAACACTGGAGGCAAAAGTTTCTGTTTTTGCACAGAATTGAATCAACAAGTATCCACACTATCCCAAAGGTTTTACTTGGCACTTTATTGAAAGAAAACATATAAAACATGATTACTACAGTATCTTAATCATGTGAACACACTAAAACAGAAAGGATATATATTGGGTTGTCTCCCAACAAGCGCTTTTCTTTTAAAGCCTTTTAGCTAGGCATGATGATTTCAATGATGCTCGCATAAAAGTAAAGAATTGAAACGTAAAGGGAGCATCATGAGAAATATATCAAACACATTTAAGCCTAACCCACTTCCTATGCATAGGGATTTTGTGAGAAAATAGTTTATGGGAGCAAGAATCAACTAGCATAGGAAGACAAAACAAGCATGACTTCAAAACTTTCAACACATAGAGAGGAAACTTGATATTATTAAAATATGTAGAATCATATATTCCTCTCTCAAAATAATTTTCAGTAGAATCATGAAGAATTTCAACAATATATCCATCACACAAATCATTCTTGTCATGATACATAAGCATAGAAATCTTACTACTCTCCACATAAGCAATTTTCCTCTCATTCAAAATAGTGGAATCATCACTAAATAAACTCATGACCTCTCCAATTCCACTTTCATCAATATAATCATCATAAATAGGAGGCATGAAATCATCATAATAAATTTTCTCATCAAAACTTGGGGGAGTAAAAATATCATCTTCATAAAACATAGCATCCCGAAGCTTGTAGTTTTGCATATCCTTAGCATCATGGATATTCAAAGAATTCATACTAACAACATTGCAATCATGCTTATCATTCAAATATTTTATACCAAACATTTTATTGAATTCTTCTTCTATCAATTGAGCACAATTTTCCTTTCCATCATTTTCACGAAAGACATGATAAAGACGAATAATATGAGGTAACCTCAATTCCAAATTTTTTTGTAGTTTTCTTTTGTAAGCCAAACTAGTGATAAAACAAGAAACTAAAAGATTCAATTGCAAGATCTAAAGATATACCTTCAAGCACTCACCTCCCCGGCAACGGCGCCAGAAAAGAGCTTGATGTCTACTCCACAACTTATTCTTGTAGACTCGTGTTGGGCCTCCAAGCGCAGAGTTTTGTAGGACAGTAGCAATTTTCCCTCAAGTGGATGACCTAAGGTTTATCAATCCGTGGGAGGCATAGGTTGAAGATGGTATCTCTCAAACAACCCTGCAACCAAATACAAGAAATCTCTTGTGTCCCCAACACACCCAATACAATGGTAAATTGTATAGGTGCACTAGTTCGGCCAAGAGATGGTGATAAAAGTGTAGTATGGATAGTAGATATAGGTTTTTGTAATCTGAAAATATAAAAACAGCAAGGTAGCAAATAGGAAACGGGCATAAAAACGGTATTGCAATGCTTAGAAACAAGGCCTAGGGTTCATACTTTCACTAGTGTGATCTCCAAACATTGTTGACATAGTTGAATCATATGTAAATCCCACACGTGCGACAAAGAGTTCACTCCAAAGTGACAAATAGAGGAGAACAAACGAAGAAATTGTTGTAGGGTACGAAACCACCTCAAAGTTATCCTTCCCGATCAATCTTATGAGCCATTCCCATTAATTGTCACGAACAGCCCTAGAGTTCGTACTAGAATAACACCTTAAGATACACATCAACCAAAACCTAATGTCACCTAGGCACTCCAATGTCACCACGAGTACCCGCGGGTTTGATTATACGATATGCATCACACAATCTCAGATTCATCTATTCAAACCAACACAAAGAACTTCAAAGAGTGCCCCAAAGTTTCTACCGGAAAGTCAAGACGAAAACGTGTGCCAACCCTTATGCATAGATCCCCAAGGTCACGGAACCCGCAAGTTGATCACCAAAACATACATCAAGTGACTCAAGTGAATATCCCATTGTCACCACAGATATTCCATATGCAAGACATACATCAAGTGTTCTCAAATCCTTAAAGACTCAATCCGATAAGAAAACTTCAAAGGGAAAAACTCAATTCATCACAAGAAGATAGAGAGGGGAAAACTCCATATGATTCATCTATATCAACAAAGCTCGCGATACATCAAGATCGTGCCATCTCAAGAACACGAGAGAGAGATCAAACACATAGCTACTGGTACAAACCCTCAGCCCCGAGGGTGAACTACTCCCTCCTCATCAAGGAGACCGCCGGGATGATGAAGATGGCCTACGGTGATGCCTTCCCCCCTCCGGCAGGGTGCCGGAAAAGGGCGGTAGATGGGATCTCTCTGGTACAGAGGCTTGTGGTGGCGTAAAAACTCATCTCGGTTAACTTTCGGGGGTTTCTGAATATATATGATTTTTCAGCGTTGGAATCACGCGAAACGGAGCCACGTGGGCCCCACGAGGTACCAGGGCGCGCCTGGGCAGTGGCGCTACCTGGTGCCTCGTGGGCACTGGGTGGCCCCCCTCCTATGGGTCTTGGTGCCAATATTCTTTATTTGTCCAATAAAAAATCACCAAAAAGTTTCAGCTCATTTGGAAAACTTTCATTTCTGCACAAAAAACAACACCACAGTAGTTCTGCTGAAAACAGCGTCAGTCCGGGTTAGTTCTAATCAAATCATACCAAAACCATATAGAATTGTTATAAATATGGCATGAATACTTCATAAATTATAGATATGTTGGAGATGTATCACGGGTCTACCTTTACCCCGCCTCCTGTCAGATTGACCCATTTGCACCGAAACAAAGGGACCTTAAACTCACGTCCATAGTCAAGTTCCCATATCTCCTCTATGTAACCATAATATGTGTTATTTTCCCTATTGGTGTTTGTTGCATCAAAGCGGACACCACTGTTTTGGTTGGTGCTCTTTTTATCTTGGGCGATCGTGTAAAATGTATTCCCATTAATCTCGTACCCTTTGAAAGTCAATATAGTCGAAGATGGTGACTTGGCCAATAAGTACAGCTCATCTCCAACACTGTCGTCATTCATGAGATGTGTTTGCAACCAACCGCCGAAAGTCGCCATGTGTGTACGTTTAATCCAGGGGTCAGACTGCTCCGGGTTCTTGGAGCGTACAATATCCATATGTTCCTCGATATACGGAGCCACCAAGGTGGAATTTTGTAGAACTGTGTAGTGTGCTTGGGCCCAAGAATGCCCGTCCCTACATATTACTGAATCCTTTCCTAGCGTGCCTTTTCCACTCAGTCTCCCCTCATGCCGTGATTCAGGAACACCAATCGGCTTAAGGTCAGGAATAAAGTCAACACAAAACTCAATAACCTCCTCTGTTTCATGGCCCTTGGAGATGCTTCCTTCTGGCCTAGCACGGTTATGAACATATTTCTTTATGACTCCCATGAACCTCTCAAAGGGGAACATATTGTGTAGAAATACAGGACCCAGAATGGCAATCTCTTCGACTAGGTGAACTAGGACGTGTGTCATGATATTGAAGAAGGATGGTGGGAACACCAACTCGAAACTGACAAGACATTGCACCAAATCATTATGTAACCTTGGTAGGATTTATGGATCGATTACCTTCTGGGAAATTGCATTGAGGAATGCACATAGCTTGACAATGGCTAATCCAACATTTTTCGGTAAAAGCCCCCTCAATGCAACCGGAAGTAATTGCGTCATAATCACGTGGCAGTCATGAGACTTTAGGTTGTGGAATTTTTTCTCTGTCATATTTATTATTCCCTTTATATTCGACGAGAAGCCAGACGGGACCTTCATACTGAGCAGGCATTCAAAGAAGATTTCCTTCTCTTCTTTGGTAAGAGCGTAGCTGGCAGGACCTTGATACTGCTTTTGATGCATGCCGTCTTTTTCGTGCATACGTTGCTGGTCCTCCCGTGCCTCCGGTGTATCTTTTGTCTTCCCATACACGCCCAAGAAGCCTAGCAGGTTCACGCAAAGATTCTTCATCACGTGCATCACGTCGATTGCAGAGCGGACCTCTAGGACTTTCCAATAGGGTAGGTCCCAAAATATAGATTTCTTCTTCCACATGGGTGCGTGTCCGTCAGCGTCATTCGGAACAGATTGTCCGCCAGGACCCTTTCCAAAGATTACTTTTAAATCCTTGACCATATCAAGTATATGATCACCAGTACGGTGGTCAGGCTTCTTCCGGTGATCTGCCTCACCTTTGAAATGCTTGCTTTTCTTTCTTAAGAGATGCTTGATCGGAAGAAATCGACGATGTCCCAGGTACACATTCTTCTTAAATTTATCCAAAGATGGCCGCGTACTACGCAGCATTACGTGAGCTTGAAAGCAAATTCGATGGCATCGAACTACATCATGTCAAACTCAGCGACAACATGGCGGCGGATAGTCTGGCACGATTGGGAGCAGCCAGAGGCCCCGTACCAGAAGAAACATTCTTGCAGATACTCTATAAACCATCAGTAAAAATGCAGGAAATCGAGGATCCCACCCCAACCTCCCTTGAGCAAGAGGCCTGCACTAGAAATAACCTCGCCAACGACGACGCAGATGCTGCAGAAGAGGCAGGTCAGGACGAGGGGGTGTTCTCAATCATACCAGATTGGACTCAACCCTTGATTACATACATGACCAATGGCGACCTCCCAGCTGACAAGACAGAGGCCCGACGCATAGTCTGCAGGTCCAAAGCATACACAGAAATCAATGGAGAGCTCTACAAATGTAGCCAAATGGGCATCTTCCAACGTTGCGTCTCAGAAGTGGAGGGAAAGAAGCTACTGAAGGAGATCCATGCAGGGGCCTGTGGCCATCACGTAGCCCCAAGAACAATAGTAGCTAACGCCTTTCGCCATGGTTTCTTCTGGCCTCACACAATGAGGGATGCAGAGGAAATCGTCCGGCCATGCGACGGATGCTAGTGCTTCGCAAACAAGACACACATGCCAGCAACAGCGCTGAAGACAATACCACTCACTTGGCCATTCGCAGTTTGGGGTTTGGACATGGTTGGAAAGCTGTCTCCATCTCCAGGAGGCCACAAATACCTCCTGGTCGCAATTGACAAGTTCACCAAGCAGATAGAAGGCAAGCCAGTAACAAACACGGAGGCCGACACTACCGTCAAATTCATGTCAGGGTTAATACACAACTTTGGCGTACCCCACAGCATCATCACCAGCAATGGATCAGACTTCACAGTAGATGTGTTCAAATAATTCTACCACAAGAGACGGATCCATCTCGATTACGCCTCCGTAGCCCACCCACAGTCCAGTGGACAGGTGGAATGAGCAAACGGGCTAATCATGCAAGGTCTGAAGCCCCGGCTCATCACCCCACTGATACGAGCAAAGTGGAGCTGGGTTGAGGAGCTCCCCTCCGTCCTCTGGAGCCTACGAACAACCCCAAATAAATCCATTGGGTACACCCCATTCTTCATGGTCTATGGAGTGGAGGCAGTCTTGCACTCAGACATAGAGTACGACTCCCCATGGATCCGAGCATACGAGGAGGAGGCCGCAGAAGAAAGCCGAAAGGACATTGTCGGCGCCAAGGAGGAATCTCACCTTCTCACCCTCGAGCACACAACTATATATCAACAGAAACTACGCAAGTATCAAGGGAGGCACGCACGAGCAAGCGAGTTCAACGTCGGCGACCTCGTCTTACGCCTTAATCAAAAGCAATGGAAGAACAAGCTCTCTTCTCCATGGAAGGCCCTTATGTCATCCACGAGGTCCTCGGCAACGGGGCCTACTACCTCCGCAACAGAAAATCAGGTCAGCTTACATCCAGGCCTTGGAATGCTGAGCATCTCCGCCTTTTCACGCTTAAACAAGTACTATGTACCATGCATCAACTGCTTTATTATCTTGGTAGCATTCATAGTTTAGCTTGATTAAAACAATGGATTGGGTAACTAAAAGAGACCTCCAGGTTTCTCCAATTTGTGTTTTGCTAAAATGACAAACATTGCTACAAATAAAAATAACTTCGTTGAACCCCTTGAGATAGACAATTGAGGCCGAACAAACATATCTCTTTGCCTGACGGACTCGAGGGCTGCATCGCTCTAAGTGGACCTCCCCGCAGCTCCGCAGAAAGGATGCATCGTATGTTCCTTCTTTTCGATCCGGACCCAAGGGATGCTTCATCAGTACCGACCTCCCACAGCTACGTGCTCCGGGGCTGCATCGACGTACACCATGGGTAGCCCTCAATAGCCGAGGCGCGACCTAATTCGGGATGCCGGACACTGAATACAAAATTCTGGTCAAGCCGAGCCCCACTAACATACACTGGCGTGACCTCCAGCCGCAACAACATGTTTGGCGTGTCAGACAGCCTACACAGCAAACACATAAGTACAATAACTCAAGAAGTTTTAAAACATACACTACTTAAAATAGAACGCTCTAGCAGCCTCTCAAGGCCGCAACGTTTTTGTCTCTTGCTTACAGGCAGCGGCGAATCTAGCAGGGGGGCTTCAACAGGCTCAAGCCCCCCCTCCAAATATTGGAAAAGAAAAATTACTAGTATTAGTATCAAAATTTTGACCTTATTTGGACTAAAGAATAGGGAGTTTTTGAGTTTTTCTACACGCCGTTAACCTTGAGCCCCCCCTTCATTTTCTTTCAAGATTCGCCACTGCTTACAGGGCGCATAAACAATTACAAATGACGGCAGCAGTCCGTCGCCACAAATGTTGCAACCTCCGTAACCTCCTCGAAGAAACCTTCCAGCGGACGATTCTCAGGAACGGAGGTCACAATAGCCCGGGTCGAGACCTCCGACCGGCTACCTCTCAGACGAGCAAGAACACACCGGGCACCGTCCGCAGCCGCGGCCTCCTGAAGCTGGGCAAGACACCCTGGGGCTTCAAGGAATCTGTTAATCAGGGGCTATAGGGGAAGGTCGCTCTGCTCCAAATTCCACAATGAGCTCCCAGCCATGGTTAATGCTGAGGACATTCACTGCACAATTAGGACGACTACTCCCAATCTTGAGTGGCCAGGCGTGACCTCCAACTGTGGAAGAATAGCTGCAACAAAACAACAAGTAGAAGTTCAGCATCGGGGAGGCCGGTAAACCACCAATAGACGAAAACCAAGGATATCACAAACCTTCAGAAGCCATCTCAAGCCCGGACATGCGCTCATGGCAACCCTGTAGGTCTCATGAGACCAACCGGCCGACCTCTCGAAGGGAGACCTCGTCCAACTACAAGCTCTTTGAGTGATCTTTGGTGGCCTCGATCTGCACCTGGACGTCCCGGATCTGACAGCACAGGCCATCCTCCATAGATGTCTCCGGCTGCAGTAGAGCGCGCAGGTCACAAGTAATCTTGTTATTCGACTCTGCCACGCCCTCCTTAGTAAGCAGCTCACAGCAGGCCCGGGATTCAGCCAAATTGGCCACCGCCGCACTGTAGGAGTGCTCGGTTTCTTTTTGAACCACGCCAAGACGGCGTTTCATCCCATAAAATTGTTCTGAAGTAGCGTTAAAAAAGTTAGGCAAGCATGAGAACAGGACAGAAGGAAAGGAAGGCCATCAAAGAGAAAAAGAGGTCTCATGAATGCAGTCTGCAACGGAGCCCTCGAGCACCATGACACTCTACTGCTCAGCATCCAGCAATTTCCGCAACTCGCCAATCTTGTCGACCAAACCTACTCCTTGCTCCTGCAAGGACTGACAAAGCAAAGGAAGGATGAAGACCAACAATCACAACAAGAGCCTCAAGTACATTATGGCCAGACAAAAATGCACCCGAGGCTCAGGGCCAGGGGCTACTAGAAAAGGCACAAGGTCTTCACCTTATATTCGGGCTCCGCTGCGCGACCAACTTCCCGAAGAACATCATGCAGGGCCCGAGTCAAGACGCCACCCTCACAAAGGGCAGTCCTCACCTGTTCCGGCACATGAAGGACCACGAGGTCATCTTCAAGCAAAGAATTGGGGATTGGAGACTGGGAAGAATGACCCGCAGCGCCAGGACCAGAAGTAGTCTCACGAACCAAATTCGTATTTCCACCATGGTCCCGGGTTGGCGGGGGCACTGACAGGCTTTCCAGCTCAGGTTGCCTTGAGCCAGAGGGCCTCCCAGAAGTCTGGTCCTCACGGGGCCACTCCCCCAAGGGCAGTATGATCGTAGGTGAAAGTGGCGGGCAACGACCTGCGAGCTTCTTCGCGCTACTCGACAATCTACAAAAGAATAGAGATACAAAATAGTCACGAAAAGGGGCGTCGCCCGAAGGACCACAAACAAAGGAGGTAGTACCTTCGTCGGTTCTTGTTGACCCCAACCTAGGGCCTCTGACGAGGGATTTCCTTAGGCTCGGAGCTCTGCGGCTGTAGCTCTATCATCTCTGGACTCGACGGTGGTACATCGCCACCCGGGGCCTCCATCTCGCCCGGCCTCTGCGGATGCTCTTCTTCACCATCACGACATGCTTCGCTGGTTGCGGCTGTGCGGGCCTGCCGAGCCTCAACCCGCGACCTCACATCCCTTGACGATGAGGGAACGGTTGACGTACCCACCAACCTTTTTCACGGGCTCCTCGGGAAGCAGTCCGCCGGAGGGCAGGGCGCGCCGCCACCATAACTTTGGGCCATCATGCGCGCGTGATTGGCGAGATGCATCGCCGCGTCACAGACGCGGGGCTGAGGTGGATTCGAAATGAAATCGTTGAAGGTCTGCACTTAAGCGGGAACAAGTTAATACCAGCAGCACAGACAGCCTCCAATAAAAAGCAAAGCATCAGGCAGGTCACTCCAACTTACAAAAGAGCGAGGATTGGCCTGGCAATATGGCTCCACGGCGACCCCCAGAGGGATCTCTCCAAGGGGGAGGCGAGTCACCAAGTGCATCCGGAGCTCTATGTCGGCCTCCGGAATTTCATGCTTGAAGAGACGGCTGGGATCTACCAGACCTCTGTATTCAAACATGGGGAACTTCCTCCACCCCAAGGGTTGGATGTTCCTCTCCATCCAGATCTTCATAATCTGGAGGCCCAAAAGGCCTCTATCTTGAAGGTGGTGGACCGCTTCAATCAGCGTAGCGGTCTCCTGGGATATCTCCATCACTGAGCCCCACTCCGGTTTTTGCCAGCAGGGCACGTTAGAGAACCTTGGCATTCCGGCCTCGCGGTGATCTGCGACAACATCTGGAGCATAAAACCAGCCCCACTTCCATGACTCTGTTTCCAGGCTGGTCTCAAACTCAAAGTACCCAGAGCCCGGGCGAGGCCGGATAACCACTCCTCCACAGGACGGAATTCTACCCTCCTTCAGATAAGGCATGACCTCGAAGAAGTGTTTCCACAAGCTAAAGTGGGGGAGAACTCCAAGGAAGCACTCACAGAGGGTCATGAAGCAGGACAAGTGCAACACCCCGCTCAGGGTCAGGTGATGCAACTGCAGCCCGTAATGGGTCAAGATCCCTCGGGTAAAAGAATTCAGCGGGAGACGCAGCCCACGATGGATGAAGGCGGCATGCACCACAAGGTTCCAGAGAGCTGGCCGGGGGGCGGCGGCGTCGCGATGAGGTAGCAGCCATAACACTTTCCCGTGCTCTGGCATCCATCCAACTTGCGTCAACTGCTCCAAATCAGGCTGAGTGCTGGAGGATCACCTCCAGTCGCTGGACCATTTTGGCGGATTGACCAAGACCAGAAGAGGGGACGGCGGCGGACTCACGGACCGCTCACGAGCAGGGCTACGCCCTGAAGACACAGAGGAAGAACTCGACGAGTGCTCCATAGGCAGCTTTCTGGGCACGGTGGCGGCTGGCAAGAGGGATTCGAGGAAGAAGAACAACATGTGGTCAAAGCAATGTTCCGCTCATAATATTTATGGTAGCGCCTCCGCGGAATTTTGCTAATACCAGTGACGGTGCATGGGGGGTCTACAGTTGCTTAAATCATGACGGCGTTTGGCTTTCCCAACAAGAAACCAGGCCCAGGAAAATGGCCTACGGCGGCCCAGCCGCTCGCTGATAAATATGAACGATCCAGGGGAAACATGGAGGAAGCCAGGAGAAGCCCACGTACCAGACTGTGACAAGGAGAATGCAAGAGCTCGGGATACGAAGGCCTGGAAAAATCTTGCTGCAGCAATAGACACTGTTCAAAAAGGAGCCCGCCGGAGGTCTTGAAGCTTGGCTCCTGCGATCTCCGCCACGCACGGGGGCTACTGACGGTGCCAAACACCGGGGGTGGCTCACCGAGGGGAGCCATGCCCATGGCCAACCAAGGGGCCCCGCAAGGCCCAGCTACGGATGGAAGCCCGGGGGAGAGGGCAACATCCTCGCCACCATGTTGTCTCCCAAGTCAGGGGCGACGGCTGCCTAGCTCGCATCTCCCGTACCTGTAAACCCTAGCCTCCTTGTCTATACAAGGAGAGGCAGGGGAGCCCGCATAAAGACCTATCTCTAGACAGGAAACTCTCTGTAGTTATCTCATCATCTCCATTGTACTCCCTCGCACGAGGTATCCCTCCACCATGAATAATAAGAAGAAGTAGGATGTAGGGTATTACTCTCCGGAGGCCCAAACCTGGGTAACTTGTGTGTGCAGGCTCTATCCCTTCAGGAACCCTACCGAGGGATCTGACGGTTTTCTGCACCGTCAAACATAAAACTATCTAACTAAGGCTACTCCGAGAATGGAGCTCTAGTCAAACTAGTAGTCGGTGAAGCCGGTGATTGTGGAGTCGGAACAGGTGGGCATCTCCCCCCCAGTCGAAGTGCCAGCATCCTCGACACTGGTGGTCGGCGGACTTGACGGGATCGAGTCATCCCTCTCCTCAGGCGGCACTTCTTTCTTGGCGAGCTCGTCGAAAAACTTCTGCTGCTCGGCACGGAGGCGGACCATCATCTGCGAATGCCCTCGTCCTGAATGGACTCACACACCGCATGGTCCTTGGCGAGGAGCCGCGGGTTCGCCTGAATGAGCGTGGCCAAGTAGTCCTCACCTACACGTTCGGCCATGACATGCGTCATGCGGTCCACATCCTCCTCTCCCAGGGAGTCGACCCTAAAGGAAGTGGAATCATTGGGTGACGCCATGTTCGCGAGGTCAGTGCTAACACCTAATAATTCATTAACAAAAAATGTGCCACAAAGGAAATATAATTTAACTTAGAAGGCTCGTTTATTCGGCATGTGGGTTGACTTTCGGTCCGTCGAGCCTCCCTTCAACAACTCTCATCTCTCAAGTGGTGGAGTATATGGTGGGTACTCCCTCACTGGTATTTCGAATGTCAGTGATGGTCGTTATTGTACTTCCCCTCCTGCTTTACCAATGTCTCACAGGAGGAGAAGTACAACAACGACCCCCTACGACAACAGACGGTATCCTCCTCTCAAAACATCTCTCATCTCTCAAGTGGTGGTATAAATGGTGGACACTCCCTCACTGGTATTTCGACCATCGGTGATGGTCGTTACTCCTCCTTCCTCTCCCGCATTACCGAGGTCTAGCACAAGGAGAAGAAGGAGAAACGACCCCCTACAACAATAGTCAGGATCCTTCCTCCAAGAACATCGATCTATCACATAGGGAGCCCCATCAGACTAAAAGTCAACCCTAATCGTTGAAGGCTTGCCTTCAACGACTCAAGACCATTTCACCGTAACCATAACCATAACCCTTTACGAGAACACATCCGGTAAGGAGGGGCAAGGAACGCCGCATGCTTGGCATCATCGGAGAAGTTGAGGTCGGCCACCACTACTATGGACAGACTACTCTAATAGATCAAAAGAAACCATCACGCCTAAGGACCTCAATGGTTTCTGGGTCCGCATCAAGCTCATCCTCGTCCTCGTCCTCGGAGACGAGGTTGATCACCTATGGAGGTCCGCCGGAGGGGCCTGCCTCACCGTCATTGCGGGTAGCCGGTTGCACCACCTCCCCATCATCGTCGACAAAGTAGCCCTCCCCATTGAGTTCGTCGAAAATTTTGTCGACCTGCGCGGAAATTATGGCATCCATCTTGGCATCCTCCTTCTTCCTCTGCTCCTTCTGCTTATTTTCCCAGAATTCAAGTTGTGCCGCCATGAGGTGGGGATAGGCCTCGGTATACTTAGCCATGCCCACCACATCCATCTTGGCTAGGTGGAGTGCCTTCTCCTCTTTGCGGGAATACATCTGGTAAGGAGGAGCAAGGAACGCCGCATTCTTGGCATCTTCGGGGAAGTTGAGGTTGGTCGGGCCCTGGCCATACATGCAAGCCACCGCATCGTACGCGCGTGCGGCGAGCTCGGGGGTATCGAACGTGCCGAGCCACAACCGATCACCGTCGCAGGTGATCTCAGCGGCATAGCGGCATGACTCCCGGAGTCGAACGCCATGAAACTTGCTCGCGGGAGGGCGAGGCGGCGCCATCCTCCTGCACGAACCCCTACGACAATGTTCCCAGTGTCAAAATTGATTTCGCAACGTTAGATAATAAATGATGAATACCCAGCCCTATCACTTCCTCTCTTTAGTAGAAGGCTCGCTTATTCAACCTGTGGGTTGACTTTCAGTCCGTCGATGCTCCCTTCAACAACTCTCATCTCTCAAGTGGTGGTATATATGGTGAGCACTCCCTCATTGGTATTTCGACTATCGGTGATGGTCGTTACTCCCTTCCCTTGCTGCGTTACCGAGGTCTCATAGGAAGATACGAGGAGCAACGACCCCATACGACAACAGCCGGTATGATTCCTCTCAGAGCATCTCTCATCTCTCTTTGTTATTTCGACCGTCGATGATGGTCGATGCTTCTCCTTCTCCCCCTGCTTTACCAAGGTCTCAGAGGGGCAGAGCGAGAAGGACCGACCCCCTATGACAACGGCCGGTATCCTTCCTTCGAGAACATCTCTTACAAAGGGAGCACCATCGGAGTTAAAGTCAACACACATATCGAATATCGATGCAGACCTATGGCCCCTAAACCCCTAACCTAGAAGACAACTCGACACCATTTCATCCTAATCCTAACCTAAACCCCAAACAAGTACAAGCTAGAGACCATTACTAATCACAACCATTTAAACTAGAAAACATCGACAGCATATGAACTATACACAGGAGCCTATCAACATGAGTAGAAAACTATGAACTTGTATAAAAAGCAAACAATGTCATATCTCACCGCTCTTTCACCCCTCCCCCACTCGAACCCTACCCTCTCGGATCAAACAAGATAGGTGAAAGGGAACATAGGCATGCAAACTCTGCTAGTTGACAAAACACGCAAACACATATAGCAACTAGGACTAACTTGAAACAGCCACATGTTATTCAATATCACTTGAACAGAACATAGTTGTTCATGCACACAAATAGTTTAGCTGCTGCCCCAACATCTACAGAACAATATACATGAAATATATTACAGAACATATACCTAAAGAAATATATTACATGAAATATACACAAATAGTTTAGCTGCTGCCACACATATACCTAAAGAAAACTAGAAATTTACCTAAAGCAATATACATGAGCATCTACAGAACATTTTATTTCTGTTCTCCTCCTCAAATCTGCACATCACACACATATGTGTTTCTTCTAGTGGACAGCAGCACATCTGCAAAGCAACATACACGAGCATCAACTACCAGTGCACAACATCACACATGTTCTCTTCCTCAAATCTGTATCTACAGCAGAACATCTACAGAGCACCAGCAGCAGCACATCTATAGAGCACCATCAGTGGCACATCTACAGAGCCGGAGGAGGCTCACGCAAACTCTACAGCAGCACATCTATAGCAGAACATCTATAGAGCAACCACAGGCAAACAGCAGGAGTAAGAACAGAGGAGGCCCGCCGCCGGAGTTGTAGCCGAGGCAGAGGCCCAACCACACCGCAGTTGCGGTATGGTTCATGGCAGCAGCTCGAGCACGGCCACACCGACGAGCAGCACGAGCACCATGAGACCACGCAGCACGGCCACACCAAAACCCTAGCCAGAAGAAATGTGTCACCGGTGACCACGGGAGGAGGAGAGGAACGGCACGACGGTGAGGATGAGGTAGAGCACGAGGAGGGCAGCAGATCGGCAACAACACGGCACCGGAGCATGCTCGACCGCGCCGGAATCAGCCGGCGACGGCTGCGGGCTGAAGGGGGTCGCGGTGGGGCAGCTACGCGGCGGGCGAGCATGGGAGGTGGGGGCGGAGGAGTACGGCTGGCGTCGGTGGTAGTGGTGATTTGGGGGTGGGGGCGGCGGCGATTTGGGGGAAATATGGCGATTTGGCAGCGGGGTTGTCGATTTGCGCAAAATAGATAGAGAAACGGCGCGAGGGCGAATTTTCTCTAAGTCCCTCCCGCCAACCATAAGCCGAGCACGCAGGTAAGCCGAGTGTCTTACTAGTCCACACTCGTATTTACTTATGTTTTATTATTATTATATTTTTCCTTTGACTTTATTTATGTTTTTGTATTGTATAGGATATTTTCCCTCCACACCGTTACCTCGCGTGGAAACGGTTTCCCACCCTTCCTCGCGTGGTTACTAGACGAAACCCAAAGCCGCGGGCCCGCATAATCTGGCCCTTTGAGCGGCTCTGTATTGGATATTTAAACAACACACCACCCTTTCATACATATATTAGGGACACATGCAGGTGGGGGTGGTTTTTCGAACCTCCCTCGTGCGGTTTTCGACGATGCGCCCATCCGTGGGGCCCGCGCGATCTAGGGCTTTGACCGGTATCACGAGGGGGTAGACCATGGTGAATTCCTCTTGGTTTGTGTTAGGGTAGGTCATATTGACATGCTAGACCAAGATTGAGCACATGCCTTCACAAGATTCCGTCCCGTCGGCTCGAAGTGCGGGACTAGCACTCAAAGTCCTGAACGTTCCTGCCGGACTGTCCTGTTTGTGAAGCAATTGCCACGTCGAAGTTGTGTATTGCATATTTAAACATAACAACACCCTTTCATATATATATATATATATATATATATATATATATATTAGGGCGACATGCTGGTGCGGGTGGTTTTTCGACCCTTTCTCACGCGGTTTTTGATGATGCACCCATCCGTGGGGCCCACGCGGTTTAGGGCTTTGACCGGCATCGAGAGGGGGTAGACAATGGTGAATTCCTCTTGGTTTTGTGTTAGGGTAGGTCATATTGACATGCCAGACCAAGATTGAGCTAATGACTTCACAAGATTCTGTCCCGACGGCTCGAAGTGCCGGACTAGCACTCTAAGTCCTGAACCTTCCTGCCGGACTGTCCTATTTGTGAAGGAACTGTCACATCAAAGTTGTGTATTGCATATCTAAACATCACACCACCCTTTCATACATATATTACGGCCACACGCAGGTGGGGTTGGTTCTTCGACCCTGCCTCGCGTGGTTTTCGATGATGCGCCCATCCATGGGGCCCGCGTAGTCTAGGGCTTTGACCGGCATCGAGAGGGGGTAGACCATTGTGAATTCCTCTTGGTTTGTGTTAGGGTAGGTCATGATGACATGCCAGACCAAATTTGAGCACATGCCTTCACAAGATTCCATCCCGTCGGCTCGAAGTGCGGGACTCGCACTCTAAGTCCTGAACATTCCTGCCGGACTGTCCTGTTTGTGAAACAACTGCCACATCAAAGTTGTGTATTGCATATTTTAACATCACACCACCCTTTCATACATATATTAGGGCCACATTAAGGTGGTGGTGGTTTTCCGACCCTCCCTCGTGCGGTTTTCGACATGCGCCCATCCATGATGCTAGCGCGGTCTAGGGCTTTGACCGGCATCGAAAGGGGGTAGACCATGGTGAATTTATCTTGGTTTTTGTTTGGGTAGGTCATATTTACAAGTCAGACCAATATTGAGCACACGCCTTCATAAGATTCCATCCCGTCGGTTTGAAGTGCGGTCTTAGCACTCTAAGTCCTGAACCTTCCTGCCGGACTATCCTGTTTGTGAAGCAACTGCCACATCAAAGTTGTGTATTGCATATTTACACATCACGCCACCCTTTCATACATATATTAGGGCCACATGCAGCTGGGAGTGGTTTTCTGACCCTCCCGCGTGCGGTTTCCAACGATGCGCCCATCCGTGGGGCCCGCGTGGTCTAGGGCTTTGACCCGCATCGAGAGGGGGTAGACCATGGTGAATTTCTCTTTGTTTGCGTTAGGGTAGGTCATATTGACATGCCAGACCAATATTGAGCACATGCCTTCACAAGATTCCCTCCCGTCGGCTCGATGGGCGGGACTCACACTCTAAGTCCTGAACCTTCTTGCCGGACTTTCATGTTTGTGAAGCAACTGCCACATCAAAGTTTTGTTTTGCGTATTTAAACATTACACGACCCTTTCATACATATATTGGGGCCACATGCAGGTGGGGGTGGTTTTCCAATCCTCCCTCGCACGGTTTTCGATGATGCGCCCATCTTTGGGGCCCGCGTGGTGTAGGTCTTTGACCGACATCGCGAGGGGGTAGGCCATGGTAATTACTCTCGGATTGTGTTAGGTTAGGTCATATTGACATGCCAGAACAAGATTGAGCACATGGCTTCCCAAGATTCTGTCATGTCGGCTCGAAGTGCGGGACTAACACTCTAAGTCCTGAACCGTCCTGCTGGACTATCCTGTTTGTGAAGCAACTATCACATCAAAGTTTTCTATTGCATATTTAAACATCACACCACCCTTTCATACATATATTAGGGCCACATGCAGGTGGGTGTGGTTTTCTGACCCTCCCTCGCGCGGTTTTCGACGATGCACGCATCCGTGGTGCCCGCGCAGTCTATGGCTTTGACCGGCATCGAGAGGGGGTAGACCATGGTGAATTCATCTTGGTTTGTGGTAGGATAGGTCATATTGACATGCCAGACCAAGATTAAGACATGCCTTCACAAGATTCCGTCCTGTCGGCTCGAAGTGCGGGACTAGCACTCCAAGTCGTGAACCTTTCTGCGGACTGTCCTGTTTGTGAAGCTACTGCCACATCAAAGTTGTGGATTGCATATTTAAACATCACACCACCCTGTCATACATATATTAGGGCCACATGCAGGTGGGGGTGGTTTTCTGACCCTTCCTCACATGGTTATCGATGACGGGCCCATCCGTGGGGCCTGCATGGTCTAGGGCTTTGACTGGCATCGAGCGGGATAGACCATGGTGAATTCCTCTTGGTTTTTGTTAGGGTAGTTCATGGTGACATGCAAGACTAAATTTGAGCACATGCCTTTAGAACATTCCGTCCTATCGGCTCGAAGTGCAGGACTAGCACTCAAAGTCCCGAACCTTCCTGCCGGGCTGTCCTGTTTGTGAAGCAACTGCTACATCAAAGGTGTGTATTGCATATTTAAACATCACACCACCTTTTCATACATATATTAGGGCTACATGCAGGTGGTGGTGGTTTCTGACCCTTCCGCGCGTGGTTTTCGATGAAGCGCCCATCCATGGGGCCCGCGCGGTCTAAGGCTTTGATCAACATCGAGAGGGGGTAGACCATGGTGAATTCCTCTTGGTTTTTGTTAGGGTAGGTCATATTGACATGCTAGACCAAGATTGATCGCATGCCTTCACAAGATTCCGTCCCGTCGACTCGAAGTGCGGGACTAGCACTCTAAGTCCTGAACCTTCCTGCCGGACTGTCCTGTTTGTGAAACAACTGCCACATCAAAGTTGTGTATTGCATATTTACACATCACACCACCCTTTCATACATATATTAGGGCCACATGCAGGTGGGGGTGGTTTTTCGACCCTCCCTCGCACGGTTTTCGACAATGCACCCATCCATGGGGCCGCGTGGTTTAGGGCTTTGATCGGCATCGAGGGGGGGGGGTAGACCATGGTGAATTGCTCTTGGTTTGTGTTAGGGTAGGTCATATTGACATGCTAGACTAGGAGTGAGCACATGCCTTCACAAGATTCCGTCCCGTCGGTTCGAAGTGCGGGACTAGCACTCTAAGTCCTAAACCTTCCTGCCGGACTGTCCTGTTTGTGAAGCAACTGCTACATAAAAGTTGTGTATTGCATATTTAAACATGACACCACCCTTTTATACATATATTTGGGCCACATGCAGGTGGTGGTGGTTTTCCGACCCTCCCTCGCGCAGTTTTCGACGATGCGCCCATCCATGGGGCCCGCGTGGTCTAGGGCTTTGACCGGCATTGAGAGGTGGTAGACCATGGTGAATTCCTCTTGGTTTTTGTTAGGGTAGGTCATGGTGATTGCCAAACCAAATTTGAGCACATGCCTTCACAAGATTCCGTCCTGTTGGCTCGAAGTGCGGGACTAGCACTCTAAGTCCTGAACCTTCCTGGCGGACTGTCCTGTTTGTGAATCAACTCCATTTGCATGATGTCCTAATGCGGGAAAGTATTGCATCAATATATATGTAAAAATCATTAATTGCATCATACGAAGCATTGCATCGATATGTAGATAGGAATAGTCATAGAACCAAAATAATAGTTCATCATACGACGGGCATCCACAATCTGGCTCTGAAATTAAGACACTAATAGCATACTACGCACGGCGAGACGGGTACGGCTCCGGGGAGGCAGGGCCTGGTGCGGGGAAGGGCATTCCGTCTTCGCGGATATAGATGGGATTTTCCACGCTGGTGCCCGGCAACACCACCGGCTCAGGCCAGTCCACATCCGGGACCTAATCGGCGGGCATAACAGAGTGGTAGTCTTCGTACTTGTGTGCCAGATCGAAATCCCATCCATGCCCCTCGCTCATACACCACAGGAGAACCTCCATCGCACTGACCGCCGTATCACCACCATAGGTGGTTCTGATCCGGTCTCGTTCGTACTCCGTGGTAGCCCAGAGCACGTTGTTCGCCTTCCAAATGAAGGCCCCATAGCTGTCATACCAGGAAGTGATCTCCCTCATCTTGGCCAATAGAACAGTGTCGCCAAACGCTAACGCCTCAATGAGCCCGTTCCATCCCCTACTGCCGTCCATCTGTAAAAAAATATACAAATGAATTAAGATGTCATTATTCATCAAAAAGACAATAAACATGTAACACTACAAACCATATGAAAGATATAGCATTTACAAATAATTGAACACACATGCATGCATATTTACATTTTAACATAACAAAATTTTACTATACTAACTTCTTTTCCTTTTATAATTTCATTCTCTATCTCTTCCCCTTTCTTTTATTTTGATATCAATATTGCTAAATTCTACAACCCACATCGACGACATCAATTGACCAATATAATATCTATACAAATTATAACATGCACTGTCATACATGAAGAAAAAAAGAAGAAAACATATATCACCCATATCATTTTTTTCAATATTGCTAATTAAGTTCACATCCATATCATTCATACAATCTATCCATATCAAATTTCAATCTATAGCTATACTTTATCGATCATCGATCCAAATATTTTGCATCCACACACACATGCATATGCAATTTAATTATCATATTTGTCCATATATATAAAAAAATATCATAATCATATCATCAATTCTAATGTAATAATTATTAATATATATCTAGGTAGCTAGCTCTACTAGTCCACACACATGCATATCAAGTTATAGACAAAAAATAAAAACTATAGGGATCTAGTGCTCACCTCGGTGTCCGGCGACGGGATGGCGGCGAAGACCAGCGGCGGCGGCTGCGGATCGCAGGTGGCGGCCAGCCAGCCGTGTGGGAGACGATGAAGGGCGCCGGTGCAGTGGGAGAGGTGAGCTCGGTGTGGGAGACGATGATAGGCGCCGGCCGTGTGGGAGACGATGAAGGGCGCCGGTGCAGTGGAAGAGGGCGGCGGCGGCGAGCTTTCGCGGCGAAGGGCGGCGGCGGCGAACTCTCGGGGAGGAGGGCGGCGGCGGCGAGCTCGGTCGGGGTAGAGGCGACGTCGCCGCGCGTGGCCGGTGGCGAGATTTGAAGACGAAGGGGCCACGCGCAGCAACGCGATATATATAACCCAAACGTAAATTGAGTGTACAAACGTGCACACTCGGCTTACTAGGGAGGCGAAGGGATTTCCTATTTTTTTAAAAGAAAATAGTAAATGTAAGCCGGGTGTTTGTGGAGCGTACTCGGCTTATACCAACGGCCGTGAGGCTAGCCGTTAAGCGGGCCGACGGTGGACACGTGGCAAAAAAAAAATTGCCGACACTTCTATGTAAGCCGAGTGCTTTGTTGTTTTATGCCGAGTATTTGATGTAAGCCGAGAGCTTTTATCGCAGCCACTCGGGTTACATTTTTGTAAGCCGAGTCCCGTTTGCTTACCGTGTGGCCTTCTCTTGTTACTCGGCTTATGTGCGCGTAAGCCGCGTAAGCCGAATACCCGTGTTTTTACGCTCGGCTTACGCGCAGATACACGGCAATGTGTGTTTTTCCTGTAGTGTATAAGTAAAAGACGAGCGAGGAAAACCAAACGAACTAAAGTGAGCAGCGCGTGGCCGGCCGAGTTGAATAGGAGCTCCCGAAGGAACAGCCTGCAAAATAAGCCAATACACTAAAGTCCAGCCCAAATGGCGCTGATGACCAAGGCTTGATAAATGATGTCACAACCCAACGCACCAACGGACAAAGGTTTTTTTTTTTAAACCAGACAAAGCTTGATAGATGAACAAGGACAATTGACTTTGTTTCAAAAAAAGAAAAAGAAACAAACAAACAAACGCACGAGGTTGATTGGCTTGTTTTGGAATGAGGTGGCGCTGATGTCATATTTAGATGTCACATCTAGATGAGCCTTAGACACACCCTTTAAAATAAGGTAGAGATAAAGATATGGTGATAAGTGATAAGCTTAGCACCAAGGGAGTGGAATTGTTAGTCGCGACAAGGACACGACCTCGATCGCCTCAACCGATGGAGCCCGGCCGTATAAATGGCGGGCAACGGCACGGAGATTCTAGCTGTCATACAATCCGGGGACCAAAGCCCATATCCGCTTAGATAGCGTAGCCAGAGCCATCAATTAGTATTAATCGTACCCCGCAAAAAAAGCATTAATCGTAGCTAATTAATTAGTTAGCAAAATATTAGGCAGTTAAGTAATATATAGGGCATGGACGCGGTGAGCAGCCTGGTGTTGCAGGGGGACTGGAGGAATGGCCGGTGGACTGCGCTGGAGGACAGGTTGCTCACCCAGTACGTGCAGCAACAGGGCGAAGGCAGCTGGAACTCCGTCGTCAAGCTCACAGGTTGGTAATTCACGTCCGTCCTTAATCTGAGTAGTTTTGAGGTTTGCTCGATCTGTGATTTTTGTAAACTCGTCGAGAGGATTGTTGATGCAATTTTAGCAGTGGCCAAGCTCACAGGTTGGTAATTCACGTGCTTAATCTGCATAGTTTTGAGATTTGCACTGATGGTTGTGTCTCTGTGTGGGTTCAGGGCTGCGGCGGAGTGGGAAGAGCTGCCGGCTGCGGTGGAAGAGCTCCCTGCTTTCAACCGTGGGCCTCCTGATTTCCAATCAACCGATGCCATGTCAGCCTGTAGGTTCTAATCCGTGACATTGAGTCCGCAAGTGTAGCATCTCTCCTAGTAGTACGTACGGCAATGTGTGCGGCGTAATACATACATATGCATGTGCATGTGTCCCGCCGTTGTAAAGAAACAACGGAGAAGTATATTGCAGGTTTCAGTACTACGTCGCCGCAAGGGTATCAGCGGCGATACGGTGGTGCTAGCTTACCGGTGACAGGACCACGCATGCATGCATGCTTAGAATGATAGATGAAAACTGAAGTCCCTGGTAACATTGTCAATTGCTTACCCTCAAGTGAGGCAAACGGAGGGTAAAGATGATGTACCTCTGATATGATAGCACCTCGAATACACCACCAACCAACAAGTTCAGTTCACTCAACCAAAAGCAGCTGAACAGCCTCCGACTTATCATCCTTGAGCACTTGGAACTATAACAATAATCCTAATATTCAAACAAGTCACCAAACCAAGACCACGTGCCGCTACATCTGTGGCAGAACATAGTCCCTTTCAGATTGAGCTTTATCACCATGTATAGATAATGCTAGCCATCTATCCATTCTAAGTTGTCGAGTGACCTTATCACATTGCTTTTTTGTTTGAAAAAATAAAAAGATTCGGCTCCCATCCATCAGATCAGATAAAAGCTAGCTTAGCCTATCAGGAAGAAGTGGAAATGAATCAACATCATGTCAGTTTTGTAATTATTAATAGACTGAATTGCGACTTAGTATAGACGACAGCATGTGACACTAGTACAAAACAGAGCATTAGTCCCGGTTCGTAAGGGCCTTTAGTCCCGGTTGTGCAATCGGGACTAAGGAATCGGGACTAAAGGCCCCCACTTTTAGTCCCGGTCGTGTTACGAACCGGGACTAAAGGGGCTCCACGTAGCCGCTGCGCAGCGCTCAGGTAGGAGGACCTTTAGTCCCGGTTGGTAACACCAACCGGGACTAAAAGGCCGCCACGCGTCAGCCCCTGCCAAGCGCTGTTTTTTTTAAAAGAGGGGTTTAGGGTTTTGGAGGGTTTAGGGGTTTCATATTGTGTTTCCCTTTTCTTTTTGTGTTTACCATTCAATTCTTTTTTTATTAGGGTTTTCATTTTTATTTTATGTTTTCCATTCAACTCGACGCTAGCTACTACATATAGCAATGAAGGAACCATTACACAACATCGTCATGAATATAGAGAAGTGACATCTCTTTCTCCGTGCTTAGTCGAACAACAAGTTTTCGTATATCTATTCGACGCTACTACATATAGTACACGTTCATGCATATATATAATATAACATCTCTTACGATCCCTAATATCTAATTGTTGCCAAAATCGCATTCCAATTCCCGATGGTATTCTCACTCTGTATGTATGACCTCTTCAAGTAAGAATCCCGCCAATTCCTCTTGAATTGCTCGTATGCGATCCTTTGGTAGGAGTTCGTCCCGCTTCCGTTGGATCTAATTTAAAGAAGGGGGTCAATATATATATATATATATATATATATATATATATATATATATATATATATATATATATATATATATATATATATAAGAATGAAACTCAACACAATTGATGGTAATAAAATAAAATTGTGAATATTGTTTACGTACTTCAAGTCGTTCTAAAATTCTGCCCTTCTCACAGGTCGTTTGGCGAATGAGCTCGCAAACGTAGTATCCACATAAATTATTCCCGTCGTCCTGCCTCAAGCACTTTACGAGAATAGAGTTCAATCAAAATAAATAATCAAGCATGATAATGGTATTGAAACTAGAATCAAAGAGAGTTGCGCGGAACTAGCTAGTACTACTTACATTGGGGTGTCGAAATCGCAGTTCCTTTTTCCATTCATCCCTAGCCTGCTTGATGAACTCTTTTCAAACCCTGCCCGGTAAAGAAAATGAATAAAGGAGTTATTAATTACTTGATATCAGGAAATGAACGAAAGTTGCCGATATAGTGCGATAATGATTGAACTTACTTCTGAAGCATTTCACTCATGTCCGCCCACATCTCAGGGTCTTTACGTTTCGAGTCCATGACAATTAATACTCCCGCGTCAAGCTGAATGACTAGCAAAATAAAGTGGAACCTGCGCACGCATAACTCATCAATTACACTTAACCTCGAGTAAGCGAAACAGAATGTGCACAAGACAGTAACACTCACTTGAAGTTGTAAGGAAATACTATTTCCCTTCTGGTTTGTTGTCCAATTAACGCCTTTAGCAAGTTTTTCCCTGTATCCTTGGCGTTGTTTGCTACATCAAATTCATGTACGGTATTTGGGTTAATGAACCCAATGTCATAGATTTGTCTATTTTTGCATTCGAGAATCTTCAATCTGCATAATATAGTGAGGATAATTATACATGCAATGAACGAGCTGAGCTAAAGACTTAATTACAGAAATAATACTTACAGACAATAGCAACTGACGATAGTTTTGTCGAGGGCGTCTTGATTGTATAACTGAAATAATTCATCAAATTCAATGTACATCTCCTCGACTCCATTGAAGAAATGCTCATCTTTAATTCCCACAAAGATCATGTTGCTCCCTTCCTTTGAGGCTTTCATGTACCACTCATGCAATCTTCGCATTTGTGTTGGTAGATGCGGGAGCTCCTCAGGTCTGACGAGAGGCTTCCCGTGCTCGTATTTAAAGGCTAAATCAGCCATGGGGAACTCTCCATGCTCGCTTAAGTATTGACCAAGAGTGAAAGCAACCTCCGGATCAATAACGATATCGGAAGACACCTTGAGCGGGGGGGCACGATTGGTTTTTATGTTCTCCGAGCTAGGGAATTGTTTTCCCCCTTGCACTACTACTACTTCCCGACCGCTGCTGTTCTTTATGTGACTTGATAATAGAGTGGTCATAGTTTGATAGCAGCGGAGGCGGCGGTGGTCGCGTAAGGTTTTCCAGACAGCGCTTCGCTTTTGCCGAATCTATTTTCTCCTTTCGCTCGGGCCGTGTCGGTGCAAGCTGGCGTTTCATTTCGCCATCCATGACCTTCTTAAGTTCCTCATCACTCAGTTGGTATGGTAACTTGGCAGGAGCCTCCTTGACGCTTATTGTACCTGCTCTGGATTTCTTCGCAGTTGTACTACTAGCCGCCGGACCGGCTGTTCTCTTCCGCCGGGGCTGAGGCAGCGGAGTCTGCTGAGGGGCCTCCTCCGACGGAGTCTGCTGACGCGGCGGAGACAGCTGACGCGACGGAGACGACTGAGGCAGCGGACTCTGCTGACGCGGCGGAGACGGCTGAGGCAGCGGAGATAGAGCTGGATTGGTACTGTGAGGAGTCTGCTGAGGGGCCTCCTCCGGCGGAGTCTGCTGACGCGGCGTCCAATGTGGAAGCACGATGTGTTCCTTTCTCCATAGAATGGTACTCCTTCTGGCATCTCCCAGTTCAGTATCCCCTTCACCTGTAGGGATTTCAAGCTCCAGCTGCTCAAATCCGTTCATAACTTCATCCTCCCCGACAACAGCATAGCCATCTGGAATCGGAGAGCAATGGTAAGTTCCATCAGGTACAGGAGGTAAGGCAAAGCCGACCGCCACCTTCACGGATATGTTCATGCATTTCGCATGTAGATCACAATGTTCCCTCTGCGTGATATCATCCACGGGGTAGCGAGTAGCCGTGATATCATCTATGGGACGAACGAGCTCCGTGGAAGCCACGCTGCTTTTCCGCTGAGATGCTGGGCCAGCAGTCTCGAATGAAGGATCTTCGTGCCGCTGAGTTGGGCCGGTAGCTCGCTGGCTGGTAAGTGCCTCTATTTGCTTTTGCTGCAACGCTACTATTTCTTCTACCTTCTGCAGCCGGTCTGCATCCTGTTTCTTTTTTCTTCCTCGGCTTTTGTAAGTGTCACTGCAGTCGGGAAACCCAACCGTCCACGGAACGGAGCCTGATGTGCCTCGTGTTCGTCCACTGTGTTCAGCATTCCTGAGGGCCCGTGTCAGCTCGTCATTCTCTCTGTCGGGAATGAACTTCCCGTCCTGCACGTCCTTCATTGCAGCTTGAAGGGCTTTGACGGGTGTTGCAAGTTGCTCTTTTGTATAAATACACTTCCCTGTTTCTGGGTTCAACGTTCCCCCATGCCCGTAGAACCAAGTCCTTGCCCGTTCGATCCACTGCAATGGCTCTGGATCGATCCCTTTAGCAATCAGGTCATTCTCAATTTTCTCCCACTTAGGCCTGGCAACCTTGTAGCCACCGGACCCCGTAACATGGTGATATTCTTTCTTTGCAGCATTTATCTTATTTCTTTCTGACCTTTTCTTAGCTTCATCCGATTTCTTGTACTTCACAAATACGTCCCAGTGATCTTTTAACTTCTCATGTGCTCCGGTGAATGTTGGAGTCTTGTCTTTCTGGACATAGTCTTGGTTCAATCTTTTCTTCCAGTTGTAGAATTGTGCGGCCATCTTCTTAAGAGCCCACGACTTGACTTTTCGCTCTATAACTGGGTTATTTGGATCCACCTCTGGCGGTAGGGTGAAATTTGTCATGAGCATATTCCAAAGCATTTCTTTGCATCTATCCTCGACATAAGTAACTCCATCGTCCGCCTTTAACTTATTCCATTCTTGAATGGAGATCGGGATGCTGTCCCTAACAATAACTCCGCACTGACTTATAAATGCATCTGCGTTCCGCTTGGGAGCAATCCGTTTGCCATCTGCATCGACTTCTTCGATCTTGAACCTTTCATTATTGCCCAATATTTTTTTCGGGCCTCGTTTCTTTATCGAAGATTGGCTCGATCCGGAGGGCTAAAAGAAGAAAGAAGCGTTAATATATGTATATACAAATCAATTAATGCATCTAGTCAGCAGAGGCTTAATTAATATACCTCGCCGGACTTTGTAATAATTAAGGTTCCAACACCGGAGTCGTCATCTTCTCGCTCTATTCTCTCACCGGAGCCGTCCATTCCCTCACCGGAGTCGCTCAGAAAATGTGAGGTGATATCATCATCTCCGTCGCGGATTATTTCCTCCAACATGTTTTCTTGTTCTTCGTCTCTAGCGTGTTTCGGATCCATAGTTTCTGCAATCACTTGCAAGTTATTTCATATGCATTTTATACAGTTTTAGTATTCTGAACAGAATAGCAAGTTCATTTATTTTAACATGTATGATGATGGCAAAACATAATCTACAAGAGAAATCGAAACAAATGCATATAAAGAACGTCTCGATCGGAGTTACGGTTCTACCGGAACGAAACGGTGAGGACTCTTCACCGGCGATCGTCGGGGACTCCTCCGGCAACCCAAAATATCGGGAAGGAAAGGGTGAGGACTCTTCACCGGCGATCGTCGGGGACTCCTCCGGCAACCCAAAATATCGGGAAGGAAACGGTGAGGACTATTCACCGGCGATCGTCGGGGACTCCTCCGGCGATCGTCGGGACTCCTCCGGCAACCCAAAATATCGGGAAGGAAACGGTGAGGACTCTACACCGGCGATCATCGGGGACTCCTCCGGCGATCGTCGGGACTCCTCCGGCAACCCAAAATATCGGGAAGGAAACGGTGAGGACTCTTCACCGGCGATCGTCGGGGACTCTTCCGGCGATCGTCGGGACTCCTCCGGCAACCCAAAATATCGGGAAGGAAACGGTGAGGACTCTTCACCGGCGATCGTCGGGGACTCCTCCGGCGATCGTCGGGGACTCTTTTCACCGGCGATCGTCGGGGACTCCTTCCGCTTAAATTCTTTTGAACTAAATTCTACCAACAAGAAGACATAAAAATTCTCTTCTTTCATGTTCAAAGCTACCTCCTATGATGCTTGCATTAAATCACACAAAAATGACAAAATGGCATTTTTTGCAAAAATGACATGCAACAAAATCAGTACAAAATATTGACCAAGTTTATATACAAAATATTAACATCCACGATACAAAATCAACACCATTAGAATTATCATTCAATATGTTTTCATACCTTATATATTTTTTATTGTGAAAATTTAAATTGTTTTCGATAACTTGATCAAACTTTCTCCCGCAAAAAAATTTGGATCAAACTTTATAAATTTTTTCTGTCCATTAAGATCACTCCTTCTTCAACATTGATAATGCTCACTGAAAATCTATGAATCTGGGGTATAATTGACTGAGACAAAAATAACAAAAAGGAAAAAAAAGACAGCTAGGCGGGCGGCGTCGGCGTCGGTGACCGCGGGGGGGGGGGGAGGGGGGGGTTAGGAGGAGGAGGGGAATGGCGGCGGCTCACAGCTAGCCGGGGAGCGGGGGGGCGGCGAGGCTCGGTGACGCGGCTCGGGGAGGAGGGCGAGGAGGTCCGGCGTCGGCGGCCGTCGGCGACGAGGGCGGCGGGGCGACGAGCGGCTACGGGCGTCGGCGACGGGGGGAGTGATCTCCGGCAGCCTGGCGGCGGTGTGGTGTGGTTCGGCGTCGGGGCAGGCTTGCGGCGTCGCGAGATAGATGGAGAAGATTGGGGGAGGAAGATGGCCGGGGCGGTTAAATACCTCGAGCTTTAGTCCCGGTTGGTGGCTCCGACCGGGACTAAAGGCCTACCTTTAGTCCCGGTCGGAGCCACCAACCGGGACTAAAGCTAATTTTCGGCAGCCAAAAGGGCGCGAAAGGGTAGGCATTTAGTCCCGGTTGGTGGCTACGACCGGGACTAAAGGTTGGCCATTAGTCCCGGTTTGTGCCACCAACCGGGACAAACCTGGTGTTTTAATCAAAAACAGATTATGTTTAGCTCTTTTAGTTTTATACTACCTTTTTCCTTTGTTTTAATTATTTTAGTTTATGTTTTCTTGTTAATCTTTTGCCAAATTATATTATGTTAATTCTAAGTTAATATTATTTTGATCATAACTAGAGTTTTATAAAAACTTTTTACTTGATTCATTTTGCTATTGAAGAATATTATGAAATACTTTTTGTTAACCTAATAATGTTATATTTTCTTTTCTGTTAAGTTATTAGTTTAGTATTTTGTTTTGTTTTCTATTTGCTTTTTCTTATTGTTTTCTTTATTGCTTTATTCATTAATTGTATTTTGATTGCTAGATTCTTCCGGAATCTAAAGCCCTTTGGGTATAACCCAACATACTCATGATGTGGGGTTGTACTCCTGATGTAAGATAATATAAAGGTGCCTGGATGTTCATGAGATATGCCTGCATATTTGTACAAGGAAAGAAACATACATTTACCAAAAATTAAAACAGATGCCAATCTTGCCAGTTAATACATCGCCTTCATGTAACTGTAGTGATTCTAGATGAAAGCCATCATCAAAATAGTTGTGGAGCATAACTATGGCTTTCAACCCAGAATCAAAGGTGCAAATTATTCGGTTATCTTGTATATGCCGAACAGTTACTTGAACAATCCTACCATCTGATATGTTGTCCTCAGTTTCACCAGAAAGCAACCAGAACTCCTCTTATCTGGACTTGGCTCGGCATAAGGGGTCCTCCGATCAGAGAAACCACACAGTAGGGGTGAAATCTTGCAAAACTTGGGATTTTCCAGCTATAAGTTCGGAAACTCACTAGAGAGAAAGTCTTCACTTTTTCTTCGCGTGTGTCCCTTGCTTATTGCGCCGTAACCATGGATAATCTTCATCATTTAACAGGATGCTTGGGTCAGTCTTCACTGTGAAGGGAGGAATTTCATCAAACTTTTCATAATCTTCTGACTTGTCTGTCTTGTCCTCCACTCCCACGATATTTCTTTTCCCTGAAAGAACTATGTGGCGCTTTGGCTCATCGTATGATGTATTCGCTTCCTTATCTTTTCTTTTTCTCGGTTTGGTAGACATGTCCTTCACATAGAAAACCTGCGCCACATCATTGGCTAGGACGAATGGTTCGTCTGTGTACCCAAGATTGTTGAGATCCACTATTGTCATTCCGTACTGCGGGTCTACAATTACCCTGCCTCCTGTCAGATTGACCCATTTGCACCGGAACAAAGGGACCTTAAAATCACGTCCATAGTCAAGTTTCCATATCTCCTCTATGTAACCATAATATGTGTCCTTTTCTCTATTGGTGTTTGCTGCATCAAAGCGGACACCACTGTTTTGGTTGGTACTCTTTTTATCTTGGGCGATCGTGTAAAATGTATTCACATTTATCTCGTACCATTGGAAAGTCAATACAGTCGAAGATGGTGTCCTGGCCAACAAGTACAGCTCATCTCCAACAATGGTGTCATTCATGAGATGTGTTTGCAACCAACCGCCAAAACTCGCCATGTGTGTACGTTTAATCCAGGGGTCAGACTGCTCCGGGTTCTTGGAGCTACAATATCCATGTGTTCCTCGATATACGGGGCCACCAAGGTAGAACTTTGTAGAACTATGTAGTGTGCTTGCGCCCAAGAATGCATGTCCCTATATATTATTGATTTCGGTCCTAGAGTGCCTTTTCCACTCAGTCTTCCCTCATGCCACGATTGAGGAACACCAATCGGCTTAAGGTCAGGAATAAAGTCCACACAAAACTCAATAACCTCCTCTGTTTCATGGCCCTTGGAGATGCTTCCTTCTGGCCTAGCACGGTTATGAACATATTTCTTTAAGACTCCCATGAACCTCTCAAAGGGGAACATATTGTGTAGAAATACAGGACCCAGAATGGCAATCTCTTCGACTAGGTGAACTAGGACGTGCGTCATAATATTGAAGAAGGATGGTGGGAACACCAACTCGAAACTGACAAGACATTGGACCAAATCATTCTGTAACCTTGGTAGGATTTCTGGATCGATTACCTTCTGAGAAATTGCATTGAGGAATGCACATAGCTTCACAATGGCTAATCGAACATTTTCTGTTAGAAGCCCCCTCAATACAACCGGAAGCAATTGCGTCATAATCACGTGGCAGACATGAGACTTTAGGTTTTGGAATTTTTTCTCTGCCATGTTTATTATTCCCTTTATATTCGACGAGAAGCCAGACGGGACCTTGATACTGAGCAGGCTTTCAAAAAAGATTTCCTTCTCTGCTTTGGTAAGAGCGTAGCTGGCAGGACCTTGATACTGATGCATGCCGTCATTTTCGTTCATACGTTGCTGGTCCTCCCATGCCTCCGGTGTATCTTTTGTCTTCCCATACACGCCCAAGAAGCCTATCAGATTCACGAAAAGATTCTTTGTCACGTGCATCACGTCAATTGCAGAGCGGACCTCTAGGACTTCCCAATAGGGTAGCTCCCAAAATATAGATTTCTTCTTCCACATGGGTGTGTGTCCGTCAGCGTCATTCGGAACAAATTGTCCGCCAGGACCCTTTCCAAAGATTGCTTTTAAATCCTTGACCATATCAAATATATCATCACCAGTACGGTGGCCAGGCTTCTTCCGGTGATCTGCCTCACCTTTGAAATGCTTGCCTTTCGTTCTTAAGAGATGCCTGATCGGACGAAATCGACGATGTCCCAGGTACACATTCTTCTTACATTTATCCAAATATATACTTTCAGTGTCATCTAAACAGTGCGCCCATGCATTGTATCCCTTGTTTGTCTGTCCTGAAAGGTTACTAAGAGCAGGCTAATCATTGATGGTTACAAACAGCAAAGCTCGTAGGTCAAATTCCTGCTGTTTGTGCTCATCCCATACACGTACACCTTTGATATCCCACAACTGTAAAAGTTCTTCAACTAATGGCCTTAGGTACACATCAATGTCGTTGCCGGGTTGCTTAGGGCCTTGGATGAGCACTGGCATCATAATGAACTTTCGCTTCATGCACAACCACGGAGGAAGGTTATAGATACATAGAGTCATAGGCCAGGTGCTATGATTGCTGCTCTGCTCCCCAAAAGGATTAATGCCATCTGTACTTATACCAAACCATAAGTTCCTTGCGTCATCTGCAAACTCCGGCCACTTTCTCTCGATTTTTCTCCACTGCGACCCATCAGCGGGTACTCTCAACATCTCGTCTTTCTTACGGTCTTCTTTGTGCCATCGCAACAACTTGGCATGCTCTTTGTTTCTGAATAGACATTTCAACCGTGCTATTATAGGAGCATACCACATCACCTTGGCAGGAACCCTCTTCCTGGGGCGCTCGCCCTCAACATTACCAGGGTCATCTCGTCTGATCTTATACCGCAATGCACTGCATACTGGGCATGCATTCAAATTCTCGTACTCCTCACCGCGGTAGAGGATGCAGTCATTAGGGCATGCATGTATCTTCTGCACCTCTAATCCTAGAGGGCAGAGAACCTTCTTTGCTTCGTACGTACTATCAGGCAATTCGTTATCCTTTGGAAGCTTCTTCTTCATTATTTTCAGTAACTTCTCAAATCCCTTGTCAGATAAACCATTCTCTGCCTTCCATTGCAGCAATTCCAGTGTGGTACCGAGCTTTGTGTTGCCATCTTCGCAATTTGGGTACAACCATTTTTTGTGATCCTCTAACATGCGATCGAACTTCAACTTCTCATTTTCACTTTCGCATTCTCTCTATGCATCAACAATGACCCGGTGAAGATCATCAGCGGGCACATCCGGTGCCTCTTGATCTTCAGCTTCCCCCGTTGCAGTATCACCGTATTCAGGGAACATAGGATAGTTGTCATCATCTTCTTCTTCTTCATTGTCTTCCATCATAACCCCTCTTTCTCCGTGCTTGGTCTAACAATTATAGTGGGGCATGAAACCGGACTTAAGAAGGTGGAAGTGAAGGGTTTTCGAGGAAGAGTAATCCTTCGTATTCTCAGAGACAACACATGGACAATACATAAAACCATTCTGACTGTTTTCCTCAGCCACATCGATAAAATTATGCAGGCCCGTAATGTACTCGGAAGTGCGTCGGTCACCGTACATCCATTGCCAGTTCATCTGCATTATATAATTAAGTATATCAAAAACCATTACAGAACATCATGAATAGAGAAATGACCAAATTAATACAAGTTCATCATCACATTAAAACCAAAGTACAGTAGTGATCAAATGTTATTACTGCAAAATTAAATACATAAAGTTCATACATAGTTCTCATAAAACAACATACAACTATCTAGAGCATCTAATTAAAACATACATTGAAACTAACATACAACTATGTAAAACATTTAAATGCAACAACAAATGCGATCAAAATCGCAACTAAGGTAACAATTGATCCAACAGCATAATGATACCAAGCCTCTTTATCAATGGTATATTTTCTAATCTTTTTAATCTTCAAGTGCATTGCATCCATCTGGATCTTGTGTAGATCGACGACATCGGCAACATGCAATTCAATTTCATCTTCTTTTCTTCAATTCTTTTCAATTTTTCTTTCAAATAATTGTTTTTTCTTTTTCAACTAAATTTAACCTCTCGACAAGAGGGTCGGTTGGAATTTCCAGTTCACATACCTCCTAGATAAAAACATCTATGTCAAGTTGGTCGGCATAATTGTCATAAACACTAAATGAAACAAATAGTTATAAAAGATAATATACCACATCCGAATCATAGACCGGACGAGAGCCGACGAGGACGGATATCAAAACCATGGCACTATATAATAACAAACAATAATACAAGTAAGAAAATTATACAAGTAGCTATCTAAATCATACAAGTAAGAATTTCTTCTTTTTAAAAAAAGATAAGAACAAGAGGCTCACCACGGTGGTGCCGGCGACGAGATCGGCGCGGGCAATCGACGGCGGTGAGGATGGGGACGGGGACGGGCTTGGAGGAAGAACAGAGGAGAAGAAAGAGGAGAAAGTTTAAGTGTGGCTCAGGCACCTCATATCATGTTTGTTTTGTGTGAACTCAATTGGCATCATGCTCTCAGGCATTTCATCGAACACCTCATGTGCATAGGAAGGGAGAACAAAGTAGCACACACCTCCCACCTCCTGTGAGGAAAAAACAGAGGAGAGGACGGGCTGGGGCGGGGGTATATATAGGCAAATTTGTAGTCCCGGTTGGTGTCTAAAACCGGGACTGAAGACAGACCTTTAGTCCCGGTTGGAGACACCAACCGGGACTAAAGGGCATCGCACCCATTTAGTCCCGGTTGGTGTCTCCAACCGGGACTAAAGGTCCCATTTGAACCGGGACTGATGCCTGCCGAGCCCCGACCAGCGCCCTAACCGCTCGAACCGGGACTAATGCTCACATTAGTCCCGGTTCGTAATGCGACCGGGACTATTGCTCCGATCAAGCTTGAACCAAAGCCCTGTTTTCTACTAGTGTGAGTAGTACATACATGAGATACTTTTCACAGTGGCGGTGTCGTGGTGCTAAATCTGACAGTAAGAGAGGGAGTGTAACGAGGCTTGATCTTTCGAGACACAAAGGGATGACACAAGAATTATACAAGTTCAAGCCCTCAGCGGTGGAGGTAAAAGCCCTAGTCCTGTCTCACGGGGAGGTGTTCTTGTGTAAGAGTTTTTGGGAATACAAGAGATGCCAACCCGTAACTGGACATTAGGGGTAGGCTTATATAGAGTTCGCTACACCCCTTGGTTGCCGCTAGCTACGTTACTTGTGTGTATTAATGCGTGCTCACTACATGAGGTAACGAACGCTCTTAGTCACCGTGGACCTACCCGGTAGGAGATAACCTTGTCAGGCGGACCTAGACAAAATATGAGTGTTTTGGGGTGGGGGGGGGGGGGGGGGGGGCAAAAGACTATTTTTTTTTCCAATCTAAGCCCTCCCCTAAAAAAAAACATAACAACATGGTCCATCTCCAGTCCAAGGTTTGCCTGTCTAGATGGATATATTAATAATAAAAGCATGCAGTACCATAAGCAAACATGGAAACAAGACTAAATCATCAGATTTGATAGACAATTCAGAAAGAAAGAACATACTTGTGCAAATATTTTTTGATCTGAGGCTCGAAACCCATATCTAGCATGCGGTCTGCCTCATCCAGGACAAGGTATGTAACCTGACAAAGGTTCTGTGACCAGCTTCCAGCATATCGATCAACCGGCCTAGTGTTGCAATGACGATTTCAACTCCTAAGAGTACAGATCACAGACAACAGGGTTAGCTTTGAAAACATAATCCTCAAAAAGTAGATAGAAGTAGTAAATACCTCTCCTAAGGTCACGTATTTGTGGTCCCTTATATTTGAGGAGTTAAATAAAAAAGGTTCCTAGCTGAACCCCTAAAACTTGACTCGCTAAAAAAAATTCTTCGTCAATTCTTCTAAGTATTTTTTTACGTACTACATTTCAACTACATATTTGCACACATATTAAATCCAAATTTGATAATAAAAGTTCACACAATTCACGAATATAACAAATTTAAAATTTCAAGTTTACAAATCAAATTATTCAAATTCAAACACACGAAAGGGTCCAAATGAAGTAAAGAACATGATAGAAGCACAACAATCAAGTGCTATGGATTAGCCACTAATGCTCAACAAGATCATCTTGGAGCTGGGTATGAACTTCTCGGTTCTCAATGCTTCTATGCGCTGCGAGGAATCTCTGTATCCTGCTTGCATCGTGTTTCGGCTCAACAGGATCCCCATTCGAGATGTACCGAAAGTTCTCGGGCATGCCTCTCTCATCTTCAATGATCATGTTATGCAAGATGATGCAACATGTCATTACTTGCCATAGGACCTATGGGTTCCAATACTCGGCAGGGCCACGAATAATGCCAAAGCTCTTCTGAAGCACACCGAAAGCTCTCTCAACATCCTTCCTTGCCAACTCTTGACGCATTGCAAACTGGGATCTCTTGTTGCCTTGAGAACGCTGGATTGTCTTCACAAATGTGGCCGTCGTGTACTGACAGCCATTGACAACATATTTGCAAGGAGGAGCATCTTCGGCAACAAGCCTTCCGAACAGTGGTGATCTCGACAGCACATTCATGTCATTATGAGAGCGAGGCAATCCAATGTATGAATGCCAAATCCATAGATCCTCCAATGCAACAACCTCAAGAATGATTGTTGGATCTTTGGAGTGCCCTTTGTAATGACTTTTCCATCCCGCAGGATAATTCTTCCATGTCTAGTGCATGCAATCAATTGATCAAAGCATCCCAGGCCATTCTCTCGGTGTCTCTCGGTGTCTTCATCATTGGGTGCCCTCAAGTACTCCGGCCCATAGATCTCAATCACAGCTTGTGTGTATCTTCGAACGGCCTCCAAGATTGAATCTTCCCCAATGCGGACATAGTCATCAATGGCGTCGACTGAACACCCATAGGCAAACACTCAAACAGCCGCGACACACTACAACAATGGGCTAAAAAAAACGCACCTAGTCAATTCGTTGAACACTTTGAGGGCAGAGGAGGTGAGAGCCTCGGCCGGCGGCGGTGAGCCAATATCAGCGCTAGGGGTGGCCGGCGGGCCTGCGAGACCGTTCTAACCTTTTTAGTTATTTTTAGGGCGGGCCTGCGAGGCCGAAGGCAACATAGATATTTTGATGATGGAGTTGAACGAATAGCAGTCTTAAAGCCTTTTTAGTTTATACCTTTTGTGACCTGTCTCCCAGAGACCCAGACTACGTTCTTCGCTAGCCAAAGGTACGTCATTTCAAATGCACCATCCATTTGGATGGTTTGCAATCCTGCTTGATCGGGTACTTATGTTTGGCTAAGGTGGTGTGGGAGAAACGGAAAGCTAATGTGTCTTTTCTCTTGTGCCATTCATCTTTGGTTTATAATACTTCTGTTTGGCAGACCAAATCATTCAAAGCCTCGGCATCACCGCGATCGTCACGGAGGAGACACAGCTGCCACAACATGTCGTCATCAAGACATAGCTTCCTGAGGCGCGCGAGGGATGGTGTTTGGGCGTTGAAGACGACTCCGTTCCTATGCTTCCAGAGATGCCAACAGCAGAGGAGCATGAACGCGGAGGGGATGCCAGGCGGAGCACCAAGGCCGGGCAGGACTCACGAGTTATTTCTGGAAACTTCGTTCTGATTAAGCAACGTCACGGTAGCCCCTCGGAGAAGGATTTGTTGGAACCAAATCACTCAGTTCCCTCATTTTCTTGAGAGATGCTTCACGCACTCTCAAGCACACACATATACATATACTAGATGATACCCCGCGCGTTGCTGCGGAACTTGTTACGTGTTTTTGAAGCTATAATAGGTGTATGAATATTTGTGTAATTAGGGGTACATTTGGTTTGCCAGATAGATTTAGGTGGTTGAGAGGATAAGAATTGGTTCTAGGTAGCCAACTTTGTCTTTGGTTGACATGATAAAAGATGGATAATTTGTTGAGATTTACTTCTTCGCTATTAGATGGTGAGGTTAGCACCCTTTGTAGATAAACGTACTGCTATGAACTATTCAAAATATTTTGCCACAGAATGTCAGTATGCAACTGGTTCTTAACAATCGCTTTGAGAGTGCCAAAAATAGCTCAAGTACATAGATTAGACGAAGCTGTAGGATACAGTCACACATGCCCACTGAACCTGTCGCCACTCGTTCAGAGTCTGGAATTTCCAATCTGTTGATTCTTCATAGAGAATTAATGGAGTGGAAGTTAACAACAGAGAGGAGCGATAGAAATTTGTGGAGGGAGAGACGAAATTACAGAGAGAAAATCTCTAGTCCACCGCCTCCTAGCTCCTAGTCGTGGCCTCGCTTTCATCTTCGTGCACCTGTAACCAAAGGAAAAAAAATCAGTATAATGCCCCTGCACTGCAATCAAAAGAAAGGGATTAATGGACAGAGGAGTGGATGAATCATGCACCGATGCACGTACCGTTCTTGGGCTGGAAATGGAACCCAGTGCGCTGCCACTGGAGCATGGCGTTGCTCCAGGGGAACCCGTCCGCACGGAACGGAGGAACCCCATGTCGTCGTCTGCCGCCCCGGAGGTCCTCTCCGACACGCCGGCGTCCCTGCCCCGGCTCCACGCCATCTCCGCCAGCGGCGGCATGTCCGCCACCACATCGCCGGCCACCACCCTCTCCACCCTGCTGGACCCAGCCAGCGCGCTGGCCACCACCAGCACCACCACGGGCAACGCGGCCAGCACGGAGATGCACGCGCGCCACCTCACCCCGACCCCGCTTCAGCGCTCCTCCACGGCGTCGGACGCGGCCAGCAGCGCGTACGCGTACGGTAGCGTCGTCTCGCCGGGACTAATGGCCTAGGACTCCATTGACGAAGATCTTCGAGAAAAATAATATGAATCGATTCCGGCGGATCGATCGACGGGTGGATGGAATGGATAGGCATGGCTCGATCCCCCGGCGAACGCGATTTATAGTTTGGCGACTCACCTGGATCCGGTGCTGCCGCCCTCCATCTGCTACTGATGTGTGCGGCGTGCCCACGCTCCGTAACCGCCGCAAGTCTCGAGAGGGGAGGAAGGAAGGGAACGCGCTAAGTTTTCTGTGAGGCCAAGGAACCGCTTCCGCCACCTGACATCTCGATCTACAGACGCTAATGGGGAGACGCCGCGACATCTCGATCTACGGGCGCTGCCGGGGAGATGCCGGGTTTGTAGACTGTAGTCAAGCCGTCGTCGTCATAGCAGTATATAAGTATATCGAGGCGGGGATGTAAAGGGAATTGTTTTGATTTCAAGGCTCGAGGGCAAATTCAATGGAGACATATTGATTCATGGAAGATGAAGAGGGAGATGGAAACAATTATCAATGACTTTTGATCTGTTTATATGGGTGGAGTTGCAGGAGATGAAGAGAATCAAAGAGACGATGTGCAACCCATCCGTAACAAATTGAGTGGAAGGGCAGGCATCGACAATTTAAAACGCAGGGCACTACAGCAAAAGAGGATGACGTGGACACACGGGAGAACAAAGTGTCAAAATTATTTGGGATCATATGTGACGTGGCAGCATGAGAGTGGTTGCTGATGTGGATAGCCTGCATGTCAAGAGAAATAAGATAGTGGGGATGAACTATTTAGGTATTATAGATGACAGACCACATATATGCTCTATATATTTTATTCATATGCTTGAGGCTACATCTATGATACAAGGTTGGTTTCATTAGAGAGTACATGTCTTTATATAAAACTATACAAACCAACTTACTTGCAGCTAGTTAGAAGAGAAACTCAACACTACAGCCTTGACAAGCTAGCTCTTGTCTCCTGAAGCTAGTAAAATTGACTTTGGTTTCTTACTTGTGCTGGACTGCATGCAGCTCACCTAGCATTTAACAGCTCAATACAACTCACTGGAAGTGCCTACTGAAGTCCAGCAAAATCACAACTCCTTGCCGACATGCAGGCACTTGCATGTGTTTAACTATTGTGGCTATGATAAGATTAATCCTAACAGGATTTTGTTGGTCTGACCGGCCCACTGGAGCTGCGTGAAGGAGCGATAGTTGGGGAGCGGTTCAGCATTTGGACGACGGAGGGCACAAGAGTCTGCGAGCGATGCAGCATGTCGACCATTGATGGTGTCTGGTAGGTGTGCATTTCTGTGGTGAGCTCCGTCGAGTCGCCGCGTGCCGTAGCTCTCTGCCATGAGTGCGAGCTCAGGCCCGCCAGCATGAAAGCCCTGCCAGATTCGTGGTACCTCCGCCGGCTCTCCACCCTCTCCTGCATCTCCCTCAGCTCTGTAATCAGCGCCAAGCACTGGCTGTGTGAAGAGCGTGCTGCCCCTGATTCCAGGATTCTCATGCGGCCTTCGAGGATCGAGGCGGCCTGGGAGAAAGCGCCTCCCTCGGCCGCCGCTCGCGCAGCAGACATGTCCTCCATGGCTTGAACACGGTGCCACTCGCGTTCAACCTCAGGAGACATTTTGCAGTCCAGACAATATGCAGGACGCTGGACACTCACTTCTTCACCCTGTACTTGAATGCTCTCTGCTGTAACTGCGTCTTGGTATGTACAGCTTGGTTTGATCAGTGCAGTCTGCCCTTGCGCAGCTGGGACATGTAGGGTAATCAGAAACCCCCTCTCTTCATCTACATACAGATCACCAATATCAACTGACCCATTACGTTCATCTACGGCTACTTGACTTGCATACCTGCCTGACTTGATGGAGGTAAGTAGCACGCCTTCGTCTACACACTCGATGCTCAACCGCATCTCCTTAACCACAACACTGAGGAGGCCAGCAATACACTGAGCAAATCCGTTCTGAATTGAGCCTTCAGCATCAATAAATGAAAATGTGCCGCGAGATGTCTCGGCAATAGCATGCATCGCAGCTGAGTCATGATCTGCACCGAAACCAAAGGTGTGGATCTGCACATGATTACCTGTTCCAGGTAGGATCGAGGGAGGAACAAGTACACTGGGATTTGACTGAACCCCCTCAAAGGATGGGACTGAATATGTGTCTTGACCATCCGAGAGAAGAATGATGCTGCAAACAGGATTCTTCAGCCGACGGTGCTCAATGACTTTAGCACCCTTCTTTAGCCCATCAGCAATGTTTGTGCCACGACCATTAACAAGGGAATTGACAGCTTGCAGTGCTTGCAGTCGACCGGCTAAGGACGTCATTCGACGAAGGGGAAAGAGCCTCCGTGCTGTAGATGAGAAGGCAATGACGGACAGTCGGTCATTGGGTCCAAGTGTTTGGATGACAAAGCTCATGGCGGTCTTAACAAGTGCAAGTTTGGCCCCTTTCATGCTACTACTGACATCAAGCACGGTCACAAGATCGAGAGGTGCACGGGAGCTCACCGAGTCCAATGACTTTGGAGCCTTGAGATGAATCAAGATAGAAAAGACCTTCTGGGTCACTGATTGTTGTATGGCTTGTACTTCTGAATAAGTCTTGATTTCAACCGAACCAGCAACTGCGTTGCACTCGTCCACAGTTTCAGACTGAATATCTATGTGCTCGTCATCATTGAAAATGTCTGCCTCGGGAAATTGCTCCTGCAGATTTCCACTGTGTGTGGGGGAAAACGCGCGGATAACAGCCATGTGTCCGTCATCTTGCGGCCAATTTACCGGGCTCACACTAGCTCTTCCATGGGTGGTATCCGCAGGTTGAGTTCCCTGGAAGGGAAGTTCTTTCCACTCAGCACGGCATATGGGACAGATATTGTTGCCGTGCCTAACATTTGAAGTGATACAATGAAAATGGAATTTATGGGAGCATTCAGCAGTAAACAAGGCTTGTCCGTGCCCTGTCGTCATACCACCAAGGCAGATGGCGCATACCCTCTGAAATCAAGAAAGCCAGTATAAAAAAGTCAGCGTGCTAGAATCAGAGCTTGCAACTTAGCAAAAAGACATAGCTTCTACCACAGTTGGTTAATGGTTATAAAGTGTGCTCTGAATAATGCCGTTGAAACACTTGTGTTGCAGATTTTCATACAACTCCAGTCAAGTGGAAGGGATTTATGACGCCAAAAGAGCAGAAGAACTAGAAGGTTGGTTATCAACTTATCATGGAGGTATATATAAAGTTTGTTGGCAACAGAAAATATTCTTTATAAGTCAAAGTAATTCACCACGTTGCATAAAGAACTCTGGTTGTTGTTTAACCCTCCTGCAGAGAGCCCAAGACCAAGTCAAATTAGATGGACCTACCAACCAGTCAAAACACATGGAAAGACAAACGGCAGGAATTAAAAGAATGAATAGGAAAAGGTCGGTGCATGACATAGTTAAAACTGCACTAGCAGGCATCACAAGTTAAGCATGCGGCCATGAAATATTGCAGAAATTTTTCAGTGGGAAGACATGGCATGGATTTTTAGACACTTAGCTGAGTATACCTGTATAGTACTCATTTGTTAATTTCATTTGGTGCTCACAAGGTACAAGTTGGAAAGACTTTTTTATCTGGTGATTTCCCCTGAAGAAAAAAAAAATCCAACGTCCTAATTTCCGGAAACTTATCTCCTAGGTGGCACCTTATTAGTCAAAATAAAATGAGGACCGGGAAGGAAGAGAAACAATTGGTCATTGGAAATTGCACAGAACTGACACACTTGTATATATAGGTTAACTTGTTCCTTCGGCAATTACACCTATATAGTACTCATTTGTTAATTTCATTTGGTGATCACAAGGTACAAGTTGGAAAGACCTTTTAATCTGGTCATTTCCCCTGAAGAAAAAAACCCCAACATCCTATTTTCCTGAAACTTATCTCCTAGGTGGCACCTTATTAGTCAAAATAAAATGAGGACCGGGAAGGAAGAGAAACAATTGGTCACTGGAAATTGCACAGAACTGACACACTTGTATATATAGGTTAACTTGTTCCTTCGGCATTTACACCTATATAGTACTCATTTGTTAATTTCATTTGGTGATCACAAGGTACAAGTTGGAAAGACCTTTTAATCTGGTCATTTCCCCTGAAGAAAAAAAAAAAACATCCTATTTTCCTGAAACTTATCTCCTAGGTGGCATCTAATTAGTCAAAATAAAATGAGGACCAGGAAGGAAGAGAAACAGTTGGTCACTGGAAATTGCACGTAACTGACAGACGAGAAATTAAGCAAGATATAACTTTGTATATCAAGGTTAACTTGTTCCTTCGAGAAGGATGAATTGCACAAAAGCAGTTGGAAGATTGATGAGCACATGCAGTATCAAATTGATGAAGCTTATTCGGTAAAGAAAATATCTTTTTTTTTTTTTTTTTTTTTGCGGAAGAGCCCACGGCTCAATGTATTAAGACATCTCCAGCGTACAAAGCACCCCTGAAAAAGAAGAAAAATACAAGAAGGTCCCTAAGGAGCTTAATATCTTCAACGCCTGGAATGTGCAGATGGTCCGCCGTCGCCGCCGTCGCTCCACGCCGATCCGGCCAAACATTGTTGAAGACAGACATCATGACAGACGGGAAGTCACCGGCTTCAGCCCTCACGGACCAGCACCCGAGAGCCAAAGACGACGCTGGATGCGCAGATGAGCACCACCCAGGGAGGACCCCGGGGATCACTGACCTCAGATCCGCCGCCCTCGAACGTCGATGACGAAGAAGCCGACCGGATCCACTCACTAGCAACCAAGAGGCAAACGCCTGAGCAGCCGTCGCCCTCTGCAAGGCTGCGCCACCGCCCACAGCGGCTAGAAACAGGCAATGGACCCGTACAAGAGATCCTCCCGCCTCCCCCGGCACCAAGAGTGTCGTCGCAGCAGGGATGAGGCGAAGAGGAAGAAAAACCCCAGCGTAGCCGGCGCCGATGCCTCACCAGTCAGGCCCGAGTCGCAACAACTCGCCGGAGCACACATCCGACGATCCAACCTAGGGACGACAGGGGGCCGTCGGATCCGTGGATCGACGGGGCATTTAGGCCCCTCATCCTGCGCCACCGCCGAGGAGAGGAGAGAGCGACAGATCCATTATTCTGACGCGGCGCCGAAACTCCACCAAATCGACCCCACAGGATCCAAACCTAGCCCTAATCCTACTTATGTACACGCAAAAACGAAAACCCAGGGTTCCTTCCCCCTCTCGCCGCTGACGGAGCGGCCGTCCAAGGAGAGGGGAACCCCAGCTTCGCCAGTGGACGGAAGTGGACGCGGTCGCTAGCCCTTTCTCCTCTCTCTACTGTAGCAGGGAGGGGAAAGTAAGTTTCATTAACGGTAAAGAAAATATCTTTTAATATTAAGAGATGGCACCCGAAAAAGCAAAAATAAATCTCCTGATGTTCTGTATTTCACGGCAACCTGTCCCAAGAGATGATACACAAAAATGATGAACTCTGCTAAACTCCTACGGTGATCTTTTACTACTGGCGTCAAACGAACCCAAAAATATTCGAGACGTTACGTCCCCACAGGGTTCCAGATCAAAGCAGCCGTTTTCTCTACACGGTTTGGCGGGCCAGAGCAAACGGAACACGATTAGAAAAAAAATGAAAATGAAAATGATTAAACCCCCACCTTTGAACTCCGGCTCCCAGAGCTGGAGAGCCGCCGTGAGGATACGGACGGCGACCTCACCTTCTCCTCCTCCGGCACAGAATCCTCCTCCGCCGAAGGCGCCTCCCATCCCTTGGGCGGCACGTCCTCGAGGGTCATCTGGCGAGCCGGCACGTGGATGCAGAGCTTGGTGGCGAGAGCGCGCTTGACCCAACCCCACGCCTCCGCCATTGCTCCTGGCTGGCGACTCTCTCTCTCTCTCTCTCACTCACTCACTCACTCTCTCAGAGGCGCGGAAGCGGACGCGGAATCGCTCGGCAGAGGAACCGGATCAGAAGCGCAGCGGCGTCCGGAGGAGTTGCTTGGGTTTTCTTCTCATCGCTGGTTCGCTGCGGCCTGTGTTTTGACTTCCCGTTTTGCCTTTGTGTGAAAAAGTAGAAACGCGTCGAGATTCTGGGTCTGCACGGGGCCGGCATTCCGGGGCTTTCGCATTTGTGGCGCGAGCTGCTCATGCTCTGTCCGTGCTTAAGATTCAGAATTTATTCTCTGTGAGTGAAGAATTGAATTCGTGCCTGCAGATAACCATCACGTCAAACGTGGCGCATATATACGCGCGCATATGTGGCCTTGCATCTTCTTTTCAACCCTTTCTGACGTGCCCGATCAAACCCTGCATCTTCTTTTCAACACTTTCTGACGTGCCCTGGTATCCATGATCTGGACGTGTAACCACAAAATGCCCGAATAAGCGGGACACAGTGTCCCTCCCACCCACCCCCCCGGAAGGAATCCAATCCAACTGCAGAATGTACAGCTAGCTAACTAGAGCATCGATCGAGTATGTGCAGTGCAGTGCAGCTGGCTGGCTCGTTCGCCCGTCCGTGGCAAAGGCAGAGGTGAACAGTAACCTCTGCCTTTGCTCAGTTTCACCCGTCGGATTGAAAACCAACGTCCCAGATTGGACGCTACAGTGTGACCAAACAGCTCTGGCTACAGTGCGACCAATCAGTGATTCGCTATGACCAGTAGTATGCACAGTGCTTGCAGCGATCTCAGCCTTCCATTCTTGATCCTGTGGCAAAGTCACCGGTGCCTTTGCCACAACAAGGTAGAGAATCCGCGCCGGTTCGCAACACGTGCATATGCATCCACCTGCCGGTTGCTATCCAAACAGCGCAGTTAAGGACCTGCCGTTCAAGTCCGGCGCCTCGATCTAGCGCTGAAAAGATTAACATTAATTCCGTCGACCCCCATGACTTTTTGTTTTGTTTTGCGAAAAGTCGATCTCCATGACTCCGTGTGGATGATCACTGAACTGAACTGCAATGCACACTTGGAAAAGCAGGCCGGCTGGAGCCGCATCGCAGCGCGCCGTCTACTCCGTCCGAGAACCACATGTTCGGTGGTGGGTTGGCGTTTGTATATCCAAGGGATACGGAGGTGTCTCACGCGTCGTTCACACTTCGTCTTCGCCTCCATTTCTTTAATAAAGTGAATATATTAATATCAAGATGATAGCAACTACACCTGGCCTCTACAACAACACGATGTTAAGAGCTAATCAAAACATTGAGGATGCACATAGCCAAATTACTACAAACTAGATAATAGCCCGTGCGTTGCAACGGGTATAAATATTCTAGTACGTTAGCCTGTGATTTGGCTGCCCATATTAATGTGATTATGTAAATAAATATTTATCAAATTCTGCCCGTGATTTACCTATCTAAATAAATTTTAGGATTTTATTTGCACTAGTAGAAAACAGGGCTTTGGTTCAAGCTGGATCGGAGCAATAGTCCCGGTCGCATTACGAACCGGGACTAATGTGACCATTAGTCCCGGTTCGAGCGGGACCTTTAGTCCCGGTTGGAGACACCAACCGGGACTAAAGGGGTGCTTAGTCCCGGTTGGTGTCTCCAACCGGGACTAAATGTCTGTCTTCACTCCCGGTTTTATACACCAACTGGGACTACAAATTTGCCTATATATACGCCCGCCCCTGCCCGCCCTCTCCTCTGTTTTTTCCTCACAGAAGGTGAGAGGTGTGTGCTACTTTGTTCTCCCTTCCTATGCACATGAGGTGTTCGATGAAATGCCTGAGAGCATGATGCCAATTGAGTTCACACAAAACAAACATGATATGAGGTGCCCGAGCCACACTTAAGCTTTCTCCTCTTTCTTCTCCTCTGTTCTTCCTCCAAGCCCGTCCCCGTCCCCGTCCTCACCGCCGTCGATCGCCCGCGCCGATCTCGTCGCCGGCACCACCGTGGTGAGCCTCTTGTTCTTATCTTTTTTTAAAAAGAAAAAATTCTTACTTGTATGATTTAGATAGCTACTTGTATAATTTTCTTATACTTGTATTATTGTTTGTTATTATATAGTTGTAGGGTAACGCAGTAGAAAACAAAAAAATTCCGACCTACGCACCAGCCCAGGACCACTATGGAGACTGCATACAAGGTTTGATCTTTTTCGTTACCGACTCGTAGCGCAGCGGAAGTAGAGTCGATGACGATCGGCGGTGCAGATCCCCGCTGTAGGGTAACGCAGCAGAAAACAAAAAATTTCCGACCTACGTACCAGCCCAGGATCACTATGGAGACTGCATACAAGGTTTGATCTGTTTCGTTACCGACTCGTAGCGAAGCGGAAGTAGAGTCGATGACGATCGGCGGTGCAGATCCCCGCAGCTAGGATTTTACAACCTCCCAACCGCGAGGATGTACTCCCTCGTCAGCTCACCGGACGGATCTCCAGGCAGCCCTTCGAGAGGCCTCGGGACAGTCCCTCGGATAGTCCCACCGGACGGATCCTCGGACAGCCCTCCAGGAGGCCTCTGGACAGTCTTTCGGATAGTCCCACCGGACGGATCCTCGGACAGCCCTCCGGGAGGCCTCTGGACAGTCTTTCGGATAGTCCCACCGGACGGATCCTCGGACAGCCCTCCGGGAGGCCTCACGGACAGCCCTTCGGGAGGACCCCCGAAACTCGGACAGAAACTCGGACAGCCCTTCGGGAGGACCCTCGAACAGCCCCTCGGGCAAAAAGATCGAACCTACGACCTCTCTACGGGGTTGCACACATACGGTGTCATCTATCCGGCAGGGCTTCGCCATCCAGAACTAGTCCCCACCGGAACCCAGACAGACTTTCGGCTCTACGAAACTATTTCGCTGGGAGGGAGAGAGAAGCCAGAAATGTCATGGCACTTGTATGTGAGAAGGAATGAGTGTGGAGGCAGCCCCTCCACCTCTATTTATAGGAAATCCAAGGGGTAGGGTTTCTTGGCCCCCAAGCCTTCTAGAAACCTTTTGGGAAAATATCCCAAAAGGTGACTTTTCCATAAATATCCCAAAAAGCACTTTCACTATTCACGACGACATTTTTCAGCGTCTGATCGAACTGAAAATATTCATGTGGGCTTAGAACATTTCCAGTACCCACCAAAATAATTTTCAACGCGAGCCGGAACAATTCCGGTTTAGTGATTTTCATCTGCGAAAAGCATCTGAAGCGGTTTCGGCAGCTCCGGAACATTTCCGGTTTTCATCCCGGAAAATTCCAGAAAGTTTCCAGAACGATTCTGGCACCCTCCAAGAATTATCAGGCATGTGCCGAAACCATTTTGACTTTATGGTGTACTCCGAAACAACTTTTCGGTTTCACCGGAACTATTCCGATATCCTCTCCGGAACGTTTCCGTTTCGTCCGAAACTTTTTCGGTGATTTTCTCTCAGACTCCCCGTCTAGTATTCAGCAGATAGATGACCCTTAAGTGTGTGACCCTATAGGTTCGGTGAAGCATAGACATGACCCGGAACCCCTTCCGATCAATGATCAACATCGGAGCCGTGGACACCCATATTGACCCCTATACCCACACGAATGAATATTCGAGTGAACCTCCAGTTGCCGTGTGCTATTCCTGTTGCTTCGCGATATGTTACAAATACCCGAGGTGAGACATGTAGGCATCCCCGTGGATCAACAACTTGTCCACTATGCCAGTTACCTCGTTACCGGTATTGTTCTCTTTTCTCGTTCCCGTGTTCCGGCATCCCCGTGATCAAATCACAAAGTGTCTGGCCAGACGATGATGGATACCGTAACACCGAGAGGGCCTAGAGATATCTCTCCATCGTCGGAGGAGCAAATCCCAATCTTGAGCTATCAAGTTACTTGACATACTTTTCCATGAACCCGTAAGCCGCCGTAATAGCCACCCATTTACGGATGACGTTTAACAAACCCCAAAGTTCATGAAGCAAGCATGAAGAAACTCGATACTCTCATGGTCTAAGGAATCATGCAAACATTAACCATCTCTGTGTTATTAACCATTAACTAATGACGAATGTATCTCATAGCATAACATCAATTCGGGTCGATTCAACACAAGTGTTCTACCAACAATTGTGCCCTCAAAATTGCCGGCATAGTCATGCCCATGATCAGGAAAACAGGATCATCATGCAATACTTGAGCCAGTCATAGAGGCTTGACTAGGAATACTTTTTACCGTTTATTATCCCACACGTGCACATGAGTTTCCCTCCAAGCCTCGTTTTATTTGCAGACTCGAGAATCGTTGCAGTTATAGCATGGAACATAAACATAATTATGAACAGGGAGATAATCAATAACATTTATTATTGCCTCTAGGGCATATCTCCTACAGACTCCCACTTGCACTAGAGTCAATAATCTAGTCAATGCTAATGCACTTTACACCTATGGCATACTGGTGTAAAATATGCTTCGCATGTGGTATAGCCTGATGTCCAACGGATCTGACGACTTCAGCTCCGTGTGTAACTTTGCATATCCCCGCGTTTTCACGCTTTCACAAAATTCATATTTTGTGTGGACTTGGCTTTGCATATGTGTGAATCATTGGTCGAAACCTGATTCCTCAGACTGAGGTATGGAGCAGCTATCTGCAATAGTGTCCCATAGACCAAAGCCATCTTGGAACCATACTAAGTTCATGAATGAACTATATGATTCAACAACTTCTTTGTCACTTCTTAAGTGTCAACATACTTAGCCTTTGTTATAGAATTCGCCACAGTATCTTGTTTGGAACAATTTCCAACTACCGTGCCACCATGATGTGTATCACAAAACCTCAACTTAAATCGAAAATCGCATGGAGCATCGATGAAGACTGTATCGATGTAACCTTTTACAACGAACTCTTCATGATCTCCACTTGCGAGAAACCATGTCATCGGTACTGCTCTAGTACTTAATGACATCTTTCACTGTTGTCCCATGATCAGTACTTTGATCACTATGGTATCTATACTCGCAACAACTTTGGAGTATTGGACATATCTGGTTGTTTTTACATACCATGGAATACATGATTAATCCAAACACAAGAGTGTGTGGAATCACCATCATGTATTTTGCTCATCAGTGTTTTGAGACACCGAGTCTTGCAAAACCCTTTCCATGTGACTTCGGCAAGAATCACTCCTTGGCGTTTTAAATGCTAAAAGGTTTTAGCACCTTGTCAATATGTATTCATAGCTTAGCCCCATTAGGTAAATCTATCTCCATAGATCATCATTCCTAATATTAAAGCTATTTAGCCTAAGCACTTCATCGAAAAACTATTTTCAAATGAAGTCCTAATTCGTGTCAAGAAATTTATTTCCAATTAACAATGTGTTAAGTACACAAGGTTTTTAGAAATATTATTATGCTCCCACTTACTTTCTTGAATCACAAGCATCTTCGATACCCATTTGATGAAGTCAAAAACCCTTTTGACCATTCCATCAAAAACGAAGATTCCAACTCCACTTTGCTCTCTTCTGTCCATCGCTGGAACTCTGAAGTTTGCATACTTACTAGCATCCTCTGGATCGACAAATTACTTTGGACTGTATCACATACAAGTCCTAGGTTTCATTCCCATCAGATGGAAATCCTTTTGTCATCCATGTTTCATATCTCATGATTGAAATATGTATTAATTGCTAGTTCAACCCGAACCAACTTCAAGCATCGCTACGGTGAGACAATCTCATCGTAGTCAACTCTTTGAACTTGTTTTTGCAACAAGTTGAGCTTTATGGATAAAACATTTTATCCGTATCAGTTTTTAGTTCCATAAATATCCGTTAGACTCTAAGCCTTCCGAAAGGTGTATCAAGATTTTAATCTTGAAACATTGATATGGAAACTATCTCAGATTGTATTGGCATTTAGCCAATTCCGGAGTCAGGGCCCATCATCGCTTCCTTATGTATCGTAGGTATACTGTTGTCCAACAACAATATCTCGTTTGCGCACCTGAGAGGTTTGCACGAGCCTTGCCTACGTGGTTCAGCTGCAAGTTCGACTGAAGTCCATACATTTTATTGTAGAGACTTCCGTATCAGTCGCAGTAGGAAACTCCAGAATCACTTCCAAGGTTTCTTTCCTTTGATCTGATGACGAAGATACTGGTTATCTCGTCGAGTTGCACTGTCCTCCCACTCGCCTTTTGTAAGAACTATTCTCTTTAAAAGCATACCGTTTTGCGGCAAAATCCTTTGCCTCGGTATAGTGGTGGGGAATACCCAATGACTTGGGATAACCTTACAAAGTAGCACTTGCCTGATTTGAAATAGGTTTGTAACCTTTTACACAAGCCCCATATTCCAAATATTAAGAAAAGATATAACATGGTTGGGCGTACCATACCATGGCATCATTTCAACAGACCCGATGGAGCTCTTTTCAGTGTAAAAGCCGCAGTCTCTAAAGCATCACTCTTTTAAAAGGGGTAATGGCAAATTTATTTATGTCATCTTTGATCTTACCATGTCATGAATGGTTCGATTACATCTACACAGACTCTCCACTTGCAGTGGTGTTCCGGGAGGTGCAAGTTATGAAACCCCTTTCACAACTCATCAGACATTCGCTAAACTTGTAACTCAAATATTCCTTTCTGCAATCGAATTGTAGAAACATAATTTTCTTGTTACAATAACTTCTACTTCATTTTTGAAAACCTTATGAATGAATTCAAAAGATCCAGACTTACGTCTCAACAAGTAAATATCCATATATCTACTTGAGTCATTTCTGAAGATAGATAACTCCACTACTTGCAACAACATTTATTGGACTACACACATCATAATGTATGATCACCAATATGTTCTTTGCTCGTTCCTTATGGTCTGTGAACGGTATTTCAGTCACTTCACTTTTCAGAGGAAAGTTGCAAGTGTCAGATGATTCAAAATCAAACGACTTCAAAATCCATCACAATGGAATTTTCCATGCGGGTTTCTCCAATGTGACCAAATGCAGTGCCACACTTGTGTGGTATTCTTTTAGTCTTGCGACATTTAGCGTCAGTGTTATGGATGTATCATATTTCCATCAATATTCATAACATACATCCCATCTTGTATGGAAGCATGGCCCTTCATGTTATTCATAACACCGAACATCAAAAGTTCTCTTATGAATAACCTTCTTGCAAAATACCTTATGCAAAGGGCTAGAGTGTGTAAAACTCTAAAATGATTTATGAAAGTAAATACAGAGGTAATGTATTATTATCAATATTCATAACATACTTCTCATTCATAATGAAAGTATGGCCCTTTTGTTATTCATAACTCCGAACATTAAAAGTTCTCTTATGAACAACCTTCTTGCAAGATACTTTATGCAATGGGCTAGAGTGTGTAAAACTCTAAAATGATTTATGAAAGTAAATACAGAGGTAATGTATTATTATCAATATTCATAACATACTTCTCATTCATAATGAAAGTATGGCCCTTTTGTTATTCATAACTCCGAACATTAAAAGTTCTCTTATGAACAACCTTCTTGCAAGATACTTTATGCAATGGGCTAGAGTGTGTAAAACTCTAAAATGATTTATGAAAGTAAATACAGAGGTAATGTATTATTATCAATATTCATAACATACTTCTCATTCATAATGAAAGTATGGCCCTTTTGTTATTCATAACTCCGAACATTAAAAGTTCTCTTATGAACAACCTTCTTGCAAGATACTTTATGCAATGGGCTAGAGTGTGTAAAACTCTAAAATGATTTATGAAAGTAAATACATCGGGAATACACCTATGGAAGGCATAGTAACATTTACTATGTTCCCTGCGTGTATCTAAACCTCATTCCTGGCTAGTCTTTCAGGCCATAGTAGTTCTTACATCAAGTTGCAACAGAATGCAATCGAGCGGGTATCTTTGTGATTAACTCAAAATACCCAAGAATTAGTGATTAACATGTTTAACCATAATTCCCAAGAACTATATCTTTGACCAGCCTTCTATACATCAAAAACCTGTATGACATTCATACATGTGCTGGATATTCCAGTCTCCTTTCCTTTTGCCTTTATACTTCTAATAGTTTTCACTTTCAGTATTTCTTCTACTCTCAGAAGAAGCACCCAACTTAAGAGTGGCGTTAGCCCCGGACTTCCTAGGCGTGAAAGTTTCACTAACACCCTTCGGACACTTCCTTTCTCTTTAAGTTGTCGTTTTATTCACCATCATCATATGACAGGCGTTCTTCTAGATCCCCTCTTATCAGTCAAATGCCTAGTAAACAAATTTACTAATAGTTTGCAAACAAACATGGCTTTAGATATCTCATATCTTTCAGCCTTTGTTTGTATCTGAAAATTAATTTTCAGTTCCATGAATATCACATAACTATCCCACAACTTTCGAAGTTTGGGTCTCATGGAAGCAAACATATTTCACTTGACCGTAACGGAATTTTAGCTTTTGGATCGAAGGACGAGAGTCATATCATCCATAGCATTAGCGGGAGAATACCGAAAGTATGCGATAGGACAAAGTCCTTCTCGGCACTCTTGAGGACAATCCTCACATTACGTTACCAACCGTAAAGTTTTAACCAGATATTTAACAGCTATTCAATTTTAATAGGGAAGGTGGAAACGCGAGCCATTATTCTACTTATTATGCAAATCACACTTAGACAGTGTTCAAGATTAATTGCACTGAGAATTAAACAAGGTAATTCTACAGTGCGCTCCCACTCAAATCAATATCTCTCATAATTGATTGTGAGTGATTCAAGATCCAAATTTCAATTCAACGCCAAGGATGCATCCATCTCAAGTGACGAGAATTTCATTTGGTAGGCCAACTTGCCAATCACATCTCTATGTGATTCTTGTTCATCTTTCGATGCGTGTGTTCCGAGCTCATGACTTTCATGCCTGAACGTCAAGACAACCAAGTGATCTTGCTGCGAGGTCTCAACTCACCCGCCTCACACATGTCTAATCGTTCGTACCCATGCATCCATGTGATACCCCGAAAAGAAAAGTGCCGTGACGGTGCTACACTTGGGAGAACACTAACCACTTGATATTTTTGTGAGAGATCACCCTAATAAAAGCGACTACCGCGCAATCAAAAGGGTGCATCATAAGGGATAAACATCTCAGGCAATTCATAATAGCATGATATGGTATAGCCCTTTCTGACGGAGAAGTCTTGTATTTCTTCGTCTCCGGCATTCGCGTCGGTGTTCACCTTTGCGAATATTGCCACCACCTTGTCGATGCACCAGATAATATTGCTATCTCTATAGCTAATAAAATAAGTGCATTACTGAAGGTTGACACGCAGGTCATTAAAGTGACAATCATATGGCTCCAGCCATCATGCCGAATCATGACACGCAGGTCATGTTAATCAATTTACATTATATAGTCATCTCATACATAATCAAATTATAATGAGCACTGCTATACCACATCACATGCACATGCAAACCATCCTGCAAAACCAAGTTAGACGCCTCTAATCGGTTCATGCAAAATTTTATTTTTCGTGGCTTCTAAGGTTTCGAAACAAACCGAAGCTACCAACGTCCATCATCAAGCATGATAATCCAAGTCGCTTGATTAACATTGCGGGGTGTATGAAACACGAGATAATAAAATCTCGAGCCCCATACTAAACTTCGTCATACGCGTGACCCCCGTGCAGATCATATCTGCATTGCCCTTTCGTCTGCGAAATTTCATCTATCTTTTTAACTACGGTGGAATTCAATGAACTGTTAGCACTTCGTTGATCAATCAGGATCGCGGATTGCCAGAACATTGAAACTCCACCATACTGTTATCAAGATCAGAAATATGCAAATTCCAGGGAAGCAACAAGAACATCGGGTAATAGATTTCATCTGCTACCCGCACAAATAATTTTCAGTAATAGAACTCATCTACTACCTAATTATATTGTGCAACACCCATACATCTCTATGTATTCTAGATCGCAACCTGCATCTACGCATAGCACGGCTCTTGATGCCACTGTAGGGTAACGCAGCAGAAAACAAAAATTTTCCGACCTACGTACCAGCCCAGGATCACTATGGAGACTGCATACAAGGTTTGATCTGTTTCGTTACCGACTCGTAGCGAAGCGGAAGTAGAGTCGATGACGATCGGCGGTGCAGATCCCCGCAGCTAGGATTTTATAACCTCCCAACCGCGAGGATGTACTCCCTCGTCAGCTCACCGGACGGATCTCCGGGCAGCCCTTCGAGAGGCCTCGGGACAGTCCCTCGGATAGTCCCACCGGACGGATCCTCGGACAGCCCTCCGGGAGGCCTCTGGACAGTCTTTCGGATAGTCCCACCGGACGGATCCTCGGACAGCCCTCCGGGAGGCCTCTGGACAGTCTTTCGGATAGTCCCACCGGACGGATCCTCGGACAGCCCTCCGGGAGGCCTCACGGACAGCCCTTCGGGAGGACCCCCGAAACTCGGACAGAAACTCGGACAGCCCTTCGGGAGGACCCTCGAACAGCCCCTCGGGCAAAAAGATCGAACCTACGACCTCTCTACGGGGTTGCACACATACGGTGTCATCTATCCGGCAGGGCTTCGCCGTCCAGAACTAGTCCCCACCGGAACCCAGACAGCCTTTCGGCTCTACGAAACTATTTCGCTGGGAGGGAGAGAGAAGCCAGAAATGTCATGGCACTTGTATGTGAGAAGGAATGAGTGTGGAGGCAGCCCCTCCACCTCTATTTATAGGAAATCCAAGGGGTAGGGTTTCTTGGCCCCCAAGCCTTCTAGAAACCTTTTGGGAAAATATCCCAAAAGGTGACTTTTCCATAAATATCCCAAAAAGCACTTTCACTATTCACGACGACATTTTTCAGCGTCTGATCGAACTGAAAATATTCATGTGGGCTTAGAACATTTCCAGTACCCACCAAAATAATTTTCAACGCGAGCCGGAACAATTCCGGTTTAGTGATTTTCATCTGCGAAAAGCATCTGAAGCGGTTTCGGCAGCTCCGGAACATTTCCGGTTTTCATCCCGGAAAATTCCAGAAAGTTTCCAGAACGATTCTGGCACCCTCCAAGAATTATCAGGCATGTGCCGAAACCATTTTGACTTTATGGTGTACTCCGAAACAACTTTTCGGTTTCACCGGAACTATTCCGATATCCTCTCCGGAACGTTTCCGTTTCGTCCGAAACTTTTTCGGTGATTTTCTCTTAGACTCCCCGTCTAGTATTCAGCAGATAGATGACCCTTAAGTGTGTGACCCTATAGGTTCGGTGAAGCATAGACATGACCCGGAACCCCTTCCGATCAATGATCAACATCGGAGCCGTGGACACCCATATTGACCCCTATACCCACACGAATGAATGTTCGAGTGAACCTCCAGTTGCCGTGTGCTATTCCTGTTGCTTCGCGATATGTTACAAATACCCGAGGTGAGACATGTAGGCATCCCCGTGGATCAACAACTTGTCCACTATGCCAGTTACCTCGTTACCGGTATTGTTCTCTTTTCTCGTTCCCGTGTTCCGGCATCCCCGTGATCAAATCACAAAGTGTCTGGCCAGACGATGATGGATACCGTAACACCGAGAGGGCCCAGAGATATATCTCCATCGTCGGAGGAGCAAATCCCAATCTTGAGCTATCAAGTTACTTGACATACTTTTCCATGAACCCGTAAGCCGCCGTAATAGCCACCCATTTACGGATGACGTTTAACAAACCCCAAAGTTCATGAAGCAAGCATGAAGAAACTCGATACTCTCATGGTCTAAGGAATCATGCAAACATTAACCATCTCTGTGTTATTAACCATTAACTAATGACGAATGTATCTCATAGCATAACATCAATTCGGGTCGATTCAACACAAGTGTTCTACCAACAATTGTGCCCTCAAAATTGCCGGCATAGTCATGCCCATGATCAGGAAAACAGGATCATCATGCAATACTTGAGCCAGTCATAGAGGCTTGACTAGGAATACTTTTTACCGTTTATTATCCCACACGTGCACATGAGTTTCCCTCCAAGCCTGCAGACTCGAGAATCGTTGCAGTTATAGCATGGAACATAAACATAATTATGAACAGGGAGATAATCAATAACATTTATTATTGCCTCTAGGGCATATCTCCTACACCCGCAGCTAGGATATACAACCTCCCAACCGCGAGGATGTACTCCCTCATCTGCCCCTCGGACAGCCCTCCGGGAGGCGGTCGGACAGTCCCTCGGACGGTGTCGCGGACAGCCCTTCGGGAGGACCTTCGAAACTCGGACAGTCACTCGGACAGCCCTTCGGGAGAACCCTCGAAACTAAGACGGTCACTTGGACAGCCCTTCGGGAGGCACTCTCGAACTAAGACCGAAACTACGATCTCTCTACAGAGTTGCACACATACGGTGTCATCTATCCGGCAGGGCTTCGCCATCCAGAACTAGTTCCCACCGGAACCTAGACAACCTTTCGGCTCTACGAAACTATTTCGCTGGGAGGGAGAGAGAAGCCAGACAAGTCAAATGCATGTGTATGAGAGCAAGCATGAGGTTTGGGGCAGCCCCCTCACCTCTATTTATAGGATAGCCAAGGGGTAAAAGTGGCATTCAAAATTACCAAAAGTACCCCCACTTTATGCCTTTTCAAAAAAGAATAAAGCAAAGAAGGGTGGCAAGTGGAGCTCCAAGGAGCCCCACCTCCCTTGGCCGGCCACATCTTGGGGCCCCCCCATGGGGGGCTTCCTTGGCCACCAAGTCCATCTAGAAGCCTTTTTGGAAATATCCAAAAAGGTGCTTTCCCAAAAATATCCAAAAAGCACTTTCACTATTCACGAAGACATTTTTCTGCGTCCGTTAAATCCCAAATTATTTCTGTGTGCCTAGAACAATTCAGTACCCACTAAAATAATTTTGAACGCATTCCGGAACAATTTCGGAACAATGTTTCTTCAGCGAAAAGCAACCAAAGCGGTTCCGGCTGCTCCGGAACATTTCCGGTTTTTCCTCCGGAAAAATCCCAGAAGTTACCAGAACGATTCTAGCACCCTCCAAGAATTTCCAGGCGTGTGCCGAAACCATTTTGACTTAACGGAATACCCTGAAACAACTTTTCAGTTTTACCGGAACTATTCCGATATCCTCTCCGGAACGTTTCCGTTTCGTCCAAAACTTTTTCGGTGATTTTCTCTCAGACTCCCTGTCTAGTATTCAGCAGATAGATGACCCTTAAGCGTGTGACCCTATAGGTTCGGTGAAGTATAGACATGACCGGAACTCTTTCCGATCAATGATCAACATCGGAGCCGTGGACACCCATATTGACCCCTATACCCACACGAATGAATATTCGAGTGAACCTCCAGTTGCCGTGTGCTATTCCTGTTGCTTCGCGATATGTTACAAATACCCGAGGTGAGAAACATCGGCATCCCCGTGGATCAACACTTGTCCACAATGCCAGTTACCTCGTTACCGGTTTTGTTCTCTTTTCTCGTTTCTGTGTTCCGGCATCCCAGTGATCAAATCACAATGTGTCTGGCCAGACAATGGTGGATACCGTAACACCGAGAGGGCCCAGAGATATCTCTCCATCGTCGGAGGAGAAAATCCCAATCTTGAGCTATCAAGTTACTTGACATACTTGTCCATGAACCCATAAGCCGCCGTAGTAGCCACCCATTTACGGATGACGTTTAACAAACCCCAAAGTTCATGAAGCAAGCATGAAGAAACTCGACACTCTCATGGTCTAAGGAATTATGCAAACATTAACTATCTCTGTGTTATTAACCATTAACTTATGACGAATGAATCTCATAGCATAACATCAATCGGGTCGATTCAACACAAGTGTTCTACTAACATTGTGCCCTCAAAGTTGCCGGCATAGTCATGCCCATGATCAGGAAAACAGAACCATCATGCAACACTTGAGCTAGTCTTAGAGGCCAGACTAGGAATACATTTTACCATTTATTATTCCACATGTGCATATGAGTCTTCCTTCGAGCCTCGTGGTTATTGCAGACTCGAGAACCATAGCAGTTATAGCATGGAAAATAAACATAATTATGAACACGGAGATAAATAATAACATTTGTTATTGCCTCTAGGGAATATCTCCTACAGACTCCCACTTGCACTAGAGTCAATAATCTAGTCAATGCTAATGCACATTACACCTGTGGCACACCGGTGTAAAAATGCTTCGCATGTGGTATAGCCTGATGTCCAACGGATCTGACAACTTCAGTTCCGTGTGTATCTTTGCATGTCCTCGCGTTTTCACGCTTTCACAAAATTCATATTTTGTGTGGACTTGGCTACGTATATATGTGAATCACTGGTCAAACCTTGATTCCTCAGACTGAACTATGGAGCAACTATCTTCGATAGTGTTCCATTGACCAAAGCCATCTTGGAATCATACTAAGTTCATGAACGAACTGTACGATTCAACATATTCTTTGTCGCTTCGAAAGCGGCAACATAGTTAGCCTCTGTTATAGAATTTACCACAGTAACTTGTTTGGAACAATTTCCAACTACTGTGCCACCATATTGTGTGTTACACAAAACCCTTAACTTTAAATCGAAAATCGCATGGCGAAATGATGAAGACTGTATCGATGTAACCTTTTACAACGAACTCTTCATGATCTCCGCTTGCGAGAAAACATGTCATCAGTGCTACTTTAGTACTCAATGACCCTTTTTCACTGTTGTCCCATGATCAGTACTTTTGATCACTTTGGTATCTATACTCGCAACAGCTTTGGGAGTATCGGACATATCTGGTTGTTTTACATACCATGGAATACATGATTAATCCAAACACAAGAGTGTGTGAAATTTCCATCATGTAATTTGCTCATCAGTGTTTTGGGACACCGAGTCTTGCAAAACTCTTTCCATGTGACTTTGGCAAGAATCACTCCTTGGCGTTTTAATGCTAAAATGTTTTAGCATCTTGTCAATATGTATTTTTGGCTTTAGCCTATTAGGCAATTCTATCTCGTAGATAAATATGCCTAATGTCAAGGCTATTTAGCCCAAGCACTTCATTGAAAAACTATTTTTAATGAAGTCCTAATTCGTGTCAAGAAATTTCCAATCAACAATGTGTCAAGCACACAAAGTTTTAGAAATATTATTATGCTCCCACTTACCTTCTTGAAACCACAAGCATCTTCGTTATCCATTGATGAAAACAAACTCTTTTGACTATTTCATCAAAAACGAAGATTCCTACTCCATTTTGCTCTCTTCTATCCATTGCTGGATCTCTGAAGTTTGCATACTTACTAGCATCCTCTGGATTGACAAAATACCTCGGACTGTACCACATGCAAGTCCTAGGTTGCATTTCCATCATATGATTGAAATATGTATTAATTGCTAGTTTATCCCAATCTGACTTTAAGCATCGCTATGGTGAGACAATCTCATCTTAGTCAACTCCTTGAACTTGTTATTGCAACAAGTCGAGCTTTATGGATAAAACATTTTATCCACATCAGTTTATAGCTCCATTAATGTTCGTTAGACTCTAAGTCTTCCGATGGGTTTATCAAGATATAATCTTGAATCATTTATGGAAACTATCTCGGATTATATTGGCATTTAGCCAATTCCGGAGTCAGGGCTCATCAATGCTTCCTTGTGTATCGTAGGTATACTGTTGTCTAACAACAATATCTCGCTTGCGCACCTGAGAGGTTTGCCCGAGCTTTGCCTACGTGGTTCAGTTGCAAGTTCGACCGAAGTCCATACATCTCATGTAGAGGCTTCCGTATCAGTCGCAGTAGGAAACTCTGGAATTACTTCCAAGGTTCCTTTCCTTTGATCTGATGACGAAGATACTGTTTATCTCGTCGAGTTGCACTGTTCTCCCACTCACGTTTTTGCAAGAACTATTCTCTTTAAAAGCATACCGTTCTTGTGGCAAAACTTTTTGCCTCAGTATCGTGGTGGAGGAATTCCCAATTACTTGGGATAACCTACAAAGTAGTATTTGTCTGATTTGGAATAGGTTTGTAAATATTTTACACAAGCCCCATATTCCAAATGTTAAGAAAAGACCAAGCATGGTTGGGCGTACCATATCATGGCGTCATTTCAACAGACCTGATGTGCTCTTTTCAGTGTAAAAGCCGCAGTCTCTAAAGCATCACTTTAAAAGGAATAATGGCAAATTGATTTATGTCATCTTTGATCTTACCATGTCATAAATGGTTTGAATACATCTTCACGGGCATTCCACTCACAGTGGTGTTCCGGGAGGTGTAAGTTATGAAACTCCTTTCACAACTCATCAGACAATCGCTAAACTTGTAACTCAGATATTCCTTTCTGCAATCTAGATTGCAGAAACATAATCTTTCTTGTTACAATAATTTCTACTTCGTGTTGAAAACCTTTCGAATGATTTCAAAAGATCCAGACTTACGTCTCATCAAGCAAATATCCATATATCTACTTGAGTCATTTTTGAAGATAGATAAAATCCACTGCTAGCAACAACATTTATCGGACTACATACATCAAAATGTATGATCACCAATAAGTTCGTTGCTCGTTCCTTATGGCATGTGAACGGTATTTCAGTCACTTCACTTTTCCGGAGGAAAGTTGTAAGTGTCAGATGATTCATAATCAAATGACTTCAAAATCCATCATAATGGAGTTTCTCCATGCGGGTTTCTCCAATGTGACCAAATGCAGTGCCACACATGTGTGGTATTCTCTTAGTCTTGCGACATTTAGCGTCAGTGTTATGGATGTATCATATTACTATCAATATTCATAACATACGTTCCATCGATGATGGAAGTATGGCCCTTATGTTATTCATAATCCTGAACAACAATTGTTCTTTTATGAACAACACCCTTGCAACAAACATTATGCAAATGGGCTAGAGTGTATAAAACTCTAAAATGATTTATGAAGGTAAATACAGAGGTAAAGTATTATTATCAATATTCATAACATACATCTCATTCATAATGAAAGTATGGCCCTTATGTTATTCATAACACCGAACATCAAAAGTTCTCTTATGAACAACCTTCTTGCAAGATACCTTATGCAATGGGCTAGAGTGTATAAAACTCTATAATGAATTATGAAAATAAATACAAAGGTAATACACCGATGGAAGGTATAGTAACTTTTACTAAGTTCCCAACATGTATTTAAACCTCATTCCTGGCTTAGTCTTTCAGGCCATAGTAGTTCTTGCATCGAGTCACAACAGAGTGCAATCGAGCGGGTATCTCTGTGATAAACTCACAATACCCAAGAATCAGTGATTAACATGTTTAATCATAATTCCCAAGAACTATTTCTTTGACCAGCCTTCTATACATCAACAACTTGTATGACTTTCATACATGAGCTGGATATTCCAGTCTTCTCTCTTTTTGCCTTTATACTTCTAACAGTTTAACTTTTAGTATTTCTCCTACTCTCAGAAGAAGCATCCAACTTAAGAGTGGCGTTAGCCCCGGACTTCCTAGGTGTGTAAGTCATACTAACACCCTTCGGACATTTCCTTTAAGTTGTTGTTTTATTCACCTTCATCATATGACAGGCGTTCTACTGGATCCCTCTGTTATTGGTTAAATGAATAGTAAACCCTTTTACTAACAGTTTGCAAAACAAACATTGCTTTGGATATCCCATATCTTTTAGCCTTTGTTTGTGTCTGAAAATGATTTTCAGTTCCATGAATATCACATAGCTATCCCAAACTTTTGAAGTCCGGGTCTCATGGAAGCAAACATATTGCACTTGACCATAACGGAATTCTAGCTTTTGGATCGAAGGACGAGAGTCACATTATCCATAGCATTAGTGGGAGAATACCAAAAGCATGCGATAGGACAAAGTCCTTCTCGACACTTTTGAGGACAATCCTCACATTACATTACCAACCGTAAAGTTTTAACCAGATATTTAAGAGCTTATTCAATTTTAATAGGGAAGGTGGAAACGCGAGCCATTCTTCTATAACTATTATGCAAATTTTCACTTAGACAAAGTTCATAATTAATTGCACTAAGAATTAATATAATTAATTCTAAAGTGCGCTCCCACTCAAATCAATATCTCTCATAATTGATTTTGAGTGATTCAAGATCCAAATTTCAATTCAACGCCATTGACGGGTTCATCACTGATGACGCGAATTTCAATCGGTAGGCCAACTTGCCAATCACATCTCTATGCAATTCTTGTTCATCTTTCGATGCGTGTGTTCCGAGCTCAGGCCTGTCCTGCCTGAACGTCAAGACAACCAAGTGATCTCGCTGTGAGGTCTGACCTCACCCGCCTCACACTTCCCTAATCGTTTGTACTCATGTGTACATGGCGTACTCCGAGAAGTTAGGTGCCGTGACGGTGCTACACTTGGGAGAACACTATCTACTTGATATTTTTGTGAGAGATCCCCTAATAAAAGCGACTACCGCGCAATCAAGAAGGGTGCATCAAAGGGATAAACATCTCAGGCAATTCATAATAGCATGATATGGTATAGCCCTTTCTGACGGAGAAGTCTTGTATGTCTTCGTCTTCGGCATTCGCGTCGGTGTTCACCTTTGCGAAGTTTGCCACCACCTTGTCGATGCACCAGATAATATTGCTATCTCTATAGCTAATAAAATAAGTGCATTACTTAAGGTTGACACGCAGGTCATTAAAGTGAGAATCATATGGCTCCAGCCATCATGCCGAATCAAGACACGCAGGTCATGTTAATTTTACATCATATAGTCATCTCATACATAATCAAATTAATATGAGCACTGCTATACCACATCATATGCACATGCAAACCATCCTACAAAACCAAGTTAGACGCCTCTAATCGGTTTATGCAAATTTTCATTTTACGTGGCTTCTAAGGTTTCTAACAAAACGTAGCTACCAACGTTTTATCATCAAGTATGATTATTCAAGTCGCTAGATTAACTTTACGGGGTGTATGAAACACGAGATAATTAAATCTCGAGCGCCATACTAAACTTCGTCATACGCATGACCCCCGTGCAGATCATATCTGCATTGCCCTTTCGTCTGCGAAATTTCATCTTTCTTTTTAACTATGGTGGAATTCAAAGAACTGTTAGCACTTCGTTGATCAATCAGGATCGCGGATTGCCAGAACTTTGAAACTCCACCATGCTGTTATCAAGATCAGAAATATGCAAATTCCAGGGAAGCAACAAGAACATCGGGTAACAGATTTCATCTGCTACCCGCACAAATAATTACCAGCAGTAGAACTCATCTACTACAAATTATATTGTGCAACACCCATACATCTCTATGTATTCTAGATCGCAACCTGCATCTACGCATAGCACGGCTCTTGATGCCACTGTAGGGTAACGCAGTAGAAAACAAAAAAATTCCGACCTACGCACCAGCCCAGGACCACTATGGAGACTGCATACAAGGTTTGATCTTTTTCGTTACCGACTCGTAGCGCAGCGGAAGTAGAGTCGATGACGATCGGCGGTGCAGATCCCCGCAGCTAGGATATACAACCTCCCAACCGCGAGGATGTACTCCCTCATCTGCCCCTCGGACAGTCCTCCGGGAGGCGGTCGGACAGTCCCTCGGACGGTGTGACGCCCCCGACTTAATCGTGTACTAATCATACACGCAAGTGTACACGATCAAGCCTAAGGACTCACTTGAAGATATCACAACATAACTCTAAACACAAATAAAATAATTCAAGCTTTATATTACAAGCCAGGGGCCTCGAGGGCTCGACTACAAAAGCTCGATGTCATACAAGCATCAGCGGAAGCATCAGGTATCTGAGTACAGATACAAAGTTAAACAAAATAGGCCTTTAAGAAGGCGAGGCAAAATAAAACACTGGATCGAAAGGCGCAGGCCTCCTGCCTGGGTGCCTCCTAACTACTCCTGGTCGTCGGAGGGCTCCTCGTAGTAGTACTCGCCAGCGGGGTAGTAGTAGTAGCCGTAGTCGACGTCGGCTGGGGCAGCTGGTTCCTGGACTCTGTCATCTGGTCGCATCAATCGGGTATGGGGAAAAGGGAAGCAAAGCAACCGTGAGTACTCATCCAAAGTACTCAGCAAGACTGACATCAGATCTATTCTAAATATGCAACATTATCAAAGGGAGGTTGTATATGTGGACTGATTTGCAGAAATGCCAGAATAGAGAGAAAGGCCTAGCCTAACGAAGCTTAGCATCTTCAGGGTCTTGCAGCATTAGAAGAGTACAGATATGTAACATAATTAAAATAGCAATCATGTTGTAACAAAGCCTAGAGATCCTTTCTCGACTCCCTGCGAGAAAGCGATCCCGGAGCTTAAAATTAATTAACATGTAAACAGTTCAAGTAGTAGATCGGGATACTTTACTGAGCGTCCTGTTACCGTGGACACGGCTATTCGAATAGATATACTTCCCTGCAGAGGTGCACTACTGTTACCCAACACGCTCGATTAACTCTGGCCGGACACACTTTTATCGGGTCATGCCCGGCCTCGGCTGATCGACACACCGCAGCCCCACCTAGAGCTCAGCAGAGAGGTCCCCGCCGGTCTACATCCTAAGCGCGCAGGGTTCTTGGGCCCATCCCCCTTTGCACTCCGGGTCGTTGCGTGCAGGGCGATCCAGGCACCACCTCTGGGGTACCGACCCGGCCGTGCCGCAATACTGAACTTGACGTCTGACTGAGCTTTCGGCTGATACATACGGCATCGAGTACCCATATTATTCCCACGTGCTGGTTAGCGCGAAAAGGCCAAAGGCCTACTCAGATCACATATACAAATCCGTTAAGTGTATTGGGAGCTCGCGAAAACGAGTAGAGATCCACGAAACATGTGGCCCCGTCGCCCCGTCTCGTGGACTTATGGCAAGGGCTAAGAATGCCCGGCCGTGCCACGTATTCATCTCGCGGGTACCCTCATGGTCAACCCGTCTACACATCACTCGCGGGTACCCCTCGGGGCCTACCCGACTTTATCCAGTATCAACAGTAATAAAGTGCAAGTAACTGTGTGTCATATCATCAAGCAGGAATCCGAGGAATCACCCTCGTTTGATTCCCACTCGATGATCTCGCCAAAGTGAATTCCGGAGGAATCACCCTCGATGCTATTCACTCAGGCGGGGTTACCGACAAAGCTACATCGGAGGTGGGGAAGAGGAATCACCCTCGGTAACCCACAACCGACTAGCTGTACTACAGAGGCATCATCGGGAGTGAGGTAAGAGGTATCACCCTCGGCACTCGATGTCAGCTCTGCAGCGTCGAGCAACTAGGGGTGTGTGGTGATATTCTGGTCTCAGCCCGGCAATCACATCGTTCGGGACACAGATACTAAACCGGGGCAACTACAGCAAGGAAGAGAGCCACAGAAGGTTCACTACCATCCAACCTATACTAGGCATTTTGGATAACAGGCAGGTATCAATAACAGTTACAAGGACAGGCTATGCATCAGAAATAGGATAAAACATAGCAGCATCAATTTTCTAATGCAAGTAGGGGGGAGAAAGAATAGGTGATATAGGCATGCGTCAAGGGGGGGGGTTGCTTGCCTGGTTGCTCTGCGGCAAAGGAAGGGTCGTCAGGGGTGTCGTCGGTCTCCTGAGCTGCGTCGGTCTCGGGGGCTATCGGAATAGAAGAGGGGGAGGAAACAATAAATAAAGAAAACAGATGCAACACAGAGCATGACATGCTAAGATGCAGTGCAGGGTTGCCTAAAAACATCTCTAAACCATTTTAGTTATTTTAGGATTTAAGTTGGAATTATTAGCAGGTATGTACGCACTATTCATCTGCCGGAAACGGGCAAAAAGTTGCGGGTTCACCTACGTAGAGGGTCCCGACATGAAAACAGATGGCACGATCGTATTCGTGGGATTTTTCTGAGCAACTTTCATGTAGAAAGTTTTTCGATCCGAGCTACGGTTTAATTTCTACGATTTTTCAAAGTTTTTAGCACTTTTCTAAAATTTAAAATAAATTAGAAAATAACAGAAAATACAAATACTACGTCAGCCTGACGTCACTACGACGTCAGCGGGTCAAACCTGACCTGCGGGACCCACCTGTCATAGACAGTGGGTTAACAGGGTTAGTTTTAACCTAAACAGAATTAGTTAGCTAGTGGGCCCGGCCTGTCAGTGGCTATTTAACTAATCTAATTAAGTTTTAATTAAAAACAGTTTAGTTAATTTAGTTAACCGAATGGGGCCCACACGTCAGCGTCTACGGTGAACAGTAACCCGCGTTGACCATAGTCAACGCAGTCAAACAGCAGCCTGGGGGCCCACTGGCAGCCTCACTGGGCGGGCCCCACGCTACGCCAGGTCAGCACGTCGCCGGGAACACGCCGGCGAGCGCGTCCGCGGCGGTTTCTCGCCGGAGGGCTCGGATCTTCGCCACAGAGGGCCATTTCGCGCGTTTTCTGTCGCGTTCGATCTGGGACTCGATCCGGCGTCGAGCTACGGTGCCGGGGCGGGCGGGGGTGGCCGTTAGGCACGCCGGCGGTGAGCAATGGCGGCGGCGAGCTTCGGTCGCGAGCGAGGCCGGCGATCCAGCGCGCGCACGAGCAAGCGGAGGGGTCAGGGGAGAGGACAGAGGCTCACCGAGCGGCTAAGACGAGCCGTTGACAGCTTAGGAGCAGAAGCGAGCGCCGGGGAGTCGCCGGAGTTGCTGCGGCCGTCGGAGATGGGGCGGAAGGGGGCGGCATCGTTCGGCGTCTGTGGAGGTTCCCAGCCTCAACGGAGGGCACTGGAGGAACGGGCGGATGCTGGCAAACCTCCCGGACGCGTCGGAGGAGCAGAGGGGTGCCGGCGACTTTGAGATTGACGAAGGGCGGCGGCGGTGCGTTCGGGACAGAGAGGGAGAGGGGCGAGCGCGTGCGAGAGAGGGGAAGAGGAATGGCGAGGCGACCAGAGGGGAGGAACGGGCGAAGCCTTATCCCCTCGCCCACCTGCTCCGATGCGGTGGCGAGCCGGGAACGGCGGAGGCGCGCGCGGCCATAGCGGCAGCGACACGGCGCCGGGAGCAGGTAGACGGCACTGCTCCCACGGGCTGGGCCGGCTGGGCCGCGTCAGGTAAGTCCAGGTAGGCCTTTTCCCCTTTTTGTTTTCTGTTTTTCTTTTAGCAAATAAACAGAGAGGGTAGGGGAATTAACTGGGCATCCAAATGGCTTAAGAAAAATATGGAGCTTGGCCCATTAAATTCTCTGCATTTTTAGGCAGTGCCACAAATATTTTGGGAGGTAGATAATTTCATTTGCATTTTTCATAAATGAATCTGCAATTATAATTGCTGGAATTGCATTGGATTAAATGCTAATGCTCATTTTAGCAACATGGTGATGTTGTTTTCCTGAACAACAATTTGTTTTGGAATATTTACTAAATTATGAACATTTTTCCAGCAACTTTTAAGCAACTCCAAATTTCAATTGCATTTGAATTTGAATTCAGGGGCAGAATTTGAAATGAGATATTATTCCAACATAATTAACATTGCAAATCTCAGATGACTTGGCATTAATATGATGGATTACTGTAGCTCATTACATAGGGGTGTTACAATTCTCCTCCTCTAAAGGAAATTCTCGTCCCGAGAATTCAGGAGGTAGAAGGAAAGAGGTCGGGGTATTCCTCCCGAAGACGATCCTCGCGTTCCCAAGTGGCTTCATCTTCAGTATGATTTGACCACTGCACTTTAAGGAACTTGGTAGTCTTCTGGCGGGTCCGACGTTCAGCTTGATCGAGAATGCGGATCGGATGCTCCTTATAAGATAGGTCATCTTGCAAATAGAGCAACTCATGATCCACAGCTCGGTGCGGAGATTCCTTGAAGCAACGGCGAAGTTGCGACACATGGAAGACATCGTGGATGTGAGAGAATTGCGGCGGCAACTCCAATTTATAAGCCACATGTACACGTCTGGCGAGAATGCAGAAGGGGCCGATGTAGCGAGGAGCTAACTTGCCCTTGATTCCGAAACGGTGAGTGCCCTTCATAGGAGTGACACGCAGATAAGCTTGATCACCAGGTTGATAGGTCAATCCCCATCGTTTGCGATCATAGTTGCTCTTCTGGCGGTCCTGAGCAGCTTTGAGATTTTCTTGCACAATTCGGACTTGCTCTTCGGCGTGTTGGATAATATCCGGACCAATGAGCGGTCGTTCCCCAGTTTCTGACCAATTCAGAGGGGTTCGACACTTACGTCCATATAACACTTCAAAGGGGGCCATTTTCAAACTTGCTTGATAGCTGTTGTTGTAAGAGAATTCGGCATACGGAAGAGATTCTTCCCACTTCTTGCCAAATGAAATAACACAAGCACGCAGCATATCTTCAAGCACTATATTCACTCTTTCGACTTGGCCTTGGGACTGGGGGTGATAAGCTGTACTCCAAGTAATATGAGTTCCCATAGCTTGTTGGAAACTATTCCAGAAGTGTGAGGTGAAGAGGCTGCCATGGTCCGAACTGATCTCCTTCGGAATACCATGGAGTGATACAATCCTGGAGATATAACTCTGCTAACTGACTAGCAGTGATCGTCTCCTTGACTGGCAGAAAGTGTGCAACTTTGGAGAGTTGGTCGACGACGACAAGAATAGCATCGTGACCTTTCTGCGACTTGGGAAGGCCAGTAATGAGATCCATTTGAACCTTATCTCATTTCCATAAAGGAATAGGGAGCGGTTGCGGAATTCCAGCAGGCTTCTGATGTTCTGCTTTAACGCGACGGCAAACGTCACATTCAGCAACATATTGGGTAATATCCTGCTTCATTCTAGACCACCAGTACCTTTGTCGGAGATCACGATACATCTTGGTACTACCCGGATGAATAGACAATGGTGTATCATGAGCCTCCTTCATAACCTTGTTGGTCATAAGTTCGAACCGAGGTACCACAATGCGGTCTTTGAAATACAAGGTTCCATCTTCAGCAAGCGAGAAATCTCTGTACTTTTCAAGGTGAATATCTCTTTTCATGAGATCAACTTCAGCATCTTTAGCTTGTGCATGCTTAACAGCATTTAGAAGATCTGGCTGTATAACAAGGGTATTAAGAGAACCCTGTGGAACAATGCAGAGGTTCAGCTTACGCAATTCTTCATACAGACAAGGTTGAGCTCGCTGAACCATGAGGTTGTTACAATAGGACTTGCGGCTCAAGGCATCTGCCATCACATTAGCCTTGCCAGGGGTATATGAAATACCACAGTCATAGTCCGTAATTGTTTCCAACCATCGCTGTTGGCGGAGATTGAGATCCGACTGAGTAAATAAATACTTCAGACTTTGATGATCGGTATAGATCTCGCATCGGTTACCGAGAAGGTAATGTCGCCACAGCTTCAATGCATAAATCACTGCAGCAAGTTCAAGATCATGCACTGGATAATTCTCTTCATGAGGACGCAACTGTCGCGAGGCATAAGCAATTACTCGGCGCTCTTGCATCAGGACACAGCCTAATCCTTGACGAGAGGCGTCACAGTAAATCACGAAATCCTTGTGAGAATCTGGAGGAGCAAGCACTGGAGCAGAGGTGAGCTTGTCCTTGAGGGTCTGAAAACTTTCCTGACAATTATCTGTCCACTCAAACTTAATGCCTTTGTGAAGCAGATTAGTCAGAGGCTTGGCAATATTTGAGAAGTTCTCGACAAGGCGACGATAATAACTTGCGAGCCCGAGAAAACTTCTAACTTGCTTGACATTCTTCGGGGGAGTCATTCTTGACTGGACTCGTTCTGGGTTAACAGCAATACGTGGGCAGGTACTCAAACAGGTTATTGATGATAACACATATCAGCGAGGGGCAAGGATGGCATTGCTCACCATGAATTCAATTATCATCTCGGAAGAAGTCAAAATGTTGACGCCGATCACGACACATTTTGCCGAGAGGTTCCAAAAGTGTCAAATGACAGTGTGAGAAGCATATGATAACTTGGAAAGGAAAGGTTAAACAAACCAATGGAAAAGAAAAGATGATTATCAGCTTAATCAGTCCAATGGAAAGGAATAAGTGCAGATAATCCAGCTCTCCGGGTGAAAGTGATTACGAGAACCTAATGTTAGAGTTAGCAAAATCATTTAACCCGAAAAGAAGAGAGATCAGAGTCCCAGAGTATAGGTGAGAAATAAAAGATCCTAATACCACCCATTGGCGACGTGGGCCCGTAAGCCACACAGCCATGTTAGTAAAATCATTTTGTAAATTCTAGACTCAACTTCGGCCAAGGAGTTGGAAAGGGGGCTACCTACAGGCAGTCGGCTCTGATACCAACTTGTGACGCCCCCGACTTAATCGTGTACTAATCATACACGCAAGTGTACACGATCAAGCCTAGGGACTCACTTGAAGATATCACAACACAACTCTAAACACAAATAAAATAATTCAAGCTTTATATTACAAGCCAGGGGCGTCGAGGGCTCGAATACAAAAGCTCGATGTCATACAAGCATCAGCGGAAGCATCAGGTATCTGAGTACAGATACAAAGTTAAACAGAATAGGCCTTTAAGAAGGCGGGGCAAAATAAAACACTGGATCGAAAGGCGCAGGCCTCCTGCCTGGGTGCCTCCTAACTACTCCTGGTCGTCGGAGGGCTCCTCGTACTAGTACTCGCCAGCGGGGTAGTAGTAGTAGCCGTAGTCGACGTCGGCTGGGGCAGCTGGCTCCTGGACTCCGTCATCTGGTCGCATCAATCGGGTATGGGGAAAAGGGAAGCAAAGCAACCGTGAGTACTCATCCAAAGTACTTAGCAAGACTGACATCAGATCTATTCTAAATATGCAACATTATCAAAGGGAGGCTGTATATGTGGACTGATTTGCAGAAATGCCAGAATAGAGAGAAAGGCCTAGCCTAACGAAGACTAGCATCTTCAGGGTCTTGCAGCATTAGAAGAGTACAGATATGTAACATAATTAAAATAGCAATCATGTTGTAACAAAGCCTAGAGATCCTTTCTCGACTCCCTGCGAGAAAGCGATCCCGGAGCTTCCAATTAATTAACATGTAAACATTTCAAGTAGTAGATCGGGATACTTTACTGAGCGTCCTGTTACCGTGGACACGGCTATTCGAATAGATATACTTCCCTGCAGGGGTGCACTACTGTTACCCAACACGCTCGATTAACTCTGGCCGGACACACTTTTATCGGGTCATGCCCGGCCTCGGCTGATCGACACACCGCAGCCCCACCTAGAGCTCAGCAGAGAGGTCCCCGCCGGTCTACATCCTAAGCGCGCAGGGTTCTTGGGCCCATCCCCCTTTGCACTCTGGGTCGTTACGTGCAGGGCGATCCAGGCACCACCTCTGGGGTACCGACCCGGCCGTGCCGCAATGCTGAACTGGACGTCTGACTGAGCTTTCGGCTGATACATACGGCGCCGAGTACCCATATTATTCCCACGTGCTGGTTAGCGCGAAAAGGACAAAGGCCTACTCAGATCACATATCCAAATCCGTTAAGTGTATTGGGAGCTCGCGGAAACGAGCAGAGATCCACGAAACATGTGGCCCCGTCACCCCGTCTCGTGGACTTACGGCAAGGGCTAAGAATGCCCGACCGTGCCACATATTCATCTCGCGGGTACCCTCATGGTCAACCCGTCTACACATCACTCGCGGGTACCCCTCGGGGCCTACCCGACTTTATCCAGTATCAACAGTAATAAAGTGCAAGTAACTGTGTGGCATATCATCAAGCAGGAATCCGACGAATCACCCTCGTTGGATTCCCACTCGATGATCTCGTCAAAGTGAATTCCGGAGGAATCACCCTAGATGGTATTCACTCTGGCGGGGTTACCGACAAAGCTACATCAGAGGTGGGGAAGAGGAATCACCCTCGGTAACCCACAACCGACTAGCTGTACTACAGAGGCATCATCGGGAGTGAGGTAAGAGGTATCACCCTCGGCACTCGATGTTAGCTCTGCAGCGTCGAGCAACTAGGGGTGTGTGGTGATATTCTGGTCTCAGCCCGACAATCACATCGTTCGGGACACAGATACTAAAGCGGGGCAACTACAGCAAGGAAGAGGGCCACAAATGGTTCACTACCATCCAACCTATACTAAGCATTTTGGATAACAGGCAGGTATCAATAACAGTTACAAGGACAGGCTATGCATCAGAAATAGGATATAACATAGCAGCAACAATTTTCTAATGCAAGCAGGGGGGAGAAAAAACAGGTGATATAGGCATGCGTCAAGAGGGGGGTTGCTTGCCTGGTTGCTCTGCGGCAAAGGAAGGGTCGTCAGTGGTGTCGTCGGTCTCGTGAGCTGCGTCGGTCTTGGGGGCTATCGGAATAGAAGAGGGGGAGGAAACAATAAATAAAGGCAACATATGCAACACAGAGCATGACATGCTAAGATGCGGTGCAGGGTTGCCTAAAAACATCTCTAAACCATTTTAGTTATTTTAGGATTTAAGTTGGAATTATTAGCAGGTATGTATGCACTATTCATCTACCGGAAACGGGCAAAAAGTTGCGGGTTCACCTACGTAGAGGGTCCCGACATGAAAACAAATGGCACGATTGGATTCGTGGGATTTTTCTGAGCAACTTTCATGTAGAAAGTTTTTCGATCCGAGCTACGGTTTAATTTCTACGATTTTTCAAAGTTTTTAGCACTTTTCAGAAATTTAAAACAAATTAGAAAATAACAGAAAATACTAATACTACGTCAGCCTGACGTCACTACGACGTCAGCGGGTCAAACCGACTGGTCAGGTCAAACCTGACCTGCGGGACCCACCTGTCATAGACAGTGGGTTAACAGGGTTAGTTTTAACCTAAACAGAATTAGTTAGCTAGTGGGCCTGGCCTGTCGGTGGCTATTTAACTAATCTAATTAAGTTTTAATTAAAAACAGTTTAGTTAATTTAGTGAACCGAATGGGGCCCACACGTCAGCGTCTACGGTGAACAGTAACCCGCGTTGACCATAGTCAACGCAGTCAAACAGCAGCCTGTGGGCCCACTGGCAGCCTCACTGGGCGGGCCCCACGCTACGCCAGGTCAGCACGTCGCCGGGAACACGCCGGCGAGCGCGTCCGCGGCGGTTTCTCGCCGGAGGGCTCGGATCTTCGCCACAGAGGGCCATTTCGCGCGTTTTATGTCGCGTTCGATCTGGGACTCGATCCGGCGTCGAGCTACGGTGCCGGGGCGGGCGGGGGTGGCCGTTAGGCACGCCGGCGGTGAGCAATGGCGGCGGCGAGCTTCGGTCGCGAGCGAGGCCGGCGATCCAGCGCGCGCACGAGCAAGCGGAGGGTCAGGGGAGAGGACAGAGGCTCACCGAGCGGCTAAGACGAGCCGTTGACAGCTTAGGAGCAGAAGCGAGCGCCGGGGAGTCGCCGGAGTTGCTGCGGCCGTCGGAGATGGGGCGGAAGGGGGCGGCGTCGTTCGGCGTCTGTGGAGGTTCCCGGCCTCAACGGAGGGCACTGGAGGAACGGGCGGATGCTGGCGAACCTCCTGGACGCGTCGGAGGAGCAGAGGGGTGCCGGCGACCGTGAGATTGACGGAGGGCGGCGGCGGTGCGTTCGGGACAGAGAGGGAGAGGGGCGAGCGCGTGCGAGAGAGGGGAAGAGGAATGGCGAGGCGACCAGAGGGGAGGAACGGGTGAAGCCTTATCCCCTCGCCCACCTGCTCCGATGCGGTGGCGAGCCGGGAACGGCGGAGGCGCGCGCGGCCATAGCGGCAGCGACACGGCGGCGGGAGGAGGTAGACAGCACTGCTCCCGCGGGCTGGGCCGGCTGGGCCGCGTCAGGTAAGTCCAGGTAGGCCTTTTCCCCGTTTTGTTTTCTGTTTTCCTTTTAGCAAATAAACAGAGAGGGTAGGGGATTTAACTGGGCATCCAAATGGATAAAGAAAAATATGGGGCTTGGCCCATTAAATTCTCTACATTTTTAGCCAGTGCCACAAATATTTTGGGAGGTAGATAATTTCATTTGCATTTTTCATAAATGAATCTGCAATTATAATTGCTGGAATTGCACTGGATTAAATGCTAATGCTCATTTTAGCAACATGGTGATGTTGTTTACCTGAACAAAAATTTGTTTTGGAATATTTACTAAATGATGAACATTTTTCCAGCAACTTTTAAGCAACTCCAAATTTCAATTGCATTTGAATTTGAATTCAGGGGCAGAATTTGAAATGAGATATTATTCCAACATAATTAACATTGCAAATCTCAGATGACTTGGCATTAATAAGATGGATTACTATAGCTCATTACATAGGGGTGTTACAGACGGTGTCGCGGACAGCCCTTCGGGAGGACCTTCGAAACTCGGACAGTCACTCGGACAGCCCTTCGGGAGGACCCTCGAAACTAAGACGGTCACTTGGACAGCCCTTCGGGAGGCACTCTCGAACTAAGACCGAAACTACGATCTCTCTAGAGAGTTGCACACATACGGTGTCATCTATCCGGCAGGGCTTCGCCGTCGAGAACTAGTTCCCACCGGAACCTAGACAACCTTTCGGCTCTACGAAACTATTTCGCTGGGAGGGAGAGAGAAGCCAGACAAGTCAAATGGCATGTGTATGAGAGCAAGCATGAAGTTTGGGGCAGCCCCCTCACCTCTATTTATAGGATAGCCAAGGGGTAAAAGTGGCATTCAAAATTACCAAAAGTACCCCCACTTTATGCCTTTTCAAAAAAGAATAAAGCAAAGAAGGGTGGCAAGTGGAGCTCCAAGGAGCCCCACCTCCCTTGGCCAGCCACATCTTGGGGGGCCCCCCATGGGGGGCTTCCTTGGCCACCAAGTCCATCTAGAAGCCTTTTTGGAAATATCCAAAAAGGTGCTTTCCCAAAAATATCCAAAAAACACTTTCACTATTCACGAAGACATTTTTCTGCGTCCGTTAAATCCCAAATTATTTCTGTGTGCCTAGAACAATTCAGTACCCACTAAAATAATTTTGAACGCATTCCGGAACAATTTTGGAACAATGTTTCTTCAGCGAAAAGCAACCAAAGCGGTTCCGGCTGCTCCGGAACATTTCCGGTTTTTCCTCCGGAAAAATCCCAGAAGTTACCAGAACGATTCTAGCACCCTCCAAGAATTTCCAGGCATGTGCCGAAACCATTTTGACTTAATGGAATACCCTGAAACAACTTTTCAGTTTTACCGGAACTATTCCGATATCCTCTCCGGAACGTTTCCGTTTCGTCCGAAACTTTTTCGGTGATTTTCTCTCAGACTCCCTGTCTAGTATTCAGCAGATAGATGACCCTTAAGCGTGTGACCCTATAGGTTCGGTGAAGTATAGACATGACCGGAACTCTTTCCGATCAATGATCAACATCGGAGCCGTGGACACCCATATTGACCCCTATACCCACACGAATGAATATTCGAGTGAACCTCCAGTTGCCGTGTGCTATTCCTGTTGCTTCGCGATATGTTACAAATACCCGAGGTGAGAAACATCGGCATCCCCGTGGATCAACACTTTTCCACAATGCCAGTTACCTCGTTACTGGTTTTGTTCTCTTTTCTCGTTTCTGTGTTCCGGCATCCCAGTGATCAAATCACAATGTCTCTGGCCAGACAATGGTGGATACCGTAACACCGAGAGGGCCCAGAGATATCTCTCCATCGTCGGAGGAGCAAATCCCAATCTTGAGCTATCAAGTTACTTGACATACTTTTCCATGAACCCATAAGCCGCCGTAATAGCCACCCATTTACGGATGACGTTTAACAAACCCCAAAGTTCATGAAGCAAGCATGAAGAAACTCGACACTCTCATGGTCTAAGGAATTATGCAAACATTAAATATCTCTGTGTTATTAACCATTAACTTATGACGAATGAATCTCATAGGATAACATCAATCGGGTCGATTCAACACAAGTGTTCTACTAACATTGTGCCCTCAAAGTTGCTGGCATAGTCGTGCCCATGATCAGGAAAACAGAACCATCATGCAACACTTGAGCTAGTCTTAGAGGCCAGACTAGGAATACATTTTACCGTTTATTATTCCACACGTGCATATGAGTCTTCCTTCGAGCCTCGTGGTTATTGCAGACTCGAGAACCATAGCAGTTATAGCATGGAACATAAACATAATTATGAACACGGAGATAAATAATAACATTTGTTATTGCCTCTAGGGCATATCTCCTACAATAGTGCCATGGTTTTGATATCCGCCCCCATCGGCTCTCGTCCGGTCTATGACTCGGATGTGGTATATTATCTTTTATAACTATTTGTTTCATTTAGTGTTTATGACAATTATGCCGACCAACTTGACATAGATGTTTTTATCTAGGAGGTATGTGAACTGGAAATTCCAACCGACCCTCTTGTCGAGAGGTTAAATTTAGTTGAAAAAGAAAACAATTATTTGAAAGAAAAATTGAAAAGAATTGAAGAAGAGAAGATGAAATTGGAGTTGCATGTTGCCGATGTCGTCGATCTACACAAGATCCAGATGGATGCAATGCGCTTGAAGATTAGAAAGATTAGAAAATATGCCATTGATAAAGAGGCTTGGTATCATTATGCTGTTGGATCAATTGTTACCTTTGTTGCGATTTTGATCGCATTTGTTGTTGCATTTAAATGTTTTACATAGTTATATGTTAGTTTCAATGTATGTTTTAATTAGATGCTCTAGATAGTTGTATGTTGTTTTATGAGAACTATGTATGAACTTTATGTATTTATTTTTGCAGTAATAACATTTGATCACTACTGTACTTTGGTTTTAATGTGATGATGAACTTGTATTAATTTGGTCATTTATCTATTCATGATGTTCTGTAATGGTTTTTGATATACTTAATTATATAATGCAGATGAACCGGCAATGGATGTACGGTGACCGACACACTTCCGAGTACATTACGGGCCTGCATAATTTTATCGATGTGGCTGAGGCAAACAGTCAGAATGGTTTTATGTATTGTCCATGTGTTGTCTGTGAGAATACGAAGGATTACTCTTCCTCGAAAACCCTTTACTTCCACCAGCTTAAGTCCAGTTTCATGCCCCACTATAATTGTTGGACCAAGCACGGAGAAAGAGGGGTTATGATGGAAGACAATGAAGAAGAAGAGGATGATGACAACTATCCTATGTTCCCTGAATACGGTGATACTGCAACGGGGGAAGCTGAAGATCAAAAGGCACCAGATGTGCCCGCTGATGATCTTTGCCGGGTCATTGTTGATGCACAGAGAGAATGCGAAAGTGAAAAGGAGAAGTTGAAGTTCAATCGCATGTTAGAGGATCACAAAAAAGGGTTGTACCCAAATTGCAAAGATGGCAATATAAAGCTCGTTACCACACTGGAATTGCTGCAATGGAAGGCAGACAATGGTTTATCTGACAAGGGATTTGAGAAGTTACTGAAAATAATGAAGAAGAAGCTTCCAAAGGATAACGAATTGCCTGACAGTACGTACGAAGCAAAGAAGGTTCTCTGCCCTCTAGGATTAGAGGTGCAGAAGATACATGCATGCCCTAATGACTGCATCCTCTACCGCAGTGAGGAGTACGAGAATTTGAATGCATGCCCGGTATGCGGTGCATTGTGGTATAAGATCAAACGAGATGACCCTGGTGATGTTGAGGGCGAGCGCCCCAGGAAGAGGGTTCCTGCCAAGGTGATGTGGTTTGCTCCTATAATACCACGGTTGAAACATCTGTTCAGAAACAAAGAGCATGCCAAGTTGTTGCGATGGCACAAAGAAGACCGTAAGAAAGACGGGATGTTGAGAGTACCCGCTGATGGGTCGCAGTGGAGAAAACTCGAGAGAAAGTGGCCGGAGTTTGCAGATGACGCAAGGAACTTATGGTTTGGTATAAGTGCAGATGGCATTAATCCTTTTGGGGAGTAGAGCAGCAATCATAGCACCTGGCCTGTGACTCTATGTATCTATAACCTTCCTCGTTGGTTGTGCATAAAGCGGAAGTTCATTATGATGCCAGTGCTCATCCAAGGCCCTAAGCAATCCGGCAACGACATTGATGTGTACCTAAGGCCATTAGTTGAAGAACTTTTACAGTTGTGGGATATCAAAGGTGTACGTGTGTCGGATGAGCACAAACAGCAGGAATTTGACCTACGAGCGTTGCTGTTTGTAACCATCAATGATTGGCCTGCTCTTAGTAACCTTTCAGGACAGACAAACAAGGGATACAATGCATGCACGCACTGTTTAGATGAGACTGAAAGTATATATTTGGACAAATGTAAGAAGAATGTGTACCTGGGACATCGTCGATTTCTTCCGAGCAGGCATCCCTTAAGAAAGAAAGGCAAGCATTTCAACGGTGAGGCAGATCACCGGAAGAAGCATGTCCACCGTACTGGTGATGATATACTTGATATGGTAAATGATTTAAAAGCAATCTTTGGAAAGGGTCCTGGCGGACAATCTGTTCCGAATGACGCTGACGGACACGCACCCATCTGGAAGAAGAAATCTATATTTTGGGAGCTACCCTATTGGAAAGTCCTAGAGGTCCGCTCTGCAATCGACGTGATGCACGTGACGAAGAATCTTTGCGTGAACCTACTAGGCTTCTTGGGCGTGTATGGGAAGACAAAAGATACACCGAAGGCACGGGAGGACCAGCAACGTATGAACGAAAAAGACGGCATGCATCAGTATCAAGGTCCTGCCAGCTACACTCTTACCAAAGCAGAGAAGGAAATCTTTTTTGAATGCCTGCTCAGTATCAAGGTCCCGTCTGGCTTCTCGTCGAATATAAAGGGAATAATAAATATGGCAGAGAAAACATTCCAAAACCTAAAGTCTCATGACTGCCACATGATTATAACGCAATTGCTTCCGGTTGCATTGAGGGGGCTTCTACTAGAAATTGTTCGATTAGCCATTGTGAAGCTATGTGCATTCCTCAATGCAATTTCTCAGAAGGTAATCGATCCAGAAATCCTACCAAGGGTACAGAATGATTTGGTCCAATGTCTTGTCAGTTTCGAGTTGGTGTTCCCACCATCCTTCTTCAATATTATGACGCACGTACTAGTTCACCTAGTCGAAGAGATTGCCATTCTGGGTCCTGTATTTCTACACAATATGTTCCCCTTTGAGAGGTTCATGGGAGTCTTAAAGAAATATGTTCATAACCGTGCTAGGCCAGAAGGATGCACCTCCAAGGGCCATGAAACAGAGAAGGTTATTGAGTTTTGTGTTGACTTTATTCCCGACCTTAAGCCGATTGGTGTTCCTCAATCGCGGCATGAGGGGAGACTGAGTGAAAAAGGCACGCTAGGACCGAAATAAATAATATGTAGGGACGGGCATTCTTGGGCGCAAGCACACTACACAGTTCTACAAAGTTCTACCTTGGTGGCCCCGTATATCGAGGAACACATGGATACTGTACACTCCAAGAACCCAGAGCAGTCTGACCCCTGGATTAAACGTACACACATGGCGACTTTTGGCGGTTGGTTGCAAACACATCTCATGAATGACACCATTGTTGGAGATGAGCTGTACTTGTTGGCCAGGACACCATGTTCGACTGTATTGACTTTTCAAGGGTACGAGATAAATGGGAATACATCTTACATGATCGCCCAAGATAAAAAGAGCACCAACCAAAACAGTGGTGTCTGCTTTGATGCAGCAAACACCAATAGGGAAAAGGACACATATTATGGTTACATAGAGGAGATATGGGATCTTGACTATGGACGTGATTTTAAGGTCCCTTTGTTCCAGTGCAAATGGGTCAATCTGACTGGAGGCGGGGTAAAGGTAGATCCGCAGTACGGAATGACAACAGTGGATCTCAACAATCTTGGGTACACAGACGAACCATTCGTCCTAGCCAATGATGTGGCACAGGTTTTCTATGTGAAGGACATGTCTACCAAACCGAGAAAAAGAAAAGATAAGGAAGCGAATACATCATACGATGAGCCAAAGCGCCACATAGTTCTTTCGGGGAAAAGAAACATCGTGGGAGTGGAGGACAAGACAGACATGTCAGAAGATTATGAAAAGTTTGATGAATTTCCTCCCTTCACAGTGAAGACTGACCCAAGCATCCTGTTAAATGATGAAGATTATCCATGGTTACGGCGCAATAAGCAAGGGACACATGTGAAGAAAAAGTGAAAACTTTCTCTCTAGTGAGTTTCCGGACTTATAGCTGGAAAATCCCAAGTTTTGCAAGATTCCACCCCTACTGTGTGGTTTTTCTGATCGAAGGACCCCTTATGCCGAGCCAAGTCCAGATGAGACGAGTTCTGGTTGCTTTCTGGTGAAACTGAGGACAACATATCAGATGGTAGGATTGTTCAAGTAACTGTTCGGCATAGTTATGCTCCACAACTATTCTAATGATGGCTTTGATCTAGAATCACTACAGTTACATGAAGGCGATGTATTAACTGGCAAGATTGGCATCTGTTTTAATTTTTGGTAAATGTTTGTTTCTTTCCTTGTACAGAATACAAAAAGAAAATAGAAAAGAAAACAAAATACTAAACTAATAACTTAACAGAAAAGAAAATATAACATTATTAGGTTAACAAAAAGTATTTCATAATATTCTTCAATAGCAAAAAGAATCAACTAAAAAGCTTTTATAAAACTCTAGTTATGATCAAAATAATATTAACTTAGAATTAACATAATATAATTTGGCAAAAGATTAACAAGAAAACATAAACTAAAATAATTAAAACAAAGGAAAAAGGTATAAAACTAAAAGAGCTAAACATAATCTGTTTTTGATTAAAACACCAGGTTTGTCCCGGTTAGTGGCAGAAACCGGGACTAAAGGTTGCCTTTAGTCCCGGTCGTAGCCAACAACCGGGACTAAATGCCTACCCTTTCGCGCCCTTTTGGCTGCCGAAAATTAGCTTTAGTCCCGGTTGGTGGCTCCGACCGGGACTAAAGCTCGAGGTATTTAACCGCCCCGGCCATCTTCCTCCCCCAATCTTCTCCATCTATCTCGCGACGCCGCAGGCCTGCCCCGACGCCGAACCATACCACGCTGCCGCCAGGCTGCCGGAGATCGCTCCCTTCCCCGTCGCTAACGCCTGTAGTCGCTCGTCGCCCCGCCGCCCTCGTCGCCGACGGCCGCCGTCGCCGGACCTCCTCGCCCTCCTCCCCGAGCCGCGTCACCGAGCCTCGCCGCCCCCCCCCGCTCCCCGGCTAGCTGTGAGCCGCCGCCCTTCCCCTCTTCCTCCTATCCCCCCCCCGCGGTCACCGACGCCGACGCTGCCCGCCTAGCTGTCTTTTTTTTTCCTTTTTGTTATTTTTGTCTCAGTCAATTATACCCCAGATTCATAGATTTTCAGTGAGCATTATCAATGTTGAAGAAGGAGTGATCTTAATGGACAGAAAAAAATTATAAAGTTTGATCCAAATTTTTTTGCGGGAGAAAGTTTGATCAAGTTATCGAAAACAATTTAAATTTTCACAATAAAAAATATATAAGGTATGAAAACATATTGAATGATAATTCTAATGGTATTGATTTTGTATTGTGGATGTTAATATTTTGTATATAAACTTGGTCAATATTTTGTATTGATCGCCGGAGGAGTCCCCGACGATCGCCGGTGAAGAGTCCTCACCGTTTCCTTCCCGATATTTTGGGTTGCCGGAGGAGTCCCGACGATCGCCGGAGGAGTCCCCGACGATCGTCGGTGAAGAGTCCTCACCGTTTCCTTCCCGATATTTTGGGTTGCCGGAGGGGTCCCCGACGATCGCCGGTGAAGAGTCCTCACCGTTTCCTTCCCGATATAACTTGCCGTTCTATCCAGAATACTAAAACTGTATAAAATGCATATGAAATAACTCCGCAAGTGATTGCAGAAACTGTGGATCCGGAACACGCCAGAGACAAAGAGCAAGAAAACATGTTGGAGGAAATAATCCGTGACGGAGATGATGATATCACCTCACATTTTCTGAACGACTCCGGTGAGGGAATGGACGGCTCCAGTGAGAGAATGGAGCGAGAAGATGACGGCTCCGGTGTTGGAACCTTAATTATTACAAAGTCCGACGAGGTTTATTAATTAAGCCTCTGCTGACTAGATGCATTAATTGATTTGTATATACATATATTAACGCTTCGTTCTTCTTTTAGCCCTCCGGATCAAGCCAATCTTCGATAAAGAAACGAGGCCCGAAAAAAAGGTTGGGCGATAATGAAATGTTCAAGATCGAAGAAGTCAATGCAGATGGCAAACCGATTGCTCCCAAGCGGAACGCAGATGCATTTATAAGTCAGTGCGGAGTTATTGTTAGGGACAGCATCCTGATCTCCATGCAAGAATGGAATAAGCCAAAGGCGGACGATGGAGTTACTTATGTCGAGGATAGATGCAAAGAAATGCTTTGGAATACGCTCATGAAAAATTTCACCCTACCGCCAGAGGTGGATCCAAATAACCCAGTTATAGAGCGAAAAGTCAAGTCGTGGGCTCTTAAGAAGATGGCCGCACAATTCTGCAACTGGAAGAAAAGATTGAACCAAGACTATGTCCAGAAAGACAAGACTCCAACATTCATCGGAGCACATGAGTAGTTAAAAGATCACTGGGACGTATTTGTGAAGTAAAAGGAATCGGATGAAGCTAAGAAAAGGTCAGAAATAAATAAGATAAATGCTGCAAAGAAAGAATATCACCATGTTACGGGGTCAGGTGGCTACAAGGTTGCCAGGCCTAAGTGGGAGAAAATTGAGAACGACCTGATTGCTAAAGGGATTGATCCAGAGCCATTGCAGTGGATCGAACGGGCAAGGACTTGGTTCTACGGGCATGGGGGAACGTTGAACCCAGAAATAGGGAAGTGTATTTATACAAAAGAGCAACTTGCAACACCCGTCAAAGCCCTTCAAGCTGCAATGAAGGACGTGCAGGACGGGAAGTTCATTCCCGACAGAGAGAACGACGAGCTGACACGCGCCCTCGGGAATGCTGAACACAGTGGACGAACACGAGGCACATCAGGCTCCGTTCCGTGGAAGGTTGAGTTTCCCGACTGCAGTGACACTTACAAAAGCCGAGGAAGAAAAAAGGAACAGGATGCAGACCGGCTGCAGAAGGTAGAAGAAATAGTAGCGTTGCAGCAGAAGGTAGAAGAAATAGTAGCGTTACCAGCCAGCGAGCTACCGGCCCAACTCAGCGGCACGAAGATCCTTCATTCGAGACTGCTGGCCCAGCATCTCATCGGAAAAGCAGCGTGGCTTCCACGGAGCTCGTTCGGACCATAGATGATATCACGGCTCCTCGCTACCCCATGGATGATATCACGTAGAGGGAACATTGTGATCTACATGCGAAATGCATGAACATATCCGTGAAGGTGGCGGTCGTCTTTGCCTTACCTCCTGTACCTGATGGAACTTACCATTGCTCTCCGATTCCAGATGGCTATGCTGTTGTCGGGGTGGATGAAGTTATGAACGGATTTGAGCAGCTGGAGCTTGAAATCCCTATAGGTGAAGGGGATACTGAACTGGGAGATGCCAGAAGGAGTACCATTCTATGGAGAAAGGAACACATCATGCTTCCACATTGGACGCCGCGTCAGCAGACTCTGCTGGAGGAGGCCCCTCAGCAGACTCCTCACATTACCAATCCAGCTCTATCTCCGCTGCCTCAGCCATCTCCGCCGCATCAGCAGACTCCGCTGCCTCAGCCGTCTCCGCCGCGTCAGCTGTCTCCGTCGCGTCAGCAGACTCCGCCGGAGGAGGCCCCTCAGCAGACTCCGCTGCCTCAGCCCCGGCGGAAGAGAACCGCCGCTCCGGCGGCTAGTAGTACAACTGCGAAGAAATCCAAAGCAGGTAAAATAAGCGTCAAGGAGGCTCCTGCCAAGTTACCATACCAACTGAGTGATGAGGAACTCAAGAAGGTCGTGGATGGCGAAGTGAAATGCCAGCTTGCACCGACACGGCCCGAGCGAAAGGAGAAAATAGATCCGGCAAAAGCGAATCGCTGTCTGGAAAGCCTTACACGACCACCGCCGCCTCTGCTGCTATCAAACTATGACCACTCTATTACCAAGTCACATAAAGAACAGCAGCGGTCGGGAAGTAGTAGTAGTGCAAGGGGGAAAATAATTCCCCAGCTCAGAGAACAGAAAAACCAATCGTGCCCCCCGCTCAAGGTGTCTTCCGATATCGTTATTGATCCGGAGGTTGCTTTCACTCTTGGTCAATACTTAGGCGAGCATGGAGAGTTCCCCATGGCTGATTTAGCCTTTAGATACGAGCACGGGAAGCCTCTCGTCAGACCTGAGGAGCTCCCGCATCTACCAACACAAATGCGAAGATTGCATGAGTGGTACATGAAAGCCTCACAGGAAGGGAGCAACATGATCTTTGTGGGAATTAGAGATGATCATTTCTTCAATGGAGTCGAGGAGATGTACATTGAATTTGATGAATTATTTCAGTTATACAATCAAGACACCCTCGACAAAACTATCGTCAGTTGCTATTGTCTGTAAGTATTATTTCTGTAATTAACTCTCTAGCTCAGCTCGTTCATTGCATGTATAATTATCCTCACTATATTATGCAGATTGAAGATTCTCGAATGCAAAAGAGGAGAAATCTATGACATTGGGTTCATTAACCCAAATACCGTACATGAATTTACGGTAGCAAACAACGCCAAGGATACAGCGAAAAACTTGCTAAAGGCGTTAATTGGACAACAATCCAGAAGAGAAATACTATTTCCTTACAACTTCAAGTGAGTGTTACTGTCTTGTGCACATTCTGTTTCGCTTACTCGAGGTTAAGTGTAATTGATGAGTTATGCGTGCGCAGATTCCACTTTATTCTGCTAGTCATTCAGCTTGACGCAGGAGTAGTAATTGTCATGGACTCGAAACGTAAAGGCCCTGAGATGTGGGCGGACATGAGTGAAATGCTCCAGAAGTAAGTTCAATCATTATCGCACTATAGCGGCAACTTTCGTTCATTTCCTGATATCAAGTAATTAATAACTCCTTTATTCATTTTCTTTGCCGGGCAGGGTTTGGAAAGAGTTCACCAAGCAGGCTAGGGGTGAATGGAAAAAGGAGCTGCGATTTCGACACCCCAATGTACGTAGTACTAGCTAGTTCCGCGCATCTCTCTTTGATTCTAATTTCAATACCATTATCATGCTTGATTATTATTTTGATTGAACTCTATTCTCGTAAAGTGGTTGAGGCAGGAAGACGGGAATAGTTTATGTGGATACTATGTTTGCGAGTTCATTCGCCAGACGACCTGTGAGAAGGGCAGAATTTTATAACAACTTGAAGTACGTAAACAATATTCACAATTTTATTTTATTACCATCAATTGTGTTTAGTTTCATTCTTATATATATATATATATATATATATATATATATATATATATATATTGACCCCCTTCTTTAAATTAGATCCAACGGTAGCGGGACGAACTCCTACCAAAGGATCGCATACGAGCAATTCAAGAGGAATTGGCCGGATTCTTACTTGAAGTGGTCATACATACAGAGGGCGAATACCATCGGGAATTGGAATGCGATTTTGGCAACAATTAGATATTAGGGATTGTAAGAGATATTATATTGTATATATGCATGAACGTGTACTATATGTAGTAGCGTCGAATAGATATACGACAACTTGTTGTTCGACCAAGTACGAAGAAAGAGAGGTCACTTCTCTATATTCATGACGATGTTGTGTAATGGTTCCGTCATTGCTATATGTAGTAGCTAGCGTCGAGTTGAATGGAAAACATAAAATAAAAATGAAAACCCTAAATGAAAAAGAATTGAATGGTAAACACAAAAAGAAAAGGGAAACACGGTATGAAACCCCTAAACCCTCCAAAACCCTAAACCCCTCCTTTCAAAAAAAAACAGCGCTTGGCAGGGGCTGACGCATGGCGGCCTTTTAGTCCCGGTTGGTGTTACCAACCGGGACTAAAGGTCCTCCTGCCTGAGCGCTGCGCAGCGGCCACGTAGAGCCCCTTTAGTCCCGGTTCGTAACACGACCGGGACTAAAAGTGGGGGCCTTTAGTCCCGATTCCTTAGTCCCGGTTGCACAACCGGGACTAAAGGCCCTTACGAACCGGGACTAATGCCATGTTTTCTACTAGTGTTGATAAACACTTATTTTGCAAGCATTTATTGACTTACCAAAGAAAACATTATTTTATTTGTTAAGTCAATAAAAGGCGGGATAGTTAAGGCGGTTTTCAAGAGAAACCAGTGGAAAACCCCAGAGATATGAGGGAAAAAATCAAAACGGGAAGAGGGAGGGGGGAACGTACATAAGGTTCGATGAAGGACAAGGTGGACGACAAGTTCAGTTGCGGCTTTGGCAAGAATTTGGAGGCATATAGTTGTAGTCATAGTTTCCCCTTTGTTTAGGGTCGTTTTCGTGTCTGTGAGTTCAGTTGTCCTATATCTGATTGTATCCAGTGTTCTCTTGATTTAATATAAATCAGATATAATTTAAACAAAAGGACAAGGTAGACGACTGAACCTTACGTTCTTTTTAAGTAGGAGAGAAAATAAAAATAAAATACATGACCACAAAAGTCATGCCGGAGCGATCAACGGCACGCAACAACAAACAATAACAACAACACCACAAGACCAGGCAGACACAAAAGAAGATACACACGGGTAAACCTAGCCACCTAAGGAGAAAAAGTGGGCGACCCGACCACCACCATTACCGGGGCTCCCTCACCTCCACCGGCTGCTCCGATGGCGGCGGGAGGGAGGGGAACCCTGGGATTTTGTCCCTCGTCCGTCCAATAGTCTAGGTCTTTTCAATCAGGGTCTTTGCTTGTCCATGGCTTCGGCTTAAGCGATGGCGATGGCGGCAATATGTCTTTTCAACTAGGGCCTTTGCTTGTCCATGGCTTCGGCTTAAGCGATGGCGATGGCGGCAATAGGTCTTTTTTTTGAACTAAGTGGTGGCGCAGATAGCGCCTATCATTAAAATGATCAAGTACAAGATACATCTGTGACTTTACAATGTTTAATATTCAGATTACCTAGCTTTAGAAGCACAGGGCAGTGATCAGATAAATGAAATTTGCCACTACAAGTCATGTTTGGGCTAACATTGAGATTTGAAGAGTAAGCCATGGCAGCATTATTATGAGCCCTATTGTTGAGATCCCTGGGAATGAAATGTACATGTGTCTGAATGTGACTAGTGGTGGCAAAAAACCTTGCTAGGTGACTCCTGATTTCCGAATTCCCAGGATTATTTCGAAGGTCTCTAGACTCTGCAGCCTGAGCCAAGATTTGATTGTCTGTGTAGAATGTTATGGCCTCTTCCTTGAGCGCAGTAACCACCTGGGCTGCCACCTGTAAAGCCAGAGCTTCAGCCTGCAGAGGATAACAAACTCTTTCTTCCATAGAAAGAATGTTGATGTTGATCTGTTGGTGATCTTCCTCTGTTTGGATGGACAGTCCAATCCCTGTGATATTCCGCATCTCTTCTCTCCATGCTGCATCCATGAAATTTTTGCAGTTTGAAGCAGCGACTGGTATAACTATTCCATTGCTTTGCTGTTGTAGTTGTAAAGACCTGTTAATGTTCGGCAGGTTTTGTCCAATGTTTGTTCCTTTGAAGCCTAATTGAAGAGCTAATTCTTGGTTCTTTAGGATGTCCTGCATAGCATGGTAAATATGTGTGGGTTTAGTTTCTTTTCTGGCAAAAAGAGTGTCATTCTTGGCCTTCCATATGCACCATAAAAAAGTCATGATATTTATTAGAGAGGCTTGGGAGTGCCCTGAGTTAAGTAAAACATGAAGAGTAGTTGTTATATCGCTGCACGTATTTGACAGAATTTCAGATTTGATGAACCATGGTTGGGATATCCATGCATCTTTTGCAAAAGGACAGGTAAAAAATAGATGCATGTCGTTTTCTTCCTGGTCATACCTAATACATTTTCTCTTGATATGACTGGAATATTTCCCTGCTCTCATACCTGTTGGCAATAGGTCTTTTCAATTAGGGTCTTTGCTTGTCCATGGCTTCGACTTAAGCGATGGCGATGGCGGCAACGAATAAAGTTCCTCTAGATCTTCCTTCGATGCGGTGACTCTCACTGTTGTTGATGTTGGATTTGGGAGGCAATGTATGATGGAAATATGCCCTAGAGGCAATAATAAAGTTGTTATTATTTTATATTTCCTTGTTCATGATAAAGGTTTATTATTCATGCTAGAATTGTATTGACCGGAAACTTAAATACATGTGTGAATACATAAACAAATACCGTGTCCCTAGTGAGCCTCTACTAGACAAGCTCGTTGATCAAAGATGGTTAAGGTTTACTAACCATAGACATGAGTTGTCATTTGATAACGGGATCACATCATTAGGAGAATGATGTGATGGACAAGACCCATCCGTTAGCTTAGCATATGATCGTTCTGTTTATTGCTACTGCTTTCTTGAATGTCAAATACATGTTCCTCAGACCATGAGATCATGCAACTCCCGGATACCGGAGGAATACCTTGTGTGCTATCAAATGTCACAACGTAACTGGGTGATCATAAAGATGCTCTACAGGTATCTTCGAAGGTGTCCGTTGAGTTGGCATGGATCGAGACTGGGATTTGTCACTCCGTGTTTCGGAGAGGTATCTCTGGGCCCTCTCCGTAATGCACATCATAAGAAGCTTGCAAGCAAAGTGACTATGGAGTTAGTTACGGGATGATGTATTACGGAACGAGTAAAGAGACTTGCCGGTAACGAGATTGAACTAGGTATGGAGATACCGACGATCGAATCTCGGGCAAGTAACATACCGACGGACAAAGGGAATTACGTATGTTGTCATTGCGGTTCGACCGATAAGATCTTCGTGGAATATGTAGAAACCAATATGGGCATCCAGGTTCCGCTATTGGTTATTGACCGGAGAGGCGTCTCGGTCATGTCTACATCATTCCCGAACCCGTAGGGTCCGCACGCTTAACGTTCGTTGACGATATAGTGTTATATGAGTTATGTGAATTGGTAACCGAATATTGTTCGGAGTCCCGGATGAGATTCCAGACATCACGAGGAGTCTCGGAATGGTCGAGAGGTAAAGATTTATATATGGGAAGTCATATTTTGGGTTCCGGAAAAAAGTGCAGTTTTTTCGGTATTGTACCGGGAAGCTTCCAGAAGGTTCCGGAGGATTCCGGAGTGGTCCGGAAGTCCACAAGTGGGTCCACCACGCCCCAAGGGCTGGCATGGGCTAAGGGGAGGCGCCCTGGCCTTATTGGGCCAGGCGCACCAAGTCCTCAAAAGCCCACGCAGCTAGGGAAGGAAAAAGGGAGAGTCCTAGTAGGAATAGGATTGGACTTTGGAGTCCAAGTCCACGTGTGTACTATTCACGGTTACTGTTCACGTGGCACTATTCCTTCTACTCCAAGCCCCTACACATATATAAATAGAGGAGAGGGGGCGCCCCAAAGAAGATACAACATTGTCTTAGCCGTGTGCGGCGCCCCCCTCCACAGTTCCGTCCCTCGGTCATATTTTCGCAGTGCTTGGGCGAAGCCCTGCGGAGATAGCATTACCATCACCGTCACCATGCCGTCGTGCTGCCGGAACTCATCCACTACCTCACCGTCTTGCTAGATCAAGAAGTCGAGGACGTCACCGAGCTGAACGTGTGCTGAACGCGGAGGTGCCGTACGTTCGGTACTCGGTCGGTTGGATCGTGAAGTTGTTCGACGACATCAACCGCGTTGTTCTAACGCTTCCGCTTACGGTCTACGAGGGTACGGAGACACACTCCCCCTCTCGTAGCTATGCATCTCCATGGATAGATCTTGCGTGTGCGTAGAATTTTTTTTGTTTTCCATGCAACGTTCCCCAACAATGTATGCGTCGTCTTGATTCTTTTAGATTTGGGCTGGCACTTTGTGCGTCTTTGTCATGGCCTCGGCGTGAAGACTGGTGCTCATGGTCTTTGGAGAATTTGCAGGCCCTCATCGACATTTTTTCCTCCGAGGCGGCGACTTGCTACGCAGATTGCAGCCGTCGGCATCTTCTAGTCTACATCGATGACTTCCCGACTGCTGCTTCTACAAGCTCCTAGGTTTAAACAAGGTTGCTCCGTTGAGACAGAGGCCCAGAGGCGGCAACGAGCTTTTCTTCGAGGTCGCCACAGCGTCCAGGCGCTGGGTGCTAGGGCTGCTGGTGTGATGTCGCCCTCTGAGTTGGAGGTCAGCGGTGTAGGCCTCGTGTAGCCTGACACATCTGACCAGCCATCAGCCTCCTAGCCGAACTGGTCATGAAGGCGTGTGAGGAGTGCCTGTTGACACGCGGCTCCGGCGTTCTGGAGCCCAGAAGGGCCCCCTGGGCGGAGTTGGGTGGTGAAGATGCCACCGTTGTTAATGAAGATGCCGGCGCGATCTGTTGGATTGGTGGCAGGCACATACGGAGGTCACTGTGGTTGCTAACGATGAAGGCCACGACGCCAATGTAGATCGTGCAGATAGGGAGGGCCGGTGGGTTGATGTTGACCCAGCCCACCCCGTCGGCGGTGGAGGTGAGGGAGCCAAAGGTAAGGCTTTCCCCCGGCGGGAGGCCGCCGGAGGCTGAACAAGATCCGATTTGAGATCGGTCTCTAGTTGATGCAGCTCGTGCCTGGCGCGCCAACTGACGGTGAAGAAAACCGTCAGATCCCTCGGTAGGGTTCCTTGCGTAGTTGAAAGTCACAGATCGGAGGTCGCACGGGGAATTTACCCAGGTTCGGGCCTTCATGGTGGAGTAATACCCTACGTCCTGCTTGTGTTTGTTATTGATGGTGGGTATACCTCGAGCGAGGGATTACAAAGATGTATGAGTCTACCGAGAGTTGTTCTATGGGAGAGTAGATGTGGATTGAGAGCCCCCTAGCCTCCCCTTATATACACGGTGGAGGCTAGGATTTTTACAAGGGAAGAGATGCAATCTAGGCTACCGCCGCCATCGACTTGAGGTTCAACACAATCTTACGGTGCTCATCCTTTCTTCCGGGCTCCCTCCTGTTGATGGGCCTTGTGGGCCCCCTGGTAGGCCTCCTACCAGGTTCCTGGCCAGTTAGCCACCCTCGGTATGTTGCACCGTCAAGTATTTATCTATGAAAGCGGTAAAGAAATCGTCTGGCGTAGTGAAACTTCCAGGTTTTAAAATATTATACCACTCCTTAGCATCATCTTTCAATGAAAAGGGAAATATTTTGGTTATTAAATACTGCCTATTCATGTCTTTCTTAACAAAGAGATCAGCAATTGAGGTTATCTTATTAAAATGATTAAGAGCTTTTTCATTTTCATTACCATGAAAAAGATCGGGTTCAACCAAAATAATTATCGCAGGATCAACATAGAATTCATAAGCATTATCTTGTATGTATTTAGGAGAAGTACCGAACTTAGGATCAATAACAAAGGAATCTTTCAATTTTTTGTTCTTAAGTAACTCAATCAGACCATCTATCCCGCCTTCATCATCATAAGCAAGGAGTTCTCTAGTGAAGTCTTTATCAAGTTCTATGAGTGAAGTGGGTAGATCAAATTTAAACCTTTCAGTAGGTATGATAGGTGAAGTTTCAAGATTTTCAGCATTTTCTTTTTCTTTAGCTTTAGCAATATGAGCATCTAAAAGATCTCCAAGTGGAACAGAAGTAGCAAGCATACTAGAAGCATCATCATAATTTTCATCAGAAGCATAAGCATTATCAACTACATGTAACATAGCAGAGTGTGAAGTATGTGAAAGTGACGGTGGTTGTGGTGGTGGCGGTGTCACAAGTTGACTCAAAATAGTAGGTGAATCAAAAGTAGAACTAGTACATAAGTCCGTACCTTGTCTTGTCTTGGATGGAATGATTTTGGTTTTGGGATCTTTGAGTTTTTCCATGATGAACAATAAATTCAGCAGACAATAACTCTCCAAGTGAACTTATAAATAGAGCTATGCTCCCTGGCAACGGCGCCAGAAAATAGTCTTGATAACTCACAAGTGTAGGGGATCGAAACAGTCTTTGAGGAAAGTATCACAACCCAAATTTATTGATTCGGCACAAGGGGACTCAAAGAATATTTATAAGCCTTAGCAGTTGAGTTGTCAATTCAACCACACCTGAAAACAAGTTCTTGCTTGACATAATTTATTAGTAGCAAAAGCGATGAAGTGAATAAAGTTGTGATTGCAGAATAGTAACAGGAGCAGCAATTCCTAGCAGTTGCCAAGAACAAAAGTAACACATAGAAAGTAGCAAAGATGAAAAGCATAGGGATAGGGGTGATTAGTTGACGTTGCATGGATAGAATCAAATATGTAATAGGCGTAACTCCAGGTGATAACAATCTAGTCCCAATTCATCAATCATATGTAGGCATGTATTCCGTATATAGTTGTACATGCTTGCGGTAAGAACTTGCAGAACATCTTTTGTCCTACCTGCCCATTTCAGTGGGATCCTAATGGAAATTACAGGTAATTAAGGTACTCCTTTTACAAAGCACCGGAGCAAAGCATTAACAATCAATGAACACATGTAATCCTCAAATCATAGTCATCCCCGTTGATACCCTGATTATTGTCACTTCAGCGTCTAGGGTTCAGATCTATAACAGGTGCATATAACTTGCAAATAAGATCCAAAATGCATATATATTCCTGAAAACATGAAGAGTTCAGATCTGAAATCATGGCACTCGGGCCTTAGTGACAAGCATTAAGAATAGTAAAGTCATAGCAACATCAATCTCAAAACATAGAGGAAACTAGGGATCAAACCCTAACAAATTCGGCAACTATTACATAGAAGATCTCATCCAATTCCAGCCACCCGCATCTGCCTATAGCGAGATTACTCACACACGGGAGAGGAGATCATGATGGTGGTGATGAAAAAGAGGTTGGTGATGACGATGGCGACGAATTCCCCTCTCCGGAGGCCCAGATCAGCCTCCAGATTAGCTCTTCGGACGAAGAACAGAGGTGGCGGCGGCTCCGTGTTGCGAAAAATTTCCAGAAAAAATCCACGATCGTTTTAGGTCACGGGAGAATTTATAGCGAAAGGAGAGCATAAGGCGGTGCCCATGGACCCCACGCGCCCCCCAGGGCGCATGCTGGTGGCGCGTGCCTCCTTGGTGGCCTCCCCCTCTGGGTCCCCTTCTGGCTCCGTGGCTCTTTTCCTCCAGAAAAAATTCAGTAAAATTTTCTGGCGATTCCGGACAACTTTATTTTTCAGCACAAAAATAACACCAAGGGTAGTTCTGCTGAAAACAGCATTAGTCCGGATTAGTTTTATCCAAATTATGCAAGTTAGAAGGCAAAAACATAGCAAAAGTGGCCGGAAAAGTAGATACGTTTGGGATGTATCAACAACCTCTACTTAGCGCGCCAACTGTTGGTGTTCTGAGACCGGCAGTACCGTCGAGAGATGGCAAATTTGTTCAGAGGGGATGCGAGCGATGGATTGAGATGGTAGCACACGAGACACGCGATCTACCTAGGTTCGGGCCCTCCCAGGAGGAGGTAATACCCTACTCCTGCCTGTGGTGAATGTATTGCTCGAGTTCTCTCCGGTGATCGGTAAGATCACCGGAGGGGTATGTTTCTTGGGTTACAAGCTCTCGGCCCGACAGCGGCCGAGGAAGAGGAAGGTGGTAGGTGAAAACCCTATCTAGATGACTCTAGAATGTGTTCGGTGCCTTCCGAGAGGCCCCCTGGCTCGCCTTATATACTCGGTCGAGCTATGGTTACATGGCTCAGGTCGGACCGCCGGTGGGCTCGCACCCCTTGGTTGAACCGGACCATGCCGAATGCGGATGGCCGCCTGCTTCCTTGCCTCCCAAGCAGGCGCGGTCCCCGGCTGCGTTTGGGCCCGAGTGGTCGACCCGACACCCGGCCCGGTGGTGGACGCAGCCAGTCCTTTGCCTGGTTGGTACGCGTAGGTGCCGTATCCTCGTCATTGCTGCCGCAGGCCGACAAGGACCGTTCCGGCCCAGCCTAACTATTCGGCTACGGCAGCAGGCGCATCGGGCTCAATGGCGACATCGGGTGGCTCGAGTACCTCCTCCTCACCATCGCGTCCATGTTGCTCTTTGGCGCCTCTGCCGTCCCACATCCTTCGCCGTCTTCCAGTAATTTCGAACGATACATTGTTGGTTGGTAATTTTTGTACACAAGTGCCCGTGTGAACCACATGCTACGTACCACGTAAGGGTAGTCGGGGGCTTTCCCGCTCGGCTCGGTCTCGGCCTGACAGGTGACAGCCCAACAGACCGAGCGAGACCTCCTATAGGGCGCCTGCTGCGCCGGTTGAGCCAACTGGCGCTCACTGCGGCACGCCAATGGGCCGGCCCATGAACAGCAGTACAAAAAGTATTAATAGCGCGAAAAAACACGCGATAAATGGCTGTCGGGAGGAATCGAACCGGCGCCATTTGGATCCAGCGCGCGGTTGGCTAACCAATTGCGCCACTACGCCTTAGTGTTATTATTGGTGCGCCTACATCTTAAGAACAAAATGGTAGCCGCGCTATTTAGAAAAACATGATTTCTTTTCAAGAATAAACGTGAACACAATTTCAATGTCCAAAGATTTCAAAAAGCATCACGAATTAGAAAAAAGTACATGAATTCAAAAAAGTTCATGAAATCAAAAAAAGTTCATCGATTTTGAAAACAGTTCACCGAATTTGAAAAAAGTTCATCGAATTTAAAAAAAGTTCATCAAATTTAAAAAAAGTTCATGTATTCAAAAATACTTCATAGATTTTCAAAAAAGTTCACAAATTTGAAAAAATTTCATCAATTTTCAAAAAAAGTTCATCGATTTCAAAAAAGTTCATCAATTTTGAAAAAAAGTTCATCGATTTTGAAAAAAAGTTCATCAACTTCAAACAAAATTCATGAATTTTTTTAAAAAAAGTTCACAAATTTGAAAAAAGTTCAATGATTTTGAAAACAGTTCATGAATTTGGAAAAAGTTCATGGATTTTGGAATAAGTTCAAAGATTTTTAAGAAAAAAAAGGATCATCGATTTTTTAAAAAGAAATCACAAATTATAAGGGCACAAAAAGCTCTCATGACCAGGAGAAAGAATAGAAGAAGCGAAAGAAACAAATGGCACAAGAGGTTCGTAGTCCAACTGGTAGTTCGGTGCTCAGTCAACCGAGAAATCCCCAGTTCGAACCCCCGTCAGCACACCCTTTTTTCGCTCGCTTCAGATTTTGAACGGGAAAAAAAAGAAGGAAAACGGGCCGGCCCAGCACCGCGCGGGGGTGTGCGCCACTTTGTGGATAGTGAATTAACGGGCGCAACGGGCGCCGTTTAGGATTTGCCAGGCCGAGCCGAGCTAGCCACACGGCTCGTTTTGGCCTCCCAGCCGAGCCACTTTCGGCCCGAGCCAGCACACTACTATTAGGCCCGTTCACAGCAGAGCAGCCCAGCCCAGCAGGCAGCATCCGTTCTCTCTCGAGTTAAATATATATAACCCCCTGAACTCTCAGATTTGGACTACATCACCCCCTGGACTCAGATTTGGCTTACTTAATCCCCTAAGCTTGCATAAACCGGGCAGAGCACCCCCTGGGGGCTCGTTTGGTGGTTTGGGACGGTGGTTTTGCGGACGTGGCCGAGGGCTGGTGCCAGCGAGGCGTGGGATGGGTAGAAAACGCACGAAACAGTTGAGCGCCTTCAGAACCAGCGCTCGAAGGAAATCCCCTTTTTCCCTTTCCCCTCTTCTTCCCCCAGCTAGGGTTCGTCCCGCTCAAGCTCGATCCATGGCGGCGCGCACCACTGGCAGCTCCAGTTCATCCCGGTCGTCGGCATCTTCACTCCTCCCCAGTAAGATTTCCTGCAGTTTCTTTGTTTTTTGGTCAGTCGACCCATATCACACTCTCCTCCAGTTTTCAATCTTTTCTGGTCGTTTAATTTGAGATTTGTGTTCCTTTTTTCTGCAAGATTGGAGGTGTTGGAGAGTGTTTGTATTATGAGTGGCGGGACAAACCGACGACACCATTTCTGAGGCAACTCATCGTGGACTTGTGTGATGCAGTTTGGAACAGAGAGCAGAAAATATTCGGCCCAGAGATGAACTGGAGGGAGAGCGAGAAGAGAAGTCTCTGGTCATGATCTTACAGAAGCAATGCTGGAGAAGAGAAGTCTCTGGTCATGATCTCGAAGTTGCATATCCAAGCTTTAGAAATAAAAGCATTGAAGGTGAAGTCAAGCTGGAGTTGTTGTAGCAAGATCTTGTGGTTAATTTCCATTGCAATTGCTATGTATGTTAGTAGGGCTATGTCAGGCCAGTGATAATGACAATATGGTTGAAAAGTAGCATGACATTGTCTGTTCGAATAGTGTATCAGTTTATCTGAATTTTGTATGAGTTTGTCCGAATATTATCTGAAAAATGCATGACTTTGTCTATCTGACTATTGCATCAATTTGTATGTGTCATTGCAATTTGACAGGAAAAGAACAAATTGCTGGCATACATAACAGCAACATGAATGAACATAGTTGGCATTCAGAACAGTAACATCCATCTCATATATAAGATGCACTTCTCAGTTATCATAGTCATACTGAATTTTACATAAGCAAAAGATTTTAAAGGTCTGAACTGAACATAAACTTAACTTCTACATGTCCAAACGAGAAAGCTACGGTCTTTCCAGCTTGTGATGAACAAAAGCAAGTTTTAAACATGATGCTTGACATCAATAGAAGCACCATCTTCACACTGATGTTTGACATCATGAAAGTGATCAGATTCTATCACCAAATAGGAGCCACTGGAACCTGTTATCTGTTGGAACTTGCCCTGTCAATGACACAGGTTGAGACCTTGGCTCTCTTTGAGCTTGCTTCTTTTTCCCCCTTTGTTGTCTTTGTTGTGCACTGGCTGTTGGCTCTGCCCATGTTGCTGCTGCTGGCTGTGCCCTTGATGCTGATGGCTGCTGCCTTGATTGATGTGAGAAGCTTGGTGCTGGCTGTGAGCTTGCTGCTGATGGCTGCTGCCTTGCTGGCTGGGAGAAGCTTGGTGCTTGTTGTGACCTTGGTGCTGGCTGGGAGTAGTTTGGTGGTGGCTGGGAGCTTGATCCTGCTTGCTTAGAAGTTTTCCTTCTCTTTGGTTGTTGAGTTGGTTGCGCCTAAAACAAATATATGCATAATAAGATACATGCATGATTAAAACATCACCATCTAAGGATATGTTTTGGTATCGCAGCGACGTCGCTCCGATGGTGATGATTAAAACATCACCATCTAAGGGTAGGTTTTGGTGTCGCGGCGACGTCGCTCCGATAGTGATGATTAAAGACAAAGCAATACATGCATAACTAACACAAACAAATTGCTTAATTAACATGAAACAACATGGATCAACATGAAACAACATAAAAAACAATAGTGCATGAGTAAGAAATAAACACGTGCTTAATTAACAAATAAATACATGACATGCTTTAGTAAGAAATATTTTTCATGCTTAATTAATGATCATACCTCAGGGTTCCCTCCTGCTTGTTCTTTTCTTTTCTTGCTCCTCTTTGCTGCTCTTGCATACATGACATTATCACTTCTGTTCTGTCCAGGGACACACTTCCTTTTTGTATGCCCTTCAGTGCCACAGATAGAGCATCTCATCCTCACTCCTTTTCTTGATAGTTTGATTCCTGTGCTCTTTGGTTTCTCAGTTTCCTCCCTGGTTCTTTCTGTCTTTTTCCTTCCAGGTTTGTTGTTTACTCTGATAGGTGGAAATGGTTTTGGGTTTGTACATATAGGCCAGCTCTCCTTCCCTTCAACTGGTTCTAGCACATGATCATATATACTATTATAGGTGCTGATTGAATAACATGGAGCAATGTAATCATCAAGTTTGTTGCCACATGTGTATATTGCACTAATGGCATGGCAACATGGCAGCCCAGATAGCTCCCAATATCTACAGGAGCAAGACCATTTATGCAGGTTCACTGTAAACCTTCTGTAATCACCCTCCTGCACTTCAAATCCCTCTTTTCCATTCCACAATACATTGCATCTAGCAGATCTCTTTATGTTTAACTGCAACTTCTTGAAGATATTTGGGCAGATTGTGCCAGTCCACTTGCTAGATTTGTCCCTGTTTTCTTGAATTCTAGCAGTAATCTTTTTTCTGATGATTTCATGACTTGTAATGACAGGGTAAAATCTGGCCCTTAAGATGGCATTATTGAAAGACTCACACATATTGTTCTCCACTGAATCACAACAAGATCCAATCCTAAAATGTGCCCTGCTCCAGTGTTCTGGACTGGTTTTCATCATGTCTCTTGCTCCTTCTACTGTTTTTTGAGCTAGCTTTGCTCTATGGTAATTGAAACCAGTCTGGTCAGAAGCTTTTGCACAAGCCCAAAAGATCTTTTGGTAAATCTTCTCCCTATGTTGCTTTCTCCAGTTAGCATAGATGTGCCTTGCACACATCCTGTGCTCTGCTTCAGGACATATCTCATTCACAGCTCTGATGAGGCCCTTCTGCTGATCAGATATGAACACCCAGCCATCACCATGGTTGTTTACCTGTATATCCTTCTGAAGAAGTGCAATGAACCAATACCAACTATCATAGTTCTCAACCTCAACAGTAGCCCATGCAATTGGGTACATTTGGTTATTGGCATCTCTCCCGATAGCAGACAAAATCTGCCCATGCACTGCTCCCTTCAAGAAACATCCATCTAATCCCACAACTCTCCTACACCCAGCTAAAAAACCCTTTTTGCAACCATCTAGACACACATACATTCTCTGAAAGACAGATTTGGTAGTGACTTCAGGGTCCAAAGTAATTGCAACAGTGCTGCCTAGATTGCTCCTAATTAATTCCAAGTGGTAGTCAAACACTCTAGAATACTCACCATTGGTTGAATCTATGATCTTTTCCATTACTAGTTTCTTTGCTCTCTTGCACTTGGATATGCTCACATCAGCTAGCAGGTCCTCAAGCACCGCTTCCTGCATTTTCTCAACTTTCCATGTTGGATTATCTCTGATCTGCCTGAAGTATTTCCTGGCAATGACAACACTTGTCACCAGCTTGTTATCCCTCCTAGGCACACATGTGTGCACATTGTTGTACCTAACAACTAGCAACCAGTCTGACCTGCTGGTTATTGATCCATAAATACTCCACTGGCAACCAGGCCAACTACACTTAGCACTCACCCTCTTCTTCTCATCCTTTGGAAAAATGAGATGATGAGAGTTCTTCAGTCCATATTTGAGCAAAGCATGCTTGAACTCCCTGCTGTCATTGAAAGCCATACCAAGTTCAAATTGTGGGGACTCATTGCTGTCATCATACACCTTATGATGTGTTTTCCTCCTCCTAACAACACTAACCTCTCCATCACTGGCCTCATCATAGGATAAGTCATCATCACTCTCAAAATATGGTGTATCATCTCCATCATCTTCATCTATTTTACATGTTTCTGGGACAATGAAATTATCTGGCACATTGCAAGTCTTTCCTTGTTCTTCTCCAAGCATCTTCTTTCTTTTTTTCTCCTTGAATTCTTGAACATACTTTCTGTATCCTATGGCCTCATCATCATCTGCTGAACTGTTGCTCTCTGCTGGAGGAACAACATAATCACTATCACTTTCACTGTCACTATCAGCTGCAGTATCTATATGTTCAGGTTCAAGTGTTGTTCCTTTTCCTTTGTCCTCTAATGATTTTGCAGACCTGAAAATAGGTAGCTTTGACACCTTGGCACACTGCTGAACTTGCTCTGTTTCTGCTACCTGAACATGCTCTGTTCCTGCTTGCTGCACTTGCTCAACATGGCATGCTTGCTCATCTTCACTCTTTGAACTTGCTTCTTGTGCTGGTATTTGTTCCTCCCAATCACTTATTTTTGGACTGACATCTCTAGGTATGATAGCATAGATATCCACAACACCAGCATCAGTAACATGACTTGCCATAAATTCTACTGATTTTACATCATTGATCACAAGCAGTGCACTTCTCAGATCACCACCTGGATATTTCCAATGCAGAGTTGTGTTCTCTAGGGCTAAATCAGAGCAAGAAACAAGGTCTGCAAGGTGCATCTTCAGCTCTGTAACTGACAGCTTTGAGAGGTGCACTGTTGACATTCTGCTTTTTCCTCCCACATAAATCCAATCCTCACCATTGTGCTCAAATTCCCCTCTGTAATGAAATCTGACAGAGAGGTAATCCAATGGATCCATGGCTTAATCCTGAAGGAAACAAAGTAAAATAGCAGCCCAAAATTAGTGATTCTTCCATTACATTTACTTTTTTTTTTAAATCCATCTTTGTATTCAAATTATTTAAACCCTAACTCAGACTAGGCATATGTAGACAGATTACAAACGATTGAACTACACAAGCGCCTACAAACGGCGGCATGTTCAACAAATTATATTTGCCTCGACGATCATCAAAACCCTAGCCCCAAATCAAAGCCCTTGAAAACCCCCAAATAACAGCCACCAGAGGTACCTCAATGCAGCAGAGGAGGGGATTTTCTTCCTACAGATGAAGCAAACTGACCTGATGGCCGCCGTCGGTGAGGTCCTTCAGGGCATGCTGGTGCTCCTCGCCCTTGCCGCCGTGGTCGCCCAAATCGCTGCTGTGGTCGCCTGTACAGAGGGAGCGGGAGGGAGAAGGCGAAAAGATGGCGGCCGATGGAACCGAGACGGTCTGGTCGCAACTAAACAGAGTCCATCAGGTCCAAACCGACGTGGCAGCGCCAGCTATTCAATTCCCCAACCGTCCCTGCCACGTCCGCAAAACCACCGTCCCAAACCACCAAACGAGCCCCCAGGGGGTGCTCTGCCCGGTTTATGCAAGCTTAGGGGATTAAGTAAGCCAAATCTGAGTCCAGGGGGTGATGTAGTCCAAATCTGAGAGTTCAGGGGGTTATATATATTTAACTCGTTCTCTCTCCCCCGACGCTCACCCGCAGTCCCGCATGACGCTTCGCTAGGGTTGGCGCCACCGCCGTCCACTCCTCGCCAGTAGCCACCATCCCGACGCCGTGACGCGTCCCTCTCCTGTCCTCGCCAAGCCCACGACGGACGGACGCCTCGACCTCGGCACCGGCACCGACGGCTGACCGAGCAGTTCGTCGCTACGCCGGACGCCGCCGTTCACGCCTCCCGTGGTTCCTCTCTGAGCAGGCGTCGCCCCGAGAAGGAACACGCGACCCCGACCCCGAGGTATAAGCTCCGGCCGTGTACTCCTCGCGCTCCTACTTACACTCCTTCCCATCCCCTGTCCACGACCACGCACACCGGCACACGCACGCACGGCAGCGACCACCGACGGCACCGGCACACAGCACCGGCGCACGCACAACACGGCCACGCACACGCACAGCACCGGCGCACGCACGCGCAAGTTAGAGCACGCGCATGCACAGCACGGCCACGCCCACGCACGTCGCACGGCATATGCATACGTTGAATGTTGATTATATGAATCTAAATTCATTGCTTTGCTGAGTCGCAATAATGGACAAGTAAGGAGAAGGAGAAGGAGAGGAGATTGCTCTCCATTTTGGGGGGTAAGCCGCCGGTGATGGGGAAGAGGAAAAAGAGGAATGCCGCTGTCGCGCCGCCGATGATGCACTCCTCGAAGGATTACCGCAATGCATGTCCCGCTCGAAATTTTGTCCAAAAGGACCACCTGCCTAGTCGAATTGACAAAAAAGACCACCTTTGGATGCAAACGATAGAAAGGACCAGCTGGGCTGTGGCGGCAGGCGCGCCAGCCGACACGTGGCACCTGTAGTTCGAAAAAAATACCTCAGCTTCAATATGGATGTCGTTCTGAATAAAATTAAGCGTCACAGTAGTTCGAAAAAAAATATCCGTCAGCATGAACATATCACCAGTTATATATGAACGGACCCAACCTATTATCACATGAACATAAATAGTAGCCACGGAATTTTTTCCTCCAATCAAAATCATCAAAATAGCACTTGCATGTATGTGGTCATCACCTCAAAACAGACATCGAAGATCGAAACACAATTTCTTCAATCATGTCATCTCCTCCTTGTGTGCTACTCAGATGATATTTTTTTTAACTAATTAGATACATCATTAAGGATATTAGCATCTAATCTTAATATACAATACTTAGTTTATTGCGAGATAAGAAATACACCTACGGTTTCCTAACTATACAACTTATTAATAAACATACCACATGAAATAACATCACATTTAATCATGCAATGACCAATTTCAGTACAAACTTTTTCTTAATTAGCATATTAAGAACTTCTTGCATGTGAAACTAAATTGATGCATTTGAAAGCTCTAACGCTGATCTAAAATACCGTCAACTATTTGATGTCCAAATTCCGGCTCTAACCCAACCTAAACGTTCAACAGAAGTACTAATTATGACTTAATGACAAAAGTAACGACATCTTGCATGTCAAAAAATTTACCAGTAACGGACACAGCTAACATTGATCTACAACATCTTCAACTTACTGTTCTAGAAAAAATTACTATAAATGCAACATATCTCGTCTGAAAACTTTTCTAACTTCTAAGCAGTAAACATCGCATAGCTTATGACGAGCTAAAAAACTAACTAATTTCTACCGTGCATGCAGAAGAAAATCCATGTATTGCAAAGCCCATACCTTGATCTTCAACTTCTTAGTTCACTTCGCACGGCAAATCCTACTCCAGAAGCTCCAAATGACTCCACAAAGTGATGAAATAATGCCTAAAACAACAGAGAATACACACTTAGGAACTAATCAAACATTACAAAAACATCATGCATGCGAACCAAAACAATAAAAATGGATAGATCTTACCTTGATCTATCTTTTCTTCAACTAAAACATCTTCTGAATCCAACTCTAAATCGCCCAAAATCGCGAGTGAAAGTGGCTACCGAACTTTTCTTTCTCTGTGTTCTTGGGCACTTAGAAAGAGCAGAGAGGCACTGAGGCAACCAGAGAGATTCGAGAGAGAGCGTCTGCGCACGGAGCAGCGGCATTGCGTATAAAAAGGAGAGGAGCACCGGAGTTTCGGCACAACACGTTAAAACTCACCTACCGCAAAGCGTGCCTCGGTGCTATCGCGTCCGCCAAAGCAACAGCAGCGTTGTCGGCCCGTGAGCAGCAGCAGCAGTGCATGCCGCCTGGCATGGTGGTGGCAGGGCCCACCACTATAGCCTCGTTCCGTCGCGACTCGCGGCTCGCCAGGATTTCCTATAATCTGCGACTGGCCAGGGGCTGCAGCCTCCGGCAGTGGCGGCAGGTGCCACGTGTCGACTGGCGCGCCTGCCGCCCCGGTCCAGCTGGTCTTTTCTGTCTATTTGATCCAGAGGTGGTCCTTTTTGTCAATTCGATTAGGCAGGTGGTCCTTTTGGACAAAAATTTGTCCCGCTCGCCACTTTGTTGGAGAAGGCGCGCAAAAAAAAAAACACGGTCAGCCGCCTCGGCGTCTCCCTGACACCGTCGGCGCCGGTGTGCGTGCCGCAGCCGCCGCTGCCTCCGGCTCCACAAACGTCTCTGATACTCCTACGTCTGCATCGGTACTGTTGTTGCCAGTGGCGGAGCTTGACCAAAGAACTTGGGGGGGGGGGGGGGGGGGGGGCAAATAGAATATATGAGCTAGTGGGTGGGGGGGGGGCAAACACACAAAAATTCAATAGCTAAGCTCTCTCTCTAAAATATTTATGCCTGCATGTGCCAATGCTGGGGGGCCACAGCCCCCAGCAATGCACTAAGCTCCGCTGTTGGTTGTTGCTATCCAAGTAGTGTTCTAAAGTTGTTAAGTGTATATTGTCAAAAAGTGCTTTCTGTGCTGTTTTTGCTATGCAAAAATTGCTTTGTGTGCTCATTTGTGTAATTACCCATGCATTGCAACAGAGGCATCAATATTCTAGTGGTTCAACATCAATCGTATGAAACATATACCTTTAGGATTCTCGTGCACATCAAGCAGCATTATCGACTTCTTCTTCTTCTTCTTCTTTCTACGCCCTTCCGATCCAAGCTCGCCACCGCCATCAATGGCACACCTGGCTCATAATCCCGAACCTTCCACACCCACACTGCGAATTTTGAGGGTGTTCTTTGCCATTCTTTCAGATTCGCCATCAAACAATAACAACAATGTAGAAAGAATTACCGTATCCACCAAACTTCTCTATGCCCGTGCGGTGCGCTCCGACCACGACCTTTCCTGCCTCGCCTCCATGTTGCACACCCTTTCAGCCCCCACTGGCAGAGGCTGCCGCGGCTGTCACATGCGTCATTTCATTTTGATTCAAGAATCAAGATGGCACAACAATTATCATATAGATAGATTATATACGACATACCAAATGAGGAAGTGGTAACATTGCTCTAAACTATAGAAAGACACCATGCAGATAAAGTGCTATCTCAAGGTTCGTGGTTTGTATGATTGTCACCATGTGTGTTAAAATAATCGGTCATGGGTCTAGTGGTAACCTATTCTTGCATCTCAAATTTCTCTCAACAGACTCCCAGTGAAGAAAATGGCCATACAACATAACTGGTCTAGTACAAGATGACTCAGATAGGCATCATGATATAATAGTTAGGCGCCAAAACTGTATACTTTGAGTATATCACTAACTTTACTTGACAAATAAGAAAAAATATATTAAGATGCACACAGCTGTATGAAATAAGCCACAGCTTCCAGAACAAATATAAAGATGCACACAAATCATGCTTCTCAGCTCCCAGGAGATCTCCGAATCAAGTCGAGATAGGTCATATCATGATTTGTTTACAACACACAACATATATAGTAACCACCAATTAAATTTTAGCTATCTATTATATAGATTGTTCTTTCTTTGTAACAAGTAGCTACTTATCAGCCTGCACTTAAATTTCTCAAGTGTGTGCATGATACCGGAGTAAATTTTTTTGGCGGGTGAAATAGGAGTTTTATTCCATTATGATAGGGTTACAGTCAAGAGGCAAAAGTTCCTCAATACATGGGGGCTCTCTATGTAGCCACACAGCTGCGCTACACTCAGTATGACTGTATAATGCCAGTCGATTTGCTACCCTATTATGTACACGTCTAAGTTTTTGTGGAATAAACTCCCGGTCTTCCATCAACGATTTGATCTCAGCGACTAGGTGCTCGTATGCTGATCTAGCCAAGCTGTTGTAGGTTAAGCTTGCCAATGCCTCAGAAGAGTCTGATTGAACTATAATGGGGCCTTGTGAGTGTTGAGAGGCCAACACCATACCCTGCATTAGTGCGTGGATCTCTGCCTCAAGTGCATCATTACAATTGAATAAGAACCGGTATGCTGCAAAGAACACACTCCCATCATGTCGTCGGAGAATCATACCGGCTGTAGCCGTCCCATCCTGAGCAAGGAAGGACCCATCAATCGAGAGGGCGACCCGATCAGCCGGTGGGGGCGGCCAAGGGCTCGCAGGGGCCGGTCTGTTCGCCGTCGGCCTCGGGTAATCATCAAGCATTGGCATCCTACCCTTGAGAATTTCATCCGTGCTATAATACCTTGCCTGCATAAGCAATTTGATGTAGCTGTCAAGGAATATAACAGTCGCCTCCGGGGGTGGAATATCTTTGCCATGCACCAAGTCCGAGTGCAGCTACCAAATACGCCAAGTGAGCATGATAACCCTATCCCGTTCCACATCAGTACACCCTGCCAAGACGTTCAGTAGCCAATCCTTGCCCGTATCTATCAGCACACTTCTATCAGGGAGCGCCCAGATCACCTCATCAGCTCCCACTGTTTCATAGCATGATGCCATGATCGCAGGAGATAAGGGCATGAAAGCTACTTTCAACTTCAGTACCGTAGAGAGAACAAGTGTCGTGCTTTGACAGATGCCTATACAACTTACATTGATTCGTAGCAAGGGCACCCGCTACAGCCTTCCACGCCATAACCTTCATCTTCTACGGGACCGAGGCATTCCAAATGCAGCACCACACAGGTCGGGCTCCATCGGGGTTGTTACTGGATGCCCCACCTACAAACTCATCATCATGATTGTATGTAGCCAGCCGGTAGGCACCATACCAGTTTGTGACACCCCCGATTCGACCGTGCACTAATCATACACGCAAACGTGCACGATCAAGATTAGAGACTCACGGGATGATATCACAACACAACTCTAGACACAAATTTAACATAAATCTTTATTTTACAAGCCAAGGGTCACGAGGACCCGAATACATAAGTCATACAAGCAATATTATCTGGGTACAGACATAGTTAGTCAAGTTTTGCCTTACGAAGGCTAGCATAACAGTGACAGACTGATCGAAAAGGCGCAGGCCTCCTGCCTGGGGCCTCCGAACTACTCCTGGTCGTCGGGCTCCTCGTAGTAGTAGGAACCTCCGGGGATCTCCGGCTCCTGGGCTCCATCATCTGATCGCAGCAATCGGGTAGGGGAAAAAAGGTAGCAAAGCAACCGTGAGTACTCATCCAAAGTACTCGCAAGACTTACATCAGAATTATGCTAAGTATGCATAGGTATCAAAGGAATTGGGCTATATCTTTGGATTAAACTGCAGAAATGACAGAATAGAGGGGGAGAAGTCTCGCATTACGAAGACTAGCCTCTTGCAGCATCAGAAGAGAGTAGCGAACATAACATATAGTAACAAGCATATAATAGCAACGCCCAGAGATCCTTCCTCGACTACCCTGCGAGAAAGTGATCTCGGAGCAATATAACAGTTTAGCATTAATAAAGTATCCGGTTCTAGTTGTAGTAGATCAGGATACAACTCCGATCGTCCTGTTATCGTGGACACGGCTATTCGAATAGATTACTTCCCTGCAGGGGTGCACCACATTACATGCTCGATTACCTCTGGCCGGACAAATTTGCATGGGTAATGCCCGGCCTCGGATGATCAACATGCCATAGTCCTACCTAGGCTCAACAGAGAGGTCAGCACGCCGGTCTAAATCGTAAGTGCGAAGGGGTCATGGGCCAATCGCCTTAAGCACTCCTGCACGTTGCGTGGACGGCCGGGACCAAGCCAACCTCTGTATACACAGCAGGCATATGCGACTCACCCGGGCGCGTGCCGCTCAACTGTGACGTCTGAGGAGCTTTCGGGAGGAACGTACGACGCCGAGGGCCCATACCATAATCCCGCGTGGTGATTAGTGCGTAAAAGGCCAGCGGCCAACTCAGATCAAATAGCCAAATCCGTTATCATGTTTTAGTAGCTCGCGGAGACGAACAGGGCTCCTGTCGCTCCGACTTGGTAACTAGCGGTTCACGAGAAGGGACCAGTCCCACCTCTCTCCTAGGTGGTCTCTACCTGCCCGGTCGTTCCGCCACAATATCACTCGTGGGTACCCTTGGGGCTGACCCATCTTTAACAATGGGAGCTGTCGGGACTCAGGTCCATCTCGTACTGTATGGTACCACCAACCCTTCAGCCCCGTAATAATATTAAAATGCGATAACGTAAACATATCCGTGATCATCGCCCAGAGTGATCACGGCCCGATGGTAGAGGCCCATGCCACCCTTTGGCTTTGGTAGCATCATTTTATCCCAGTTGAGCCATGCCATTTTTCTTTTCCTCTTCTCCACCCCCACCAATACTGTCGCATCAAACGTGTTAAATCATCGCATACCGATGCCGGCAGGCAGAACACACTCATAACATAGGTGGGGATGGCTTGGATAACTGATTTAATTAGAAGTTCTTTGCTGCCCGATGACATGTACTGCTCGCTCTAGTCCACTAACCTCTTCCGCAATCTCTCTTGCAGTGTCTCAAACCTACCCTTATGCATTCTGCTTTCAGGCACTGGCAACCCCAGATATTTGGGTTCAAAAACTTGTTGCAAAATTCCCAAGATACTCTTCACTTCCTCCGCAGCAGCCTCCAGACAATTATCAGAAAAAAGGATGGAACACTTCTCAGGGTTAATAAGTTGACCCGTTGCCGACGCATAAGTGTTCAACAAACCTTTGACCAAGCTTGCCTGTTGGCTAGATACACGAAAAAACAGCATAGAATCATCCACAAACAAGAGGTGACAAATAACAGGAGCCCCACGGCAAATCTTGACACCTTCCAAACCATCCTCCACCATTGACTTGTTGATGAGAGCAGAAAGCGCATCAGCAACAAATAAAAATAAAAAAAGGGGACAATGGGTCACCTTGGCGGAGGCCCGTCGAGGGGGTGAAGGATTCTAGCAGTTGGTAATTTGGCATTGTACAATGATATTCTTGGAGCAGTCTATGATTCCCATCTTAGGTACTCGTAATAGATGTAGAGATGATGAAAGCTTTTCAAGAATTTACTGAAAGTTACGCCTATGAACTGAACTGAAACAGCAGGTTAATCTCATCCATATCCCGCAGTAAGAAACAACACACAAATTAAATTCAAATCCAAAAATAACTAACAACCAGCTATATCATTAAGATGAAAATTCTAATTCGGCGCAAGCGACGAGGACGGATGACATAAGCCATCTCCCGGATATGCAAGAAGGTGTTTGCAACGGACTCTTCGAGGTTGCTGACCATGCACAGCTACTCGGAGATACATCCGGTCAAAGCAGGCTGTTAGTACGTTGATCAGCGACATCTCGCATTGACGACTGCCCAGCACACCTGCTAGCTGCCGTCCTCGGTTGCTGCTAGGACACACTCATCCAGACTCGCGCTCCATGCATGCCTTCCTCTCGTCCTCCTCCTAGTTGCAGTATTTCTCCAGACACATGATTCGTGCCGTTCGGCAGGTAATCACTCTTCTTCTTCCACCCTGTGTTAATTACCCTTGTACTAGAAACTGTCCTAAGAGTCTCCTCACAAATGACAAGATAATAAAATATCATATATGAACCGTAAATTAATCATTCTGATGTGATAATTTACCTAATCATATGCATGGCAGTGAACCAATCGTACAAAAGTACAAAACTTTCAGGAGGAAGTGTGTCAACAAAACAAACAAAGATATGTGTTTGGGGTGCCTGGCAAAAAAAAAGGAAATTGGTGATTCCATTGTTCTCAAAATAGCATCCTTGAAGTTGTAGCTAAACGTATGAATAGTGTTTTCATTCCAAAAGCTTAGTCTTTCGGTTTCAGTACAACATGACTGTCTTCCTGAAAAACAAAATCAAGCACACACTTAACAATGCCATCTCCTATGTCCTCTCTAGTTTTTCTAAGTCCACATCAACCCAGTCAATAGACTTATCTGCATAAAAACATGGCCATATTTCATATAAAGATGATTGAAAGAAGAAAGCAAAATTCTTGTCGACCGCTGTCAACCCAGAATTGTGGCTTCATGTTCAACTTAAGGTTTGAACCCATCTGAGTCCCCTTCTTGCAAGCAAGGAATTTCAGTTTCCAAACCTACAAACCATAATTCAGTGATACCCATATCCAGAAGATCACATCTCGCCATGAAACTGAATCCCCAAACAAATAATCAATCGCAATGGGGTTGTGCCACAATGGAGGGGTGGAGCAGAGCAGCCGAGGTGACAAGGAGAGACAGAGCTCGAGGGGGAGCTGCATGTCATCATCTTCCTGTCTCCCATCTCCCGCTCTTTGCTACTGGTGACCCATGATGGTGGCATTGGTCATGGAGTGTTGGCCGCCGTTCTGCACTCGGTCCTAGCCTCCTCCGTGATGCATAGGAAAAACAAATCAGGGAGAGATAGGAGAATCAGAGAAGGAGAAAGAGAGGAAAGAGGCATGGGAGAGAGGGGATCTGCCGCCACTGCCATTCATACGCCGCCTGCGCTCCAGCCACCGTCACTCACTGTTCACCAAAGGAATGAGGGGATAGGGAGCCATGGCCGGAGCTCAAGGGACTCGTGGTGAGGTCTGCGATTGGTAACCGCGGAGAGGGGTGAACTGTATTTCTTGGATTGCCTCACCGTGGGTGGGGAAATTGGGCACGACCGTGGGTGAACCAAGTTGGGGAAGACGAATTCGGCCGAGGTTATACCGGCGTGGGGGATGACTACAGGGCTGCCTTCCCCCTGTCAGTGCGGTCCCTCGGGTGACCTGGATCGGCCTGGGACACATGTATCCTAGGAGATTGAGGCACGGTGGCGCGCCTACCAGGGTCGAAGAAGAAGGGATGGCCAGACGTTCAGGTAGCCAAGGCATCGGTCATAGCCATGATTGTGAGGCGGTGGGATTGGCCCGACGGCCACCGGAAGAATCAATGGCAGTTACAGAGGGGCGGTGGCACTCGGGGGCATCTGCTACTAGGAGATCTGCGAGAGAGGGAGACCAGCGCCTTTCGTGAGGTTACTGTAATTGGATTGATCGAGGGTAGAATAAATGGCATGGAGAAAACCGAAGGTGGGAGGGGCATCTGTACGGGAAAAACCGAGAACGCGGGAGGATGGTCGAACGTGGAGAGAGGTCGGAGGTCGGACAAAGGGAACAACGTAAGATGGGAGATGAAACCTTACGTCTTTTTTGGTAGTAGAGATGATGAATATAGGTGCTAATTTGTCATGTCATTATTTTTATTTGTCACCTATAGGTGCTGATTTTATGCTTTGTGTGATGTTTTTGTGTGCTACATGATGATATATGTCACATGTAGGTGCTGATTTATCATTTCATCATGTATATTTGTCAAATATAGGTGCTGATTTTGTGATTTGTGTGCTTTTTTTGTTTGCTAGATGGAGGAGGATGGGAAAGAGGAGGCTAAGGAAGACAATTTGTTTATGGTGCCCACCCACGCCGAATCTGACGGGTTTGAAGAAGGTGAAGAAGAAGACCTAGAAGGTGATGCTACATCCGAGGAGGATTGTCTAGGTCTTGGTCCTACGTCTAAGGAGCAACAAATTGTGGTTCTTAGTTCTGGGGAGGGTGAAGGGATAGGAAGGCAATGTTATAAGGCCAAGAGGTCGAGTTCCTTGCAGGGAGAAGTCAAAAGGTTTGGACCTTTTTTGAGAAGGTACAAGTGACATCAGAGGAGACCGGTGGTGAAGGCACAGTGCTTTCATTGCTTCAATCAATATGCATATTGTTGGGAAACGTAGTAGAAAACAAAAAAATAATCGCGCCTACGCACAACCAGGATCAATATGAAGATGCATAACGGGTTGTGATCATGATCGTTACCGTCACCGAGTTGCGGTGGAAGAAGAACGTGCCGGTGTAGATCGTACTTGGGAGTCCCACGAACCGTCGATGACAATCCCTTGAACAGCCCCTCAAACCGAAGACCGAAAGCACGGCCTCTCTACTTGGTTGTAAGCGTGCAGCCTTCACGATCCGGCAGCGCTTCGCCGTCCAGAGCTAATCATCGCCGGAGAATTAGAGGGAGGAGATTAGAACCACACTGGGCTTCTAATTATGAGGATTAGAGAATTGGGCTAGCTCTAATTAGTCAACTAGGACTAACTAGAACTAGAACTAGAGGGACAAGAGGAGGCTCCAAACTTGTGTATTCAAAAGAGCACCAATCCTCAAGTATATATAGGTTAGAAGGGAGAGGGAGGGCTGCCACCAAGGAGGAAGGAGTCCTCCTTGGTGTGCCAACCAGGGGAGGAGGAGTCTGACTCCTCCCCTACCCCAATTCGGCCTCCTTCCTTAGGGAAGTGAGGCGCCTCCCCAATTGGGCCTTGGTGGCCAAGTTGCCTTCCACCGCATGGCCTTTTTAGGCCTGTTGATATTAAATTAAATATAAAATTGTCCTAAATACTTTCAGACCATTTTATATATAATTTAACATCTCCAGAAACATTTTCGACCTATATATATATTTATCGGTAATACCAGGTATTACCCGATATTCACCGAAACCCTTCCGGTGACCCCGAAACGCTTCCGGATCCTCTCGGAACTATTCCGAATATTAATGAAACAATTCCAAAAATATATTATCATCACTCCCGTCCTACTAATACTCAACAGATCATGATTGCCTTAAGCTTGTGACCCCATAGGTTCGGTAACCCATAGACATGAACGAAACCCCTTCGTTCAATGACCGACAGCGGAACCGTGGACGTCCATATCGGTCCCTATGAGCACACGAATGATATTTGAGTGAACCTTTGGTTATCATGTGATGTTCCCTTTGCTTCGCGATAATTCACAAAACCTGGGATGCATCGGTATCCTCCTCAGTCATCACATGCTCACTATACCGATATCCTCGTTACCGGTTTTGTTCTTCTTTCTCATTATCGTCTTCCGGCATCCCCGTGATGAAGTCACCTATGTCTGGCCAGACGATGATGAATGCCATCACATCGAGAGGGCCCTAAAAATATCTCTCCATCGCCAGAGGAGCAAATCCCACTCTCGAGCTATCCGGTCACTTGTCAAACTTTCCGATGAACCCGTAAGTTGTCGTTATGATCACCGTGTTACAGGTGACGTTTGAGCAACCCCAAAGCCCACCGTACGGTAAGAAGTGACCACGATAGTCTCATGGTCTAAGGAGCAAGATCACGTGTTAACACTCCGTGTTATTACAATTGAATACAAACGATATTAGTTCAATTCACAACAGACAAGTTTTGGGTCGATTCAATATGATCGTTCTTCCAACGTCATAATTTCAATGTTGTTTTAGGACTATCGTTACACTTAACGATATCCTAAGATCCAGAAAATGTGATCACCAACAACACTTGAGCTAGTCCTAGAGGCAAGACTAGGAACCTTTTATTTAACCGTTTATCATTCCACACGTGCATATGAGTTTTCTACTGAATCACATATTCTAGGATCATAGCAGTTATAGCATAGAATGTAAACTCTTTAATTATGAACATGGAAATATAATAATACAAATATTATTGCCTCTAGGGCATATTTCCAACAGTCTCCCACTTGCACTAGAGTCAATAATCTAGTTAGCACTTTTAACTTTTACACCAATGGCAATCTGGTGTCAGTCCATGCTTTGCTTGTGGTATGGACTTCGTCCTATCGAATCTGACAACTTTAGATCCGTGTGTATCATTTGTATTTCAATGCATCTGTCATGCTTTCACATAAATCCATAATTTGTGTGAAACTGGCTTTGTATGTATTGAATCACTGGCAGGAACTATGATTCCTTAAACTGAGCTATGGAACCACCATTAAGAATAGTGTTCCATTGGCACAATTATCTAGGAATCATACCAAGCTCATAAATGAACTTTTGATTCATCACCCTCTATTGTTACTTCTAAGTGACAATGTACTTAGCCTTCTGTTGTAGAATTCACCACAGTAATCTTTTCGACCAATTCCAACTTACTGTGCCACCATAAATCATTTAATTTAAATCAAAAATCGCTTGGAGCACTGATGAAGATTTTATCGATGTACTACTTACAATGAGCCTATATTGATGTAACTCTTTACAACAATCTCTTCATTTTCTCCACATACGAGAAATATGTCGTTAGTTCTTAACGACATTTTCACTGTTGTCCTATGATCAACAATTTGACCATTCTGGTAACTTTACTCACAACTTACTTGGAGTACTGGACATATCTGGTTATTTACATACCATGGAATTAACACAAGTGTGATTGAAATCATGTATTTCTCTCATCAGTATTTTAGAACACCGACTCTTGCTTAAAATTCCTTCCATGTGACTTTGTCAAGAAACTCTTCTTGGCGTTTTTCTTACTAAACTGCTTTAGTATTCTGTCAATATGTATTTTGGCTAAGCCCGATTAGACACTACCATCTCCATGGATCATTATGCCTAATACCAGGACTATATATTGCCTAATTACTTTACTGAAAACCTAGTTTCAATAAAGTCTTACTCTGTGTCAACAAATTTCCAATCAACAATATGTCATGCACATATAGTGTTCAGAAATATTATTATGCCCCCACTTACTTTCTTGTAAATACAAGCATCTTCTCTTTCCTCGACGATATCAAATTATTTGACCATTTCATCAGGACAAAGATTCCAACTCCACTATGCTTGCTTCAGATTTGCATACTTACTAGCATCCTCTGGATCAACAAAATTAACTTGGGCCGTATCAAATATACAACCTTGATTCTATTTCCATCTCATGGAAATCATTTTGACATCCATCTGTTATATCTCATAACTGAAATATTTAGTAATTGCTAGTTTAATCCGAACCGACTTTAAGTGTTATTATGATAAGACAATCTCGTCATAATCAACTCCTTGATATTGTCATAAACTATTTGCAACAAGTCAAGCATTATAAAACAATTTTATCTTTGTCAATCCATAGATCCATCACTACACTTTAGACTTTAAGTCTTTCAGAGGGTCCATCAAGTTCTAAACTTGAATTATGTGTATGGATACTATCTCGGATTATTTTGGCATATAGCCAATTCTGGAGTCAGGGCCCATCAATGCTTCTCTGCGTATTATAGGTTCATTGTTTGTTCAACAGTATTTCGTCTGCACACCCTGAAGGTCTATACGAAATTTTCAACCTATATAGTTCAGCTGCATATTCGACTGAAGTCTCCATATCTCATGTAGAGGCGCCCGTATCAGTCGTGGTAAGAAATTCTAGAATCAATTCTATTTTTTCTTTTCTTTGACCTGATCACGAAGATTCTGCAATCTTGTCGATTTGCACTGTCCACTAGTACAAAACAGGGCATTAGTCCCGGTTCCAGAGGGCCTTTAGACCCGGTTCTGGAACCGGGACAAAACGATTGGGACAAATGCCTAAAACCTTTAGTCCCGGTTGGCCTACGAACCGGGACCAAAGGTGCTCCACGTGGCCGCTGTGGGACGCGCAGGCAGGAGGACCTTTAGTCCCGGTTGGTAACACCAACCGGGACTAAAGGGTCTCCACGTGGCCGCTGCGCAGCACTCAGGCAGGAGGACCTTTAGTCCCGGTTGGTAACACTAACCGGGACCAAAAGGCAGCCACGCGTCAGCAGCTCGCAGGCGCTGGGGTTTTTGTTTTTTTTTAAAGGGGGGGTTTAGGGGTTTTGGAGGGTTTAGGGGTTTCATATTGTGTTAGCTAGCTAATAGAGAGAAGTGACCTCTCTTTCTCCGTGCTTGGTCGACGCTAGCTACTACATATAGAGAGAACTCGACGCTAGCTAGTAAGCAATGAAGGAAACATTAATTACACAACATCGTCATGCATGATCAATATATAGAGAGAAGTGACCTCTCTTTCTCCGTGCTTGTTGGTCAAACAACTTCGTATATCTATTCGACGCTACTACAGATAGTACACGTTGATGCATATATCTATTCAACAGGTTTGCAATTCCCGATGGCATTTTCCGTCTTTAGGAATGACGTGGTCAACAAAGAATCCCGCCAACTCCTCTTGAATTGCGCGTAGGCGATCAGCTGGTAGGAGTACGTTCCACTTCTGCCAGGTCTAATTTAAAGAAGGGGGGTCAATATATATATATATATGAATGAAATCAACACAATTGATGGTGATAAAATAAAATTATGAATATTGTTTTTCGTACTTCAAATTGTTGTTTATTGAAGCCCCTCTCGGTGGTCTTTTGGTGAATGAACTCGCAAACGTAGTATCCATATAACTGAGTTCCGGGTTCCTGCCACATGCACTTTACGAGAATAGAGTTCAATCAAAATGATAATCAACCATGATAATGGTATTGAAACTAGAATCAATGAGAGATGTGCGGAACTAGCTAGTACTACTTACTCTGGGTTGTTTAAATCGCAGCTCCGGTCTCCATTCACCCTGAACTTGCGTGATGAACTTTTTCCAAACCCTGCCCGGCAAAGAAAATGATTACTTGATATCAGGAAATGAACGAAAGTTGCCGATATAGTGCGATAATGATTGAACTTACTTCTGGAGCATTTCAATCATGTCTGCATACTCCGTAGCCTCTTTACGTCTCGAGTCCAAGACAGTTACTGCTCCCTCGTCAAGCTGAATGGCTAGCAGAATAAAGTGGAAACTGCGCGCGCATAACTCATCAATTACACTTAACCTCGAGTCAGCGAAACGGAATATGCAGAAGACAGTAACACTCACTTGAAGTTGTAAGGAAAGAGTATTTCCCTTTTGTTTTGGTGTCGAAGGAACGAGCTGAGCAAGATTTTCTCAGTCTCCTCGGGGATCTTCTGTACCGACCATTCATTTACGATATTTGGGTTAATGAACCCAATGTCATAGATTTGTCCTTTTTTAAATTCGACGATCTTCAATCTGCATAATATAGTGAGGATAATTATATACATGCAATGAATGAGCTGAGCTAGAGACTTAATTACAGAAATAATACTTACAGACAATAACAAGCCACGAGACTTTTGTCGAGGGCGGTTTGATTGTATAACTGAAAGAGTTCACCAAATTCAACGAAGATCGAGTCGACTCCAACGAACTCGTGCTCATCCTTAATTCCCACCAAGATACTGCCCGTCCCATCCTTGCAGGTTTCCAAGTACCATTTATGTAATGTTCACATCATCGTTGGTAGATCTTGTTCCAGATCATCACTTCTGACGAGACGCTTCCCGTGCTGGTATTTAAAGGTGTCTACCGGCTTAGCGATTTCAAAATGTACATCATCACCTAGGTAATCACTAGGACTGAAACCAGGAGCAACGGCCGCTACCCCCGGGGTATCGGTAAACACCTTGAGCGGGGGGCACGATTGCTTTTCCTGTTCGCCGAGCTGGGGAATTGTTTTCCCACTTCTTGCACCAGTACTGCTACTTCTCGACCGACTCTTAGCTTTGTCATATGTCTTTGCAATAATGCGGTCATAGTTTGATAGCAGCGGAGGCGGAGGTGGTCGCGTAAGGGCATCCAAAGTGCGATTCGCCTTTACCGGATCTATTTTTTCCTTCGGAGGTGGAACTTTCCGTGCAAAATGGGCCTGCACTTCGGCAGCACTGATGTCCTTGTTTTCCTCGTCAGTCCTCTCATATGGTAACTTTGGAGGAACCCTGAGGCTTGGACCATATTTGAATTTCTTCCCGCCTTTTGTACTGCTAGCCGCCAGAGCGGCGGCGGCTCTCTTCCGCTGTTGCTGACGAGTCGGAGTTCGCTGACGCGGCGGAGGCAGCTGCGGCGGCGGAGACGGCTGACGCGCCGGAGATAGCTGAGGCGGAGGAGGATTCTGCTGAGGGGCCTCCTCCGTTAGAGTCCACTGAGGCGGCGGAGACGGATGACGCGCCGGAGACGACTCAGGCAGCGGAGATAGCACAACTGGACTGTGAGGAGGAGTCTGCTGAGGATCCGGCTGCGTCTGCTGAGGCGGCGTCCAGTTTGGAAGCTTGATGTACTCCTTTCTCCATAGACAGGTACTCCTTAAGGCATTTTCCAGAAGATCCTCCCCTTCACCTGTAGGGTAGTCAAGCTCCAGCCCCTCAAATCCCGCCATTATCTCATCCACCGTGACAATAGCATAGCCATGTGGAATCGGATGGCAATGGAAAGTTCCCTCAGTTCGAGGAGGTAAAACAGAGCCAACCGCCGCCTTCAAGGTCAGGTTCTGGCATTTCGCCATTAGCACACAATGTTCAGTCTCCGTGATATTATCCACGGGGTAGCGAGGAGCCGTGATATCAGGCTGAAGGAGCTCCGTGGAAGCCACGCTGCTTCTCCGCTGAGATGGTGGGGTAGCTTCTGGGGCAGTGTCGAAGGAAGGATCTTCGTGCCGCTGAGATGCTTGGCCGGTAGCTCGATGGCTCTCAAGTTCCTCTAGTTTCGCTAATCTTGCATTGATCTTCTGCATTTCGCTTGCTTCCGCTTTCTTCTTTCTCTGTCGGCTTCCATAATCACCGCTGTCGGGAAACCCATCCTTCCACGGAATGGAGCCTGATGTGCCTCGTGTTCGTCCAGGGTGTTCAGGATTCCCGAGGGCATGTGTTAGCTCGTCATTCTCTCTGTCGGGATGTAACCTCCCTTCCTGCGCTGCCTGGATTGCTTCCTGAAGCTTCTTGACGGGTATTGCAAGTTGAGCTTTCGTCCAAACACACTCCCCTGTGTCTGGGTCCAAAGTTCCCCCAACCCCGAGGAACCAAGTCCTTGACCGATCTGGCCAGTGCAATGTCGTTGGTTGGACCCCTTTAGCAAGCAGGTCTTGCTCAGCTTTGTCCCACGTAGGCCGGGCTTTGCTGTAGCCACCTGACCCCGTAACATGGTGATACTTCTTCTTTGCAGCATTCAGCTTATTTGTCGCTGACCTTTGCTTGCCCTTGTCCGATTTCTTGTAGGCCACAAATGCAGGCCAGTGATCTTTTATCTTCTCATATGCACCGGTGAATTCTGGAGTCTTGTCTTTCACGACAAACTTTTTGTTCAAATCTTTCTTCCAGTTCTTGAATAGTTTTGCCATCTTCTTAAGAGCAAACGCCATGTCCTTATTCGGATCCGCCTCTGGCGGTAGGCTGAAATTTGTCATCAGCGAGGTCCAAAGATCATCTTTCTGTCTATCTTGGACATAAGAAACTTCAGGGTCCTTCTTCTTATTCCATTCTTGGATGCTGATCGGGACGCGGTCCCTAACAACCACTCCGCACTGATGTATAAATGTGTCCCTGCTCCGCTTGGGAGCAATCGGTTGGCCATCTCGACCGACTTCTTCGATCGTGAACCTTTCATCCTGGCGCAACCTTTTCTTCGGGCCTCGTCTCCTTACGGAAGTTTGGCTCGATCCGGAGGGCTAATTAAAAGAAGAAAGAAGCGTTAATATATGTACATACAAAACAATTAATGCATCAAGTCAGCAGAGGCTTAGTTAATATATGTATATATACCTCGCCGGACTTTGCAACAGTTAAGGCTCCCTCCTCTGTTCGGTCACCGGAGCCGTCATGATCTCCTTGCTCCTCCGTTCGGTCACCGGAGCCGTCATGATCTCCTTCCTCCTCCACTCGATCACCGGAGCCGTCATGATCTCCTTCCTCACCATCGGTGTCATTGAGAAACGACAAGGGATCACCTGCGTCGCAGATTATATCCCCCAACAACTCTTCTTTTTCAAAGTCTCTGTCCATAGTTTCTGCAAATGTTACAACATGGCAATATACAACCATGAGAGATGGATTAGTGGCAAACATAGACCTAGCTAATCACAACAAGGAATCATATGCATATATGAGCAATGGATTAGTCGCAAACATCATGCAAAGTTATCGGGGGTTATACTTTGCGGACCGCCTCTCTCATGCATGTCCGACGTCCCCCCTCATGTCGAAGTTATCGGGGTTATACTTTCAGGAGAGGACACTTTACAAAACATAATCGCTATGCAGGAGATCGAACTATCCATTCTACCACATTGACCTATGCCGGCCGCCTACCGAATAAATAAAGTCCCTTCGGTTCACTGAGGTAAGACCGGTGAATTAGACGCCAATATATAGTATTATACATAACAATTACGGGTAGGGGCGGGAGGGGGTAGATCGACATCCAGGAATACATCTTTTTTTTGCTATGATATACATATACATCTACATACTAAAGTATACATACATACATATACATCTAGGGTAGGAGATCTCCTACATATACAAACGGGTAGGGGCGGGAGGGGTAGGAGATCGACAACGCTCTTTCTTCTAGGGTTTGGGTGGCCTCCAGATCGGTTGGTCGGGCGAGCAGACCGGTAGTAAATTTTGAATATATGAGTTGTTACTCCCTCTCTCCCATAATTAACCTTAGTAAATTTCATTATCATCTTGCCCATTTAGTAAAGTTGCCTCTCCCCGATTTAGGCAAAGTAAAACTTAGTAAGATCATCATGCCCATTTAGTAAAGTTGCCTCTCCCTGATATAGAAAAACAATATGCATACATCCATGGATCATCCATACATCATTGCTCATATATTCAAACTTAATATGAGTTTTAGCAAGATCATCATGAACAAAAATTTCTATGAACAAAAAAAATTTCTATGTACAAAAAAAAATTGTATGAACAAAAACAATCATGAACATTTAGTAAAGTTGGCTCTCCCCGATTTAGGCAAAGTAAAACTCAGTAAACTTAATATGAGTTTTAGCAAGATCATCATGAACTTAGTAAACTTAGTAAACTTAATATGAACAAGAAAAGCTTACATCAATGGACAAAAAAATTCTATGAACAAAAAAAAGCATACATCAATGCATACATCCATGGATCATCCATACATCTGCATATACATACATACACCATCCATACATACATCAATGGACAAAAAAAATTCTATGAACAAAAAAAAGCAGAGCAGGGGCGGCGGCGCGGCAAGCAGAGCAGCTGGGACGGCGGCGGCGGTGGCGTCGGGGCAGGACAGGGGCGGGGGGAAGGGGGGGCTCACTGGGGGCGGCGTCGGGGCAGGGGCAGGGGAGCAGCGGCATCGGGGCAGGGCAGGGGCGCGGGGAGCGGCGCCGGCGTCGAGGCAGGGCGCGCGTTGGGGCAGAGGGCGTCGAGGGCGTCGGCGAGGGCGTCGACGGCGAGGTGGAGCAGCCTGACGGCGAGGGCGTCGACGGCGAGCTCGGGCAGCCTGGCGGCGTCGTCGGGGGAACTGCAGATGGGGATTGGAAATTTCACAAGTGTTGGCTTATATAGCCCCACCTTTAGTCCCGGTTGGTGGCTGCAACCGGGACTAAAGGCCCCCCTTTAGTCCCCATTGCAGCCACCAACCAGGACTAAAGGTCATTTTCAGCAGCGCAAAGGGCGGGAAGCAGAGCCGTTTAGTCCCGGTTGGTGGCTCGGACCGGGACTAAAGGGGGGCCTTTAGTCCCGGTTGGTGCCACCAACCGGGACTAAAGGGCTGCGGCTGGCACGGCGTCGGGCGGGTGGATGTTTAGTCCCACCTCGCTAGCTGAGAGGCCTCGATAGTGGTTTATAAGCGCGGCTGCGCCAGCCCTGTCGAGCTCCTCTCTTATGCAGGCCTACGGGCCTAAACGTACCACCTCTGCCTGTGGCCTACTGGGCCTGCTACGGGCCTGCATCCTGGCCCAACTAGCGTGTTGGGTTTCTAGTCGTATGCAGGCCGTGGTGGCCCAGTAGGTGGCATTTTTAATTTTTTTAATTTTTAGTCCCGGTTTGTGGTAGCAACCAGGACTAAAGGTCTTTTCCAGTATTTTTGTTTTGTTTTTTGCTTTATTTATTTTCTTTTGTTTCTACTTACAGCTAAATACTTAGAGTTTTTGAGTGATTCTTTTTGCTTTTGGTCACAAAAAATTATAAACTTTCTGTTTGTGCCAGCAGTTTTCAAATTTGAATAGTTTAAATTTGAATTCTTTGAAATTTGTGTGAATCACTAGTTTGTGAATAACTTTACTTCAAAAATAGATTTTTGAGTGATTCTTTTTCCTGCTGTTTAATATTAGTGTGTTTTATCATTATATTCAATTTGGTAATTTTTAGGTTATTTTAAATGGGTGGTTTAGTAAAAAACAGATTTTGTTATTTTAGTTTGCTATTAAAGTTTCTAACAAAAAATACTTTATGAAAACTTCTTTTTGCTATTAAAGTTTTGAACAAAAAATACTTTGATAATTTTAGTTGCATAAATTTTATATAATTTTAGTTTCAAAAATACTTTTATAATAACTAGAGGTTTATAAAAGCTTTTTAGTTGATTCTTTTTGCTCTTGAAGAATATTATAGTTTTGTTTTAGTTGATCATAACAAAAAAAAATAATTGATTCTTTTTAGTTCATTCATTTTGCTATTAGAGTTTTATAAAAGCTTTTTAGTTCATTCTTTTCATGCATTTAATCTTTTTTTTGAGCTAAATGACCCTGAAATTGAAAAGCACTACAAATGAACTCTGAAAAGGTTGAAAGTTGGCATGGTATCATCATTTCACCCACATAGCATGTGCTAAAAAGTTGAGAGGGTTATGGCAAAAACTGGATGCACTTCGTGTACAAAATGGACCCTGAAATTGAAAAGCAGTACAAATGAACTCTGAAAAGGACGAAAACTCATATGTTACAAAAGGCATTTCATTTCTTGACATGTAACTGCAGTGATATTCTAGATCAAAGCCATCATCAGAATAGTTGTGGAGAGAAAGTCTTCACTTTTTCTTCGCGCGTGTCCCTTGCTTATTGCGCCGTAACCATGGATAACATTCATCGTTTAACAGGGTGCTTGGGTCAGCCTTCACTTTGAAGGGAGGAATTTCATGAAACTTTTCATAATCTTCAGACATGTCTGTCTTGCCCTCCACTCCCACGATGTCTCTTTTCCCTGAAAGAACTATGTGGCGCTTTGGCTCATCGTATGATGTATTCGCTTCCTTATCTTTTCTTTTTCTCGGTTTGGTAGACATGTCCTTCACATAGAAAACCTGCGCCACATCATTGGCTAGGACGAATGGTTCGTCTGTGTACCCAAGATTGTTGAGATCCACTATTGTCATTCCGTACTGCGGGTCTACCTGTACCCCGCCTCCTGACCGATTGACCCATTTGCACCGAAACAAAGGGACCTTAAAATCATGTCCATAGTCAAGTTCCCATATGTCCACTATGTAACCATAATATGTGTCCTTTCCCCTGTTTGTTGCTGCATCAAAGCGGACACCACTGTTTTGGTTGGTGCTCTTTTGATCTTGGGCGATCGTGTAAAATGTATTCCCATTTATCTCGTACCCTTGGTAAGTCAATATAGTCGAAGATGGTGTCCTGGCCAACGACTACAGCTCATCTCCAACAATGTTGTTACCCATGAGATGTGTTTGCAACCAACTACCGAAAGTCCTGATGTGTTCACATGTAATCCAGTCGTCACACTGCTCCGGGTGTTTGGAGCGCAGAAAATTCTTGTGTTCATTGACATACGGGGTCACCAAGGTAGAATTCTGTAGAACTGTGTAGTGTGCTTGAGCCCAAGAATGCCCGTCCCTACATATTATTGCATCCGCTCCTAGCGTGCCTTTTCCAGTCAGTCTCCCCTTATACCGCGATTGAGGGAGACCAATCGGCTTAAGGTCAGGAATAAAGTCAACGCAAAACCCAATGACCTCCTCTGTTTGATGGCCCATGGAGATGCTTCCTTCTGGCCTAGCACGGTTACGAACATATTTCTTTAAGACTCCCATGAACCTCTCAAAGGGGAACATATTGTGTAGAAATACAGGACCGAGAATGGCAATCTCGTCGACTAGATGAACTAGGACGTGCGTCATGATATTGAAGAAGGATGGTGGGAACACCAGCTCGAAACTGACAAGACAATGCACCAAATCATTCTTTAACCTTGGTAGGATATCTGGATCGATTACCTTCTGACAGATTGCATTGAGGAATGCACATAGCTTCACAATGGCTAATCGAACGTTTTCCGGTAGAAGCCCCCTCAATGCAACCGGAAGCAGTTGCGTCCTAATCACGTGGCAGTCATGAGACTTTAGGTTCTGGAACTTTTTCTCTGCCATATTTATTATTCCCTTTATATTCGACGAGAAGCCAGACGGGACCTTCATACTGAGCAGGCATTCAAAGAAGATTTCCTTCTCTTCTTTGGTAAGAGCGTAGCTGGCAGGACCTTCATACTGCTTTGGATGCATGCCGTCTTTTTCGTGCACACGTTGCTGGTCCTCCCGTGCCTCCGGTGTATCTTTTGTCTTCCCATACACGCCCAAGAAGCCTAGCAGGTTCATGCAAAGATTCTTCGTCACGTGCATCACGTCGATTGCAGAGCGGACCTCTAGGTCTTTCCAATAGGGTAGGTCCCAAAATATAGATTTCTTCTTCCACATGGGTGCGCGTCCCACAGCGTCATTCGGAACAGATTGTCCGCCAGGACCCTTTCCAAAGATTACTTGTAAATCCTTGACCATATCAAGTATGTGATAACCAGTACGGAGGGCGGGCTTCTTCCGGTGATCTGCCTCACATTTGAAATGCTTGCCTTTCTTTCGACATTGATGGTTGGTCGGAAGAAATCGACGATGTCCCAGGTACACATTCTTCCTGCATTTCTCCAAATATATACTTTCGGTGTCATCTAAACAGTGCGTGCATGCGTGGTATCCCTTGTTTGTCTGTCCTGAAAGGTTACTAAGAGCAGGCCAATCATTGATGGTTACAAACAGCAACCCATGTAGGTCAAATTCCTTCTGTTTGTGCTCATCCCACACACGTACACCTTCTCCATTCCACAGCTGCAAAAGTTCTTCAACTAATGGCCTTAGGTACACATCAATGTCGTTGCCGGGTTGCTTAGGGCCTTGGATGAGCACTGGCATCATAATGAACTTCCGCTTCATGCACAACCAAGGAGGAAGGTTATAGATACATAGAGTCACGGGCCAGGTGCTATGATTGCTGCTCTGCTCCCCAAAAGGATTAATGCCATCTGCACTAAAACCAAACCATACGTTCCTTGCGTCACCTACAAAGTCCCCCCACCTTCTCTCGATTTTTCTCCACTGCGACCCGTCAGCGGGTGCTCTCAACTTCCCGTCTTTCTTACGGTATTCTTTGTGCCATCGCATCAACTTGTCATGCTCTTTGTTTCTGAATAGACGTTTCAGCCGTGGTATTATAGAAGCATACCACATCACCTTGGCAAGAACCCTCTTCCTGGGGTGCTCGCCCTCAACATCACCAGGGTCATCTCGTCTGATCTTATACCGCAATGCACCTCATACCGGGCATGCGTTCAAATCCTCGTACTCACCGCGGTAGAGGATGCAATCATTAGGGCATGCATGTATCTTCTGCACCTCCAATCCTAGAGGGCATAGAACCTTCTTTGCTTCTTACGTACTGTCGGGCAATTTGTTATCCTTTGGGAGCTTCTTCTTCATTATTTTCAGTAGCTTTCCAAATCCGTTGTCAGATACACCATTGTCTGCCTTCCGTTTTAGCAATTCCAGTGTGGTACCGAGCTTTGTGTTGTCATCTTCGCAATTTGGGTACAACCCTTTTTTGTGATCCTCTAACATGAGATCGAACTTCATCTTCTCCCTTTCACTTTGGCATTGTCTCTTTGCATCAACAATGACCCAGCGAAGATCATCATCGGGCACATCGTCTGGGTCCTCTTGATCTTCAGCTTCCCCCGTTGCAGTATCACCGTATTCAGGGGGATAGTTGTCATCATCCTCTTCTTCTTCGTTGTCTTCCATCATAACCCCTCTTTCTCCGTGCTTGGTCCAAACATTATAGTGTGGCATGAAACCCTTCTCAAGCAGGTGGACGTGAAGGGTTTTCAAGTTAGAGTAATCCTTCGTATTCTCACAGACAAGGCATGGACAATACATAAAACCATTCTGCTTCTTTGCCTCAGCCACTTCGAGAAATTTATGCAGGCCCTCAAGATACTCGGAGGTGCGTCGGTCACCGTACATCCATTGCCGGTTCATATGCGTGCATTATATAATTAAGTGTATCAAAAACCATTACAGAACATCATGAATAGAGAAGTGACTAAATTAATACAAGTTCATCATCACATTAAAACCAAAGTACAGTAGTGATCAAATTTTATTACTGAAAAAAAATACATAAAGTTCATGCATATATAGTTCTCATAGAACAACATATAGCTCTCTAGAGCATCTAATTAAAACATACATTGAAACTATGAAAAACAACAACAAATGTGATCATAATCGCAACTAAGGTAACAATTGATCCAACGGCATAATGATACCAAGCCTCATTATGAATGGCATATTTTCTAATCTTTCTAATCCTCAAGCGCATTGCATCCATCTTGATCTTGTGATCATCGACGACATCGGCAACATGCAACTCCAATTCCATCTTCTCCTCCTCAATTCTTTTCAATTTTTTCTTCAAGTAATTGTTTTCTTTTTCAACTAAATTTAACCTCTCGACAAGAGGGTTGGTTGGAATTTTCGGTTCACATACCTCCTAGATAAAAACATCTATGTCACGTTGGTCGGCATAATTGTCATAAACACTAAATGAAACAAATCATAATAAAAGATAATATACCACATCCGAATCATAGACAGGACGAGGGCCGACGGGGGCGGATACCAAAGTCATGGCACTATATAATAACAAACAATTATAAAAGTAAGAAAATTATACAAGTATCTATCTAAATCATAAAAGTAAGAATTTTTTTTCTTTTAAAAAGAAGATAAGAACAAGAGGCTCACCACGGTAGTGCCGGCGACGAGATCGGCGCGGGCGATCGACGGCGGTGAGGACGGGGACGAGGACGGCACCCTACACATGTGCAGACTCTAAGAAGTTAATTTCAGCTCAAATTGTGCATCTAAATCAAAAGAACTCCCACATACACTCCTCCACTAAAACCCACAAACCACTCTACTTCTAGAGCATTTGAAATGAGCTAAACTAGCAGTGAGAGATGAAACGATGAAGTTGCTAACCTTTTTAGAACACTTGGATAGTTGGTGCACCGCCAAACCTAGAGAAATCTTGGGCAAAATGGAGCTTGGAGGTCGAGCTTGCAGAGGAGAGAAAGCTTAAGTGTTGCTCGGGCATTTCATCGAACACCTCATGTGCATAGGAGGTGAGAACAGAGAGTAGCACACACCCTTCACACGCTGGCCGGCCAAAAAACAGAGGAGTGAGCGGCGGGGGCAGGGGTATATATAGGCATTTTATCAGTCCCGGTTCGTGGCTAGAACCGGTACTGAAGACAGACCTTTGGTCCCGGTTCTAGACACGAACCGGGACTAAAGGGGTTGCGCCAGGAGCCAGGACCTTTAGTCCCGGTTGGTAGCTGGAACCGGGACTAAAGGTCCCAGACGAACCGGGACTGATGCCCGCCGAGGCCGGCCGGTTCCCTGGCCGCTCGAACCGGGACTGATGCACCCATTAGTCCCGGTTCGTAACTCGACCGGGTCTAAAGCTCTGATCTGGCCAGGATCAAAGCCCTGTTTTCTACTAGTGTGTCCTCCAACTTATTCTTTTGCAGAAAACATTTTCTTCAAAATTTCCGCATTCTCTAGCAAAACACTTTCGCTTTTGTGTAGTGATAGAGTAATACCCAACCATTTGGGATACCCTACAAAGTAGCATTTATTTCAATAAATTTGATGGCGCTCTTTTAGTGTAAAAGCCACAGTCTCTAAAGCATCACATTAAAAAGTATATTGGCAAAATAATTAATGTCATCTTTGATCGCACCATGTAATACATAGCTTGATTACATCTACTCAAAAACACTCTACTCTTAGTAGTGTTTCTAGGAGGTGCAAGCTATAAAATATTTTTCACAGCTCATCAGATATTCGCTAAATTTGTAACTCAAATATCCTTTTCTGCAATCCAATTGTATAAACATAATTTTCTTGTTACAATAATTACTACTTCATTCTGAATATATTTTTTGAAACATTTCAAAAAGATCCAGATTTATGTCTCAATTAGTAAATATAAATATCTACTTGAGTCATCCTTGAAGATAGATAAATCCACTGCTTGCAACAACACTTATTGGACTACATACATCAATATGCATATTTCCAATTATTTTGTTGCTCGTTCTTTATGGCCTGTGAACGGTACTTTAGTTTACTTCACTATTTGGACGAAAGTTGCAAGTATCAGATGATTAGTAATCATGTGACTCCAAAATCCATCACTATGGAATTTCTCCATGCGGGTTTCTCCAATGTGACTAAATGCAGTGCCACACATATGTGGCATTCTTTTAGTCTTGTGACATTTAGCATCAGTGTTATGGATGTTCAATTCTATCATCAATATTCATAACTTACATCCTATTCACAATAGGAGTATGGCCCTTTTGTCCATTACATCGAACAACTATTGTTCTCTTATGAACAACCTCCTTGCAACTTCTATGCAATGGGCTAGAGTGTACGAAACTCTTAAAATGAATTATGACAATAAATTTAGAGGTAATATGTTGATGAAAAAGTATCATAACTTTTACAAAATTTTCAACACATATTTTAACCTCATTAATTTGTTGGTCATTAGGCCGTAGTAATTCTTGCATCAATTCGCAACAACATGCAATTGAGTCGGTATCCTTGTGATCAACTTTTAACCACAATTCCCGAAAAAATTAGTGTTTAACAATTTAATCACAATTCTCAAGAATCACGCTTTACTTGACCGACTTTCTCTACATCTTATAACTTGTATGACATTCATACCTGAGCTGGACATTCCAGTCTTCTTTTCTTTCTGCCTCTAAACTTTTTATAGTTTTACTTTTAATATTTCTCCCACTCAACAGAAGAATCATCTAATTTTTAAGAGTGGCATGATCCCCGAACTTTCCTAGGCATGTAAGTCTCATTACATCCTTTGGTTTTGTTCTTTCTCTTTAAGTTCTCACCATCAAATCATGACTGGTGTTCTTCCGGATCTTCACATTTTTGTCTCAAACATAGTTGAACGCTTCACTAGAACTTGCAAACAAAACACTTCTTTAGATATCATATATCTTTTAACCTTTGTTTGTTTTTGAAAACAATTTTCAGTTCCAAGAATATCACATAACTATACCAAACATTTTGAAGTTTGGGTTTCTCGGAAGCAAGCAGACTATAATGTAATTCTTAGCCTTTTGGATCGAAAGACATAAGTTTCATCATCCATATCATTAGCAGGAGAGAATTGCAAGCATGCAGTAGGACAAAATCCTTCTTGGCACTCTTAGAGAACAATCCTCTCAATCGTAAAAGATTCAACCAGATAAATAACAGTCAATCAATTTTAATAGCAAAGGTGGAACTGTGATCCATAATTCTACAACTATAAAGAAAACTACACATAGGCATAATTCATAATTAATTTGCACTAGTGATTAAATTAAATTAATAGATAATTGTGCCCCCACTCAAATCAATATCTCTCATAATTGATAGTGAGTGATTCAAGACCCTGATCTCATTCACAGTCATTGATGTGGACATCACTGATGATGTGAATTTTGACCGGTAGGCAATCCTTTGCCAATCATATCTCCATATGACTCTTGTTCATCTTTCGATGCTTCGTGCTCCGAGCTCAGAACGGTTTTGCCAGAACTTCAAGACAACTGAGTGCTATCTGCATACATGGTCTGACCATCTCTGTCTTACACCTCTCATCTCGTTTGTACTCATGTGGACATGACGCACTCCGAGATACTAGAATGTTTTAGATGGTTGCAACACTGGGAAGAGCACCTTTTAACTTCATATTTTCAGTGAGAGATCACCGTAATAATTGACTACTGCGCAATCAAAGGGTGCAAACAACAAAGGAATAAACATTTCAGGCAATTCATAAAAGCATGATATGGTATAGCCCTGGGCGCCGGGAATCCTCCATGATCATCTTCAATCTCCAGTTGAAGCGTCGTGACGGCCAATATTTCGTTGCCGTGGCACCTGTTTCAAAAATGTTGTCGTGGCGGCAATTTCAGAAAACGTTGCCGTGGCGACCATTTCAGAAAACATTGCCGTGGCACCAAATTCAGAAATTCCTCCGTGGCACGAAATTATAGCTCCTCGTCCCACGCCTAGCACACCTTCTCCACGTCGGGGTCCTCCGTGTATGTTTGCCATCGTCACCTGTAACCTGTAGGCTATCTCTATGATATTTACATTAATGTGACAATCTCGTGGCTCCAGCCATCATGCCGTGACACGCAGGCCACTTAACATTACAACATGTAACCATCTCATATATAAACTCATTATCATGACAAAGGCTATACCACATCACATGCATACCCTGCAAAACCAAGTTAGACGTCCTCTAATCGGTTTTAGCAAATTTTAGTTACGTGGTTGGCCAGTTTTAACAAGTAATACTAGCTACCTACGTGCACACCAAGGCGATAATTCTTGTTGCTAGTTTAACTTTCGGGGTGTGTGAAAGAAGAGACTTAATTAAAAATCTCGTCCCCCACACTAAACTTCGTCAAATACGCGTGACCCCCTAGAAGATCGTTCATCTTCATTGCTCTCTTGTGTACGCGACGGTTCACTATTCTTGACTATGGTGAAGCCAAGGAACTGTTAGCAGATCGTCGACAGCCAGAGCCGAGCTATTGTCAGAACCTTGTGAAAAGCGACACCATGCTGTCAATGAACTGAACCGAAGCAACACTCGAGGGAAGTATAGCAAGAACATCAGCCCTCACATCCACATGTGATCTAGATCGCAACCTGCATCTACTCATAGAACCATTCTGATGCCACTGTTGGGAAACGTAGTAGAAAACAAAAAAAATCGCGCCTACGCACAACCAGGATCAATATGAAGATGCATAACGGGTTGTGATCACGATCGTTACCATCACCGAGTTGCAGCAGAAGAAGAATGTGCCATTGTAGATCGTACTTGGAGTCCCATGAACCGTCGATGACGATCCCTCAAACAGCCCCTCGAACAGAAGACCGAAAGCACGGCCGCTCTACTTGGTTGCAAGCGTGCAGCCCACGACCCGGCAGTGCTTCGCCGTCCAGAGCTAATCATCACCGGAGAATTAGAGGGAGGAGATTAGAACCACACCGGGCTTCTAATTATGAGGATTAGAGAATTGGGCTAGCTCTAATTAGTCAACTAGGACCAACTAGAACTAGAACTAGAGGGACTAGAGGAGGCTCCAAACTTGTGTATTCAAAAGAGCACCAATCCTCAAGTATATATAGGTTAGAAGGGAGAGGGAGGGCCAGCCAGGGGAGGAGGAGTCTGACTCGTCCCCTGCCCCAATTCGGCCTCCTTCCTTAGGGAAGTGAGGCGCCTCCCCACTTGGGCCTTGGTGGCCCAAGTTGCCTTCCACCGCTTGGCCTTTTTAGGCCCGTTGATATTAAATTAAATATAAAATTGTCCTAAATACTTTCAGACCAATTTATATATAATTTAACATCCCCAGAAACATTTCCCACCTATATATATTTATCGGTAATACCCGGTATTATCCGTTATTCACCGAAACCCTTTCGGTGACCCCGAAACACTTCCGGATCCTCTCGGAACTATTCCGAATATTAATGAAACAATTCCACAAATATACTCTCATCACTCCCATCCTACTAATACTCAGCAGATCGTGATTGCCTTAAGCTTGTGAACCTGTAGGTTCGGTAACCCATAGACATGAAAGAAACCCCTTCGTTCAATGACCGACAACGAAACCGTGGACGTCCATATCGGTCCCTATGAGCACACGAATGATATTCGAGTGAACCTTTGGTTATCATGTGATGTTCCCTTTGCTTCGCGATACTTCACAAAACCCGGGATGCATCGGTATCCTCCTGAGTCATCACACGCTCACTATACCGATATCCTCGTTACCGGTTTTGTTCTTCTTTCTCGTTATCGTGTTCCGGCATCCCCGTGATGAAGTCACCTATGTCTGGCCAGATGATGATGGATGCCATCACACCGAGAGGGCCCTAAGAATATCTCTCCATCGCCGGAAGAGCAAATCCCACTCTCGAGCTATCCGGTCACTTGTCAAACTTTCTGATGAACCCGTAAGTTGTCGTTATGATCACCGTGTTACAAGTGACGTTTGAGCAACCCCAAAGCCCATCGTACGGTAAGAAGTGACCGCGATACTCTCATGGTCTAAGGAGCAAGATCACATGTTAACACTCCGTGTTATTACAATTGAATACAAACGATATTAATTCAATTCACAACAGACAAGTTTTGGGTTGATTCAATATGATCGTTCTTCCAACGTCATAATCTCAATGTTGTTTTAGGACTATCGGTACACTTAACGATATCCTAAGATCCGGAAAACGTGATCACCAACAACACTTGAGCTAGTCCTAGAGGCAAGACTAGGAACCTTTTATTTAACCGTTTATCATTCCACACGTGCATATGAGTTTTCCACTGAATATCATATTCCAGGATCATAGCAGTTATAGCATAGAATGTAAACTCTTTAATTATGAACATGGAAAAATAATAATACAAATATTATTGCCTCTTTGAGTTTATGAATGAATGGAAAATACAGAATAAATTAATATCCATCACACTTGACAATGCATCAAACATGATGGTGTTGTTAAAGGTTTTGAGGTGAAGCTTGTTGCTCGGAGAGGTATGGACTTATGTGTGCTATTTTTAGTCATATGTGTGATGTTTGGGTGTCGAGGTTGATGACCATTTGTACATAGATTGTCAAACAAGGTGGAGTTCAACCTACAAGATGCTTAGCGCTACCCGTCCATATAGGCAAGCCTTGTCCTCTTATGTGGCTTCCAACGTCAACTACCTGTGGGACATGTTTGAATTTATTGAGCCATTGCTCCATTCTTTGTCTTTGGATACCACTGAATTTTCAGGACAAACATATCCCACATCAAACATATTCTACCCGCACATTGTGAGTATCAAGATTGCATTGAGAAAAGCCGTGGCTCATCAAAATAAATACTACAAGACAATGGATGAGGTAATTGGGGACAAGTTCGACAAGTATTGGGAAGAAAAGAACAATGTCATAGTGCTTGCTACCATCCTAGATCCAAGGTACAAGATGAGGTATGTAGAGTGTGGTGCTTCGGACAAATGTATGATGAGGAGACAGCTGAAACTGAGACAGTGATGTGAGCAAAGAGTTGGATACTCCCTCCGTTCCATAATGTAGTGCATATAGATTTTTTGAAAAGTCAAACCTCACAAACTTTGACCAAGTTTGTGGAGAAAAACATTTACATCTAGAATGCCAAACATATATCATTAGATTCATCATAAGATGTAGTTTCATATTTTATATTTTTTGTATTGTAGATATAAATAGTTTTCTCTATAAACTTGCTCAAAGTTTGCAAAGTTTGACTTTTCAAAAAATCTATACGCACTACATTATGGAACGAGGGAGTACCTTGTATGAGAAGTGTGTTTCCCAAAATAAGCTATCTGAAGAAAGAGCTGGTGGATCAGCATCCAAGTCTAGGAGCATCACAAGTACCTCAATTCCACTTCTAGATTGTCCATTCGAGTCCTTTTTATCGGGCACTTCATCAAGACTATCGAAGAGTGAATTGAGAAACGACCTAGAGGATCACAATGAGGAAATAACTGCTACTTTCAATCTTCTTAATTGGTGAAGGGTGAATGCACATAGGTACCCAGTGATGGCAAAGATGGCAAAGAGATTCTTAACTATCCCGGCTACCTCTGTGTCTTCGGAATCAACGTTCAACACGGGTGGAAGGGTTTTGGGTATGTCAACTTGTCATCCTTAACTTTGGATATGAACTTGTCAACTTGTCATCCTTGGAGTTAGATATGTCAACTTGTGTGGTTGTATATGACTATATGAGTTCTCTAAAATTGACTATGGTGCAGGCCATGGTGTGTGGTGCACGTTATATCAAGGGCGCGCACAAAGACTTGAATGTGGTGGTATAATTCCTATCTTTTCTTACATTTTCACTCTTGTTTATTGTATGTGGCTAACTTCCAAAAAATTAGCCGACGGATGAGTATGAGTAGGAGGATGTTGAGAATGTCAAGTTGCCCAGGAGTGTGATGAAAAGCAACAATTGGTAACTATTCTTTCAAGATATTTCACTTGTCATATGATCCCCAACATATTTACAACAACTATTGTTACTTGTGGACATTCATCATGTGGATGTTCTCTTGCTATTTTGGTGTATTGAGTGAGGTGGACAATTGGAGATGCGTCATATGTGATCTTGTCATGTGGATGTGAATGTGATCTTCTAATGTGGTTGCTTTTATGTTATGTGGATGTTTAAGACTTGCATTTGTTATATGTGGAATTTGTCATGAACTATGTGGAACTTGTCAAATTGTGATGCACTTTGAACTTTGAATTTATCATTGTCACTTGTCATGAGCTATGTGGATATGTAGAACTTCGAATTTACCATTGTCATTTGTCGTGAACAATGTGTAATTTTTCATTGTCACTTGTCATGAACTATGTGGAACTTGTCACTTGTTAAGTGTTATGCTCTCCAAAAGTGTATTGTTTGGCTGTCATAAAATTCAATGTTTTGCAGTCCAAAATTACAAGGAAATGCTGTCCAAATTTTTATGTGATCCATTTCTACACTTCTCATTACAAGGAAAAATGCTATCCAAAGAAAAAGGGCTCCAATTGTTAACTTTTTGTGGCTATTGATTTCATTTCTACATTTTCACAGGGAAATGTGCTCATTTAACATTAGTATGCCCTTTTTTTGCTTTTAAACATTAAAAAACTGGTTCAAAACATCAAAAAATGTTCAAAAGATCAAAAAGCAGCATTTGTCGAGGCCTTGTGTGTACTGTCGCAGGCGGCTCGTGAGCTGGATTGGTTTAGCCCGAGCCAGAGCTGAGCCGACCCGGTAGAAGCGGCTCGGCGCAGCAGATGAGCCGAGCCGAGCCGGCTCGCCAAATGATGGGATGAAGTATGGCTCGAGCTGAGCCCAGCTCAGCTCGGCTCGTGTCCAGCCTGAGTACCACGATATGATGTGTGTCTCGTTTGACTACTTACGTGATGTGGTGTCATTGTTTTATTTTTCAGCGCCGCACTGAACGAGTACATGGTGGCGATGTGGAAGGTGGCGGTGCGAGTGATGGAGACGATGACGGAGGAGCTGGGCATTGCACCCGTGGACGCGCAGAGCGCGAAGGTGATGGTGGAGGGAAGCGACCAGGTGTTCCGGGTGAACGCGCTACAGGGGCTCGGCTGCAGCGACACCGGCTTCGGCGAGCACACCGACCCGCAGCTCATCTCCGTGCCCCGCTCCTACGACACGCCCGGCCAGCAGATCGCACTCCAAAACAAATTGTGGATGTCCGTGCCTTCGGACCGTGATGCCTTTTTCGTCAACGTTGGCGATTCGTTGCAGGTATATATGCGTCTTCTTGACTCTGACAGGTGGGTGACACCTTTTCACGACATGTTGGCTTGTTCATACGGCGGCGTGCAGAGAGCAGTGCACTTCGATATATCTTGATCTCATATACAGTTTTTGGATGGGTATAGGCGCTGACCAATGGGAGGTTCAAGAGCGTGAAGCATAGGCTGGTGGCCAACAGCCTAAGGTCTAGGGTTTCCTTGATCTACTTTGGAGGGCCACCATTGACCATTGTTTTAAATAGTGGGCTATCTCAAATAGAGGCTGTCCTCCAAATTAGCTATAGCAGGGCTATAGCGAGGCTATAGCCGGCTATCTCGACCGCGGTGGCTCTTCGACGTGCTCGAGGTGCTTCATGGCAACGCAAGTGGTGGAGCACGGCCGTTCCGGCTTCTCTCCGGCGTGCTGGTCCTGTGGGGTTGAGGATGGAGACTTCCCGCTGTCATTATTCCGTGTGCATGACCAAGGGTTTCGCTGGCTTCGGGAGGAAGCGGCGGCGACGGTGGCGGCGGCACGCCCTCATCCCGCGACGGTGTGGTTGCTGGACTGGTTCCCCAGGGTCCTGATTGTAATTTTCTACTTTGTTGGGGGTGTGTTGTACCACTGCTTCATTTCAATATAGTCCGGGGTCCTTTTCGAAGAAAAAAAATTATACATGAATCCTATAGCCTATCATTTAGCAGCACCCTGCCCAAACTGCTATAGCGGGCTATTTAAAACTTTCCCATTGACACGGACGATTGCACCATTGCCATAGCTGCTGAGCAAAGGAGAGCAGAGCCTTTACAAGGAGTTCACATGGAGCAAGTACAAGAAGGCTACCTGCAAATCAAGGCTCGGTGACAACATGCTGGCCCAGTTTCAGAAGTAGCAGGTAGCAGCGCCTAGCAGCAGAGCAGGCTGGCCAAGGAATAACTTTTACAAGCCAGCCAGCTAGCTAGCTTCTGTAGCTTGTACTAGAAGCGGACTCGCTATTTGCCACGCAGTTTGGTCTGTAGCGTTTTTTCTGGTGGTCATCTATTTTCTGGGATTTTTTTCTCCGTTATGTGTTTGGTCGGTTATTTGCATGATTTAGGGGTCAATCATCTCTTGTTTGCTTGCTTTTTTTTTTTTAACTTTGCATCGATAATTATTCTTTATTTATTCGAGAAAGCTAATTTTCGATCGATCGGCGTTTGCAAAAGGTCCGAACGCTTCTTTTCTTCCTAACTAATCACTCATCTAACTCTTCTTTTTTATTAGCTAATAGCATCCATGCATGGAGAAAACGCATGCAACACGCGTTGATCACGGTTCCATGCATGCATGCAAGCTAGGAGACAAAAAAGATGACGTCAGCAAAAAATTCTTCCTATTTCAAAGTTTTAAAACGTTTTGTAGCTCAAACCATCACTCGGATTCAAAATCCGTTTTCACATAAAAAAATCGTCTCGACGAGATCTTCGAAATTAGATCCCATATTAGTATGTTTCGATGACTTTTTTTTTCAAGTCAAAAGTTACCACATCTAGACTACGCAAACTATCACGCATACACACTAGTACATAACAGGGCTTTGGTCCAGGCCGGGCCAGCCCATTAGTCCCGGTTCAGTCACGAACCGGGACCAATGGGGGCAACGGTCCCAGTTCGTGAGGCTAGGGGGCCGGCCGGGCCTCGTGGGGCATTGGTCCTGGTTCGTCTGGACCCTTTGGTCCCGGTTCCACATTGGTCCCGGTTCGTGTCTGGAACCGGGACCAAAGGGGGTCCTTTAGTCCCGGTTCCAGCCACGAACCGGGACCAATGAGATGCCTATATATACCCCCTCGCCAGCGAGTAGAGCACTCCACACTGCTCTGTTTTTCTGGCCGGCGAGGGGAGAGCTTTGTGGTGCTCTAGCTCACCTCCTATGCACATGAGGTGTTCGATGAAATGCCCGAGCCACACTTAAGCTTTCTCCTCTCGAAGCTCCTTGTCCAAGCTCCATTTTCCTCAAGATTTGTTTAGGTTTGGCGGTCCGTCCTGTCCTGTCCCCGTCCTCACCGCCGTCGATCGCCCGCGCCCATCTCGGCGCCGGCACCACCGTGGTTAGCCTCTTCTTCTTATCTTCTTTTTAAAAGAAAAAAGTTCTTACTTGTATCATTTAGATAGATACTTGTGTAATTTTCTTACTTTAATTATTGTTTGTTATTATATAGTGCCATGGTCATGGTATCCGCCCACGTCGGCCCTCGTCCGGTCTATGATTCGGATGTGGTATATATTAGCTTTTATAACTATTTGTTTTATTTAGTGTTTATGACAATTATGCCGACCAACGTGACATAGATTTTTTAATCTAGGAGGTATGTGAACCGGAAATTCCAACCGACATAGAAATTCTTGTCGAGAAGTTAAATTTGGTTGAAAAAGAAAACAATTACTTGAAAGAAAAATTACAAAGAGTTGAAGAGGAGAAGATGAAGTTGGATTTGCGTGTTGCCGATGTCGTCGACGATCACAAGATCAAGATGGATGCAATGCGCTTGAAGATTAGAAAGATTAGAAAATATGCCATTCATACTGAGGCTTGGTATCATTATGCCGTTGGATCAATTGGTACCTTAGTTGCGGTTATGATCGCATTTGTTGTTGCATTTAAATTTTATAGTTTCAATGTATGTTTTAATTAGATGCTCTAGAGAGCTATATGTTGTTCAATAATGAGAACTATGTATGAACGTTATGTATTTATTTTGGTCACTACTGTACTTTGGCTTTAATGTGATGATGAATTTCAATTAATTTGGTCACTTCTCTATTCATGATATGCACGCAGATGAACCGGCAATGGATGTACGGTGACCGACGCACCTCCGAGTATATTAAGGGCCTGCATAATTTTCTCGAAGCGGCTGAGGCAAACAAGCAGAATGGTTTTATGCATTGTCCATGTACTGTCTGTGAGAATACGAAGGCTTTCTCCAACTATAAAACCCTTCACTTCCACCTGCTTCAGAAGGGTTTTATGCCACACTATAATGTTTGGACCAAGCACGGAGAAAGAGGGGTTATGATGGAAGACAACGAAGAAGAAGAGGATGACGACAACTACCCGCCTCCTGAATACGGTGATGCTGCAATGGGGGAAGCTGAAGATCAAGAGGAACCAGACGATGTGCCCGATGATGATCTTCGCCGGGTCATTGTTGATGCATAGAGAGAATGCGAAAGTGAAAGGGAGAAGTTGAAGTTCGATCGCATGTTAGAGGATCACAAAAAAGGGTTGTACCCAAATTGCGAAGATGACAACAGAAAGCTCGGTACCACACTGGAATTGCTGCAATGGAAGGCAGACAATGGTGTATCTGACAAGGGATTTAGTTCGCTGCTGAAAATAATGAAGAAGAAGCTTCCAAAGGATAACGAATTGCCCGGCAGTACGTACGAAGCAAAGAAGGTTCTATGCCCTCTAGGATTGGAGGTGCAGAAGATACATGCATGCCCTAATGACTGCATCCTCTACCGCGGTGAGTACGAGGATTTGAACGCATGCCCGGTATGCGGTGCATTGCGGTATAAGATCAGACGAGATGACCCTGGTGATGTTGAGGGCGAGTGCCCCAGGAAGAGGGTTCCTGCCAAGGTGATGTGGTATGCTGCTATAATACTACGGCTGAAACGTCTGTTCAGAAACAAAGAGCATGCCAAGTTGATGCGATGGCACAAAGAAGACCGTAAGAAAGACGGGAAGTTGAGAGCACCCGCTGACGGGTCGCAGTGGAGAAAAATCGAGAGAAGCTGGGGGTACTTTGCAGGTGACGCAAGGAACGTATGGTTTGGTTTAAGTGCAGATGGCATTAATCCTTTTGGGGAGCAGAGCAGCAATCATAGCACCTGGCCCGTGACTCTATGTATCTATAACCTTCCTCCTTGGTTGTGCATGAAGCGGAAGTTCGTTATGATGCCAGTGCTCATCCAAGGCCCTAAGAAACCCGGCAATGACATTGATGTGTACCTAAGGCCATTAGTTGAAGAACTTTTACAGCTGTGGAATGGAGAAGGTGTACGTGTGTGGGATGAGCACAAACAGGAGGAATTTGACCTACATGCGTTGCTGTTTGTAACCATCAACGATTGGCCTGCTCTCAGTAACCTTTCAGGACAGACAAACAAGGGATACCACGCATGCACACACTGTTTAGATGACGCCGACAGTATAAATTTGGACAAATGCAGGAAGATTGTGTACCTGGGGCATCGTCGATTTATTCCGACCAACCATCAATGTCGAAAGAAAGGAAAGCATTTCAAAGGTGAGGCAGATCACCGGAAGAAGCCCGCCCTCCGTACTGGTGATCACATACTTGATATGGTCAATGATTTACAAGTAATCTTTGGAAAGGGTCCTGGCGGACTATCTGTTCCGACTGACGATGCGGGACGCGCACCCATGTGGAAGAAGAAATCTATATTTTGGGACCTACCCTATTGGAAAGACCTAGAGGTCCGCTCTGCAATCGACGTGATGCACGTGACGAAGAATCTTTGCGTGAACCTGCTAGGCTTCTTGGGAGTGTATGGGAAGACAAAAGATACACCGGAGGCACGGGAGGACCAGCAACGTGTGCACGAAAAAGACGGCATGCATCCAAAGCAGTATGAAGGTCCTGCCAGCTACGCTCTTACCAAAGAAGAGAAGGAAATCTTCTTTGAATGCCTGCTCAGTATGAAGGTCCCGTCTGGCTTCTCGTCGAATATAAAGGGAATAATAAATATGGCAGAGAAAAAGTTCCAGAACCTAAAGTCTCATGATTGCCACGTGATTATGACGCAACTGCTTCCGGTTGCATTGAGGGGGCTTCTACCGGAAAACGGTCGATTAGCCATTGTGAAGCTATGTGCATTCCTCAATGCAATCTCTCAGAAGGTGATCGATCCAGAAATCCTGTCAAGGTTAAGGAGTGATTTGGTGCAATGTCTTGTTAGTTTCGAGCTGGTGTTCCCACCATCTTTCTTCAATATCATGACGCACGTCCTAGTTCATCTAGTCGACGAGATTGTCGTTCTGGGCCCTGTATTTCTACACAATATGTTCCCCTTTGAGAGGTTCATGGGAGTCTTAAAGAAATATGTTCGTAACCGCGCTAGGCCAGAAGCAAGCATCTCCATGGGCCATCAAACAGAGGATGTCATTGGGTTTTGTGTTGACTTCATTCCTGACCTTAAGAAGATTGGTCTCCCTCAATCGCGGTATGAGGGGAGACTGACTGGAAAAGGCACGCTAGGAGCGGACTCAATAATATGTAGGGACGGGCATTCTTGGTCTCAAGCACACTACACAGTTCTACAGAATTCTACCTTGGTGACCCCGTATGTCGATGAACACAAGAATATTCTGCGCTCCAAACACCCGGAGCAGTGTGACGACTGGATTACATATGAACACATCAGGACTTTCGGCTGTTGGTTGCAAACACGTCTCATGGGTGACAACACTGTTTCTGATGAGCTGTACTCGTTGGCCAGGGGACCATCTTCGACTGTATTGACTTACAAACGGTACGAGATAAATGGGAATACATTTTACACGATCGCCCAAGATCAAAAGAGCACCAACCAAAACAGCGGTGTCCGCTTTGATGCAGCAACCAAGAGGGGAAAGGACACATATTATGGTTACATAGTGGACATATGGGAACTTGACTATGGACATGATTTCAAGGTCTCTTTGTTTCAGTGCAAATGGGTCAATCTGTCAGGAGGCGGGGTACAGGTAGACCCACAGTACGGAATGACAACAGTGGATCTCAACAATCTTGGGTACACAGACGAACCATTCGTCCTAGCCAATGATGTGGCGCAGGTTTTCTATGTGAAGGACATGTCTACCAAACCGAGAAAAAGAAAAGATAAGGAAGCGAATACATCATACGATGAGCCAAAGAGCCACATAGTTCTTTCAGGAAAAAGAGACATCGTGGGATTGGAGGGCAAGACAGACATGTCTGAAGATTATGAAAAGTTTCATGAAATTCCTCCCTTCAAAGTCAAGGCTGACCCAAGCACCCTGTAAAACGATGAAGATTATCCATGGTTACGGCGCAATAAGCAAAGGACACAAGCGAAGAAAAAGTGAAGACTTTCTCTCCACAACTATATCATTGCAGTTACATGTGAAGAAATTAAATGCCTTTTGTAACAGATGAGTTTTCGTCCGAAACCCTGATACTTCGAAAGAGATTGTCCATTTTGTACACGAAGTGCATCCAGTTTTTGCCGTAACCCTCTCAACTTTTTAGCACATGCTATGTGGGTGAAATGATGATACCATGCAAACTTTCAACCTGTTCAGAGTTCATGTGTAGTGCTTTTCAATTTCAGGGTCATTTAGCTTAAAAAAATCAGTAAATGCATGAAAAATAGGAAATGAAGTCAGAAAGGGTTGAAAATTGATGATGTGGCTTTGAATGGTGCATTTTGAACACACAAAAAGTCTGGAGTTCAAATAAGTTCAAAAAAATGAAATCCCTTTGTAACAGATGAGTTTTTGTCCGAAACCCTGATACTTCAAAAGAGATTGTCCATTTTGTACATGAAGTGCATCCAGTTTTTGCCGTAACCCTCTCAACTTTTTAGAACATGCTATGTGGGTGTAATGATGATACCATGCCAACTTTCAACCTTTTCAGTGTTCATTTGAAGTGCTTTTCAATTTCAGGGTCATTTAGCTCAAAGAATGAACTAATAGCAAAAAGAATGAACTAGAAAACCTTTATGAAACTCTAATAGCAAAAATAATGAACTAAAAATAATTAATTAAAAAATTCTGTTATGATCAACTAAAATAAAACTATAATATTCTTCAATAGCAAAAAGAATCAACTAAAAAACTTTTATAAAACTCTAATAGCAAAAGGAATCAACTAAAAATATTTTATAAACCTCTAGTATTTATGAAACTAAAATTATATAAAATTTATGCAACTAAAGTTATCAAAGTATTTTTTGTTCAAAACATTAATAGCAAAAAGAATTTTCATAAATAATTTTTTTAGAAACTTTAATAGCAAACTAAAATAACAAAATCTGTTTTTGGTTAAAACAGACATTTAAAATTACCTAAAAATTACCAAATTGAATATAATGATAAAACACAGTAATATTAAATAGCAGGAAAAAGAATCACTCAAAAATCTATTTTTATAGTAAAGTTATTCACAAACTAGTGATTCACACCAATTTAAAAGAATTCAAATTTGGAAACTAATGGCACTAACAGAAAGTTTATAATTTTTGTGACCTAAAAGCAAAAAGAATCACTGAAAAACTGTAAGTAGAAACAAAAGAAAATAAATAAAGCAAAAAAGGAAACAAAAAAAGTAGAAAAAAATTAAAAAAAATGCCGCCCAGTGGGCCACCACGGCCTGAATACGACTAGAAACCCAACCATCTAGTCGGGCCAGGATTCAGGCCCGCAGAAGGCCCACAAGGTCCACAGGCAGAGGTGTGTGCGATTAGGTCCGTAAGCCTGCTGTTGAGAGGAGCTCGAGAGGGCTGGCGCAGCAGCGCTTATAAACCACTCTCGAGCCCTCTCAGCTAGCGAGGTGGGACTAAACTTTTGGCCCCGGGCAGCACCACCCTTTAGTCCCGGTTGGTGGCACCAACCGGGACCAATGCCCACCTTTGGTCCCGGTTGGTGGCACCAACCGGGACCAATGCCACACTTTAGTCCCGGTTGGTGCCACCAACCGGGACCAAAGGTCTCTGCTTCCCGCCCTTTGGGCTGACGAAAAGAGACCTTTGGTCCCGGTTGGTGGCACCAACCGGGACTAAAGGGTGGCATTGGTCCCGGTTGGTGCCACCAACCGGGACCAATGCTTCTTGTATATAAGAAAACCCTTAGAAAATTTCAGTTTTCATCTACCAGTTGCCCCGAGCCGCCGTCCTCGTCCCCGTCGCCTCCCCGTCGCCTCCCCGAGCCGCCGTCTTCGTCGCCTCCCCGATCCGCCGTCCTCGTCCCCGTCGCCACCGTCCTCGTCCCCGTCGCCGCCGTCCTCGTCGCCTCCCCGTCGCCGCCGTCCTCGTCCCCGTCGCCTCCCCGTCGCCGCCGTCCTCGTCGCCTCCCTGTCGCCTCCCCGAGCCGCCGTCCTCGTCCCCGTCGCCGCCGTCCTCGTCCCCGTCGCCTCCCCGTCGCCTCCCCGAGCCGCCGTCCTCGTCCCCGTCCCCGTCGCCTCCCCGAGCCGCCGTCCTCATCCCCGTCGCCGCCGTCCTCGTCTCCGTCGCCGGCCTCCAGCCTTCGCCGCCCCCCCCAGTGAGCCCCCCCTGCTCCCCGTCACCGCGTATATGTGTGTATATGTTCATGTATATGTTTTTTTTCGGGCATGTATATGTGTATATGTTCATGTATATGTTTTTTTTCATTTATGTATATATGTTCATGTATATGTGTGTAGATGTTCATGTATATGTGTGTAGATGTTCATGTATATGTTCATGTATATGTTTTTTTCATGTATATGTATATATGTTCATGTATATGTGTGTATATGTTCATGTATATGTGTGTATATGTTCATGTATATGTTTTTTTTCATGTATATGTATATATGTTCATGTATATGTGTGTATATGTTCATGTAAAAAGTCTTCGTTGTTTTTCGTATGTACGAAAATGTAGAGTGAAAACGAAAACAAACATATAAGAAAAAACAAAGGAAAAAATGAAGAAGGAAAAGAAAACCGCCCGGCCCGGCCACCACCGCATTTTCATAAAGTTTTTCCACCGAGTCCATGTCGCACCGAGCACCCGCGGCGAAGCAAGTCTTTTTTTGAAGGTAGTTTTTTTGTTAAATGAAAATGTTGGCATCGGCTCTATCATCACGTTGGCATCGGCTCTATCTATCAACAAGGCCACGGGAGCACCCCGGCCCCCTATCATCACGTTGGCATCGGCTCCCCGAGAGCTTTCCAACGGATCCGGAATGTATGTCGTTGTTGATATACCCCCTCCCCGATAACTTCGACATGAGGGGGGGGGTCGATATACCCCCTCCCCAATAACATTTTTTTCTAAGTTACTAAGGTAAAATGTTCACCCCCCTCTCGATATACCGGGCGACCAACTCTCGAGGCCACCCAAACCCTAGAAAAAAAGCGTTGTCGATATACCCCCTCCCCGATAACATTTTTTTTCTAAGTTACTAAGGTAAAACCCCGACGCTGCCCGCCGTGCCCCCCTGCCCCTGCCCCGACGCCGCCCCCAGTGAGCCCCCCCCCCTTCCCCCGCGCCGCCGCCACTGCTCTGCTTGCCACGCCGTGCCCCTGCTCTGCTTGCCGCGCTGCCGCCGCCACCGCCGCCGCGGCCGGATCTGCCTTTTTTTTTGTATGTATATGCAGTTTGTATGTATGTATGTATGGATGCTGTATGTATGTATGTATATGCAGTATGTATGTATGGATGGATGATCCATAGAAAGTTTTTATATATGCATTGATACAATTTTATTTTTGTTCATAGATTTTTTTTGTTCATAGATGTATGTTTTTTTTTGTTTATAGAAAGTTTTTATATATGAGCAATGATGATCCATAGAAAGTTTTTATATATGCATTGATATATGAGCAATGATGATCCATAGAAAGTTTTTATATATGCATTGATACAATTTTATTTTTGTTCATAGAATTTTTTTTGTTCATAGATGTATGCTTTTTTTTTATAGAAAGTTTTTGTCATGAGGGGGGACGTCGGACATGCATGAGAGAGAGGCGGTCCGCTCGTCGGACATGTCATGTGGATTTTTTTTGTTCATATAGAAAACTCCGGTAACTTCGACATGAGGGGGGGAGACGTCGATCAACCCCCTCCTGCCCCTACCCGTAAAAGTTAAAATGTTCATATATTCAAAATGAGTTAAAAGTTACTTACTCCCGGTCCGCTCGCCCGACCAACTCTCGAGGCCACCTGTACCCCCTCCCCGATAACTTCGACATGAGGGGGGACGTCGGACATGAGGGGTGAGCGTTGTTGTCGTCTACCCCCTCCCCGATAACTTCGACATGAGGAGGGACGTCGGACATGACATGAGGGGTGAGCGTCGTTGTCGTCTACCCCTTCCGGTAACATAGATAACTCCGGTAACATAGATTTATCAAGAATACCCCCATTATGGATGTGCACAAGTTGATCCAATTTTTTTCTGATCTCATCTATATATATATATTCTTCTATATTTGCAGAAACTATGGATCAAAGAGACTTGGAACAAGAACAGTTGTTGGGGGAGATAATCCTCGCCGGAGGTGATGCTGTCTTGTCGTTTCTCAACGACACCGATGGAACAATGGAGGAGGAAGGACATGATCATGATGGCTCCGGTGACATGATCATGATGGCTCCGGAGGTGCTAACTAGCTAATTGATGCATTAATTGTTTTGGTATGTACATATATTAACTCTTCTTTCTTCTTTTATAGCCCTCCGGATCGAGCCAAACTTCGGTAACGAGACGAGGCCCGAAGAAGAGGTTGCGCAAGGATGAAAGGTTCACGATCACAGCACTCGCGGACGATGGCCTACCGATTGAACCCAAGCGGACCAAGGACGCATTTTCTGCTCAGTGCGGAGCTATTGTTAGGGACAACATCCCGATCAGCATCAAGCAATGGAGTAAGCCTAAGGACTATGCCCCTGAAGGTGATTATGTCACCGATAGACAGAAAGATGATCTTTGGACCTTGCTAAAGGCAAATTTCACCCTACCGCCAGAGGAGGATCCGAATAAGCCCGTTATAGAGCCACTGGTCAAGGCGTGTGCTCTTAAGAAGATGGCAGATCTATTTAGGAGGTGGAAGAAGGAGTTGAAATCAAAGTTTGTCGACAAAGGTGAGACTCCAGAATTCATCGGCCGATTTGAGAAGATAAGAGATCACTGGCCCGCATTTGTGGCCTACAAGACATCAGACAAGAGTAAGAAAATGTCAGAGACAAACAAGAACAACGCTGCAAAGAAGCAGTATCACCATCACACGGGGTCAGGTGGCTACCTCAAAGCCCGGCCGTTGTGGGACAAAGCTGAGAATGACCTGATTACTAAAGGGGTCGAACCAGAGACATTGAAATGGCCAGACCGTTCAAGGACTTGGTTCTTCGGGGTTGGGGGAACTTTGGACCCTGAAACAGGGAAGTGCCGTTGGACGGACGAGCAACTTGCAATACCCGTCACGAAGCTTCAGAAGTATATCACCGCAGCGCAGGAAGGGACGTTCATTCCCGACAGAGAGAAGGACGAGCTGACTGAGGCCCTAGGGAATGCTGAGCACCCTGGACGAACACGAGGCACACCAGGCTTCGTTCCGTGGAAATTTGGGTTTCCCGACGCAGGCGGTTACAGAAGCCGGGAGAGAAAGAGGAAAGCGGAGCTGAGCGACATGCAGAAGATGAGTGCAAGACTACAAAAGCTAGAGGAAGCTGAGAGCCAGCGAGCTGCCGGCCAACTATCTCAGCGGCACGAAGCTACCCCAGAAGCTACCCCGCCATCTCAGCGGAGAAGCAGCGTGGCTTCCACGGAGCCCGTTCAGACTGACTTCACGGAGCCTATCTACCCCGTGGATACTATCACGGAGGCTCAAAATTGCGAGCTTATGACGAAATGCCATAACCTCACTTTCAAGGCGGCTCTCGGCTCTGTTGCACCTCCTCAACCCAACGGAACTTTTCACTGCCTTACGATTCCACATGGCTATGCTGTTGTGATGGTGGATGAAGTAATGGAGGGATTTGAGGAGCTCGAGCTTTACCACTCTACAGGTGAAGGGGAGAATCAGCTGGTTCGTGCTCTGAGGAGTACATGTCTATGGCAGAAGGAGTACATCAAGCTTCCAAACTGGACGCCTCCGCCTCCTCCTCCTCCTCCGGCGGGGTCAGGGCACTCCGCCTCCTCCTCCTCCTCCTCCTCCTCCGGCGAGTGATCAGGGCACTCCGCCTCCTTCTCCGGCTCCTCCGACGCGTGAGGGCACTCCGCCTCCTCCTTTGCCTACTCCGGCGCGTCGGAGCACTCCGCCTCCTCAGCAACGACGGAAGAGAGACGCCGCCGCTCCGGTGGCTAGCAGTACAAGCAGAGGCGGGAGGCAATTCAGATACGGTCCATGTCTCAAGCCTGTGGAAAAGTTACCATATGAGAGGACCGAGCAGGAAAACGAGGACATATGTCGTGCCGAAGTGAGGGACCATTTTGCAAAGAAAACTCCACCTCCGAAGGAGAAGCTAGATTCGGTGAAAGTGAAGCGCACTATCAATGCCCTGAAGCGACCACCACCGCCTCCGCCGGATTCCAACTATGACCGCATAATTACTAAGACACATGCTAAAGCGCAGCAGTCGGGAAGTACTTCCAGTGCTGCAAGAGCGAAAAAACGAAGAAGTGGGAAAACAATTCCCCAGCTCGGCGAACAGGAGAAGCAATCGTGCCCCCCGCTCAAGGTGTCTAGCGATATCGCTAATCATCCGGTGCTACTGCCCGGTACCACTCTTGATGATTACCTGCCCGATGATGTACAGTTTGAAACGGCTGAGGTAGTAGACGTCTTTAGATACGAGCACGGGAAGCCTCTCGTCAAACCTGATCATCCTCATCTAACAACGATGATGCAAAAATTGCATGACTGGTACATGGAAACCTGCAGGAAGTCTGGGAAAGACAGTTTGTTAGTCGGAATTAAAAAAGAGCATGACTTCCCTGGAGTCGACCTGCTGCCTGTTGAATTTGTGGAGTTATTTCAATTATACAATCAAAAGGCCCTCGACAAACAACTCATGACTTGCTACTGTCTGTAAGTATTACTTCTATAATTAAGTCTCTAGCTCAGCTCGTTCATTGCATGTATATATAATTATCCTCACTATATTATGCAGATTGAAGATGGTCGAATGCCAAAAAATAGGAATCTTTGACGTTGGGTTCATTAGCCCAAATACCGTAAATGAATGGTCGGTACGAAAGGCGGCTAAAGATACCGAGAACAACTTACTAAAAACGTTCCTTAAACATCAAAACAAAAGGGAAATACTCTTTCCTTACAACTTCAAGTGAGTGTTACTGTCTTCTGCATATTCGGTTCCGCTTACTCGTGGTTAAGTAATGTAATTGATGTGTTATGCATGCGCAGCTTCCACTATATTCTGCTATCCATTAACCTTGACGGGGCATTAGTAACTGTCTTAGACTCGCTCCGTAAAGATCCCAAGTATTATGCGAACATGACTGCAATGCTCCAGAAGTAAGTTCAATCAATACCGGGACCATATCGGCAACTTTTGTTCATTTCCTGATATCAAGTAATCATTTTCTTTGCCTGCCAGGGTTTGCAAAACATTCACCGCTAAGGTTCCGGGTCTGAAGAAGGAGCTGCGATTTACACACCCCAAAGTAAGTAGTAATATAGCTAGTTCCGCGCATCTCTCATTGATTCTAGTTTCATCAATACCATTATCATGCTTGCTTATCAGTTTGATTGAACTCTATTCTCGTAAAGTGCTTGTTGCAGGCACCCAACACTCATTTATGTGGATACTACGTATGCGAGTTCATTCGCTACTATACCTCTGAACGGGCCTCCTCTGAGAAACAATTGAAGTACGTAAATAATATTCACAATTTTATTTTATATATTACCATCAATTGTGTTGAGTTTCATTCATATATATGTATTGACCACTTCTTTAAATTAGATCTGGCAGATGCGGGATGAACTCCTACCACATGATCGCATACGAGCAATTCAAGAGGAATTGGCGGGATTCTTTCTTGACCACGTCATACCTGAACAAGGAGAATACCATGTGAAATTGAAATTGTTGTAAGGGATGTTATATATTGTACATATGTAGCAGCGTCGGATAGATATACGAAAACTTGTTGTTCGACCAAGCACGAAGAAAGAGATGTCACTTCTCTCTATATATGTTCATGACGATCTTGTGTAATTAATGGTTTCCTTTATTTGCTTACTAGCTAGCGTCGAGTTCTCTCTATATGTGTAGTAGCTAGCGTCGACCAAGCACGGAAAAAGAGAGGTCACTTCTCTCTATTAGCTCGCTAACACAATATGAAATCCCTAAATTAACCCTCCAAAACCCCAAAACCCCCCCTTCTAAAAAAAAACAAAACCCAGCGACTGCGAGCTGCTGATGCGTGGCCGCCTTTTGGTCCCGGTTGGTGTTACCAACCGGGACCAAAGGTGGAGCCTTTAGTCCCGGTTGGTAACAACAACCGGGACTAGTCCTCCCTCCCCCGCCCCAGGCAGCGCCACGTGGATGCCTTTTGGTCCCGGTTGGTGTTACCAACCGGGACTAAAGGTCCTCCTGCCTGGGCTTCCCGCAGCGGCCACGTGGAGCCCCTTTGGTCCCGGTTCGTAAGCGAACCGGGACTAAAGGTTTTGGGCTTTAGTCCCGACCCTTTAGTCCCGGTTCCAGAACCGGGACTAAAGGCCCTTACGAACCGGGACAAATGGCCCTTTTTCTACTAGTGACAGTACGTAACTTATCATGGTCTTTACACTACAGTTACCGGGGTATGTTTCAACTACTTTTTTTGTCCGGGTCAAAATTTAGCATGGTATTTGTAAGTAAATTATCACGTCTGCAACACCATCGTCTACCATCGTTGTCGTGTTTGGACCGCGAGGTGAGGTCTATATGCCAACACGGCATGACCCGTTTGTAAAACGGAACTTTGTGGGTCGTGCAGTGCCCAGGATGACCCGTTGTCCACCTATGATCAGGTCTATTGTGCGTAAAGTCTCATGTTGTTTAAGCAGAAGTTACCAAGGTTATGTTTTTCAACTTATTTTGCCCATATCAAAGTTACCGCGGTGTTTGTACGTAAGTTATCAGGTATGCAGTCGAATATTACCATGTTTTTTACACAAAAAATATCGGGGTTATGTTTTCTTTAAACCTAGTCAAAAATTTACCGCGGTGTTTGTACGTGAGTTATTAGCTCTTTTGTGCGTATATTACCATGCCATTTACACAAAAGTTACCGAGGTATGTTTTTCAACAACTTTTATCTCCGGGGTCAAGAAAGTTACCGCGGTGTTTGTACGTGAGTTATCAACTTTGTTATGTGTATATTACCATGCTATTTGCACCGAAGTTACACATGTTATGTTTTTTCAACAATTTTTATCCCCCGGTAACTTTGGTGTGAATAGCATGGTAACTCACACATCGAAGACCCAATAACTTATGCACCCCGGTCCTGATACTTTGGCGAGAAGGGGTGATGAAATATACCCCCGGTAATTTTATGTGAATAACATTGTAACTCACACATCGCAGACCGGATAACTAATGTACCCCGGTCTTGATAAATTTGGCGGCCGAGTGGGGGGGGGGAGGGGGTGGTTGATGAAATATATCCCCGATAACTTTTTGTCTGTAGCATGATAACTCACACATCGCAGACCTGATAACTTATGTACCCCAGTCCTGGTAACTTTGGCGATGGTGGTGAGGGGTGTGGGGAGGGTTGTTGGTGAAATATACCCCCCGATAACTTTTGTGTGAATAGCATGATAACTCACACATCTCAGACCTGATAACTTAGGTACAAACACCGTAGTAACTTTAGACCCGAATAAAAAAGTTGTTGAAACATACCCCGGTTACTTCTATGCAAATAGCACGGTAATATATGCATCGCGGACCTGATAACTTAGGTACAAATACCACGGTAACTTTGACCCGGGGGAAAGAAGTCGTTGAAAACACACCTTCGGCCACTTCTACATAAATAACATGTTAATATGCATATAACATAACTGATAACTTTACGGTAACTTTTAACCAAAAAAGTGATTAAAACATGCCAACATGCGATCTAGTTTTGAAGTGCTCGTCACAACAGATTTTTTATGTGAAAATGATTTTTCAATCAGAAACGACAGTTTGAGCTATAAAACATTTTACAGTTTTGAAATAGTGAGAATTTACAATGACATCAGGTTTCTTGTGCTCTAGTGCATTTGGATGTGGACAGAATGTTGAAGGAGCCATTTTTGTGCCTCGGTAATTTCAATGTAAACAGGATGGTAACTGACGTACCACAATGGTGATAACTTATGTTGCCTAGGTCTGGTAACTTTTGACACGAAAAAAAAATCGTCAAAACATACCAACATGGGATCTAGTTTCGAAGGTCTCATCGCGATGAATCTTTTATGTGAAAACGATTTTTCAATCAGAACGACGGTTTGATCTACAAAATATTTTAAAGTTTCAAAATATAGAGAATCTTGAATGACTTTAGCGTTTTGTCATCTAGTGCATGCATGCATGTGCACGTGAGAAGAAAGGTTTGTATACCATTTTCCATGCCCGGTAATTTTTATAAAAACAGCTGGATAACTTATGTGTCGCAGACGTGATAACTTATGTAATACATGCCTGATAACTTTTGACCTGAAAAAAAATGTCGTCGAAACATATCGACATGGGATCTAGTTTTGAAGGTCTCGTCGCTACGAATTTTTTATGTGAAGATAGTTTTTTAATCCGACAGACGGTTTGAGCTACAAAACATTTTGAATTTTCACTTTTTAAAAGAATCTAGGCTGGCATCATTATTTTTGTTTTGTCTGCATGCATGTGATTAGCTGCTAATTAAACTAACTGTTAGTGGACAATGGATACGCACAGGAAAAAAGAAATGGTAGCTAGTGCATGCATGCAAATTAGGAAGGATGTATCGGACTTATCTCTATTTAGCGACTAGTCGGAAGTTAGTCGCTCCCTTATTTATTTCCTTATGAAGAACCCTAAATCATACTCATTACCTTAAGTGAAGGGCAGCGAGGTTAGAATAGAATTAAATCAATTTTGGGCTCGAATCAATGGATTTGATTATGAATCTGGGCCTTGCATCACCTAGATTTGTTAAACGTGGGCCTAGACTGTTGGGTTGTTATTAGGTTTAAGAATTAATAATCTTAGTGCTCAAACCGCCACAGGGCCCAATCCTTATCGATCTCTAGACACACTCACCAGAGGCACACAAACGTGAAGGCGACGGCGATGGCTTCTCCAAAGCTCACCGCCGGCGACGGCAGCTACGGCTTCTACCTCTGCACTCCCCAGGAGTCCGCGCCCGCCGCCGATCCCGTGTCCGACCCCAACCTCCTCCAATCCGTAAGCGCTTCTCCCTCCAAGTCCACCCTACCCTCTTCCCCTGGACGGTGGTGTGATGTTGGAAATTTGGGATTGTTTCGTTTTGTCCCTTGACATGTCTGACAGTCTGTCGCTCGAATCGGCAGACCAAAACGAAAACAATGCCCACAACAGGATTGAAGACAGGGTGAAAGAGAAGCACCAGCCGGGATAAGTGCGGAGCGCACCGCAGCCTGGCCCGCGATAGACACAGCGGCACCCCTGGAAGACCTCCTCTGGATGCGGTAAGAGTGGCAGGAAACCGTGGCCGGCATCACACACGAGCCACCCCGCCATGGTGGCTTTGCTCTCTCCGCCCCAAGTTCCTTTTCCTATCCCCATGCATACAACGCCGCGCGGGTTACACGAAGGTACTAGCAAAGTCCCAACCAAACGACACGGGTACCTCACGGCTGGTCCCAGGTCAAACCATCGCTCCCACTGACTGACAATCAGGGTCCACCGAGAAAACAAAACCCGGAGCGCTTGCAGCTCCCCATTTATAGGGAGCTTAGAGGCCGTAGATATTTCCCACTTGATGAAGGTGAAAAGGAGGAAGCTACTCTAAACATATAGAAAGTTCAAGTTCTAAACCTATGTGTGTGCACGTAGTACCCAACGACATGCCAGGCTTTGGGTCTAGCTACATGTCAGGAAATGCGCCTGAATGAGGAAATGCGCCTGAATGTACCAGCGATCGTGTTCTGGCCTGACCACGGACGCCGTGCCACGTACAGCCATTCCTGCTGGCCGGCCGCTGCCATCGGTTCTTTCCCCCTGACATGATGACTTTGAAATATACCAATGGCAGGTTGGTCAGTAAATACAATACAGCATCGATCGCGCATCATGATAAGTTATCTAGGCGTACTACGGACAACATCGTACTTGCTGTAAAAAGGGAAAAAAGAGACAACGTCATACTTGGGATAGCTTAAACAATGTCTTACTACGGACAATGTGTAACGACCGTCTTTGCATTTTGTCTCTTCTCAACAATGATTGAACTTTCTTTGGAGGCCAACATGTGAGATGTAGTCTGTCAAGTCAAACTAATGTTTCCCCGCAAAAATAAATAAAAATTAATAGATTTGGAACTCATGCAGGAGCAACTATTTGGAAATATTATCCGTCCAGCTTAGCACAAATAAACATTTTCCGTCAAGCGTGTAAACTAGTGAAGATCTCGCCACTACTACAGATATGACATTTGCAGTCAGAGCAACAAAGATGGGTTCGATAGACTCGACCGAGAAACGATTTACGCACACGGTTCCAGCTGAGAGCTGCCTGCGAAAGTATCCCAGTCGGCTGCTGTTAAAGACCGCCTGCGGAAGTCGATCATTGCAGACGACTCCAGCTGAGAACCGCCTCGAAAGGTTTCTCAGTCGACTACAACTTAGAGCCGCCTACTCTGATCCATTTAAAGCAGGCAGCTTTGTGTTTGAACTGCCTGCGATTTCCCTCTCAGCCTATATTTGTGCCAAGTCATGGTTCGTAACCATCTCTCTCTCTTCCACATCCCATGGCGCTCTCTCTTCCCTAAACCTAACCGTACCTTCCGTACGCGGCCGTAGTAGCCAGAGGAGAGCGGCCACGACCTCCCCGGCCGACGCCGCTGCCATCCGCATTCGATCCCGTGCGCGTCCTTCCTTGTGGTAGATGGGTGGATCCGACTTTGTGGCCAGGACCACCTCCTGCCTGCATCACCGGTCGTCACCGTGTGGACGGCAACTCATCCGTCAACTCCCCTGCGCCGCTTCTGACGTCGACCTTGTGCCACCGCCGCCGCGCATCCTCGTCGAAGATAATGCATGCACGTCTTACATGTTGTGGTACTATTGTCTTAATAAAGTCCGTTGACCATGTTTAGGACAACAAACATCCTTTTATTTCCATGTTTAGGAGATAAACCCTCTTGTGAAATACGGTGATTTGGAAATATATAATTAAGATATTAATGACTATGTCGAAGGCATGTTTGGACTAAAATGCTCATTTGTCGATGAAGTTAAATCTAAGGCATACTCTCTATTTGGCCAATGATGACTGAACTTGCTTTTTGTTAATTGAGAGCATAGAATTGGCATATTGTGATAAGAATGGACTAAGCATTCTTTGCTGGAGATATTAGTAATTTTCTGAATAATTTAATCTATAAGTAAATCATGACGACAGTGCTAACAATATTAATCTCATATTGTATGATAATCATACGAGCACATACTAAGAATTGAACAGGCATATCTATGATAACAGTAAGTACAGCTAACACATGAACCTGTAAAAGTGGGATGAACAGATCATACGCGCCAGAAGGAAAAGTCGAAGCCACGACGGCGGCAACAGCTTCATCGACGGCCTTCTCCATGGCGTCGTCCGAGGTTTCACCCATGGTGTCAGTGGGCAAGTAGAGGAAGTAGTCGAAGTCGTGGACGTAGATGAACAGAAGCAAGCAGTCGCACCGAGATGCTCCCCGAAAACCGTATCGCCCTTCTCCCAGTACAGGATCACAAAGGACGGGGTTCCGAAAGCCTGCTCTTCCATACGGCCGTGCATGCGGTCGCCGGGATGGAGTAGCCAAAAGCAGCAGCAGCAGCGAGAGGAATTTGGTGGTGGTTCATGCGCGACGAGGCAAACCAGATGCGATCCGATCAGGTGACGGCTAGGGTTGTCAATGCCTCCAATATGTAGGTGGTCGGGTAGGGAAACGTGGGGTTAAGCCCATGACCGAGTCGGTAAGCGCACACATGACATAGGTCTGAGCTTGGCTTGGCTCATGCATAAAACATGACGCATGCAGGTGAGGCAAGGCGTGGTATGCTGAGGCGAGCGATGGAGGAGCAGTGCGTGTGTACCACTCCTCTTCTCATGCTCCAATGGGATTTGGAAGAGAATCCCTTATATGTTGGTCTCAACTCTCCTCCACTCCTGGGGTGAGACTAAACTTCCCAACATGTCATGAAATAGTAAATGGGCCTCTGAGATTTTTCAGGAATTATTTGGTTCATGGGCCTAAAGCACATCAAGAATTCAACAATCACCCACCAGATCTCGGAGGCACATTGTATTGTCCTCTGTTCCAATCACTGTTTTGATATACCAGTATTTTCAATGGAGACCGGTTAAGGTTGAACATCCACTTAGAGCAAAGGGCTACACTTGTCCATAACTGAACAATGAACTATGTCTTGAATTGTCAGTTTTGCGTGAAGAAGTTTCACCATTTGTCTTACTGATACTAGGCTGCCAAAGGCTAACCCCGCGGGTGGAGCATATTAGTCACACTCATGGCCTATTCATGAGTATACTAGAGATTATCCTATCGCATAGACTGTGACCAGCAGTCGGGCTCATATTGGTGTGTTCGTCCAAGATTGCTCTGTAGGAAAGCGTCTCGCTTGTACAAGCCTCAGAACACATTAAGACAAAGTCAACCTGCCATACAAATTGTGAGAGCAGTGCATCTCCAACGGAGTGGGTTAGTAAAGTTACTCTCCTCCAGTTAACCAGTAGCTTGTTTTTTCAGGTCCTAACTCATGGGATCTCCGATCACATAGGTTGGGTTACCACGATGGCAACTCATGTGGGCCTCATACCCATCTCCCTCGATGCATTTTCTATCACATTTTGTGATATCCCTTTTGTGAAGGGATCTGCCAGAATCCTAGCCGTTTGGGTGTAATCCAACGCTGTAACTCTGGAGTTTCTTAAATGTCTGATAGTTTTCAGTCTTCTCCTTATATGTCTTGTGGATTGCATGTTGTCCTTTGAACTATTGACTTTGGCAATGACTGTCTGATTATCACAGTTCATGAGGATAGCCGGAATTGGCTTTTCAACCACTGGCAAGTCCATCAAGAGCTCTCGAAGCCATTCTAATTTGAAAGTAGTTATATCTAATGATCTGAGTTCTGCTTCCATTGTTGACTTTGTTAAGATAGTCTGCTTGTAAGACTTCCATGAAACAGTGCCACCTCCAAGTGTAAACACATATCCATGTGTGGCCTTTATCTCATTAGCATCAAAAATCTAGTTCGGTCACTATACCCTTCAAGTACCCTCGGACATCCGGTATAGTGAAGTTCAAAGCTCATGGTACATTTCAGATGGCGCATAACTCTTTCAATAGCATACCAATGTACATCTCCTAGATTGGAAACAAACCAGCTCAGTTTGCTCACAGCAAACGCGATGTCAGGCCTTGTAGCGCAAGCTATGTACATAAGCGAGCCAATAACTTGAGAGTATCTCAATTAATCCTTAGCTGTCCCTTCAATCTTTCGAATCAGCACACTAGGATCATATGGTGTTGGAGAAGGTTTGCAATCTGAATAACGAAAGCGACTCAGAATCTTCTTAAAATAATGGGATTGCAAAAGTGTAATCCCACCATCATCATCTTTCAACAGCTTGATGTTCAATATAACATCAGCTACACCAAGATTTCATCTCAAAGTTTTGAGATAGAAAAGTCATAACCTCCTCAATGACTTCGAGGTTGGTTTCAAATATCAGTATGTCATCAACATACAAGCATAGTATAACTCCTTCGCCCCCACCATGGTGACAATATACACATTTGTCAGCTTCATTAACTACAAAGCCAACAGACGACATTAAAGTTTTATCAAACTTCGCATGTCATTGCTTAGGTGCTTGTTTCAAGACATACAAAAATTTCAATAATTTGCACACCTTTCCTTTCTGACCATCTACTACAAAGCCATCTGCTATTGCATGTAGATTTCCTCATCTAACTCTCCGTTTAGGAAAGCCGTCTTGATGTCCATCTGATGGACGAGAAGACCATGCGAGGCAGCCAACGAGAGTTGCACTCGAATGGTTGTCAGTCTGGCCATAGGTGAGTAAGTATCGAAGAAATATTCGCCTTCATTCTGGGCATAACCCTTGGCCACAAGCCAGACTAGTACTTTTCAATTGTACCATTAGGCCTAAGATTCTTTTTGAACACTCACTTACACCCCACAGGTTTGCAACCATAGGGACGATCAGTGATCTCCCATGTGCCATTAGCCATGATGGAATGCATCTCGCTACGGACTGCTTCCTTTCAATAGTCAGCATCTGGAGATGCATAAACTTCTGAAATACTATTAGGAGTATCATCCACGAGGTACACAATGAAGTCATCACCAAAGGAACTTGTGGTCCTCTGTCTCTTGCTCCTTGCAGGAGCTTCATTGTCTTCCTCCATAGGAATTTCATCATGTGTTTGTTCATAATGTTCCATCAGAATAGCAGGTTCAGGAGTCTCATCAGATTCCTGTCTAGAACTGCTTTGCATATCTCTCATAAGAAAAATACCCTCAAAGAGTGTAGCATCTTTGGACTCGATTATAGTACCGACCCTCATGCCAGGTACCTTATATTTCTCCACTCAAAATCTATGTCCAACACTATGCATAGCATAGCCCAGAAAAATGCAGTTCGGTCCAAGCCTACGTTTTTTGGGAATTAGCACATTGACTTTCGCCAAACAACCCCAAGTGCGTAAGTAATTGAGTGTCGTTATTTTCTTCTCCCATTGCTCATAGGGAGTAATCTCTTCATACTTAGTGGGAACTTTATTCAGGACATGACATGATGTCAATATAGCCTCCCCCCACCATGCCTTGGATAAACCCGAAGTATCTAACATGGCGTTAACCAAATCTGTTAGAGTACAGTTTTTTCCGTTCGGCAACCCCGTTTGGCTGGGGTGAATAGGAAGGCATCCTCTCATGAATAATGCCATGCTCCGCACAGAATAAATAGAACTCATTTGAAAAATACTCACCACGATGATCTAACCGGACTCGTTTGATTTTCTTTTCAAGTTGAGTTTTGACTTTTGCCTTATAGATTTTAAAGTAGTGTAGAGCATCATCTTTAGTTTTTAACAGATACATGTAGCAAAATCTAGTGGAATCATCTATCAACGTCATGAAGTATTTCTTTCCACCTTTAGTCAACACACCATTCATCTCACACAGATCAGAATGTATAAGCTCTAATGTTGCCAAGTGTCTTTCCCCGAACACTTATAGCCTTTGGCTAAGGCAAAACTCGGTATTAAATTCATTTTGGCTAGCCGCGTCATACAACCAAAATTAATGTGACAAAGTTGTGAAAGCCAAATATCAGATTCATTAACACTAGAATGTATATGATTGACAAGCTTATTACAGAAATCTACTTGGGAAAGGCGAAACAGACCTCCGCACTAATAAGCTTTACCAACAAAAAGTCCATACTTGGATACAACTACTTTGGACTCAAAAACTAACTTAAACCCTTCTTTATAGACAAGGGAGCGACTAATGACATTATTGTTGATAGAGGGGACATGATGCATGTTCTTCAGCTGCACGATCTTTCTCAATGTAAACTTCAGATCTACCATGCCAACACCACGAACAGAAGCATGTGCGTTGTTCCCCATCAAGGCAGAGCAATCTCTTGCGACCTGGTAAGAAGAAAACATGGAAACATTAGTACACACATGAATATTTGTACCTGTACCAACCCACCAATTGGTAGACTAACAAATAGACAATAAAGTAAGTAAATTACCATACCCAGATACTCCATTATCATGGTTGTTGCTCATGGTCACGTTGACAGACTTGGAGTTCTGTCATGGCTTCTTTCCCTTGCACTGTGGGCACTTAAAGGACCAATGACCCACTTCACCACATGTAAAGCATGGATCCTTGTCCTTGTTCTGACCCTTGTTATTCTTCTTCTTCTTGAAGTTGGTAGTCTGGACAGCGTTCTTTCCCTTGAACTTGTGGAAATTCTTCCACACCACATTGGCGCTACAAGGCCCCTCAGCCCCTTTGGCATGTGAGTCCTTTGCTTTCAAACTCTCTTCTACACTCAGATGGCTGATGACATTCTCAACTGAGAACTCCCATCTCTGGTGCTTCGGAGAAGTAGCAAAACATCTCCAAGAAGGAGGAATCTTAGCAATTATGCATCCCACGACAAATTTGTCCACTAGCTCACACTTAAGGAGTTTGAGCTCCTTAACAATCCTTTGTATCTCATGAGCCTGGTCCAGCACAAAACGGTTATCAACAATCCTGTAGTCATGGAACTACTCCATAGCATCAACTCCCTACTAGCATCAGTTGCCCCGAATTTATCTTTGAGCGCAGCCCACAAAATCTTGGCACTAGGCATATGTAGATATGCGTCCACTAGCTTGTCTCCGATCACACTCAGAACGACTCCCACAAAGATGGTGGTGGCCTCCCTGAATGCCTTCTCCTATTCAGGAGTAATTGCTTCATTGCGAGTGCCACCAGTGACCCAGAACACGTTCATGGCCATGAGCCACAAGATAGTCTTGGTCAGCCAACGTTTGAAGTGAAAACCCGTAAACGGGCTCGGCTTGAATATAGCGGCAAAACCTTGGATAAAAATTGCCTTTTCTTCTGGAATTTCTTCTAAGGAACTGGGATGTTAGTCCAACATACAAACGAAGCATATACATAGAGAAGTTTTACCGAGAAATGGTACCACATATATTTTTTAGAAACAAACAAGTTTTACCTTTCAAAGATTAGTCCCAAACCAACTCTACCAATTCATGCAAAAATAAAAGTGCCAATGCAAACATGAATGCAAACTAAACTTGAAGACACAAAACTAAGAAAGACACCTACTGACTTCCGGGTTACCTTCCGATAGTGCTTTATTTATTGCCATATAGCCAGGCTTCGATGCTCTATTCATCCATACGGATCCCAAGGGATATCGACCCGAGGTGTAATTATTCTCACCTCTGACCAAGGTTTTACTACTAGGGAAAACCCTATAGGTAGAGGCTTAATAGTAGCGTGGGGTAATGGGCCGGCGCTACTGCTACTTAGCAGCAGCGCTGGTATGTACGTAGCACTACAGGTAAGCATATAGCAATAGCGCGGGCTTGCCACCCCGCGCTCCTGCTAAGTGGTCGCCACCGTACCCACCGGGGCTACCTGTAGTAGCAACGAGGCCCATAAACCCCACGCTACTGCTAAACATATGTCAGTAGCGTGTGTCCTGCACCCATCGTTGCTACTATCTATACCTGTAGCAATCCTGTGGCCTCACTTACCAGTAGAGCTGGCCTCCTACCCGGCGCTGCAGGTAGTTCTATAACAGTAGCGCAGGCCCTTTTCCCAGCGCTACAGCTAAACCACATTATCCTCTTCCCGCGCGTCGGCCCTCATTCTTCTCCTTACTCTTCGTCTCCACTCTCTCGCCGCCGGCCCTCCCCTCACTCTCCCTCTCCACACTCTCTCGCCGCCGGCCCTCCCCCATGAGAGTCTGCCCTTTCCCCCCACCATCGGTCCTCACCTCGCCTTCCCCAAGCCCGCCGTCAGGCCCCGCTGCCTCTCTCCGTCGTCCTCAACCCCCTCCGCCGTCACATTGTTCCCAGTCCCCTCCGCCGCAGATAACCTCCCTCCTCTGTCTCTCTCTTCTTCTTCGTTTTTCTAGGGTTCATGGTAGATAGGTCAATATTGGATGATGTGATGTTCAACAATTTAGGTGCCGTGGTGAGTGTAGGTCAAGACAGGTCAATATTGGTATGTAGGGTTCAAGTTCATAGGCATCAAGGTTAATTTACCATGATTCTCACAAAATGCAAAGTGGTATTACATATTTCAGGACTTAGTGAAAATTAGTGGTGTGAAAAACAATAACATTGTCATGCTTACTTCACAGCAACATATTAGTAGCATAACTAGGGTAGACATGGCAGCAAAGTATGCACACTAGAAGTAGACATGAAAATGACCAACATTTATATACAAAGTTTGTATGAGATCATTTCAGTGTTGATACTTTGTACTATTTGGACATGTGTATGTGTATGGACATGTTGATCTTGAGCTGCTGTGTATGTGGTGCCAAAGATGGCCACATTTGTCTCTTTGTATTGCAGGGAAAATCCGAGTGGCCAATGTTTTGCCGGAATGTTGATTCATTTCCGTTCCGGCAAATTTCAAGCGCTCGATATGTCGTGTTTTTAGCAAAGGTCATGCCGAAATGTTTCATGGATTTCAGCATGACTTGTGCTATAAAGTAGGACATATCGAGTGCCCGTGATTTGCCGAAATAGGAATTAAATGACATTCCGGAAAAACGTAGGCCATTTTTTATGTCATTACTCGATATATGTAATGGGTTGACTTTCAGTCTGTCGGGGCTCCTTGTGTCCACCATATATGGTCGAAATATCAGAGAGGAAGAATCCCGACTGTTGTCATGGAGGTCGCTTCTCTTTCTTTCCCGTGTGCTAGACATTTTGGTGTCATGCACTTTGGAAAGAAAGGAGGAGCGACCATCACCGACGGTCGCAATATCAGAGAGGGAGTGCCCACCATATACACCTCGTGAGATGAGAGTTTTCAAGGAAGACTCGACAGACCGAAAGACAACCTGTGCTGAATAATGATCTGTGTGTTGAGTTCCTGGTAATTGCCATCGATTTTTAATCTTTGAATTATTAACACAGGAAATGTCTGACGACGATAGGATCCATGAGTGTGATTACTGCACTGACAATGGGGGTATGTGCGACAGGCCTCACCTGGATAATGATAGGTGCTTCACCCTCACGCTGAAGGTGACCTTCGAACATTTTACGGTATGTAACGACGGCAAATATTTTTTCGTAATTAAGCATGACTTGTGCTTTTTGCTTTAACGTGTAGTTTCCATTTTTTACAATTTGACTAGTGCATCCCCTGCTATTCAAGACCGTATGTCTTAGAGAAGCTCGGTTTCGAAGATAGGGAGAGTATGGAGACGAAGAAAGCTCACCTAAAGACAAAACATGGTTTCATTTTTGCGGTTAAGCTCTACAATGTAGTAAATCACTCACATTTTGGTTGTTCAAATTGGAGAGGACTGTGCAAGGCCTACGGATTTCAGGAGGATATGAAAATAGCCTTCGATATTGGTCCTGAAGATGATCCTGAAGATCATATCGACATTTGGGTGGATGTGGACATGATTCTAGTTCTACCTCTATGTGAGTTTGTCAAACAAATTTGTTAAGTAATTTATATTGTTTATTTAAAAATAGTTGGTATTCATCCCTACTAAACTTGTTTATTTATAATTGACAGCTTATTTCTTTTCTCCAAGAAATACACGGAAGGCTGTAGACAAGACCTACTACAGTTATGGCTCAGAGCTAACTTGGGAGGAGAAAAATTCTCTTGTCTCATTTATTAATGATGTTGAGACTTTTAAGATCAAATATGAAATTGGCCAAAATTATATTGGATACGTGCCACTAGTCATCGAGTTGAGTGATGGTAACATTAGTGCAAATAGCATGGCAAGATTTTGTTAACTATGGTTGCATACATTCTTCTCAAGTAAACTACATTGCTAACTATGTTACTATTATGTTCTTCAACAGAAGCTCCCGAAGGATGTTGTGCCTGACCTGATGTATACCGAAGGTCAGATGAGTATGGTTAGCTTACGGCCAAATCCGCCGGTGGAATTCCACAGTGCATACTCGATTTCTCTAAAATATGAAAGCCTCAAAATCAAAGGATGGAGAAAAGTAATGAATGCGCGCAGGCAACCAATTGGAGACAACATGAATGTGCGCAGGCCACAAGCTGGAGACAGGTGGATCTCTATTCTCCATTTTGGAGATGGAGGGGTTTACCTATTTTATGATATTTTACCTAAGAGAGAAGAGTAGGTCCTAGGTAGTACCTTTCATGTGCTAGAATGATGATGAGTTATTTACCTAGGATAACTACCCTTAGCTAGTGTTGGTTAACTTGTCATGTGCTATATTGATGGTGAGTTATTATATGACTACCGATGATGATCGAGTTGTCATATGACTACGATGATGATGATGACTGTCATGTGCTAGAATGATGATGAGTTATTATATATATGACTACGGATGATGAGTTGTTATATGACTACGGATGATGATGATGAGTTATTATTATATGACTACGGATGATGAGTTGTTATATCATTGGGTGGAAGAAACACGGATTAGATTAAAGTGGATGGATTCAAGTGAGCAAGTTGAATTAGTAGGACGATATGATGTTGGGACGGCACAAAGTGTCGAATGAAGTTCGGTCGGAGTCATACTGATACGTCTCCAACGTATCTATAATTTTTGATTGTTTCATGCTATTATATTATCAATCTTAGATACTTTATATGCAATTTTATATCATTTTTGGGAACTAACCTATTAACTCAGTGCCCAGTGCCAGCTCCTGTTTTTTGCTTGTTTTTAACTTTTCAGAAAATTAGTACCAAACGAAGTCCAAACACGATGAAACTTTATGGGGATTTTTCTGGACCAGAAGGGACCCTAGAAGGTTTAGGAGGAGGCCAGAAGACTTACGGGAGAGCCACAAGCTCTATAGTGCGCCCCAGGGGGGTACGCGCCCCCTGAGCTCGTGACTGCCACGCAACTCCGTTTGACCTAATTTCACTTCTATATATTCCCATATATTCCCAAACCAACATAGAGAAACCAGAAATAACTTTTCTGCCGCTGCAAGCCTCTGTTCTTCCGCGATCCCATCTGGAGCCTGATTTCGGCGTCCTGCCGGAGAGGGAATCGTTCATAGAGGGCTTCTACATCAACCTTGCTGCCCTTCCGATGATGTGTGAGTAGTCTACCACAGACCTACGGGTCCATAGCTAGTAGCTAGATGGCTTCTTCTTTCTCTCCGATCTTCAATACAAAGTTCTCCATGATCTCCATGGAGCTCTATCCGATGTAATCTTCTTTTGCGGTGTGTTTGTTGGGATCCGATGAATTGTGGATTTATGCTCAGATTATTCATTGAAAGTAATTGAGTCTTTTCTCAACTTTATTATGCATGATTGTTATAGCTTTGTATTTCTCTCCAATCTATCTATTTGGTTTGGTCAACTAGATTGATTTATCTTCAGTGGGAGTGGTGCTTTGTATTGGGTTCAATCTTGCGGTGTCCTCACCTCATGAAAGAAGGGGTAGCGAGGCACATATTTCTATTGTTTCCATTAAGGATCAAATGATGGGGTTTATTCATATTGCTTGAGTTTACTTTGTCTACATCATGTCATCATACTTCATGCATTACTCTGTTTGTTATGAACTTAATACCTAGAGAGGCAAGCATAGAAGCGCTCTCGAAGTGGAGTAATAGTAGTAGATGCAGAATTGTTTTGGTCTACTTGTCACGGACGTGATGCCTATATACATCATCATTGCCATGAATAACATCATAACTATGCGCTTTTCTATCAATTGCCCAACAGTAATTTGTGTACACACCGTATGCTATCTTAATGAGAGAGAAGCCTATAGTGAAAACTATGGCCCCCGGGTCTTACTTTGATCATATTACTAAAACCCTAATTACCTTGCTACAATTTTACTTCTTTTATTTTAGTTTGCAATTTATCTATCTACAACTATCAGATTTAATCCTTGCAAGTAACGAGTTCAAGGGGATTGACAACCCTCTTGCCCGCGTTGGGTGCAAGTATTTGCTCTTGTGTGTGTAGGTGCTGTTTACGTGGCATTTGTGTGATTCTCCTATTGGTTCGATAACCTTGGTTCTCACTGAGGAAAATACTTATCGCTACTATATTGCCTCACCCTTCCTCTTCAGGGAAAATCCCAACGCAGCTCACAAGTAGTAGAAAGAATTTCTGGTGCCGTTGCCGGGGAGACATCATCAAATACCTACGAGGTTCCTTCACACAAATTATCATTTACTTGCTCTACTTTTTATTTTCCTTTATTTGCTTTTATTAGTCTCATTATAAAAAATTGAAAAATACAAAAATATTTTATTTTGCTTGTTTGCTTGCTTTGCTTGAAGTTGCTATCATGTCTAAGTTTGAAAAAGTCAGTGTTGCTCCCGCCACTAGTGCGGAACCCCTTGATCATCAAGCTTTGCCACTAAATGAAAACACTAAAAGAAGCTTTGCCACTAGTAAGAAATATAGTAGCTAAAGAAACGCTAGACAATCTTGCCGATGATGATCCTAATAAAGAAGAACCCACTATCATGCATACAAAAAAAAATCCGTATAGGTAGTGGCAATATTATTGGAAAAAGTGTTATCCAAGATATCTTTACTTGTGCTGGATCGCTACCTATGATAGGGGGATCAATTCTTACTAGAACTACTAGTATTGCGGATGCCATATCTTTGCTTATAGTTGAATTGGAGAGACAATTTGTGCCATATCTTTGCTAATAGTTGAACTACTTAGCGTTTAGCTACTATATTTCTAGTTCATGAATTTGGTCATATTATGAAAGAGGCAAGAGAAATATTTGCTCACTATAGAATAAATAGTGAGTGTCCTCCTATAGAAGAACTTCTTTATGATCAAGAGGAGATAAGGAAATTAAAATCAATGGATTATGCTGCTTATAATGAGAATCTTAGAAAGAAGGTTCCCCCAATTGTTTTGGTTGATAAAATTTCCGAACATAATGATCAATATGTTATAAGAAACCTTGGACTAGATTGTGTGCTTAACGAAAAGCTAAGGGATTACCTCTACTGAAACTTGTATAATGAGGAAATAAGCATCACTTATAAGGGGCCTAAAGAGGAGCCTCCTCCTCCTAAACTTGATCTCACGGATCCTTATCCTATAAAATTTAGCCCTTTTAATTACTTTTGCTTACCAATTAGAAAGCTTGCTGCTGAAAGAAGGGAGTATGATATGAACATGGATGATCTCCCTTATGATTATTACAATACTTGAAACAATGCATTATGCCTAGCTAGGGGCATAGAACAATAGCGCTTGTTGGGAGGCAACCCAATAGTTATCTTAAATTTTTGCCTTTTGTTTCTGTTCTTGTGTGTTCACACAATTATTTCTACTGTAATGATTGTGTTTTTATGTTTTAATTAGTGTTTGTGCCAAGTAAAGCCCTTGGGATGGTTTGGATGATAGTTGACTTGATTCTGTGCAAAAACAGAAAGTTTCGCATCAAGTACAGAAAATGCTATAAATTACTAGAATGTGATAATTGGCTGAATTTTTTTACCAGATTTATATACAAATTGTCTACGTTGTCCTAATTTTTCAGAACTTTTGGAGTTACACAAGTATGGTTTTTATTCAGATCATTACAGACTGTTCTGTTTTAGACAGATTCTGTTTTTATTGCATAGTGTGCTTATTTTAATGATGCTATGGATTATATCGGGGGGTATAAGTCATGGAGAAGTTAGAATACAGTAGGTATTATGCAATAACAATTATGAATGAGTTTACAACAGTACCTAAAGTTTATGATTTGTCTATTATACTAACGGATCTCACGAAGTTTCTGTTGAGTTTTGTGTGCTGAAGTTTTCAAGTTTTGGGTGAGATCACGATGAGTAAAGGAATAAGGAGCGGCAAGACCCTAAGCTTGGGGATGCCCATGGCACCCCAAGGTAATATTCAAGGAAGACCCAAGCGTCTAAGCTTGGGATGCCCCGGATGGCATCCCCTCTTTCGTCCACAATTCATCGGTATATTACTTGGAGCTATATTTTTATTCATCACATGATATGAGTTTTACTTGGAGCATCTTGTGCCATAGTTTTATTTTGTTTACTTGTTAGTTTGCCACAATCATTATTTGCTGGACACACCTTTTTGAGAGAGACACACATTCATCGTAATTTGTTAGAATACTCTATGTGCTTCACTTATATCTTTTCAGCTATGCAGTTGCTCTTGTGCTTTGCTTATATTTGATAGAGCACGGCGGTGGTTATATTTTATAGAAATGATTGAACTCTCATGCTTCACTTAAATCTTTTTGAGAGTCTTAAATAGGAAGTGGTTATAAGACTAGTCAGAAAAGGATATGTATTTAAGAGTGATATAATAAAAACTTTCATGTAGATCACTAAATATGAAATGTGTGATTTGATTATATTGATGTCATAATATGAAAGGGTATTGGTTCATGATCATTGGTTAGTAGGAATATCGATATTTAAAGTTTCTTATTAACTACTCATTTAAGTGTCCAACATGGCATGACGGGGATGCGTGAGCATTTTTATGTCTGATTGAAATCCTTTGTGCTGTTTGAATCTGGGGGGCGCGATGGTTAACTCCTAACAACCTCCTCCCTAGGGGCATGCGAGTAGTACTTTGCTGCGAGGGCTAATAAAACTTTCACAATAAGTATATGAGTTCTTTATGACTAATCTGAGTACATGGACAATTACGCACTCCCACCTTTCTGCATATTGCTAGCCTCTTCGGTACCGTGCATTGACCTTTCTCACCTCGAGAGTTGGTGCAAACTTCGCCGGTGCATCCAAACCCTGTGATATGATACGCTCTATCACACATAAGCCTCCTTATATCTTCCTCAAAACAGCCACCATACCTACCTATCATGGCATTTCCATAGCCATTCCGAGGTATATTGCCATGCAACTTCCACCGTTCCGTCTTATGACATGTGTGTTCATCATCGTATTGCTTTGCATGGTCATATAGAGCTGACATGATATTTGTGGCAAAGCCACCGTTCATCATTGTTATACATTTTACGCTAGATCATTGCACATCTTGGTACACTGCGAGAGGCATTCATATAGAGTCATATTGTTTCAGTTATCAAGTTGTAATATCGAGTTGTAAGTAAATAAAAGTGTGATGATCATCATTATTAGAGCATTGTCCCAGTGAGGAAAAGAATGGTGGAGACTAATGAGTCCTTGCAAAAGCAGGGATGAGGTTCATGATATTGTTCTAAAAAAAAGAAAAAAGAAAAAAAAAAGAAAAATGAGACAGAAAGAGAGAAGGGGCAATGCTACTATCCTTTTACCACACTTGTGCTTCAAAGTAGCACAATGTTCTTCATATAGAGAGTCTCCTGAGTTAGCACTTTCATATACTAGTGGGAATTTTTCGTTATAGAACTTGGCTTGTATATTCCAATGACGGCCTTCCTCAAATACTCGAGGTCTTCATGAGCAAGCAAGTTGGATGCACACCCACTTAGTTTCATTCAAGCTTTCATACACTGATAGCTCTAGTGCATCCGTTGCATGGCAATCCCTACTCCTCGCATTGATATCGATTGATGGGCTTCTCCATTGCCTATTGATCCGCCGAGTTGATGTGAGCCTTTCTTCCTTTTTTGACTTCTCCTATATATCTCTACCACCGCATTCTATTCCACCCATAGTGCTAATGTCCATGTCTCATGCTCATGTATTGAGTGGAGTTGAAAATGCTGAAGCGCGTTAAAAAGTATGATCCAATTGCTTGGTTTGACACCATGGTGCTCATGATTTATATTTATGCGGTGAGGGCGGAGTCATGACATGCTTACATAATTCAATGAGTAGGGATAACATTCGTTAAGCATCGTATATTCTGAAAAAGTAATGGTTATGTTCTTGTATTCATGGATATTATTATGTTGATATCAATTGCTTCATCGTTTCTCAATATTTATACCGTAAAAGAGATTACATGATAAACATGCTAGGTAGCATTCAACATAAAAAATTCTGTTTTTATCATTTACCTACTCGAGGACGAGTAGGAATTAAGCTTGGGGATGCTGATACGTCTCCAACGTATCTATAATTTTTGATTGTTTCATGCTATTATATTATCAATCTTAGATACTTTATTTGCAATTTTATATCATTTTTGGGAACTAACCTATTAACTCAGTGCCCAGTGCCAGTTCTTGTTTTTTGCTTGTTTTTGACTTTTCAGAAGATCAGTACCAAACGAAGTCCAAACATGATGAAATTTTACGGGGATTTTTTCTGGACCAGAAGGGACCCTAGAAGGTTCGAGAGGAGACCAGAAGACTTACGGGAGAGCCACGAGCTCACAGGGCGCGCCCTAGGGGGGTAGGCGCGCCCCCCGAGCTCGTGACTCCCACACAACTTCGTTTGAACTAATTCCACTTCTATATATTTCCATATATTCCCAAACCAACAGAGAGAAACCCAAAATAACTTTTCCCCCGCTGCAAGCCTCTGTTCTTCCGCGAACCCATCTGGAGCCTGATTCCAGCGTCCTGTCGGAGGGAGGATCGATCACGAAGGGCTTCTACATCAACCTTGCTGCCCTTCCGATGATGTGTGAGTAGTTTACCACAAACCTACTGTTCCATAGCTAGTAGCTAGATGGCTTCTTCTTTCTCTCTGATCTTCAATACAAAGTTCTCCATGATCTCCATGGAGCTCTACCAATATAATCTTCTTTTGCGGTGTGTTTGTTGGGATCCGATGAATTGTGGGTTTATGATCAGATTATTCATTGAAAGTAATTGAGTCTTTTCTGAACTTTATTATGCATGATTGTTATAGCTTTGTATTTCTCTCCGATCTATCCGTTTGGTTTGGCCAACTAGATTGATTTATCTTCAGTGGGAGAGGTGCTTTGTAGTGGGTTCAATCTTGCGGTGTCGTCACCTCGTGACAGAAGGGGTAGCGAGGCACGTATTTGTATTGTGGCCATTAAGGATAAAACGATGTGGTTTATTCATATTGCTTGAGTTTACTTTATCTACATCATGTCATCATACTTCATGCATTACTCTGTTTGTTATGAACTTAATACCTAGAGAGGCAAGCATAGAAGCTCCCTCGAAGTGGAGTAATAGTAGTAGATGCAGAATCATTTCGGTCTACTTGTCAAGGACGTGATGCCTATATACATGATCATTGCCATGAATAACATCATAACTATGCGCTTTTCTATCAATTGCCCAACAGTAATTTGTCTACCCACCGTATGCTATCTTAATGAGAGAGAAGCCTCTAGTGAAAACTATGGCCCCGGGGTCTTACTTTTATCATATTACTAAAACCCTAATTACCTTGCTGCAATTTTACTTCTTTTATTTTACTTTGCAATTTATCTATCTACAACTATCAGATTTAATCCTTGCAAGTAACGAGTTCAAGGGGATTGACAACCCTCTTGCCCGCGTTGGGTGCAAGTATTTGCTCTTGTGTGTGTAGGTGTTGTTTAGGTGGCATTTGTGTGATTCTCCTACTGGTTCGATAACCTTGGTTCTCACTAAGGGAAATACTTATCGCTACTATATTGCTTCACCCTTCCTCTTCGGGGAAAATCCCAACGCAGCTCGCAAGTAGCACATACCCGCTTACGGTGCATCGACATCATGTAAGTAAATAGTTCCTTGCTCTCAAGCAAGAATTGATGCACCGAGTGTGATGAGCATGTCTCGTAATTTATCTGTAGCGAGAGGGTTAGAGATTCATATATGAAATTTAAAATACTACCTTGGCTACCGTTATAGGGGAACACTTCATAATATTCTTCTTTGGGAGTGGATAATTCACCACTCATTAGTAATGTCCCCTATTTAAGAAAATCATCCAAAGAAGTATAACAGGACATTAACAGAGAAAAATCAAAAGTATCTTCCTCCTCTAGTTCATCACTATTGCTAACACTAGACACCTCCGTCAAGATACCTAGGAACTCATGATAATTGTCATTCTCAACTCGAGGGTGACATTCCTACACGTCAAATTTATTAGCATCAAGTTCATCTGAACTAGAGTCATCATCATACTCTTGTCCCTGCATATTAGTATAAAAGATATTATTATAGATGGCGTGGAAAAGATTCTCATGCTGTTCTTCCATTGTGCACTCCTCTTCTTGGTGCTCATCCTCTTCCTCATATTCATCTCGCGACTCCTCATCATCGCGAAGATATTTTTGACAATAATTGTTTATTGACTGCAACTTACCGTGCATCCAATCAAGCATGATATTCTCGTTGCGAGCTTGAACAACTCTAATTTCAAAAAGTAATATCCAGGCACTTGTGTGTAACACATACCATATGATTTCCTCGGTGGCATCGATCTTACTACTATTGTTGTAAAATGCTATCACCTCGTCATAAGTATTTGTGCACTGGAAATCAATTTACTCCTCAGATCTACAACATCTACATGAAACTTGATACACAGAACATAACATATATACAAATTTGTTCAACATGTCTAGCAATTCTCTCATATCCATAGCAGCTATACGTCCCTCAAGGGACGCATCATCAAAGAACATACTAATTGTGTGCAGAAAATTACTATCAAAAGTGGAAGGTGCGAGTGGGTGATCAATCCGCTCCTCCTCTTCTTCTTCCTCGCTGCATTCTTCTTTTTCTAAGCACAATTGTTCATGCAACACATACTACTCTTTGTGCAAGTTAGTTTGGCAAGTATGGATTTCATTTGCTCTTACCAATTCTTGCATCCACACATCAACTGGGGCTATGTGTTCTTCATGGTGTACATCCTTTTCTTCATTTTCCTGTGAGTCCTGTAAAATGCTTGTTTCTCCCAAGGCGGTTGCAATCCGCTCTCGACCATTGATCACTAATGTATTATCATAGAAGTTATCTAGGCAAAAGTTGTGAATAGGATGCATTTCATTATAGATCCTATCAAGTAAGATGCACTCTACCCTCATATTTCTTATTTGACGTAGAATCTCACCGACACCTGCAATAAGCACTAATTCTACGACCTCCATACTAGCATTACATTTATCACCACTATTATAAGTTGCTAATACGGGATCAATATTATACTCACATTGATAATTGAGATGCTCTTCGGATTCACAATCTTCAGATGGTAATGGGTATGAAGCACATATCATGGATGAATAATTGTTAACCAATTGTAACCATTCTTTTATCTTTGCTTCATCAGTAGCCAAAGGTGGTGGACTCTTGTCTCTCTTGGCCTCCATTGCAAGTTCCATCTGTTCATGAATAGTCATCTCGAAAGACATGATTAGTAGTTTTTTTCTTTTTGGTTTAAATAAAAATAGTAAGATAAATAGCAACAAACAAAAATAAACTAAGTGCAACTGGGAAGGTAATGACCAAGCGCTATGCTCCCTGGCAATGGCGCCAGAAAAAGCTTGATGTCCTGCAAGTGCACAGGGCTAGCTGTAGCCTTTTCGCGGGAAGTATTGTGACCCAGTTTATATATTGAACCCAAGAGGGCAAAAGGAAGGCAATTACCAACCTCACAACTATGTTGTCACATACGCAGCTACGTTTCCACCCAAACCATAGTTTGGAAATAGTCTACTTTATCGGTTGCTAGGAAATCGGTAAACAAGGGAATAAAGTAACTATGAACAAGAAGGTAAAAACAGTAATAAAAAGGAACTAGACTAAGTGAGGCGGCGCTTTAGTAATAAAGGTGTTCTCAGGGGTTTCAGATTCATCACTAATAGTATTTCAGATACTTAATTATGCGAAAGCACAATTCTAGGTTTAGCTATGTAATCCAAGTTATATGTTTTTGCATGTGGGCGGAGCCAAATAAAGATACGTGCATACTACCACAACTCTGTATCATGCACGCCACCACCATCCCTCCCCCTGCCGATGGAAGTGATGATGATTAAGGGTCTCCCCGTGGACGCGGCATAAGGCTTTTGGTTCTCCATTATTCCCCTTATAAAAGGTCTGCAAAGGAGGGAGATAGTTTCTATCACCTCAGTAACTCTGCATCCCCGCTTCGCAATAATAGTAACATACTTCAAGTCCATTAAGGCTAATGTTGTGCGGTCGACATTCACACAATATCATGAAGAATAATTAACATAAACATATAAAGGGAATCATATATCTTATTGGCATTCAGCTCATACAAATACTAGAGTTCATCCCTATCCCCGAGAACAAGGACAATTACTCAAACATGTATATGATGAACATAAAGGTTAGAGATAGGTTACAAGCCAACATCATGTTGGGGAAGGAGAGAGGCATGGCAACACTGGTGGAGACTCCCTCTTCCTTCTTCCTTGTCTTGACCCTTCCTCTATGGTGGAGATGATATTGCTACAGCAATGGAGGTGTGCTGGCTCGAGATGGATATGTGACGGCACATGGGAGAGTGAGCCAGTGGCTAGGGTTGGTTTTGTATATATAGCTGACCTCCACGGGTCTCCACCGTGGATCCACCTCCTCTCCCTTGATCCAAGGTCTCTAGAGGAGTCACAGCCTCTCCCAATACCTTCATTGACGGCCAAGGATCTCATAGGAACAAACCGGGACAAAATTTGTGAAGAATCACGGAAACTATAGCAAATCCGTAGCCAGGATTGGGCAGGACGACCATCGGTATGACCAAGTTTGGTCGTACCATGCACCGTCTTCTCTTCTGACCATGGGTTTACAACTAGACTAGCAGTCCCACGTCCTCGCGGATCCCATGAATGGTTCATCTGAGTGATGCACGTGTAGGGAGGAACGTCGAGCGGCGGACTACTAGATCCGATGGCATGACCTGGGTGTGGAAGTGGAGACAACTGGGTCATCCAAATTGCATCAACCCCAAACCAGGGTGCTGCCCCCACTTATATAGACGTCCCTAGATGGGATCAACGCTTGAGGCCCATTAGGACTCTAAGCCCAAATCCACTTTCAGTTCCCGAGTGGTCCACTCAGATCACATCCAAGTGGTCTCACTCTGAACCCATCTGAGTGGTTCACCCTGATCTCATCCGAGTGATCCAGTCGGATCCGAGTCAGTTCCTTCCTCTTAAGCGTGTGACCCTATAGATTCACATACGCATGGACATGACCCGAGTCAATAGTTGACAGCGGCTCCTAGCAGAATGTGCAAACTCCCATGTGTGCGTAAAGTCATACTGACAAACCTTGTCAATGTATCATATGCAATATTCCTTTTGCCTCACGATATCAAGCTCAAGGTGAGTGGTTGTCACCCTTGTTGGTAGCTCGAGATCTCTTCTCGAAACCATGATATAGATTCCTGAACTGGGTTAACACTTAACCCGAGTCACATGGCCATGCTTTCTGAATCTGATCACTCGAGAGGGCCCAGAGAATATCTCTACGAGTCGGAGGGGAAAATTCTATCTTGGTTGGCCATGTCTCATGACATCTTTCATGACTCACCCAAAAGCTACCTTTATAACTACCCAGTTATGGAGTAGCGTTTGATAGACACTAAGTGAGTCAGTCCTCATCCCGAGAACATGTGAAGACCTTAAGTCTAGGACATGGCATATACAATAACTCGAGACTAACAAATGACAATTTCTTGTTGCGTCGCAAAGTGGGTCTGTCTGACTCTGCGGTCCATCCGAGTGGTTCACTCTGATCACATCTGAGTGAGTCACTCAGATCTAGCCGAATCCATGATCTCGGGTTAGCATCTCTATGCCCATGATTGTGAGACAGAGTCATCAATTGAGGGTTGTATACTAGTGAAAGGATATGTGTCTGCATAACCTTATCAACCAGGGACCATTAGAGCAATCATCATACAATATATAGTCTCACAAGCAAGTCACGTACTTGCTTATCAGTGATGATGTTCAAGGACAATACAGATAACACATGAATACATAGGGCAATATCATCATCACATGATTGCCACTAGGGCATATTTCCAACAAAAGCCATCCGGCCAGTTGCCTTGCCCGAGGGAAGATAATAAAACAGTCACTTTGATTTCTTTTCCCAGAAAGGGGCCATCATGTTGTGTTAGTTTGTCGCGCATCTGCCCAAGAGCCACTCAGTTCAAGGATATAGATGTAGGAACAAGCTACTTGGGAAGGCCGCGAAAGTAATAAAAAAAAGCCCCGTTCTTAGCCTTCTGATCAAAGATGATACCAAAATCTCTTCCAATTATTTACCTTCATATGATTTTTTTAGTTAGCATCACCAAATTTAATCCATGTTAGCCTTGAATGTTGAGGAATCTGACACCTCTTAAGAGTTGCGATGCCAAGTAACCTCTACTTCAGCTCACTTCTGAGGAGAATTTCCAGGGCATGATCAAGACCCTGAATCACTTCATTTGCAATGGCCTAGAACAAGCGAAAAATTCCAGCACGGCATCGACCCCAGACACGACGAGGCTTTGATGTTCTTGAAAGCTTGACATGAAAATGTGGCATTACACTTTGAGAGGAAACTCGGTTCAGTTGTTGTTATTTCTTATTTGATCTGTTAAAGCAACTATCACTAGTAGAAAACAGGGCTTTGGTCCAGCCCTGAAAAGCCCATTAATCCCGGTTCACTCACGAACCGGGACCAATGGGGGCATTGGTCCCGGTTCGTGAGGCCAGGGCGCCGGCCGGGCCTCGTGGGCCATTGGTCCCGGTTCCAGACACGAACCGGGACCAATGGGCCTCGCTCCTGGCCCACAACCATTGGTCCCGGTTTGTGGCTGGAACCAGGACCAAATGGTCGGCCTATATATACCCCCCTGCCCGCGAGGGGAGCAGTGCACTGCTCTGTTTTTTTGGCCGGCCGTGGGAGAGCTTTGTGGTGCTCTAGCTCACCTCCTATGCACATGAGGTGTTCGATGAAATGCCCGAGCCACACTTAAGCTTTCTCCTCTCGAAGCTCCTTGTCCAAGCTCCATTTTCCTCAAGATTTGTCTAGGTTTGGCGGTCCGTCCTGTCCCGTCCCCGTCCTCACCGTCATCGATCGCCCGCGCCCATCTCAGCGCCGGCACCACTGTGGTTAGCCTCTTCTTCTTATCTTCTTTCTAAAAGAAAAAAGTTCTTACTTGTATCATTTAGATAGATACTTGTGTAATTTTCTTACTTTTATTATTGTTTGTTATTATATAGTGCGATGGTTTTGGTATCCGCCTCCGTCGGCCCTCGTCCTGTCTATGATTCGGATGTGGTATATATTATCTTTTATAACTACTTGTTTTATTTAGTGTTTATGACAATTATGCCGACCAACGTGACATAGATTTTTTTAATCTAGGAGGTATGTGAACCGGAAATTCCAACCGACATAGAAATTCTTGTCGAGAAGTTAAATTTGGTTGAAAAAGAAAACAATTACTTGAAAGAAAAATTACAAAGAGTTGAAGAGGAGAAGATGAAGTTGGAGTTGCATGTTGCCGATGTCGTCGACGATCACAAGATCAAGATGGATGCAATGCGCTTGAAGATTAGAAAGATTAGAAAATATGCCATTCATACTGAGGCTTGGTATCATTATGCCGTTGGATCAATTGGTACCTTAGTTGCGGTTATGATCGCATTTGTTGTTGCATATAATTTTTTTACATAGTTTCAATGTATGTTTTAATTAGATGCTCTAGAGAGTTATATGTTGTTCAATAATGAGAACTATATAACGCACGCAGATGAACCGGCAATGGATGTACGGTGACCGACGCACCTCCGAGTATATTAAGGGCCTGCATAATTTTCTCGAAGCGGCTGAGGCAAACAAGCAGAATGGTTTTATGCATTGTCCATGTACTGTCTATGAGAATACGAAGGCTTTCTCCAACTCTAAAACCCTTCACTTCCACCTGCTTGAGAAGGGTTTTATGCCACACTATAATGTTTGGACCAAGCACGGAGAAAGAGGGGTTATGATGGAAGACAACGAAGAAGAAGAGGATGATGAAAACTACCCGCCCCCTGAATACGGTGATGCTGCAATGGGGGAAGCTGAAGATCAAGAGGAACCAGATGATGTGCCCGATGATGATCTTCGCCGGGTCATTGTTGATGCACAGAGAGAATGCAAAACTGAAAGGGAGAAGTTGAAGTTCGATCGCATGTTAGAGGATCACAAAAAAGGGTTGTACCCAAATTGCGAAGATGACAACAGAAAGCTCGGTACGACACTGGAATTGCTGCAATGGAAGGCAGACAATGGTGTATCTGACAAGGGATTTAGTTCGCTACTGAAAATAATGAAGAAGAAGCTTCCAAAGGATAACGAATTGCCCGGCAGTACGTACGAAGCAAAGAAGGTTCTATGCCCTCTAGGATTGGAGGTGCAGAAGATACATGCATGCCCTAATGACTGCATCCTCTACCGCGGTGCGTACGAGGATTTGAACGCATGCCCGGTATGCGGTGCATTGCGGTATAAGATCAGAAGAGATGACCCTGGTGATGTTGAGGGCCAGCGCACCGGGAAGAGGGTTCCTGCCAAGGTGATGTGGTATGCTCCTATAATACCACGGTTGAAACGTCTGTTGAGAAACAAAAAGCATGCCGAGTTGATGCAATGGCACATAAAAGACCGTAAGAAAGACAGGAAGTTGAGAGCACCCGCTGACGGGTCGCAGTGGAGAAAGATCGAGAGAAAGTGGAGCGACTTTACAGGTGACCCGAGGAACGTATGGTTTGGTTTAAGTGGAGATGGCGTTAATCCTTTTGGGGAGCAGAGCAGCAAGCATAGCACATGGCCTGTGACTCTATGTATGTATAACCTTCCTCCTTGGTTGTGCATGAAGCGGAAGTTCATTATGATGCCAGTGCTCATCCAAGGCCCTAAACAACCCGGCAATGACATTGATGTGTACCTAAGGCCATTAGTTGATGAACTTTTACAGCTATGGAATGGAAGAGGTGTACGTGTGTGGGATGAGAACGAACAGGAGGAATTTGACCTACATGCGTTGCTGTTTGTAACCACCAACGATTGGCCTGCTCTCACTAACCTTTCAGGATAGACAAACAAGGGATACCACGCATGCACACACTGTTTAGATGACACCGACAGTATATATTTGGACAAATGCAGGAAGAATGTGTACCTGGGGCATCGTCGATTTCTTCCGACCAACCATCAATGTCGAAAAAAAGGAAATCATTTCAAAGGTGAGGCAGATCACCGGAAGAAGCCCGCCCTTCGTACTGGTGATCACATACTTGATATGGTCAATGATTTACAAGTAATATTTGGAAAGGGTCGTGGCGGACTATCTGTTCCGACTGACGATGCGGGACGCGCACCCATGTGGAAGAAGAAATCTATATTTTGGGACCTACCCTATTGGAAAGACCTAGAGGTCCGCTCTGCAATCGACGTGATGCACGTGACGAAGAATCTTTGCGTGAACCTGCTAGGCTTCTTGGGAGTGTATGGGAAGACAAAAGATACACCGGAGGCACGGGAGGAACAGCAACGTGTGCATGAAAAAGACGGCATGCATCCAAAGCAGTATGAAGGTCCTGCCAGCTACGCTCTTACCAAAGAAGAGAAGGAAATCTTCTTTCAATGCCTGCTCAGTATGAAGGTCCCGTCTGGCTTCTCGTCGAATATAAAGGGAATAATAAATATGGCAGAGAAAAAGTTCCAGAACCTAAAGTCTCATGATTGCCACGTGATTATGACGCAACTGCTTCCGGTTGCATTGAGGGCGCTTCTACCGGAAAACGTTCGATTAGCCATTGTGAAGCTATGTGCATTCCTCAATGCAATCTCTCAGAAGGTGATCGATCCAAAAATCCTGCCAAGGTTAAGGAGTGATTTGGTGCAATGTCTTGTTAGTTTCGAGCTGGTGTTCCCACCGTCCTTCTTCAATATCATGATGCACGTCCTAGTTCATCTAGTCGACGAGATTGTCGTTCTGGGCCCTGTATTTCTACACAATATGTTCCCCATTGAGAGGTTCATGGGAGTCTTAAAGAAATATGTTCGTAACCGCGCTAGGCCAGAAGCAAGCATCTCCATGGGCCATCAAACAGAGGATGTCATTGGGTTTTGTGTTGACTTCATTCCTGACCTTAAGAAGATTGGTCTCCCTCAATCGCGGTATGAGGGGAGACTGACTGGAAAAGGCACGCTAGGAGTGGACTCAATAATATGTAGGGACGGGCATTCTTGGTCTCAAGCACACTACACAGTTCTACAGAATTCCACCTTGGTGACCCCGTATGTCGATGAACACAAGAATATTCTGCGCTCCAAACACCCGGAGCAGTGTGACGACTGGATTACATATGAACACATCAGGACTTTTGGCAGTTGGTTGCAAACACGTCTCATGGGTGACAACGTTGTTTCTGATGAGCTGTACTCGTTGGCCAGGGGACCATCTTCGACTTTATTGACTTACAAAGGGTACATATTATGGTTACATAGTGGACATATGGGAACTTGACTATGGACATGATTTCAAGGTCCCTTTGTTTCAGTGCAAATGGGTCAATCTGTCAGGAGGCGGGGTACAGGTAGACCCACAGTACGGAATGACAACAGTGGATCTGAACAATCTTGGGTACACAGACGAACCATTCGTCCTAGCCAATGATGTGGCGCAGGTTTTCTATGTGAAGGACATGTCTACCAAACCGAGAAAAAGAAAAGATAAGGAAGCGAATACATCATACGATGAGCCAAAGCGCCACATAGTTCTTTCAGGAAAAAGAGACATCGTGGGATTGGAGGGCAAGACAGACATGTCTAAAGATAATGAAAAGTTTCATGAAATTCCTCCCTTCAAAGTCAAGGCTGACCCAAGCACCCTGTTAAACGATGAAGATTATCCATGGTTACGGCGCAATAAGCAAAGGACACAAGCGAAGAAAAAGTGAATACTTTCTCTCCACAACTAGTATGATGATGCCTTTGATCTAGAATATCACTGCAGTTACATGTGAAGAATGAAATGCCCTTTGTAACAGATGAGTTTTCGTATGAAACCCTGATACTTCGAAAGAGATTGTCCGTTTTGTACACGAAGTGCATCTAGTTTTTGCCGTAACCCTCTCAACTTTTTAGCACATGCTATGTGGGTGAAATGATGATACCATGCCAACTTTCAACCTTTTCAGAGTTCATTTGTAGTGCTTTTCAATTTCATGGTCATTTAGCTCAAAAAAATCAGTAAATGCATGAAAAATACCAAATGAAGTAAGAAAGGGTTGAAAATTGATGATGTGACTTTGAATGGTTCATTTTGAACACACAAAAAGTTTGGAGTTCAAATAAGTTCAAAAAAATGAAATACCTTTGTAACAGATGAGTTTTCGTCCGAAACCCTCATACATCGAAAGAGATTGTCCGTTTTGTACACGAAGTGCATCTAGTTTTTGTCGTAACCCTCTCAACTTTTTAGCACATGCTATTTGGGTGAAATGATGATACCATGCCAACTTTCAACCTTTTCAGAGTTCATTTGTAGTGTTTTTCAATTTCAGGGTCATTTAGCTGAAAGAATGAACTAATAGCAAAAAGAATGAACTAGAAAACTTTTATGAAACTCTAATAGCAAAAAGAATGAACGAAAAATAATCAATTAAAATATTCTGTTATGATCAACTAAAACAAAACTATAATATTCTTCAATAGCAAAAAGAATCAACTAAAAAGCTTTTATAAAACTCTAATAGCAAAAGGAATCAACTAAAAAGCTTTTATAAAACTCTAATAGCAAAAGGAATCAACTAAAAAGCTTTTATAAACCTCTAGTATTTTTGAAACTAAAATTATATAAAATTTATGCAACTAAAATTATCAAAGAATTTTTTGTTCAAAACATTAATAGCAAAAAGAATTTTCATAAAGAATTTTTTTGTTAGAAACTTTAATAGCAAACTAAAATAACCAAATATGTTTTTGATTAAAACAGACATTTAAAATAACCTAAAACTTACCAAATTGAATATAATGATAAAACACAGTAATATTAAATAGCAGGAAAAAGAATCACTCAAAAATCTATTTTTTTAGTAAAGTTATTCACAAACTAGTGATTCACACGAATTTCAAAAAAAATCTAATTTAAACTATTCAAATTTGAAAACTAAAGGCACTAACAGAAAGTTTATAATTTTTGTGACCTAAAAGCAAAATAGAATCACTGAAAAACAGTAAGTAGGAACAAAATAAAATAAATAAAGCAAAAAACAAAAAAAAACTGGATTTTTTTAAAAAAAAATGCCACCTACTGGGCCGCCACGTCCTGAATACGACTTGAAACCCAACCAGCTTGTTGGGCCAGGATTCAGGCCCGCAGAAGGCCCAATAGGCCCACAGGCAGTGACAGATTAGGCCCGGAGGCCTGCAGTTGAGAGGAGCTCGAGAGGGTATGCGCAGCAACGCTTATAAACCACTCTCGAGCTCTCTCGGCTAGCGAGGTGGGACTAAAAATTTGGCCCCGGGCAGCACCACCCTTTGGTCCCGGTTGGTGCCACCAACCGGGACCAAAGGTCCCTGTTTCCCGCCCTTTGGGCTGACGAAAAGAGACCTTTGGTCCCGGTTGGTGGCACCAACCGGGACCAAAGGGAGGCATTGGTCCCGGTTGGTGCCACCAACCGGGACTAAAGGCTTTGCTATATAAGCCAACACTTAGGAATTTTTCCCCAAATTCTCACATCTCCCCCGACGCCGCCCGGCTGCTCCTCGTTGCTGTCGCCGTCGCCGCCCGCTCCTCGTCGCCGTCGCCCTCTCCCATCGTTGCTGTTGTCGTCGCCCTCTCCCATCATCGCTGTTGCCGTCGCCCTCTCCCATCGTCGCTGTCGCCGTCGCCCTCTCCCATCGTCGCTGTCGCCGTCGCCGCCCAGCCCCGTCGCCGCCCGCTCCTCGTCGCCGCGCCTCCTCGTCGCCGTCGCCCTCTCCCATCGCCGCCCCCAGTGAGCATCCCGCCTTCCCCCGAGCCCTCGCCGTCGTGCCCTCCTCCCCGTCTCCGCGCGCGTGCCCCCCCGAGCCCGCCGTCCTCGTCGCCGGCCTCGTCGCCGGCCTCAAGCCATCGCCGCGCCCCCCAGTGAGCCCCCCTTCCCATGGTTCCCTGCTCCCCGTCGCCGCGTGCCCCCGAGCACACCTTGCTCTGCCACTGCTCCATGGTCGCCGGCAGCCCCCGCTGCTATTTTTTTTATGAGATGTATATTTTCATGTGGAGATAGATGATGATCTTCATAGATAGATAAATGATTTTGTTGATATATATATAGTTCATTATGTTAGATAATTTGATGAAATGATGATATATATAGATGATATGATGATATATATATGATGCTCTGTTGGAAACAATTAATTTTTCTGATATGATGATATATATATATATAGATGAGATGTATGTTCATGTGGAGATGAGATAGATAGATAAATGGTCATGTGGAGATGAGATGTATGTTCATGTAGAGATGAGATAGATGTATGTCCTCGTCGCCGGCCTCGTCGGACATGACATGAGGGGTGAGCGTCGTTGTCGTCTACCCCCTCCCCGATAACTTCAACATGAGGGGGGACGTCGGACATGACATGAGGGGTGAGCGTCGTTGTCGTCTACCCCCTCCCCGATAACTTTGACATGAGGGGGGACGTCGGACATGACATGAGGGGTGAGCGTCGTTGTCGTCTACCCCCTCCCCGATAACTTCGACATGAGGGGGGACGGCGGACATGACATGAGGGGTGAGCGTCGTTGTCGTCTACCCCCTCCCCGATAACTTCGACATGAGGGGGGATGTCGGACATGACATGAGGGGTGAGCGTCGTTGTCGTCTACCCCCTCCCCGATAACTTCGACATGAGGGGGGACGTCGGACATGACATGAGGGGTGAGCGTCGTTGTCGTCTACCCCCTCCCCGATAACTTCGACATGAGGGGGGACGTCGGACATGCATGAGTGAGAGAGGCGGTCCGCTCGCCCGACCAACTATCGAGGCCACCCAAACCCTAGAAGAAAGAGCGTCATTGTCGATCCACCCCGTCCCCGATAACTTCGACATGAGGGGGGACGTTGGACATGTCATGTGAATTTTTTTTTGTTCATATATAGAAAACTCCGGTAACATAGATTTATCAAGAATGCCCCCATTATGGATGTGCACAAGTTGATCCAATTTTTTTCTGATCTCATCTATATATATATTCTTCTATATGTCACGTTGTCTGTCAAAGTATTGAAGAAATCCATGGCTTCATCATTAGCCGAAAGTAACATGCGTATGATGCTACGAAGCTCTTCAAAGTTGTTTTGGAACAGAGTTCCGGATAGAATAATTCGCTTTTTGGTACGAATTTCAGCAAAGGCCTTCCAAATAGCGATATTCGGAAGGCTCTTGCTGAACTTCGTACCAAAAAGCTAATTAATTATCCTATCCGGGACTCCGTTCCAAAACAATTTTGGAGAGCTTTGTACCATTATGCGCCTGTTACTTCCGGCTAATGATGAAGCCTTGGTTTTCTTGAATCCTTTGACACTAGACAACGTGACATATAGAAGGGTAGATGAGATCAGGAAAAATATGGACCATTTTCTGCACATTCAGAATGGCGCCATTTTGTTAATTAAATCCCTTAAAGGTTAAGAGAATCCCTTGTTTGACATTCATGAGAGAGGCGGTCCGGACATCGGACATTCATGAGAGAGGTGGTCCGGACGTCGGACATTCATGTTTGTATATTAATTGCCATGTTGTAATATTTGCAGAAACTATGGATCAAAGAGACTTGGAACAAGAACAGTTGTTGGGGGACATAATCCACGGCGGACGTGATGTCTTGTCGTTTCTCGATGACACCGATGGTCTGGAAGGAGAGGATGACGGCTCCGGTGATCGAACAATGGAGGAGGAAGGACATGATCATGATGGCTCCGGTGACCGAATGCCGGAGGAAGAAGGAGACCATGATGACGGCTCCGGTGACCGAACGGAGGAGGGAGCTGTTGCAAAGTCCGGCGAGGTATATATATTAATTAAGCCTGTGCTGACTAGCTAATTGATGCATTAATTGTTTTGGTATGTACATATATTAACTCTTCTTTCTTCTTTTATAGCCCTCCGGATCGAGCCAAACTTCGGTAATGAGACGAGGCCCGAAGAAGAAGTTGCGCAAGGATGAACGGTTCACGATCACATCACTCGCGGACGATGGCCTACCGATTGAACCCAAGGGGACCAAGGATGCATTTGCTGCTCAGTGCGGAGTTATTGTTAGGGACAACATCCCGATCAGCATCAAGCAATGGAATAAACCTAAGGACGACGCCCATGAAGGTGATTATGTCACCGATAGACAGAAAGATGATCTTTGGACCGCGCTGAAGGCAAATTTCACCCTACCGCCAGAGGAGGATCCGAACAAGCCAGTTATAGAGCCATTGGTCAAGGCGTGTGCTCTTAAGAAGATGGTAGATCTATTCAGGAGGTGGAAGAATGAGTTGAAATCAAAGTTTGTCGACAAAGGGAAGACTCCAGAATTCACCGGCCGATTTGAGAAGATAAGAGATCACTGGCCCGCATTTGTGGCCTACGAGACATCGGACAAGAGTAAGAAAATGTCAGAGACAAACAAGAACAACGCTGCAAAGAAGCAGTATCACCATCACACGGGGTCAGGTGGCTACCTCAAAGCCCGGCCGTTGTGGGACAAAGCTGAGAATGACCTGATTGCTAAAGGGGTCGTACCACAGACATTGAACTGGCCAGACCGTTCAAGGACTTGGTTCTTCGGAGTTGGGGGAACTTTGGACCCTGAAACAGGGAAGTGCCGTTGGACGGACGAGCAACTTGCAATACCCGTCACGAAGCTTCAGGAGTATATCACCGCAGCGCAGGAAGGGACGTTCATTCCCGACAGAGAGAAGGACGAGCTGACTGAGGCCCTAGGGAATGCTGAGCACCCTGGACGAACACGAGGCACACTAGGCTCCGTTCCGTGGAAGGTTGGGTTTCCCGACGCAGGCGGTTTCAGAAGTCGGGAGAGAAAGAGGAAAGCGGAGCTGAGCGAAATTCAGAAGCTCAATGCAAGACTACAAAAGCTAGAGGAAGCTGAGAGCCAGCGAGCTGCCGGCCAACCATCTCAGCGGCACGTAGCTACCCCAGAAGCTACCCTGCCATCTCAGCGGAGAAGCAGCGTCGCTTCCACGGAGCCCGTTCAGCCTGACTTCACGTCTCCTAGCTACCCCGTGGATACTATCACGGAGGCTCAACATTGCGAGCTTATGACGAAATACCGGAACCTCACTTTCAAGGCGGTTGTCGGATCTGTTGCACCTCCTCAACCCAACGGAACTTTTCACTGCCATCCGATTCCACATGGCTATGCTGTTGTGATGGTGGATGAAGTAATGGAGGGATTTGAGGAGCTCGAGCTTGACCACTCTACAGGTGAAGGGAAGAATCGGCTGGTTCGTGCCCTGAGGAGTACATGTCTATGGCAGAAGGAGTACATCAAGCTTCCAAACTGGACGCCTCCGCCTCCTCCTCCTCCTCCGGCGAGTCAGGGCACTCCGCCTCCTCCTCCTCCTCCTCCGGCGAGTGATCAGGGCACCCCGCCTCCTTCTCCGGCTCCTCCGACGCGTGAGGGCACTCCGCCTCCTCCTTCGCCTACTCTGGCGCGTCGGAGCAGTCCGCCTCCTCCTCCGCCTCGTCGGCAACGGCGGAAGACAGACGCCGCCGCTCCGGCTCCTCTGGCGCGTCGGAGCACTCCGCCTCCTTCTCCGAGTTGTAAGCAACGACGGAAGAGAGACGCCGCTGCTCCGGCGGCTAGCAGTACAAGCAGAGGCGGGAGGGAATATAGATACGGTCCATCTCTCAAGCCTCTGGAAAAGTTACCATATGAGAGGACCGAGTCTGAAAACGAGGAGATATGTCAGGCCCAATTGAGGGCCCATTTTGCAAAGAAAACTCCACCTCCGAAGGAGAAGCTAGATCCGGTGAAAGTGAAGCGCACTATCGATGCCCTGAAGCGACCACCACTGCCTCCGCCGGATTCCAACTTTGTCCGCTGTGTTAAAAAGACATATCACGATGCGCGGCAGTCGGGAAGTACTTCCAGTGATGCAAGGTTAGCAAAACGAAGAAGTGGGAAAAAAATTCCCCAGCTCGGCGAACAGGCGAACCAATCGTGCCCCCCGCTCAAGGTGTCTAGCGATATCGTCACTAATCATCCGGGGATGGTGCCCGGTACCAATCCTGGTGATTACCTGAGCGATGATGTACAGTTTGAGCCATTGGAGGTAGACGAATTCAGTTACCGGTACGGGCGGCCTCTCGTCAAACCTGATCATCCTCCTCTAACAAGGATGATGCGAAGATTCCATGATTGGTACATGAAAACCTGCAGCGAGTCTGGTAGGGATACTTTGATGCTGAGAATTAAAGAGGAGGACGACCTCGTTGGAATGGATCAGTTGTCTGTTGAATTTGACGAGATATTCCAGTTATACAATCAAAAGGCCCTCGACAAAACAATCTTGACTTGCTACTGTCTGTAAGTACTACTCTGTAATTAAGTCTCTCTCTATATATAGCTCAGCTCTTTCATTGCATGTATATATAATTATCCTCACTATATTATGCAGATTGAAGATCGTCGAATGCAGAAAAGCACAAATCTATGACATTGGGTTCATTAACCCAAATATCATACATGAGTTTACGGTTAAAAACAATGTCACACAAACCGAGGACAACTTGCTACAATCGTTGCTTAAAAATCAAAACAAAGAGACAATACTCTTTCCTTACAACTTCAAGTGAGTGTTACTGTCTTGTGCATATTCTGTTTCCCTTATTACTTGAGGTTATAGTAATGTAATTGATGAGTTATGCATGCGTGCGCAGGTTCCACTTTATTCTGCTAGAGATTAAGCTTGAGCGGGGAGTAGTAATCGTCTTAGACTCGAAACGAAAAGATCCCCAGGAATATGCGGACATGACTGAAATGCTCTAGAAGTAAGTTCAATCGATCTTTATCGCATCATATCGGCAACTTTGTTCATTTCCTGATATCAAGTAATTATTTTCTTTGTCTGGCAGGGTTTGGAAAGAGTTCACCGCAATTGTTCCGGCACTGCCGAGGGAGCTGCGATTTACACACCCGAAAGTAAGTACTACTAGCTAGTTCCGCGCATCTCCCATTGATTCTAGTTTCATCAATACCATTTATCATGCTTGATTATCAGTTTGATTGAACTCTATTTCTCGTAAAGTGCTTGTGGCAGGAAACCGGGAATGATTTTTGTGGATACTACGTTTGCGAGTTCATCTACAACGCGACGACCCCTAAGCGGGGCTACTCTGAAAAACAATTTCAAGTGCGTAAGCAATAATATTCACAATTTTATTTTATTACCATGATTTGTGTTGAGTTTCATTCATATATATGTAATGACCCCCTTCTTCAAATTAGATGTGGCAGATGTGGGATGAACTCCTACCATATATATGTATTGACCCCCTTCTTCAAGAGGAATTGGCGGGATTCTTTCTTGACCACGTCATAAATAAAGCCGGAGAATACCATCTGGAATTTGACATTAGATGTTAGGGATTGTAATAGATCTTATATTGTATATATGTAGCTAGTAGCGTCGGATAGATATACGAAAACTTGTTGTTCGACCAATCTCTCGGAGAAAGAGAGGTCGATCACTTCTCTCTGTATATGTTCATGACGATCTTGTGTACTTAATGGTTCCTTCATTTGCTTACTAGCTAGCGTGTCGAGTTCTCTCTATAGTAGCTACCGTCGACCAAGCACGGAGAAAGAGAGGACACTTCTCTCTATTAGCTAGCTAACACAATATGAAACCCCTAAATTAACCCTCCAAAACCCCCTAAACCCCCCCTTTCAAAAAAAAACAAAAACCCCAGCTCCTGCCAGATGCTGACGCGTGGATGCCTTTTGATCCCGGTTGGTGTTACCAACCGGGACTAAAGGTCCTCCTGCCTGGGCTCCCCGCAGCGGCCACGTGGAGGGCCTTTGGTCCCGGTTCGTAAGCAAACCGGGACTAAAGGTTTTGGGCTTTAGTCCCGACCCTTTAGTCCCGGTTCCAGAACCGGGACAAATGGGCCTCTGGAACTGGGACAAATGGCCCTTTTTCTACTAGTGTATAGAAGACTCCCTAAAAGGACAACCTCTATAATGGTTTAGGGCCCTCTAGAACTATTTCAACACTTTGAGTGCACTACTTTGTTGGACACCCTAAACTGCAGCCTCTATATTTATCATACCATGTGGAGCCCACTTGTCGGTGAGTTATATATTTCATTTAAAAAAATTTACCTTATCCTTTTCGCCACCGTACCCCCCGTGCCGCCCGCCCTGGTGTCCCCTGCTTGTGTCGTTCCGCCCGTCATCCAATGACCTCAAATGCCACCTCCTCTCTCGCAGCAACCCGCTTATCTTTGCAGTGCCACACCCTCTCTCGCTGTAATGTACCATCACCATGGGGCCGGCGGCATCTCCAATTAGCATGAGGCGAGGGTTTCCGTGCACGCACCCAGCCGAGGGTGGAATTCCGACATGCCGCAAAGGAGCTCGCGACGTCGAGGATCGGTCACGGTGGGACTTTGATGGCAAGGGGCAGCTGGCGGTCATGGGAATGGATGAGTCATCGGTGGTGAGTCGTCGGAGCTCCACAACTATGTCAGGGAACGGAAGATGGATGACAGAAGGGGCAGAACCACCGCGTCGCGTCACACGCCATGCCCAAGGGTTGGCATCGGCGGGTCTATCGGAGGTTGCAGGAATGGGGAAAAGGGAGGGGGGGGTCGTTGTTGTGGAGAGGAGAGGAGCTCGTCGGCAGTAGGAGGTGGCCGGAGGAGGCTGCGGCGCGGCCAGGTCTTGGCGGTGGTGGCATGGGCCTTCGCATAGGGAAGGAGTCGCGCGAAATTGAAATGTCCTACCCATCATGTTTTTGGTGGAGTCTCTCTAAAAATTATCTTCTTTTACTATTAAATGGGGAGTCTGCGGTCGTGATGGTAGGTTTGGAATTTGTACGTTCGTCCGTCATCCCTCCTTCCAAAACCATGTCCTGCATTAACTCAATCAAATCAAATCAAATCTTACCGAAACCTCAACTTAATCAAAACTTTCCTTGCCTTCCCCTACCCATGTTCAAATCAAATCAAATCTTACCAAAACCTCAACTAAATCAAAACATTCCTTGCCTTCCCTACCCATACTCCAATCAAATCAAATCTTACCAAAATCTAGAATATGGTGAATGTAAGGTATATATTGGACACAGTTGTTGTTGAACCACTGAAATATGTATGCCCCTTTCGTAACGCAGTGGCAATTAGCTAGTACGGATAGAGGGCCACATAGGGGGAGTCTACTACACCTATAGTGGGTCTAGCCCCTATAATTGCAGTTTTTGGAAGCTGGTGGCATTTTAGGGAGCTCTAAGTACAATGGAAAAGGTTGCGGTGCGTGCTACCGTGGCAAGTGGTTAACTGATGGAACAAGTTGACTCTGTAAAGCTCTATTACCGTCCATTTTGTCAAGTGTCAACGCATGAACAACCATAGAAAATGGAAGTAGGGTTGATGTGTGATGCACTATATTCCTGACAGTTTCAAGCCATAGGAACGATCCAAATCCCATTATTCTATCTCTTCTTACGAAAGTCCTATGAAGCATCCAGGCCCCAAAAAAAAAAAAAAACTTATGAAGCAGATCCTGTGTTCCAAGAGCCACGTGCCCACAACCACATTGCTGATTTCTGTCACCACTTGGATGGAGCAAATTAAACCCCTTTGATACTTCAGACATGACGATTTGGTCATGGGAGTCAAGGTGCAATCTATTCCCGCGCTCGCCCCGGACTCAGACCGACCGAGCCCGGGCGGCGGAAAATTGCCGCCCACACGCTTGGAGCAGTAAAGACCAAAAAGTACTACGTACTAATTAGGTGTTTCAATAGCGGTGGTAATATAGTAGAAGTACAACTTCACAGTATCAGCAGTTCAGCACACATCGGGAACAAAAGGTTTTAAGAAGGAACTGGAATTGCATCGTGCGGAATGCGTAGCTCGAAAGGCAAAGCAGAACATTCCAGGTCGTCACCGCAGCCAAAGACAAGGCCCATCCAAAAACCGGACGGCCGGGAACGACCCAAGGAGAGAAATCTCGCTCAGGTCGTCTAACGCAGCTAAGGCTCACCCTCCTTCGATTGCTGCCTATATAAACCTCCGTCGCACCGCGCAGCTAGCTAGCTCTCACCAACCCGTCAAAAAAAGCTAGCTCTCACCAACCGAGCACGAATCTGTTTCTTCTGCCAACGATTCCTTCGCCCTCGGCGTTGGAGACAGCTAGCGCCCTGTCTCTCCTAGTCCTAGTCTCGACTCTCGAGGCAGACGGATCCCGAAACGTCCCTCTCCCTCCTCAGCTCGGGGCAGCGCCGCAGCTCCTCCGTTTCCCAGAGGCCATGTCGTCCTGCTCCGACGCCACGGTGTCGTACCGTCATGGCTCAGATGCGGGCGATGGCATCACGGCCTCTTTGCTTTCCAAGGCGGAGGTGGTCGCACTCGTGGCCGTGGAGGAGCTGCCGCCAGTGCTCACTTGCAGGCCGGCGGGTCGGCTTGCCAGCGTGGTGAAGGAAGCCTGGTCCCTAACATTTCCCATGCTGCCGTCCATGTCGGCCGCCGCGGCTGGGGAGGAGGCGCATACTGTTCCTCGCGATGCCGATGATCCTCACCGGGCTGCTGCTTTACCTCCGGTCCATGATTTCGATGCTCTTCCTCGGCCGCCTCGGGGGTCTGGCACTTGCCGGCGGGTCCCTCGCCATCGGCTTCGCCAACATCACCGGCTACTCCGTGCTGTCTGGCCTCGCCATGGGCATGGAGCCCATCTGCGGGCAGGCCTGCGGCGCAGGCCATTACGAGCTCCTCGGCGTGACCATGCAGCGCACCGTGCTGCTGCTCGTCGCGGCCGCCGTTTCCATCGGCGGGCTGTGGATGCATATGCGGCCTCTGCTCCTGCTCTGCGGCCAGGACGTCGGCATCGCAGCCGTCGCCGAAGCCTACATTCTTGCCTCCCTGCCGGACCTCCTCCTCCAGGCGTTCCTCCACCCCGTCCGCATCTACCTCCGGACGCAGTCCATCAACCTGCCGCTCACCGTGTGCGCCGCGCTCGCCATTCAGGGCCGGCCCTGAGGGGGGGCGAGAGGGGCGGCCGCCCCGGGCCCCGCAAAGTCTAGGGGCCCCTCCCAGGTACTACGTATGTATGTATAGGAAAGGCAGATACAGGTAGCCTATCACGCAGCGCCGCAGTCGCACGTACCCAAACGTCGTCCAGTTTTCCTATCGCTAGCTAGTGGCCCAAGGTAGATTATCCACGTTAACGTTAGGAGGCCCGCCATGTTAGGTAGATTATCCAAGTAATGGCAGGCACGTAGCAGCATCTGATGCATCGGCATAACGTACGCGTTGACTGGGATCTAGGTATTTGAGCCAGGCATCACACGTCTAATATGTGTCGCCATTCCGCCTCGCACCTAGATCACGTACGGCAGATGAACTGGAAGAGCTCTGCTCAAGGAGGCAGCCTAGATTGAACGGATCGGATACGGCTGTGCGCCGAAGCCAGCCACGCTCCGATGCTGCGAGCCGTCTGTGGATGTGAGCGTTGCTCGTCTGTTGACGTCTTCAACAGTATGTATTGTTAACCATCAGTTTTGTTTTTGCAGTTTGATCATGTTATTATTCCTGCGGTACAAATCTGAGAGAGATAAAAAGTAAGAGTGGTGTTCTGTACGGTGATCTTGGGGAGGAGTTTTCGAATGAATTGTGCAATCACGGCATAAATAGGGTAATTATTTTTTTGATTTACTCATTTGCACATCTAAGTAAGGGTAACTTTGCACTAATATACTCTTAGTATTGTTTATTTCATTTTTTGACACACGAAGAATATTAACTTTCTGGTACCTCAAGCATATAAATCCAGTCGCATGTCTCTTAACTTTCTGGTACCTCAAGCATATAATGTTTATTTTATGGCGATAAGTAATACATTTATTAGTATGTCAGTGACCTTTTATGTGTTACGAATGGTTTTTATTGGTTTGGATTGATTAGGGGCAAATAATGCATGCATTTTGCAAGAGAAATATTGTGTCTCTCATAAATAAAATGGTGGTTCCTTTTAGAGAATTTAGTTCCTTTTTATATTTTTGCGGGGTAGAGAATTTAGTTCCTGACCTCATAGTTAACCCACACTTCTTTGAAAGTTTATGTTAGCACTAATCTTGATATTTCGTATATGCATGTTAGCACTGATAAAGCAGTGGCGGGCATTTCGTATGGCCCGCCACTACTGTTTATCACCGCGCGGGAATCTTGAGAAGAGTTTACCTGTGGCGGGTTCTAAATATTGCCCGCCACTGCTTTATCAGTGCTAACATGCATATACGAAATATCAAGATTAGTGCTAACATAAACTTTCAAAGAAGTGTGGGTTAACTATGAGGTCAGGAACTAAATTCTCTACCCCGCAAAAATATAAAAAGGAACTAAATTCTCTAAAAGGAACCACCATTTTATTTATGAGAGACACAATATTTCTCTTGCAAAATGCATGCATTATTTGCCCCTAATCAATCCAAACCAATAAAAACCATTCGTAACACATAAAAGGTCACTGACATACTAATAAATGTATTACTTATCGCCCTTTATATGTTTATTTCATTTTTTGACACACGAAGAATAAATTTCCTTTACAACTATTCATGGAGTCGCATGTCTCTTAACTTTCTGGTACCTCAAGCATATAATGTTCTCCTATAGTTATACTATAGCCTGAAGCTAAACATGGCTTTGAATTTTCAAGTATGTCTTGTGATAGACACATACATATCTTTATGTACTTCCTTCAGTGGCTATTATATAGATCTTCGGCTACTCGCGAGATCACAGTGATACAAATCCAAGTGTTTATCGGTAACATTCCATATATAGAACATTGATTATTATTTTTACAATGTTTATATTAAGGGCCCCAAATTTGAGTTTTGTCCCGGGCCCCCAAAACCTCAGGACCGGCCCTGTCGCCATTGCACTCCACCTGCCCATCAACTACGTGCTCGTCTCCGTCCTCGGACACGGCATCAGAGGGGTGGCATTGGCATCTGTGCTGGCCAATCTAAACTTTCTCCTCCTCCTCCTTGGTTACACATTGTTCAAGGGAGTGCACAAGCGCACCGGCGGCTTTGCGTTCTCGGCCGAGAGCTTCCGTGCCTGGGGAGAGCTCGTCAGCCTCGCCCTGCCGAGCTGCGTCAGCGTCTGCCTCGAGTGGTGGTGGTACGAGATCATGATCCTCCTGTGCGGCCTGCTCGCCAACCCACAGGCCACTGTGGCCTCCATGGGCATCTTGATTCAGACGACGTCACTCATCTACATCTTCCCTTCGTCGCTTGGCTTCGGCGTGTCCACCCGCGTCAGCAACGAACTCGGCGCAAACCATGCCGAGCACGCGGGCCGCACCGCCACGGTGGGCCTCATGCTCGGGTTCGCGTTGGGCGGCATGGCGTCGGCGTTCGCGTACCTGGTACGGGGATCGTGGGCTACCATGTTCACGGCGGACCCGGAGATCGTCATGCTCACCGCGTCCGTGATGCCGATCCTGGGCGCGTGCGAGCTCGGTAACTGTCCGCAGACGGCCAGGTGCGGTGTGCTGCGGGGCAGCGCGCGACCCAAGGACGCAGCCAGCATCAACCTCCGGTCGTTCTACCTCGTCGGCACGCCGGTGGCGCTCCTCCTCGCTTTCTGGTACCACTACGACTTCAAGGGCCTGTGGCTCGGCCTCCTCGCGGCGCAGGCGGCCTGCGTGGTGCGCATGCTTCAGGTGATCAGGCTGACGGATTGGGCCGCGGAGGCCAAGCGCGCGCAGCATCTCACCGGAGCAGGCGTGGTAACGGTGGCAGTGGACACAAAACCGAGCAGCGGCAAAGGCATTCACGTCGTCAGAGTCGCGGCCGGTGGCGGCGATGAGAACTCGGGGCTGCTTATCGACGTTGTGATGGAGCAACCAGACGATCAATGCTGACAGCTACGGCCTATTTACGATTCGTTCCGGTCACTTTTTTTTTTTCATTTCATACTTTTGGCGCGAGAGGAATCAGAGGCTGAATGTGACAATTTTGTTACCCATTGGTAATCTGTAAGGTTTTTTTTTTTTGTCTTCTAATAATTAGTCCTGTGCGGCGCTCGGGCGGATGGCGGTGCTTATTCTTCAAGTTTCTCTTCCGGGCTCCGATCCTCCTCGAGTCCGTCCATCTGGACATAGTCAACGGAGCTCCGGCGTAGATTCCTGGCGTCTCCTTGGGGCGGTGAAGTTAGGGTCTCTCGTCGTGTGGCGAGATTTGATGTCAGGTGCTTCACATCTATTCAAGGGTTCAACGACGACGACTGCGGCTCCAGGGCGCCGGTCCTTAGGGGCACGTGCACGAAGACTTCCCGGCTATCATCGACAAGGTCAAGCCGGCTCCGGTAGGGGAGCGGCGACAGCGGCGCGTCGGCAGCTCGTTCTGGCGGCGGCAGTGGTCGTTCGATGGTCTCAGAATCTCAATGTAATTTTTATTATGTTTGAAGTGATTTGTACTTCTGATGAACTTTGATAATAGATCTGGATCATTTTCGCAAAAATATAATAATTAGTAGTATATCAGTGTAGTATTATAGAGGATTCGCTGGGAATATTAAAGTTATCTTTTCTCCAATAAAACAGAGTTCCTCAAATTACTTTGCTTATTTCTCAAAAAAAAAATACTTTACTTTTTTTTAAACTTTGCTTTAGCAGCAACCCCTTATCAAAGTAAGCATGGCTGGGTAGCGGTTGCAGTTGCAGCAACCCCATGATTTCAAGCGCGACCAACAACAACGAAAAGTGTCCCGTTTATAACTTTAATTAATGCATCGTGTATGACCAGCAAATACTCTATAAGTCCAAATGAGACAAATCTATAATACCTAAATAGTTCATCCTCACTATCCTAATTCTCTATGCAGCCCAGTGTTTTGGTTACCAAACGAAATTTCGAGCGGTTACCGAGTATTTCGTCCCTCCCGGTAAATGGACGTTTCAATTCAAAAAAATCGATTTTTTTGAATTTGAACGACCAATATACAGTCAAGTAGAATGAAAACCCTCGTTGGACACATAGCAATCCGTGGTGCAGTGGCTAGTGCGCTGGTCCTTTTACAACAACAACGTCGGGGGTTTAAGAAAAGTCCCCTTCCTCCTCCCGTCGGCGCCGCCGCCGATCCGTCCCACCTTCAATGGCCTTTGGGCCGTGGAGGTGCGGAGGATCTCGGGCCCCCGCCGGCGGGAGGGACCTCGTTCTTGTTTTTGTTAGGTTAATCGTCCTGATTGGGGCTGTGTGGCGGTGGCGATGTCCCTCAGTAGGAATAATGTCTCCCACGTCCTATCCCCATCCCGATGGTGCGAATAGCGTCGTCAGAGGATGTGTGGAGGTGTGTCTCCGTCGGATCTCATGGGATTCGGTCGGTGCTGGTCTTCGGTGGATCTATTTGGATCCAGTTCGTCTTCGTTCGTGTGGTCACAGGTTTGATCTTTCCGATCTACAACTCTCTTCATCGGCGATGTTTGCTGCTCTGGTGTGCTGGTTCTTTAGGGCCTTAGCACGACGACTTTCCGACTGTCTACTACAATAAGGTTTGCCCGGCTCCGGTGAGGGAGGGGCGATGACGGCGGCGCGCCTTCGGCTCGCTCCAGTGCCTGTAGTCGTCGCTAGGTGGTCCATGGACCTGGTTGTAATTTTTATTACCTCTAGTGTTCTCTCTACTACCATGATTGATGAATAGATTGGATATTTCTCTCGCAAAAAAAAAAAACAACGTCGGGGCTTTAAAATTCCTCCGCCGCTCTTTTTTTTATGTGCCTAATTATATGGATATACAACGGATTTTTTTTAAAAAAAAGCAAAGAGGTCGGCAGGGGTCGAACTCGAGACCAGCAAAGCACCAAAGACGTTAGGGTGGAGCTGAGGAAACAACCACTGCGCCACGTTAAGGTTTGTGAATAATTCTAGATCCGTAACAATTTGACTTGCTCCAAAAATTTGAATACAAATTTCGAACGGTTTTTGGTCGGTATTTCGCGGTAACCACGGTAGTCGCGTTTCCCGCCTCCCCAGGTATTTTTCCGGGATTCGGTAGCCAAAACCTTGATTCAGCCTATCCACCTCATCACTGTGCCACGTCAGCGTTTTTTCCGTTCATACTAAGAAGACTGCATGGTGTAGTCGATGTATTTTCCTGATTGCATTTTTCCCACCTAGCCTGTACGATGTCACATTTGTCTTCTCCTCTCGCCGTCGATTCATCTTTTGCTCTTCCTTCCCCTTCGGTTCCCCCAGTTTTACTTGTCCCTCCCGTCAGTCCCTCTCCCTTCCCAATCCACTCCGAGGATCATGGCCATACTCATGCTCCACTATCACTTCTTCGATGCCAGGAACAACAACGCCGCTGCCATGGGTCTTAAGAGGCTCAGGAGAAGAATGGTGACGGCAAGGAGACCAACACAGATCTGCACGGCCAAAAACTGTCCAGGTGCTGGCCACCACAATATCCAAGCAAGAAGAAAAGCAGACGCAAAACGCCATTGCTGGCTGGAGGGAGAAGGTGAAGAAATCAAGATGAATAATATTCCACGAATTTATGTTGTGTTGCAGATTAATCAGGTGAGATTTGTCCCTAACTCTCCGTGTCTTGCTGAACTTTCAATCTACCTCTGATTTGCCCTCTTTGATTTCACTAAAAAAAATAGTCTTACCAATCAGTTGTCGATAAAAAGCGCTAGATTGAGAATCTTGCAAATCACGACCTAACTGGGAGTTGATGACGTCGCCGCTGCTAGCCACGGCGGTGGACGAGGATCTCACGGAGGGCTTGGAGGTGAGCTGTGTGCGTTGCAGACAGACATTGGAGGCATAACGAGGTCTGACGGAGTTCGTATGGCCTAGCTGCGGCACGCTGCAGTTGCTCTCTCCTGTGCCCGCCGCCGGCGGAACAAACTGCCCTGCCGCCAAAGACGCGCGGAGGACAAGGCTGTGGTGCCTGCAGTCAGCTGTTGAGCATGTCGATCGTGCTATCACGCTGTGGCCGACTAGAACTAAATTCTGTCCATCGACTCGATGTGCCACTAGAACTAAATTCTGTCCTCCCCGACCGCGGCGGTCGTAGTGCTACTCGCCGCCGCATTGTCCCTTTGTTGCTGCTCGGGAGGTATAAACTTCTTCAGTATGTAGGGTTCTGATTATTGTTTTTTTCTAGGTTTGTGATTTTGGTGTTGTGTAATCGAAGAAATAGCAATTTGATTGAAAAGCTACAGTGTCATTTTTTTGCCTCATAATACCTTGCTTCATCTCACGCTGGTTTAAGTGTAGAACAAAGAGCCTTTCTCCCTCATTTGATGATTTCATATACAAATGAGCTACTAATTCCCGCTGCAACGCGTGGGGAATTATCTAGTTACCATAAACGAGCTACACTCATTGGGAACTAGAATTCCAAGTCAAGCAGCGACGCGAAAGCGGAAAATTGCGCGGTGACACTAGGTACCGGCAAGGGGGCCTCCAATAGGGAGCTGCCATCTAGCACTTTGTGGGCCAAGTATTTTTGTATTGCACTTCTTTCCTTGATTTCCCACCTTCATATTTCTGCTATCTTTCTTCAACAGCTGGCCCCACCATTGTACTTCACATGCATGCATAACAGTAATGTGGCAGAACAACTCTCTCTCTTCTCCCACACAATAAATCCAACAATTACTTTCATCTTGGCTAATTTAAAACATCCATATCTTTTAAACCATATATTCGTTTTCAAAACTTTTTTTATATTTGAACTCCTTGCGCCAAAATCTTTAAAATGAGATCAATGTTGGATATTTTTCAACCACGTTTAAATTTGAACGTATATTTCACATTTCGAAATAATCAGTTTCACAATGATACATTACAATTTCACTTTATGTAGTTACAATTTCACAATTCAGAAACTACATTTCACTTTCCACTGACTTGTTTCACAAAAAAAAATCTATTTTAATTGCACGTTTTTCAAATGACATATTTCGGTCTTTTGAAATAAACTATTACACATGGCCAAATAATCAGTTTCACAATGATACATTATAATTTCACTTTCTATAGTTACTCTTTCATCATTCAGAACCTACATTTCAGTTTCCACTGGGTTGTTTCACAAAAATCACATCTATTTCAATCACACATTTTTGAAATAACATATTTCACTCTTTTGAAATAATCAGTTTCACATTGGTACATTATAATTTCACTTTCTGTGATTACTATTTCACAATTCAGAACTTACATTTTACATTTCATTGGCCTGTTTCACAAAAAACACATCTATTTCAATTGCACATTTTTCAAAAAACATTTTCACTCTTTTGAAATAAACGGTTACACATTTCAAAATAATCAGTTTCACAATGATAAATTACAAATTCACTTTCTGTAGTTACTATTTCACAATTCAGAACCTACATTTCACTTTCCACTTGATTGTTTCACAAAAATCACATCTATTTCAATTGCATATTTTTGAAATGACATATGGAATAGGTTTGTTTCACATTTTCACCCTTTTGAAATAAACTGTTACACATTTCTAAATAATCAGTTTCACAAGTTGTCATTTCAGTTTCATATTTGGGTTAATATAGATTTCTAGTGATATAGGTTGGTTTCACATATTTCTATTGAAAAAGGTCTGTTTCACATTTTTCAAGTAAAATAGGTTTGTTCCACGTACAAAATATGAATCGTTGAAATTTAAATGTGTTTGAAATGTATCCAAGATTGGTCTAGTTCTAAAGGTCTTGGCGCCAGAAATTCAATTATATAAATTATTTCTAAAATGAACTTATGGTTTAAAAGATATGAATGTTTTTAATTGACTAAAAAGAAATAAAGTCCATGGATTTGTTTGCAAGGGAGAGAGAAGAGACAGATGCATGTGAGTCCTTGCCTGACAAAAAGTAGTACTCCGGGTCCCGTTAGACTGACAAAAAGTAGTACTACAGGTGCTTAGGTTGGATCCACTAGATGTATTTGGTCAGGTATAACTTTTGTATAGCAGAAAAATGAGAATAAAAAGGTCGCGGCCGCACGGATCTTGATGCACAAGCAAACGGCAGATGCCTTACCGGCAGGTACTGGTAACGCTGAAAATGAGTTTGCGCAGCGGACACCCATATCACCTCTTCTTACCGTTCAAAAGTGTGGTTGGAAAGGAAGAAACTGAACAGTACGCTGGAGAAGCTTGCAGTTGCAAATAAAACTTTCGGGATTAACATAGGAGGTGCACCAACCCGTGAGCGTAAAAGTTGCTCTCTCTGTTTGAAAAACTTCAGTGATTATGATTAGGAGGCCCGTAGTGACCATGGGAGAGTCATTGGATGGAAACTCATAACAGAAATTTTAGGATGGTCCCAATTAATATGAACTTTGTTGAACTGTTTCCACACATAGTATAGCCAGAGTAGAAATAATGTCTGGATAAAGTACGTGTATTGGCCCGCTTTCAGTTACATACATTCATATGCGAAGAATTCTGTGGCACCTAATTTAGGTATGTCACTGCGTTTCATTTTTAGAAAAGAGGCGATTGCCCGGCCTTAAAATGAGGCCCTTACGGTCAGTGGCGGAGCTAGGAAGAAAATCCTGGGCGGGCCATCCTAAAGGAGAACACAAAAATAATACTAATTCTGAACTATACTAATTCAACAGACATTAGTTGGTTACATGTGTTTGTGCAGTGCTGGTTGTTGGTGTAATAATATTTTATGTTTACCTGGTTCGGGATTTGCCTGGTTCGGGGCTAGCTAGCTAGCTAGCTAGTAAGTAGCCTACCTGACAAAGTAGTGCTGGAAGTGAAGGAAATTCAGTGTTGCATGCGAGGACACGAGCGACCCAGGGTTGTATTCAGTGTTGGACTGGACATACGACGTAGTAGTAGTAGTATAAAAATTTCCTCGGGGCTGGGCGGGCCACGGCCTGCTTTTGCCCTCACGTAGCTCCGCCGGTGCTTACGGTTACAGCAACAAGGTCTAGTGACTAGTGCAAGCAAGATGAAAAAGAGGTTCGATACAAGGCCTAAAGAGGCCAACATAGCGACGCAGCGCATGCCATCAACGGGGATACAAAGGGGTCGCTGACGGACCACCTACTCCAACACCACTACGACGCGAGGCTTACTCCCTAGCCATTGCTTTGTTGTCGCGAGGTGGCGCGGAGGTCTTGGCACCTTAAGCGAATTCTGCCGATCCCACGGGCATCCCAAGAGCCACCACAGCTGCAATAGCACAGCAATTTTATACACAAGATCAGACGGGTGCTTAAAAACACGACCCTCCATCAATGCCTTATTACGCGCCGCACATAAAACCCACGCCATAGCCCCAAACCCCAACCAAGCTATCTAATTATCCTTGCCACGCGTTCCTTGAATAAGGCGGTGGAAAGCTGTGAACCCAGCTGGGTTCCAAGAGCAGCCCGTGGCGTCCCTAATCACGATCCACATAAATCGAGCCACGATACACCGGAATAATATATCATCGCAGGTCTCGTCCTCACCGCGCCACACGCATTTTTGGTCGCCCGGACCATGACACTTGAGTACTTGGTCCCCACTAGGGATTCGGTTCTTGGCCACCTGCCAAAGGAAGATTTTGATCCTGGCCTAGATCCTAGCCTTCCACAACCCCATCACCTCCCAACGAGTTGCTGCCTTAGAAATTTCTTTATATAATGAGCCGGTGGAGAACTCCCCGGAGGGCTCAAGCCACCATGACACCGCATTCCTTTCCTGACTAAGACAAATCCCCTCCAAGGCGCTCCTAAGCTGCTGCCATTCCTCCATCCCAGGCAGTCCAAGAGACCTCCTAAACCTGGTGCCGAACGATTGCCATCCCACACATCCGCCACCCTAGCGGCGGGTGCATTGCTGATCGCGAATAACCTAGGGTATGAGACCCGAAGAGGGAGGTTAGACATCCAAACATCCCACCAAAATTGGGCCAGCTGCCAATTGCCAACCTGGAACCTCGTACCCAACCTGAGAAGATGTTGAACTTTCCCCCATGCTTTCGCAAATTGTGACTGCTTCACATTTGCACTAATCTCAATCCCTTCGCCAGGAAGGTATTTATTTCTAAAGATCTGGAGCCAAAGGCTCCCTGGCCAGATAAAATCTTCCACACCCATTTGGCAATAAGGCACCCGTTCATGACCTTGGTATTGATAACCCCCAAACCTCCCACCTCTTTAGGAGAGCAAATCAATGGCCAATTGACCATATGATACTTTTGCTTATTGATGGCCTGCAAGTGCACAGGGTTTAGTTGTAGCTTTTTCAAAATAAGAGTATCGATCCCACATGGAGCACAGGAATAGGGTTTTGTCTCTCGTAGTGACTTATGAGTTATGCCTGCAAGTAATTGTAGACTCAAAGCAAAGTGAGGGCGGAAATAAATATTGGTTTTGAGTGTAGTTCAAACTTAAAGTAAACAACATAAACTGAGAGCAGTAAGGCAAGTAACAAGTGGAACTGGAAGAGGAGTAAAGCGTTCTAAGAGAATCTGGAATTCCCATTGGTATGTATCTATCACGACTTATGCTATTGCATAGTACTAACTAGATACTTGAGCCATTCTTGATGTTTACGCTGGGCGGAGCCGGGTACAGAACACGTTCTACGCTAGGTAGACTTTGTGCCACGCACGCCACTATCGTAGTCTCCCCCTGCAGGTTACAACTACGATAATTAAGGGTTTCCCTGTGGACGCGGCCTCATTAAGGGTTCTCCGTAATTCCCCTATCAATTGTAAAAGCGAGGGGCGAAGGCTTTTACTATCACCTTGAATTACATTCACTTCCTAACCTTTACAACGATAGTGATACACTTCGTGGCCTTGTGGCGGTAATGCTGAGTGGGCCCCCTTCATAACATTCACGAAGTTTATTAAACTAAACATTCAACAGATAATCTCATATCCTTATTATTGTTTCAGCACCTATACATACCAAGGTTCATCCATATCCCCGAGAACTAGGGGATTTACTCGTACATAGGGGCAAGAAACATCATGCAAGCGGTGATGATAAAGATGGATGATATGAACCAGTAATACACACGATGATCCACGAAGGGTTTGGTATTACAACAAGATGGAGATGGATGTTGATGATGGTGGCTGGTGTAGATGGATGATGTCGACGTCCCCTTGCACGTGGTGGTGAAGATGGCGATCTCCACTTTGCCAATTCCCCCCTCCGGATGCCTTTCGGAGGCTAGGGTTCTACCTTCTAGATGAGTTTCTGGTGTGCGAATGCGTCTGATCTCCGATCCGATTCCACGGGGCGAAAGTAGTCGACCAGAGGAAGGCGGCGACAGCTGGTACGACCACAGGTATGAGCGCTTGCGCTCGTACCTTTGGCCGTCTTGTGATCTGGAAGGTTGCGCAAGCTCCAATTTTCTTCCATTGCTTTATTATTTTTATGGCAGGTGATAATCACTTTAATTGACGTGATTCCACCATAAATTCCCAAGGTTTCTTCCATAGTATCCCATTTATTCCAAAAGGTGTATCCTGGGGAAAATCGACAAAAATTAGTGTGCGAACGCAGTAAAATTCCACAAAGCCTACTGTGTAGGCACAAAATGACCACAAAAAAATATCACACATTTTGGACTCATCAACTCCCCCAAGCATAAATCTTGCTCGTCCCCGAGCAAGTACCGCAGCTTATAAAGAACAAGGTCAACTGTGATTTATGAGGTGCGGATATTCGCAGAGATATGAATCCATCAGAGGCAGAGATATGAATCCATCAGAGGCTACCGAAACGAGTAGAGATAAAAAGACTAACAAATAATAGCGCATCTCCATCGTTAGGATGATCATGAAGGCTTCCACACCTTGCTACTTAATTCATTAGCGGGCAACTCACAGCTTTATGCACTAAGCCATCTCTATTTCAACTGGGCAAATAGCAAGGGATACTCCTCTTCTTTTTAGAAAACTTTCAATTTATCAATTTGTCTCTTTGCTTTGAAATATATTTATCCATGTTTTCATGTGATATGTAAGCTAAACATGTTCCTCACGAGAGTCTTAAAAACTTTATTTCAAGAGGACTTCAATCTCCCTTGCCACTTGCTCTAAGTTATTTACTTGATTATATTTGAATTGTTTCTATCAGTTGAACATTTTAAGGGACTAGCACATGCAGTCGCGTTCCTCCTCCTATCAATTAATACTAGTTATGTGCAAGACTTATGATCATCTCATTGGTGGTTATGCCCTACTACTTATATATAGATCATCATCTCATTCATTTTCCAGCTACAGTAATGAGACCAAACATCAAGATATCCAAAACTCATTGGAAGAGCATCTTCCCTTATTCAAAGAGGAATCGAAGAGTTCAACCTTATTGAAATAAAACTAGCGAGCTAATCTCGACTTACAGAAAGTAAAAACATGAAAGTAAAGATACAAAGTACTCTAGGATCTTCCCCAAGCTTACAATTAAGCCAGAGAGATCTCGGTACCTAGATTTTTATGCTCACTCCTTGGTATCCTTGCAAGCAGTGGAGATGTTCTTGAAGTATGCTCCGATCCCCTCAAGCATCGTCTGTTGCTCATCAATGACCCTGCTCAAGAACTCAAGCTGTGCAGTATTTTGATTCAGAGTATCAATCATAAGACTGATCTTATGGAAGAGACCATCGACCTGAGCTTCCAGGTCTTTACCCATCAACCAATAAGCATCAATCCCTTCACCAATAGTATGCACACAAGCTTTGGAGACTTGCTCAAGATCCTTGATCTTTTCCTTTATCTCCTCTGGGGACGGTGATTCCTTCCCCCACTCGTTCTATGGCAGCCCAAGAGGAAATAGAGGAATAGATCCTCGGATGTTGAATTGGTAGGGATGGGAAGGATACTCATCTGGAGTGGACTCATCATCTCCTTCTTCTTCTGACTTCTCCTCCTTGATCTCTGCAACCATCTTCACCTTGCTAGTCTCCACCTCCGGACGCGGTTCTTCCTTGAGGTTCATCTTCCTTAGGTCCTCCCATCCAGCAGTAACCACCTATTCCAAGTTAGGGAAGGGGATGATGCTGACGGAGGTTGAGGAAGGCATTGAGGACGATCCCTTGCTTATGGCGGCAGTCATGTTCTTCATCCTATATTGAGAGGCTTTGGGAGGAGGAGACATGCAACTAAAGGCAAGAGATTAGATTGATATTGGGCTAAGGGTCATGACCCTTAGCCTTTTATAATAGTTAGGAACCCTGGAAATATCGAGATCAAACCTAGAGAAGAAGTTAGAAAGAAATCAAACAAAATCCGGAAAGAATCGGGCGAAACTGAATGATCGCCGGCCAACGGTACGAGCGCTTGCGCTCGTACCGGTGGTCGTACCATCGGTCGCCGAGGCCCTGTTTTTTTCAAACCTGTTGCCGAAGAATTCACATAGTACGACCATAGGTACGAGCGCCACTCCTCGTACCATAGGCTGTCTTGGCCTCTGAAACTTCTGTAGCCAGCATCGAAGCGCCGTACGAGCGCTGGTACGACCGCACGCGGTCCTACCAGACGTCATCTTTTCTTCTGTCAGCCTCTTCTTTAACTTTTCCTTAGAATTTTTTCCCTTGTTTGCATTGTTAGTCCGAGGTACAGCCAACAAAAAGGAAATAGGAAAAATTTCTAAAACCAGTTCCAACCGGACAGCTTCAACAACAAACTTATATAACCTTGCTACTGAAATAAGACTAAAAATTTAAATCTACTTAAAAATGAAAGAATACTCTATTGCAATACGGCTTGCCTCTTTAGTAACTCAGCTTCTTCAACCGTTATAAAGTTTACCTGTTCTCCGTCTTGATCATCTTCTTCTTTTGTTCATCGGCAAGGTATAGCTTCAAACGTTGGCCATTCACAATCCATGGAGTATCTTTTCTCCTTTCAACCGAACAGCTCCGGAATTGTAAACCTCGTCAATTACGTAGGGTCCTTCCCATCGAGACCTGAGCTTTCCTAGAAACCACTTAAGGCGAGAATAGAATAGGAGGACTTTGTCCCCCGCATTAAATGTTCATTTTAATATCTTCCTATCGTGCCACCTTTTAAGTTTTTCTTTAAAGAGACGGGCACTTTCATAGGCATTATTCCGGAGCTCTCCCAAAGCATGTATATTTAGCAATCTTTTTTCTCCTGCTTCTTTAAGGTCAAAATTTATATTTTTAACAACCTAATAAGCTTTATGCTCTGGTAAATGACATGCCTTACCGTAAACCATTTTATACGGTGTCATACCCATGGGATTCTTGTAGGCAGTTCGGTAAGCCCACAAGGTTTCATTCAACTTCCTTGCCCAGTCCTTCCTTGACTTTTGCACCGTCTTCTGTAGTATTGTTTTTACTTCGCGGTTCGATAGTTCAATTTGGCCACTTGTTTGAGGATGGTACGGTGAGGCTATTCGGTGGGTGACTCCATACTTCTGGAGTATCCTTCTGAAAATACCTTTTATAAAATGAGATCCATCGTCAGTAATAAGAATTTTAGGTACTCCAAACCTGGGAAGAATAATATCCTTGATCATCTTCAATGAGGTGGCCGCGTCAGCATGGTGTGTCGGGATTGCTTCAATCCATTTGGTAACATAGTCTACAGCCACAAGAATGTGAGTATGCCCATCCAAGAATGGAAACGGTCCCAGATAATCCAGCCCCCAAACATCAAAAGGTTCATAAACTAAATTATAATTCATAGGCATTTCTTGTCTCCTACCTATGTTACCTGTGCGTTGACACGCATCACAGCTTTTGACAAACCTGTGTGCATCTTTAAAGAATGTAGGCCAATAGAAACCTAATTGATGTACTTTGGCAGCGGTGCGGTCTCCTGCATCTTGTCCTGCATACAGACTGCTATGACACTTATGAAGGATGGCATTCATCTCATGTTCAGGCACACATTGTCTGATCATATTATCTGGCCCATGTCGATAGAGGAAAGGATCATCCCAAAAGTAGTACTTTAACTCACTGAAGAATTTCTTCCTTTGGTTGTAATTTAAATCCGGAGGCATATACTTTCCTACAAGAAAGTTAGCATAATCTGCACACCAAGGTTCTATCTTTTTAATCATAGCTAAACTTTCACCTGGAAAGGAGTCATTTATTGGAACTGGATCATAGGGTATTCTTTCCATGCGGGAAAGCTAATCTGCTACCGGATTGTCTTCGCCTCTTCAATCAACAATCTGCAAGTCAAATTCTTGAAGCAATAATATCCATCGGATCAATCGAGGCTTAGCGTCCTTCTACAATAGAAGGTAATGTAAGGCATGATGATCCGTGTGCACAATCACTTTAGAATTAATAATATAGGGCCTAACCTTATCACAAGCAAAGACAATGGCAAGTAATTCTTTCTCAGTTGTAGCTAAATGCTTTTGATCATCATCCAAAATCCTACTAGCATAAAAAACAACATTAAGTTTGTTTTCATCATGCTGTCCCGGAACAACTCCTATAGGATAATTTCTAGCATCACACATAATCTCAAAGGGTTCATCCCACTTGGGAGGTTGGATGATAGGAGCTGTGATCAAAGTATCTCTCAGCTTTTCATAAGCCGAAATACATTGCTCATCAAAAGAACACGGAACATCCTTCTACAAGAGGTTAGTAAGGGGTTTTGACAGTTTAGAGAAATTTTAATAAACCACCTATAAAAACTTGCGTGCCCCATGAAGGTTTGCATCCCTTTAGCATCTTGAGGGTATGGTACATTCTCACCATAAAGTGGCGGTTTTCCCAATTTAGTACGAAACCTGTATCCTCACATCTCTACAAAACTTTTGTAAGATTATAGAGACAGTGATCAAATGAAGTGCCTTGGACTGAAAAGCTGTCCATAAACACTTCGACAATCTTTTCTATAAAATCAGAGAAATTTTTAGAAGCAAACTTTTGGAAAGAAGGTGGCCCATTGCATAAGCCAAATGGCATTCTGCGGTAAGCATAAGTATCGTAAGGACAAGCGAAGGTTGTCTTTTCCTGATCTTCTGGTCGAATCGGTACTTGAGAAAATCCATAATATCCATCAAGATAGCAAAAATAAGAATGGTTGGCTAGTCTTCCCAATATTTCATTTATAAATGGTAGTGGGTAGTGATCCTTCCGAGTCCATTTGTTCAATTTCTTGAAATCAACACACATACCATATCCAATAATGGTCCTCGTGGGGACTAGGTTGTTATCTTCATTAGCAACTATGGAGATCCCTCATTTCTTAGGAATGCAATGAACCGGACTAACCCATTTGCTATCAGATATTGGAAAAATAATACCAGCATCAAGTAGACGGATTACCTCTTTCTGTACCATGTTTTTAGAATGAGGGTTCAATCTTCATTGACTCTCGATCACCGGCTTGGCTCCTTCTTCTATACGGATGGCATGAGAGTAAATGGATGGGTTTATTCCCCTCACATCTTTCATAGGATATCCCAAAGCTTCACGGTGTCTCTTCAATACCAAAAAGAGTTTTTCTTTTTCATTTCCTGAAAGGTCAGCATTAACAATAACAGGATTTTTTTTGGTTTCATCCATAAACTTATACCTTAATCCTTTAGGTAATGGCTTGAGGTTGGGAGGTGGCAAATCTTCATCTCGTTTTCTTTCAAGAACCTCAAATACCTCATTTAAGCGAGGATTGACTAGAGGTGTTGCATCCATTAATCTTTCAATTTCTTCTCATTCCTCTGTTTCAATTAGTAATTCGGGCTTCACTAGAATTATTTCAATTTCATCTTCAGGGGTTCGTAAATGAATCTCAGCAAGCTGACTTTCTTTTATTTCCTCCTCATCTTGTGATTCCCTCTAATTAATATGGTTTGTCCATTGTGGTTGAAAAAGGGAACTCCACCATGTCATCCCCCAGCTTCAGGGATATTGCCTTCTTGTTTATATCTAGCCCTGCAACATTTAGTAAAGAGGTTCCAAAAACTATGGGGCAGTCCTTATCTTCGGATATTCCCAAGACAAAGATATCAACTGGGTAAATAAGTGAACCAATAATAACATTGATATCTCTGATAATACGATGAGGTTCCCTATCAGTTTTATCTGCAAGCTTAATGACCACATCAGTTGCTTCAAGAGTGTGAGGTGCTATGTCATTATAAATCTTAGCATAAAGACTAAAAGGGATGATATTAATGGGCGAACCAGGATCACATAACCCGAAATAAGACTTGCTATCGAAAGAACATGATAATACTTGCTTACCCGTATCCTTACCTTTCGTACAACTATTCAAGAAAGAGGTGGTATCTTGATCTAGTTGGACCTCTTTATTTATCACAACAATCGGTGTAGCAAGCTCTTTCATCACATCAATGTGAGGAGGGATCCCATAACGTTCAGACTTCACACTTTTCTTATGCTTAGATGGAGCTCTTGAGTGTTTGCTTGTGCCTTCTTTTTAAGGTAGGCGTCGCGTTGGTTTTGGGGCGGTGTGCATTTTATAATTTATTGCCTCCACCATCCTGATCGCCTTATCTCTTGTTGTGTGTCCAAAGAAATCTAGCTTGGGTACATGTAGGAACTCAGAGAAATCCTTTAAAACCTGCAAGGCAGAGTCAGTACCAACATGGATTTCATTGCTAATATTTTTCATCTTGCTAGACTTAGAGAATAATTTAACACAATCATAATCAGGTTCAACTTCTCTTTTTTCTTCTGAAATAGGATACCAACTATCAATGTTGACCCGGACTTTATCCAGCAGCCCCCAAGCTTGAGTAACACTGAAATCCATAAAAGCTCCCCCTGAGGTGGCATCTACTGTTTGCTTACTCTGCCTGTCTAGCCCTCCATCGAAGAATTGTAGGACCATCCATAGTGGATAATAATGGTCAGGGCACTCTCCGAGTAGAGATTGGTACCTTTTATATGCAGCAACTAAGGTTTCACCTGGAAGTTGCCCAAAACTGCCAAATTTTCTTCTTACTTTATAAAGTTTGCCTTGAGGATAATAGCAAGCTAAAAATGTAGAAGACAATTTCTTCCACGTGCTGAAGGTACCTGCAGGCTACTATAATAACCAAGTTCATGCATCAATAGCCAGAGTATAAGAGAATATTTTCTATTTAATTTCTTCATGAGTAAGATCGTGCAATTGAAATGTACAACATATATCATTAAATGCATGCACATGTTCATACAGGTTTTCCGTATCATCACCTCAGAACACCATATCTTTTAGCATAGCATCTAACCGAGGGTTAATTTCATAAGTTTTACCAGCTGATCTTGGCCCAACAGATATAAGGCATTCAACTCAAGCGAGGCCTTCAACATTTAAAACAGCCACCTGGTAAAGTTGTTCTTGTTCGGCCATGGTTGCCTGAAGCCTACAAAAAATATTAGAACACGATATAAATGAAAACATAAAACAAATCCCAAAAGCGCTCAGCTCCCCGGCAACGGCGCCAGAAAAAGCTTGACGGCTTGCAAGTGCATAGGGTTTAGTTGTAGCTTTTTTGAAGTAAGAGTATCGATCCCATAGGGAGCACAAGAATAGGGTTTTGTCTCTTGTAGTCACTTATGAGTTATGCCTGAAGTAATTGTAGACTCAAAGCAAAGTGAGGGTGGAAATAAATATTGATTTTGAGTGAAGTTTGAACTTAAAGTAAACAACATAAACAGAAATAAATGAGAGCAGTAGGACAAGTAACAAGTGGAATTGGCAGAGGAGTAAAGCGTTCTAAGGGTGTCTGGAATTCCCATTGGTATGTATCTATCATGACTTATGCTATTGCATAGTACTAACTAGATGCTCGAGCCACTCTTGATGTTTACGCTGGGTGGAGCTGGGTACAGAACACGTTCTACTCTAGGTAGACTTCGTGCCACGCATGCCACTACCATAGTCTCCCCCTGTAGGTTAAACTATGGTAATTAAGGGTTTCCCAATGGACGCGGCCTCACTAAGGGTTCTCAGTACTTCCACTATCAATTGTAAAAGCAAGGGGCAAAGGCTTTTACTATCACCTCAAATTACCTTTACTTCCTAACCTTTACAACGATAGTGATACATGATACGTCTCAAATGTATCTATAATTTTTGATTGTTTAATGCTATTATGTTATCATTTTTATATACTTTTTATAGCAATTTTTTTCTAGACTAACCTATTAATTTAGTGCCCAGTGCCAGTTCCTATGTTCTGCTTGTTTTTAGTTTCGCAGGAAATCAATATCTACGGAGGTCAAAATACGTTGCCGATTTAACAAAAAAAAATAGGGCAACAAGAAACACTAGAAGCTTCGGGAAGCGTCGAGAGGGGCCACCAGCCAGCCAAATGGACACGTGGCATGGCCGGGGGGTGGCCGCGCCACCTGTCCATGTGGGGCCCTCGGTTACCGCCTTGACCTGATTCCACCGCCATAATTCACTATAAATACTGAAACCATCTGTCGTTTCTCCAGAAGAATTTTATCGCCAACGCAAGCCTCTGTTCCGAAGAGATCCCATCTGGAGCCCTATTTTGGAGTTCTGCCGGAGGCCTCTTCATCTACCTTGCTGCCTCCATGACCATGTGTGGGTAGTTCCTTCAGGACCTACAGGTCCGTAGTAGTAGCTAGATGGTGCTCTCTCTCTTTCTTTTGGATGTTCAATACCATGTTCCCCTTCTTCCTTGTGTGATTGGGATCAATCCAATGTAATTTTACGGTGTGTTTGTTGGGACATGATGAATTGTGAGTTTATGATCAGATTGTTCATTGAATCCGATTGAATCATTTGAAGTTTCTTTACCGCATAATTAAGTAGCTTTGTATTTCTTTCTGATCTATCTATCTTCTTTGGCCAATTTCAATTGATTTATCTTCAATGGTGTGGCACCCCGGCTCAGAGGAACCGGAACACCCCATATTCCAGCCCAGAGATCAAGTCTTCTGGAATACGGCCCTGCTTGGCATAGAACAAATCAACTCTTTATTACAAATAATCAGGTATAAGGGTCCGATGTTAAAAAGGTTACAGGGGCATGGCGACACCTTGCCTGCTAAGGTAGTTCTATGCTATCAGCGGAACATCTCGAAACGGAATAAATTCTAGCAGCGGAACAACAACGATGGTGATGAACTCCACTCCGCAGGGACTCTGGCTGGGACACATCCTAGAGTGCAACCTCGGGATCCTCGACAAACAAGCAATCACGGCATCACCTGCAATCTGGCATGACACGCCAGGTGAGTACTTTGAATGTACTCGCAAGCTCACATCATCCAAAGCAATCAAGACAAGCAACATCATGGCATTTGCAGGTTAATCATCAACGATGAACACATTACTACTAGAACAACATGAGCATGGCAGGTACATATAATTCATGATATGAACATGATGATACTAGCATGCAAGGGGGTCGACGTTTAAGGTCTCATGGACCAACTTACTCTGCTCGGAGGTTATCTCGTAACCACCATAGGTATCAATCTTTCTTGCCATCGTGATCATCACACGATCACATCATGATCAACCATCTTCAAGAATACCATCGTGATCATCTCGTGACCACATAAAGATTGACCAACTTCTTTCCTCATCGAACCGGGGTTGTTATTATTAAGATTATTATTACTGTTGGCCCATAGTGTGACCCACTACGAACTGTGTCCATATCCGAGGACGCGGCTATCGATAGATTATACACTCTGCAGAGGTTAGTACACTGTACCCACACCACGGAACTCGTGGCCTCGTGCTCCCATTCAGGTGGACCAACGACATTCCGACAAAACCAATCTATTGCATGACACTCTCCCGGCCACTCCGACAAACTCCCCTTTGGGCTATGTCCTAGGTGGCCCCGATGCCAACTCGTGACATCTGCCACCTCTGTGGCCGCCACCGTCGTGGCTAAAACAAAACATCGTCCCAAATGGGGACATCGGTATACTATACAACTTGGGCACACAAGGCTTATGGCCGCCTACCTGATCAGGGTAGCGCGCGCACATAACCTTCCCTAGTAGGAGGCACCAGCGAGAGGCATGACAATAGACCGCATTAGGGCCTCCCCATCCAGGCAAGTGTGGCTGCACTGGTGAGCTCGATTTGGTGGCATCATGACTCAGCCAACAGATTTATTCAAGTTTGATTAATGTCAAGTTTAACTTGAATGGTGATGAGCTGAGTCATAATAACATAATGAAATAATGATGCACATCAGTATGACATCAGTGTAACCATGGATGGGCAACATAACCATTTGACATCAACAATGATAAATCATTTAGTCTATGGGATGCAAATGAGCATAGCATAACGATGATCATGAATATAACAAGTATTTTCATAACCAACCCTAACTATGCATATGAGCATAACATTATCACTAGCATCGGAAACGATTACAAGCATGAAGCATGGTAATAATAACAGTAGCAATTAATCATTTCACTTACTAGATGAAAATGAACATGGCATAAGCACAGACATGGATTCACAAGCATATCCGTGGCATTCAAAATAATGACATGAATAAATAATTATTCGAACATTCAAGTGGAAACCATGGCTATTGCAATGCCATCATGCAAGTGGCTATTGTGGCTTGCCTGGTGATGAAGGATTAACCGGGGAGAGGTGCGATGAACTCGCGGAAAGAATCGTCGGAAAAGTTTCCCTCTCGAAGGAGGCTGTTTAACGGCAAGGGCAAAATGGTCATTTTCACAGTGTGACAACCTCATGAAAATGATACCATCGGAACGGGCTCGACGAACTGAGATCGTGGGCATTGGAATCACCTGATTCGGAGTCACGGTTGCCGAGATACGGCCGTTCGTTCATTAGACAGAAACCGAATAAAAATCTGTTCTTTTCTGCTGCTAACGGACGAACGTCCGCTATTTAACAATTTCGGCCGGCTGGGTTAAATAGAAAATGCACTCTGGAGAAATACGCTTTCAGCAAATAGAAAACGTATTATCAACCGAAGTAACAGAAGAATACGCTTTCCTGAAAGGAAAACGTAAACTTCAAAATGCGCTTCCACTTAAAATACGCGGGCCCGGGGTTAAGTCGCTTACGAGGGGGCCCCGCGTTGACTTCTCTCTCTCTCTCCTGGCTCCCTTCTTCTTCTTCCCGCTTGCTCGCGCTCGGCCGAGGGGAGGGCCGACCCCGACGGCGATGGCCGGCGAGCTCGGGAGACCGAGGCGGTCCTGCCTGACCACCTCACGTTCGCCGAGACGCACCAAAGCGTGCATGGCACCGGCCACGGCGGACGGCGGTGTCGGGCACCGGTGGGGCTCGCGGCCACGGGGCACTAGAGGAGGAGGGGAAGGGTGGAGGGGCTTCGTGGTGGATAGGGGAGTACCATTGTGAGGTTGGGAGGGCGAGGAGGAGCCCGGGTGGCTTGAATTTGAGCAGACTCCGGCGATGACCGTGGCTGCCGTGAGGAGCGAGGAGAGCTCGTTGAGCTCGGTTGAGAGGTCGGGGACGCTTCTAGGAGGGAGGAGAGGAGGTTGACGAGGTCGAGTTAGCTCGGGACGGCCGATAAATAGGCGGGCAAGCGCGTGGCCATGGCTACGCATGCGCCGCGCTCTTACGTGACCGCGTACGTGTGCGCACGCGGGCTGGCTCGGAGGGTGACTAGAGAGGGCTAGTGGAGTGCTAGAGGAGGCCGACGCGGGGAGGAAGAAGTCCGATCGGCCACTCGACCACTGTGCACACGCGGTCGTGGCTATCATGGGGCAAGAAGGGTGAAGGAGGAGGTGCTCTGGGAGCGAATGCGTGGGTATGGCGGTGCTCTGGGACAAGCTAGGGCGCGCGGAAACGGCGAGCATAGGAGTGCCCGAAGCTAAATGCCACCTAGAGCGCGACAATGACTTCCCAACCGCATGGTCACCGCGTGCACAGGCGCATGCGGTGCATTCTGGGCAGGAAAAAGATGTCTAGCATGTAGTTCATGCATCCTGGGACCCTCCTGAGGTGATAGATCGAAGAAATCGACTATGTGCTGATGGGAGTGATCGACTGAAGTTTGCTGTAGCAAACTAGATCATGAAGTTGTGATCAAAATAAATGGGGTAAGGGATAACCAGGATGCCATAGAGGTTTAGGTTAGGAAGGACTATGATCCTGTGGATTTTGAAAAGATTTGGACCAGTATTTATCATAGTTGCTTTACAACTACAAAATTTGGTCCAGAAACTAGATCAGGAAGTAGCACTCACATGGAGTGTTGTATTGAGCTGAAATTTGGTGGAGAATGATTATTTGGGCATATGAAGGCACCATAAAAATTTCATCCCATTTGGATAAGTATAAATGGTACTTCCTTCACAATGCTCCACATTGGACAGAAACTTGGGGGAATTTTGTGGGGAAAATGGCTTGGCAAAATCATGTGAATTTTGGCATGCCCAAATTATATAGTTATAGTTAGGTCCTGGATTAATTTCAGAATTTCGGAAGCAATATAAAATATAGTTGCTTCACAAACTGAAATTGTGACCAGAAGCAAGAATTTGAAGGTGTGCTCACATAGATTGTTGGATGGAGATGAAATTTGGTGGAGAGTAGTGATTTTATCCTATGAATGATCTAAAAAAATTTCAACTCATTTGGATAAACCTAGCTAGTACCTCCTTCACAAAGCTTCTATCTAGACAGAAACTTTGGAAATTTGATGAGGAAGATTTACTAGGCAAATGAAGCTAAATTTTGGCATGTGGCAATTATTTGGATAGGAAAGAGTGCCCAAATTTTTTTAGGGAAATCAAGAAAAGATAAATAGCACTTCCTTCACAAAGTGCCATACTGGACTGAATAGGAAATGAATATTCCTGAATTATTTTTGTACTAGGCAAGGATGGTTTTTGACATATTTGTGGAATATATGATCCAGATAATTTATGAGAATTTTTTGGGAATTTTGTGGAAGACAGAAATATAGGTTGCTTCACAACCTAGGGCAAACAAGGTTATTCCTTTAATAGAAAAAGGAATATTCCCAAGAAATAAAAGTTGGGGTTGGGCTAAGATGGAAATGACATGGTCTTGGGACGGATATGAGAGTGGCAAGCCACTTGGAAGTGGCAAGAGAGAAGATCTTCCCAGGTTTCAAGACCACAAAGCCACCGAAACAGAAATCCAAACAAAAATTCGAAGAAATCCAAAAGAAAAAAGGAAGGGCCAAAAATCGGGGTGTTACAAATGGGAGCGATGCTTCGTAGTGGGTTCAATCTTGCAGTGTTCTATATCCCAGTGATAGAATGGGGACAAGACACATATTTGTATTGTTGCCACTAAGGATAAAATGATGGGGTTTGATCGTATTGCTAGATTTCTTCCTGTCTACATTATGTCATCTTGCTTATTGTGTTACTCTATTTCTTGTAAACTTAATACTTTGAGATGCATGTTGGATAGCAGTCTTGGGGTGGAGTAATAGTAGTAGATGCAGTTGGATTAACGGTCTGCTTGTCACAGACATAATGCCTATTTGAGATTATGACATGAATGATCATAGTTATATTCGTTGCTATTCTGGTCAATTGCCTAACTATAATTTGTTACCATGCCGTTTGCCTTCTTTTGAGAGAGTTACCTCTAGTGAACCTATGGCCCCCGGGTCTATTCTTTCATCAATACAAAACTCCTACAAAATTGCTCTTTACTATTTATCTTTACTATTTGTCGTACCACTATCCATCTATCTATTTGCTTTTAACCTTGTAACTAGCAAGACAATGGGCTTGACAACCCCCTTGCCAAGTTGGGTGCAAGTATTTTATTTGTTTGTGTGCGGGTACTGCCTGTCTTGTTAGCTTGCTAATTCCTACTGGTTTGATTAAACCTTGGTTCTTAACTGAGGGAAATACTTTGCTTCTATGCTACATCACCCTTCCTCTTTAGGGAAACCCGACAACTCCTACAAGAGTAGCAAAGGAATTTCTGGCGCCGTTGCCGGGGAATCATCTTCTACCAAATCAGGTACCTTCACACAAACTCTTTTCTTTACTTGTTTTATTTCTTGCCTAGTTACTTTTGCCTTTGTTTTGCTTGCCAAAAATTCAAAAATATGAAAAATACCTTGTTGCTATTTCTGCTTGTCTTGCTATCATGTCTACTCTTGAAGAAGTTATTGTTGAAAGTGCTAGTGAGGACAATTCTATAGAGAATAAAGAGGAAGCACCTAAAACACCTATCCATGATAATGATCCTCATGATAATGAAATTCCTTTAACTTGGAAAACAAAAAGTTGTAGCATAGGAAGTGGGAATGTTATTGGAAAAAGTGTTATTCAAGAATTTTTTACTTGTACGGGAGTTATACCAACAAGCGGAGCATCTATTCTTAAGAAAACTAACAGTTATGTGGATGCTATTGTTATGTTTGTGGTTGAACTTGAAAGAAAATTTATGCATATACATCCTGCTTTACAAAGGTTGTTTCTTAAGCTTCCTAATATTCATGATCCTAGAACTAAAAAGTTAGCTACCATTATCCTCATGAATGAGTTTAATTTTATAATAAAAGAAGGTAGGGATATTTTTGCTTTCTATAAAATTAATCATGAATGTCCTCCTATAGAAGAAATTCTCCATGATCAAGATGCTATGCGTAGAATGAAATCTAATGATTATCATGCCTTTGGAGAAAATGCTAGAAAGAAAGTCCCATCTTCTGTCTTGGTTGAAAAATTGTTTTAGTACACTAAGAATAAATTTGAGATAAATGAGGAAGGATTGAGTTTTGAACTTGGAAAAAAGTTGTTTAAGCATGTTAATAGAAATTTATATGATGATGAGATAACTATTACCTATGAGGGATTTGATGATGAGCCACCTCCACTAAAAGTTGATTTTATAAATGTTGAGCCAACTAAGTATAGCCCTTTCAATTATTTGTGTTTGCACATTAGACAACTTGTTGCTGAAAGGAGGGAATATGAAAGGTCTCTTGACGATAAAACTTGACAGATTTGCATTATTTCTAGCTAAAGGGCATTAAATAATAGCGCTTGTTGGGAGGCAACCCAATATGTATCTTTTTATTTTTTGTTCAGTATAGTGTGTCTACATAATTATTCTTACTATATTAATTATGTTTGTATCTTTCCCTTTCATTTTTGTTCCACGTTAAAGCCTTTGGGATGTTGCAAATGCATGCTTGTTAGGTGCTGTGCAGAAACAGAAACTTTTGCGTCCAGTATTTGAATTGTTTCTCTATACTAGAACGTGATCAATTCTTGAAATTTTTACATAGTACCGCACTATAGATTCTATGTTATTTCTAAATTTTTAAGAATTTTGGGAGTTACAGAAGTGCAGAATTAATTAGATATTTACGTACTGTTTTGTTTTTGACAGATTGCTGTTATGTTTTGTTTGACTGCTTGTTTTGGAGTTCCATGGCATATATGGGGGGATATAAATTATGGAAATGATAGGATACAGTAGCATTTACCTGGAAATAAATATGCATCTTGTCTTCACAGTACATGATTGGGAGATTTATTTTTAATGCACTAACCTATCTCAAGAGTTTTGTGAAGTTTTGTGTGGATGAAGTTTTTAAGATCAAGGGAAGATAGCAATATGTGGTGAACAAGGAGCGGAAAGATCCTAAGCTTGGGGATGCCCAAGGCACCCCAAGGTAATATTCAAGGAAGACTCAAGCAACTAAGCTTGGGGATGCCCCGGAAGGCATCCCCTCTTTCATCACCAACAACTATCAGTATGTCTCTGTTGGACCTAAGTCTTTATTTGTCCACATGATATGTGTTTTGCTTGAAATGTCTTTTGCTTTTATATTTAGTTTTGTTTGCTGTTTGTCACAATCATTATGCCTTCATCACACTTATTTGACAGACACACATTGGTCTTTTATTTATAGAATGCTCATTGATCTTCACTTATATCTATTTGAGTTGAGGCAATTGCTCTTGTACTTCACTTATATTTGTTTGAGCATGGTGATATGTTTTTATAGAAAAGATTAGGACTCTCTTGCCTCACTTATATCTTTTTAGAGAGTTGAACAGTAATTGGTAATTTGCATTGAATTATGTGTTGGTCCTAAAAATAATAGGTATGTGGAAGTGGTATAATAAAAACTTGTATGAAACTTGTTAGATCAATTGAACTAGATAAACAGGTTCCTTGCAATGATTTTGAGATAGTGTGTGAGTAATTATTTTTGTGTAGCCTTGATGACTTACGTGAAGTAGTGGATGTTGGGGAACGTTGCATGGAAAAAAACAATCTACGCACACGCAAGATCTATCCATGGAGATGCATAGCTACGAGAGGGGGAGTATGTCTACGTACCCTCGTAGACCGTAAGCGGAAGCGTTAGAACAACGCGGTTGATGTCGTCGAACAACTTCACGATCCAACCGACCGAGCACCGAACGTACGGCACCTCCGCGTTCAGCACACGTTTAGCTCGGTGACGTCCTCGACTTCTTGATCCAGCACGACGGCGTGGTGACGGTGATGGTGATGCTATCTCCGCAGGGCTTCGCCCAAACACTGCGAAAATATGACCGAGGGACGAAACTGTGGAGGGGGGCGCCGCACACGGCTAAGACAATGTTGTGTCCTTTGGGGTGCCCCTCTCTCCTCTATTTATATATGTGTAGGGTCTTGGAGTAGAAGGAATAGTGCCACGTGAACAGTAACCGTTAATAGTACACACGTGGACTTGGACTCCAAAGTCCAATTACTAGGACTCTCCCTTTCTTCCTTCCCTAGCTGCGTGGGCTTTTGAGGACTTAGTGCGCCTGGCCCAATAAGGCCAGGGCGCCTCCCCTTAGCCCATGCCAGCCCTTGGGACGTGGTGGACCCACTTGTGGACTTCCGGACTCCTCCGGAACCTTCTGGAAGCTTCCCGGTACAATACCGAAAAAACTGCACCTTTTTCCGGAACCCAAAATATGACTTCCCATATATAAATCTTTACCTCTCGACCATTCCGAGACTCCTCGTGACGTCTGAGATCTCATCCGGGACTCCGAACAACATTCGGTTACCAATTCACATAACTCATATAACACTATATCGTCAACGAACGTTAAGCGTGCGGACCCTACGGGTTCGGGAATGATGTAGACATGACTGAGACGCCTCTCCGGTCAATAACCAATAGCGGAACCTAGATGCTCATATTGGTTCCTACATATTTCACGAAGATCTTATCGGTCGAACCGCAATGACAACATACGTAATTCCCTTTGTCCGTCGGTATGTTACTTGCCCGAGATTCGATCGTCGGTATCTCCATACCTAGTTCAATCTCGTTACCGGCAAGTCTCTTTACTCGTTCCGTAATACATCATCCCGTAACTAACTCCTTAGTCACTTTGCTTGCAAGCTTCTTATGATGTGCATTACCGAGAGGGCCCAGAGATACCTCTCCGAAACACGGAGTGACAAATCCCAGTCTCGATCCATGCCAACTCAACGGACACCTTCGGAGATACCTGTAGAGCATCTTTATGATCACCCAGTTACGTTGTGATGTTTGATAGCACACAAGGTATTCCTCCGGTATCCGGGAGTTGCATGATCTCATGGTCTGAGGAACATGTATTTGACATTCAAGAAAGCAGTAACAATAAACAGAACGATGATATGCTAAGCTAACGGATGGGTCTTGTCCATCACATCATTCTCCTAATGATGTGATCCCGTTATCAAATGACAACTCATGTCTATGGTTAGGAAACCTTAACCATCTTTGATCAATGAGCTAGTCTAGTAGAGGCTCACTAGGGACACGGTATTTGTTTATGTATTCACACATGTATTTAAGTTTCCGGTCAATAAAATTCTAGCATGAATAATAAACCTTTATCATGAACAAGGAAATATAAAATAATAACAACTTTATTATTGCCTCTAGGGCATATTTCCATCAGTCTCCCACTTGCACTAGAGTCAATAATCTAGATTACATAGTAATGAATCTAACACCCATCGAGTCTTGGTGCTGATCATGTTTTGCTCGTGGAAGAGGCTTAGTCAACGGGCTTGCCACATTCAGATCCGTGTGTACTTTGCAAATTTCTATGTCTCCATCCTTGACATATTCACGAATGTAGTTGAAGCTTCTCTTGATGTGTTTGGTCTTCTTGTGAAACCTGGGCTCCTTGGCTATGTCAATTGCTCCAGTGTTGTCACAAAAGATTGTCATTGGACCTGATACACTAGGTATTACACCTAGATCGGATATGAACTCCTTCATCCAGACTCCTTCATGTGCTGCTTCCGAAGCAGCTATGTATTCCGCTTCACACGTAGATCCCGCCACGACGCTCTGCTTGGAACTACACCAACTGACAACTCCACCATTTAATATAAATACGTATCCGGTTTGTGACTTAGAGTCATCCGGATCAGTGTCGAAGCTTGCATCGACGTAACCCTTTACGACGAGCTCTTCGACACCTCCATAAACGAGAAACATGTCCTTGGTCCTTTTCAGGTACTTCAGGATATTCTTGACCGTTGTCCAGTGATCCACTCCTGGATTACTCTGGTACCTCCCTGCCAAACTTATGGCAAGGCACACATCAGGTCTGGTACACAGCATGGCATACATAATAGAACCTATGGCTGAGGCATAGGGAATGACTTTCATTTTCTCTATATCTTCTGCCGTGGTCGGGCATTGAGTGTGACTCAACTTCACACCTTGCAAGACAGGCAAGAACCCTTTCTTTGACTGATCCATTTTGAACTTCTTCAAAACTTTGTCAAGGTATGTGCTTTGTGAAAGTCCTATCAAGCGTCTTGATCTATCCCTATAGATCTTGATGCCCAATATATAAGCAGCTTCACCGAGGTCTTTCATTGAAAAATTCTTATTCAAGTATCCCTTTATGCCATCCAGAAATTCTATATCATTTCCAATCAACAATATGTCATCCACATATAATATTAGAAATGCTACAGAGCTCCCACTCACTTTCTTGTAAATACAGGCTTCACCGTAAGTCTGTACAAAAACATATGCTTTGATCACCTCATCAAAGCGTATATTCCAACTCCGAGATGCTTGCACCAGTCCATAGATGGATCGCTGGAGCTTGCACACTTTGTTAGCACCCTTAGGATCGACAAAACCTTCTGGTTGCATCATATACAACTCTTCTTTGAGAAAACCATTAAGGAATGCAATTTTGACATCCATTTGCCAGATTTCATAATCATAAAATGCGGCAATTGCTAACATGATTCGGACAGACTTAAGCATCGCTACGGGTGAGAAAGTCTCATCGTAGTCAACCCCTTGAACTTGTCGAAAACCTTTCGCGACAAGTCGAGCTTTGTAGATAGTGATATTACCATCGGCATTTGTCTTCCTCTTAAAAATCCATTTATTCTCAATGGATTGCCGATCATCGGGCAAGTCCACCAAAGTCCACACTTTGTTCTCATACATGGATCATATCTCAGATTTCATGGCCTCAAGCCATTTGTCGGAATCCGGGCTTATCATAGCTTCTTCATAGTTCGTAGGTTCGCTGTTGTCTAACAACATAACTTCCAGAACAGGATTACCGTACCACTCTGGTGCGGAACGTACTTTGGTCGACCTATGAAGTTCAGTAGTAACTTGATCTGAAGTTTCATGATCTTTATCATTATCTTCCTCTCTTATTGGTGTAGGCATCACGGGAACGGTTTTCTCTGATGAGCTACTTTCCAATTCGAGAGAAGGTACAATTACCTCATCAAGTTCTACTTTCCTCCCACTCACTTTTTTCGAGAGAAACTCCTTCTCTAGAAAGGACCCATTCTTGGCAACAAAGACCTTGCCTTCGAATCTGTGGTAGAAGGTGTACCCAATTATTTCTTTAGGGTATCCTATGAAGACGCACTTCTCCGCTTTGGGTTCGAGCTTATCAGGTTGAAACTTTTTCACATAAGCATCGCATCCCCAAACTTTAACAAACGACAGCTTAGGTTTCTTGCCAAACCATAGTTCATATGGTGTCGTCTCAACGGATTTAGACGGTGCCCTATTTAACGTGAATGCAGCTGTCTCTAATGCATAACCCCAAAACGATAGTGGCAAATCGGTAAGAGACATCATAGAACACACCATATCCAATAAAGTACGGTTACGACGTTCGGACACACCATTACGCTGTGGTGTTCCAGGTGGAGTGAGTTGTGAAACAATTCCACATTTTCTTAAATGAAGGACAAACTCGTAACTCAAATATTCGCCTCCGCGATCAGATCGTAGAAACTTTATTTTCTTGTTACGATGATTCTCTACTTCACTCTGAAATTCTTTGAACTTTTCAAATGTTTCAGACTTGTGTTTCATCAAGTAGATATACCCATATCTACTCAAATCATCTGTGAAGGTTAGAAAATAACGATACCCGCCGCGTGCTTCAACATTCATCGGACCGCATACATCGGTATGTATTATGTCCAACAAATCAGTAGCTCGCTCCATTGTTCCGGAGAACGGAGTTTTAGTCATCTTGCCTATGAGGCATGGTTCGCAAGTATCAAATGATTCCTAATCAAGAGATTCCAAAAGTCCATCCGCATGGAGTTTCTTCATGCGCTTTACACCAATATGATCTAAACGGCAGTGCCACAAGTATGTTGCACTATCATTATCAACTTTGCATCTTTTGGCATCAATATTATGAATATGTGTATCACTACGATCGAGATTCAACAAGAATAGACCATTCACAAAAGGTGCGTGACCATAAAAGATGTTACTCATATAAATAGAACAACCATTATTCTCTGACTTAAATGAATAACCGTCTCACAATAAACAAGATCCAAATATAATGTTCATGCTCAACGCTGGCACCAAATAACAATTATTGAGGTCTAAAACTAATCCCGAAGGTAGATGTAGAGGTAGCGTGCCGACGGCGATCACATCAACCTTGGAACCATTCCCGACGCGCATCGTCACCTCGTCCTTAGCCAATCTTCGCTTATTCCGTAGCTCCTGTTTCGAGTTACAAATATGAGCAACCGAACCAGTATCAAATACCCAGGCGCTACTGCGAGCATTAGTGAGGAACACATCAATAACATGTATATCAAATATACCTTTGCTCACTTTGCCATCCTTCTTATCCGCCAAATACTTGGGGCAGTTCCGCTTCCAGTGACCAGTCCCTTTGCAGTAGAAGCACTCTGTTTCAGGCCTGGGTCCAGCTTTGGGTTTCTTTGTGGGAGCGGCAACTTGCTTGCCGTTCTTCTTGAAGTTCCCCTTCTTTCCCTCGCCCTTTTTCTTGAAACTAGTGGTTTTGTTAACCATCAACACTTGATGCTCCTTCTTGATTTCTACCTCCGCTGATTTCTGCATTGCGAAGAGCTCGGGAATTGTCTTCTCCATCCCTTGCATATTATAGTTCATCACGAAGCCTTTATAGCTTGGTGGCAGTGACTGAAGAACTCTGTCAATAACACTCTCAAATGGAAGATCAATTCCCAGCTGAGTCAAGTGGTTGTGGTACCCAGACATTCTGAGTATGTGTTCACTGACAGAACTGTTCTCCTCCATCTTACAGCTAAACAACTTGTTGGAGACTTCATATCTCTCAACCCGGGCATTAGCTTGAAATATCAATTTCAGCTCTTGGAACATCTCATATGCTCCGTGGCGTTCAAAACGCTTTTGCAGTCCCGGTTCTAAGCCGTAGAGCATGGCACACTGAACTATCGAGTAGTCATCAGATCGAGCCTGCCAGACGTTCACAACGTCTGCAGCAGGTCCATCACCTAGCGGTGCATCAAGGACATAATTCTTCTGTGCAGCAATGAGGATAATCCTCAAGTTACGGACCCTAGTCCGTGTAGTTGCTACCATCATCTTTCAACTTAGCTTTCTCTAGGAACGCATTAAAATTCAACAGAACAGTAGCACGGGCCATTTATCTACAACATAGATATGCAAAGAAACTATCAAGACTAAGTTCATGATAAATTAAGTTCAATTAATCAAATTACTAATGAACTCCCACTTAAATTAACATCCCTCAAGTTAACTAAGTGATACATGATCCAAATCAACTAGCCCATGTCCGATCATCACGTGAGATGGGATAGTCATCAATGGTGAACATCTCCATGTTGATCATATCTACTATATGACTCATGTTCGACCTTTCGGTCTCCAGTGTTCCGAGACCATGTCTGTATATGCTAGGCTCGTCAAGTTTAACCCAAGTATTCTGCTTGTGTAAAACTGGCTTACACCCGTTGTATGTGAACGTAGAATCTATCACACCCGATCATCACGAGGTGCTTCGAAACGACGAACTTTAGCAACGGTGCATACTCGGGGAGAACACTTTTATCTTGAAATTTAGTGAAGGGATCATCTTATAATGCTACCGTCGTTCTAAGCAAAATAAGATGCATAAAGGATAAACATCACATGCAATCAAAATATGTGACATGATATGGCCATCATCTTGTGCTTTTGATCTTCATCTCCAAAGCATCGTCATGATCTCCATCGTCACCGGCTCGACACCTTGATCTCCATCGTTGCGTCGTGGTCGTCTCGCCAACTATTGCTTCTACAACTATTGCTAACGCATAGCGATAAAGTAAAGCAATTACATGGTGCTTGCATTTCATACAATAAAGAGACAACCATAAGGCTCCTGCCGGTTGCCGATAAATTACAAAACATGATCATCTCATACAATAACGTATATCACATCATGTCTTGTCCATATCACATCATAGCATACCCTGCAAAAACAAGTTAGACGCCCTCTACTTTGTTGTTGCAAGTTTTACGTGGCTGCTACGGGCTTCTAGCAAGAACCGTTCTTACCTACGGCACAAAACCACAACGGTGATTTATCAAGTTTGTTGTTTTAACCTTCAACAAGGACCAGCCGCAGTCAAATTCGATTCAACTAAAGTAGGAGAAACAGACACCCGCCAGCCACCTTTATGCAAAACAAGTTGCATGTCTGTCGGTGGAACCGGTCTCATGTACGTAGACATGTAAGGTTGGTCCGGGCCGCTTCATCTTACAATACCACCGAATCAAAATAAGACGTTGGTGGTAAGCAGTATGACGATCACCGCCCACAACTCTTTGTGTTCTACTCGTGCATATCATCTACGCATAGACCTGGCTCATGATGCCACTGTTGGGGAACGTTGCATGGAAAACAAACAAAAAATCTACGCACATGCAAGATCTATCCATGGAGATGCATAGCTACGAGAGGGGGAGTATGTCTACGTACCCTCGTAGACCATAAGCGGGAGCGTTAGAACAACGCGGTTGATGTCGTCGAACAACTTCACGATCCAACTGACCGAGCACCGAACGTACGGCACCTCCGCGTTCAGCACACGTTCAGCTCGGTGACGTCCTCGACTTCTTGATCCAGCAAGATGGCGAGGTAGTGGATGAGTTCCGGCAGCACGACGGCGTGGTGACGGTGATGGTGATGCTATCTCCGCAGGGCTTCGCCCAAACACTGCGAAATTATGACCGAGGGGCGGAGCTGTGGAGGGGGGCGCCGCACACGGCTAAGACAATGTTGTGTCCTTTGGGGCGCCCCTCTCTCCTCTATTTATATATGTGTAGGGGCTTGGAGTAGAAGGAATAGTGCCATGTGAACAGTAACCGTGAATAGTACACACGTGGACTTGGACTCCAAAGTCCAATCCTATTCCTACTAGGACTCTCCCTTTTTTCCTTCCCTAGCTGCGTGGGCTTTTGAGGACTTAGTGCACCTGGCCCAATAAGGCCAGGGCGCCTCCCCTTAGCCCATGCCAGCCCTTGGGACGTGGTGGACCCACTTGTGGACTTCCGGACTTCTCCGGAACCTTCTGGAAGCTTCCCGGTACAATACCGAAAAAACTGCACCTTTTTCCGGAACCCAAAATATGACTTCCCATATATAAATCTTTACCTCTCGACCATTCCGAGACTCCTCGTGACGTCTGAGATCTCATCCGGGACTCCGAACAACATTCGGTTACCAATTCACATAACTCATATAACACTATATCGTCAACGAACGTTAAGCGTGCGGACCCTACGGGTTCGGGAATCATGTAGACATGACTGAGACGCCTCTCCGGTCAATAACCAATAGCGGAACCTGGATGCTCATATTGGTTCCTACATATTTCACGAAGATCTTATCGGTCGAACCGCAATGACAACATACGTAATTCCCTTTGTCCGTCGGTATGTTACTTGCCCGAGATTCGATCGTCGGTATCTCCATACCTAGTTCAATCTCGTTACCGGCAAGTCTCTTTACTCGTTCCGTAATACATCATCCCGTAAATAACTCCTTAGTCACTTTGCTTGCAAGCTTCTTATGATGTGCATTACCGAGAGGGCCCAGAGATACCTCTCCGAAACACGGAGTGACAAATCCCAGTCTCGATCCATGCCAACTCAACGGACACCTTCGGAGATACCTGTAGAGCATCTTTATGATCACCCAGTTACGTTGTGACGTTTGATAGCACACAAGGTATTCCTCCGGTATCCGGGAGTTGCATGATCTCATGGTCTGAGGAACATGTATTTGACATTCAAGAAAGCACTAGCAATAAACAGAACGATCATATACTAAGCTAACTGATGGGTCTTGTCCATCACATCATTCTCCTAATGATGTGATCCCATTATCAAATGACAACTCATGTCTATGGTTAGGAAACCTTAACCATCTTTGATCAACGAGCTAGTCTAGTAGAGGCTCACTAGGGACACGGTATTTATTTATGTATTCACACATGTATTTAAGTTTCCGGTCAATACAATTCTAGCATGAATAATAAACCTTTATCATGAACAAGGAAATATAAAATAATAACAACTTTATTATTGCCTCTAGGGCATATTTCCATCAGTGGAAAGGAGTCATAAGGTCATACACGTTAATACTTGTGGTCGTTTAAGTGAAATTGATTATGAAGGGTCTAAGTTGAAGAACATTGTAAGTAACCACCTTGTAGAATGGGTCGGGAAGCCTAGCGGACTTCGGTTCGTCAAACTCACCCCTTGGAGTGATCGGTCTCGTGGTTAACTTGGTGTAGACTATGAAGTATTAGCGAGGTGTTTTGGTTCATGAGTTGCGGTCTTTACAGCACTTCCACCTATCCATATTTTGCTAGCCTCTTCGGTACCGTGCATTGCCCACTCTCACCTCGAGAAATGGTGCAAACTTCGCCGGTGCATCCGACCCTGTGGGATGATATGCTCTCTCACACATAATCCTCATTATATCTTCCTCAAAACAACCACCATACCTACCTATTATGGCATTTCCATAGCCATTCCGAGATATATTGCCATTCAACTTGCATTGTTACTATTCATTACATGACTTGAGCATTCATTGTCATTTTCCTTTGCATGATCATATAGAGCTGGCATGATATTTGTGGCAAAGTCACCGTTCATCATTGTTAATACATGTTACGCGAGATCATTGCACATCCTGGTCCACTGCCAGAGGCATTCATATGTAGTCATCATATTGTTTCATATTATGAGTTGTAAGTAAAATAAAGTGTGATGCATTCTAGGGTGCGCCCCTACCTATAAGGATAAAAAATAAGAAGAAAAAAAGTGGCCAAAAAAAGCCCACCAAAAAAAATGAGAGAAAAATAGAGAAGGGGTGCACTACTATCCATTACCACACTTGTGCTTCAAAGTAGCACCATGTATTTCATATAGAGAGTTTTCATGATATTCATTTGATATGCTAGTGGAATTTTTCACATTATAGAACTTGTCTTGCATATTCCTATGACGAGCTTCCTCAAATGCTCGAGGTCTTCATTGAGCAAGCAAGTTGGATGCACACCCACATAGCTGCATTAGGAGAGCTTTCATATAGTTATAGCTCTAGTGCATCCGTTGCATGGCAATCCCTGCTCCTCACATTGACATCGATTGTAAGGCCTCTCCATTGCCTAATGATCAAGCCGCGTTGATGTGAGACTTTCTTATACCTTTTTTTTCTTATCAATTAAATCCCCATCATCATTCTCTATGCCATCCTAAGTGCTAAGACCAAGGATTGTGAATTGAGCATTAAGCGAAGTGTTAAGTAGTTGAAAAGGGCTCATCACGGATTCAGTTGCTTGCCTGAAGATCTAGGTTGTGTTATGGGGAGATGTTTGAATATGATAAAGCCTTGAGTGATTGAGGAAATGTATATGACATCATGAGTATTAATTGGTATTACATGAAAGCATTAATCCATGAAAAGCAATAGTAATCTTGTTTACACTTTTTGAAGTACTTGCTTGTTATCAACTATAAGATTATTGCTTTGAATCACTTTTGTCTTAAGTTCACATCACCATTACATCATTTGATCAAGATCATGCTAGGTAGCATTGCACATCAAAAATTATCTTTGTTTATCATTTACCTACTCGAGGATGAGGAGGAATCAAGCTTGGGGATGCTGATACCTCTCAAACGTATCTATAATTTTTCATTGTTTAATGCTATTATGTTATCATTTTTATATACTTTTTATAGCAATTTATATTATTTTCCTGGACTAACCTATTAATTTAGTACCCAGTGCTAGTTCCTGTTTTCTGCTTGTTTTTGGTTTCGCAGGAAATCAATATCTATGGAGGTCAAAATACGTTGCCGATTTAACATGATTTTTTTGGGCAACAAGAAACACTGGAAGCTTTGGGAAGCGTCGAGAGGGGCCACCAGCTAGCCACATGGACACGTGGCATGGCCAGGGGGTGGCCACATCACCTGTCCATGTGGGGCCTTCAGTTACCGCCTTGACCTGATTCCACTGCCATAATTCCCTATAAATATCAAAACCATACGTCATTCCTCCATGGTCAGAAATTCCAATCATCTTTGACCGACGAGACCACCCGACCAGTATCTACCATGGCAGCACAGTAGCATTGGTGCTCAATCCTATCGTTCATGGCTTTCATCTGACCCGAGTCCGAATGGACGGCAGTAGCAGCCTCAACCTCATATATGCTGACACTATTAAGAAAATGCATATAGACCCAGCATGGATCCAACCCAGTAATACCACCTTCAAGGGTATCATACTGGGAGTTGAGGCACAGTGCTCGGGAAGGGTGACCCTGGACGTAGTCTTCGGCGCACCCGAAATTTTTCGCAACGAAGAGTTAACCTTCAATATCGTCCCCTTCAGAAGCGGCTACCACACACTATTGGGGAGAATAGCCTTCTCTCGTTTTCACGCCATCCCGCACTATGCTTATCAAGAGCTAAAAATGCCAGGATCGTATGGCGTCATAGCAGTGAATGGCAACACCGAACGCTCGCTCTGAACGGAGGAGCAAACCGCGGCCTTTGCGGTCGAAGAGCAAGCTGCCGAGGAGGTATCCATGGCACGGGCTGGATCGGGCAGCCTCGACCCTGCGAAGCGTCCATAGCCCACCTGTGGCACGTCCAACGATGAATCTGGCATACATCGGGCACTCCCCGGGGACAAGATGGACACCACCTCAGAAGCTGCGGATTGCAATCCTAAATAGGGATGCGCGCTCCACCTCTCCCAGTACATGACCGAGGACTATGTTCCTCGGATCAACAATTTTGCAATAAAAATTCCATGGGGGATAGTGGAGCACAAAAAATAGCAGAGAGGGTGCGCCAGATAAACCGACATCACGCCAAGGTCCTCAGATGTCGAGCCTTTAGTTCGGATCTCACAGCCCAGGCAGGGTATTAAATCATCAACCTGGACTCAGTTTGGTATCTGTATAATACCTCAGCGCCACGATGGCGCTAATATGGATGTAGTCCAAGGTTATTGGAAGCCCGACATCATCATATCCTGGCCAAAGACTCATATACTCGGGTGTCCATAGAGAACACCGCCAGCATCTCGAAGCGCAAAGGCTGACGGGGGGCTGAATTATAGCTTAGACTTTTACAACCAACCCCACGCATGCACATCCTAATGTGCTTAGCTCAACAGTTCGTCCTCGAACAACTATTGAAGCTATCAGGGGCAGCACTTCTTGGTCTGGATGAGGAAAGATTGCAACCCTTGCTAAAAGGAAAAAACAGAGGCTACGACCCTTGGTTAGACAAGGAAAGATGGAAGAACACACGAATTACACAGCGACGCCGGATATGAAGAAGGAAGCTCAGACCTCGGCGTGCTATCTTCTTGGGCAGATCCTGTGAAATCCTCAAAACTTGTATCTTTAGCTATAGCTCAAACATTAGGCTTGACCTACTTAACGGTACTGGGGGCTATGATAGAGCGAAACCTACTTAACGCCGAAGTGCTCCATGGAGCCATCGACGACTTCCTCGGACCTCTTGCCAATATATGCATCGATTTTGACTTGTGTCTTGGGTCATTAGCTGGGTTGCCTGTCTCCTATGTTTACCCCTTACGTTTCCACTAAGTTTGGCTAAGGGTGTACCGGGAGCACCTCTGTGATTCTTAATTCTGGTTGAACTAGTAAAGTATCTCAGGTGGGTGAAGCCGAAAGCTGACTATCACAATATGCGCCAAATCGGTCAGTGGGTCGAGAGAATGTAAAATTAACAACCATAAGGGTTGATTGCGTTAAGCAGATGCTTTTCCTCGAAAAAGCCGACATATCCATAATCCGACCTCGGCACTCCCGAGGCCTCGAGTTATACGGGGGCTATTTTTTTGCCCTCAAGAAAACACGCGCTCCTACGTCTAAGTGTATTTTTAAGCCTTACAGGTCGGATTGCCTAGTTTTTTCTCACATAGCCACCTCTGGGCACCGAGACGTTGGCTAAGGGCTATAATTTGAAAAAAACACCCTAAGTAGTTTCTGCTCAGGGGAAGAAGCCGAAGACTGGCCAACTACACATTCAAAATGTCAGAGTTGAGTCAAAATTAGCACATAAGAAAAAGACAAACTTAATTTGCCCATACATATGGCAATCTCAAAAGTGAACTTGTCTATTACATTTACTAGTCGGCATACCGAGTCCAGATAATGCAGGTCTATCATAGATTGTCTATGATATCCCCCAACTTACAATCCTTCTCGTCTATCTGAGCAGCAGTCATTACTCTCTCGAAGTAGTGCTTAAGCTTAACCTCCTTGCCATTCTTGAGAGGGTGCTTATCGGCAATAGATTTAAGCTCCAACTTTGGATAGTACAGCTGCACGGCTGCAAAGGCCTGTCGTGCACCCTCTGTACACTCCGACGTCTTCCACCTGTCGACTCAGTCACGCCCTTCCTGAAGGAGGCACACCAGCCTGAAGTAGCTGGTGGGCATGCGGTCCTTGTGCCAAAGGGCCCTACAGAGGTCCTCCATGGCAGGACGAGCCATCTTCTGCAGCTCTTCCAGCTGCTTCAGCCTATCGCCAAGAAGGACGAAGCGCGCCGGATCCTGGAACTACAGCCAGAAGAGCTTTTGCTGCTCATCGGCTGCATTGGTGTTGAAGAACTGACACGCCTCCTCGGCACTGTGAGGAAGATCAGGAAAGGCAGGTGGCAAACGCCACACATGCATCAGCCCAGGGAAGGATCGACGGCCGAAGACACACTGCAAAACATAAGGCTTACCGAAAATAATTTCCGCAGCCTGCCGTAGTTCCTCCCTCGCCATAGAAGTTTGGGAGGCCGCTACTAGGTGCTCTCGGCTGAGCCGCTTCATCTCAGCGGCATCCGTCTTCTTGGCGTCCTTCAAGGTGTCATGTTCAGTGACTCAGTTGGAGAGGTCGGCCTCCACCTCAGCCACCCGTGCCTGGACGGCTTTGTGGGCCTCTTGCTCATCGGCGAGCAGCTCGGCACTTTTTTGCGTCGACGTCTTTAGTTGGTCGGCCTCAGCCCGAGCTTTTTCAAGCTCGGCCTGAAGATCAGCGACGCGCCGATCCACTGCTTCATAAAACAAACAAGTAAGCACAAAAACTTGTTCAAGCAAGGAAAACCTACGAGACATAAATCCAATGTCTTTACCTCATGTGGCCTCGGCCTCCTGCCTCAACCGAAGTGATTCCTGCTCAGCTTAAGCAAGCCGGCGTTTCACTTCTTCCAACTCCAAAGAGCTGGTCAAGTATTGGGAGGCAGAGCCCGACGAAAAAAAAGAGCTGAATATAGAACCCATATCCGACATGATTCGATCCTCGTGTTAGTTCCTTTGAGAACGAACATGAGTCTCGGGGGCTACTGGATATTCGCGCTTATCTAATTCGTGATCATATTGGCATCAAGTAATTAAGAATAAATCGACCCTCAAGCCAGTTTTGGTAAAACTAACTTAAGGCTCGGGGGCTACTGGGAATTATGGTTTCCCTTTGATAAAATGGAGCAGCGTAATTTCATTTTTACTTTGTTCAAATTAGAAAGTGAACATTTGTTTTCTATGGTGTCCCCGGACGATGCCTTGACGTCCTCGGCAGGGGCTACTGGGCATATCTTAAGTGCTCGATACTAAACCAAAGAAATAAAAGATAGACAACATACCTCTAAGCCTTTGGCAAGGCCGAGGAACACCTCCATTATACCAGCCTCGGTGGACCGACACTGGCTCAGAGCGGCGCCAAGGATGGCGCGCTGGTTGGGGAGAAGAGTGGGGCTCGATAGGGCCGCCTCCGCCGCTCGTCGGCGCTCCACCAGCTCGGCCTTGGGGACTCCCAAAGCCCGAGTCAAAGACCTCGGCGCCCCGCTGATAGGAGCCGGGGCAGTCGTCGGATGCTCACGTGGGTCGAAGACCATGTGAACGAAGGATGGCAGGCTGGCAACCCTCCTTCTTCGAGAACATGGGGAATTTCTTCCCCCCGGTTCATGTTTAGGTCTTCTACGACCGAGGTTTGGACCTCGGCCATGGAACGATTAATCCTACCCTCAACATCAGACGCTGGGGGTGGGGGATGAGAAGTAACCTCTGGTACCTTGGCTCGAGCGAGGGAGGGATCGGCCTCCATCTCCGAGGTAGCCGAAGACCCCCCCTACACTAACCTGCGGTGAGGACTTCGGAAGGCCAGAAGTGGACTCGTCCACAGCATCATGTTGTGGTCTGTAAAAAGAACAAGGGGAATGACAAGATGAAACTCACGCCCAAAATTGGCTATCAAACTAAAAGTTTGTCAAAAACTTACTCGTCGGGAGGAGGACGGACAAGGCGTTGTCGGCCAGTAGGCCAGGTCTCCTCGGACGAGTCCAAGTTGGGATCCCGGACGCTCGGTGCCGAGGAGTGGCCCACCACCGGGACATCGGGTTCCCTCCGACGTTTGGCGCCCTTGGGTGAGGACGACTCACCGTCGTCTGAGAGGATCACCCGAGTCCTTTTCCCACCTTAGGCACGCGGGGCCTCGCTGGACTCCTCCTGCAGCGCATCGACGTTGGACTTAGACCCCGAGCTCAGTTGACTCCCAACAGGTAGCTCGGGGGCACTGTCTTGGATGGCCAGGCCTTTTGAGGCCCTGGTCTCCCAAGTCTCCTTGGTCTTCTTTGGCTTGACCGGGGCCACATAGGGGTCCACGGTCAGCAGCTTCGCTCGCTCGGCGCTCACAGGCCCTCCAGGCTATGGAACCGACGATTTGATCTCAGTTGAGAAGGTGCGCCAATCCTACAATAAGATTATATGATTTAATCATTCAACCAGGGTTCACAGATAAAGTTGTTTCAAAAAGAAAAAACTAACCCCAAGGGCTCGACGCTCCGAGCAATAGGCGACATCGTCCCCCTCGGTCTGGAAGGCCTGGCCCTTGGACTTGAAGAGGAGGGTCTGCATCCTGCCAATGTCCTTCCCCTGTAGAAACCTCAGATAACCAAGGTCTTGCCGCCGGGAGCGAATTTCCACCGTGGAGAATTCAGGCTTGGAGAGGTTGAATTCTGCGGTGGAGCATGACGTACACCACGTCGACAAGGGTTACACCCTCGTTGATGCAGAAATCCACCCGAGCTTGTAGGGCCTCCACCTCCTCCTCATCCCCCCAAGTGAGGTTCTTGGGGTTCCAGGAATGCAGCCGGTCCAAAGGCGCAGCCAAGAAAGCAGGGACTCCTTCTCAGCCCTCCAATGACACGTCGGCATGTAGAACCATTCCTCCTGCCAGAGCTTGACTGTCTCGATGAATTTCCTGGGCAGCCATTTGCCCCCCTGGATCTTGCTGGCCATGGCCGCTTTGCACTCTGTGAGTTGGCCGCCGTTGGTCTACGACTTGACACAGAAAAACTTGAGCCAGAGCCTAAAGTGGGGCTCGATGCAGAGGAAGGCCTCGCAAAAGATGACATAGGAGGTGATGTGAAGGATAGAATTGGGGACAAGATGGTGGAACTAGATGCCGTAGAAATATGGCAGACCTCAGAGGAAGGGGTGGATAGGGAATCCCAGACCTCAGATGAGGTGGGAGATGAAGATGATGCGTTCGCCCTCATGGGGCTCCAGTACGTGGGCCGGGGAGCGGCCTGATGAGCCCGACGATGGGAGAACAACACCGAGCAACCTCAGGCGCCGACAGGTAGCCAAGCCCTTGGAACTCGGCGATGTCTCCGGCGGTGAAGACGGAGGGGGGCCACTACCCTCTCCTGCTGGCCGCCTTCTCCGCATCGGCAAAGGCCTCCTGGCTCACCGCAGTGGCCTTCGGATCACCCTTTGAGGTTGGCGCCGCCACGGCATGTTTTCCCTTCCCGGCCATCGTTTGAGAATGGAAGGAGGAAGAAGGGGATCGGGAGTTACTTGGGCTAAGTTCTACGGGCGGTGGAGCTTGGAGATGATGAGTGTGAGAGCAAGTAGGGAGGTGTGAAGATTGATTCATTTTACAGTGTGACTTTTATAAGCCAGTAGAAACACCAAAGGGGCGTACTGCGCGGCAGTAATTTTGCAAGTTCCCGATACGATATGCGTTATGTGCGCACGTGAGTCGATGAGTTTCGCTGGTAATGCCGCCAAAAATCTGGGGCACGATCTCTTTAATGATGAGACGTGCCAATGGCAATGGCCTCAAGCTGTCAAGCATGACATAATGACATATGAAGGGACCTTTCAGTTCTGCAATACATGGTGGCGTTTTGGGTTTGATCAAAGTTGTCAAAACACGACTGAACCGGTGCCCTCATCCCAACACAGGAAAACTTTGCCATTAAGATAACTCTGCACTAAGGGGTCTTCGGATCCGGTGCCAGTACATTATCACTTGAAAGGCTCAACTGGGGCTCCTCGGATGGCTGAGGTATGTGACACCTTGGGCAAGACACAGATCACTTTAGAAGAGGGCACGCTAAGAAATTATTGTACCAGTTTGCAAGGCCAAAGACGAAAGATGACGAACAACTTGAAGAGGCCGAGCAGTGTCACCAGCTTGAAGACCTATTCAGGGGCGACTTGTGGTGTCCTGGATAAGGGGCAGCTAGCCACGTCGGCTCCCAGATATGGGCTGGGCCGAGGACCCCCAGACGACCAACCAGTGGGCCACATTCATTGGGCTTCATGGAGGAATCAAGATGGAATCTTCCGAAGACTTGGCGCATACTCCAAGGCACAATACAATCTTCAACATGTTTATCTCCAGATGTAACCAACCTATGTGTAACCCTAGGTACGCCTGGTGTCTATATAAGCCGAGTGTTTTAGACCGTAGAGGAGGAATCATTCATACTCAATCTTGAGGTAGATCAACCTGCACTCTGTACCCCATCCACAATCAATACAAACAAAGCAGGACATAGGGTTTTACCTCTTCGAGAGGGCCTTAACATGGGTAAACATCGTGTCCCCCTTGTGTCCTGTTACCATCGTGCCATGACTAACAGCTCGGGACCCCCTACCCGAGATCTACTGGATTCGACTCCGTCAAGCAGCCCGAAGGGAGGTAACCCTAATCAAAATTTTCAATCTCATCTCTCTTTCTCCTCCAAACCTCAAAGAAACTTTGAAGGATCTCTCTCCCGACTCGTTTTCATTTCGAATCCTCGCACGTGAAGGATCTACAGTATGTTTCTTCCCCGATCCCCATGTTATTTCTTACAAATCCGTGCTCTATAGCCTTTCATTTCCATGCTGGAGTTCTTGTTCATTCCTGAACCATTTTACTTGTTGAGCATGTAATCATCGATGTTTTTAGGGGAGATTAGTTATATGTGTCATGACAAATTAATCTTGCATCATTCTATTGGACTGAAAATTATTTTTATAGAGATGAACACGCGAAGTGCCAACTTGCTCGCAGGCATGATATTTCTTTTTGGGACTCAACTTAGCCGATGCATCCCAGCGACGCAAGTACAATAGACTTCATGAAAGGGAAGTGAGCTCGACCAAGTGGGCATGTCCGGCCACTCTTGCCACACTTGGCCTAGGTAATGATTTCAATTTGGTATGTGTTAATGTTGGTTTATAGAATTTTGTCTTTCAGGACGCTCGAATTCTTGAGCACCTTATCACACTCTGTTGGACATGAGGTTCAGGGACGTGAATATTGGATCACCTTCTGTCTCAGGAACCAAAGCTTCGACATGACTCTCACGGAGTGGTGCTCCCACTTTGGTTTCATCAACAACATTGGTCATGTTCGTTACGCCCATGACTTGCTGCGACCACATCCCATTCACTTCTTCAATCAGTTGTGCATTGCTGCAAAGAACATAGGGCTAGTCTTATTGAGTGTCCTGCTATTCGTTATTTGTACTATGTTATCACTAAGACATTGCAGACACATGGAGAAGTTTCAAAAGTGAATGAAGACAACATGCGTATACTCGTGAAGGCTACACACCCGGAGATCAACATGATGCCAAACTTAGGTGCAATTCTTCTATTTCATTTTATGCATCAAGCCAACCAGACATGCAGCGACATCACCTGCGGAGGAGTCATCGCCATTTTGGCCAATGCCCTTGGCCTCTACATTTGCGGTTTACGTCTATTGGAAGGTAACCATTTTTTGAACTTACCAGTTATCCATAGTGCTGGTATGGTGGTCACTCATTATCTTAGATTATCATAGATCCTATATCCGTATTCTTAGAGTGGGACATTTGCTGCCCACTCGTATGCCCGAACGCTTCTCGATCGAGGAGGGTATTTTGCATTATGATGAGGAAGGAGAGGAAGAGGATATTGACCTAGAAGCTGCCATACCTGAGGTGGATGAAGAACAACTCGCACCAGAACAAGAGGTGCAGGCCAAGGATGACAATGAAGGGGAGATGCCCTTTGCCACTGATGCGGATGCATATGAGCTCGGAGACTCCATCAACAACATGAACGACCTCGCCAACTCTCTTTGAGACACCACCGAGTACATGATGTCCCACTTCTCCACGTGGAGCCACTAGTGGACTCTAGGATATTATCAGTCGGTGCCACAATAAGCTCTTGAGTTTGCGCTTGCAAAACCATAAGCTTGGGGAGGTCATTTTCACGTCTACATCAAGATGTGGCGACGAAACTTATTTGAATAAATTGTAATGAGGTTGTACTTAAGCTCATGGAGAGCCTCGAAACACTCGTGTTGGTCTATTACAACTCATTGCTTTGCTTTGCTTTTAGTTCTTTTTCTTTTTCATTTGCTTTATTTGTCATTTTTCGTTTGTTTCTCTTTCAAGTTAGTGTTCAAAAACCAAAAATCCAAAAAAAATGTTTTCTATGCTCTTTTCGCTATTACAGATTTTTCCTTGCATCTTTTGCTAAAAAAAAATATAGCGGAGTTGACCTACACCGAGCGACGAGGAACACGTCACAAGGAAGAGAAGAATCAACATTCATGGACATGAGGTATGTCCTACGGCTCTTGCTTTTGGAGCTTGAAATGCTTATGATAGTTGTAGTAGCTCGCATGTGTGATGTATACAGGTGGGAGTAGGTTTTGATAGTTAGTACAAAGTTTTTGTTCATTTTGGTAAGTTAATTACGTAGTTGTTCTTCTGTTTCATCTAGATAACCAAGACTTGCCATGGGACTAGTTTTTAAATAAAGTGATGATAACATGATAACCATGCATAAGAGAAAGTCTCTTGAAAGACTTAGATGATGAGAAAATTTGTTAAAAGAAGCTAGTATTAGAGATACTCGACCCCATAGTATTGAATTTGATAGACTCAATAGCACTTATAGAAAGAGTTGTCCAGAGAAACTTAGTTGGAGGTGATTAAGATTATTACAAGCCAAAACTTGTTGTGCATACATATGATATTGCTTTACGCGTGCCTTATGGCCTTGTCACTAGATATTGCTTTACACGTGTCACTGTGACCTTTGTCACCCCTCTTGAGTTTACGCTGATGACTCCGCTAGCCTATGAACGATCTACCTGAGTCTCGGTTAAGATTTCGGCTATTGAGTTGGTTAACGCCTGTAGAAGGAATGCTACAATGAATATTATTCGGCTTTCACAAGAGGGTGTGCTTACGTGAAAAAATGAATACTGATCACTGCGCTCGAAAGGGACAAATCTTGATCCATAGTATTCGGCAACCACAGCAAAGCACCCTATTACATGTGTCACTTTTTGGCATGGCCTCGTCACCATAAAATGAAAGTTTCAGCAAGTAACGATGGAAGAAGTGCTTGCGAGCCTTGAAAAGGCGATACTCGTGGGTGTTAGTGAGTTACTCTAGCACCGTGCTATATTTTACATACCTTTCACTCCAATAAATGATGTTTTCGTTGCAAAAGTTCTTCCCAAGTGTTCTTGGCAAGTAGGTGTTAGCTAAACAAAGTAGAATAATTGCTAGTTGATTACTTTGTCTGAACTAATACAAGTTTTGTTCTAATTATCTTTGCCTAACCCACTTGCATAATAACCATTGCCGCCGCTACAACTATGCTAAAGTTTCAGGTGAAGAAAGCAGTGAGCTATCTAAGCGTACCAATCATAAGTGAACCAAAATCTTCTTGTTATTTTGGTTTAAATAACTGAGTTCCTTATGGTCTTGTTTCTTGCTTGAGGACGATCAAGGTTTGAGCTTGGGGAGGTTGATGAGTGCATTTTTACACTCATTTCCACCATTGTTTAAACTAGATAATCTTGGATATTATGAGAGAATCACTCGGATATTGCTACTACTGACTAATAAAAGCAAGAGCTTGCAAATCCCTCCATTTATTTTGTTTCCTACAGGAATGGACCATTTTGAGGGAAGGAATCGAAGAATATATGGAAATATGAAGTTAGGTGATCAACCCCAAGAGAAGAAAGGCACTGGAACGCAACCAGGAGAGAAGACGGCGCCTGGTATGAGTGCGCCCGCTTGTACCAGCACTCGTATCACCCGGCGCCGCCACTATGATGTCAGCACAAGCCAACTTCATAAAAGGGTCGAAGTCCCATTCGCAACAGAGAGCTGCCCATTCGCAATAGAATGCCGTGAAACCCTAAACCGTCAACCATCTCCATAGCTGCCGCCATTCCCATCTCCATCTCTATAGCAATCATCCCCTAGCCATAGCCATCACTTGTAATCAAGATACATTGCATATGATATGTCTCAAACGTATTACCAAAAATACCTTGTTGCCATTTCTGCTTGTCTTGCTATCATGTCTACTCCTGAAAATACCAAGCTATGTGATTTCTCTAGTACTAATAATAATGATTTTATTAGTACTCCTATTGCTCCTCCCGCCACTAGTACGGAGTCTTATGAGTTTAAAGCTGCTTTATCGAATCTTTTTATGAAAGAACAATTTTCTGGAAATTATAATGAAGATGTTGCTGCCCATCTTAATACCTTTGTTGAATTACCTCATATGCAAAAAACTAAAGATGTGGATAACGATATTATAAAACTAAAGCAATTTCCTTTTTCCCTTAGAGATAGAGATAAGGAGTGGTTAGTGTCTTTACCGAAAAATAGTATTGATTCTTGGACTAAGTGTAAAGATGCTTTTATTGGCAAGTATTTTCCTCCTGCAAAAATTATATCTTTGAGGAATCAAATTATGAATTTTAAGGAAGTTGATCAAGAACATGTTGCACAATCATGGCAAAGAATCAAACTCATGCTTAAAGGTTGCCCTACTCATGGATTAAGTCTTTGGATGGTAGTACAAAATTTCTATGCAGGACTAAACTTTGTTTCCAGAAACCTTTGAGATTCTGCTGCAGGTGGTATGTTCATGGGGATAACACTTGGAGAAGCTACTAAGCTTCTTGAAAACTTGACTGCCAACTATTCCCAATGGCACACCGAGCGAGCTCCAAGTGGTAAGAAGATAAATTATGTCGAGGAAATTTTCTCTCTTAATGAAAAAGATGATGCCATTATGTCCATGCTTGTTACTAAGAGCCCTACTATTGATCCAAATGATGTGCCATTGTCTACCTTGATTGAGAAAAATAAAGATGTTGATGTGAATTTTATATCTAGAAGTAATTTCAACAACAATGCTTATAGGGGTAACTTTGGTAATAATCCTAAACCATATCCAGGTAATCCTTCAAATTCTTATGACAATTCTTATAGTAATTCTTACAATAATAATAATAGAATACCTACTGATCTTGAGAGTACCATTAAAGATTTTATAAATTCTCAAAAGTCTTTCAATACTACTATAGAGCAATGTTGAGGATATCGCGTATCGTTATCGTCTCGGTCAGCTAGGGATTAGAGATTAATCGGAAATCGGCCGATTAATCGATTTTATCGGTCGACTATTAATCGGATATTTTTTGCAAATCTCATGTTCCCAACACTAAAATACGCTATATTCAACACCAAAACAATATTGGACTGAAGTGTTACCTTGATTCCTAGCCTTTGAATCCTTGTATGATGACAAACAAAATAGGATAACAGTACATATTGCGTAACAAAGTCCACAAAACACAAATAAACATAGTTTTTGCAAACATAGTGCTATGAATAGATCCGATTTATTGGTAGATTCCCGATAAATCGCTTGTCAGAGCGATAAATCGGTCCAAAAGATAAACGGTGAATATAAGGCATAATCTTATCGGTCACCCCCCGATTATCGATAAATCAGAAGATTAATCGCTGAATCGGAAGATTTTTTGAACAGTGCTATAGAGAAAAAATTGAGTAACATTGATGCTATGAGTAGAACTGTTGATAGACTTGTTCATGAGGTGGACATGCTTAAAATTAAAATTTTGCCATCTAATAAAGATGAAATACCTGAATATTTGAAAGCAATTCAAGTCTCTATTGATTGTAATAGGAAAATGATTGATATGCTTAGAGCTAGAAAAGAGCGAGAAGAAAGAGAGGCTAAATTGCGTTATCTTGCTTGTAATGATGAGGATGTTAAAACTATAGGTGTGACACCCATTGAATCTTTGTTTATAAATATTAAGCATGTTGAAAATGATGATAAAGGGACTGGAGAAGAGTCTACTTTAGCTAAAAGGAGTCCCAATTGTTCGGAGGGTGAAAATCTTCAGGCTAAAAATGATAAAAGTGGGTTTGGAGAGGTCAAGACTTTAGGCAGTGTTGCACCCACTATTTTGGATTTCAAGGACTTTAATTATGATAATTGTTCTCTTACTGAATGTATTTCCTTGATGCAATCCTTGTTAAATTCACCCAATGCTTATGATCAGAATAAGGCTTTTACTAAGCATATCGTAGAAGCACTTACTAAAGCTAATAAAGAAAAGCTTGAACTCGAAGTTTCCATCCCTAGAAAATTAGATGATGGATGGGAACCTACTATTAAAATCAAGATCAATAATTATGAATGCAATGCTTTATGTGATTTAGGAGCAAGTGTGTCCACTATGCCTAAAGCACTTTATGATGTTCTTGGTTTTGATTCTATGAGTGAATGTTATTTAAATTTGCACATTGCGGATTCTACTATTAAAAAGCCTATGGGAAGAGTGAATGATGTGCTTATTATTGCTAATAGAAATTATGTTCCCATGGACTTTATTGTTTTGGATATTGAATGTAATCCCACATGCCTATTATACTTGGAAGACCTTTCTTAACAACTATAGGTGCAATTATTGATATGAAAGAAGGCAACATAAAGTTCCAATTCCCATTGAAGAAAGGTATGGAACATTTCCCTAGAAAGAGAGTTAAACCTCCCTATGAATCTATCATGAGAGCCACGTATGATCTATCTCTTTATGATAAAACTTGATAGATTTGCATTATGCCTAGCTAAAGGGCATTAAACAATAGCGCTTGTTGGGAGGCAACGCAATATTTATCTTTATATTTTTGTTCAGTATAGTGGGTCTACATAATTATTCCTACTGTAGTAATTAAGTTTGTATCTTTCCCTTTCATTTTTGTGCCAAGTAAAGCCTTTGGGATGTTGCAAATGCATGTTTGTTAGGTTCTGTGTAGAAATAGAAACTTTTGTGCCCAGTATTTGAATTGTTTCTCTGTACTGGAACATGATCAATTGCTGAACTGTTTACAATGTACTCCATTACAAATTGTCTGCCACGTCCTAATTTTTCAGAATTTTTGCAGTTATAGAAGTGCAGAATTAATTAGATCTTTACGTACTATTCTGTTTTTGACAGATTGCTGTTAAGTTTTCTTTGACTGCTTGTTTTAGAGTTTCCATGGACTATATTGGAGGATATAAATTATGGAAATGATAGGATATAGTAGCCTTTACCTAGAAATAAATATGCATCTTGTCTTGACAGTACATGATTGGGAGATTTATTTTTAATGTACTAAGTTATCTCACGAGTTCTGTTAAGTTTTGTGTGGATGAAGTTTTTAAGATCAAGGGAAAACAGCGATATGCGATGAATAGGGAGCGGCAAAAGCCTAAGCTTGGGGATGCCCAAGGCACCCCAAGGTAATATTCAAGGAAGACTCAAGCGTCTAAGCTTGGGGATGCCTTACACTCTTTCGTCATCAACAACTATCGGTATGTCTCGGTTGGACCTAAGTTTTTATTTGTCAACATGATATGTGTTTTGCTTGGAGTGTCTTTTGCTTATATTTTATTTTTGTTTGCTAGTTGTCACAATCATTATGTTCTGGTCACACTTATTAGAGAGACACACATTGGTCCATTATTTATAGAATGCTCATTGATCTTCACTTATATCTTTTTGAGTTGAGGCAATTGCTCTTGTACTTCACTTATATTTGTTTGAGCATGGTGATATGTTATGTTTTATACAAAAGATTAGGACTCTCCTGCCTCACTTATACCCTTTTAGAGAATTGAATAGTACTTGGTAATTTGCATTGAATTATGTGTTGGTCCTAAAAATAATAGGTATGTAGAAGTGGTATAATAAAAACTTGCATGAAACTTGTTAGATCAATTTAACTAGATAATCGGGTTCCTTGCAATGATTTTGAGATAGTGAGTGGGTAATTATTTTTGTGTAGCCTTGAGGACTTGCGTGAATTAGTGGAAAGGTGTCATAAGGTCATACACGTTAATACTTGTGGTCGTTTAAGTGAAACTGATTATGAGCAGTCTAAGTTGAGGAACATTGTAAGTAACCACCATGTAGAATGGGTCGAGAAGCCTAGCGTACTTTGGTTCATCAAACTCACCCCTTGGAGTGATCGGTCTCGTGGTTAACTCGGTGTAGACTATGAAGTATTAGTGAGATGTTTTCGTCCATGAGTTGCAGTCTTTACAGCACTTCCACCTATCCATATTTTGCTAGCCTCTTTGGTACCGTGCATTGCCCACTCTCACATCGAGACATGGTGCAAACTTCGCTGGTGCATCCAACCCCGTGGGATGATACACTCTCTCACAGATAAGCCTCATTATATCTTCCTCAAAACAGTCACCATACCTACCTATTATGGCATTTCCATAGCCATTCCGAGATATATTGCCATGCAACTTCCATTGTTACTATTCATTAAATGACTTGAGCATTCATTGTCATCTTGCTTTGCGTGATCATATAGAGCTGACATGATATTTGCGGCAAAGCCACCGTTCATCATTATTAATACATCACTAGTGCAGAAAAGCCTAGCTATGGCATGCCAAAAAGGGCCTTTCTGGCGTGGACACACGACGCCACCAATATGGCGCCATTGTTAAAAAATAGTGCTGGCGTGGCAGCCTATGCCAGTAGTATTGTACGTGCTGCTGGCGTGCCACGTGGACAACGCCACCACTATATCACTCACCTAGCAACGTGCAATGTACTTTGCACGCCATGAACGTTTCGTGCAGCCAAAAAAATATATAAAACATTACACAGTAGAACAATATATACCACTTAATAGAACACTACGAGTTAATAAGTGACAATCTCACAAACAGTAGTAGATAGCGCTAATAAACGACAATCATCCTCACAAGCACGAGCTAACTAATAGTTAATAAGCAGTTCATTTAGCATCGATGGCCCGGCCACACACATACTCTTAAATGAGGTCTATGATGATCATCATCCTCAAGTCATGGCGCCGGGTGTTCCTGATAGTGACTAAGATGGCCTGTCTAACCCAGAGATTCTTGCCAGCAAGGAAGTTGTTCCACCCCGCCGTGCTGAAGACAGTGCGACTGTCCGTGTCCACTGCGTAAGCACAGTTGGTGATGGAGCCCCTTGTGGTAAGGCATAGTCCAGCAATGCCTGCTTCATCCAGCTCAATGCCACTGCTCACTCATAGCCTCTTAGGTAATTTCTGGAAAAAAAACAAATATGATAAATGAGCATGTCATGCATGCGCAATTATCAACAAAGCATACACTTCAATTCACATATATCATTTGATTCAATACTAAGCATATCATCACATTACTACTCTAAGCATATCACATTACTAAGCATATCACATTACTACACTAAGCATATCACATTAGTACACTAAGCATATCATCACATTACTACACTAAGCATATCACATTACTACACTAAGCATATCACATTACTAAGCATATCACATTAGTATACTAAGCATATCATCACATTACTACACTAAGCATATCATCACATTACTACACTAAGCATATCACAATACTAAGCATATCACATTACTACACTAAGCATATCACAACATTACTACACAAAGCAATCCATAGAACTAATATAGTATCATCAAATTACTACACTAAGTAACATACCATGACATGGCGGTTAACATTCGTCCGTGTCAGGCGGGTCACGAATGGCAGCCTGACGTAGGCATCACATGGCGGAAGTATGTACCAGAGGTTGTCCGATTCCTCCTCGCTCAGCCTCATTCTTTGGGCATAGAGGGCTTCATCAAGTGGGTCCTCATCATCTTCTTCCTCCGAGTTGAGATAGATAACAGCCAGCCTTGGTGTTTGTCCTCTGAAGGAGAAGCTGATCAATTCACCCCTAGTGAGATGCATGTGGGCGATGAAACGATCCCATTCATCTCCTCCAATCTGGGATATCTTTCGTCCCTTCTCGACCTCCATAGTGTAGGGCCCACCAGGAGCGTCGAAGATCATAGTGTCTTCAATAATGAGCTCATTGAATTCCAATCTTACATTGCAAGGGAAGATCTATGTAAGAAAACCAAAAAAACACATAATGCATTAGTGGAAATAGCATCAAAAACAAAAGAATTAATTGTTAGAAGGTTCATATAATTTGTTACCGCTGCAGGAACAAAACACGGCTGGAAGTAGATGCCGAACAACGTACCAGTTGCAAGGCTGGTTGCACACCTTGATTTGCACACTCGACATGGTGGTGGTTGCGCCATTCTACACAAAACATATTGAAAACTAAGTATAATCAGATTATAGACTACTAAATCAACACTAAGTACAATCGGTTTCTACACTAGTAAATCAATTTCTACTAAACATAATCGGATACTATAGTGCTAAATACAATTGTACACTAGTAATTGTATACACAAATAAACAAAATCAACGAAGGGAGACACAAATAAACAAATTCTACAACACCAATCTAATTTATAGGAGTTCATCTTATTTATTTCAAACATTCCAGACTACACTACCAAATTAAGTTGAACTTGAATCATTAATATTCTAGACACTCAAAAAAATTATACTCAAAATGCACTATTAAAATCGGATTCTACACAATAGCAATCGGATTATCACTAAAATTTCTACTCAAAATGCACTACTAAAATCGGATTCTACACAATAGCAATCCATGGAACTAATTATGGATTCTACATCACACAAAGTAATCCATGATATATACTAAAATTTCTACACAAAGCAATCTCCTAAATTTCTACACAAAGCAATCCCCATGGATTTCGTGTGGCGTGTCCGCGGACGGAGGAGGTGCGAGTGGAGAGGAAGGAGATGCGATGGGAGGGGAAGGAGAGGATCGAACCTTGCTGGCGGCGGTGCGGCGAGGGGCGGCGACGGGGCGGCGAGGTCCGGAGGTGGCGGCGGCGGCTGGTTGAGGGGGGGGTGTAGTGGGTGAAATGAGGGCGGCGACTAGGTCTTTTACTAAGGTGGGGAGTTGACTCAGGTGTGCCAGTGCTGGCGTGGGCCTGAAACGCAACGCCATAGATAATAACAGCCCAAATAAAAAAGACTAAGATTAATAAAAGACTTAACATAATAAAAGACTCAAAATTAGAACTGGTAGTAAAGAAATAAAAGACCCAAAATGATAAAAATACTAATAATAATGATGACAAAAATATAATATAAAATGTTCATTATTTTTTGACTAGTATAATCATTAAATACTTAAAACACTTGATAAAATGGAAAAATTATTTCTGGCGTAACATAAGTTGGCACGCCAGCACTAATTAATTAACTACGGTGTGCATAGAAATCCCATGCCAGTAGTATCTTCCAATTGGTCAGCACAGTTGGGCCCACATTGTAGTGACGTATGACAAAATATCTATGCCACCAGTAACAATGTATAGCTAACGTGCTAATTATGCCGACGCCAGCACTATTTGAAAAAAATAGTGCTGACGTTGATGGAAAATGGCGCGCCACCAACGAAAGTTGTGGCTAGCCGTTTTTCCACTAGTGCATGTTACGCTAGATCATTGCACATCCTGGTACACTACCAGAGGCATTCATATGAATTCATCGTATTGTTTCATGTTATGAGTTGTAAGTAAAATAAAAGTGTGATGCATTCAAGAGTGCTGTGAGGAATATAAAAAAAGAGGCCAAAAAGAGCCCATCAAAAAAAAATGAGAGAAAAAGAGAGAAGGGGTGCACTACTATCCATTACCACACTTGTGCTTCAAAGTAGCACCATGTATTTCATATAGAGAGTTTTCATGATATTCATTTCATATGCTAGTGGGATTTTCACATTATAGAACTTGTCTTGCATATTCCTATGACGAGCTTTGTCAAATGCTCGAGGTCTTCATTGAGCAAGCAAGTTGGATACACACCCACTTAGTTGCATTAGGAGAATTTCATACACTTATAGCTCTAGTGCATCCGTTGCATGGCAATCCCTACTCCTGACATTAACATCGATTGTAAGGCCTCTCCATTGCCTAAAGATCAAGCCGCATTGATGTGAGACTTTCTTATATTTTTGTTTTCTCAATTAAATCCCCGTCATCATTCTCTATGCCATCTGAAGTGCTAAGGCTAAGGCTTGTGAATTGAGCATTAAGCGAAGTGCTAAGTAATTGAAAAGGGCTCATCACGGATTCGGTTGCTTGACTGAAGCTCTAGGTTGTGTTATGGGAAGATGTTTGAATATGATAAAGCCTTGAGTGACTGGGGACATGTATATGACATCATGAGTATTAATTGGTATTACATGAAAGCATTAATCCATGAAAAGGTATAGTAATCTTGTTTACACTTTTTGAAATTACTTGCTTGTTATCAATTATAAGATCATTGTTTTGAATCACTTTTGTCCTTTGTTCACACCACTGTTACATTATTTGATCAAGATCATGCTAGGTAGCATTCAACATTAAAAATTATCTTTGTTTATCATTTACCTCCTCGAGGACGAGCAGGAATTAAGCTTGAGGATGCTGATACGTCTCAAACGTATCTATAATTTTTTATTGTTTAATGCTATTATGTTATATTTTTTATATACTTTTTATAGCAATTTATATTATTTTTCTGGACTAACCGAATAATTTAGTGCCCAGTGCCAGTTCCTATTTTCTGCTTGTGTTTTGTTTCATAGGAAATCAATATCTATGGAGGTCAAAATATGTTGCTGATTTAACACAATTTTTTTGGGCAACAAGAAGCATTGGCAGCATCGGGAAGCATCGAGAGGGGCCACCAGCCAGCCACATGAACACGTGGCGCGACCACTGTCCATGTGGGGCCCTTGGTTACCGCCGTGACCTGATTCCACCGCCATAAATCCCTATAAATACCGAAACCATCCGCCGTACCTCCAGAAGAATTTTATCGCCGCCGCAAGCCACTGTTCCAAAGAGATCCCATCTGGAGCCCAGTTTCGGAGCCCTACCGGAGGTGGAAGCCATTGCCGGAGGCCTCTTCATCAACCTCCCTGCCTCCATCACCATGTGTGAGTTGTTCCTTCAGGACCTATGGGTCCATAGTAGTAGCTAGATGGTTCTCTCTCTTTTGGATTTTCAATACCATGTTCACCTTCTTCCTTGTGTGATCGGGATCAATCCGATGTAATTTTTGTGGTGTGTTTGTTGGGACATGATGAATTGCGAGTTTATGATCAGATTGTTCATTGAATCATATTGCATCTTTTGAAGTTTCTTTACTGCGTAATTAAATATCTTTGTATTTCTCTTTGATCTATCTATCTTCTTTGGCCAAGTTTGATTGATTTATCTTCAGTGGGAGAGATGCTTTGTAGTGGGTCAATCTTGCGGTGTTCTATATCCCAGTGACAGAATGGGGACTTCTATTGTTGCCACTAACACTACTAGGGAAAACCCTAGTAGTGGCGCGGGTTAAGAGGCTAGCAGTGGCGTGGGGGCCCGCGCTACTGCTAGGGCGCTACAACTAAATTTTAGCAGTAGCGTGCGTTTTGGCTCGCGCTGTTGCAACTGGTGTTAGCAGTAGCACGGGGTGGGACCCGTGCTACTGCTAACCTATTTTTTTCCCTCGCCACTACTATTAGTGAGTATTTCATTTCTTTACATTTATATTGTATTTATACACCGTTATACAATTTTTATACAGTAGCAATGAAGAGGTTGTGGAAGAAACACGGATTAGATTAAAGTGGATGTATTCAAGTGAGCAAGTTGAATTAGTAGGACGATATGATGCTGGGACGGCACACAAGTGTCGAATGAAGGCATTTTCATTCGACAACCTCTTGAATCCATCCACTTTAATCTAATATGTGTTTCTTCCACCCCAATGATATAACAACTCATCATCCGTAGTCATATAATAATAACTCATCATCATCCGCAGTCATATAACAACTCATCATCTGTAGTCATATATATAATAACTCATCATCATTCTAGCACATGACAAGTAGTACGGCCTCCTCATCATCATCTTAGTCATATAACAACTCATCATCCGTAGTCATATAATAACTCACTATCAATATAGCACATGACAAGTTAACCAACATTAGCTAATGGTTATCATCCTAGGTAATAACTCATCATCATTCTAGCACATGACAAGTACTAGCTAGGACCTACTCCTCTCTCTAAGGTAAAATAGCATAAAATAGGAAAGCCCCTCCATCTCCATTATGGAGAATAGAGATCCACCTGTCTCCAATTTGTGGGTTGCGCACCATGTTGCCTCCAAGTAGTTCCCTACACGTATTCATTACTTTTCTCCATCCTATGATTCTGAGGACTTCATCTCTTCGAGAAATCGAGTATGGACTGCGGAAAGCCACCGGCAGACTTGGCCGTAAGCTAATAATATTCATGTCACCTTCCATATACATCAGATAAGGCACACACTCCTTTAGGAGCTTCTGTTGAAGAACATAATAGTAACATAGTTAGCAATGTAGTTTAGCTTAAGAAGAATGTATGCAAAAGATGGACTAGTGACACAATAGCAAAAAAATCTTACCATGCTATCTCCATTGATGTTACCATAGTTCAACACGTGGACTAGTGGCACATATTGACCATAATTTGGGCTAATTTCATAATTGATCTTGAAAGTCTCAACATCATTAATAAATGACACAAGATAATTTTTTCCCTCCCAAGTTAGTTTTGCGCCATAACTGTAGTAGGTATCGTCTACTACCTTCCGTATATTTCTTGGAGAATGGAAATAAGCTATCAATTATAAATAAATAAGTTTAATAGAGATGAATACCAACTATTTTTAAATAAGCAATATAAATTACTTAACAAATTTGTTTGACAAACTCACATGGAGGTAGAATTGGAAGCATGTCCACATCCACCCAAATCTCCATATTATCAACCCTATCATCTTCAGGACGAATATCGAAGGTTATTTTCATATCCTCCTGAAATCCGTAGGCCTTGCAGAGTCCTCTCCAATTTGAGCAACCAAAATGTGAGAGATTTACTGCATTGTAGAGCTTAACCCCAAAAGAGAAACCATGTTTCGTCCTAAGGTGAGCTATCTTCGTCTTCATACTCTTCCTATCTTCGAAACTGAGCTTATCCAAGATATACGGTCTTGCATGGCAGGGGATGCACTAGTCGAATTGTAAAAAAATGGAAATTACACGTTGAAGCAAAGAAGCACAAGTCATGCTTAATTACGAAAAAATACTTGTTGTCGTTACGTACCGTAAAAACTTCGAAGGTCTCGTCCAGCATGATGGTGAAGCACCTACCGTTTTGCAGGTGAGGCCTGTCGCACATACCCTGATCGTCGCTGCAGTAATCGCACTCAGGGATCCTATCGTCGTCAGACATTTCCTGTGTTCATAATTCAAAGATTAAAAATCGACGACAAATAGCAGGAACTCAACACACAGATCACAATTCAGCACGGGTTGACTTTCGGTCTGTCGAGGCTTCCTTGAAAGTCAACCCATTACATATATTGAGTAATGACATAAAAAGGCCAATGTTTTGCCAGAATGTCATTTAATTCCCGTTCCGGCAAATCACGGGCACTCCATATGTTCTACTTTCTAGCACAAGTCATGCCAAAATTCATGGAAAATTTTGGAATGACCTTTGCTAAAAACAGGACATATCGAGCGCCTGAAATTTGCCGAAATGGAAATGAATCAATATTCCGGCAAAACATAGGCCACTCGGAGTTTCCCTGCAATAGAAAGAGACATATGTGGCCATCTTTGGCACCACATACACAGCAGCTCAAGTTTAACATGTCCATACACATACACATGTCCAAATAGTACAAAGTATCAACACTGAAATGATCTCATACAAACTTTGTATATAAATGTTGGTCATTTTCATGTCTACTTCTAGTGTGCATACTTTGCTGCCATGTCTACCCTAGGTGATCGGTATTGATTCGAAAAGTTGAAAGGCAATGATGTTCTTAATTTAGGTAATTAGCTGGAGTAACAATTAGTAGTTATGGTTTAGCCTTGAGCTATTATGTTTTCTTAGTAATATGTACCCGAATCGGTAGCAATAATATTTCTTCTAGTTTAGGCAATTAGCTATATCAATTAACTATTAGCAATTATTGTTTAGCCTTAAACAATTATGGTTTCTTAGTAATGTGTTCCCTGGATCAATGGCAACATTCCTTCTTCTGTGAGTCATTATATATTCAATGTATAAAACAATCTAGCCTAAAAAACCAAAATATAGTCGTAATAACCCTAAATATAGCAAAATAACCAAATAATCTTAAATATAATAACATTAAATATAGCAAAAAATCATAAAGAAAAAATTGGCCTAAATAAAACTAAATAAGAATTGGACTATATAATGCCATGTCTATCCTAGTGTGCATACTTTGTGGCCATCTTTGCTGCCATTATCATCCAATATTGACCTATCTACCATATGAACCCTAGAAATTAAAACAAAGAAGAAGAGAGGCAGAGGAGGGACGCTACCTGCGGTGGAGGGGACTTGGAACGGCGCGACGGCGGAGGGGGTTGAGGACGACGGAGAGAGGCAGCGGGGCCTGGCGATGGCGGGGGAGGGCGGACGCGCGGGGAGGGCCTGGACGGGGGAGTGCGGCCACGCGGGAAGGGCCGTGATGGGGGAGGGCGGCCGCGCTGGGAGGGCCGGGACGGGGGAGGGCGGGCACGGGGGAGGGCTGGCCAGGATGGGGGAGGGCGGTCGCGCGGTGCCGAGCGCCGGAGCAGGGAGAGTGAGAGTGAGAGTGTGGAGAGTGGAGAGGGAGAGTGACGGGCACAGGGGGGATAGGGCTGCTTAGCAGTAGCGCGGGTGACAGCCAGGCGCTACTGATAATGGCAATACTTGTAGCGAGGGCTGCAGTGCCCGCGCTGCTGCGAAGTGAGGCCCACCAGCTGGCCCCGTGTACCAGTAGTGGCCATGCTTGTTACAGACCCCGCGCTACAGCTACTGCACTTAGCGGTAGTGTGGGTAACGGCCCAGCGCTGCTACTACGGCTCGACCCGGGGGGTACCATGGGGCCCACATAGCAGCAGCACTGGGTGCTCCAGCCCGCGCTACTACTAATACGTACCTGTAGCGTGGGGTTCTGCCCATCGTTGCTGCTACTTAACAGCAGCGCTGGGCCCTTACCCATCGCTACTGATAAGCATCTACCTATAAGGTATTTCCTAGTAGTGTAAGGATAAAATGACGGGGTTTGATCTTATTGCATGATTTCTTCCTGTCTACATTATGTCATCTTGCTTATTATGTTACTCTATTTCTTGCAAACTTAATACTTTGAGATGCATGCTGGATAGCGGTCTTGGGGTGGAGTAATAGTAGTAGATGCAGTTGGATTAACGCTCTACTTATCATGGACGTAATGCCTATATGAGATTATGCCATGAATGATCAAAGTTATATTCATTGCTATTCTTGTCAATTGCTCAACTGTAATTTTTCACCATGCCATTTGCCTTCTTTCGAGAGAGTTACATCTAGTGAACCTATGACCCCCGAGTCTATTCTTCCATCAATACAAACTTTTACAAAATTGCTTCTTTACTATTTGCCGTACCATTATCCATCTATCTATTTGCTTTTAACCTTGTAACTAGCAAGACAAGGGGCTTGACAACCCCCTTGCCACGTTGGGTGCAAGTATTTTATCTTGTTTGTGTGTAGGTACTGCTTATCTTGGCAGTTTGTTGATTCCTACTGGTTCGATTAAACCTTGGTTCTTCACTAAGGGAAAGCTTTGCTACTATTTACATCACCCTTCCTCTTTGGGGAAACCCAACGACTCCCGCGGGAGTAGCAGCATACGGCTACAATGTAAGACTATTATCAATCATTCATCTTCAAGTTCGATATGCATTGTCTTTCTTCTGTGATTCATCTGCGATGTGTGAGTAGTCCACTCGGGCTATGGGCCGAGGCATAGCCCTGCAGCCCCATATACTTGTGCACGGGATTGTTGGTATTGACTTTAAGGCCAAACGTATTATGTGTATCGCAACGGATTTGTCTCTTGTCTCTTTCTCATTCTAAGGCCCCACTGGTACCCATGATCCTGATGATCGATAAGGAGGAGGTAAAGTGCAGGGATGAGTGGAAAGCTATGCCAAAAGACAGTGACAGTAACGATGAGTACGGTAGCTGAAAGCAATTCCCTGGGGAAACGTGAGGTGCAGTCATTAAACGCACAATGCGTTGTTCTCGAGAAATCCTTCATAACTGAGGTAACCCCGCACGACAGTAAGGGCCTTGGTTGACAATAGAATCACGATGTAGGTTGCTGATCGGTCGTGAAGTTATTAGGACGCATCCCCACATATACACGTTGACAACACCTAGTAGCGGTGTCTATCAGGACCATGTTGAATATTTAGATGAAATCCCAAGTGCAAGTATACGGCTGCAACATAAGACCTTAAGCCCTGGCCTATTTTACTTTTATTGTTTTCTCTCTAGAACTGTGCAATTTCGGTATGGGAAACTGGAACTCTTAGCGACGACAGAACCTTGCAAGAACCACCTTTCAATTAGCAAAAATTCCCGTGGGTTCGATACCAAGGGTCACCTCTGGGAAAAAGAGGCAGGTACTATCCACATCCGAAACTGGATCAAAGGTAATCAATCCCTCTCACTGGGCCCCTATGAGGAACGGGGCCCCGCCCCTTCTGTAGAGTGATCCCGAGAGCCACGGCCGCGGCCGCGACCACGACCTATCCCGCGCCCACGCGTAGCGGACGCATGACCCGGCACCGGTGCTTGGGTGGAGCCAGCCTTCTCCCTGGCTTGGTTCCCGTCCCTGGCCTCGGCCGCCGCCTGTACGCAAGCCTCCGTGATACGTCTCAAACGTATCTACTTTTCTGAACACTTTTGCTATGATTTTGTCCTCTAACTTGCATAATTTGAATAAAAACTAATCGGACTAACGCTGTTTTCAGCAAGATTTGCAATGGTGTTGTCTTCTATGCAGGAAAGGACCCCAAAAAAATAAATTAAAATTATTTATGGAGTTTCTAGGAGAAACAAGCCACGAAGCGAGAAGGGCGTGCTGGGGGGGCACCTATGGGGCCCACGCGGCCACATGCCTAGGCCCACAGGTGACGCCTCCAGTGCCTCTTTCGCCCATATAAGCCTCCCTGGCCTAAAAACGTCGAGATGGATTTTTGCTGATTTTTTCTCGGCACGGAACCACCGCCAAACTGATCTTCTTCCCGGAGGGCTATCTGGCGGCTGATCTGGCCTCTAGAGAGAGGGATTCTTCGCCGTCTTCATCACCAATCACTTCTCCATCATCACTGTAATGATCTCCCCACTCATGTATGAGTAATTTCTCTGTGGATGAGATCCCTTATGTAATAATTGCCGGATTTGTTAGGGTTTGATGCCTAGTACCATGTATGTCCTGAGATTGATGTTTCGATGACTTTGATATGCTTAATGCTTGACACTATGGCCCGAGTGCCATAATTTAAGATCTGAACCGTTTATTTTTTTCATGAATATACATGTGTTTTGGATCATATCTGCAAGTTATATGCATATGCTATAGTTCTGAACCGGAGACCATGAAGTGACAATAATCATGGTATCAAAGGGAATGGTTGTAATTTGAGGATTACATGTATTCATTGATTGTTAATGCTTTGATCCGGTACTTTGTGAAAGGAGTACCTTAATTACCCTTAATTTTTATTAGGATCCCGCAGAAACGGGAGGGTAGGACAAAAGATGTTGTGCAAGTTCTTATTACAAGCACATACAACTACATAGTTCGCATAGTTCAAAACATTAATGTATCAAGCCCAATGTGTAAAAATGACTCCATTTGATGTTTTTACACCACCCCCTCCCTTCCCCATCATCCGGTTAGAACTATACCTCATACTCCATTTGTTTTCTAGCTCAAGTCCTCAACTCTCGCATGGATTTATTTGGCTTCCTATACTTATATAGGGGCCACTGGTCACTAACCACACACTTATTGCATAAATTATATTCTCTCCCATCTTCTTCGACACCAATGAAAGCAAGCAAACTATGGGGACAAATCCAAATTGGAACTGCCATAAGAGGGGACCACTCGTGCCATTGCTGGTGGCTAGATCCATGGGAGACTGCCCTAGGTGTGGGCCAGCTTAGTTTCCCTTGATTCTTGCATCCACAAATGGTAGAATCTCCTCAGCTGCCATTACGATCTGCTGACAAGAATGCCGTCTACGCTAATATCAGTGTCCACATTTAAGCAGCTCATGACATGTGTTTTGGCTTAGATAACACACAAGTGCACCCCTACCTCAGGCCGCACAAGAGGAGACATGGAAAGGAACATGGCCCTCCCGCACTAGGTTAGCCAATTGACCTTAACCTTGCTATGTTACGTTACCCTAAATTTTGTGCTTGGCAACTAACCAGATTAGCCTAAATTATTGTTCGACAACTAACCTGATTAGGCTAAATTACATGCATTTTTCAGTTAGTAGGCAGGGCTTCCTCTATCACTCTCTCGAGCGGCACTGGGGATGGAAAATCTTACGCTTCTAAAGCCACCACCCTCGCCATACTCACCGGCGGTAGCGGGATGCTTGGATACCAAAGGTGGCGAGCTTCTCTTGCTAGCTGTAGTGCTCCTCGAGCTTTTCTCGCAGGTCAACTGTGATGCTCGTGCCTCGATTGTGCACTAATCATACACGCATCATGCACGATCAAGATCAGAGACTCACGGGAAGATATCACAACACAACACTAAGACACAAATCAACATAAATCTTCAAATTACAAACCAGGGGTCACGAGGACCCGAATACATAAGTCAGCGGAAGCAAATATTATCTGAGTACAGACATAGTTAAACAAGTTTGCCTTAAAAAGGCTAGCATAACAACGACACTGATCGAAAAGAGATGTATCTATGGACTATACTGCAGAATGCCAGAATAGAGGGAAAGGCCTAGCCTATCGAAGACTAGCATCTTGCAGCATCAGAAGAGAGCAGCGTATCATAGTAACAGTAACAAGTATGTAGTATCAACGCCCGGGGATCCTTTCTCGACTCCCTGCGAGAAAGCGATCTCGGAGCCATCATAACAGTTTAGTATCACAAGTATCCAGTTCAAGTTGTAGTAGATCGGTATACAACTCCGAGCATCCTGTTACCGTGGACACGGCTATTCGAATAAATTACTTCCCTACAGGGGTGCACCAACTTTCCCAACATGCTCGATTAACTCTGGGCGGACACACTTTTCCGGGTAATGCCCGGCCTCGTCTGATCGACACGCGATAGTCCTACCTAGGCTCAGCAGAGAAGTCAACACGCCGGTCTACATCCTAAGCGCTTAGGGGTCTTGGGCCCATCGCCCTTTGCACTCCTGCGCATTGCGAAGGCGGCCGGGAGCAGACCTAGCCCCTGTATACACACGGCGGCTTATCCGGTCCAACCCGGCGCGCGCCGCTCAACTGTGACGTCTGAAGAGCTTTCGGGAGAATATACGACGCCGAGTGCCCATAACTTATCCCGCGTGATGGTTAGTGTGAAAAGGCCAGAGGCCTACTCAGATCAAATATCCAAACCCGTTAGTGCATTATCATGTCGTGGAGGCAAACAGTGCTCCTGTCGCTCCGTCCCGCGATTTGACGAGGGATCAGGCCCATCCCTTTCCAGGATGCCCCTGCCCGGTTGGTCCGCCACAATATCTCTCGCGGGTACCCTTGGGGCCGACCCGTCTTATCAAAGGAATGTAGTAACGTTTAAAGTAATAGCAGGTTGATAACCCACAAGTATAGGGGATCGCAACAGTTTTCGAGGGTAGAGTATTCAACCCAAATTTATTGATTCGACACAAGGGGAGCCAAAGAATATTTGCAAGTATTAGCAGTTGAGTTGTCAATTCAACCACACCTAGAGACTAAATACCTGCAGCAAAGTGATCAGTAGCACAGTAGTATGATAGTTTGATAGCAGTAGCAATAATAGTAACGGTAGCAATTGTGACAGTACTAGCAACAGTAGCAACTTAGCAAAGAACAATATGTGAAAAGCTCGTAGGCATTGGATTGGTGATTATGTTGGATAACATTCATCATGTAACAGTCATAATCTAGGGCGACACAGAACTATCTCCAATTCATCAATATAATGTAGGCATGTATTCCGTATATAGTCATACGTGCTTGCGATAAGAACTTGCATCACATCTTTTGTCCTACCCTCCCACGGCAGCGGGGTCCATAAGGAAACTAAGGGATATTAAGGCCTCCTTTTAATAGAGAACCGGAACAAAGCATTAACACATAGTGAATACATGAACTCCTAAAACTACGGCAATCACCGGAAAGAATCCCAATTATTGTCACCTTGGGGTATGCGGGTCATAACACGTAGCAGGTGCATATAACTTGCAAGATCGGATCAAGAACATAAATATATTCATGAAAACATAAAGGGTTCAGATCTGGAATCATGGCACACAGGCCCTAGTGACAAGCATTTAGCATAGCAAAGTCATAGCAACATCAATCTCAGAACATAGTGGATACTAGGGATCAAGCCCTAACAAAACTAACTCGATTACATGATAAGTCTCATCCAACTCATCACTGTCCAGCAAGCCTACGAAGGAATTACTCACTCCCGGCGGTGAGCATCATGAAATTGGTGATGAAGGATGGTTGATGATGATGATGCCGGAAGATCCCCCTCTCCGGAGCCCCAAACGGACTCCAGATTTGGCCTCCCGATGAAGAACAGGAGGTGGCGGCGGCTCCGTATTGTGAAACGCAATAAAACTTCCTCTCTTATTTTTTTCTCTGGAATTGTGAATTTATAGCGTTGGAATTAGGTCAGACGGAGCCACGTGGGCCCCATGAGGTACCAGGGCGCGCCTGGGGGGTGGCGCGCCCTGGTGCCTCGTGGGCACTGGGTGGCCCCCCTCCAGTGGGTCTTGGTTCTAGTTTTTTTATTTATTCCATAAACAATCTCCAAAAAGTTTCATCCAATTCCAAGAACTTTTATTTCTGCACAAAAAACAACACCATGGCAATTCTGCTGAAAACAACGTCAGTCCGGGTTAGTTCCATTCAAATCATGCAAATTAGGGGCCAAAATAAGAGCAAAAGTGTTTGGAAAAGTAGATATGACGGAGACATATCAACTCCCCCAAGCTTAACTCATTGCTTGTCCTCAAGCAATTCAGTTGATAAACTGAAAGTGATAAAGAAAAACTTTTACAAACTCTTTTGTTCTTGTATCTATATATATGCATAAATAGTAACCAAGTATTCAGCAAAGATCATGAACTAACCATGCAAATAATAACTCTTAGAAATTATATTCACTCATATCAATGGCATAATCAACTAGCGAGCAATAATAAGATATCTCAAATGCCAACACTTTGTCAAAACGATCATGATATAATATGACAACATGGTATCTCGCTAGCCCTTTCTGAGACCGCAAAACATAAATGCAGAGCACCTCCAAAGTTCAAGTAGCGACTAAACATTGTAATTCATGGTAGAAGAGATCCAGTCATGATGCACATAACATTAACTATTCACAATGCATGAGAATGACAATAGTGCTCTCAGGATTGGTGCTTATTTGAGAAGGTGATGACTCAACAATAAAAGTAAAATAACATAAAAGTAAATAGATAGGCCCTTCGCAGAGGGAAGCATGGATTTGCAGAGGTGCCAGAGCTTGAAGCTTAAATCAGAGATAAATAAAATTTTGGGAGGTATGCCTTTCCTGTCAACGTCACGACCGAGAGTTTTCAATATCTTCCATGCTAAATACATTAGCGGCAGTTCCCAAGCGGTAAGGTAAAGTTTACTCCCCCTCCACCAACAATCACAAGCCATGGCTAGCCGAATCCTCGGGTGCCCTCCATACCAACAACTTTTTGGGGGAGTTTGTTTTATTATTTTGCAATTTGATAGTGGGACTGGGCATCCCGATTACCAGCCCCTCTCGTGCAAGGACAAGTGAGTAAACACTCGTCGTGAGAATAACCCGCTTAGCATGGAAGATACTGACCGCCCCCTATCGCTCCATGAGCGGTACGGGCACACAAAACAGATGTTCATTTGAATATTTAGAGGTGGCACATGCAAATTTACTTAGAACGGCAGAGTAATACCGCATATAGGTAGATATAGTGGACTCATCTGGAATAACTTTGGTTTAAGGGTTTTGATGCACAAGCAGCATTCCCGCTTAGTACAGGCGAAGGCTAGCAAATAGGTTGAGAAACGACCAGCTAGAGAGCGAAAACGGTCATAATCATGCATTATGAATAATCAACATTGAATACTAGCATGAGTAGGATATAAGCACCATGAACATAAATATCGTGAAAGCTATGTTGGTTTTGAATCAACTACATGCGTGAACATGTGCGAAGTCAAGCCACTTGAAACATTCAGAGGAGGATACCATATCATCATACTACATCACAATCATTTTAATGCATGTTGACACTCAAGATAAATCATTATCCACTCCTAACTACTTAAGCATGGCATGAGCAACTATAATCTCTAATTGTCATCATAAACATGTTCAATCATAACATGCTGAATCATGGATACTGAGTTAAACATATTTACAAATACAAAGAACAAGTTGAGTTCATACCTGCTTTTCCTTGCCACAGTCACTTCATCAAATCATCGTCATTATTGCCTTTCACTTGCACGACCGAATGATATGGAAATAATAATAGTGCAAGAGTGCCATGGACTAAGCTGGAATCTGCAAGCATTTTATTTAAAGGAGAAGACAAGGTAAAATGGACTCTTTGTTAGGTCAACAATAATGCATACGAGAGCCACTCAACATTTTCATCGTGGTCTTCTCCTTACAATGACTCAACAAAAGAAAAGAATTTTAGAGAAACACACTGAAATATTTTTGGAGTTTTTAGTTTTTCTGAAGAAAACAAATTACAGAAGAAAAATGAAAAAGGAGAAAAGAAAACTATTTACACGGGAGAACTCCCAACAAGAAAAAGAAGAAACGGAAAATCTTTTTGGGTTTTCTTTTACTGCTACGAAACTACAACTAATTAAACTAGAAAGAAAAACCGAAAAGAAGCGAGAAATATTTTTGGATTTTCTCAAGTTTTTCAAACACACTAGAAGAAAGCGAGAAAATAAAAATAACATGGATTATACAATGAAAAAGTATGAACACCGACAACTGGAATGAAATGTATGAGCATGAATGTAATGTCGGTGAGAAATACGTACTCCCCCAAGCTTAGGCTTTTGCTTGGCTTGGTCTACTGCCATGGCTGTCCTGGATAATAATCGAAATGATAGCTCATAGAGGCGTTCTGAGCCGCCTTCTCAGCCAGACGAGCAGCTTCGACAGCTGCATTGTACTCGTGCACCTCACTCTCATGAAGAAAATATCTCTGTTTGTTCTGAAAATCAAAGAGGGCAGGAGCAGGCAAAGCAACATACACAGAGTGATATTTCTTAAAAACTAAGTTATATTCATAACCCTGTGCGTTGCGTTTTAAAAACCTATGTTCTCGCATTGCTTCGAAATTCAAATATTTATAAGGCAAGAGGGGATCATTGAATTTGGGCGACACCCCAAACTTTGCAGCTAAGCGGGAGGCATAATTCCTCCATACAAATCACCATTACCCGCATTACGCTGCAGCCTACGTGCAACAATAGCCCCAAGATTATAAAGCTTGCTACCAGTCAAAGCTGTATGAATAAGACTCAGATCAGGGGTACAAAGTGCACTACAGTCTTGCTTACCAACAACGCATTTACCATTAAGAAGCGCAAAGTACCGAATAGCGGGAAAGTGAATGCTAATTATTCTAGCCTGCGTGATTCCCCTATCTTCACCATTGCAAAGGCTGTTAAGAAACAACTCATAATCAGATCTTGGTGGTTCATCTAACGAACCCCAATATGGAATTTTGCATGCATCACAGAATTCTTCTAGAGACATATTATAGGATTTGTCATAGAGGTGAAATAAAACTCTAGAAGTGCGCGGGTGATAATCAAAGTTTTGAGTGAAGGAGTGAGTGAGGTTGTAATGCTGTGGTGGCTTATCTGCGATAAAGGCGGAGAGCTCAGCATTGTGAATATATTGGTCAAATTCCTCCTTGATGCCTGCACCCAGCATGAACTCGTTGCATGGCCATCGACATGATTTTGCTGCACCTCGCACTAAGCTTGCCCTTGGTTCCTCTTATGATTGGCGTTCTGAGCTTTCACTTGATGACGCTTCAGAGGACCTCCTCCTCGAAGAACTCCTCCGGAAGATATTCATTTTCCTAAGAACAATTTTCTGAAAAATTTTGGGCCACGAAAGGATATCAATAAAACTTCACAAGATTGATAGCAACTACTCATATGGATGTCTAGAGGCTATATCAAGCATTCAAACTACTTGAAACTCAAAGAATTCAACATGCAAGCTCATTTTCTGTAGCACCAAGAGCAGCTAATTATGCAAAATATAATCCACTAGAGCAAAAACTAATTGGAGCAATGGAGGAGTTACATACCAAGGAGCAATCTCCCAAAACAGTTTCGGAAACGGAGCTCCGAGCAAAGAGATCGAAAATTTCAGGTTTTTGAGCAAGAACACGAGAGAGAGAGCTACCAGGAATTTTTGCTAGAGGTAAGAGACGAAGTGAGCTGAAGGAATAAGTGAGGGGGTCCCTGTGGGGCCCACGAGGTACCTGGGCGCACCAGGGGGGTGGCACGCCCTGGTGCCTCGTGGGCACCTGGGGCACCCCGCTGGTATGTGTCCAGTGCCAAAAATTCTTAAATATTACATAAAAATTCATATCAAAATTTTATTGCATTTTGAGCAATTTTATTTCTGGGCACTTTTTTATTGCACGGATAAATCAAAAAATAGGATAATCATGGCATTTTATTGCATTTAACTAAAAATAACAGAAAATAAAAAAAGTGGGTACAGAAGGTTGTGCCTACTAAATTCATCGAACACATGCCTCTCTGAAAGAATCCATTAATAAGGTTGGTCAGGTCTTATCAACAAACAATTTCCGAGTAACATGAAACCGAAGAACTTTGGTATAACACTAAGTTACCTCAACGGGGATATGCATCTCCCCGATAATGAGTTTCATATTTCTTTTTAATAGTAGGAAGAGGGATTTGAAAGCTTCCAATAGTGATTGTCGAAGTCTTTTCAATAATATGAATACCATTTACTTGAAATTGTTTCTTCGGAAAGTGCACCGTATGTTCATTACCATTGATATGAAAAGTGACCTTGCTTTTGTTGCAATCAATAACAGCCCCTGCAGTATTCAAGAAGGGTCTACCAAGGATAATCGACATGTTGTCATCCTCGGGCATATCAAGTATAACAAAGTCTGTTAGAATAGTAACGTTTGCAACTACAACGGGCACATCCTCACAAACACCGATAGGTATGGCAGTTGATTTGTCAGCCATTTGCAATGATATTTCAGTGGGAGTGAGTTTATTCAAATCAAGTCTTTTATATAAAGAGAAAGGCATAACACTAACACTAGCTCCTAAATCACACAAAGCAGTTTTGACATAAATTTTTTTAATGGAGCATGGTATAGTTGGTATTCCTGGATCTCCTAGTTTCTTGGGTACTCCATCCTTAAAAGAATAATTTGCAAGCATGGTGGAAATTTCAGCCTCATGTATGTTTCTTTTATTTGTGACAATGTCTTTCATGTATTTAGCATAGGGTGGCATCTTTATAATATCAGTCAAACGAGTACACAAAAAGACTGGCCTAAGCATTTCAGCAAAGCGTTCAAATTCTTCCTCATCCTTTTTCTTAGATGGTTTAGGAGGAAAGGGCATGGGTTTTTGAACCCATGGTTCTCTTTCTTTACCGTGTTTTCTAGCAACGAAGTCTCTTTTATCATAACGTTTGTTTTTAGGAGGTGGGTTATCAAGATCAACAGCAGGTTCTATTTCAACATCATTATCAGGTTCTTTATCATTATCTGGTTGGGTATCCATATGAGCATCATCATTATTATTATCATCGGGTGGTTGTTCATTACCAGATTGTGTTTCAGCATCAGAAATAGAAACATCATTACTATCCTCCAAGGGTTTTTCTACCTCGGGTTCACTAGAAGTATGCAAAGTCCTATCATTTTTCTTTTTCTTCTTCTTTCTAGATGGACTAGGTGCATCGACATTAATTCTTTGAGAGTCTTGTTCAATTCTTTTTGGGTGACCTTCAGGATAAAGTGGCTCCTGAGTCATTCTACCTCCTCTAGTCATTACTCTAACAGCATGATCATTCATATTGTTGTTCATTTCATTGAGCAATTCACTTTGAGATTTAGCAACTTGTTCTAATTGAGTTTGAACCATAGATGCATGTTTACTCACACCTTTAACATCATTAGCAATTCTAAATAACAAGTCACTCAAGCGATCAATCATGTAGGCATTTCGTTTTAATTGTTTCATAACATTTGCATTGAAGTGATCTTGCTTAATAATATAATTGTCAAATTCATACAAGCATTGACTAGGAGGTTTGTTGTAGGGAATATCACCTTCATCAAATTTTATAAGAGAATTTACCTCTACTACCTGTGGCGGCGTGTCAAGACCATGTATTTCTTCAATAGGTGGTAGATTCTTAACATCTTCAGCTTTAATACCTTTTTCCTTCATACATTTCCTTGCTTCTTGCATATCTTCAAGACTGAGATGTAAAATACCCCTCTTCTTCAGAGTGGGTTTGGGCGGTGGTTCAGGAAGTGTCCAATCATTATCATTCTTCAATATATTATTCAATAATTCCTTAGCTTATTCAATAGTCCGTTCCCTGAAAACACAACTCGCACAACTATCTAGGTAGTCCCTAGAAGCATCGGTTAGTCCATTATAGAAGATATCAAGTATTTCATTTTTCTTAAGAGGATGATCAGGCAAAGCATTAAGTAATTGGAGAAGCCTCCCCCAAGCTTGAGGGAGATTCTCTTCTTCAATTTGCACAAATTTAAATATTTCCTGTAAGGCAGCTTGTTTCTTATGAGCAGGAAAATATTTTTCAGAAAAGTAATAAATCATATCCTGGGGACTACGCACACATCCAGGAGCAAGAGTATTATACCATTCTTTAGCATCACCCTTTAATGAGAAAGGAAATAACTTAAGAATATAGTAATAGCGAATTTTTTCCTCATGAGCAAATAGGGTGGCTATATCATTTAATTTAGTAAGATGTGCCACAACGGTTTCAGTTTCATAGCCATGGAAAGGACTAGATTCAACCAAGGTAATTAACTCAGGATCGACAGAGAATTCATAATCCTTATCAGTAACAAATATAGGAGAAGTAGCAAACTTAGGATCACATTTCATTTTCTCTCGCATGGATTTTTCTTTCATTTCAGCAAACAATTTTATAACTTCATGTCTATCATTACAAGCAAGAATGGCTCTAGTTGTCTCCCTATCAAAGCAATGTTCATCAGGTGTTTCAACTCTAGTAGGAGAGCTAGGTATAATAGGTGAATCATAATTCTCAAGAGTTTCAGCATTTTCAATTTCTTTAGCTTTAGCAAGTTGTTCACTAAGAAATTCACCAAGTGGCACAGCATTATCAAGCATAGTACTAGCATCATCATGAGTATCATTCATGGCAGAAGTGGTATCATCAATAACTTGCGACATATCAGAATTAATAACAGAGGGTGAATCAAGTGCAGAGCTAGATGGCAGTTCCTTACCTCCCCTCGTCTTAGAGGGAACGATCTTGGTCTTAGCGTCTTTCATATTCTTCATAGTGATCAACAGATATAAATCCTAAGTGACTTAGCAAATAAAGCTATGCTCCCCGGCAACGGCGCCAGAAAAAGGTCTTGATAACCCACAAGTATAGGGGATCGCAACAGTTTTTGAGGGTAGAGTATTCAACCCAAATTTATTGATTCGACACAAGGGGAGCCAAAGAATATTTGCAACTATTAGCAGTTGAGTTGTCAATTCAACCACACCTTCAGACTAAATATCTGCAGCAAAGTGATTAGTAGCACAGTAGTATAATAGTTTGATAGCAGTAGCAATAATAGTAACGGTAGCAATTGTGACAGTAGTAGCAACAGTAGCAACTTAGCAAAGAACAATATGTGAAAAGCACGTAGGCATTGGATCGGTGATTATGTTGGATAACATTCATCATGTAAGAGTCATAACCTAGGGCGACACAGAACTAGCTCCAATTCATCAATATAATGTAGGCATGTATTCCGTATATAGTCATACGTGCTTGCGATAAGAACTTGCATGACATCTTTTGTCCTACCCTCCCGTGGCAGCAGGGTCCATAAGGAAACTAAGGGATATTAAGGCCTCCTTTTAATAGAGAACCGGAACAAAGCATTAACACATAGTGAATACATGAACTCATCAAACTACGGCAATCACCGGAAAGAATCCCAATTATTGTCACCTTGGGGTATGCGGATCATAACACGTAGCAGGTGCATATAACTTGCAAGATTGGGTCAAGAACACAAATATATTCATGAAAACATAAAGGGTTCAGATCTGGAATCATGGCACTCAGGCCCTAGTGACAAGCATTGAGCATAGCAAAGTCATAGCAACATCAATCTCAGAACATAGTGGATACTAGGGATCAAGCCCTAACAAAACTAACTCAATTACATGATAAATCTCATCCAACTCATCACCGTCCAGCAAGCCTACGAAGGAATTACTCACTCCCGGCGGTGAGCATCATGAAATTGGTGATGAAGGATGGTTGATGATGACGATGCCGGAAGATCCCCCTCTCCGGAGCCCCAAACGGACTCCAGATCTGGCCTCCCGATGAAGAACAGGAGGTGGTGGCGGCTCCGTATTGTGAAACGCAATAAAACTTCCTCTCTTATTTTTTTCTCTGGAATTGTGAATTTATAGCGTTGGAATTAGGTCAGACGGAGCCACGTGGGCCCCATGAGGTACCAGGGCGCGCCTGGGGGGTGGCGCGCCCTGGTGCCTCGTGGGCACTGGGTGGCCCCCCTCCAGTGGGTCTTGGTTCTAGTTTTTTATTTATTCCATAAACAATCTCCAAAAAGTTTCATCCAATTCCAAGAACTTTTATTTCTGCACAAAAAACAACACCATGGCAATTCTGCTGAAAACAGCGTCAGTCCGGGTTAGTTCTATTCAAATCATGCAAATTAGGGACCAAAACAAGAGCAAAAGTGTTTGAAAAAAAAGATACGACGGAGACGTATCACGGGTCCATACCATCAAGGGGAATCTGAGGAATCACCCTCGATAGATTCACTCTTGCGATATACCATCAAGGTGAACTCGCAGGCACTACTGCAGGAATGCCTAGCAGTGGCGGGCGCAAAAAAGCCATCAGTGGCGGGCGAGGGGCCCAGGCAAGCCCGCCACTGACCTCCCGCCATTGCTAAAAGGCCACCAGTGGCGGGCGCGGGCATGAAGTAGCACCCGCCACTACTAATAGGGTGCACCAGACAAGTTTGCACCATAACATGGGCTACCACTGGCGAGCACTATGCTCTGCCCGCCACTGCTAGGAATTTTCGGATTAAAAAAAATGCATGTACTGTACTGTGATGTACACAGTATTGTTCATGTAATATATATTGCTCACATGTACATACAAATAACATATAGGCTAGCATATATGCTGGAATCCAGCACACAAATTTACATACATCATCATCGATTTACAAATTTACATAGGCTTGCACACAGATCATCAATGTTCTAAATCGACAAGAAAGAAAATAGGAAGAATGAAAAGGCTGAATAGGGTAGACGTTGCTCCTCCTAGTAGCCTTCTGCTCAACCATTCTTTGCTCTGATTGGATCTCACCTGCAAAAGAAAAAGAATAAGAAGCCATGAAGCCACGAATACATGAACCAGAGCAAAAATGAGCATCAACGGGTGAGAATAATGAATATTACATGAGATGGGTAACAAGTTGTACCTAACAAAGAATGAATCTAACTTGTTTATCTTGTTCATTCTGGAGTAACTCTAGAAGAGATGTATGCATCACTGCCAGAATTGGTTCGAGAACCTCTATGAACTACAGGAGAAATCATTGGTTAGCATGTAAACAAGCACCAATTAGTAACCCAACATCATGTATCAGAAACTATCATGTGGAATCATCATTTTCTCAGCCTATCTGCAAAGTGCAACTGCTTCATTCGTAGTGAAACCATAAGTTCAATGACTAATCCAATTTGTAGCAAAAGTGCCAATCATATGGTGCTGGTTAATAAAATCATGCAAGTATATCATAACCATAAACACTCAAGAGGACTGCACTTGGTACACATCACTTGCATTATAAGGTAGAAAGGACCAGTGCTTGGAAGAAAAGAAAGCAATAAACTAGAAGGCTATTGCTATGACTTAGCAATGTATAAACCCAGTAGCAACAACACCATGAGCAGTACAAGAGATACAGTACATGAACTATGAACCCGAGGATTTGGGCAAACCCAAATTTGAAAGGAGTACATGACCAGAGCATAACCACAAGTGCCAACAAGTCATGGACAACACCAATTCTATCCAAACCAGTCCAACATAATTAAAACTGGTTATTACTAGTAGTACTTGAGATCACAGTTGTTCATTATCTGAGCTAAACTACAAATTCGTTTTGGTCACAATAGCATAACAAGCCAGAGAAGTTGGTGACTAGCTAGGATAAGCTGTATCGGCAAGACCAATTTTTAGTATCGTTTGCAGATCAGCAAGTATAGACCGTGGGGAAAAAAAAGCTCAGATGGCATTCCATCAACAGCCAAAAATAAATAGCCACGAAGATAAATTTGGACCAGATATTAGACTGGAGCAAAGAGTAAATTAGATCCATCTAAGACATTTGCACTGCACTATTTCAAACAGCAAACAGCCGACAATGTGGGTGATGAATCCAAGAAGCGTACAAGCAGTCATAGACAAGTAATGTAATTTTTTATTAGAAGGGCAAAGATTGTCCACACAGAAACCATCTGAATAAATTAGAGAAACCTGTGTATACGGTGGTGCAGTACAACATATTATTATGTGTGGAGGATGGTATTATCTATTGTGTATTCATGTTCCGAATCTAGGCCAGCAATTCTAAATTCACCCCTGATTGTAAAAGCTTGTTGTGTTTACAGCGGTAAACATGTGTATACAAAAAAAATTGTGGTGTCAGCACTTGAACAAGGAGGGAATCACGTGAAGAGAACCTTGATATACAGAAACTGTAGATTTGTAGAAAGTTAGTGTTGTCGAAATTTTACTGTGATATTTTCATTCATCAAATAAGGGTGCATGATAGCGGACAAGATAATAAATCAAGAGAGATGTGTGTAGGATTTCAACAACAAAAGATGATAGCGGACAAGCGTGTTGAACGTATCCCTGAATAAAATAGACAATATTCATCTAAATTGCATACAAAATCAGCATAGAAATATTAAGAGAACTAGTAAACTCATAGCATCGACTTGTTGGCAGGATTTACCTTACGACCGAAATTTGATGTCAGGACATGAATTTCTGAAACAAACAACTGCAAATGGTAGGTTTGCTCACCACGAAATCCTGAATGGAAAACAGTAATAAATTCTGAACCCAAAAAAGCCTAGCTGGACACAGGATTTAGCTGGCCACCGTACCCTGACGTCGAAGCCCACTGGTGTGCTCCGCCCACCATATAACCACCCACAGCAGTTCCGAGGCCGGCCGGCGCTTGCTGATGCCACCCGTCAAACCGGCCGCAGGCTCCCAAAGCTTCAAAAGCTATGGATAAACGGAAAACAGTCTTAGAAATTGTCCTAGAAAGGAACGGCTTAAAGATTCACGTACACCTAAACCATGTACTTGCATGAGCACACAACTAGTAAGCACTCCTTAATCTGAATCATGTTATTCATTTTCTGTAGATGGCTTAATAAACTCCAGAATACAACACTCTCCTTGTCCTATTCTTATGCAACTAAACCGATTAATGTTTGCTAACAAGAAAAAATGTTTCCTTTATACTGAATCCCTGATTTGTTGGAATTGCAGAAGACACTAGTTGTGAATTCCAATTAGGTAACTGCATAGTGCAGCTAGCTACGCCAACAGCTATGCCTGATTGTACTATCTTCATCAAGCTAATTTCCTGGCGCATACGACCATATCCTGAAGTGACTGATGCAACCAACTTTGACATAATAAACAGAAGAGCAGTTGAACCCCAATCCTAACCAATCAGAACAATAATTTTCTCGCCTGCTGCTCCATGGCTGGTCATCGTCCTCATCTCACTACATCGGGTGAGTTGGTGATGATGTTGCAGGTAAGTGCAGCTGCTCAATGGCTGGGTCCTGGACGTCGCCGGCTGCTGCTACAGAACTAATCCAACAGAGAAAAATGAGGGGATCAGAGAAAGAAGGAAGAAGGGGATTTGGATCGAGGGGAGGGAGAGCCCACCGCGCCATGGTAGTTGCTGGAGGTTGGTGAAGGTGGCCCTGGCTGCTCCACCGTGGATTCGTCGAGGTCGCCGTGGGTTGTGGCAGATCACGGCCAACCAGGGCCGCCGGAGCCACGCCGGCGACGCAGAGGCAGAAACCCTAGGCGTCGAGGGAGGGTTGCGGGTGGCCGGTTGAGGACGCGAAGGGCGAATCTGGTCAAAGGGGGGCATGGAGCGGAGGGAGGCGGTCCCGGGAGGGTGCTGCGCGCCGCCGGCAGCCGCCGGAATCGGCCGGGATCGGCAGGTGAAGGCGGTGGCGGCGATGGTTCGTGTGAGGGGGAGAGAGGGGGGCTCTGTTCGAGCGACTGGGCTCTCTCTGTCTCTCTTTTTCATTTTTTTTTTCTTATCTGCCACGGCGAGGATTCGTGTGGCGGGTGCTGTTTTGTGCCCGCCACAGCTATTTATGTTACCTATAGCTGCCCGCCACTGCTATTTTTGGACAGATTTGCCGCGAAATCAAAAAATAGTTGCGGCGGGCATTTATCGCCGCCCGCCACTGTTAACTCAGCTACCAGTGGCGGGTGCAATTTTGTGCCCGCCACAGGTAACATTTGCCCCATCACAAATCTGGAAAGCTATGACCAGTGGCGGGCACAAAATGACGCCCGCCACTGGTAAGCCAATAGCAGTGGCAGGCGGATTTTGGAACCCGCCACTGCTAATAGCAGTGGCGGGCTGCGCCCGCCACTGATTTGATGTCACCTATAAGCCCTTTCGCAGTAGTGAGGAATCACCCTCGAGAGGATCCACTTGAGGTGTTGCACGACAGTGGGGGACGAGGAATCACCCTCGGTAAACCACACTCATTGTGCTACACTACAGAGATGTCATCGAAAATGAATTACGAGGATTCACCCTCGGCACTTGATAGTTACTCTGCAGAGTCGTACAACTAAAGGGGTTCTGGTGATGTGTTTGGTCTCTGCTCCACAGCCAACTGGCTCAGAGCACCCAGTAGTAAAGCATGGCGTCACGGACAATGGTGTGGGGCCACTGATGGATCACGAATCAGCCTATACTAAGCATATAGGACAACAGGTAAAAGTATCAACAACAGTTTACAAAAGTAGGCTATGCATCAGAATCGGTAGCACTGGAACAACAGTAGCAAAATCTAATGCATGCATAAGAGAGAAGGAGTGGGCGATATCAAAATGATCAAGGTGGTTTTGCTTGCCTGGAAGCTCTGCTGCAAGTGGCTGGACGTCATCGACGTAGTCGTACTCGGGAGCAGCGTCAGTCTCGGGGTCTACCGAAGAAGAAGAGGGGGGAAGAAACAGTAAATATAAGCACACAGATGCATGACATGTCGGTAGGCTAAGCTAGGGGTGACCTAATGCAGTACTACGTATTTTAGTCGGAGCGGGAAAATATCCGGAGGTATTTTCCTAGCTCCAGGCAGTTATCGGTCAGACGAACCGGAGGGGAAAGTTCCATTTTCATCATGTTAGAGGGGGCTGACAGGTATGTGGGTGGCGTATTCGGGTTCGTCTTATTTTTCTGATAATTTTTCATATATAAATTATTTTCATCTGAGCTACGGTTGAATTTATATGAATTTTCAAAGTTTAAACAATATCCTGAATTTACAGATTTATTTTAATTCGAAAAACAATTAATCTAAAATGCTACGGGTACCCAGTGGGTGTACCCAGGGGGTTGCTTATTAGGCTGACAATGGGCCCGGGGTTGGCTGAGTCAGCGGGTCAACAGTTGACCTGTTGACCGGTCAACGGGTCAACTGGGTCCACTAGGGCCCAGCTGCCAGTGACCCAGGGGGTCCCACCTGGCAGGCCATGTCGGCAGGGTGGCCGGCGTTCAGCCGCCGGCGCCAAAAATCGCGGCGGAGGCTAGGGAGGGCGGTGGGATTCGGCTACAAAGGGTCTCCGGACCCGTGGCTAGGCTCTTTAGAAGGCTCACGCCGGCGCGCGTCGAACGGTGGTGGTGGCCGAACTTGTGGTGGTCGGAAACGTCAACAGCGACGAGCAGAGGCGGCGTCGGAGTTCGGGCGTAAGCGAAAACGGAGCTAAGGGAACTAGGGGCTGCGAGCGTGCGCGCGTTGGACTACGGGGAGCTCCAGAAGCTCAACGTGACGCCTAGGAGCAAGCTCTGCTTGCTGTGAGTGCGGCCGTAACGAGCTTGACGGCGACGAGATCGGCCATGGCGGCATCTATGGCTACGGGCGTGGAATGATGACAACGACGGAGGGGAAACGATGCGGGGCTTACAGTGGACCTGTAGGTGTGCCTAGCGTGCTCGGGGAGGGCTCGTGGTCGACGGAATTGTCGCCGGAGTCTGTCGGGACCGAGGGCGAAGAAGAGCTTGGGGGCGACGGTGCAGCGTGCCCCAGCTCGAGTGGGTGTGTAGGGTTGACGAAGCCGAGGCCCACAGAGCTCCAGGACACGCTCCGGGGACGTGGGGACGGCGGTGGCCGCGAGTTTCAGCGAGGTCCATCCATGGCGGCGTTCAGACGAGTGGGAGGGAACGAGGGAGAGAGGGGGAAATGAGGACGGGGCACGTCCGGTGGCTCGAGACGTTGCCCTTATCCGCCCCGAGGCCCTGTAGCGAGCCGCTGTCGAGCAGGCGAGAGGGGGGCCAGCGTGGCGTGCGCGCGCGCTGACACATGAGGAGAGAGAGGCGGGAGGTGGGAGACGGTGGCCAGGCGGGCTGGGCCACACTGTGGTGACTTGAAGCCCAGCCAAACAGTGCTCCCTTCCCTTTTCTCTTTTTCTTTTTCCTGTTTTCTGTTATAGCTTTTGTTTTCTACTTCTTTAGCTAGTAAATGACTTTTGTAAAATGTGTCATTTGTCAATTTAAATGCTTTGCAATATTTAGTACTGCCACAAAAAGTTTGGAAGTGATTTGAATTCATTTGAATTTTCCTTAAATAGAAATGGATTGAATATTGCTGTTTTGGGTACTGTTTTAATTGCTAGCTCCCAAATAAGCAAACAAGTGATGTGGTTTTCCTTATTTATAATTACCTATGGAATATTTGCTAAATGATGAACTATTTTTCAGCCATGTTTGTGAAACTTTAAATTTAACTTATAATTTGAGTTGAATTCAGTGATGGAATTTGAAATGAGATATGATTTCAATATGATCAGGCATTGCAAAACAAAATGACTTGGCATTAAGAAGGTGGATCATTGTAGCATAATACATAGGGGTGTTACAAATCTCCTCCTCTAAAAGAAATCTCGTCCTGAGATTTAAGAGGTAGAAGGAAAGAGGTCGGGGTATTCATCTCGAAGATGATCTTCGCGTGCCCAAGTGACTTCATCTTCAGAATGATTTGACCACTGCACTTTCAGGAACTTGATTGTCTTCTGACGAGTCCGATGTTCAGCTTGATCAAGAATGCGGATTGGATAGTCTTTATAAGAGAGATCATCCTGCAATTCAAGCTCTTCATGATCCACGGTTCGGTGAGGATCCTTGAAGCAACAACAAAGTTGCGACACATGGAAAACATCGTGGACATGAGAAAGCTTCGGCGGCAATTCCAATTTGTATGCCACATATCCACGCCCGGCGAGAATGCAGAAGGGGCCGATGTAGCAAGGAGCTAACTTGCCCTTGATTCCAAAATGATTAGTGCCCTTCATCGGAGAGACACGAAGATAAGCTTGTTCACCAGGTTGATAGATCGATCCCCAATGTTTTCTATCATAGTTGCTCTTCTGGCGAAACTAAGCAGCCTTAAGATTTTCCCGGATAACACGGACTTGTTCTTCAGCTTATTGGATAATATCCGGACCGAAGAGTGGTCGTTCCCCAGTTTCTGACCAATTCAGAGGGGTTCGGCACTTACGTCCATATAATACCTCAAAGGGTGCCATCTTCAAGCTAGCTTGATAGCTATTGTTGTATGAGAATTCGGCATACGGAAGAGATTCTTCCCACTTCTTGCCGAATGAAATGACACAAGCACGAAGCATATCTTCAAGCACTTGGTTAACTCGTTCAACTTGGCCTTGGGTCTGGGGGTGATAAGTTGTGCTCCAGGTTATATGAGTTCCCATAGCTTCTTGGAAACTTTCCCAGAACTTTGAGGTAAAAAGGCTGCCACGGTCTGAACTGATCTCCTTCGGAATACCGTGGAGTGATACAATTCTGGAGATATATAATTCTGCTAACTGTTTAGCAGTGATAGTCTCCTTGACTGGCAGAAAATGTGCAACCTTGGAGAATTGGTCGACTATGACAAGAATAGCATCATTACCCTTTTGCAATTTGGGAAATCCAGTGATGAGATCCATTTGAACCTTATCCCATTTCCATAAAGGAATAGGAAGTGGTTGCAGAGTTCCGACAGGTCTTTGGTGTTCTGCTTTGACGCGACGACAAACGTCACATTCAGCAACGTATCTAGCAATGTCTTGCTTCATGTTAGACCACCAGAATCTCTGACGAATGTCTTGGTACATCTTGGTACTACCCTGATGAATAGACAGTGGGGTGTCATGAGCTTCCTTCATAACTTTGTCTGTCATCAGCTCGAACTTTGGTACCACAAGGCGATCCTTGAAGAATAGAGCTCCATCTTCATCAAGCGAGAAGTCTGAGGATTTACCAAATCCAAGATCACGCTTAATCTGGTCAACTTCAGTGTCTTTCATTTGTGTAGACTTGATAGATTGCTCGAGAGTTGGTTCCACGACAAGGGTATTAAGAGAACCCTGTGGAACTACATGGAGGTTCAGCTTGCGGAATTCTTCACGAAGAAGAGATTGAGCTTGCTGAATCATGAGGTTGTTGCAGTAAGACTTGCGACTCAAGGCATCGGCCATTACATTAGCCTTACCAGGGGTATATGAAATATCCATGTTGTAGTCGGCTATTGTCTCTAACCATCTTTGTTGGCGGAGATTCAGATCCGGCCGAGTAAACAGATACTTCAAACTTTGGTGATCGGTGTAGATCTCGCAACGATTACCAAGAAGGTAATGTCGCCATAACTTCAGAGCATAAATCACCGCTGCAAGTTTGAGATCATGTGTTGGATAGTTCTCTTCATGAGGATGCAACTGTCGAGAGACATAAGCAATCACATTACGCTCTTGCATTAGGACACAGCCTAATCCTTGACGGGCTGCGTCGTAATAAATCATGAAGTCTTTGCAAGAATCTGGGGGAGCAAGCACTGGGGCAGATGTTAACTTGCCTTTGAGCGTCTAGAAACTTTTCTAGCATTTTTTTGTCCACTCAAACTTAATGCCCTTGTGAAGCAGATCAGTCAATGGCTTGGCAATCTTGGAGAAGTTCTCGACAAAATAGCGGCAATAGCTGGCGAGTCCGAGAAAACTCCGAACTTGCTTAACATTCTTCGGAGGAGTCCAGTCAAGAATAGCCTGAACTCGTTCGGGGTTGACAGCAATACCATTCTTGGAAATCACATGACCAAGATAGGTCACTTCGGATAACCAGAATTCACACTTGGAATATTTGGCATATAGCTGATGTTCTCGAAGCTTCTCTAGCACATGACGAAGATGTTCGGCATGCTCTTCTTTATTCTTGGAATACACAAGGATATCATCCAGATACACCACGACAAATTTGTCGAGGTATTCCATGAATATATAATTCATCAATCGGGAGAAAGTTGTTGGAGCATTAGTTAATCCGAAAGACATGACGGTGTACTCGTATGAGCCATAGCGAGTAACAAAAGTGGTCTTCAGAATATCCTCTTCACGAACTCGGATCTAGTGATAACCCAACCTTAAGTCGAGTTTAGAGAATACTGAGGAACCAGCGAGTTGATCATACAAATCGTTGATCCGGAGAAGCGGATACTTGTTCTGGATTGTGGCCTGGTTAATAGGTCAGTAATCTTGGACCAATCGGTTCATCCCATCCTTCTTCTTAACAAAGAGGGATGGTGCTCCCCAAGCAGAGGAACTTGGACGAATAAAACCCTTGCAAAGTGATTTGTCGATTTCCTCCTTAAGCTCAAGGAGTTCATGCGGCAGCATCTTGAAGGGAACCTTAGCAATCGGAGTAGTGCCTGGTTTCAAGTCGATGACAAATTTGACAGCTCTAACAGGGGGTACTCCTGGAAGTTCTTCTGGAAAGACATCTTGGAATTCTTGAACGACTGGAACGTTCTCGATTCCCTCAAGAGGTGAAGCGTTCAATGCATTCAGAGCATATATCTGGGCTTCGGCATCTCGAATAATTCGAGCAGAGTAGTTTACTATCTGGTCGGAAGGGTGTAAGAGTTGGACGGTTTTTGTGGCACAATTGATTAAAGCGGTATGAGCTTTCAACCAATGCATTCCCAGGATGAGGTCTATATTGGAAGACTTCAGGATGATGGGGGAGGCAAGGAATTCCATTGAATTAATTTCAATGGTGACATCAGGTGCCACCATATTGGCACGACATTGGCCCGCGGGTGTGTTTACCGCTAGCGTATGCTTCATCTTTTCATATTTAATGCCATGTGCGAATGCAAAAGTTTCTGACATGTGAATGCGATGCTCCTGAATCAAACAACACAGAAGCTGGTACTAAGTTAACAAGGAGAGTACCCATCACAGTAGCTGGTTGGTCTTGAGCTTCATTCATATCAACATGTTAGCCTGCCCATGACCATAAGAAGGTCTGGCATTATAGTTGCGAGGCTGTTTATAACCACGGCCAGCTGAAGGAAGTGCCATCTGGTTCTGGTTGTGACGGAAATCTTTAGCACGGTGACCTGGGCGGCCACACTTCAAGCAACCATCATTGGGGCCGGGAGCTGGAGCAGTGGGCGGTGCAACTTGAAGTTTCGGCTATCTCGGTGGAGGAGGCAGACGAGGTGCAGCATAAGAAGGCCTGGGTGCATAGGCAGGTGGACGGTACACATTGTGTGGGATCCACACTCGACGCTTCTGTCCTGACGAGCTCGAAGATGAGCCAACGTCACGGTTGCGCTTGAGCGTCTCCTTATGTTCCTTCAGTCCTGTCTCTACGTGGATAGCTTTGTTCACCAGGGTGGAGAAGTCATTGAAATCTTGAGCAATGAGTGCAAGCTTGATATCAGGGTGTAGTCCGTCACGGAACTTTTCCTGTCTACGAGCATCATTAGCAATGTCTTCTTCAGCATAGCGGGACAATTCAAGGAACTCCCGCTGATATACATCCACAGCCTTGTTGCCCTGGACAAGGTTGCGAAACTCCCTTTTCTTCCGGTCCATAATTCCCTGAGGAATGTAGCGAGCACAAAAGGCAGCTTGGAATTCAGCCCAAATGACAACTGTTCCTTCAGGCAATGAATGCCTGTGGCTGTCCCACCATTGAGCAGCGGGACCTTTCAGGAAGTAGGACGCAAATGTGACAAAGTTGGCTGGGGGGACATTAGCAGAATCCATCTCATAGGTGATGTCGTGAAGCCAATCATAGGCACCAAGAGGTTGGACTGCGTTGCAAAAGGTAGCAGGGTTGAGGCGCACAAATTCTTGCAGACTTATTGGGGATGGCTGCTGATTAGCATTCGGCTGCGGGAACTGTGCCATGATCCCAGTCATAAACTGACGTTGCAACTCAAACTGTTGCATCATACTGGCCATATAGTCTGGCGGTGGTGGATGTTTGGCACCACGACCACGACCACGAGCAGTTGGTCTAACCATCCTGCTAAACATAACAGGGTGTAGTTTAGTAAAAGCCATTGCAGATGAAAGGAATCACTTCATGGCGTAACAAGAACAATGAACCGAAGATGCAATAGATACATAACAATAGTCATTCATGACATACAGATCCATACATATGTTCAATTACAACGGACGGCATGAGTCCGGAAATACAAAGCTAGACATACTAGGCGGCACGCAGGCATGCGGTGGAGAGATACAACAACGGGACATAGCAAAGGCTACATCAACGTCGGGGAAAACCACTGTAACCAGGTAACTGCAGGTGCTGACGCTGGGTGTTCCCGACAGAAGGATCCTGCGCTCCGTGAACACTCTGGTGCAGAATCTGGTCCCTGACTGGGAGAAGAGGTCCACGTGTTGGGGTGTGACCTCCTACAGCAGGCCAAACGATGCCTGGGGGCATCTCCGTCCTGCGTGGGTAAAGAATGTATTGCGGATGTATCCTTGCACGGACAGCTGGTAGCAACTGTGTCAGAGCGTCGTAAAGACGTGCACGAGTGGCGTACAACTCAACAGTAAGAGCCCTGGCAGTGCGATCTAGTGCCTCAGTGTGCTAGATCAGGACCTGCGGGTCATATCGATGTCGCACGTAAGGGGTGCAAACAACAGTGTAGTAACCACTCCCATCTTCAGCGGAGGCATACGGGATGTACCGGAACTCCGAGTCATCCAAGCGACTATGCTCGCCAAGGAGACGTGCGATAGCATAGTAGGCAGCATCATGGACTGCCATATCAACAGTCACTCCAACACCATGAAAGGTGTGCAACTCAGTGATGGAGTTCTCCCGCTGATCAAAGATACGGACAACAACATGGTACTGCTCCTGGTTGAACTCGCCAAAGTCCTCGTAAACCATGTACTCGAGGTACCAACGGTATCCCAATCTGGTCAGGAGGGTGACCAAGATAGCAAGGAAACCTGGGGCATCGCGAGCCCAAGTCCGACGTACGAGCTGCGTCGTGGGACGCACCGAAAACAAACGATTCATCTGAAACAAAGGAAACTTCAGTAGTGTCAAATGACAGTGAGTGAACCTTTCCTTAAGCATTCAAAGAAGTAATTGCAGGTAACTAGAACTCCGGGTGGATGTGATCACAAGAACCTAATGTTAGAGTTAGTAAAATCTTTAACCCGAATAGAAGAGAGATCAGAGTCCCAGAGTAAAGGTCCAGAATAAAAGATCCTAATACCACCCATTGCGATGTGGGCCCATAAGCCACACAACACTGTTAGTAAAATCAGTTTTTCAAAGACTAGACTCAACTTCGACCAAGGAATCGGAAGGGGGGCATCCTATAGGTAGTCGGCTCTGATACCAGCTTGTGACGCCCCCGCCTAGACCGTGCACTAATCATACACGCATCATGCATGATCAAGATCAGAGACTCACGGGAAGATATCACAACACAACACTAAGACACAAATCAACATAAATCTTCAAATTACAAACCAGGGGTCACGAGGACCCGAATACATAAGTCAGCGGAAGCAAATATTATCTGAGTACAGACATAGTTAAACAAGTTTGCCTTAAGAAGGCTAGCATAACAACGACACTGATCGAAAAGGCGCAGGCCTCCTGCCTGGGGCCTCCGAACTACTCCTGGTCGTCTGGCTCCGTGTAGTAGTAGCCTCCGTCGGGGTAGTAGTAAGAACCGGCGGGATCTGCTGGCTCCTGGGCTCCGTCATCTGGTCGCAACAATCGGGTAGAGGGGAAAAGGGGTAGCAAAGCAACCGTGAGTACTCATCCAAAGTACTCGCAAGACTTACATCAGAACTATGCTAGTATGCATCGGTATCAAAGTAAAGAGCTGTATCTGTGGACTATACTGTAGAATGCCAGAATAGAGGGAAAGGCCTAGCCTATCGAAGACTAGCATCTTGCAGCATCAGAAGAGAGCAGCGTATCATAGTAACAGTAACAAGTATGTAGTATCAACGTCCGGGGATCCTTTCTCGACTCCCTGCGAGAAAGCGATCCCGGAGCCATCATAATAGTTTAGTATCACAAGTATCCAGTTCAAGTTGTAGTAGATCGGGATACAACTCCAAGCATCATGTTACCGTGGACACGACTATTCGAATAGATTACTTCCCTGTAGGGGTGCACCAACTTGCCCAACACGCTCGATTAACTCTGGCCGGATACACTTTTTCAGGTAATGCCCGGCCTCGGCTGATCGACACGTCGTAGTCCTACCTAGGCTCAGCAGAGAGGTCAGCACGCCCGTCTACATCCTAAGCGCTCAGGGGTCTTGGGCCCATCGCCCTTTGCACTCCTACGCGTTGCGAAGGCGGCCGGGAGCAAACCTAGCCCCTGTATACACACGCAGGCTTATCCGGTCCAACCCGGCGCGTGCCGCTCAACTGTGACGTCTGAAGAGCTTTTGGGAGAATGTACGACGCCGAGTGCCCATAACTTATCCCGTGTGATGGTTAGTGCGAAAAGGCCAGAGGCCTACTCAGATCAAATATCCAAACCCGTTAGTGCATTATCATGTCGTGGAGGCGAACAGTGCTCCTGTCGCTCCGTCCCACGGTTTGACGAGGGATCAGGCCCATCCCTTTCCAGGATGCCCCTGCCCGGTCGGTCCGCCACAATATCTCTCGCGGGTACCCTTGGGGCCGACCCGTCTTATCAAAGGACTGTAGTAATGTTAAAATAATAGCGGGTCCATACCATCAAGGGGAATCTGAGGAATCACCCTTGATAGATTCACTCTCGCGGTATACCATCAAGGTAAACTCGGAGGAATCACCCTTGAGAGGATCACACTTGAGGTGTTGCATGACAGAGTCATCATTGAGAGTGGAGAACGAGGAATCACCCTCGGTAAACAACACTCAATGTGCTACACTACAAAGATGTCATCGAAAGTGAATTACGAGGATTCACCCTCGGCACTTGTTAGTAACTCTGCAAAGTCGTACAACTAAGGGGGTTCTGGTGATGTGTTCGGTCTTTGCTCCACAGCCAACTGGCTCGGAGCACCCAGTAGTAAAGCATGGCGTCACGGACAATGGTGTGGGGCCACTGATGGATCACGAATCAGCCTATAGTAAGCATATAGGACAACAGGTAAAAGTATCAACAACAGTTTACAAAAGCAGGCTATGCATCAGAATAGGTAGTACTGGAACAACAGTAGCAAAATCTAATGCAAGCATAAGAGAGAAGGAGTGGGCGATATCGGAATGATCAAGGGAGTTTTGCTTGCCTGGAAGCTCTGCTGCAAGTGGCTGGACGTCGTCGACGTAGTCGTACTCGGGAGCAGCGTCAGTCTCGGGGTCTACCGGAGAAGAAGAGGGGGGAAGAAACAGTAAATATAAGCACACAGATGCAGCACAGATGCATGACATGTCGGTAGGCTATGCTAGGGGTGACCTAATGCGGTACTAAGTATTTTAGTCGTATTTTCCCGGCTCCAGGCAGTTATCGGTCAGACGAACCAGAGGGGAAAGTTCCATTTTCATCATGTTAGAGGGGGCTGACAGGTATGTGGGTGGCATATTCGGGTTCGTCTTATTTTTCTGATCATTTTTCATATATAAATTATTTTCATCTGAGCTACGGTTGAATTTATATGAATTTTCAAAGTTTAAACAATATTCTGAATTTACAGATTTATTTTAATTCGAAAAACAATTAACCTAAAATGCTACGGGTACCTAGTGGGTGTACCCAGGGAGTTGCTTATTAGGCTGACAGTGGGCTCGGGGCTGGCTGAGTCAGCAGGTCAACAGTTGACCTGTTGACCGGTCAACGGGTCAACTGGATCCACTCTGGCCCAGCTGCCAGTGACCCCAGGGGGGTCCCACCTGGCAGGCCACGTCGGCAGGGTGGCCGGTGTTCGGCCGCCGGCGCCGAAAATCGCGGCGGAGGCTCGGGAGGGCGGCGGGATTCGGCTACAAAGGGTCTCCGGACCCGTGGCTAGGCTTTTTGGAAGGCTCACGCCGGCGCGCGTCGAACGGTGGTGGTGGCCGGACTTGGGGTGGACGGAAACGTCGACGGCGACGAGCGGAGGCGGCGTCGGAGTTCGGGAGTAAGCGAAAACGGAGCTAGGGGCACTAGGGGCTGCGGGCGTGCGCGCGTTGGACTATGGGGAGCTCTAGGAGCTCAACGTGACACCCAGGAGCAAGCTCTGCTTGCTGTGAGCACGGCCGTACCGAGCTCGACGGCGACGAGATCGGCCATGGCGGCATCTAAGGCTACGGGCGTGGAATGACGACAACGACGGAGGGGAAACGATGCGGGGCTTACAGTGGACCTGTAGGTGTGCCTAGCGTGCTCGGAGAGGGCTCGTGGTCGACGGAATCGTCGTCGGAGTCTGTCGGGGCCGAGGACAAAGAAGAGCTCGGGGGCGTCAGTGCAGCGTGCCCCATCTCGAGTGGGTGCGCACGGTTGACGAAGCCGAGGCCCACGGAGCTCTAGGACATGCTCCGGGGACATGGGGATGGCGGTGGCCACGAGTTTCAGCGAGGTCCGTCCATGGCGGCGTTCATACGAGTGGGGGGAACGAGGGAGAGAGGGGGAATGAGGACGGGGCACGTCCGGTGGCTCGAGGCGTTGCCCTTATCCGCCCCGAGGCCCTGTAGTGAGCCGCTGTCGAGCAGGCGAGAGGGGGGGCCGGCGCGGCGTGCGCGCGTGCACTGACACGCGAGGAGAGAGAGGCGGGAGGTGGGAGACGGTGGCCAGGCGGGCTGGGCCGCACTGTGGCGACTTGAAGCCCAGCCAAACAGTGCTCCCTTCCCTTTTCTCTTTTTCTTTTTCCTGTTTTCTGTTATAGCTTCTGTTTTCTACATCTTTAGCTAGTAAATGACTTTTGTAAAATGTGCCATTTGTCAATTTTAAAACTTTGCAATATTTAGTACTGCCACAAAAAGTTTGGGAGTGATTTGAATTCATTTGAATTTTCCTTATATAGAAATGGATTGAATATTGCTGTTTTGGGTACTGTTTTAATTGCTAGCTCCCAAATAAGCAAACAAGTGATTTGGTTTTCCTTATTTATAATTACCTATGGAATATTTGCTAAATGATGAACTATTTTTCAGCCATGTTTGTGAAACTTTAAATTTCATTTACAATTTGAGTTGAATTCAGTGATGGAATTTCATTTACAATTTGAGTTGAATTCAGGCATTGCAAAGCAAAATGACTTGGCATTAAGAAGGTGGATCACTGTAGCATAATACATAGGGGTGTTACAAATCTCCTCCTCTAAAAGAAATCTCGTCCCGAGATTTAAGAGGTAGAAGGAAAGAGGTCGGGTATTCATCTCGAAGACGATCTTCGCGTTCCCAAGTGGCTTCATCTTCAGAATGATTTGACCACTGCACTTTCAGGAACTTGATTGTCTTCTTATGAGTCCGACGTTCAGCTTGATCAAGAATGCGGATTAGATACTCTTTATAAGAGAGATCATCCTGCAATTCAAGCTCTTCATGATCCACGGTTTGGTGAGGATCCTTGAAGCAACGACTTACAATTTGAGTTGAATTCAGTGATGGAATTTGAAATGAGATATGATTTCAATATGATCAGGCATTGCAAAACAAAATGACTTGGCATTAAGAAGGTGGATCACTGTAGCATAATACATAGGGGTGTTACATCAACAGATCTGGCCTTTGGGCGCGTGGAAACAACTGTGGTGGTGGTGGCCAGATACAGTGGTGACGTTGGTTGGCGGGCCCGGCGAGGACGGCATTCTTTCTTCTTCCTTGCTTGTCCATAGCGCCTACAACTTGAAGCTCTTGTGGCCTTGGGTAGACCGTGCAGGCAGCATGGACATTGACCAAGTCATTGGCACATACATGGTGAGCGGCAGATCTGGACTGGTGTGTGGTCAGCGAGGTTCATTCCTGAGGGTGCAACTGCATGCATGAGGTCGTGGGTTTCGGCGAGCTGTGGATAAGAGCATCTCCAGCCGTTCGGCCCCCCAGGGGCTTGAAATAGCGCCTCATGGGGGCTAACCGGCGCTATTTTCGCCGTGGGGGGGCTCGGGTTCCCAGCCGGCCCCCCAAGTTCGCCCCCCAGCCGCCGATTTCAATCCAAAATTCGGCCCAAATTCGGCGCAAATCCGGCCCAAATTCGGCATACTTCGGCACAAATTCAACAAAAACTATTTTTTATCACATAGTTCATCACAGAAATCAATACAAATCAAATAATTCAACAAAGCAAGCTCATAATTCGAACACAAATTAAAACACATCGAACTAGGCATTGCCCTTGAGCCTCCATAGGTGCTCCACCAGATCGTGCTGCAGTTCTTGATGCACCTGTGGGTCTCGGATCTCCTGACGCATATTGAGGAAGGCAGCCCATGCTGCCGGTACCTGGTGATCAACAGTTGCAAGAGGACCCTGCTTGAAATATGGTTCAGTGTCAAACACTGGCTCTTCCTGCTCGCTCTCAATGATCATGTTGTGCAAGATGACACAACAATTCATCACCTCCCACATCTGAGATTTTGACCAGGTCAGAGCGGGGTACCGGACAACAGCAAATCGAGATTGGAGCACACCAAATGCCCGCTCGACATCCTTCCTGCAAGCCTCCTGACATTTGGCAAAGTAGGAGTTCTTGCCTCCTGGCACAGGGTTTGAGATAGTCTTCACAAATGTTGACCATCTCGGATAGATACCATCTGCTAGGTAGTATCCCTTGTTGTAGTGGCGCCCATTGACCTCGAAGTTCACCGGAGGAGCATGACCTTCAACAAGCTTGGCAAAGACATTCGAGCACTGCAGTACGTTGATGTCATTGTGAGTTCCAGGCATACCAAAGAAGGAGTGCCAAATCCAGAGGTCCTGTGTGGCCACTGCCTTAAGTACCACACTGCAAGCTCCTTTGGCACCTTTGTACATCCCCTGCCAAGCAAATGGACAGTTTTTCATGCCCAATGCATGCAGTCGATGCTTCCAAGCATCCCAGGAAATCCTCTTGCTGCATTCTGTGCTAGGATCCGAGCAGTGTCTTCAGCATTGGGTGATCGCAAGTATTGTGGTCCAAACACTGCCACCACTGCCCTGCAGAACTTGTACAAACACTCAATGGTGGTGGACTCGGCCATGCGTCCATAGTCTTCCTGTATATCACCGGGAGCTCCGTATGCAAGCATCCTCATAGCTGTCGTGCACTTCTGGAGTGAGGAGAATCCAACTGTGCCGGTGCAATCCTTCTTGCAAATGAAATAGCTGTCGAACTCCCGGATGGCATTCACAATCCTGAGGAAGAGCTTTTGGCTCATCCGATAACGGCGTCGAAATACTTTCTCGCCGTGCAGTGGAACATCGGCGAAGTAGTCGGCGTAGAGCAAGCAATAGCCCTCCATTCGATGCCTCTGCTTGCTCTTACGGTGGCCCGGTGCCGAGCCACCTCGCCGCGGCTTCGCATTGTTCGCGAACAGGCCGGCCAGAGCGGCGAGGATCATGAGGTGCTCTTCGTCGCCGGTGTCTGCCTCGGCTTCCTCCTCCATCAGAGCCGCGAACGCCTCCTCGTCGTCGGAGTCCATTGCCGAACAGGCAAAACGCCGAACACCTGGCGGGCGTGGTGGGCGGCGGCAGCCGCCGGTATCCCCACCTGCGTGGCCGGAGCCCTGGAAAGCTCGCCCAGGAGAGGGATGGAGGCTGTCGCGGCGAAACCCTCTCTTTCCGTCGGGGAAAAGGACTTTCTAGCGGCGGAGCAGCGGCTGTGGGCAGGTGGGCGGCGCCGGAATCGGCATGGCGGCGAAAGGGGAGTGGCGTCCTGCGGCGCGCGGGTCGAATCTGGGCGGGGAAAAGGCGTTTCTCGCCTGACAGTGGTAGCCCACGCGCCACTTTTCCTTCCGCCGAAGCCCCCAAGTGCCCCCCAGTGCGCTGGGTTCGGCCTAGGATCGCCGGGCCAAAAAATGGGCCGAACCGGCGGAATTCGGCGTCCGGGGGGGGGGGGGGGGGGGGGGGGGGGCGACTAGGGTTTTTTTTAGCGCCGGCGGAAAAAATGGCGACTTGGGGGGCCTGTTGGGGGTCTGGCTGGAGATGCTCTAACTTCGGTGATGGTGTTGGTTGGTGGAGAGTAGCAGAAACACTAGAAGTCCTCCCAAAGGTCGGATAATCTATTTATTTATTCGACCAAACTGAAGCAATCATATTTCTGACTAGTATATGTCTTGAACACATATCTAGTCGCTGAAAAGACGTCAATAAAAACACAGGTTCTAATAGAATCATGGAGAGCTAATTCCGGTGATTTACTGCTCATTTATACTGTTCATCATGAAGAAAAAAATCGAAAAAATTCCATTGACCCCGCAGATTTCTGAGGCTGGCGCCGCCACTGGTTATGGTGGTTAAAAGGCTTTCACTAGGTTAACTTAATTCTCCTCAACCCAATCCAACTCAACATTAACACCCTTTACACAGACCCAATCATAGCTACAATACGAGATTCACATCCCTACAATGTAGTCAAAGAAAACTGCAAAGTTATCTAGCAAAATAGTTTACTCGGACTGGGAGTAGGTACTCCCACCACATATTATACTAGTTCAACGACTTCGTTATACAATTTTATCACTTTGGATATAACTACTAATTATCGTGAGATACTTCAAAGTGAATTACATGTTACTAATTAATTGCAATATACTCTTTATTATATACTCTTTTATTTCGTTCTTACAAGCATAAAAAGGTTGCATTGCAAAAGAGTACATTTTAGTGAATTTTTCATGCTTAGGAGTATTTTATAGAAGGACAGGCCTGGCGCAGTAGTGAAGTACTCCCCACTTGTGCCAGGAGGTCCTGGGTTCGACGCAGCCTGTGTGCATTGCACTGTGCAGGGGTAAGGTTTGCCTCGTATAATCCTTCCTAGACCCCACCTCAATTAGTTGTTCTGTTAATCCATCTCCCTCTTATTTCTATTACAGTTATGGTGTATATGTTGTAAAAATATATATCACCGAACGCTAACTTCTTGAAACTTCACAAGTAATATCTTTATGACTTTGTAGAATCAACTTGCTAGGCCTTTGTCCACTAGAAAAGTGAAATTATAGAACAGAATTGTAGAATCAATTTGTATAGCGGAAATTTGAATTATAGAATCAACTTGCTAGGCCATTGTCCACTAGAAATTGGAATTACCCTTTCTTAGAAATCTTACGCAATAGCTAGAATAATACATATAAATACAAAGGGCATCGGAATACATAAACTACGATTACAATAAGGTGGACACATGATAATCAATATAGTTATAGTTAGGTCCAAGTCCAACCAAGTGAAACAACAAAGAAGTCTGTAGAAGCACAAATAAAGGTTCATCCTTTTACAAGGTACAAAGGGGAGTGTATAGGCATTTTTTTGCTCATTATCGAAGTTGTTGTCTGGCCACCTTTTTTCTTGTGGATATATCATCTCAGCACTTTCATCCACCCAGATCTACTCACAACAAAACACATGCTTCAATAATCATGGAAGAATATTTGATCTGTTTGTAAGAATCTTTACTCGCTGTCTCATCGGCTTTGTCGTTGGCTCAGTCCTCTTTAAATCAAGTCATTGATTTCTTCCAGATTTGTATATGATAAATCAATCGGGAATTAGATGGTTCGTGATTTTTCTTTTTCTCGTGTTGGTATGGTAGTTTCTACAAAATCTGTAAATAGTATAGTTATAAAGAAACTATATTGATTTTATATATTTTAAGGTTGAAAAAAGCGCTAGGCATTAATTGTGCGTTTTGCCACCACCATGCGCTTTTCTGACCAAAGTGCATGCTTATGCGCACATTAAGCGCAATTAAAAGCAAGATGTTTTGCTATCGCCTAGCGCCTAGGCACGCTTAAGTGCCCACGTAGGCGAGCCATTTTTAACCTTGATATACTATTTAGATTAAAGGTTAAGTTGGAGCATTCTGCTTTTTTTTATTTTTTAAAATTCTACATATTTCCATATCTCCTCCCATGCTAACAATACATGAACTCAAAGAATCTTTAATTGAACAACATGTTTACTGAAGAGAGAAAGAGAGGATTTTTTTTTTTGAAACTATGATGATTTTTATAGCAAATTCAGAAACTATACACCCTAATGCATAAAAATCAAAAGTATGACCCCGTCGGCCTCCTGTTGGCCGAAGAGGGACTTTTCGGCCAACCGTTGGCCGAAGAGTGCTCTTTAGCCTACCGTTGGCCGAAGAGTGGCCAGCTGGGCCGAAAATAGTAACTTCGGCTTACAGTTGGCCGAAGAGTGGTCTTCGGTCAGGCGTTGGCCGAAGATGCATGCTCTTCGGTTTACAGTTGACCGAAGTGTTTTTTTATATTTAAAAGTGGCTTATAAATCCTGTACAACCATTGCCGTTTTATACATGAAAAAAATATACTTTTCCGCAATATTTTTCCCTCCATTTTCTTTCCCGCCGTTCTTTCCCTCCATTTTCTCCCGCCATTTTCTTTCCCGCCATTCTCTCCCGCCATTCTGTGCAGCCATTTTCTCCCGCCATTCTCTCCCGCCATTCTCTCCCGCCATTTTCTTTCCCGCCATTTTCTTTCCCACCATTCTCTCCCGCCATCTTCTCTTCTCAACTTATAAAACCCCCTCCACACTAAGGAGGCCAGTGTAGTCTCGTCAAGATGTCCGGTTATCCTTTCGATCGTAGTTGTTTTCACCCTAGTATGTCCAAATGTCTTCTGAGCTTAGCCACCGATTTCAAGATAGACAATAGGATAGTTCCATGGGACGAACTCCTCAGTAGTGACACCTTACTGAATCAGTTGGCTCACGCATTAAGTAGGTGCGGGTGGCCTACAAGGACCTTTGAGGAGATATGAAAAGAACTTCTCAGGTTGCATGGAAGGTGGAAGAAGCAACAACATAAGGGTGAAGCATTCCTAAAGGCTGCAGCAGAACATACTTATTTATGGACCCAAGACAGCGAGGACGAAGACGATATTTTCATGCCGAGCACCAAGGGCAAGAGTACTGCATCGTCGAAGGGCAAGAGTACCGCATCGTCGAAGGGCAAGAGTGCTGCATCGACGGAGGATGACGATGATGCCTTCATGTAGTTTGTAAGCTGTATTTTTTAAGTTCAGCCGTACCGTTTAATTCAGATGTACTTGTATCTTAATTATCTGTTGCAGTCTCTTTGGAAATGTAACTGGAATAACAATGCGAACTAATAGTAATATGTCTCTCGCATACATAGGTAGATATATGTCTCCTGATCAGATAGAAGCAAGTGCGATAGTAACACATACATGAAGCATGTCTCATACATAGATAATGACTCACACATGAGAAAAGTCTGAAACTAACATAGATAATGACTAATACATAGATAACCATATCACTGCTGGGGACGACGACGAATCTGGGTCTTCCTCGGGCGAGGACCGGTAGGCGATAAGCGCTGAGGCGGTGGGCGATGCTCACGGTGTCCACGACCGTAGATAACATCGTCTGACACGGTCTGTGTCTCCTGTGTCGGTGCTGGTGGTGGAGTGTGAAACACTGTCTGAGAGAAGTCATAAGTGTTTGCAGCTTCGTCATCATCATCATCGCCGTAGCCCTCTAATCCACATCCAGCACCACTAAGTATCGGTGACTGCACTGAATGCATGAACTGTTGCGACTGGTTGCCGCCTGCAGTATAGTAAAACATGTAAAATTGATGAGCGAAACTACAATGTTTAAAAGAATGTACAAAGTAGTGTTACCTAGTTCCATTTGATGATGCCAGGACGAGCTCCCTGGTTGTGAAGGAGGTGGCTGATGCCAGGACGAGCTCCCTGGTTGTGAAGGAGGTGGCTGATGCCAGGACGAGCTCCCTGGTTGTGAAGGAGGTGGCTCTGAACGCTGCACGGAGTGGCGTGGCTCTGAACACTGCACAGAGTGTCGTGGTTCTGAACGCTGCACAGAGGGACGTGGGGGACGATGTGCTGGACGAGGAACTGCAACATCCGAAGATCGTCTACATGTAACAGCTGCGTAAATCCCTCGTAGCTTCTCATCAAAACGCCTCAACCATGAGAGGTGCTCTGGTTGTGGGATAGTATCCCCCCTCTCAACCTGCCGCATTAAAGCGGAAACCTCCTCTCGCGCCTCGACTGTCAAGTCACTCTGTACATGAAGAGTTAACCAATTGTATATGTTCAGGTTATGATAAAACTACACATATGAGAACCACGGCACGTACCGCGTGGTGTTTGGTTCCCACAACAAAGGCAGTTGGGAACATATCGCTGGTGAGAGGGGCGTCCATGTGATCAGGAGCAGCTGATGGAACCAAGTAGTTCCTTGTGCTATGCCGGTAACGTCGCAGATACAACCCGAACTTGTCCCAGTCAAAGGGCCCAACCTCATCCCAGATATTTGTCGGCGCGTTAGCCCATTCCTGAACGTAAGGGCCAATGGTCTGAAGCCAAACAACCATGGACTTGTTTCCTCCTACGCGGCTTTCCCTGAGATTGACATGCGTGTTACATGGTTAGCTATGTTCGGAATGCAATGTTGAGAACTAAATTACAATTACTTACTTGTGCACGTGTGCTGGTATGTGTGGAATAACTGGAATTTGAGGCTCTTGACATAGACCGAACTGTCTCATCACCCTATGAAGAGCCATCTCCTCAACCGTAACGTCGAACACCACTCTGGCCTTGGTCATCCAATAGTGCTGATCTCTAGTGCACATTCCAGATATCCCAACTGGATACCTGGATGATATAGCCTAATGCGAGTATGGCTCCCAGATAACTTGATCCTCGTGCAAACTATCAAACTGCGCCGTGAAGGACGGGTAGCAGCCCCTAACCTGGGTATGCGCAAACTGTCTCTGTACATGACAACAAATAAACATTAGTAATACTTTTGCATGGAAATAATTAATCGAATAAATTGTTACGTAATATATAAGTACCTCTCTCCGTGCCCAAACAGATCCCACAGTAGGCAAATCGCCAATAGCAGGCACGTAAGCCCCTGCTATGTCCTCCATCCCAAAAGGTCTATCAACGTATACATAGGGTCGTCCAATAGGGAATCTCTCGTATGACCAGAGCTGCAAGAGTAGTGGACATCCAACCAGAGCTGATTTTCTGGACTTCAACGAGCAAGCTTTGCACAGGCCTCTGTACGTAGCTGCTAACACAGCAGAACCAAAACTCCTCTGCACAATGTCCCCAGGGCAACATGCGTCAGCTATCTCTCGTGCAATACCGATGAGTCGCGCATCGACAGTAGTCATGTGGTTCTTCGTGAACATCGTCTTGCCGAACAACCAAAGAATATATGCCTCTAGGGATCGATCAATCTGTGCCTCTGACAACTCAACTCCGGGGTATCCTAACGAGACAACATGTATAGAAACCATACGATTGTGTAAACTATCTAGTAACGGCAACTAGGAAAACAAAATATGTTCGGCTCACTGAGAAGGTTACTTGAAACTGGCTCAACCACCTAAAACGAGGCCCGTGAGGATCGTCGTCTAAGGCTAGAGCAGTTGGCAACGCATCAAGAAAACGTGCCTGCATCAGTGCTAGTCAGCCAGGTTCTGGCTCTAAAGGACCTATGGCAGCACCGGCCAAAGGTAATCCCAACAAGAAAGACACATCCTATAGAGTAGGAGCCATCTCTCCCCAGGGAAAGTGAAACGTATGTGTCTCTGGTCTCCATCTATCTACTAAGCAGGTAAGCAGTGACCTGTCGTAAGAGAAACGTTTCACTTGCCTCTTGCGTAACTGCATTGGTTCACCTTCCTCATCCAAGTCCGGATGTTCAACCCACTCATCCAATGTACCCTCAACCAGCCGTGCCAAGGGTAGAAGTCCAACCCAACTTAACCTACAAAATAAAGAGAATGTAGCATACAGTTAGTGGGTATCAAAAGTATATCAAACATGTAAGTCATTATATGTACACATACCTATTAACCCATAAAGGGTGTATCATCCAGTTAGTCCTTGGTGTGCGAGTGACCAACACGTCTAAGTTCTTGCCTCCTTGCAAGAGTGCAGCCCGGTGAACTCTATCAATCTTACCATCAAGCAACGAATACAAAGACATATCTGCAATTAAAACAACAAATCTAACATGCAATTAAAACATAGTTCAGACATATTACAAATTAAAATATAGTCCAGACATATGACAAATTAAAACATAGTCCAGACATATGACAAATTAAAACATAGTCCAGACATATTACAAATTAAAATATAGTCCAGACATATTACAAATTAAAACATTGTCCGACATTTTCTCATAGTCCGACACATAATAATAAGTATCACCTAGTCCTCACAAATTATATAGCTTGTGAGTTATTTCTTCCTCGTCCTCCCCTTCGTCCTCGACGGCCTCGACCACGTCCGCCTCTTGCTCCTGTTGTCGCACTCGTCGATGTGGAAGCACCGTCTTTCTTTAGGTCGGGACAATATTTCATCCTATGCCCATAAGCTGCGCATAGCAAACATTGTCTGGTTGCTCCACCAGCTTCAGATTGGTCCATATCGTTTCGGATGCGATAGACCTTACGTCTACCCCTACTTGTTCGCCGAAGATCTAGATCCGGGATGTATACTCTCTCACCGTCGTTTACCTTGTCACTAGTGCAGAATCAGCCTTTAGTCCCGGTTCGTAAGGGCCTTTAGTCCCGGTTCAACAACCGGCACTAAAGGGTCAGGACTAAAGCCCCCCCCCCTTTAGTCCCGGTTCGTCACGGCCCGGGACCAAAGGCCCACCACGTGGCACGAGCCCGCGCCGGGGGCTGGGGGGCCTTTAGTCCCGGTTGGTAACACCAACCGGGACTAAAAGGTCCACGTGGCACGAGCCCGCGCCGGGGGCTGGGGGGCCTTTAGTCCCGGTTGGTAACACCAACCGAGACTAAAAGGTATAGGGGTTTAGGGGTTTATGTTTTATTTTTCATTTTAATTTTGTGTTTTCCATTTAATCCTTTTTTTTGCGAGAAATTCTTTTTCATTTCAAACATATTTTACGCTACTACATACATACTGTACACGTCATGCATATATAAATAGAATTTCTCGTAGCCAATCATATATATATCATAGAATTTCTCGTACGACCATATGCGCATACACGCATATATATATATATATATATATATATATATACAATTAGGTATATACAATTTCTCCTACAATTTGCAGATAATTACATGCATGCAAAAGCAGGATTTTTGGGATGTATGACATGGTCAAACAAAAATCCCGCAATTTGTAGACCAAAAATCCCGCAATTTATTCAGCCGTGTAATGGTATTCTTCTTTGGGATGTATGACCTGGTCAACCAAAAATCCCGCAATTTCCTCTTGAAGTGCTCGTATGCGGTCCGTTGGTAGGAGCTCGTCCCGCATCTCCCTCAGCTTTAAAGAAGGAGATCAAGATGAATATATTAGTTATGTGTATATATATTAGATCATGATAAAAAAATTGTGGATAGTGTTCTGGCAAACGTACCCAAAGTTGTCTTTCAGATCTGCTCCTTTCGGACGTCATAATGCGAATGTTCTCGCAAACATAGTATGCACATAAATTATTCCCCGGCGCCTGACTCATGCACTTTACGAGAATAGAATTCAATCAGATAATAATTAATCAAGCATGATAATGGTATTGAAACTAGAATTAAAGAGATGCGCGGACACGTAGCTAGTACTACTTAATTACGTACCCTGGGTCGCACCCATTTCAGCTCTTGTTTCCATGCGCCTGGGACCTGTTTGATGAAGCTTTGCCAAACTCTGACTGGCAAAGAAAATGAATAAAGGAGTTATTAATTAGTTGATATCAGGAAATGAAATAAAGAGGCTGACATAGTGCGATAATTATTGAAATTACCTGTCGACCATCCCCTTCACGATTAAGTACTCTTTAGGTTCTTTAAGTAGTGAGTCCAGTACTTTAACTTTTCCCTCGTCAACTTCAATGATTAGCAGGATCCAGTGGAAACTGCATGCGCACACGTTTGTATAATTAAGCGGGCATGTGCATAACTCATCAACTACACTTATTAACATCTAGCTAGTAAGCAAAATAGAATTTGTAGTACAAGACAGTAACACTCACCCGAAGTTGTAAGGAAATACTATTTCTGGTTGGGTATTTAGTTGCTTCAAAAACTCTAGCAAGTACTTCTCTGTCTCTTTTGGGTGACGTGACCACACCTCTTCATTAATGGTATTTGGGTCAATGAACCCAATGCCATAGCGTCTATCTCTTTTCATTTCATAAATCTTCATTCTGCATAATACCACAGAAAAGAATATAGTGAGGATAATTACAGGCAACGAACGAGCACAGCTAGAGACTTAAATTACATAAAGAAATCACTTACAGACAATAGCAACTGACGAGAGATTTGTCGAGTGTGTCTTGATTGAATAACTGAAACAATTCTTGAAACTCAACCCACAAATCTTTTGCATGGAAGTAATGCTCTTCCTTGACTTTCACCATGAGGGAATCTCGCCCCTTCTTGACTTCTCTCAGGTACCAGTCATGCAAATTGCGCATTCTCGTTGATAGATTCTCGACCTCCCTGACCAGATCTTGGCCGGGACATATTTCCATGCTACTTCGTGATCTTGAATCTTGGGGAGTTCCTCGATGCCTAGGAGTTGTTCAACAATGACACCGGCCTCTCTAGCCATCTGTCTATGAGCGTCGGTTACTACCGGCTGATCGGCCGTACTCACACCATGTGATTGTACAATGAGCAGGGGGGTCGATTGCACTGCCTGTTCTCCCAGCTGGGGAACAGTTTTCCCGCATTTACTACTCCTTGCTTGGCTCGAGCTCGACTCCTTATCTTTTTGTGCCACATATAACTTCTTAATAGAATGCTCATAGTCTGAGTCCGTCCTCTTCACAGCCGGTTGAGCATTATCAATAAAGTGTTGTATGACTTCATCAGGTATTTTCTCCTTCGGCGGGGGCTGTTTCCGTGCAAAATGGGCCTTCACTTGGGCAGCCACTTCGGCCTTGTTTTCCTCGATAGTCATCTCGTAAGCCAACTTCTTTTTGGCAGGAGGAGAGGCTTTCTTGCTTGGTGCTATCTTTCGCTTTGGAGAAGGCTGACGCGCCCGAGATCGATATGGCGGACTCGCGCTGATGGGCTCCGTCTCGGGGTGGGGTGGTGGAGACGGCTGACGCGGTGGTGGACTAGCGCCGCGCTGCGTCTCGGGCAGGGTTGGAGTCGGCTGATGCGGTGGCGGACTTGGAGGAGGAGTCGGTGGCCTTGGAAAGACGATGCAATCCTTTCTCCATAGAATGATACGATGTATGGCCTCTCCCAGTGTGCGCTCCTCGTCACCTCCAGGAATGTCAAGCAGTAGCTCATAATATCCTGACATCACTTCATCAACCCCGACACGAGCATAGCCAGCTGGAATCGGATTGCAATGGAAGTTTGCTTCAGGGGGATTTGTTAAAGCATAGCCGTCCGCCACCTTCATGGATATGTTCTTCACTTTCATGTGTAGCTCACAAGGTGTCGTATGTTTGATATCATCCACAGGGTATCTATCCAGAAGTGCATCATCGGCCGGGGTGGAACCCACGCTGCTTTTCGGCATAGATGGGACAGTTGTATCCAATGCTGGATCTGCTTGCTGCTGCCGCTGAGACGCCCTTTCCTGGCTAAGTGAGTCGATCTGCTCCTGCTGCCTTAGGTAAGCGCGTTCCAACTCCGCGTGCTTTGATTCCATCAGTTGAAGGCGGTCTGCTGCCTGCTTCCTCTGCTCCTCCTCCTGCTTCCTCTGCTCCTCCTCCTGCTGCTTCTTTCTCGCACGGCTTCTGTAAGTGGCGTTCCAATCCGCAAACCCCTCAAACCACGGCACAACGCCTTTGCCTCATGTTCGTCCTGGGTGTTCAGGATTGTTCAGGGCGCGCGTAAGCTCGTCATTCTCTCTATCGGGCTTGTACTTTCCCGTTCGAGCATCTTGTATTGCAACAAGTAAAGCGTGGGAGGCTTCTTTAAGACTTGCCCGCTCCATAACCAGCCCTGTCTCTGGGTCCAACTTCCTCCCATGCGCATAAAACCAAGTCCTGCACCTGGGGGGCCAACTCAATGTAACTGAGTGACCCCTGCAGCAATCATCTGTTCCTCAGCGAGATCCCACTTAGGCCGGCCAACCTGGTAGCCACCTGGCCCCAGAGTATGGTGCCACTTTTTTTTCGCAGCATTAATCTTGTTTATTCTCGACCGTTCCTTAGCTTCTTCCGATTCCTTGAACTACACGAAAGCGTCCCAGTGATCTTTTGCCTTCTCCAGTGTTCCCTTGAATGCTGGAGTCTTCTTTCCATCTGCTTGCTACTTGGCCCATATTCTTTTCTTGTGGTTGTTGAATGCTATCGCCATCTTCTTAAGAGCACTCTTCTTGACTTTCTCCCGTTCTTCATCTGTCAAATGATCTGGTAGGGTGAAATGTGCCATGAGCGATTCCCAAAGCAGATCTTTTGCTCTTCCATCGACAAAAGTAACTCCATGATCTTCCTTTGCTGGCTTATTCCATTCTTGAACGGAGATCGGGATTTGGTCCCTGACAATAACTTCGCATTGACGAGTAAATTTGTCTGCATTCTTTTTAGGAGCAAGCGGTTCGCCATTTTCTTTGATGGCATCGATGTTCTACTTTATGCCAGCCTGCAACCTTCTGGCCGGGCCTCGTACTGCCCTGCTTGTAGAAGATTTGCTCGATCCGAAGGGCTAAAAGAAGAAAGATCGATTCGTTAATATATATATAAATCAATTAATACATGTAATGATCACCAAAGGCCTTATATATATATACCTCGCGTGTCTATATTATTTGAAGAACATTTCCTTCATCGTCATTGTTGTGGCCTTCTTCTCTTCGTTCGTCTTCATCAAATATTAATACTCCCTCACCGGAATTATTAAGATATTGCGAGCCGTCATCTTCGGGTTCATTCTCATCTGGGCTCGGGGAGCGTATGATGTCAAACATGGTCTCTTCTCCGTCTCTGCCGGTATTGTCCATAGCTTATATTAACTAATCCAGAAGAAAGACAAAACAATTTAGTATTCAAATTAGAATGCAATCAATAAGGAAAAACTGAATCATAGTAGATAATATGCATCTCGAATAATCCAGATAATATGCATCATCGAATATAATCTCGAATACATCGTCTCGAATATTATCGAATATAATCTCGAATACATCTCGAGTATTAATTATCACTAATACATCTCGAATATTATCATATAACATCACTAGCTAATACAGATCGAATATTATCGAAGAATCTAGTTCACTCGCGGTTCCTGAGGCGCGGGCGGTGGACACCCAAAGAGAAGGAACCATCACAGGATCATAGCTCGGGTGAGATCCCTGAAGAACCTGCCAGGTATCGGAGAACCTGACGTCCAACGCAACCATGTAGCGAAGGACGTGCTCGTCCTCCTCCCTGACACGGCGACGTACCACCTCCGCGGGGGCCGGCTGCCTCCGCACCGAAAGTGGCCCACGCGACCGCCACCAAAGAAGCTCCGGGTCGACGACGGGAGCCCGGTTCCTCACCAAGCTGCGCGCCCCGGAAGGTAGCACCTCCCAGTGCCAGCCCGGAGGAGCCCAGTCCTGGACATGGCGCCTCTCAAGCAGGTTCTCGCCACCGAGTCGACGACGAGGATGCGGGCCGGGCAACGTAGACGTCGAGAACAAATTCTATGCAAATTTAACATTTTTTAAATGCTTGATTGTAATTTTTGTAATTCTTTTTCACTTGATTTTGCAAATACATGACAACCTTTTGCAAATACAACATTAAGATATATATTAACATTAAAATATTATTAATACATGGTCAACTTTTTTCTATGCAACTTTTTCCTATGCAACTTTTTTCTATAAGTATAAAAAACTAAAAAACAGAAAATCTATGTAAATTCCACCGTTCATCTACATATACATATATACATAAGTTGTATAAAAAAAACTAGTGAAAAAAAACAAAAACATACATACATATAGTGAAAAAATAATCATCTAAAACATCTAAAACATCAAAACATACATACATATATACATATATACATACATTGTATACTAGTTAATAATAATCTAAAACATATCTAGTGAAAAAAAATCGCCGGAGGGGCCGGCGCGAGCTCACAGCGGGCGAGGTCGAGGACGGCGACGGCGAGGTCGATCGAGGACGGCGACGGCGAGGTCGAGGCCGGCGGGCGCGGGCAGCGTCGGAGAGGAGAGGCGCGGGTGGCGTCGATCGGGGAAGAGGCGCGGGCGGCGTCGGGGAGGAGGCGCGGGCGGCCGGCATCAGGGGCGTCGTCGGAGAGGAGAGGCGCGGGCGGCGTCGGGGAGGAAGCGCGGGCGGCCGGCGTCGGGGCAGGCGGCGGCGCAGCAGCCTGGCGGCGTCTCTGTGTTTGGCGTCGAGAGAATGGAGAGGATGGATTCGTAAGTGCCGCTTATATATGAAAGCCTTTAGTCCCGGTTGGTGGCTCCAACCGCGACTAAAGGCCCCCCTTTAGTCGCGGTTGGAGCCACCAACCGGGACTAAAGGTGAAATTCACCCAGGCCAAGCGACGGGAAGCCAGGCCTTTAGTCCCAGTTGGTGGCTCCAACCGGGACTAAAGGGGGCCTTTAGTCGCGGTTGGAGCCACCAACCGGGACTAAAGGCCTGGCTTCCCGTGTCGAATGTTTAGTCCCACCTTGCTAGTTGAGAGGAGCTCGCAGCGGTTTATAAGCCCCGTCGCGGCTACCGTGTCGAGCTCCTCTCTAAGCAGGCCTTTGTGGGCCTACCGAACTTGTGCTGCCCTGTGGGGCCTATTGGGCCGTGCGGGCCTGCATCCTGGCCCAACTAGAGGTTGGGTTTCTAGTCGTATGCAGGCCGTGGCGGCCCAGTAGGCGGGCTTTTTTTCCCATTTTTTTTGCTTTATTTATTTTCTTTTGCTTCTACCTACAGCCAAATATTTAGAGTTTCTGAGTGAATCTTTTTTGCTTTAGGTCACAAAAATTGTAAACTTTCCGTTAGTGCTAGTACTTTTCAAATTTGAATAGTTTAAATTTGAATTATTTGAAATTTGTGTGAATCACTAGTTTGTGAATAACTTTACTTTAAAAATAGATTTATCAGTGATTCTTTTTTCTGCTGTTTAATATTAGTGTATTTTATCATTATATTCAATTTGGTAATTCTTAGGTTATTTAAAAAAATGAAAATGCCTTTGTAACAGATGAGTTTTCGTCCGAAACCCTGATACTTCGAAAGAGATTGTCCATTTTGTACACGAAGTGCATCCAGTTTTTGCCGTAACCCTCTCAACTTTTTAGCACATGCTATGTGGGATGAAATGATGATACCATGCCAACTTTCAACCTTTTCAGAGTTCATTTGTAGTGCTTTTCAATTTCAGGGTCATTTAGCTCAAAAAATTCATTAAATGCATAAAAATAGCGAATGAAGTCAGAAAGGGTTGAAAATTGATGATGTGCCTTTGAATGGTGCATGTTGAACTCACAAAATGTCTGGAGTTGAAATAAGTTAAAAAAAATGAAATGCCTTTGTAACAGATGAGTTTTCGTCCGAAACCCTGATACTTCGAAAGAGATTGTCCATTTTGTACACGAAGTGCATCCAGTTTTTGACGTAACCCTCTCAACTTTTTAGCACATGCTATGTGGGTGAAATGATGATACCATGCCAACTTTCAACCTTTTCAGAGTTCATTTGTAGTGCTTTTCAATTTCAGGGTCATTTAGCTCAAAAAATTCATTAAATGCATGAAAAATAGCGAATGAAGTCAGAAAGGGTTGAAAATTGATGATGTGGCTTTGAATAGTGCATGTTGAACTCACAAAATGTCTGGAGTTGAAATAAGTTAAAAAAATGAAATGCCTTTGTAACAGATGAGTTTTCGTCCGAAACCTTGATACTTCGAAAGAGATTGTCCATTTTGTACACGAAGTGCATCCAGTTTTTGCCGTAACCCTCTCAACTTTTTAGCACATGCTATGTGGGTGAAATGATGATACCATGCCAACTTTCAACCTTTTCAGAGTTCATTTGTAGTGTTTTTCAATTTCAGGGTCATTTAGCTCCAAAAATTCATTAAATGCATGAAAAATAGCGAATGAAGTCAGAAAGGGTTGAAAATTGCATCCAGTCCTTAAAGATATATTTCTTCACCTTTCAAATGCCAAAACACATATATACCCTAACTATTACAAAGATTCCATCCGGTTTGTCCGAAGTGGGACTTTCGAGATAAGTCCGGAAACTCACTAGAGAAGAAAGTGATGACGGTGAAGCCGGACACATCCCAGAGTGGGATCTTTGGGTATAAAACTTTTTCTTCGCGTGTGTCCCTTTGCGTCGTAACCATGGACAATCTTCATCATTTAACAGGATGCTTGGGTCAATCTTCACTGTGAAGGGAGCAATTTCATGAAACTTTTCATAATCTTCTGACATGTCTGTCTTGTCCTCCACTCCCACGATATTTCTTTTCCCTGAAAGAACTATGTGGCGCTTTGGCTCATCGTATGATGTATTCGCTTCCTTATCTTTTCTTTTTCTCGGCTTGGTAGACATGTCCTTCACATAGAAAACCTGCGCCACATCATTGGCTAGGACGAATGGTTCGTCTGCGTACCCAAGATTGTTGAGATCCACTGTTGTCATTCCGTACCGCGGGTCTTCCTTTACGCCGCCTCCTGACAGATTGACCCATTTGCAGCGAAACAAAGGGACCTTCAATTCACGTCCATAGTCAAGTTCCCATATCTCCTCTATGTAACCATAATATGTGTCCTTTGGCCTATTGGTGTTTGCTGCATCAAAGCGGACACCACTGTTTTGGTTGGTGCTCTTTTTATCTTGGGCGATCGTGTAAAATGTATTCCCATTTATCTCGTACCCTTTGAAAGTCAATATAGTCGAAGATGGTAACTTGGACAACAAGTACAACTCATCTCCAACACTGTCGTCATGCATGAGACGTGTCTGCAACCAACCGCCGAAAGTCCCCGTGTGTTCACGTGTAATCTAGTCATCAGACTGCTCTGGGTGTTTGGAGCGTAGAATATTCTTGTGTTCGTCGATATATGGACCCACCAAGCTGGAATTTTGTAGAACTGTGTAGTGTGCTTGCGCCCAAGAATGCCCGTCCATACATATTACTTGGTCCTTTCCTAGCGTGCCTTTTCCACCAAGTCTGCCCTCATGCCGCGATTCGGGAACACCAATCGGCTTAAGGTCAGGAATAAAGTCAACACAAAACTCAATGACCTCCTCTGTTTCATGGCCCTTGGAGATGCTTCCTTCTGGCCTAGCACGGTTATGAACATATTTCTTTAAGACTCCCATGAACCTCTCAAAGGGGAACATATTGTGTAGAAATACAGGACCCAGAATGGCAATCTCTTCGACTAGGTGAACTAGGACGTGCGTCATGATATTGAAGAAGGATGGTGGGAACACCAACTCAAAACTGACAAGACATTGCACCAAATCATTTTGTAACCTTGGTAGGATTTCTGGATCGATTACCTTCTGAGAGATTGCATTGAGGAATGCACATAGCTTCACAATGGCTAATCGAACGTTGTCCGGTAGAAGCCCCCTCAATGCAACCGGAAGCAGTTGCGTCATAATCACGTGGCAGTCATGGGACTTTAGGTTCTGGAACTTTTTCTCTGCCATATTTATTATTCCCTTTATATTCGACGAGAAGCCAGACGGGACCTTCATACTGAGCAGGCATTCAAAGAAGATTTCCTTCTCTTCTTTGGTAAGAGCGTAGCTGGCAGGACCCTGATAGTGCTTTGGATGCATGCCGTCTTTTTCGTGCATACGTTGCTGGTCCTCCCGTGCCTCCGGTGTATCTTTTGTCTTCCCATACACGCCCAAGAAGCCTAGCAGGTTCACGCAAAGATTCTTCGTCACATGCATCACGTCGACTGCAGAGCGGACCTCTAGTTCTTTCCAATATGGTAGGTCCCAAAATATAGATTTCTTCTTCCACATGGGGGCGTGTCCGTCAGCGTCATTCGGAACAGATTGTCCGCCAGGACCCTTTCCAAAGATTACTTTTAAATCCTTGACCATATCAAGTATATCATGACCAGTACGGTGGCGAGGCTTCTTCCGGTGATCTGCCTCACCTTTGAAATGCTTGCCTTTCTTTCTTAAGACATGATTGATCTGAAGAAATCGACGATGTCCCAGGTACACATTCTTCTTACATTTATCCAAATATATACTGTCGGTATCATCTAAACAGTGCGTGCATGCGTGGTATCCCTTGTTTGTCTGTCCTGAAAGGTTACTAAGAGCAGGCCAATCATTGATAGTTACAAACATCAATGCTCGCAGGTCAAATTCCTGCTGTTTGTGCTCATTCCACACACGTACACCTTCTATACTCCACAGCTGTAAAAGTTCTTCAACCAATGGCCTTAGGTACACATCAATGTCGTTGCCGGGTTGCTTGGGGCCTTGGATGAGCACTGGCATCATAATGAACTTCCGCTTCATGAACAACCAAGGAGGAAGGTTATAGATACATAGAGTCATAGGCCAGGTGCTATGATTGCTGCTCTGCTCCCCGAAAGGATTAATGACATCTGCACTTAAAACCAAACCATACGTTCCTTGCGTCATCTGCAAAGTCCTTCCACTTTCTCTCGATTTTCTCCACTGCGATCCGTCAGCGGGTACTCTCAACTTCCCGTCTTTCTTACGGTCTTCTTTGTGCCATCGCATCAACTTGGCATGCTCTTTGTTTTGGAACAAACGTTTCAACCGTGGTATTATAGGAGCATACCACATCACCTTGGCAGGAATCTTCTTTCTGGGGCGCTCGCCCTCAACATCACCAGGGTCATCGCGGCTGATCTTATAGCGCAATGCACCGCATACTGGGCATGCATTCAAATCCTCGTACTCACCGCGGTAGAGGATGCAGTCATTAGGGCATGCATGTATCTTCTGCACCTCTAATCCTAGAGGGCAGACAACCTTCTTTGCTTCGTACGTACTGTCGGGCAATTCGTTGTCCTTTGGAAGCTTCTTCTTTAACATTATCAGCAACTTTTCAAATCCCTTGTCAGATACACCATTCTCTGCCTTCCATTGCAGCAATTCCAGTGTGGTACCCAGCTTTTTCTTGTCATCTTCGCAATTTGGGTACAACAATTTCTTGTGATCCTCTAACATGCGCTGCAACTTCAGCTTCTCCTTTTCACTTGCGCAGTTTCTCTTTGCATCGGCAATGGCCCGGCCAAGATCATCAGCGGGCTCATCTGATGCCTCTTCTTCAGCTTCTTCCCCCATTGCCGGCTCAGCTTCTTCCCCCATTGTTGTACCATCGTATTCAGGGAACCCATGGCCAGGATAGCTGTCATCATCCTCTTCTTCTTCATTCTCTTCCATTAGGACCCCTCTTTCTCCGTGCTTGGTCCAACAGTTATAGCCGGACATGAAACCGGACGTAAACAGGTGGACGTGAATGGTTCTTAAGTTAGAGTAATTGTGATCATTCTTACATACAGCACATGGACAACACATAAAACCATCCGCCCGCTTGTTTGCCTCAGCCGCAACCAGAAAAGTACGCACGCCATTAATGAACTGGGGAGAGCATCGGTCATCGTACATCCATTGCCGGCTCATCTTCATTACACAACACCGAAAAGACCAAATTAATACAAGTTCATACATATAGTTCATACACACTTATTCTCATAAAACAACATACAAACTCTCTAGCTAAAGCATTTAAATGCAACAACAAATGCGATCAAGATCGCAACTAAGGTAACAATTGATCCAACAGCATAGTGATACCAAGCCTCTTGATTAACGGCATATTTTTTAAATTTTCTAATCTTCAAGTGCATTGCATCCATCTTGATCTTGTGATCATCGACGACATCGGCAACATACAACTCCAGTTTCATCTTCTCTTCTTCAATTCTTTTCAATTTTTCTTTCAAATACTCGTTTTCTTTTTCAACTAAATTTAACTTCTCGACAAGAGGGTCGGTTGCAATTTCCGGTTCACATACCTCCTAGATAAAAATATCTATGTCAACTTGATGGGCATAATTGTCATAAACGCGAAATGCAACAAATAGTTATAAAAGAGAATATATATACCACATCCGAATCATAAACCGGACGAGGGCCGACGGGGACGGATATCAAAGTCATGGCACTATAACAAACAATCATACATGTAAGAAAATTATACAATTAACTATCTAAATCATACAAATAAGATTTTTTTTTATAAAAAGGATAAGAACAAGAGGCTCACCAAGGTGTGGTGCCGGCGACGGGACGGTGCGGGCGATCGACGGTGGTTAGGACTGGGACGGGAAGGCACTAAGTAAACCACACCTACACATATGCAAACTAAGAAGTTAATTTGAGCTCAAATTGCATATAAATCAAATAAACTCCCACATAATTACTCCCAAACTAGAACCCACAAATCACTATACTTATAGAGCATTGCACGAGCTAATCTAGCAATGAGAGATGAAAGGACAAAGTTGCTAACCTTTGTGAACACTTGGATTGATGGGGTGCCTTCAAATCTTGACAAATTTTTGCAAAAATGGAGGATGAGCTCGAGCAAGAGGGGAAGAACAGAGAGGAGAGGAAAGGGGAAAAACAGAGAGCTTCGGCTCGGGCTGGACGAAGGGTTTATATAGTGACACCTTTAGTCCCGGTTCATGTAACAAACCGGGACTAAAGGTTAACCTCTAGTCCCGGTTTGTGACACGAACCGGGACTAAAGGGGATCGTGGGGCCCCAGCCTGCCACCAGACCTTTAGTCCTGGTTCATGTAACAAACCGGGACTAAAGGTTAACCTCTAGTCCCGGTTTGTGACACGAACCGGGACTAAAGGTGATCGTCCTGACACCAGCCTGCCACCACACCTTTAGTCCCGGTTTGTGTCACAAACCGGGACTAAAGGTTCAACACGAACCGGGACTAATGATTCCCCTGCCCCTAGCCGTTGGAACCGGGACTAATGGTCACATTAGTCCCGGGCCGTAGTCAAACCGGGACTAATGATGCGAACGTAAAGTCGTTTTTCTACTAGTGTGTTGAAATTGCCGACGACTCTAAACCCTGTCATCTCACCTGTCCATGTGTTGAGAACTGCCTCTTTTGAATAGTATGGGGACACGAAGGAGATGGCGTCCAACTCAATCTGGCCACAGGTAGCCAACACATGTGAGCAAGGCAGGTGCAACAACTTCGGTTTGTTGCATGTACACTCACACGTTGGATAAAATTCCGTTCCAATTGTTACCTCATGCGTCTTCACCTCATTTGCAGAACCAAAACCATCGGTAGGTAGCTGAACCTCATACCTCCTTTCTTGATTACCTATGAGTCTGACAGTGTGCTTCTTTGCTTTCTCTATCTTCTTTGCCATGTACTCCATGACACGGCTACAATGAGGTGTGTTGGGATTATTTGCAATATGCTTCTTTGCTAACTCGTGCCTTTCTCTGAAATATCTCAAAGTGCCATGGAATACAGCCTCCACAATAGCTGTGAGTGGCAATGCTCTATTCCCTCTGAGTACAAAGTTATACACCTCTGCAAGGTTGGTTGTCATGTGGCCATACCTAGCTCCATGGGTGTCATGTAGACCTGGCCACGGGCAGCCCGGCCCGACTGGCCCGACCCGGCCCGGCCCGGTCTTGCCCGCGGGCCGGGCCTGGGCCTGACAATTCGAAATACCTCGACTTTTTCAGAACAGGTCCGAGTCAAATAGCAATGATTCGAAGCACTTCTTGGCCCGATGGCCGGGCCGGGCCGGGCCCGGGCCCGCCGTATTTGCGATTTAATGAAGAGGCCCGGCCCGAGGCCCGAAGCCCGGCGGGCTTTTGCATTGATGGGCCGGGCCCGGGCCTGATTTCTAGGCCCGACAGCCGGGCCCGGGCCCAGGTTTTTTGCTTCGGGCTTAGCCAGGCCCGGCCCGAGACCCGGCCCGGCCCGACCTTTGCCCAGGTATAGTGTCATGCATCAAAGACCAATTCACGGGGGGCTCTTTCTCTATCCACTGAGTAAAACTCTTTATTGCCCTCCCCTTCTTTCTCTTAGTACCAGGAGGGTCAATTGCTGGCAAGTCACAAAGACCTACTGGCTCCTCTAGCTCCTCCATGAGTGTTGCTAATTTAGCCTGATCTTCTTCTATTTTCTTCCTGGCACCGACCTGCTTCTTAGTAAACTCATCAAGTTTTGACCAAATAAAATGGTATTTACGCTGCTGGTTCTGCTTGCATAATTTTTTGAACAAGTTCATCAATCGCTTGTTCTTGAACTGTGAGAAAAAATTAGCCCCAAGATGGCGCATGCACCACCGGCTCTGCAAGTCCTTACAAGGTGTTCGTTCATCTTCTGTTGGATTCCTTAGTGTCTTCACGGCCTTCAATATACCAGCATGTCTGTCATGAATGACACACACGTTTGGTCGGTACTTCACGATGGCAATTTTCACTTGCCGGAAGAACCATACCCAGCTCGGAAAGTTCTCACCCTCCACAAATGCCATGGCAAGTGGGATGATTTGATTGTTCCCATCCACACCAATAGCAGTCAGGATTTGCCCTTTGTACTGACCAGTCAGGAATGTACCATCCACAAACATCACAGGAGGACAATGCCGGAAATCTTCGATGCACATAGCGAAAGAGAAGAATACTCGTTTCAAAACCTTGAAATCTGGTATACTCTGCAACCTCGTGTGTTGTACGTTAACATAAGTGCCCGGATTCCTCTCCTTCAGTATGTCAAGGAGACGGACAACATTATCATATGAGTCGAAGAACGTCCCAAACCTTTCCTCCATAGCCTTCTGCTTAGCCCTCCAAGCCTTCCCATAAGGAATGTCATAATTCCATCTGACCTTCACTGCTGTCTGGATGTGTTTTGCTTCCATATCTTTCTTCTGCACTATCTCAGTATACATGAGTTGTGCAATGAGAGTTGAAGTCAGGTTTGAATGATTCACTAGAAGGTTTTTCCTCACACAATTATGTGGGACGACATCGGTCACAACCCAGTGGATGTTATAATTTGGGACATGCCCGTGCACCTTCCCAAGACAACCTGTTTCAACACATTTCACGGTATAGTTTGTTGGACTTGATATGTGTGTCCGGAAAACCCTCTGCGTAGACATAGCCCACTTGATCACCGCATACTTCAATTTTTTCTTTGTATCAAACATAGCCCCAATCTGGACTTGGTTCAGATTATACTGCCATGGAGCCTCATGGCCATCGTTGACCGTAAGGCCGGTGGATATGTCCTGATCCCATGCAGAAGGAATCGGTACCTCCACTTCATCCTCGGAATTTTCAGAATCCAGATCCTTCGCCAATCCATCCTCGTCCTCTTCCTCCATCACCCTCTGCATTTCCTCCTCTTCCTCATCCCCATCAGAATCCAGATCCCCCGCCAATATTATCGACTGACTACTCTGCCCAGTATCATGACCACACACATTGTGTGGCACGTAGTCTGACTCTTTCTCAGGTTGCCTACCATCCACATCCAGTGGCCGTGACCCGGATAAACAAATCGCGTTAGCCACTTCACTGCCCTGGCCGGGTTCATACCCCACGTGGAGTTGTACGGTATTCTCCTCCTTCGCCACAGGTTGCACTAGGGCATATGGGTGGATTCTTCGGTCTTGGCAATGACTTAACAGCGTCAACCAATGCTGGCTCCTATCTATCGGCATCAACTCCCACTTGACATTTTTACAGGATTTGGTCCACAATGCATGAATACTGACGGAACATACTTCAGGATCCAGCCCAAAACTAGTAGTCAACCAGTACTTCAACTGTCTAATGTCCAGTCTGTCCGGGTCTGGAAGTGTCATGACGCCATTTTTATACTCGCTAAGATCAACCCCCAACTCATTGTATCGAACATTACCAGGGCCATAGTAAACAGTCAAATTTACTGATTCGGACATTTTCAGCTGTCAGACATTTTCATCTTCTCATTAATCATAACGAACAAAATTATTACCCGCTACACTAACTAACCGCTAAAATGCCAGCACATACAAATTTACTCATTCAGACATTTTCACCTGTCAGACATTTCCATCTTCTTAATAATCACGACGAACAAAATTATTACCCGCTACACTAACTAACCGCTAAAATGCTGGCACAGACAAATTTACTGATTCAGACATTTCACATGTCAGACATTTCCATCTTCTCATTAATCACGAAGAACAAAAATATTACCCGCTACACTAACTAACCTCTAAAATGCCAGCACACACAAATTAACACTCGAAGTACGCAATATGACTTATCTACACTAACTAAACTCTACAACTCAGAGAAAATTTGTGACGACATGGTTATACCTTCGACGCGTGTGCACCTGCTTCTTGCTCCTCTCTTCAGCTCAGCAGCACCGGCCACCTCGCGTAGTACTTGCACCACCGGACAACACCACCGCCGCCCCCTCGGCTACCGGATGTTGGACTCCGGCTACCCCCCAAGCCGCACCTCCTCCTCCTCACCACCTCTTCCTCCCCAGCAGCACCTCCTCCTCACCACCACCTCCACCATGGCCGAACCACCTCCACCATGGCTCCTCCTCACCTCACTTGTACGAGCAAAAAAAAACTATCCCATTGAAAAAAAAATGACCGTAGGCCACCGGAGATGGCTACGATCTACTCTTTCTGCGGCTTGGATGCGAAAATGGACGGACCAGCGAGGAGATCGGCGTGGGGTGGTGAGAGAAAGAGAGAGAAACGAGAGAGAGAGAGAGGATGAACGAACAGAGAGGAAGAAGATGGTCGTTCGGGCTCGTTCGGGCTTATCCCGAACTCTTCGGTCGCTGGTTGGCCGAAGAGACCCCTTTTCGGCCGCTGGTTGGCCGAAGAGAGCCCCTTCGGTCGGCAGGCCACCGACAGCCAGCTCTTCGGCTCACTCCGCACCTCTTCGGCAAATAGCCGACCGAAAACTACCTCTTCGGCCTTCTAGAAGCCGACGGGGTCATAGTTCTGAAAAAATTGCTTTAGGTCATATATTTTCTGAATTGGCTATAAAAGTCATCATAGTTTCAAAAAAAAATCGAAAGAGAGGACCTGCAATATGATTATTTGTAATGTAACAACATTCTGCTTGTAACATGGCAATACTGCTATTAACTCCTATTGGACAACATATATTCGTAGTTTCCTACAAGAGTGTTCATCGGACAGAATATCATATAAGTAATGTGAGTAGGGCAATTGATGTCCAATGAAATCAGTAGCAAGAATACGATTAGCAGTAACCATTTCAGAGGAGGCGAGGTGCAACTGTAGAAGTAGAAGCATGATGGGAAAGGGCATTGTTTTGCTTGGCTTTGTTGGCGTGCAATTAGGTAGGAATGAGTGAGACGATGGGTTCATTGCACCATGGGTGCCTTGCTAGGTGGGAGGAAATTGTTGTTAGGAATAAAAATGATGATATACTGGAAAAATAAGATGGAAGATGGAGAAACTTATTAGCTAACAATAAGTAGTAATGTCCCACCTCCACATCTTTGTACTACATACTCCCATATAAAAAAAGTGTTAGACATAGTGCACATATGATTTCTTCCATGTAGTACTAAATGACTTGATTGATATGGATTTCAGGTATTTAACAAGACCGTAAATTTGGAAGACCAATATCCAGAGTTGGTTGAACAAGCAAATCTGATATTGAAGAAGTGCAGAGGGCTTCCCCTTGCACTAGTCACCATAGGTGGCTTCTTGGCAAACCAACCAAAAACTGCTTCTGAATGGAGAAAATTGAATGATCATATCAGTGCTGAGTTGGAGATGAATCCAGAACTGGAGACCATAAAAGCAATCCTTATGAAAAGCTATGATGGTTTACCCTATCACCTCAAGGCTTGTTTCTTGTATCTGGCCATCTTTCCCGAAGGCCAGCAGATTGCACGGAGACGCTTAGTGCGTAGGTGGATTTTAGAGGGTTACTTGAGTGAGGTGCGTGGCAAGTCTGTGGAGGAAGTATTGGATTGTTACTTCATGGAACTCCTAAGTAGGAGCATGATCCTGCCATCTCAACTGCCAACTTATAGTAGGAAAGGAATTGACTCCTGCCATGTCCATGATCTCATTCGTGAAATTGCCATCTCAAAGTCTATGGAGGGAAATCTTGTTTTCACATTGGAGAAAGGCTGCAGTTTAAACAACCAAGGCACAGTGCATCATCTTGCTGTAAGCAGCAATTGGAAGAGGGGTCGATGTGAGTTTGAGAATATAGTAGACTTATCCCTTGTACGGTCACTGACAGTGTTTGGTAAGTGGAAGCCATTTTTCAGATTTGACACGATGAGGTTGGTGCGAGTGCTAGATTTGGAAGGCACAAGTGGTCTAGTTGATCATCACCTTCAGCACATTGGGAAGCTCGTACATCTTAGATATCTTTCTCTAAAGGGACATGGTACAATATTTCACCTGCCAAATTTGTTGGGGAACCTGAGAGAACTCCAAACGCTAGATATTTCAGGTACGAACATAATAAAGCTACCAAGGACCATCATCAAGCTTGTGAAGATGCAACGCATTCTTGCTAGCAACATAGGGAGTACACATCGTGATATATATTCAAAGGAGCATTCAACAATATGTTTGCCCTTTTGTTCAGCGGTTTGTTGTGTGTCATGTTGTGCACTCAGTTGTCTCGATAAGCTCTTGCGCTTGGCGGTGGTGCACAATTTAACAGGCATGATGTATGCACTGCGTTCTGTTGCAGCATATTACCTCATTATGCGGCAGGACGAAATCAAGGTGGTGTTGAAGTTCCAAGAGGGATATGGAAACTGAAGGCCCTTCACACACTACGTGTCGTGGAAATCTCAGGTGGGAAGGCTGCTCTGGAAGATATAAAAAGGTTCACCCGATTGCGCAAGTTAGGATTGGCAGGCATCAGCAAGAGAAACGATCAAGAGTTGTGTTCAACAATTGCTCGTCTCAGCAGCCTGGAGTCATTGTCACTGTGCTCAGATAGTGATGCAGGTTTATTAGGCTACTTGGATGGCCTGTCATCACCTCCAGAAAACCTGCAGAGCCTCAAGTTCTATGGCAATCTAGTTAAACTGCCGGAGTGGATCAAAGGCCTAAAAAAATCTCGTGAAGCTGGAGCTAGAGGCTAGAGGATATCGGAGCATGGTGAGGCCATATAAGTCCTTTGGAATCTACCAAACCTGGCCACCCTGCGTCTATTCCGTGACTCGTTCGCTGGTGTAGAGGTCAGTTTCAGTTTCCGTCGGGAGGCATTCCTGAGCCTGAAGGTGCTGCAGCTGCATGATATAGACAGACTCAAGTCGGTGGTATTTGAAGCAGCAGCAGCCCCTAAGCTTGAGTTGCTGCAGTATTACGTTTGGGAAAGTCCCAGTGTTGGGTTGTTCTCTGGGTTACAACATCTCCCAAGCCTCAAGGAATTTCTACTGTATAGGGCGGACTGGTGTTATACGGAATTCGTGGAGTATTTACATGGCGAGGTCGCAGAGAATGAAAACAGGCCCGTTTTGAAGATGTATAAGTAGCTGGCATGTATTCAACTGCCCTTCTTTCTTGTATCTTAATATCCATTCATCATGTATTAGCTTCCTCCCTTGTAGTAAGTATTTCCCTTTTTTTTTCTCTTTGATTTCTATGTTTGTTTGTGTGAGCACAGTTTGGGCAACATTAATTTTTCATGTGTGGCTCTCAAACTGTTGTCGCCAATATATATGCTTGAAAAATGCTACTGTCGATTCGTGAATGTTAAAATATTATGCCTGAACATTGTTGTCAGGATACAAAAAGGAGCACTAGACACCATCACTGTCTACTATCTAAACTAAAATTTCTCCAGCATCTATTATCCTCTGCTTCTAATGGATGTAACTCTGGTCACCAATGAATAAGAGGAGGCTGTCTATATTATAATCAGGGAAATGTTGAGTTGAAGCTACAGAAGAAAAACACATGGACCTTTGGCAATGATCGATCGTACTTGCGTTTGGGCCGCTTGTGGCCCGGCCCGTATTTACCAAGGTATGTGGGTGGACTTCTCTCGTCACCACTCAAATCCGCCGTACTCGAAACAAGCGGCCCGTATCCAGACACGTATGTCCGCCGCCGGCGACGGGGGAGATGGCGCCGCCGCCGACACGGTGGTCCTGGAGATCGCCGACGCAGCAGCATCCCCATCCTCCACGCCCCCACCTCCCCTCATCCCCGTGTCCGCCCTCGCCGGCCCCCTCCCGTCCCAGACCGTCGTCGCGGTCCGCGCCGACCGGAGCAGGCTCATCGAGAGCTCCTCCTACTTCCGCGCCCTTCTCGGCGGCAGCTTCAGGTCAGCGAACAACCAGCTCCCGAGCTAATGATGCATCTCCCAAGCAAGCGACTAAGCGAGCTCGGTTTCTCTGAATGGTGGCTGCAGCGAATCGGGCAGCGGCTACGTGCGGATCAGCTGCGACCTCGGCGCCGCCGTGCAGATCCTGCGGTACCTGTTCGAGCCTCCCGCGAGCTTCACGATCTCGCACGACAACTTCCTGTCGCTGCTGGAGGTATCCATCCTCTTCTGCGTGGACGCCGTCTAATCCTAGTGAAATCAGCAACTTCCTTGTTCTTGTCAGTAGCTTATCCTAGTGAAATCAGTATGTTCAGAGTTTTTCTTTTGAGCCTTGAATGCAGCTTTCATGTACTAATGTTACCAACGAGCTCGAGTGCTTGAGCTCTGTGGTCATTTGGATGATGCATTTTGCTTAGTTTCGGCTTCAGTTATGTTTGTGTATGGTTCTGTTGTGGTGCTCAGCTCCTGATCTGGGAGTGCGATGATGTTTTGTCCTCTCAGGGTGCTCTGTTTCTCGCTGTTGAGAGCCTTCTAATGGACTGCGAAAGGTGGTTCAGAACCGTGAGATCTCGAAATTCCTCCATGGTGGTACCGTTAGATTTCATAATCGAGGTCTGGTACTTCGCTCAAAAGCATGCTGAGTGCAGTGTACTGTGTTCGTAATAGTTTTTTTTTGGACATTTATTTTGTTCTCGTATGATTTTCTACTTTCGATGTGGCTGTAGGGGTTACTTTTGTTGAAGACGTATTTCCAGGATATCTAGCTCAGAATTTTGTAGGTACAACTATACTCCATTTCAATGTTGTGTTTCTCTGTTTTTGGTGCTTTTTCGGTTTGATGTGCTCATACATTACTGCTTCCACTAATTGATAGCCATTTCTTTGGTTTGCCTGCAGAAAGTCATCGGTATGTAGCATGTATTCCCGCAGCAACTTCCGGGGCATCATCAAGTTAAGAAATAAAGATGCCTCAGCTACTAAAGTGCTATGTCAGAAGGCTCAGTTAGTTGTCCCTATTATTATACCTCAACCAAGAAACAATGCCCTGCGCTGAGGTACTGCCAGCTGTGACTAGTTTATTTCTAATTAGGCTCTGCTAATTGTCTAGAAAGAATACCCAATGCTGAGCTGTTGCAAGATTTGACAGTTGACTTGTGATTATTTCAAGGAGTGCAGATCAAGCTCTACTCCTCGGAAGAAGTACAACCGCTAATTTATATTGTGGTAATCGATGGAAGCAACCAAACGCATCTACTTGTCCCCCATGAAGTCAATACTTGCACTGGCTTCCTTTGTTCAGAAGCAAGTATCTGCACGCTTGGCTTGCTCACACCACCATTCTCTTCCCCACCCTGGACTGCAATTGTATTTCCATGTGCTCTGCGTGTGTCGCGAGCTCTGAGCACTCCAATGGCAGAGCTGGTGGCCACCATGGTAGTTGGGCCACTGCTGTCTATTGTGAAGGAGAAGGTGTCCAGCTACCTGCTGGACCAGTACAAGGTGATGGAGGGCATGGAGCAGCAGCACAGGATCCTCAAACGCAAGCTGCTAGCCATCCTGGACGTCGTCACTGATGCTGAGCAGGCGGCGTCCCACCGAGAAGGGGCCAAGGCTTGGCTTGAGGAGGTCAAGAGGGTGGCTTATGAGGCGAACGAGATCTTCGATGAGTTCAAGTATGAGGCGCTCCGCCGCGAAGCCAAGAAGAATGGGCATTACAGCAAGCTCGGCTTCGAGGTAGTAAAACTCTTCCCCACCCACAACCGTTTTGCATTCCGTGACAAAATGGGGAAGAAGCTCTGCAGCATTGTGCAGGCCATTGAGGTTCTTGTGGCTGAGATGAATGCCTTTGGGTTTAAATATCAGCAGCAAGTACCAGCATCCATGCAGTGGAGGCAGACAGATCCTGTTATCTTCGATCCAAAGAAAATCATCAGCAGATCAAGAGACCAAGATACTTCAAATATTGTTGATATACTACTTGGTCAAGCCAGCAATGAAAATCTCATGGTTGTTCCCATTGTTGGAATAGGGGGGCTAGGCAAGACCACCTTAGCGCAGCTCATTTACAATGAACCTGAAATTCAGAAGCATTTCGAGTTGTTGATCTGGGTTTGTGTCTCTGACAACTTTGATGTTGATTCTCTGGCTAAAAAAATAGCTGAAGCAGCAACTCCCAACAAAGGTCAAGTGCAAGATGTACTAAGTGGGCGCAGATTCCTCCTTGTATTAGATGACGTCTGGAACCGAGAGAGCGATAAGTGGGAGAAGCTCAAGGCCCGTCTAACACATGGTGCCAAGGGTAGTGTGATTCTGACAACTACTCGTGATGAAGGAGTCGCAAACATAATGGGTACAGTTAAAGCCTACAATCTCGCACCTTTGGAGGATAATTTCATACAGGAAATTATCGAGACAAGAGCATTCAGTTTGCAGAAAGAAGAAGAAAGGCCTGTCGTGCTAGTTAACATGGTTGGTGAAATTGTGAAGAGATGCCGTGGCTCTCCTTTGGCCGCAACAGCACTGGGCTCTGTGCTGCATACAAAGACCAGCGAGGAAGAATGGAAAGCTATATCAAGCAGAAGCAATGTTTGCACTGAGGAATCTGGAATTTTACCAATACTCAAGCTCAGCTACAATGACTTGTCGTCGCAGATGAAGCAGTGCTTTGCTTTCTGTGCTATGTTTCCCAAGGATTACAAGATTGATGTGGACAAGCTGATCCAACTATGGATCGCACATGGCTTTATTCAGCACCAAAAAGAAGTTAGTCCTGAAACCATTGGCAAGCGAATTTTCAGTGAGCTGGCCTCAAGGTCATTCTTTGTGGATGTGAAGCAAGTCCGAGTCTCATTCCACGAAACTATGCACATCGGGGATAGTTATTCCCAACATACTTGTAAAATTCACGATCTTATGCATGATGTTGCACTGTCGACTATGGAAAAAGAATGTGCTCACGCACCCGAGGAACCAAGTCAGATTGAGTGGCTTTCAGATGCAGCTCGCCACTTACTTTTGTCTTGTGAAGAACCAGAAACTATTTTGAATGATTCTGTGGCGAAAAGATCTCCGGCTATCCAGACACTTCTGTGTGATTGTTATATGGAAGATCCATTGCAGCATTTATCAAAATACAGCTCTTTGAAGGCATTACGGCTCTGTACGTGGAGTAGATCATTCCCCTTGAAATCAAAGCATCTGCATCACCTAAGGTACCTTGATCTGTCAAGAAGTGGTATCACAGCACTTCCTGAAGATATGAGCATTCTATACAACCTGCAAACATTGAACATCTCTGGCTGCCGCGAGTTTCGTCGGCTTCCAAGACAAATGAAGTATATGACTGCCCTCCGTCACCTCTACACTCATGGTTGTCCAGAGATGAGGAACATGCCTGGTGACCTCCGAAAACTCATTTCCCTACGGACACTTACATGTTTTGTAGCAGGTCCTATTGGCTCTGAGTGCAGCAGTGTTGGAGAGTTGCAACAGTTAAACCTTGGTGGTCAGCTGGAGCTACATCAGCTAGAGAATGTGACCGAAGAAGATGCAAAAGCGGCAAATCTCGGAAAGAAAAAGGAACTCCGAGAACTGACATTAAAATGGACTGTTGGTTGTAGCAATGATGCAAGAGTGCTCGAGGGTCTCAAACCTCATGATGGTCTGCAGGCTGTAAGGATAGAATCCTACGGAGGCACCACCTTTCCGACATGGATGGCTTTGTGGCGAAACATGGTTGAGATCCATCTTTCTCATTGTAAAAAACTGCAACGATTATTCAGTTGTGATAGACCCTTCACTTTTCCAAATCTGAAGGAGTTCACACTAAAATCTCTGGAATGTCTGGAGAGCTGGTGGGACATAAGTAACGAGGAACAAGGAGAAGAGATGACATTTCCTCAGCTTGAGAAGTTATCTATTGCTGGCTGTGGAAAGCTGACAGCGTTACCAGAAGCAACACTGCTTGGAGAATCTTATGGTACAATGGCACGGTCAGCATTTCCAGCATTGAAAGTGCTCTACTTGGATGACTTGGAAAGCTTTCGGAGATGGGAGGCAATCGAAGGAACTCAAAGAGGACACATAGTATTTCCTAAGCTTGAGGAACTTACAATCCAGAACTGCCCTCTACTGACAGCATTACCGGAAGCACCGTTTGGTGGAGATTATGGTATGGCACCCTCAGCATTTCCTGCATTGAAGATTCTCATATTGAGAGATTTAATGAGCTTTGAGAGATGGGGAGCAGTCAATGGATCTCAAGCAGATGAGATAATGTTTCCTCAGCTTGAGAAGTTGTCTGTTATAGGCTGCGAAAAGATGACAGCATTATCAGGACAAGAAAATGTTTGTCCAAAGCTGTCAACAAAAGCTAAATCACCAAAGCTCAGTGTGTTCGAGATGCAGGGAAGTGAGGAAGAAATGTTCCTGTGGGTAGCTACACATATGACTTCACTGACCAATCTGACACTGCGAAGGCATGATGACTCAGTAACAACCTCTGTGGCAGCTGATCATAGTCTGACACAAGTGTTGGGCGTCATGGAAAAATGGAATCGTGATGATTTCCCTCTGGCAAATATGGAGTTAATTGGCTTTAGGTCGGGTGTAACTGAGCTATGTGCATGTTTTGTGCAGATTCAACGCTTATGCATTAAAGATTCTGCTGCGCTTGTTCACTGGCCAGAGAAAGAGTTCCGAAGCATGGTATCTTTGAGGAGTCTAAAGATTCTGTCCTGCGAACAACTGGTTGGATATGCACAAGCTCCAGTAGCTGAGCCATCAACAGCATCAGAATCCTCGAGTGAGCTCCTGCCACGTCTCGAGTATCTCAATATATATGGTTGTAAAAGCATGGTAGAGGTCTTCAAAGTCCCTGCATCCCTGAGGAAAATGAGAATTACCGGTTGCAGCAAGCTCAAGTCCATATTCAGCAGTAGGCTGCAGCAGGGACAGTCGGCATCATTGATTATTCAAGGGTCATCAGCCATGGCCAGGGAGGAGCATATTCTCTTCCCATGTTTAGAAGAAATAGACATAAGGGAGTGTGACAGCTTAACAGGGGTCTTCGGTCTTCCGCCGTCCCTCAAGGAAATAATATTTAATGGGTGCGGTGAGTTGAGATCAGTAGAATTTCAATCAGGAGAGATGCCATTGTTGGAGGTCCTTCACATTGCACGATGCAAAACCCTGTCATCCCTACCAGATGGGCCGCAAGCATACTCATCCCTGCAATATCTTGCCGTTAAAAACTGCCCTGGCATAAAGAGTCTCCCTGCATGCCTGCAGCAACGGCTAAGCTGCCTCGTGTCAAAATTTCTAGATGCCCGTCATCAAGGTACGCACGCGCCAGTTTGCTTCTCTATTGATTTGTCACATCTCAGCAACAAATCCAGACATCCTTCCACATATACTACTACTCGAGCTGGATCTGTTTGCTCTAGCTAGCTACTACTACATAATTAAGTGGGTCCTTATTCATGCACACTTACTAGTTACTAACTACTACACTAGGGTATAGAGCGTATTTAATCAAGTACTTAGATAACTGTAATAGGCTAATAGCACACACCAAAGATAATGATAACAGCATGACTAGTACTACAACCCAAAACCGGAGTAAATATTAATTCTACGTAAATTCTTCGTCTCTTCAGTGCACGTTTTTTCAGTGTAAACTTTGGTGCTGCATTAATATGCTTACCAATTTTCCGTGACATCATTTGTGAAACAGAGCCTAGTCTTCTGAAGCCCAAGACATGGAGAAATGCCTTCCGCTGAGAGAAGTGTGCTGTTGATAAGGACAGCATCACCCTCTCGGAATGTACCAAGGAGCAGTAGGAGGTTTGATTCGATTATATGGACGTACGGGTCGTATTCTGAGATTTCTTCAGGTGTTGCTTGCGTGTGGCTCCTTCACGGAGCTGTTTCCGCACATCCAGGGTAGCTGGAGTAGGAATCATGTTTGTATGGAGTATGTATATTGCCGCGCTTTCAGTCAGCTACATTCATTGACATGCCAAGAACAGACTGGCTGTAACTCAGATATGTAGATGTCTCTAGTGGACAGGACTAGCTGTTTCCTCTTCTGCTGTAATGAAGCTGAAGTCTTATATTGTTCTCTTTATGTTATCCCCCCAGGTCTTGATGTTGATCTGTGCTTTAGCTCGAGCTTCCCCAAGTTAGTTCAGGTCTGCTCTTCCTTATTTGGTTTGAGCAGTTTATGTATTTGACACTGTAAGTTTTGAACCCTGGTTTATTTAATAGAAATCGGAAAGGGTGACCTCTCTTTTATGTAAATAAAATAGAATAATAAATGCCTCTCGCTGTACCTTTATATTTATATCTCCTTTGGCATATATAGGTTTGAGAGTAAATATGCAGCTAATCCTGCAACTGGCGTGTTCAGCAAACGTTGCAAGTGCAACCTCTGTAACTTTTTATAAGATGTTTTTAGAGTCCATGACAGTGTAAAACAACGTCTTATATAAGTTACTATACTAAAGCGGGAAGCGTTCGGTTTTTATCTGTAGGAGATATGCCCTAGAGGCAGTAATAACAGTTATTTGTATCTCCGAGTTTGTAATGAATGTTTATGTTCCATGCTATAACGGCAATGATTCTCGAGTCTGCAATATCCACGAGGCTTGGAGGAAAACACATGTGCACGTGTGGTATAATAAACGGTAAAATGTATTCCTAGTCTTGCCTCTAAGACTGGCTCAAGTATTGCATGATGATCCTGTTTTCCTGATCATGGGCATGTCTATGCCGGCAATTTTGAGGGCACAATGTTAGTAGAACACTTGTGTTGAATCGACCCGAATTGATGTTATGTTATGAGATACATTCGTCACAAGTTAATGGTTAATAACACAGAGATAGTTAATGTTTGCATAATTCCTTAGACCATGAGAGTATCGAGTTCCTTCGTACTTGCTTCGTGAACTTTGGGGTTTGTTAAACGTCATCCGTAACTGGGTGGCTATTATAGCGGCTTACGGGTTCACGAAAAAGTATGACAAGAAACGAGATAGCTCAAGATTGGGATTTGCTCCTCCGACGATGGAGAGATATTCTCGGGCCCTCTCGGTGTTACGGTATCCATCATCGTCTGGCCAGACACATTGTGATTTGATCACTGGGATACCAGAACGCGGAAACGAGAAAAGAGAACAAAATCGGTAACAAGGTAACTGGCATAGTGGACAAGTTGTTGATCCACGGGGATGCAGAAAATCTCACCTCGGATGTTTGTAACATATCGCGAAGCAACAGGAATAGCACACGGCAACTGGAGGTTCACTCGAATATTCATTCGTGTGGGTATAGGGGTCAATATGGGTGTCCACGGCTCCGATGTTGATCATTGATCGGAAAGTGTTCCGGGTCATGTCTATACTTCACCGAACCTATAGGGTCACACGCTTAAGGGTCATCTATCTGCTGAATACTAGACAAGGAGTCTGAGAGAAAATCACCGAAAAAGTTTCGGACGAAACGGAAATGTTCCGGAGAGAACACCGGAATAGTTCCGGTAAAACTGAAAAGTTGTTTCAGGGGATACCATTAAGTCAAATTGGTTTCGGCACACGCCTAGAAATTCTTGGAGGATGCAAGAAGTGTTCTGGAAACTTCTGGGAATTTTCCGGGATAAAAACCAGAAATGTTCCGGAGCTGCCGGAACCGATTTGGTTGCTTTTCGCAGATGAAATTTACTAATCCGAAATTGTTTCGGAACGCGTCCAAAATCATTTGTGTGGGTACTGGAATTATTCTAAAACCCACAGAAATATTTTCGGATTTAACGGTCGCGAAAAATTGGTTCCGTGAATAGTAAAAATCACTTTATGCATATTTTTTTTGGAAAGTCACCTTTTGGAATATTTCCCAAAAGGCTTCTAGAAGGGATTGGAGAGCAAGGCACCCCCATGTGGGGGGCCCCCTAGAGGTGGCCGACCAAGGTGGTGCTCCTCCATGGAGCTCCACATGCCACCCATTTTCCCTTTTATTCTTTTATGTGAGACATAAAGTGGGGGTACTTTTGGCATTTTTGAATGCCAACTTTACCCCTTGGCTTTTCTATAAATAGAGGTGGAGGGGTGCTCTCCAAACCTCATCCTTGCTCTCATACACATGCCATGCTCGTCTGGCTCTCTCTCTCTTCCTCCCACGAAATAGTTTCGTAGAGCCGAAAGGCTGTCTGGGTTCCGGCAGGAACTAGTTCTGGATGGCGAAGCCCTGCCGGATAGCTGACACCGTATGTGTGCAACCCCGTAGAGAGATTGTAGTTTCGATCTTTTTGCCCGAAGGGCTGTTCGAGTGTCCTCCCGAAGGGCTGTCCGAGTTACCGTTCGAGTTTTGGGTGTCCTCCCGAAGGGCTGTCCGTGACATCGTCCGCGGGACTGTCCGACCACCTCCCAAAGGGCTGTCCGACGAGGGAGTACATCCTCGCGGTTGGGAGGTTGTAAATCCTAGCTGCGGGGATCTGCACCGACGATCTACACCGACTCTTCTTCCGCTGCGCTTCGAGTCGGTACAGATCAGATCAAACCCTGTATGCAGTCTCCATAGTGATCCTGGGCGTGCTCGTTGTACCGAAATTTTTTGTTTTCTGTCGCGTTCCCCTACATTCTCCTTTTTTGATTTTTTTCACGCTTCTACTGTTCATTTTTACGTGGCAACAGTAAACAACAAAAGTGAACAGTGCCCATTAATGAACAGTATTTTGAAAAAGCTGTTCAGAAAATAGTGAATAGTGTTTAAAAAAAAACACCCGTGGTTCAAAAAGAAACTGAGATTTTTTTACACATCATTTCTCTCCCCCACCTCCACCATCACGTCCTTATATAAAAGGTTAAGATTTAGAATTTTTCCGCACATCATTTCTTTCTACCGGCGTATCGATGCAGAGCCACCTCGATCATCTCCCGCTCCTTTCCAATGATGGTGATGTCGAGGCCCAAAACAGTAAACCGCAACAATATATTTTCATGAACAGTAATCCATTGGGGAATTAAGTTCTTACCGATTACATTCCATTTTTACACCACGACATCAGCTAACAATACACCAACAATTACTCGAACAATTCCGGAACAGTGAACAGTAGCGGTGAACAATACCTTGTGGACAGTGAACAGTACCTCATATAAACAACAGTATATTATCATGAAATCAACGAATAATACACCAGCAATTACCTGAACAATGAACAGTAGCATATGGACAGTGAACATTATCCCATATAAACAGTGCCTCAATGTGAACAATAATGCCCAGCGAACAGCCCATACATATGAACAGTGTTTCAAATGAAAAAATGCGCCCATTGTTAAATGAAATTGAGAATTTTTTTACACATCATCTCTCTCCCCCTCCTTCATCCTCGCGTTCTTATATAAAAGGTTAAGATTTATGATTTTTCTACATATTATTTCTCTCCACCGGCGTACCGATGCATAGCCGCCTCGATCGTCTCCTGCTCCTTTCCGGTGATGGTGCTACCGAGGCACAAAACAGTAAAACAGAATAGTATATTTGCATGAACAATAATCCATGGGAAAAATAAAGAGCAGTTTTCGCATGCTCCCTCTTACCCCCTCTTCTCACATGAGAGGTAAGAGTATATAATAGATCTGAGCCGTTGATCTCATTAATTAGTTGTCTGATTACCTCTTACCTTATTACCTCACATGTAAAAAAAGGGGTAGGAGGGAGCATGTTAAAATTTGCCAAAAATAAATTCTCTGCCTATTATTGTCCATTTTACACCACGACAACAATGGACAGTACACCAACAATTACCCGAACAAAAACGAAAAAGTATCCGAATAAAGCCTAACCAAACAATAGCCCAAATAAAACCCGAAAAAGTAAAACCAATGAAACAGAGCAATACCCGAATAAACAAAAACAGTACCTGAATTGTAACCCAGAACAATACACCACAAGAAAAGCAGTAAATCAACACTATGCATTCATCTGAACAGTAATCAGTAGCAAAAAAAGTAATAGGTCAGCCGACTTACTTAATTTGTCAATTCATTTAATGTTCGTTAGATGTCTACACAGATCATGGGGTAAAGATAAAATTCATGTTTTCCTTTTCATTCTATTTTCTCTCATAATATATGTTGTTGTTTTTGCTTTTCCAGAAAATACAGACGGAAGCGGTCACGGGCGCGGCGTGCGCCGCGCTTCTTCGGCGCTAGTTAAGTTATAGAGGGAGTAGTAATTACTGAATGTCCGAATGGGAAAATATATGGTCGAATAAAATGTTCTCAGAATATATAAATGAGTACTGCACGTGGCACTATTGCGACGGTCAGATGGTCGCCGGATGGGCGATCACCGGCGCCCTCCTCGAGATCCATTAGGCGCGAAGGACTGTGGCCTTGAACACTGGTGGCTTGCAAGAAACAAATCCATTTGGTCTCAGCCGAAATATGAAGCATCTGCCTTGGCATATTATTTGTTTCTTTCTAAAAACTCAAGAAAACCAAGCAATCTGAAACAAACAATTATTTCGAATCAGCTGTAGTGGCAAAGATTGAACCCAATTCGAACCATTTCAAGAGTATTTTTCTAAAGCATGTCCAAGTGTACTTCAGTCTTCTGTGACGCTTTGCTAGTGAAGTAATCCACAACTGATTTGAAGCCCGTTGAAGCTAAAACAGACGGAGCATCGTCACCCCAAAGATTTCAATGTAATTTTTCTAGGGTGTTTATAAGAACCTGTTATACTAATATCTAGTGAACGTCAGATTTTTAGATATGAAAAATCAATCTTTTTTATGACAAATTATGTTCGCCAAGAATGACAAGTTTAGTTGACAAGCATGGCAAATCTGCCTCGGTTAATTTTTTGCCAGGAAATTGCCTTGCTTGTAAACTAAATTTGTCATCTCCGCGCCAACATAAATTGTCATGAAAAATGTTCAGTTTGTCATGCCTAAAAATCTAACGTTGTCATGCCTAAAAATCTGACGTCAGATTTTTAGCATTTCCTAATTTATGGCCTTGAGCCCTTTTCGTTAAAAAAAGCTAGTGCAGAAAAAAAAATCACCTTGGGAGATGGGACTGATAGTAGTTGGGCTTGCGCCGCGTTATGGCCCGGCCCGGCCCGTATTTCCATTGAGTGGACTTCTCAAGTTCTCATCCGCACTCAAATCCGCCGTACTCGAAACAAGCGGCCCGTATCCAGCCACGCATGTCCGCCGCCGGCGACGGGGAAGATGGCGGCCCCGCCGCCGACGACGACGACACGGTGGTCCTGGAGATCGCCGACGCAGCAGCATCCCCATCCTCCACGCCCCCACCTCCCCTCATCCCCGTGTCCGCCCTCGCCGGCCCCCTCCCGTCCCAGACCGTCGTCGCGGTCCGCGCCGACCGGAGCAGGCTCATCGAGAGCTCCTCCTACTTCCGCGCCCTTCTCGGCGGCAGCTTCAGGTCAGCAAACGCCCATCTCCCGAGCTAATGATTCATCTCTAAGCAAGCGACTAACTGAGCTCGATTTCTCTGAACGATGGCTGCAGCGAATCGGGCAGCGGCTACGTGCGGATCAGCTGCGACCTCGGCGCGGCCGTGCAGGTCCTGCGGTACCTGTTCGACCCTCCCGCGAGCTTCGCGATCTCGCACCACAACTTCCTGCCGCTGCTGGAGGTATCCATCCTCTTCTGCGTGGACGCCGTCTAATCCTAGTGAAATCAGCAACTTCCCTGTTCAGTAGCTTATCCTAGTGAAATCAGCATGTTCAGAATTTTTCTTTTGAGCCTTGAATACAGCTTTCATGTACTAATGTTACCAACGAGCTCGAGTGCTTGAGCTCTGTGGTCATTTGGATGATGCATTTTGCTTAATTTCGGCTTCAGTTATGTTTGTGAATGGTCCTGCTGTGGTGCTCAGCTTCTGATGTGGGAGTGCGATGATGTTTTGTCCTCTCAGGGTGCTCTGTTTCTCGCTGTCGAGAGCCTTCTAGTAGACTGCGAAAGGTGGTTCAGGACTGTGAGATCTCGAAATTCCTCCATGGTGGTACCGTTGGATTTTATAATCGATGTCTGGTACTTCTCTCAAAAGCACGGTGAGTGTTTTGTCCTATTGGTTTTCTTGGTCATTTTATTTCTTACTCCCTCCGTCCCAAAATAAGTGACTCAACTTTATACTAACTTTGTACTAAAGTTGGTACAAACTTGAGTCACTTATTTTGGGACGGAGGGAGTACAAAACATAGTCAACTCTTGAAGTACGGCTGTTGATTTTCAATGTGGCTGCAGGGGTTACATTTGTCGAAGACATATGCCCAGGATATCTAGCTCAGAATTTTGTAGGTACAATGTACTCCATTTCAACGTCGCGTGTCTTTCTGTTCGCAGTGTTTTTTCAGCGTGATGTACTCATACATTGCTGCTTCCACTAGCAGTTTAAGATTGATGAACAATTGTAGGTTTTAGTGTTGATGACTTTGCTAGTTGAGTTCTAAAAAGAAGATTGTCCCACTTTTTAGATGTAAAAGCTCACCAAATTGAAGTCATTAGGGAGAACATGCATATATCTGTATATATGCAGTTCCATCTACTTTAGGCAGGGCGGCAGCTGGGCAAGGGCTACTTTAGGTCACACTTAGCATTGCATCTGCGCTTATGATTCTACATGATTTTGACATGAATGAAACATCCTTCGCATCATGCATAGCTAAATAAGCTACTTGTTCTGCTTTTCGAAAAAAAGCTATTCACTCTTAACATCTGGCATTTGTTTTACTTTGTTGCTTATTTTTAATAGGTAAACATATGATCTACCATATTCTTGCTTTATTCGAGGCTGTTTTTTTATAGGACTTCTGAGTTTGTCAGAAAATATTTTGTTTAATTAATGTGAGGCCAACTTATTGACTAGAAGTGCTGATTATAGTTGATTAGAAGTGCATATGGGAATTCTTCGTCAAAATTGGCCCATTATGTTCGTCAACGGTTATCGCTCTGGCATGAGATGTCACTCATTTGTTATTACTGTTGTGCGAATCACATGCAGGTACAGGTTATCTCCAGTAGATCATTTGCTCATATACCTTATGATCTGTTGTGCTCTACGATTGAATGCCCACACCTGACTGTGGATAGGTCTGTTTTTATGTATTTTCAATGTTTTTGTATGGCCAGATTGCTATGCTTTCCTGTCTGCTGAAAAATGGATTTCCTGACCATTTCCAGTGAAAAGCAATTGTGTGAAGCAATTTTATCTTGGGTTTCCGCAAGTAGGCAACCCTGTGAACAATCAGTTTTAAACTCAGCGGATAACCAATTCTCCCTTCTTAGCAAGGTATACCTTTATGCAACATGAGTTGTGGCATCAAAGCTTGCTGCCACATTGGCATATTTATTGACTATGCACACACATTTGTAGTACAATTTGGTTGCAGATGTCTGGCCATGTTCATTGACGTATATAATTTTCTTTTGCAGATTAGGGTATGCCTTTTACCTTTAGGATTTGCAGCAGGTATGCCTCCTTCGTTTGGAGCACTTGTTTTATGCAATTTCATATTTATCTTTCTCTATATTACAATCCCCACACTTCTCTTTCATGCATTATGTTCTGACTCTTCAATCCTACTTTAGGTACAAAGAGAAACTGCTTTGAATTTGGGAACAATGCTGTATGTATGATTCTTAATCTGCTCAAGGACAGTTTGCAAACTCTACTGTATACAGTTACCGATGACAACTTGGATAGTTACCGCATTCGATTAACAGAATACTCCAAGGTTTTCCTCATACCCACTTCCGTGCATTATTGTTGCGGTGTTAAATTTGAAACATCTAGAAATCGTGGTCTTTAAACATGACTATTTTCCTCTTCTTGTTTCGCAAAATTATAATACTACCTTCCCAACTGAGTAACCATTCCAAACTGGGTACAACCTCTTCATAAATTTCCATCTTCGAATGACTGTTGTATATGTACTATCCATTATATGGCACTTTTGAAAAAGCTTTTGGTTGAATATAAATCTTAGAAGCTTCATGTGATTCGATATGACAGTTGGAATAATCTTGTGCTGCATTCTGAATTTTACTTTTGTCCTCCCTTGTCCGGAGATTATACAATACTTTTGAAAGATGAGGACTTCGTTTTGCAGAAAATAGTACTTTCGGGATGTCCCCAGTTAACTACCCAATTCCTATACATATCGACGCTCCCCACTGATCTGGATGCTGTATTTAAGAGAACTATAGTGAGCGATGTTAACGATGGAAGTTTGAACCATTACGATGGGCTGGTGAAGAAGGCTAAAATCTTGTCATTTAGAAATGTACGCATTGTGGATCTCTCCAAATGTCCAAATGTACATTTTGGTGCAGCAATTTTATGGATGAAGTTGGCATTTCCAGAATTGAGGACGTTCATAGCTTCCTATTGTTTACTCTTTCAGTTTGAAGATTTGCAGTATTTGTTACTGAGATGTCCATGGATTAATGAAATCGATTTGAGTATTGATACGAGCGTTATACTATCCAAGTACTCGATTATATCTTCTAGATCTGAAGTACGGCGTGACGTAAATCAAAATCTGTCTAGCTATTACATGCAAAGTGGATTATATGGGACCCCAGTAAAGCCAGCTTTCTCAAATATATCAAAATTGATACTGGAAGGCCGAAATGATATTACTGGTATGGAAAACGTTCTGTCATTTAAAAGTATGCATATTTTATTTGCGACCCTGTAACTGGGTTTCTTCTTATTTTGTGTATCTTTGTGTACAGATATGAACTTGTTGGAGATATCCATGCTGAAAAGTTCTCTATGTTATATAAACATTAAACATTGCACCCTGTTGACAGACGATGGTATATCTACACTACTGTTGAATTGTAGAAAAATTCACTCGATGGTTCTTTCTTATACATCGTTTGGAAATCACTCAATTCAAACGCTATGCTCCTCGGATCCTTCAGACAGCTTTCCTTACCATAAGGATGAACGTGCCCATGTTATGGCATTTAGGTTGCAAGAATTGCATCTGGAAGGCTGTGAAGGTAATTAAATATCATACTTTTTGATCCTTATCCAAGGTTCTGTCAAAACTGGGCAATAACTTAGCATGATTAATCTGGGTAATGTGAGTTCTTCTAATTGTAGGTATTAGTTGTGCTGCTATGTCCCAGCTAGTGAGTAATATGAATATTGTGAAGTCCTTATGCTTAAGGGAGACATCACTTGCAGATGGCGCTCTCTGCAACTTTGTTGGCTCTTCACTTGAGTATCTTGATATTTCGGAGACTGTGGTATGATTATTTGTTTGAATTATATTTTATGTTCAATGTACTTGCCATGCTATATATGTTAGACTCTTCTCCTGATTTTTTTTTGAAAGAATATCATTGTCCTAATATTGTAATCTTCAGTTATGAAAGAAACACTGTTTAGTTGATTGAACAAATATCAAGCTTGGAACTACAGATTAACAATATTACAGATTTTTCAAAAAAAAATAATCAAGAACACATAACAAACTATAGGCCCTTTGAACATATGATATCGATGATAAAAATTTCTGCTTTTATATTTGAATGAGAGGATCATAACGTGTCTTGCTCTGATGGCTGCAAAGGGTGAACTTTGAAAGTGCAGTGCCAGTTCATTATTAATCAGTTCTGTTATTGTTATGCCACAGCAGAACCATCACTGTGTTCATATTAATATCTAGTTCTTATGTTCTTTTTCCTGGCCACGAAAATTGCAGGTTTCAATGGTGTCATTAGCACCAGTTATACGAAGAAACTCTAATTTGAGCTGCTTGAAAACAGCTGGATGTCGTAACCTGCTGTTTGAACAGGGTGAGGTGCAATCCACGAGTGGTAACAAGTATGGCAGGTTTCTTCAGGAGATAACCAGTACTTGCTATTTGGAGGATGTCGAAATGGGCTGGGCATTTTGCCCTATTCGAATAGATGAGCTTATTCCTTCTTTTAGTAAAGTAAGGAGGATGACAGTTGGCCTTGGCACAACATTACCAGAGAATATTCTGCATGCTCTTCCTGAGATTTGCCCATTTCTCGAGTCTTTGGTTCTTAGGTTTCAGGTGTGTCCCTACTCTATACTACTAAATAATACTGTATATAGAACTAGCTGTGCCTTTCACTGTATAATTAATTATATGAGCTGCATCCAGGTAATCTCTGATGGGGTTGTAAGAAATCTATTGGAATCATCAAAGAATCTTCAGATGCTCTGCCTGCACTATTGTCTTGGCAGTTTAACTTCATTTTGCTTTCAAACAAAGGCACCGGCATTAAGAATATTACGGCTCCAGTGGGTTACTCCAAGGATCACAAATGATGATCTGACAATTCTTACACAGAATTGTAATTTAGTTGAACTCTCGCTGTCTGGTTGCAAACTCCTCGACTCCAGTAAGTTAACTTTCTAGTTCAATATGTGAATCCATTTGTAATTTTTTTATTCGAGTTTTTATTGATCAATAGGCTCTCAAGAGATAATCTCGTCTGGGTGGCCAAACTTGACATGCTTACACCTTGAGGTATGAACGAAGTAACTGTGAATATTACATGGCGCGTGTGGGTAAAATTATATTAACATTCGGGTATTTTACAGCTATAGGTTTTATTTGAAAATAAAACTGTGGATTCAGCGCTAATATCTTGATACCTAGTACAATTTGCTCTTAGTGGTATTGTAAAAAGCCCTCTTAGCTGAAATCATAAATATCATGTAAACCCCATCTCTCATGGACCTCATGTTTGTATAATGCACAGGAATGTGGTCAGATAACAGTTGATGGGGTTTCTTCTATACTAAATTGTAAAGCTTTGGAAGATGTCTTACTCAGGCACACGGTGAGTATGAGCAACTTATACACACGCCTCCGGACCCATGTTCAGTTCAGCCATACAGCCTAATCCGGCACAAGAAACAATAATTAACCTTCAAGGACGGACCATGCTGCAAACTAGCTTAAAAAGTAGTTCAAACTCTAAAAGTCCCTTGAACTACTAAAACGTCTTATATTCAGGAACGAAGTAGTAGTTTTTTTATCTGAATGAAATTGATATCTGCAGGGTAGAGGTATCGGAAAAACCATTATAACAGATGCTATCAGAGAGGTACCATCCATCCATCTTCCCTAACCTACAACACGTTCATCCTTTTCAGTTTTCACCATTGCAACCCATTAATTTTCATCCCCCACTTTACAGCTACCGCTTCTAAGGAAACTGGCGCTGGATCTGTGCGATGCCTCCGAGGGAGGCTACGACACCCCGAGGGTGAGCACTACTATGCCCCAAAAGATTTCCCGAAGCAAGCGACTCAGGTTAGATTCATAGAGGTTCTATCTGCTGACACGTTTTGCCGCCGTTGTTTTTCGAAGGACCCAGAGGGGAAGATGATGCGGAGCGTGAGGCTGAGCAGGTGCAAGAAGTCGGTGGCGGGTTCGTGCTTTGGGCCCCGCAGAGAGGCATCCTCCTTGAGCTCGAAGCCGGTGCACAGGGAGACCATCGTGCTGGAGTGGAGCAGCAGGCAGCTGTGGACCACCGTAGTGGAAGAAAGACTGTAATGTAACGGAATGTCCTCTGTTTTTTCAGAGAAAGGGTGTGATACGTTGGAGCAACAGTTTACTTTCGTGTGCGCGTTTGTAGAGAAACTACAAGTAGATAGGTGTTCTAAAAACCAAGTTGCTGCTGCAATGAAGTTCCCTTTGTCATCCCGGGCAACAGCACCTGTGGCTCCATCTAAAGACTCCGAATGAAAGGAAGCATCGAAATTGATCTTGATTGTCCTCCGGATGGGTCGTTACCAGAAAAGTTCATTCTTTCGGACAGGAAGTTTTTGATTCGAGGCTCTAGTAAAATTAGTTGCTAGGACCTTGGATAGTTTCTCCTCTAACAATCTGCCTTCGTTGCCACCATATGTACCAAGCCGCAACAGCAACAAGTTCAGGTATTGGCGCAGTTCCCCCGTGCGTGGCTGTAACTTTGTCGAGATTTCTACGGTGATAGAGCCTGACCTGTCCTGAGATATGGCTTCCTGTATGACACTCAAGAGCCCCAGTTCAGACCACACTTCCTTTGCTCGCCGGCAGGAGAAGAGACAATGCTGAATGTCCTCAAAACCAACAAAGCAAATTGGACATTGCGGTGTGCAAGGGATATGCCGGGCAGCAAGAATTTCACGGATATCTTTACCTAGACGCATGTTAGCTAAGCTTTACCTGAAATATCGTCCTGTAGACGACAACCATGCATTTCCTATGGATAAAAAAAAGGAAAACAGGTGTACGAATGTACTGTGCTGGTGAAACTTAATGAATGTAGATATATCGTTGGGGGCTGAAATATGTCATACAGAGCTGGTTTGCCCGAGTGGTTAAGGGGGAAGACTTAAGATCTTCTGCAGTCAAGCTGCGCGTGGGTTCGAACCCCACAGCCAGCACTCTGATTCTTGTTTTTTTTTGTATATTATTTTTTCATGTATATATTTCAAATTAAAAGAAGACTTTCTCTGCTGTATACAAACAGTTCTCACAAAAATATGAATCGTCCTCATTTGGCGTACAAACAGCTCCATTAGTTGATGTTTCTTTCAAAGCCCAAGCAATCTAACCAGTAGTACCTTTTGTGCTAGTGTCCAAGACCAACAGGTTCAAGATGAAGAACCACATACGTACTGAGAATACATGTATATTGCACACAAGTATGCGGAAATTGTGCTTGGCTCCCCACCTCCATGTAGGCCGGTTTTCGAAAATTTCAAAAATCTGATTTTTAAGTTTCAAAATTTCTGAAAAAATACGCACGTACCTATGAATGTACTACTTGTCTGTAAAGTTTCATGGTGAAACACATTTTCATGTGGGCTACAGAAAAATAACAAAGTCATGTGTTTCTAGCACACGTAATCTTCACTATAAAAGTACATGATGTTTTTTCTACAGCTCGCACCAAAACCTATTTTATAATAAAATTATATAAACATGTAGTTTACATCCTCAAGTACCTTTGTATTTGTTATCAGATTGTTTTGAAATTTAAAGTTGACTTTTGATTATTATTATTTTTAAAATTCTGGCCTCCATGTTGCCCGGGAGCGAAAAATCCTCTCTCACAAGCATGCGTGTTTCAGGCTTTTAGCAGTTGTACATAATTTTTCTCTGACCGAAACAATACTCAAGGAGATATGTGAAGGTCACGGCTAGAGCCTAGAGACATCTATCTAGCCAGACCTGCACCCGAATGAACCGTCGCTGCCAACACCACCGGAAACACAAGGCCGCCGGCGGGATCAGGAGTCGAAGAGAAGGATTTTATGGTTACCCTAACTCCTATTCGTCTCCGAATCAAAGTCGTCGCTGAGGACTGAACCGAGCTCTCAATACCAATTGTCAGGTTCTAACTATTGGCAAACAAATTCAGAAAAACAGTAAAACTTAGAGATTTTGGAGGTCGATGGCAAGAGAATTATGACACTTTTAGATACATTTAAGGGCATCTATCGTTTCCTCAATATAAGTAGAATGAGCTTGAAGGCTCTAGATCCGTGGCTTTATAGTTTTTGATTCTGAACTAAATATATCATTTTTGTTCCATTGAGCTTTCTTGCCTGGTGACTAAGGATTTTCACACTTGTTATGTCTAGGCTGTGCAAGGCAGGAGCTCTGCCGATTTCATTAAGATAAAAAATAATACAAAATGACCCAGTTTATGAGGAAACTAGGCCAAAAACCACAATGCCCAGGAAAAAGTTTGAGCAAAATCCAAAGAATAGACTACCCCAAAACAGAAGAAAAAAAGACACTAGAGCTGGGGATGTGGACTAGAAGACGTTGTTGGAAATCCAACAACGGCATTGTGGTGCTCCACAGTCATTAGATGATAGATCGACATGGCCTGCGTTGTCAGTCCTTGCAAAGTGGTATGGGAGAATGATAAAAGTTGGATGGAAGATGGACGGCGGCGGTGACTTCGCTCCAACGCAAATGCAATTTGAATTCACCTAAACATTGATCAGGTGTTGTATTCTTCAGGGAAATAGAATGGTCTGACATGTGAATGGAGGGGATTGGTGAATCGATCTGAGATGAGTGTTGCGACTTGACTAAGTATTGAAGATTGACCCATGTTCGATTACTTAAGCTGACCCCGGTCTGCCCGTCGCAGGCTTCTTTTCCTCTTTAAAATCGAGAATCGACAGAGGAATTGATTACGGATCAATATCCTTAATCTTCTCTTGATACCAATGTAGGAAAATAAAGTTTGTAGTCTATTCCCTATTCATCTGCACAAAATATGTCATCCACAATTCGTATATCCAAGGCTAGGAATAAGACCTTCTTATACTGCATTTCTAAAGAGTTTGCATTTCGAATAGTTAAAATTCCTAGTCTTTCAAACTAGTTTCCAGATAGAGTTCAGATCAAAGGACCAACCACAATATAATTTGTTAATTTATAGACTCTACCAGTTGAGTACCCGAAGCACGCGCTTGTGAGCAACATGCCATAATAGAGTGTAAAATCCTTTAAAAATTTATATCAACACAAGGGTTATAATCTAATTATACGATCTAGTATTCCATTGGTAATCAACCAACTTCCTTAAGCATGCAAAGGCTCAAGTACATTCGAGCAAGCAAGCAATAATCCTACACCTACGGCTTATTACAGGACTGTTACAGGGAGAGAGAAGTTCCCTTGCTTAATAATCTCTCTCCCCCCACCCCCATCCCCTGAATTTAAGGGCGGGGCTCACCCCTTAATCAATCATAAGCCTCTGAATCTTTCTTCCCGTAATATCCGTAAAATCGCCCGTAGATATAGCATTACTCATAATTCCATGCCAAACAAGTGCATTTCCACACACAAACACATGTATAATTCCATAATGAGATATTCCCAGTATACTCTCTCCGTCCAAAGTTGTACTAAAGTTGAGACACTTATTTTTGGACGGAGTGAGTAGCAAGCAATTTGAATATAGTTGTAGGACACATAATCCCAATCGATATTAACCCGAGTCGATAGTTGAAATCGTCAACAAATTGACAAGAACATCATGGACGCGTTTGGTTGCCCGCATTAGGTCCAGCCAGGCCCGCGCGGGAAGAAATCGGCCCGTTTGGTTGCCTGGGCTGCATCTAAAACCTGGCCCGCACGAACCTCAAAGCAGGTCTGGGCCTGGCTCTGGAGGAACGGCCGAATCGGCCGTATTTGGCGAGCCAGGCTCGCTCGAGCCACGCGTGGCGAGCGCCTGCACGTGTGGGGAAGCGTGGGAGACGACGGGGCGTCTCATAACTCCCCTCGCTCCTTTCCGTCACCACCCTTGACAGTTCACATGCACTCTCCCCCCCCCCTCGCCGCCCGTTCGGTTTCTCCGATGGCAGAGCCGCCGTCTCGCCGTGCCACACCCACCGCAGTCATCGCCGGCAGCAATCGCATCCAGGAGAGGTGGATTGCCGGCCTAGCCTCCTCCGGACGGGATCTCGCGGCCGCAATCCATGCTCCCTCCCCCTTCTGCACCATGCCGCCGCCCCGGGCCAATGCAGCGCCGCCGCCGGTCGCTCCGACTCCGCCACCAGAGCCGGAGCTCCTCTTCTTGGGCTCAATGCCGGCGGGGATTCAATACCCGCCGGCTCCGTCATTCGCCGGCCCCTCTTATGGGGGTATTTTTACCCCCATTCGAGGGTTTTCTTCCCTGCGTCTGGTGCAAGGGGAGGGGAGCTCAAGCACACCGGGCTCGTCGTCCAGCCAGCACGTGACGAGGTCCACGGCACCGGCCCTCGGAACGGCCGATTCTTCTTTCCTTGGCGGCGGCACTCCTCTTCCCGCCGGGGTTTTCTCCACGGCCGGCGTACGCTCCACCGGCACCCCCCACGGTAAGCTTCTCTAATCTCCCCCTTGCTTCGTAGTTAGGGTTCGTAGGGTAGATTAGATTGTGGACACTAGATTGGATCCGATTGGATCCGAATCCACTGTTTTGGGGATGATTCTCAGTGTGCATGTCTACTTAGTTCACTACACATGATTAGTTCATCTCCACTATTAGTCCACATGATAGCATACACTCCACTGTTCTTGCTCCTATTAATTTACTCCAAGTGCTACATTGTTGATGCCGCTGTTCTTGCTGTGTTACCACTGTTGTTGTGTATATTAGTGATGTTCTTGCTGTTGTTAGTTCAATCCAAGTGCAACATTGTTGATGCTGCTGTTCTTGCTGTGTTACCACTGTTGTTGTATATGTTTAGTGATGTTCTTGCTGTTGTTAGGCTACGTGATTGCACTTTTGCATGTGCATGGTAGTAGGACATGCCAAAAATAGTAGTTCCACATACATGATCAGAGTAGGACAATGCATGAGCATGTGCATTTGGCATCATATGATATCACCGATCATTGCTTGCTCTGATCATTGCTAGCACTGAGCAGTGTTAGCTTTGATCATTACTAGCTCTGATCACTGTTAGCACTGATCAGTGTTAACTTTGATCAGTAAGTACTGATGATTGCTAGCTCTGATCATTGGCATTTGCACTGCCAATGATCATCTCTCATTGTTGCTAATTGTTGTCCACCTTGCTGACAAGATAATCAAGACGGAGTGGGACAGAGCCGGTGGAGGAGAGCAGGTCATCGTCGGCGCAGAGGGTGCGGAGGACCTCATCCCCACGAACCGGTGGCTGAAGAGGGCGGTGGTTCCTGGCAGGGTGGAGTACATGAGCATGCCGCTCGGCACTGGCAGGACGCCAAGGACCGGCCACGAGGAGGGTGCACGGGAACCTATCAGGTTCTACGTGCATATCCATGACCAGGAGGACATCGCCATGCTCGTCATCCCGCCTGCCTTCAGGCCGGTGATGAAGCAATGGCTGGTCAGCGGCCCTCCTCGTGTCGTAAACCTCTCTGCCAACAAGTGGTGCGAGTTCTGGGTCCAGGTGCAGATGTTCAAGGGCCACATGGTGCTCGGGCGCGGCTGGGAGCACTTCTGCCGCTGGCACAAGATCGTCCCCGGCCACCTCCTAGTCTTCAGGCTCTCCGGGCTGGGGCTGAGGGTGCAGATCTTCAACGCCAACACCTCGAACATCTGCAGGGTCCGGTGCTCAAAGCACAGCTGCGTCGGCGACATCAATGAAGCCTACTAGTTTGTCTGTCTAGTTTGAACTGAAGTAGTTTAGATGTGAACTTGAACGTCTCTTTTGCTATGAACTTATCGATATTTTGGCCAGGGAGCAGCACCCTGGGGTCCAGCAGGGGCATGCGATGCCCTGCTGTTTTAAACTTATGCCTAGTACTACTTGTTCTTGCTTAGTTCTTCCTGCTCTTCCTGCTGTTTTTGCTTTGTTCTTGCTGTTACTGTGCTGCTGTTGATCATAGTGTGTTGTGTGCTGCAAAATGGGTGGTAAGTCCACCACATTTGAAAGGGGTGAGCAGATCAAGTACTTGCACACAACCAAACAGGTGTGATTTGCATCTGCTCACCCCTAAAGCACAAACACGGGCAACCAAACAACTTGCACCCATCTGGGTCTTGATGCAATGCAGGCAACCAATCAATATGCAAATGTTGGTTTTTTGTCTGCATATGCTCAACCAGACCCAACTGGGACAAGCATGTAAAGTGCCCAAAAATGGTGCAGGCAACCAAACGCGTCCTATGTTTCCCCGTCTGTGCCATCTCCTCTTCCCCAAGTTTTCACCTACTCCTGAGTCCTGATCCCCTTTCTTTTCGTGATCCCTGATCTAGGGTCGTATGACAATCACGTAATGGAGAAGCACACGTGATGTTTTCTAGTACGAGCTTTTCTTCTCCTATTCTTTGACACCCTCCAAATAAAGCAGGGAGAAACACATGGACAGAAATGCTCTCAATTCCCATTCTCCTCTGGCCTCGAACAGATCTCTAATTGTGAGTAAACAGCACTCTACCCTCTTCAATTCAATCTTGTTTGGTTGAGTTCTTTCAGCAGATCAATCAAATGTGAGCTTCCTCTTTCATTCAGCGATCTTTCGAGCGAGCATTTTTTGTTAGGATGTTTGGTTGAGTTATTTGGTCAGATCGATCAAATGTTGTGTACCTTGAAGCTCCGGAGCCTCGTCTTCCTTTGGCGATCTTTCATGCTAGCACTGGTCTCCTTCATCTCCCATTTCATCTGGTAATCCATGCAACCGAACAACTGTCAATCGCCATACACCCAAAATCCCCAATAAACAAATACATACATACACAAGAATTATCTTTGTTATCGATCGGGGACCCGGAGAGTTACTCCTTCTTGTCATGCATCTTCATTACGGTTCACGATGGGATCGGTGGACTACTACGAGATCCTGAATGTCGACCGGAGCGCGACCGACGACGACCTCCGCAGGGCCTACCGGCGGCTGGCCATGCGGTGGCACCCGGACAAGAACCCCACCGGCGACAAGGACTCCGAGGCCAAGTTCAAGGACATCACCCAAGCCTACAACGTACGCTTTCATCCATGCATTCTGAACAATGGATGGAATCTGCGTGTGATGCTTGATCGTTTTGCTTTGCGTGATCAGGTTCTCAGCGACGCCAGTAAGAGGGCAGTGTACGACCAGTACGGGGAGGAGGGGCTCAAGGGCCCGCTACAGCAGCCCGCCGACGACATCTTCGCCGAGTTCTTCGGAAGCACGCCCTTCACGTACTGCAATAACGTGCGCGGCAGACAGCGGACGGCGTGGGACGGCGGCGGCCTGGGCCGGACTTACGGCGCCGGAGATCAGGGCATCGGGGCGCCACCGCCGCCGGTGGAGACCAAACTGGCGTGCACGCTGGAGGAGCTCTACACGGGCGTCACCAAAAATATGAAGATCTCCAGGAATGTCGTCGACTCCAGCGGGTAAATACACAAGATGTTCTGTTTGGATGCTGATCGAATTAGTTTTGTCTAAATTTTTGGATTTCGCTACAAATCAAACGTTAGATTTTTTTACCATGGAAAATCGAACGTTTTTGGTACAAATTACGTTGTGGGAGGGTGGCAAATTCTTCAGGGACACATGGCAATTTCTGGCAAACAAGGATTTGCTGAAAAAATGCTGTGTTCGCTTGAGAAAATTTTCATGCTCCGCACAACATAAATTTTCATTAGAAAAAAACATTCGATTTGCCACGCTTAAAAACATGACGTCCGATTTTTGAACATTATCGAAATTTTATGGTACACGTCTCATAGGAGGATGAAGATGGAGTCCGAGGTTCTATCGATCGAGGTGAAGCCGGGGTGGAAGAAAGGCACGAAGATCACGTTCCCTGGCAAGGGCAACCAACAGTGGAACCAGCTCCCCACTGACTTGGTGTTCGCCATCGACGAAAGACCACACCACATGTACCGCCGCGACGGGAACAACCTGGTCACGGATGTCCGCCTCACCCTCGCGGAGGCCCTGGGCACGGTGATCGTGCTCCCCACCCTCGACGGCCGAGAGTTGGCGGTGGACGTGGGCGGCGGCCAGGAGGAGGAAGCCCCCATGGTTCACCCCGGCTACGAGCTCGTGGTGCCGATGGAGGGCATGCCCATCGCCCGCGAGCCTGGCCGCCGGGGAAGCCTCACAATTCGGTTCGATGTCATGTTCCCGGACCGGCTCAAGCGCGATGCACGCCTGCAAATCAAGCGAATCCTGGAGGCCAACGCCGCATGAAGCCCAGACGTCCAAGACATCATACATGTATGTTTTTTTCTTATGAAAACCTTTAATGGCAGATTGTATTATGTTTGTAAATAGAGCTACATCACCCGCAACAGTGGTGGATCTAGCCCAATTTATTAGGGTGGGCCAATAGTGACTTTGGCTGGGTTTTTTCTACTTATTTATTTTCTTCATAGCTATATGGGCTCGGCCAAAATCTTAGTGTGGGGCCCACCCCGGTCCCATGCACCGTGGGCCCCACCCTACACCCTATTGCATCGGGTTCGGCTCAGGTGCAGGGGTCACCGCACCTATTATTGTGCAGGCCCAATCAGTGGTTGCCACGTAAGCTTGTAGGGCCTGATAATTAAGTAATTGTTTTAATCCTTCGACTAATCCTTTTCCTGCGAGCAGACCATAACCAGGCATTGCGAGCACGCAAGGCAAGGTGTAGTAGCCCTCGCACACAGCGACGTCTCGGAGTCAGCCAAGCATGTCGCCTGCTCCATGGTGGTCGCCACACAGTCGTGGAAGGTGCCGGACATGAGAAGCTGCATGAGGATGTCTGCAGTGAACATTGGGCCATTATCACCGTGGAGCTTGCCGATGGGAGAAAGGTAGTACGGGCATCGGATGGGCATAGCCCAGCGAGGCGAGCGTCTGCACACGCTTGCGGGCCAAGACTTGCCGACACCGGTGAAGAAAACAACACCAGCAGCATCCGGCAGCCGCCGTGGACTTGGGCCGCGAACCGTGCATCCCTCGAGTGCACAAGACACAACCATCGGTTGCTCATCGATAGCACCTTCGGCTGCCGATGGAGGTTAGTTTGATGCATAGCATACAGAGATTAGCTGTTGCATGGACATGCCAATGGAAATTTGTTATTGCAGCAGGGAAGATAGAAGAAACGACAAAGAGATTAGAGAGAGTTCGGACGGAAAGAGATAAGTCAAAGGATTAATAAAATAATTTTTTAGTTATTTCGACCTATAAGCTTGCGTGGCAACCACTGATTGGGCCTGCACAATAATATGGTGCAGTGACCCCTGCACCTGAGCCGAACCCTATTGCATCTGCCCTGACCCGCAATTACATGAACAAGAAAAGATGATGGATCCATATTCCAGGTATAGTTTTGGGCATCCACCCTGACCCGCAATTACATGGACTTGCTAGAACATGGGCTGCTCTAACAATGATTAACGATTATCAGATCAAAATTGTGACATAAAAAAGAGCACTCTTTGTAAATCGCCGCAGTCGGTCCAATGGAGTTATAATCTTTTTGCATGATCTCAACGACCTCCATGCAGTCCGATTCGATTCTAGTGCAACCAATTTCGTTTAAGAATTAAGCCATTAAGGAGAGCACGAGCCTCAGCCATCGCGGCATCATCGATAAACTACTTCCCGCTGTGACAAAATGATTACGATCATCTATGATAATTGCGCACGTTCCTCCGGCACCAGTCATCATAGAAGGATGCGTCAACATTAAGTTGGTGTAGTCTTTCTTAGGCTTTTGCATCCATGCCGCACAATCCCCCAAAGATAGCTTCGTCTGAACTCTTGTGTAACTTGTGACCAAAGCCACAATCGCATGGGCAGTTCTAGCCAGAGATTGGATTGTTTCACCGTGAGTTACCTGGAGGCATTTCCACAAAATATACTAAATGATTGTAGCAATTATATCATTGTGAAATATCTCCGTCAAGAGAGGTGCTATAGTGGATTTGTCCAAAAGAAGTCTCTCTAAGATCGACAGTTCGTCATCACCGATAGCACAAGCACCTTGAATTATTTCAGCAATCCCAAGATTCATCCAGATATCCTTTACGTGCAAGCATTGGAACATAGCATGTTGAACACTCACCAGCCACTTGAAACCTATCGGTTCGCCAAAAGCATTTCTGAATAGATAAAGCTAGGTACCGGTGAATCATCCGCCACCCAAATACATCAAGATCCTCCCAATTAGAGGCTAATTCAACAAAGTATTCCATTGTATTGGGTATATCTTTTCTCTTACGATAACAATGTTAAATGACTAGACTCATGACGAAGAGGAGCTCACCCATGATGATATGTTGAAAACCATATTTAATCATTTTGAAATTTGTTTTCAATTTTTATAAAATCAATTATTTTCAGGACAATCGTATGAGTACATTCTAGAAAACAATATATTTGTGTGATGTGGCTACATTTAGGTATTTTTCGTAAAGATAAAAATCCAGAAAAATTCAAGTTTACTTTGGGAAGGATCGTGAAACCATGAGAGAAGACCGTTGGAGGGCCCCCATCATGCCCATGCGTGACTTGGTGGGTCCTCCTCATGGGTTGCGCAGAAGGACAACCAAGCCCACGAGACATCTCCCGTACCATCTTTCGGCCGAGGGTTTCGTCTCACCTACAAAATGGACCACTTATTTGTTTTGTGATATTTCAACACCACATGGCGAGCACCATCGCAAAAATAGAGGCCGGCAGATAAACATACCATGTCTCTGGAGGCATTGATACATGTATTTTTCATCATAACTCCAGGGGTCTTCCCCCACATTTCCCAATAAAGAATAAATCATCATAAAAAATAAAATTATCTTGCTAATTCAATTTATTGTTTAATCTTCCTACGCTCATTGCAACGTGTATGGACATGACACCGACGACACCCTGCGGATGGGCCGGGCCCAGTAAGGCGGTTTCGGTTTTCCTTTTTTCATGGTTTTGGGGATTTTATGGTTTCCGTTTTTCCTTTTTCTTTTTCTCTTTCTTTGTTTTTTATGTTTTCTTTTTTCTCTGTCTTTTTAAATTTTTTATTGTTATATGTTTCCTTGTTTTCGCTTTTTTCATTTTTTTGGGGGGGGGGGGGGGGGTTATGTATGTAGGAGATATGCCCTAGAGGCAATAATAAATGGTATTATTTATCCCCATGTTCATAATTATGTTTATGTTCCATGCTATAACTGATATGGTTCTCGAGTCTGCAATAACCACGAGGCTCGGAAGAAGACTCATATGCACGTGTGGAATAATAAACGTTAAAATGTATTCCTAGTCATGCCTCTAAGACTAGCTCAAGTGTTGCATGATGGTCCTGTTTTCCTGATCATGGGCATGTCTATGCCGGCAACTTTGAGGGCACAATGTTGGGAGAACACTTGTGTTGAATCGACCCGAATTGATGTTATGCTATGAGATACATTCGTCACAAGTTAATGGTTAATAACACAGAGAAAGTTAACGTTTGCATAATTCCTTAGACCATGAGAGCATCGAGTTTCTTCATGCTTGCTTCATGAACTTTGGGGTTTGTTAAACGTCATCCGTAAATGGGTGGCTATTACGGCGGCTTACGGGTTCATGGAAAAGTATGTCAAGTAACTTGATAGCTCAAGATTGGGATTTGCTCCTCCAACGATGGAGAGATATCTCTGGGCCCGCTCGGTGTTACGGTATCCACCATCGTCTGGCCAGACACATTGTGATTTGATCACAGGGATGCCGGAACACGGAAACGAGAAAAGGGAACAAAACCGGCAACGAGGTAACTGGCATAGTGGACAAGTTGTTGATCCACGGGGATGCCGATAAATCTCACCTCGGGTTTTGTAACATATCGCGAAGCAACAGGAATAGCACACGGCAACTGGAGGTTCACTCGAATATTTATTCGTGTGGGTATAGGGATCAATATGGGTGTCCACGGCTCCGATGTTGATCATTGATTGGAAAGAGTTCCGGTCATGTCTATACTTCACCGAACCTATAGGGTCACACGCTTAAGGGTCATCTATCTGCTGAATACTAGACAGGGAGTCTGAGAGAAAGTCACCGGAAAAGTTTCGGAGACACCGGAAAAGTTCCGGAGAGAGAGCACCGGAATAGTTTCGGTAAAACTGAAAAGTTGTTTCAGGGTATACCATTAAGTCAAATTGGTTTCAGCACATGCCTGAAAATTCTTGGAGGGTGCCAGAATTAGTCTGGGAACTTCTGGGATTTTTCGGAGAAAAAAACCGGAAATGTTCCGGAGCTGCCGGAACCGCTTTGTTTGCTTTTCGCAGATGAAAATCACTAATCCGGAATTATTTCGGAATGCGTCCAAAATCATTTGTGTGGGTACTGGAATTATTCTAAGACCCACAGAAATATTTTCGAATTTAACGGTCACGGAAAAATGTTTCCGTGAATAGTGAAAGTGCTTTTTGGGTGGCTTCTTGGAGAAGCCACCTTGAGGGCCTTTTGGTATTTTTCCCCTTGGCTTCTTGGAGAAGCCACCGTTGGGCTTGGCCTATAAATAGGGGTGGAGGGGGCTGCCTAAAGACACACTCTTTCTCAATATACACAAGCCATGCATGATCTGGCCTTCTTCTCTCCCTCCCCGCGAAATAGTTTCGTAGAGCCGAAAGGCTGTCTGGGTTCCGGTGGGAACTAGTTCTGGACGGCGAAGCCCTGCCGGATAGATGACACCATATGTGTGCAACCCCGTAGAGAGGTCGTAGGTTCAATCTTTTTGCCCGAGGGGCTGTTCGAGGGTCCTCCCGAAGGGCTGTCCGAGTTACTGTCCGAGTTTCGGGGGTCCTCCCGAAGGGCTGTCCGAGTGACCCGCCCGAACGAATGTCCAGAGGCCTCCCGAAGGGCTGTCCGAGGATCCGTCCGGTAGGACTATCCGAGGGACTGTCCAGAGGCCTCCCGAAGGGCTGTCTGAGGATCCATCCGGTGGGACTATCCGAGGGACTGTCCCGAGGCCTCCCGAAGGGCTGCCCGGATATCCGTCCGGTGAGCTGACGAGGGAGTACATCCTCGCGGTTGGGAGGTTGTAAAATCCTAGCTGCGGGGATCTGCACCACCGATCGTCATCGACTCTACTTCCGCTGCGCTACGAGTCGGTAACGAAAAGATCAAACCTTGTATGCAGTCTCCATAGTGGTCCTGGGCTGGTGCGTAGGTCAGAAATTTTTTGTTTTCTGCTGCGTTCCCCTACAGTGGCATCATGAGCCGTGCTATGCGTAGATGCAGGTTACGATCTAGAATACATAGAGATGTATGGGTGTTGCACAATATAATTTGTAGTAGATGAGTTCTGCTGCTGATAGTTATTTGTGCGTGTAGCAGATGAAATCTGTTACCTGATGTTCTTGTTGCTTCCCTGGAATTTGCATATTTCTGATCTTGATAACAGCATGGTGGAATTTCAAAGTTCTGGCAATCCGCGATCCTGATTGATCAACGAAGTGCTAACAGTTCATTGAATTCCACCATAGTTAGAGAGAAAGATGAAATTTCGCAGACAAAAGGGCAATGCAAATATGATCTGCACGGGGGTCATGCGTATGACGAAGTTCAGTATGGGGCTCGAGATTTTATTATCTCGTGTTTCATACACCCCGCAAAGTTAATCTAGCGACTTGAATAATCATACTTGATAATGAACGTTGGTAGCTGCGGTTTAAATCAAAACCTTAGAAGCCACGTAAAATGAAATTTTGTATGAACCGATTAGAGGCGTCTAACTTGGTTTTGCAGGATGTGCATGTGATGTGGTATAGCAGTGCTCATATTAATTCGATTATGTATGAGAAGACTATATGATGTAAATTAACATGACCTGCGTGTCATGATTCGGCATGATGGCTGGAGCCATATGATTGTCACTTAAATGACCTGCGTGTCAACCTTCTGTAATGCACTTATTTTATTAGCTATAGAGATAGCAATATTATCTAATGCATCGACAAGGTGAACACCGACGCGAATGCCGGAGACGAAGAAATACAAGACTTCTCCGTCAGAAAGGGCTATACCATGTCATGCTATTATGAATTGCCTGAGATGTTTATCCATTATGATGCACCCTTCTTGATTGCGCGGTAGTCGCTTTTATTAGGGTGATCTCTCACTTAAAATATCAAAGTAGTTAGTGTTCACCCAAGTGTAGCACCGTCTAAAATTCGTATCTTTTCGGGGTGCGCCATGTACACATGAGCACGAACGAATTGAGAGGAATGAGGCGGGTGAGGTCAGACCTCGCAGCAAGATCACTTGGTTGTCTTTGACGTTCAGCCAGGAGAGTCCTAAGCTCGGAACACGCACATCGAAAGATGAACAAGAATCACATAGAGATGTGATCGGCAAGTTAGCCTACCGATTGAAATTCGCGTCATCAATGATGAACCCGTCAATGACGTCGAATTGAAATACGGATCTTGTATCACTCGCAATCAATTTTGAGAGATATTGATTTGAGTGGGAGCGCACTGTAGAATTAACTTGCTTAATTCTCAGTGCAATTAATTATGGATTTTGTCTAAAGTGAAATTTGCATAATAGTTGTAGAATAATGGCTCGCGTTTCCACCTTCCCTGTTAAAATTGAATAAGTTGTTAAATATCTGGTAAAAACTTTACGGTTGGTAACGTAATGTGAGGATTGTCCTCAAAAGTGCCGAGAAGGACTTTGTCATATCGCATGCTTTTGGTATTCTTCCGCTAATGCTATGGATAATGTGACTCTCGTCCTTCGATCCAAAAGCTAGAATTCCGTTACGGTCAAGTACAATATATTTGTTTTCATGAGACCCGAACTTCAAAAGTTTGGGATAGCTATGTGATATTCATGGAATTGAAAATCATTTTCAGACACAAGCAAAGGCTAAAAGATATGCGATATCCAAAGCAATGTTTGTTTTACAAACTATTAGTAAAAGTGTTTACTATGCATTTGACTAATAACAGAGGGATCCAGTAGAACGCCGGTCATATGATGATGGTGAATAAAATAACAACTCAAGAGAAAGGAAATGTCCGAAGGGTGTTAGTATGACTTACATACCTAGGAAGTCCGGGGCTGACGCCACTCTTCAAGTTGGTGCTTCTTCTGAGAGTAGGAGAATTATTGGAAGTAAAACTGTTAGAAGCATAAAGGCAAAAAGAGAGAAGATTGGAATATCCAGCTCATGTATGAATGTCATACAAGCTATTAATGTATAGAAAGGCTGGTCAAAAGAAATAGTTCTTGCGAATTATGATTAAACATGTTAATCACTAATTTTTGGGTATTGTGAGTTGATCACAAAGATACCCGCTCGATTGCATTCTGCTGCGACTCGATGCAAGAACTACTACGGCCTAAAAGACTTGCCGGAGTGAGGTTCAGATACGCGCTGGGAATATAGTAAATGTTACTATACCTTCCATCGGTGTATTACCGTCTGTATTTATTTTCATAATTCATTTTAGGGTTTTACACACTCTAGCCCATTGCATAAGGTATCTTGCAAGAAGGTTGTTCATAAGAGAACTTTTGATGTTCGATGTTATGAATAACTTAAGGGCCATACTTTCATTATGAATGAGATGTATGTTATGAATATTGATAATAATACATTACCTCTGTATTTACTTTCATAATTCATTTTAGAGTTTTACACACTCTAGCCCATTGCATAATGTTTGTTGCAAGAGTGTTGTTCATGAAAGAACAATTGTTGTTCGGAATCATGAATAACATAAGGGCCATGCTTCCATCGTGGATGGGATGTATGTTATGAATATTGATGGTAATATGATACATCCATAACACTGACGCTAAATGTCGCAAGACTAAGAGAATACCACACATGTGTGGCACTGCATTTGGTCACATTGGAGAAACCCGCATGGAGAAATTTCATAATGATGGATTTTGAAGTCGTTTGATTATAAATCATCTGACACTTGCAACTTTCCTCTGAAAAGTGAAGTGACTGAAATACCGTTCATAGGCCATAAGGAACGAGCAACAAACTTATTGGTGATCATACATTTTGATGTGTAGTCCAATAAATGTTGTTGCTGGCAGTGGATTTATCCATCTTCAGAAATGACTCAAGTGGATATATGGATATTTACTTGATGAGACGTAAGTCTGGATCTTTTGAAATCATTCATAAGGTTTTCAATATGAAGTAGAAATTATTGTAACAAGAAAATTATGTTTCTGCAATTTGATTGCGGAAAGGAATATTTGAGTTACAAGCTTAGCGAATATCTGATGAGTTGTGAAAAAGGTTTCATAACTTACACCTCCCGGAACTCCACTGTGAGTGGTACGTCCGTGAAGATGTATTCAAACCATTTGTGACATGGTAAGATCAAAGATGACATAAATCAATTTGCCATTATCCCTTTTAAAGGTAATGCTTTAGAGACTGCGGCTTTTACACTGAAAAGAGCGTCATCTGGTCTGTTGAAATGACGCCATGGTATGGTACGCCCAACCATGCTTTGTCTTTTCTTAACATTTGGAATATGGGGCTTGTGTAAAATATTTACAAACCTATTCCAAATCAGACAAGTACTACTTTGTAGGTTATCCCAAGTAATTGGGAATTCCTCCACCACTATACCGAGGCAAAAAGGTTTGCCACCAAGAACGGTATGCTTTTAAAGAGAATGGTTCTTGCAAAAAGGTGAGTGGGAGAACAGTGCAACTCGACGAGATAACCGTATCTTCGTCATCAGATCAAAGGAAAGAAACCTTGGAAGTAATTCCAGAGTTTCCTACTGTGACTGATACGGAAGCCTCTACATGAGATGTATGGACTTCGGTCGAACTTGCAACAGAACCACGTAGGCAAAACTCGTGCAAACCTCTCAGGTGCGCAAGCGAGATATTGTTGTTAGACAACAGTATACCTACGATACACAAGGAAGCGTTGATGGGCCCTGACTCCGGAATTGGCTAAATGCCAATAGTTTCCATAAATGATTCAAGATTATATCTTGATAAACCCTTTGGAAGACTTAGAGTCTAACGAACATTAATGGAACTATAAACTGATGTGGATAAAATGTTTTATCCATAAAGCTCGACTTGTTGCAATAACAAGTTCAAGGAGTTGACTACGATGAGGTTGTCTCACCATAGCGATGCTTAAAGTCAGATCGGGTTAAACTAGCAATCAATACATATTTCAATCTTGAGATATGATACATGGATGCCAAATGGATTTCCATGTGATGGAAATGCAACCTAGGACTTGCATGTGGTATAGTCCAAGGTATTTTATCAATCCAGAGGATGCTAGTAAGTATGCAAACTTCAGAGTTCCAGCAATGGATAGAAGAGAGCAAAATGGAGTTGGAATCTTCGTTTTTGATGAAATAGTCAAAAGAGTTTGTTTTCATCAATGGATAACGACGATGCTTGTGGTTTCAAGAAAGTAAGTGGGAGCATAATAATATTTCTTAAAACCTTGTGTGCTTGACACATTGTTGATTGAAAATAATATAAATTTCTTGACACGAATTAGGACTTCATTGAAAATAGTTTTTTCGATGAAGTGCTTGGGCTAAATAGCCTTGATATTAGGCATATTTATCTACGAGATAGAATTGCCTAATAGGCTAAGCCAAAAATACATATTGACAAGATGCTAAAACAGTTTAGCATAAGAACGCCAAGGAGTGATTCTTGCCAAAGTCACATGGAAAGGGTTTTTGCAAGACTCGGTGTCCCAAAACACTGATGAGCAAAATACATGATGGAGATTCCACACACTTTCGTGCTTGGATTAATCATGTATTCCATGGTATGTAAAACAACCAGATATGTCCAGTACTCCTAAGGAGTTGCGAGTAAAGATACCAAAGTGATCAAAGTACTGATCATGGGACAACAGTGGAAAAATGTCATTAAGTACTAAAGTAGCACTGATGACATGTTTTCTCGCAAGCAGAGATTATGAAGTGCTCGTTGTAAGTAATTGCATCGATACAGTCTTCATCAATACTCCATGCGATTTTCGATTTAAGTTAAGGGTTTTTGTGTAATACACGATATGGTGGCACGGTGTTTGGAAATCGTTCCAAACAGGTTACTGTGGCGAATTCTATAACTAAGGCTAAGTATGTTGCCGCTTTCAAAGCGACATAGAAGATGTTGAATCGTACAGTTCGTTCATGAACTTAGTATGATTCCAAGATGGCTTTGGTCAATGGAACACTATTGAAGATAATTGCTCCATAGCTCAGTCTGAGGAATCAAGGTTTGACCAGTGATTCACATATATACGAAGCCAAGTCCACACAAAATATGAATTTTGTGAAAGCGTGAAAACGCGAGGACATGCAAAGATACTCACGGAACTGAAGTTGTCAGATCCGTTGGACATCAGGCTATACCACATGCGAAGCAATTTTACACCGGTATGCCATAGGTGTAATGTGCATTAGCATTGACTAGATTATTGACTCTAGTGCAAGTGGGAGTCTGTAGGAGATATGCCCTAGAGGAAATAATAAATGTTATTATTTATCCCCATGTCCATAATTATGTTTATGTTCCATGCTATAACTGCTATGGTTCTCGAGTCTGCAATAACCACGAGGCTCGGAGGAAGACTCATATGCACGTGTGGAATAATAAACGGTAAAATGTATTCCTAGTCATGCCTCTAAGACTAGCTCAAGTGTTGCATGATGGTCCTGTTTTCCTGATCATGGGCATGTCTATGCCGGCAACTTTGAGGGCACAATGTTGGGAGAACACTTGTGTTGAATCGACCCGAATTGATGTTATGCTATGAGATACATTCGTCACAAGTTAATGGTTAATAACACAGAGAAAGTTAACGTTTGCATAATTCCTTAGACCATGAGAGCATCGAGTTTCTTCATGCTTGCTTCATGAACTTTGGGGTTTGTTAAACGTCATCCGTAAATGGGTGGCTATTACGGCGGCTTACGGGTTCATGGAAAAGTATGTCAAGTAACTTGATAGCTCAAGGTTGGGATTTGCTCCTCCGACGATGGAGAGATATCTCTGGGCCCTCTCGGTGTTACGGTATCCACCATCGTCTAGCCAGACACATTGTGATTTGATCATAGGGATGCCGGAACACGGGAACGAGAAAAGGGAACAAAACCGGCAACGAGGTAACTGGCATAGTGGACAAGTTGTTGATCCACGGGGATGCCGATAAATCTCACCTCGGGTTTTGTAACATATCGCGAAGCAACAGGAATAGCACACGGCAACTAGAGGTTCACTCGAATATTTATTCGTGTGGGTATAGGGATCAATATAGGTGTCCACGGCTCCGATGTTGATCATTGATCGGAAAGAGTTCCGGTCATGTCTATACTTCACCGAACCTATAGGCTCACACGCTTAAGGGTCATCTATCTGCTGAATACTAGACAGGGAGTCTGAGAGAAAGTCAGACACCGGAAAAGTTCCGGAGAGAGAGCACCGGAATAGTTTCGGTAAAACTGAAAAGTTGTTTCAGGGTATACCATTAAGTCAAATTGGTTTCGGCACACGCCTGGAAATTCTTGGAGGGTGCCAGAATTGGTCTGGGAACTTCTGGGATTTTTCGGAGAAAAAAACCGGAAATGTTCCGGAGCTGCCGGAACCGCTTTGTTTGCTTTTCGCAGATGAAAATCACTAATCCGGGATTATTTCGGAACGCATCCAAAATCATTTGTGTGGGTACTGGAATTATTCTAAGACCCACAGAAATATTTTCGGATTTAACGGTCGCGGAAAAATGTTTCCCTGAATAGTGAAAGTGCTTTTTGGGTGGCTTCTCTTGAGGGCCTTTTGGTATTTTTCCCCTTGGCTTCTTGGAGAAGCCACCCTTGGGTTTGGCCTATAAATAGGGGTGGGGGGGCTGCCTAAAGACACACTCTTTCTCAACATACACAAGCCATGCATGATCTGGCCTTCTTCTCTCCTTCCCCGTGAAATAGTTTCGTAGAGCCGAAAGGCTGTCTGGGTTCTGGTGGGAACTAGTTCTGGACGGCGAAGCCCTGCCGGATAGATGATACCGTATGTGTACAACCCCGTAGAGAGGTCGTAGGTTCGATCTTTTTGCCCGAGGGGCTGTTCGAGGGTCCTCCCGAAGGGCTGTCCGAGTTACTGTCCGAGTTTCGGGGGTCCTCCCGAAGGGCTGTCCGAGTGACCCGCCTGAAGGACTGTCTAGAGGCCTCCCGAAGGGCTGTTCGAGGATCCGTCCGGTGGGACTATCCGAGGGACTGTCCAGAGGCCTCCCGAAGGGCTGTCCGAGGATCCGTCCGGTGGGACTATCCGAGGGACTGTCCCGAGGCCTCCCGAAGGGCTGCCCGGAGATCCGTCCGGTGAGTTGACGAGGGAGTACATCCTCGCGGTTGGGAGGTTGTAAAATCCTAGCTGCGGGGATCTGCACCACCGATCGTCATCGACTCTACTTCCGCTGCGATACGAGTCGGTAACGAAAAGATCAAACCTTGTATGCAGTCTCCATAGTGGTCCTGGGCTGGTGCATAGGTCGGAAATTTTTTGTTTTGTACTGCGTTCCCCTACAATGGAAACACATTTTGAAGAATACATGAACATCTTTTTAATACACATAAACCAGTAATGTAACACACATGAATAAATATTCTCAAATGCATGATTTTTTTTCCAAATATATTAACCATTTGTCGTATGCTGTTAATTTTTAAATACTACATAAACACATTTCAAATATGCAAACATTTTTTTTAGATATGTGAATTTTATTACGTTATGGTACGTAATTTTGCTACTATTTAAAATGATTCTTGTGCTATATTTTCCAAATTATTGAAGATATATGCTTTCAGATCATTTTTTATAGAAAATAAAATAAAAGTGTTAATGGGGTGGACAGTAGCTAGCCCATTGTTCTTGCATGGGAATCTTAGGACTGATGTGATCGTTGTAACATTTACGCGGAAGCTATGTCTCGCTTATTCAGAGTGTTAGCTCCGCCACCCCTCTGGCGCTAGGTGGGCGCCCACTCTAGTGGGCCAGCCCGTTTTGGAAGGTTCTATAGATCGGTATGGACCGATTTTACAACCTTCAATGCGTTTTTTTTTCATTCTCTGTCTTTCTGAATTTCTTTATATGTTTTGTTTGTTCTTTTCCTTTTTCCATTTTTCAAATACATCTCTAATTTTTTAAATACACATTATATAATTTTTGTATACACATGGAACAATTTTATGATACACTTTGAACATTTTTCAAATACATGATGAACATTTTTTTTGAAATACATGTTTTGAAAAAACAATTGAGTACATGTGAAACATTTTCCCAATAGACGTTGAATTTAAATGGTATGGTTTTTTTTTAAATCGTGTGAATTTTTTACACTGTATAATATTTTTTAAATGTCACAAACAGTTTTTAAAAATGTCAAGAACATATTTTTGAAGTTTGTGAACATTATTTTTAATGTCACGAACATTGTTTGAAAGGTACAGTTTTCTCGAAATTACGTGACCAATAATTAAATTGCATAAACTGTTTTCTAAAATTCCACGAACATTTTTTAAATGTCATGGACATTTTTTTGAATTGTATGAAACAATTATTTTAACTTACATATTTATTACATTGCATAATTTTTTTAAAATGCACCGACCATCTTGGTTGAATCACGTGACAATTTTTCAAATGTCACGAACATTGTTTTTGAATGGTACAAACACTATTTCTAAGATTGCATGAACAAAGTTTTTACAATGCGTTCACATTTTTCAAAATCACGGTGAGCGTTTTTAAATTTGTATGTAAATTAAGTTTTGAAATATTTCTATTTTTAATATTTCAAAAATATAAACTAAGGTAGAAAAGAAAAGAAAAAATAATAAAATTATAAGAGAAAAAACAATACATAACCTACGTACACCTGATGTGTGGCGATATGCACACACTAGGTCAGCCCATTTAGACGAGGTGCCGAGGCAATGCGTGCTTCCGTGTCGCTTAAGGCGAGACAAAGACACCCCCGTAACATTGATCATGCAATGGATCCCTCCACCTAGTGGGTCAGCTAAGATCAATGTTGATGGTGCTGTGGCGAGGAACAAATACAGGGGCGGTTAATGCATTTTGTAGAGATCAAAATGGAATATGTATGGGTGCTTCAGCAGTGGTATTCAAAGGCATTATGGATCCGCGAACTCTGGAGACGCTTGCTTGCCGTGAAGCATTCCCCCTCTCCGAAGATCTTTAGCTGAGACATGTCCGCATCTCATCAGATTGCGAGATGACGATAACTGAGAACAAGGAAGGTACATGTGGAACGAGTGGCTTGATAATTCGAGAGCTTCAAGAGTGTAGTGCTTTCTTTTAGGCTGTAGATTTATCCATGAAAGTAGAAACTCGAATTTTGAAGCTCACAACCTTGCTAAGTTTGCTACCTCTCCAGAATAGGCTCGCTATGTCCGGCTTGTTCATCCGTACGACCCCTTTATGCTCGTTGTAAACATTATACTCAATCTATAAAACTTATTAGCAGGTTGCTCTAAAAACATTGCATACTGCAGATAGCAAGCAATGAAGATATATGGGTTATAAAAAAAATTACTACATGAGATAGGGCTCCTAGCCTCCTACTTATAGCAGCTCAAAAAGAAAAAGAGGTTCAAACCAAAATAAATCAGATTGTTAAAACAGAAAAAAAAAATGGCAGTTACCACAAGATAGTTGTTTAACCACTTCGCAAAAAAAAAAGATAGTTGTTTAACCACTTCGCAAAAAAAAAAGATAGTTGTTTAACCGAATGACAAAGTCAGTTTAGATACTACGATCAAATCAATTCAAAATTGTCTAGTTATTATATCCTTTCCTTTTGAAGATAGGCAGGGAAGCAGTACGAAACGTAGGTAAGCAACTGGCCGACCCTGCGACCGATCGAATACGCGCATGCATGGATATGCACGACGGCGGCGCGGCGACGGAGCCAGACCGCGGCGGTACCTTCAGCCGCGGCGACCGCGTGGCGGTGGCCGGCATTGGCTCCGTGTTGGTGATCTTCGGCGTGGTCTTTGCGCTAGTAATGGCCTGCTGCGCCTATGAGGACGCGCCTACCAGAGGCTGTCAGTGCCAGCGAGCCCTCCCGATGGTCGTGACCGGCGGCGCGTTCGTGGTCCTCAGGTGCGTCTTCTAGGCATGCCTGGCCCTCTGCTTCTGCTGCTGTTGCTGGCGGTCCGGCTGCTTCGACAGGCGCCAGGACGGCATGCTCGATGTTATTTAGTTCATTAGTTAGAGCTTGTGTTGCATGAATTTGGTTACATAGTTATTGTGTATGTAACAGGTGATGACGAACTATATAGCTAGGGATCCCAATTATATATTGCACCAGTTCTGGAGGAACATGAGTTTACACCAAATGCTTGTATATGTATGCTATATCTGTAACTTGCGATGCCAGTCAATTTCGTGAAGCACTGAGCCGTCGACGGGACGAACTTAGAAGGAGCCATCGACGGGGATGACGTGACTGACAGCGGTCTCGATATCAGAGGAGAATCCGTGAAGGCAGTGGCAGAGCTTCATGGGACCAAACATGGGCCATCCCCCTGGTTTCGGCTCAAGCTCCGCCACTACGAGAGGGGTGCAGGGGCGGGGGGAGGTGGCTCACCTACGCCAAAGAAGAGTGGTGGGGGAGGGGAGGGGTATAGGGACGGTCAGGGCGGCAACAGGCTGAGGGAATAGGTGGCTCGTGATGCCGGCCATGAGTAGTAGGGAATGGCGGTTAGGCCGGTGGAGGGTGTGTCGATGGTGGCAGAGGGTGGGTCTACGGTGGTGAGGGCTGCTGGCAACATGAGACATGGTAAACCCAAAAAAATTACTCGGTAACTTGCAAATAGTATATCCCATATTTCTTTCCTACTTATAAAGGTTTGAGTTGGTGGTGAGTTCACTCACCCTCCTTGGGACGTGCTGTAAAAAAAATTCCAACGCTGGATTCGAACTTGTGATGTTGCATAGGAGCAACCTCACTAGTAGAAAACAGACCTTTCGTCCGCCCCTTTAGTCCCGGTTTGATTACGGCCCGGGACTAATGTGACCATTAGTCCCGGTTCCAACGACTAGGAGCGGTCAGGGGCACGGGCATCATTAGTCTCGGTTCGTTTTATACCTATAGTCCCGGTTTGTGATACAAACCGGGACTAAAGGGGTGGTGGCAGGCTGGTGTCAGGCTGGGGCCCCACGAGTCCATTTAGTCCCGGTTGGTTATACAAACCGGGACTAGAGGTGGACCTTTAGTCCCGATTTGTATAACCAACCAGGACTAAAGACGTCCCTATATAAACCCTTCGTCCAGCCAGAGCCCTTTCTCTCTGTTTTCCCCTTTCTCTCCTCTGTTCTTCCCCTTGCTCGAGCTCATCCTCCATTTTTGCCAAAGATTTGTCAAGATTTGAAGGCACCCCATCTATCCAAGTGTTCACAAAGGTTAGCAACTTTGTCCTTTCATCTCTCATTGCTAGATTAGCTCGTGCAAGGCTCTATAAGTATAGTGATTTGTGGGTTTTAGTTTGGGAGTAATTATGTGGGAGTTTATTTGATTTATATGCAATTTGAGCTCAAATTAACTTCTTAGTTTGCATATGTGTAGGTGTGATTTACTTAGTGCCTTCCCGTCCCCGTCCTAACCACCGTCGATCGGCCGCACCGTCCCGTCGCCGGCACCACCTTGGTGAGCCTCTTGTTCTTATCATTTTTATTAAAAAAAATCTTATTTGTATGATTTAGATAGTTACTTGTATAATTTTCTTACTTGTATGATTGTTTGTTATACATAGTGCCATGGTTTTGATATCCGTCCCCGTCGGCCCTCGTCCGGTTTATGATTCGGATGTGGTATATTCTCTTTTATAACTATTTGTTGCATTTCGTTTTTATGACAATTATGCCCATCAAGTTGACATAGATATTTTTATCTAGGAGGTATGTGAACCGAAAATTGCAACCGACCCTCTTGTCGAGAAGTTAAATTTAGTTGAAAAAGAAAACGAGTATTTGAAAGAAAAATTGAAAAGAATTGAAGAAGAGAAGATGAAATTGGAGTTGTATGTTGCCGATGTCGTCGATGATCACAAGATTAAGATGGATGCAATGCGCTGGAAGATTAGAAAGATTAGAAAATATGCCATTAATAAAGAGGCTTGGTATCTGTTGGGGAACGGAGCATGAATTTCAAAAAATTTCCTACGCTCACGCAAGATCTATCCATGGAGATGTATCGCTACGAGAGGGGAGAGTGTGTCTACGTACCCTCGTAGACCGTTAGCGGAAGCGTCTCACAACGCGGTTGATGTAGTCGAACAATCCTTCGAGCTCCACCGATCAAGTACCGAACGTATGGCACCTCCGAGTTCTACACACGTGCAGCTCGGTGACGTTCCTCGCCTTCTTGATCCAGCAAGACGTCGAGGTAGTAGATGAGTTCCGTCAGCACGACGGCGTGGCGACGGTGACGGTGAAGTGATTCCGGCAGGGCTTCGTCTAAGCTCTCCGAAAATATGACCGAGGTGGAAAACGGAGATCGGGGCACCGCACACGGCTATGGGACAATTGTGTAATTTGGGGTGCCCCCTTGCCCCCGTATATAAAGGATGAGAGGGAGGAGGCCGGCCCCCTAGGGGTGCGCCAAGTGTGGGGAGTCCTACTAGGACTCCTTAGTCCTAGTAGGATTCCACCTCCCATACGGAGTAGGAAAGAGGGAAGGGAGAGGGAAAGGAAAGAGGGGGCTGCGCCCCCTCCCCTAGTCCAATTCGGTTTGGGCAAGGGGGGGCGCGAGCCTCCTCACGTGGCCTGCCTCTCCTTTTCCCGTGTGGCCCAATAAGGCCCATTACTTCTCCCGGTGAATTCCCGTAACTCCCCGGTACTCCGAAAAATACCCGAATCACTCGGAACGTTTCCGACGTCCGAATATAGCCTTCCAATATATGAATCTTTACCTCTCGACCATTTCGAGACTCCTCGTCATGTCCGTGATCTCATCCGGGACTCCGAACAAACTTCGGCCACCAATCACATAACTCATATAATACTAAATCGTCATCGAACCTTAAGTGTGCGGACCCTACGGGTTCGGGAATGATGTATACATGACCGAGACGACTCTCCGGTCAATAACCAACAGCGGAACCTGGATGCTCATATTGGTTCCTACATATTCCACGAAGATCTTTATCGGTGAACCTCATATGTCAACATACGTTGTTCCCTTTGTCTGGCGGTATGTTACTTGCCCGAGATTCGATCGTCGGTATCCAATATCTAGTTCAATCTCGTTACCGGCAAGTCTCTTTACTCGTTCCGTAATACGTCATCTTGTAACTAACTCTTTAGTCACGGTGCTTGCAAGGCTTCTGTGATGCTGTATTACCGAGAGGGCCTAGAGATACCTCTCCGATAGTCGGAGTGACAAATTCCAATCTCGATCCATGCCAACTCAACAAACACTTTCGGAGATACCTGTAGTGCACCTTTATAATCACCCAGTTACGTTGTGACGTTTGATACACCCAAAGTATTCCTACGGTATCCGGGAGTTGCATGATCTCATGGTCAGAGGAACGTGTATTTGACATAGTGAAAGCAATAGCAATAAAGTGAACGATCATTTGCTATGCTAACGGTTGGGTCAAGTCCATCACATCATTCTCCTAATGATGTGATCCCATTATCAAATGACAACTCATGTCCATGGTCAGGAAATCTTGACCATCTTTTGATCAACGAGCTAGTCTAGTAGAGGCTTACTAGGGACACAGTATTTGTTTATCTATTCACACATGTATTTAGTTTCCAGTCAATACAATTCTAGCATGAATAATAAACTATTATCATGAACGGGGAAATATGATAATAACTAATTTATTATTGCCTCTAGGGCATATTTCCAACAGTATCATTATGCTGTTGGATCAATTATTACCTTAGTTGCGATTTTGATCGCATTTGTTGTTGCATTTAAATGCTTTAGCTAGATAGTTTTATGTTGTTTTATGAGAATAAGTGTGTATGAACTTGTATTAATTTGGTCTTTTCGGTGTTGTGTAGTGAAGATGAGTCGGCAATGGATGTACGATGACCGACGCTCTCCCCAATTCATTAATGGCATGCATAGTTTTCTGCGTGCGGCTGAGGCAAACAAGCGGAATGGTTTTATGTGTTGTCCATGTGGTGTCGGTAAGAATGATAGGAATTACTCTAGCTCAAAAGTCATTCACGTCTAGCTGTTTACGTCCGGTTTCATGTCCGGCTATAACTGTTGGACCAAGCACGGAGAAAGAGGGGTTCTAATGGAAGAGAATGAAGAAGAAGAGGATGATGACAACTATCCCGAGTTCCCTTAATACGATGGTACTACAATGGGGGAAGAGAATGAAGAAGAAGAAGCTGAACAAGAGGCATCAGATGAGCCCGCTGATGATCTTGGTCGGGCCAGTGCTGATGCAAAGAGAAACTGCGAAAGTGAAAAGGAGAAGTTGAAGTTGCAGCGGATGTTAGAGGATCACAAAAAATTGTTGTACCCAAATTGCGAAGATGATAAGAAAAAGCTGGGTACCACACTGGAATTGCTGCAATGGAAGGCAGAGAATGGTGTATCTGACAAGGGATTTGAAAAGTTACTGAAAATAATGAAGAAGATGCTTCCAAAGGACAATGAATTGCCCGACAGTACGTATGAAGCAAAGAAGGATGTCTGCCCTATAGGATTAGAGGTGCAGAAGATACATGCATGCCCTAATGACTGCATCCTCTACCGCGGTGAGGAGTACGAGAATTTGAATGCATGCCCGGTATGCGGTGCATTGCGCTATAAGATCAGCCGCGATGACCCTGGTGATGATGTTGAGGGCGAGCGCCCCAGGAAGAGGATTCCTGCCAAGGTGATGTGGTATGCTCCTATAATATCACGGTTGAAACGTTTGTTCCAAAACAAAGAGCATGCCAAGTTGTTGCGATGGCACAAAGAAGACCGTAAGAAAGACGGGAAGTTGAGAGTACCCGCTGATGGGTCGCAGTGGAGAAAAATCAAGAGAAAGTGGCCGGAGTTTGTAGGTGACGCAAGGAACTTATGGTTTGGTATAAGTGCAGAAGGCATTAATCCTTTTGGGGAGCAGAGCAGCAATCATAGCACCTGGCTTGTGACTCTATGTATCTATAACCTTCCTCCTTGGTTGTGCATGAAGCGGAAGTTCATTATGATGCCAGTGCTCATCCAAGGCCCTAAGCAACCCGGCAACGACATTGATGTGTACCTAAGGCCATTGGTTGAAGAACTTTTACAGCTGTGGGACATAAAAGGTGTACGTGTGTGGGATGAGCACAAACAGCAGGAATTTGACCTACGAGCGTTGCTGTTTGTAACCATCAATGATTGGCCTGCTCTTAGTAACCTTTCAGGACAGACAAACAAGGGATACCACGCATGCACGCACTATTTAGATGAGACCGAAAGTATATATTTGGATAAATGTAAGAAGAATGTGTACCTGGGACATCGTCGATTTCTTCCGATCAAGCATCTCTTAAGAAAGAAAGGCAAGCATTTCAAAGGTGAGGCAGATCACCGGAAGAAGCCTGACCACCGTACTGGTGATCATATACTTGATATGGTCAAGGATTTAAAAGTAATCTTTGGAAAGGGTCCTGGCGGACAATCTGTTCCGAATGACGCTGACGGACACGCACCCATGTGGAAGAAGAAATCTATATTTTGGGACCTACCCTATTGGAAAGACCTAGAGGTCCGCTCTGCAATCGACGTGATGCACGTGACGAAGAATCTTTGCGTGAACCTGCTAGGCTTCTTGGGCGTGTATGGGAAGACAAAAGATACACCGGAGGCACGGGAGGACCAGCAACGTATGCACGGAAAATACGGCATGCATCCAAAGCAGTATCAAGGTCCTACCAGCTACGCTCCTACCAAAGAAGAGAAGGAAATCTTCTTTGAATGCCTGCTCAGTATGAAGGTCCCGTCTGGCTTCTCGTCGAATATAAAGGGAATAATAAATATGGCAGAGAAAAAATTCCAAAACCTAAAGTCTCATGACTGCCACGTGATTATGACGCAATTGCTTCCGGTTGCATTGAGGGGGCTTCTACCGGACAACGTTCGATTAGCCATTGTGAAGCTATGTGCATTCCTCAATGCAATCTCTCAGAAGGTAATCGATCCAGAAATCCTACCAAGTTTACAGAATGATTTGGTACAATGTCTTGTCAGTTTTGAGTTGATGTTCCCACCATCCTTCTTCAATATCATGACGCACGTCCTAGTTCACCTAGTCAAAGAGATTGCCATTCTGGGTCGTGTATTTCTACACAATATGTTCCCCTTTGAGAGGTTCATGGGAGTCATAAAGAAATATGTTCATAACCGTGTTAGGCCAGAAGGAAGCATCTCCAAGGGCCATGAAACAGAGGAGGTCATTGAGTTTTGTGTTGACTTTATTCCTGACCTTAGGTGTTCCCGAATCGCGACATGAGGGCAGACTGGGTGGAAAAGGCACGCTAGGACAGGATTCAGTAATATGTATGGACGGGTATTCTTGGGCGCAAGCACACTACACAGTTCTACAAAATTCCACCTTGGTGGCTCCGTATATCGAGGAACACCTGGATAGTGTACGCTCCAAGAACCCGGAGCAGTATGAGCCCTGGATCAAATGTACACACATGGCGTCATTCGGCGGTTGGTTGCAAACACGTCTCATGCATGACGACACTGTTGGAGATGAGCTGTACTTGCTGGCCAAGTCACCATCTTCGACTATATCGACTTTCAAAGGGTACGAGATAAACGGAAATACATTTTACACGATCGCCCAAGATAAAAAGAGCACCAACCAAAACAGTGGTGTCCGCTTTGATGCAGCAAACACCAATAGGCCAAAGGACACATATTATGGTTACATAGAGGAGATATGGGAACTTGACTATGGACGTGATTTGAAGGTCCCTTTGTTTCGGTGCAAATGGGTCAATCTGACTAGAGGCGGGGTAAAGGAAGACCCGCGGTACGAAATGACAACAGTGGATCTCAACAATCTTGGGTACACAGATGAACCATTCGTCCTAGCCAATGATGTGGCGCAGGTTTTCTATGTGAAGGACATGTCTACCAAGCCGAGAAAAAGAAAAGATAAGGAAGCGAATACATCATACGATGAGCCAAAGTGCCACATAGTTCTTTCAGGGAAAAGAAACATCGTGGGAGTGGAGGACAAGACAGACATGTCAGAAGATTATGAAAAGTTTCATGAAATTGCTCCCTTCACAGTGAAGACTGACCCAAGCATCCTGTTAAATGATGAAGATTGTCCATGGTTACGGCGCAAAGGGACACACGCGAAGAAAAAGTTTTATACCCCAAGATCCCACTCTGGGATGTGACCGGCTTCACCGTCATCACTTTCTTCTCAAGTGAGTTTCTGGACTTATCTGGAAAGTCCCACTTCGGACAAACCAGAGAGAATCTTTGTAATAGTTAGGGTATATATGTGTTTTGGCATTTGAAACGCGAAGGAACTCTATTTTTCATGCATTTATTGATTTTTTTTGAGCTAAATGACCCTGAAATTGAAAAGCACTACAAATGAACTCTGAAAAGGTTGAAACTTGGCATGGTATCATCATTTCACCCACATAGCATGTGCTAAAAAGTTGAGAGGGTTACGGCAAAAACTGGATGCACTTCATGTACAAACTGGACAATCTCTTTCGAAGTATCAGGGTTTCGGACGAAAACTCATCTGTTACAAAGGCATTTTATTTTTATAAACTTATTTTAACTCCAGACTTTTTGTGCGTTAAATATGCACTATTCAAAGCCACGTCATCAATTTTCAACCCTTTCTGACTTCATTTGCTATTTTTCATGCATTTATTGATTTTTTTGGGCTAAATGACCCTGAAATTGAAAAGCACTACAAATGAACTTTGAAAAGGATGAAACTTGGCATGGTATCATCATTTCACCCACATAGCATGTGCTAAAAAGTTGAGAGGGTTACGGCAAAAACTAGATGCACTTCGTGTACAAACTGGACAATCTCTTTCGAAGTATCAGGGTTTCGGACGAAAACTCATCTGTTATAAATGCATTTCATTTTTCTTAAACTTATTTTAACTCCAGACTTTTTGTGCATTCAACATACACCATTCAAAGCCACATCATCAATTTTCAATCCTTTCTGACTTCATTCGCTATTTTTCATGCATTTAATGATTTTTTTGAGCTATAAAACTAAAAGAGCTAAACAGAATGTGTTTTTGATTAAAAGACCTATTTAAATTAACCTAAAAATTACCAAATTGAACATACTGGTAAAACACACTAATATTAAACAGTAGGAAAAAGAATCACTTAAAAATCTATTTTTAAAGTAAAGTTATTCACAAACTAGTGATTCACACAAATTTCAAAGAATTCAAATTTAAACTATTCAAATTTGAAAACTACTGGCACTAACAGAAAGTTTATAATTTTTGTGACCTAAACCAAAATGATTCACTCAAAAATCTAAATATTTGGCTGTAAGTAGAAACAAAAGAAAAAAAATAAAGCAAAAAACAAAAAAAACTGGAAAAGACCTTTAGGCCCGGTTGGAGCCACCAACCGGGACTAAAACATTTATGCAAAAAATAAAAAATGCCCGCATACTAGGCCACCACGGCCTGCATACGACTAGAAACCCAGCTATATGGGCCAGGATGCAGGCCCGCGGCGACAGTAGGCCCAACAGGGCAGAGGGGCAGGTTAATTAGGCATGTACGCCTGCTTTAGAGAGGAGCTCGAGTCGGCTATCGCAGCGGGGCTTATAAACAGGTGTGAGCACCTCTCGCTTGGCGAGGTGGGACTAAACTTCCACCACGTACGGCAACCAACCCTTTAGTCCCGGTTGGTGGCTCCAACCGGGACTAAAGGCCCCCCTTTAGTCCCGGTTGGAGGCTCCAACCGAGACTAAAGGCCTGGGCTTCCCGCCGCTCGGACTGGCGAAATTCACCTTTAGTCCTGGTTGGTGGTTCCAACCAGGACTAAAGGGGGGCCTTTAGTCCCGGTTGGAGCCACCAACCGGGACTAAAGGTTTGCGTATATATAGCGGCACTTACGATGTTTTCTCATTCTCTCCCGATGCCGATCCACACCAAGCACGACGCCGCCAGGCTGCGCCGGAGATCGCCGTCGCCTCCGAGACGTCCCCCCCCCTCCCGACGCCCTCTCCGCGCCCTGCCCCGATGCTGACCGCCGCCGCCGCTCCTCCGCGCGCGCCCCTCGCGATCTCGATCCTCCACAGCAGGCCGCCGCGGCCCGATCGAGCGCCGGTGCCGCTCCTCCCCGCCTCCGGCGTCCTCCTCCGTCTCCGGCGCCGCTCCTCCGTCTCCGGCGTCCTCCCCGCCTCCCTCCGCCCCGACGATCCCCGGCCGGTGAGCCGAGCTCGATCCCTCCCGGCCTACTAATAATTTTGTTCATAGTTTTTTTTTCATAGATTGTTTTTTTTCACTAGATGTTGTAGATCCTTAGTATATGTATGTATGTATACAATGTATGTAGATGAACGGTGGAATTTGCATAGATTTTTTTCTTCTGTTTTTTAGTTTTTTATTCTTTTAATGTTGTATCATGTATAGTATAGAAAAAAATTGCATAGAAAAAAGTCGACCATGTATTAAAAATATTTTAATGTTGTATCTTAAAAATATTGATCAAAAACATGTTAATATCTTATTTGGAAAATGTATAATATCTTAATGTTATATTTGCAAAAGTTTGTCATGTATTTGCAAAATCAAGTGAACAAAGAAGTACAAAAATCATAATCAAGCATTTAAAAAATGTTAAATTTGCATAGAAACATTTTTTGCGTCAACGATGCCCGGCCCGCATCCTCGTCGTCGACTCGGTGGCGACAACCTGCTTGAGAGGCGCCATGTTCGGGACTGGGCTCCGCCGGGCTGGCACTGGGAGGTGCTACCTTCCGGGGCGCCCAACTTGGTGAGGAACCGAGCTCCCATCGTCGACCCGGAGCTTCTTTGGTGACGGTCGCATGGGCCACTATCGGTGCGGAGGCAGCCGGCCCCCGAGGAGGTGGTACGTCGCCGTGTCAGGGAGGAGGACGAGCACGTCCGTCGCTACATGGTTGCGTTGGACGTCAGGTTCTCCAATACCTGACAGGTTCTTCAGGGATCTCACCCGAACTATGATCCCGTGATGGTTCCTTCTCTTTGGGTGTCCACCGCCCGCGCCTCAGGAACCGCGAGTCAACTGGATTATTCGATAGTATTCGATCTGTATTAGCTAGCTAGTGATGTTATATGATAATATTCGAGATGTATTAGTGATAATACTCGAGATGTATTCGAGATTATATTCGATAATATTCGATGATGCATTAACTGGATTATTCGAGATGTATTAGTGATAATATTTGAGATGTATTCGAGATTATATTCGATAATATTCGATGATGCATTAACTGGATTATTCGAGATGTATTAGTGATATTATTCGAGATGCATTCTAATTTGAATACTAAATTGTTTTATCTTTCTTCTGGATTAGTTAAGCTATGGACACTAGCGGCAGAGAAGACCATGATCAAGAGCATATCATGTTCGACATGATCCGAAACCCAGAGGGTGAACCTGAAGATGATGACTCACAATATCTGAACAATTCCGGTGAGGGAATATTTGAGGAAGAACCAACAGACGAAGGCCACACAAACAATGATGGCGAGGTATATATAAGGCCTCTGGTGATCATTACATGTATTAATTGATTTGTATGTATATATTAACGAATCTTTCTTTTTTTAGCCCTCCGGATCGAGCAAATCTTCTACAAGCAGGGCAGTACGAGGCCCGGCCAAAAAGTTGCAGGCTGGCATAAAGTACAACATCGATGAGATCAAACCAAATGGCGAACTGCTTGCTCCTAAAAAGAATGCGGACAAATTTCCTCGTTAGTGCTGAGTTATTGTCAGGGACCAAATCCCAATCTCCGTTCAAGAATGGAATAAGCCAAAGGGAGATCAAGGAGTTAGTTTTGTCGACGAAAGAGCAAAAGATCTGCTTTGGGAAACGCTCATGTCACATTTCACCCTACCAAAGCATTTAACAGATGCAGAACGGGAGAAAGTCAAGAAGAGTGCTCTTCAGAAGATGGCCATATAATTCCGCAACCACAAGAAAAGATTATGGGCCTACTACGTCGATTCAGGAAAGCAGACTCCAGAATTCACTGGAGCACTGGAGAAGGCAAAAGATCACTGGGACTTATTTGTGGAGTTCAAGGAATCGGAAGCAGCTAAGGAACGGTCGAGGATAAACAAGATCAATGCTGAGAAGAAACAGTTTCATCATGTTCTGGGGCCAGGTGGCTACAAGACTGGTCGGCCTAAGTGGGATGAATCTGAGGAGAAGAAGATTTCTGCAGGGGTCACTCCAAAAACATTGGGTTGGCCCGACAGGTGCAGGACTTGGTTTTATGCGCATGGGGGAAAGTTGGACCCACAGACAGGGGAGATTATGGTGCAGGCAAGTCTTAAAGAAGCCTCGGACGCTTTACTTCGTGCAATAGAAGCGGCTAGAACGGGGGCGTTTCAGCCCGAGAGAGAGAACGACGAGCTTACACGCGCCCTCGGGAATCCTGAACACCCGGGATGAACACGAGGCAAAGGCGTTGTTCCATGGGTTGAGGGGTTTGCGGACTGAAACGTCAGTTACAGAAGCCGTGCGAGAAAGAAGAAGCAGGAGGAAGACAAGAAGAAGCAGGATGCAGACCGGCTTCTACAGCTAGAAGCAAAGCACGTGGAGTTCGAACGCGCTTTCATGCAGCAGCAGCAGCAGATCGACACACTTAGCCTGGAAAGGGCGTCTCAGCGGCAGCAGCAAGCAGATCCAGCATTGGATAGCACCGTCCCATCTATGCCGAAAAGTAGCGTGGGTTCCACGGGGGTCCCGGCCGATGATGCACTGCTGGCTCGCTACCCCGTGGATGATATCCAAGAGATGACAAGTTGTGAGCTACACCTTCCACTGAAGAACATATCCATGAAGGTGGCGGGCGGCTATGCTTTACCAAATCCCCCTGAAGCAGCCTTCCACGGCAATCCGATTCCAGCTGGCTATGCTCGTGTCGGGGTGGATGAAGTTCTGTCGGCATATGACTCACTACAGCTTGACTTTCCTGGAGGTCAAGGGGAGCAGACACTGGGAGAAGCCAAACGTGGTATCATTGTATGGAGGAAGGATTGTATCGTCTTTCCAAACTCGACGCCAAGGGCACCGACTCCTCCTCCAAGTCAGCCGCGTCAGCCGACATCTCCTCCAAGTCCGCCGCGTCAGCCGACTCCTCCTCCAAGTCTGCCGCGTCCGCCGACTCCTCCTCCAAGTCTGCCGCGTCAGCCGACTCCTCCAAATCCGCTGCGTCAGCCGACTCCAGCCCACCCCGAGACGGAGCCCAGCGCGAGTTCGCAATATCGAACTCTGCAGCGTCAGCGGACTCCCAAGCGGAAGAGAGCACCAAACAAGAAACCCGAGCCTCCTGCCAAAAAGAAGTTAGCTTACGAGATGACTGAGGAGGAAAACAAACGGGTCGTGGATGCCCAAGTGAAGGCCCATTTTGCACCGAAACCGCCCCCGCCGCCGAAGGAGAAAATACCTGAGAAAGTCATACAACACTTTGTGGATCTTGCTAAACCGGCTGTGGAGAAAAGTGATTCAGACTATGAGCGCTTTATTAAGAAGTCATATCATGCACAAAAAGATAAGGAGTCGAGCCTTACAACAGGTAGTAATAAAAGCGGGAAAACTATTCCCCAGCTGGGAGAACAGGCAGTGCAATCGACCCCCCCCCCCCCCCCCGCTCAAGGTGAGTACCACCGATAAGCCGGTAATAACCGACGCTGCTAGACAGATGGCTAGAAGGTGTCACTGTTGAACAACTCCAAGGCATCGAGGATCTTCCCACGAATATTGATGAGAAGGATCTAGCATGGAAATACGTCCCCGGGAACCCTCTGGTCAGGCCTGAGGAGGTCGAGCTTCTACCAACGCAGATGCGCAGATTGCATGACTGGTACCTGAGAGAAGTAAATGCCGGGCGAGAGAGCCTCATGGTGAAAGTCAAGCCAGTTGCTATTGTCTGTAAGTGATTTCTTTCTGTAATTTAAGTCTCTAGCTCAGCTCGTTCATTGCCTGTAATTATCCTCACTATATTCTTTTGTGTGGTATTATGCAGATTGAAGATTTCTGAAATGAAAAGAGATGGAGTCTATGGCATTGGGCTCATTGACCCAAATACAATTTATGAACAAGTGTTAAAAAAAGAACCCAAAGACACAGAGGCCAACTTGCTAATGTTTTTGAAGGAACTAAATGCCAGACCAGAGATAGTATTTCCTTACAACTTCAAGTGAGTGTTACTGTCTTGTACTACAAATTCTATTTTGCTTACTCGATGTTAAGTGTAGTTGATGAGTTATGCATGCCCGCTTATACAAACGTGTGCGCAGTTTCCACTGGATCCTGCTAATCATTAGAGTTGATGAGGGAAAAGTTGAAGTACTGGACTCACTAACTAGAGACCCTAAAGAATACTACGACCTGAAGTTGATGCTCGACAGGTAATTTCAATCATTATCACACTATGTCGGCCTCTTTAATTCATTTCCTGATATCAAGTAATTAATAACTCCTTTATTCATTTTCTTTGCCGGGCAGGGTTTGGAAAACGTTCATCAAAGAGGTTGTCGGTCAATGGAAACCAAGCCTGAAATGGTGGCGACCAAGGGTAATTAAGTAGTACTAGCTAGCTAGCTACGTCCGCGCATCTCTTTAATTCTAGTTTCAATACCATTATCATGCTTGATTATTATCTGATTGAATTTTATTCTCGTAAAGTGCATCAACGAAAGGAGCATAGATGCAAGAAATCTTTGGGTACGTAAATACTATTCACAATTCTTTTTATTATTATCTAATATATATACACACAACTAATATATTCATATTGATCTCCTTCTTTAAAGATGAAAGAGATGCGTGATCAGCTCCTACCAACGGACCGCATACGAGCACTTCAAGAGGAAATGGCGGGATTTTTGCTTAAGCAGGTCATATCTCCCGACGGAGAATACCATTTCACCTAATTCCTGCATGTAATGATCTGCAAGTTGTAGGAGAAACTGTATATACCAAATTGTATATATATATATATGTGTATGCATGGTCGTACGAGAAATTCTATGATATATGATTGGTTCTACGAGAAATTCTATTATATATGCATAACGTGTACAATATGTCGTAGCGTAAAATATGTTTAAAATGAAAAAGAATTAAATGGAAAACACAAAATAAAAAGGAAAAATAAACAATAAACCCTAAACCCCTAAACCTTTAGTCCCGGTTGGTGTCACCAACCGGGACTAAAGGTCCTCCAGCCCCAACGCACAAGCGCAGCCACGTGGAGGGCCATTAGTCCCGGTTTGTGACCAACCGGGACTAAAGGTGGGGGGCCTTTAGTCCCGATTGGGCTGTCCCGGTTGGAAAACCGAAACTACAGGCCCTTCCCAACCGGGACTAAAGGCCCGTTTTCTACTAGTGCCTCCTCCTTTCCACGTGGGGCTTCCTCACCTCCTCCTTCAACCGAAATAAAAAGGACCCCGATAACGCCCAGACGTTTGGTCTGGGAGGTTCCCAGATCGAACGATTCGTTCGCTACGGGAGGAGCCATCGACCGAACGACCCTCGTTCGGGACGAGGTGCGGCCCAGCGCGAACGCCCTCCCCCCGGGCCACATGCCTTTTGCTAATAAATAAAAAACAAAAAATAAAGCCCAGTTTAAGCTCTGAGTAATAAAGCCTAGTTTTTCTGTGATTAATAAAGCCTGGTTTTTGCCATGCTATGAAAAAACATTGGCATGGTTCAAAAAAAGGAAAAATGGAATGAAAAACAAACAATATCATATTGAATAGTAAAAAAATGCCATGGTTCAAACAAAAAAAATGCCACAATGCACGGAAAATTGCCATGGTCATTTGCCATGCTATGAACAAACTTGGCATGGTTCAAGTTTTTGTTTTGAAAATGGCGCAAAAAAGAAAAAGTCATGGCAATTTGCAACTTTACATAGTAGCTTAAAAAATGTGTATTAAAATTTTTGAGGGTACTTTTAATGTATGCATGAAGACACAAACGAATGTGTACTAAAAAAATTCATTATGTAGAACACACACAAAAAAGTGTAAAAAATTGTCATCGATGCAAAGTAAATAATTAAAAGTGAAAATTGCCATGTTGCTTAAAGTAATTTACCGTGGTCCCATAAAAAAAGTGAAAAATTATCATGGATGCAAAGTAAAAAATGCAAGAAATTTAAAGTAAATTGCCATAGTCCCATAAAAGTTAAAATTCCATCAAAAATAAATTGCCACTAGCATTTTTTCTTAGATATATGTAATGGTTAAATATTGCCATGGCAATATAGGTAAAATTGCCATGTCAAAAAGGGTAACCTTGCCATGACAAAAATAAAAAGTAAATTTTCCATCTTTTACTTTTTGCCAATTAAAGGTTAGAAATTGTCGTGGCAATATAGGTAAATTTTCCATGTCTATATCGGAAAAATTGCCATGGCAAATAAAAAGTAAATTTTACCTCATTTCCTTTTTGCCATTTAAAGGTTAAACATTGCCATGGCAATATATGTAAATTTGCCATGTCAAATAAGGTAAAATTGCCATGGCAAAATAAAAAGTAATTTTTTCATAGAAAAAAAGAGGTTAAAAAGAATTTGCTAGTGCGTTACAGGTAAATTTTCCATGTCAATATAGGAGAAAATGCCATGGCAAATAAAAAATAAAAATTTCCCATCTTTTTTTGCCATTTAATAATTTGCCATGGGAATTTATAAAAAATAATAATTTTCCATGGAACTTATGCTTAAAAGAATTATTTGCCCATGGCAACTCTGACGGTGTTTTTCCTTATAATTTGGCACTTTGTCATCATAATTTGCCATGGCAAAAACATGGCGAAAAATAAATAAATTGCCAACAGCCAATCCCATGGCACTTTTTCAGAACACTAAAAAGAAGAAAATGAACAAAAATTGCCATGCTATGTAAAAGCATGGCAGAAGTAGCTCTGTAGATCATGGCAACTATGTCACATACAAAAAATCCATGCTATGTGAAGTATGATTTTTTTATGAATTGTTTAAAAAAATGCCATGGTCCATGTGATGTATTTGCCATGGTCAATGTAATATATTTGCCATGGTAAAGTGACATGGCAAAACAATTTCTGAAAAATGAATAGCAATTTTCCATGGTCTATGAAAAAACATGGCAAATTGTCATGGTCCATAGAGTAAATTTGCCATGGGAAAAAAGTATAAATTGCCATGAGCGATCAAAGTAAAATTTGCCATGTATGTTAAAGTAAAATTGCCATGTATTTAAAAGTAAAATTGCCATGGCAATTAAGGGTTAATTTTTGCCATGTCAAAAATAAAGCGAATTTTGACATGGCAAAAGTTGATATAAAAAATTGAATGGCAATGAAGGTAAATTTGCCATGGCAATAAAGTAAAATTTGACATGTTACAAAGGAAAAAAATTCCATGCTATTAAAAAATAAATTTGTTATTAAGATCAAATTGCCATGTCAAGAAGCATATTAAATTTGCCACGTTGTTTCTGAAAAAATTGTCATGGATTGTATAATAAATTTGCAATGTACGGGAGAGAAATGGCCATGTTCCATGTCAACACATTAAGGTTTATGTTACCATGAGTGTAGACTTTGTTTCATGTACATTTGCAAAAAGTGTGACAAAAAAACATTTTTACAAATATCAACTTTGAAAGAATATATTGCAATTTGGCACAAGGCAAAATGAGGGATTTTTTTCTATCAAATTTAAGTACCATTTAAGTAAGTTTGTCGTGATAGGGAAAAGAGAAATTTGCCATGGTACTTGAATTGAACTTGCCATGTCATAAAGTTAGTTTGCTATGTTAGAGGAAAGTAAAATAATATACAAATGCTTCTGTAGTAAAATTACCGTGGCACAGGGAGTAATTTTGCCATGATAATAAAAGAATGGAATAGAAATTGCCATGGTCTATGAATTAAATTTGCCATCACATTACAAATGAAATTGCCACGGTGAAGTGGAAAGGATGTCGAAAATAGAACTATCTAGCAAAAGAAGCACGAGGCATGGATTCTTTGTATCGGGGCCATACTAACATTAGCAGCAAACTTAAAGCCCGCGTTCAAACACACAGATGAAAAAGTTAAACAAAAAAAGAAGAGTGGACAAATTCACTACCAAAACTACAAAAAATGGGTAAGTGACACTACCAGCAAACCCAATCTTGCACTCAACACCTCGAGCATGTAGCAAAATGGAGTGATCAACGCCGCAAAACACTACGCATTTTTGTACACTAGATTGTTATTTCGTTAGGCTAGCAATGCAAATGGCGATTCTTTAACAGTGACATAGCGCACGGGGGATGACCGGGGGGTTCAACTGGTGTGTTTACCTGTCTCATGCGGTCGAACTGGGTGAAAATGGCGTTGAACACCCCCTAACCCCCTGCTCACGACACACAACCGATGACAAAAAAAAGTGATAGCTCCAAATGAGAACTGAACTTACTACACAAAAATTCAGTTATATATCAAGGCGGCAAAATGTTTGTTTGTTGTGTAAAATAGCATGGCAATTTTTTTATCTATGAGTTTGTTTGTTTTTATTTATCTAGACATTAGCGTGGCAATTTTGTACATGATACAATCTTTCAGTATGGCAAATTATAGGATGGTAGCATCCTCATTTTTTTTGTATGGCAACTTAGCCATGAGTATGCTTCAAAAAAGGTTTACTGAATTTAGATATGGAGAAAACCATCAACTTAGCTATGAAAAAACTGAAGCAGGTGACAGCCGCCGCTGCTGCTCATCCAAAACTCCTACTCCTGTGATGCAACTCCACTTGAAGGGCCATCGCATGCCAGCACGTGGGCTCACCGAGATTGAAGCCGCCGCCGCTGCTCATCCAAAACTGAAGCAGGGGCTCGGTGCGCGCCGATGCAACCCTTCCGCATTCTCACCGCCACACTCGCGTGACCCGGCAAGCGACGCCGCGCAGTGCCGGCCCTGGTGTATGGCGGGCGGGGCGACGGCCCAGGGCCCACGCATGGGGGGGGGCATGACATAGTATGTATATACAATATAGCCCATTAAAAATAGGCAAAAAAATTACAAAAAAAAAGAAGAAACGAGATGGCCCTGCCCGTCAACGATTGATTGCCCAGTTTACGGCTTCCTAGAATCGTTTTCCTTCGTCTTCTGGTCGCCTCGACGCCTCGTCTCCTGTCTCGAGTGCCCTAGTCGCTAGTCGGCTTGCCGCTTGCTCCTTGCAGAGTTGCAGTTGCCAGTTGCAGTCCGACGGCTCGGCGGCCGGCGCCGGCCATACGGCGTCGCTCGGCGCCTCGGCCGGCTTGTCGCCGCTGCGCGCGCCGGCGCCGCCCAGCATCTAGTCAGGCAGACAGCAGTACGAGTGGCCCCTGTAGGCCATCCATCCATCCAGCATCCGAACAGGCCCTGCCTGCATCCGAAGCCAGTGTTGAGCATCCGGCCTGCATCCATCCATCCATCAAAATTCAGAAGGAGTAATCAGCAGCAGAATTCAACACCAGTACGTAGTCCATCCATCCATCTTTATCTAGTAATTAGTATGTACATATTCGCTATTCAACTAGGGTTTCAATCATTCGATGTATAATTTCCTAATTCTTTGTATCCTCTTTTTCTTCATAATTTTAGGACATTAGCCTGCCATGTTGCCTAAGAAGAAGCAATTGTCGGGTGCTGAAAAAAGAAGAAAAAAGAAAGAAAGTGATCTGAAAATTCAACCACTGAAGGGTTCTTTGAATAGGCACTTTACATCTTCAAGCAAAAGCAATGTTGATGTGAATGAAGAAGAAGAACAAGGGCAAGAAAGTAATCCCGAGCATGAAAATTCAGATGCTGAGGTCAATGAAGATGGCGCAAGTACAGGGGAGCAAATAGATTTTGAAGTTGATGCTGACAGTACAATGGAGGAAAATTTGCAGCCTTCTGCTAATGATGAACATGAAGATTCCCTTTCGTTTATTTTTGATCCAAGAACATGGGAAATTCTTGACAATAGCAAAAGGGATATTTTAATTGAGAAGGGACCTATTAGAGAACCAGGTCTGGAGTTCGAGAAGGACAACATTGGTAGACACTTTTCATATGCTTTGTACTCCAGAAAATTAAGTAATGGTGAGTTTGTTGACAGGAAGTGGTTGGTTTACCATAAAGGTGCGAATAAAGTATATTGTTTTTGTTGCAAGTTGTTCAAATCAAAACAGAGCAAGTCTATGCTAGCATTTGATGGATTGAATGATTGGAAGCGTTTGAGTGTGCGACTCAAAGAACATGAGAACAGTGTTGAGCATTTAACAAACATGAATACATGGAATGAAGTTAGGTTGAGACTAAGCAAAAATAAGACAATTGATGATGATATGCAAAGGGAGATTGCAAAGGAGAAGGAGCGTTGGAGACAAGTATTGGTAAGAATAGTTTCTGCCGTGAAGTTTCTTGCAAAACATACTTTGGCATTTCGTGGATCAAGTGAGAAGTTGTATCAAGATAATAATGGTAATTTTTTGGGCACGATTGAAATGATTGCTGAATTTGATCTTGTTATGCAAGAACATATTCGGCGCATTCAAAATAATGAAATTCATCATCACTATCTTGGCCACAAAATCCAGAATGAGTTGATCTCAGTTCTTGCTGATGCCGTGAGAAATGTTATTTTAAAGATAATTAAAGATGCCAAGTATTTCTCGGTTATCTTGGATTGTACCCCGGATGTGAGCCATGAAGAACAAATGACTCTCATTGTGCGTTGTGTCAATATGTCAAGCAACATTCCGAGAGTGGAGGAGTTTTTCCTAGAGTTCCTAAAGGTTGAGGACACATCGGGATTGGGGCTTTTGAAGGTATTATTGGATACATTGAGTTCCTTTGATTTGAATGTTGCTGATGTGAGAGGTCAAGGTTATGACAATGGTTCTAACATGAAGGGACAATACCAAGGTGTGCAGAGTCGCTTGCTTAAAGAAAACCCCAAAGCGTTGTATATGCCATGCGCTTGTCATAGTTTGAATCTCACTCTTTGTGATATGGCAAAATCTTGCAAACAAGCTGTTACATTATTTGGTATTATACAACGGATATATGTATTGTTTTCACGGTATACTAAAAGGTGGAAGATTTTGCTTGACAATCTTCCAAAAGGAACAAAACTAACTCTCAAGCCTTTGTCAAGTACTCGTTGGGAGAGTCGAATAAAGAGTGTGCAACCTATTAGGTACCAAACTATCCAGGTAAGATCAGCTTTGAAGGAATTGGAGGAGACTTCTACTGATGACCCAGCAGCTGTAAGTGATGCTCAATCTTTGGTCAGTGCACTTGAGAATTTTGAAACTTTACTTGGCATGGTTATCTGGCATGATGTTTTGTTCTCTATAAATATGGTGAGCCAAAAGTTGCAGGAAAAGATGGTGTGCATTGATGCTACTATAAAACACATTCAAGGTGTCATATCATATTTTCAGAAGTACAGAGATGAAGGCTTTCAGGCTAGTATTGAGATAGCAAAAGCCATTGCATCTAATATGGACATAGAGCCAGAATTTGCTACAAAACGTCAAAGGAAAAGAAAGAGGCATTATGATGAAATCAATGATCAAGACGAAGAAATACAGTTGTCAGCTATGGAATCCTTCAGAGTTACTTACTTTCTAGTCATCGTTGACAAGGCAATTCTTTCATTGACCACTCGGTTTGATCAGTTGAAGAAATTTGAAAAGTTGTTTGGTTTCTTATTCAATTCAAAAAATCTGAAGTCCTTGGATGATACCAGTTTACGGGAATGCTGCACTACTTTTGCAAAAGCTTTTTCCAATGATAACTCATCTGATGTTGATCTTGATGATTTTGTCTCCGAGTTAAAAGTGTTGCAGGTAACTTTGCCAGATGGTTTGATGTCAGCGCTTGAGATTCTCCAGTTTGTTATGGCTGTAGATTGCTATCCAAATGTCTCTGTTGCATATCGGATCCTCTTAACAGTGCCTGTGACTGTAGCCTCAGCTGAAAGAAGTTTCTCCAAACTGAAACTACTGAAAAATTATTTGAGGTCAACTATGTTGCAAGAAAGATTGAATGGCTTGGCTATGTGCTGCATTGAGAAGGATATCTTGGACAATGTTGATCTTGATTGTGCCCTTAATGACTTTGCATCAAGAAACGCCCGGAGAAACTTTTTCTGGAGCACTAAATTATTGTTGTTGTCGATGGAGTCAGTCAAAATTGGTTCTTATTTGAGGTAATCATGTCATGTTAGTTTCATTTTGCTATCTTTTTAGTATTATTATTGTCGATTGAGTAAGTTCAAATTCGATTATTATTGTTGTCGATGGAGTCAGTCAAATTATTATAGTCCAATTTTAAACTAAAGATGTGTGGTCTTAGGACATAGGGGCCTACATAGGTGCCCATGTAGTTGAGTTCGCCTGGGGCCTCCCGAAACACAGGTCCGGCCCTGACGCCGCGGACGGGTCTCCGCCGACCGCGCCGCCGGGCCAGGCAAGCGCTAGGATGTGGGTGGCGGGCGCGACCGGGAGCGCCACGCTGCTCGCGCTCCCGGACGCGGCCCCCCGCGCGCGTGATGCCGGACGGCGCCCTGGTCGTACATCCCACGCAGGAGGAGCTCCAATTCGTAGGAACAGCTTCTGCCGGCCGCCGCCTCCTCCCCGCGGGCTGCAACCTCGCCGCCTCCTCCCGCGGGCCGCATCTCGACGCCGCACTCGCCACCGCCTCCTCCCCGCGGGCCGCAACCTCGCGGCCGCACTCGCCGCCGCCTCCTCCCGCAAGGCCGCAGCGTGGTGCCCGGCGGACATCGCCCTCCCGCATCCTCGCCGCAGCACTCGCGCGCCACACGCCGCTGCTCCAATCGCCGAAAGACCTCGCCGCTGTAATCGCCGGAATGGGGGAGTGGGTGAGGCCGTGCTCGGTGGGGAAAGGATAAGGTACGCGAGTAAAAAATCGTTCGCGTGAATTCGCCTTCAACCCGAACGAGTCCCTGGGACGACGTGGCAATGGGAGACCATCAAGAGTCGTGCAATGGTTACGAGCACGTTCGGCTCCAGGTCCTGAAAATCCGAATGTTCGGCAGTTATTGATACCGAATAAAAAAACCTATTTCTTCCTGTTCAGTTCGCCGCTCCTGTTCCCCAATCACCGTCCTTTGGCCGCTGCTTTCCCAATCACTGTCCTCTGTCCACCTCTTTTCTTCAATTGCCGTCCTACGCCTGTACGCCATGGGTGGTTGCTACTCTGTCACTGTAATAGCTAGCGGCCTCCAAGATGATGCATCAGAGGGGCGCTGTGGCTGCCATCCTTCCCATGGACAGCAGCAGCGACGACCTGCTCTCCCGACAACAACTCCACATGCAATAGCAAGAAGTGCATGAAGTGGAGGAGGAGCGCTGCAAATCTGGAGTTCTGGACGACGACCACCATGCAGCCCGAGCGGAGAGTGCTTATCAGAGGGAAGCCGGCTTGGAGCGGAGCTGTGGCGCGGGCTCAACGGTGTTGGGAAGCATGGGCCCAGAGCGCAAGCCCGTCGACCTTAGGGAGCAGAGGAAGTGGGTAGGTGGCGTCGAGCGCAAGCACCCGGTCCATGGCGTCCTGTATGTTGGCCTTGGTTGCCGTTGTCAGCGCGACGAGCACGAGGTATGCGCAGAGGTCACGCTCAAGCTCCCTTTAGAGCCTCGTGGCGTTTTGCTGCTCCTCCGCGAGCAGTGAGTACTGAGTACGTGTTTAACGTCGAGGGCACAAGGACCCATCCGGAGGCCTCGAGCGCATGCAGGGGCTGCGAGTGCGTCCATGACAGAGGATGAGCCATGTGTGTAGACCTGAAGGCATGCGCGAGATAGAGCAGCAGGTAGCGGCGCCTCTCCCGGAGTCTCCGTTGTCGTGCAGTGAAAGAAGAAGAAGATGGGGGTCAAGACGAGCGGCAACGCGCCGCAGCTCTGTTCGGTGCCTGACGGATGTTCAGTTTTCCCTCTGTCCGAGACGACATCGTGGTTGCCCAGACTGTGGCTCTCTGAGGTGCCGCCGGAGGCTAGACCCATCGCCACCGTCTTCATCTGTCCTAACAGCGCCGCCATTGTTTTCTCTGGCTGAGATGTTGCTGACGCCGCCCAGTTTTCATCGGCAAGTCGTGGCCGGCGCGTTGGACAGATGCAGCTACCGAGCTACAGACGATGTTTCTTTCCTTGCCGCAATCTCGTCCCTCGTTCTGGCTGCCCGTTCTCCCCTCGCTCAGCCCGCCGAAGTGGCAAGAGACACGAGAGGTGGGCATGTCATGGGTAGGGGACACGAGGAGGAAATGCAAGAAAGGAAGTCTTTCCCAGCGGTGGGCCTATATATCTCTCCCTAATCTCTATCTCTACCTCTCTACCTAATAATAATAATAATAATAATAAATATAAATCTATATCTATACCTAATATTAAAGGACGGAGTGTTTCTCCACTTTTTTTGGTCATCTATGATTTTTCGTTCGTCCGTCCGTTTCTTCGTACGTCGTCACCGTTTTTTTTTTCCGTTTTCCGTTGCACCTGAAAAGAAACTGTGTTTGGTTAAAAACAAAAAATAGGGTGAGATACGAGCAATCAAAGAGCCAGGCAGGGAGAGAGAGAGTACAGAGATGGACGAGCTCGCACCACCAGAACCGAGCCAGTCGCGCCTCCGCCACAGGCCCCAATCACCGCAGAGAGGGGCTCCACCACCACATGCTTCGGGACCTCCGCCGCTGCCCCCGTCGCCCACCGGAGAGAGGGGCTCCACCACCACGCTTCGGGCCCTCCGCCGCCGTCGGGCCGAGGCAAGTGGGCTGCGGCTGGACGAGGCACTCACCCTCCTAGCGTCCAACGCGAGCCGCGAGCAGAGGAAGCGGTGCGGGCTCGGCCGAACCTGGGAGCATGGGGAGGTGACTGGGTGCGGGCGTCTAGATCAAGCGACGGTAGAGGATGCGCTGGTGGTTCTTCACCAACAGGGGGGTTTGCTGCCCTGGCTCTATCCAACCTGGTGTTTTGGGGGCGTGCTGGATTGAGAAGAGAAAGAAGAATGGCTATGTGTTGTGGTCTTGTGGATAAGGGGCAGGGAAATGGGCGGTGGGCAGTAGGACGTGTCATCGCTAGATGGTTGTGCTGGACCGATTAAAAAAATCCTGTATGAGCCTCATTATAATTACTTGCTGCTGAATGTCATAATTTAATATTTATGCCTACCACATCTTATGAATACATATATGATAGAAGAGCATCTACGTATAAAAACATCTACAACCGGACCCTCTATACCTTCCTCAAATGCTCGAAACGTCTTTCCGGTCAGTGTCGTTAAAAAAAGTTGACCCAACCGGATCCCACCTCCTTCCTAAACGTTTGGACAAATCGGCGCCCCTCATATCCATCTCAAATCTGGGGACGATATGAGGGCTCGCGGACGCGCCAGGCCGCCACGTAGGACGCGATCCCATCCCGGACCACATTTTCTCTTTTCTTATTTATTCTTTTTTTCTCTCTTTTTCTCCATCAATCACGTGCAAGTGACTGGACATATGAGAAAAAAAATGAAAAATTCGGTTGCGAGGACGAAAAAATAGGGGCTCAAAACGGACATGTCCGGTCACTGACTGGGCACGTCCGCAGGCGTTTAGTGGTCATATTTGCTAAGTCCGAATGTAGATGCTCTAACAATTAAAAATGAGTGAAATAGTGAAAAATAAATCTTAAAGGAGAAGATGCTTGGGGCTCACCGGTATTTTATGACCATCGTAATATTCCTCAACTCTGGATGTGATCAATGTCTTGGTGAGATAGGGAGGAGAGCGGAAGGAATAAAGAGCAGATAGAGTGCGACAACGGTGCATCTTGCTCGCGTCCTGTTTCGCCATGCACGACAGCTAGAAGGGGGGAGCACTCCCCTCCGTTGTACCATCTATCCGTCAGCTCTGCATACCCTAATCCCGATTCCCATCGAGGCCCGATGATAATGTCCAGGGAAGTGGTCATGTTGGCGTGGAGGGTGTGCTCGTAATACTGGCGACAACGTGTCAATAAAAGAGTGCCAAACATTATAAACTCTTTACTTTTTGGACATAATATTTTTGAAGTGGGAAAGCATAAATATAAATTTATTTTAATAGGGATTGCGAGATATAAGTATTAATATGTGGTCCTTTTGAAGATGCTACATGTATGTGAATGATGCACAATTACTTTCGCATCAAAGAGGTAGTTGCTGCTCTATCAGATCGATAAATGTTGAGATTTCTGTAATTATTTTTATGTAGGGTTGTTGAAAATCAACAACTTATTGCAAATAACCCAATTTCTTTTGAATGAATTGAAGGAGTAAGTTTTATTAGCAGAGAAGAAGATTATGAGCTTTTGGAATACAATAGGATCTTCATAAAGTGGATTCTTATGATTCTTACAATCAATCTAATTGGAAAATTTCATCATGATAGGTAAACTCTCGAATACCACGCAAACTCTAGGGATTTATTTAATACCCGTTGCAACGCACGGGCTTTTTTGCTAGTATATTATAAAAAATAAAGCGCTGATAACTGCCGGTCGTCCGTCGTCGCGGCACTTTTGCAAAAAAGCCCTTCTATTTTATGGTAATTAAACCCGTAGTCCTTCACTTAAGTGGAAAAAATCGTTTCGCCTTTTTATAAAAAAAACCCTGGGCTAGATCCATGAGCGAGCGGGCGGTTGGCGCTGTGTGTCTCCTCCCTCGTGCTCCCGCACTAGAGCAGAGGCCATGGTGGCGGCGCTCTCCGGCGTCGAGGCTCGTCGGGGACGGCGAGGAGGCGGGCAGGGCCGGCAAGGCAGCAGCCATAGGAGGGATTCGGGCGGAGGAGGCAGCCACGGGAGGAGCTCCCTAGTAGGATCTGGCCGGGCTGGCCGGGCCGGGGCCGGCCGGATCCGGTGATTCCCGACGGTGTGGAGGTCCGGCGCGGAGGTTGCAGCTCGCGGGCATCAATGGCGGAATGGAGCTCCTGGACAGGGAGAGAGAGGCATGAGAGGGAGAAACGGGAGGAAGGAGGAGAGGATCCGGGGGCTTGACCTGCGGTGGTCGGCGGGCTCGGTCCGGCCTGCTCCGGCGACTCACCGGACGCGGGCAAGGCCGGCGAGGCAGCAGCCATAGGAGGGCTTCGGGTGGAGGAGGCAGCCACGGGAGGAGCTCCCTGGTAGGGCTCGACGACGCGGGGCGAGCGGGCGTGGCCGGGCGGGCGTGCTTGCGGTAAGTCCGTTTCCAATTCAAAATACAAACCGTGTCCATGTCAAACTCTAATCGATGGAGTGCCCGTCCTGGATTTTTGTTGGCTGCTATAAGAAGAACACCACCTTGGCCGAAATCTTCACCGCCGCCCCCTGCCATGCCGCCGCACGCCGCCATCCCCTGCCATGCCGCCGCGCGCCGCAGCCACCGACCCCCGCCCCTCCGCCGCGCGCCGCCAACGCCGGTACCCGCCGCCGCGGCTACCCCTACCCGAAGTGCCCCTACCCCTGTGCCTTTCCACCGCCGGCGACAATCGACGCCAGCGCCGCACCTTCCCCAACTCATCTCCCTCATCCTCTTCTGCCGCTGCCGCTCTCCATCGACCGGTCAACTCCCTCGAGTCCAACCCCTCCCCACACGAGCGCCTCCCAATCCTCCTCCTCTGTGTGCGCGCGCTCGATCCAGATCCACCCCTTTCAAGGAAGTAGCATAGATGAGAGCTCGTTGCAGTGGTGGACGTTGATTGTGGCGAGCTGGGAGCCGGCTAGGTCCTCGCCGACGAGGGCCGTCATGGCCTCCACCTCTGCCCTGTTGTCGGTGGACTGTTGGACGTCGATACATCGTTTCGGTCTCCTGCAACCGCTGTAGAGGAGCGGAAACTTGCAGCAGCATCTCCGACACCCTCCCGACAAGTTGCGGGTAGGTCGTAGACGGGGACCTGGTGGTGACCAACGAGGTATGAGAAGTTCTGCGGCGTGGTTGGAGGGGCTGCGAGTGGGAGGAGCTCTGGGACGACCTCGATGCCTGCTGTGGCGACCATGACCATTGCCTTGACAAGAAAGGTACTACTGCATATTCCATATCCCCTTTAGAAGAAAGGTACTGTTGCTCCCTGTTTTTTTACTACTGCTCCCATTTTGATTCAACTCCATGAACAAATAAGTTCATGAAGAAGTTCCTATTTATTCTCTGTTTGATTCAAGTCTGAAGATTCGTATTTTGAGAGACTGAAAGATTCATATTTTGGTAGATAGGTTTCAGTGATTGAAAATATTTGAGATGCTCCTTTCGCTATATGGCATTATGCCATCTCAAGTATGCCAGAGGAGGTATATGGACTCTTGCATGTCAAGTTAACTTCAGATTTTCACCCCATGAGTTCTTACTTACTGGACATAGGTATTTTGGATGATAATATATTGCAAAACCTGTACAAGAACATGAGATTAGTTCCCAAATAACATCTTTTCTCTAAAACTATTTATATATAATCTAAACTTGGTTAGTTTTAACGCTTCAGTTCTTTCCAAAAACTTATCCAGGTTCAGCTAATAAGACAATTATTGGTTAGCATGTTCTTCTCTAAAAGGATTTGCCATTCACTATGTTGGTCAAGAAATGTAGATTGTGTATATATCCATGATTATTGGGGAAAGCCATTCGTTGTTGTCCCACACACTTGGTATGCCTTTGCTTGATTCTATTCCATAATTGATTCATCTGAATTATGAGCTATAGTGCTGGTGCACTACTTCTGCAGAGCACATATTTTAGCTATGTTCTTTTATTTACGCATGCATCTGAAATAATATCATTATGTCTCTTCATATCATTTCTTGTGAAGTGTTTTCCCTTGCATATTCCTTTGGAGAGGGGTGGCATTTGGTATCTGTGTTATGTTTTCTCTTGATGTTGGATTATTCCTTTGGAGAGTTTTGTCTAACCAATAACCAAGTAGCTTTCCCTTCACTGCGTGCATGTCACATTGCCATGTTTATAGGAAATGTAAGTCGTTTCAGATGAAGCTTTGTGGCTAAATTTATGTCATGTGAACAGAGTCTTCTGCGGGAAGCAACCCTGCAATGTTTTGTAATACACACGCAGTAGACAATATAGCAAGAACAAATTTGATACATGAACAAGCAATAAATATGGCATCTTCATCTGAACAGGAGATATGTTTACTTCTTACTTATTTTTATTTTCAAAATTATGTGTAGCCTACTTCACGGGAATGCCACTGCCTACGAGTTGCCTTAGCTGGCCTGAACCTTTTTTTTGTGTGTGGGTGTGTATTTCGATGTGGATGATGAGATCACAAGTAAAATACATTTATCCTTTGTCTTACTTATTCAGAATGGTGATAAGAATACTTCTAATCTGACATTTACCTGGGCTACGATTTCGACTGCGACGAAAATTCCACGTCTGCGTTCATGGTGCATTGCCGTATGAGAAGCTCAAGCCTGACCCTGTCCTGAGGAACCTACTTCTCTCTCTGCCAGAGGAAAATAGTAAGCTCCTCCTATACTAACAAGGAGTCAAGGACAATTAATTACCTGCACTGCAATTTCTCTTAGCACTGAAAAATTGCTGCGACAGTTACAGTTTGTGTTGCCCTGAGTCTTACACATGGCTGGCTACAGGCTACTCCTGCACTGATCTAAATTTTTTGAGTACATAAATTCATGTTTATTAGTTTATTATATCAGAACAGATAACAGTGTCTACAGGTAGCAAATCGGCCCATGTGGTATTTTTCCAGATCCGTTATGCACCGATGCTAAAAGAGGGTACAATTCAATCTACTTATTCGGCTCTCTACGATCATGTTCTATTTTTTGAATATCTTCAGTTTGGAGTAATCTAGCATCTATTTGCAGTCCATCAGATTTTTTCAAGTGCGCATCATGGTATCCGAGCAGCCGGTGTCGTCGGAGAGGCTGCCAGAGTGGTCGAACTACGAAATGTTCGCTGATTCAAAAATGATCATGCATTTAAAAAATGTATGTTAAATAAAAAAATGTTCAAAATCCAAAGAAAATCTTGAAATTTCAAAATTTGTTCCACCAATTTCCAAAACAATATTCGTCAATTCTAGAAATGTGTGCGATTCAAGAAAAATGTTTTTTAAAAAATCACATTTTTAAAACAATGTTTGCAAATAGTATAAAATGCTAATGAATTCAAAGCATCTTCTTGATTTTAGAAAATGTTCAAAAATTTGTATAAGTGTTCATAAATTTGAAAAATGTACACAATTTCAAATATGTGCACGAGTTTAAAAAAATGTTCATGATTTCAATTTGTTTTTAATAATTTCACAAAATTGAGAGTGATATTTTATCTCGATGATATAACAAAATGTGGTAGTGATCATTCCAGATTATGATTTTTTATCTCCCGTTGCAATGCACGGGCCCTTTTGCTAGTATAATAATAAAGCAGCTACCGCTTCTGTCTTACGTCGTCGGCGTTTTTGCAAAAAAGCCCCTGCTGTCTTGGGTATTCAACCCGCACTCCTGATTTAAGTGAAGAAGAAAAACGTTTCAGTTTTATTAAAAAAAACACCCCCAGCTCACCTTATCCACCCCGTCCTCCACCGCGGGATCCCCTCTCCGGCAATCCGCCGCGCCGCCTCCATCCCAGGGGCAGGAGGATGTGCTCGCTCGACGACGTCGTTCCCTGATGGAGGTAGAGGAGGTGCGGGCCATGCAGGAGGGGAGCTCGGGAGGAGACGGAAAGGAAGTCACAAGGGACAGCGGCGCTGGTGCTCCTCCGGTCAGACGAACTGGCGGCAGGGTTGGGCGCTCGGGCTGGGAGGAGGGGGTGGGCGTCCGAATCATAGCAGGTGCTCCTCCGGCAAGGCGCCGGAGTTCGGCAAGGCGAGCTAGCGGCGAGATTGCCGGAGGGGAGCTCGGGAGGAGAAGGAAAGGAAGTCACAAGGGACAGCGGCGCTGGTGCTCGTCCGGCCAGACGAGCTGGTGGCGGGGTTGGGCGCTCGGGCGTGCGCGAGCTGGTGGGAGGGGGATGGGCGGCCGACTCACAGCTGGTGCTCCTCCGGCGAGGCGCCGGACTCCAACAAGGCGAGCTAGCGGCGAGATTGCCGGAGGGGAGCTCGGGAGGAGAAGGAAAGAAAGACACTACATGGGATGGCTTCGCTGGTGCTCCTCCAGCCAGACGAGCTGGCGGCGAGGTTGGGCGCTCGGCTCGCACGAGCTGGGGGGAGGGGGATGGGCGGCCGACTCACAACTGGTGCTCCGCCAGCGAGGCACCAGACTCCGGCAAGGCGAGCTAGCAGCTGGGTTGGGCGCTCGGGACCTCGCCCGATCCACTCCTGGGCGTATCATCACCTCGCAGCGCCGGTGCACAAGGCGACTCTCCCACACCGGGTCGCCGGCCGGCTAACACCGCGTGAATCCCCTTTGCGCAGCCATCGGAAGCAACGGGGCGCCCTGAGGAAAGTAAACATGGAAATAGATGAGGAAAGAAACAAACGGCTGGTCAACCATCGGAAGCAGCTACACGAATGGATAAGCTTAGCAGTGGGTGGCTCATGTGGACGACACGTGATGGCTGTACGTGGCGGGCAGGTTGTGAAATCATTTTCCTAACAAAAAAAAAAGACATGCTCTAATTTTTGAATTGTCAGGCTGATGCGGTTAGCTCTTTTATAGCATCTATATAAAAATCTAACTTCGATCCCAAACGTATGCGGACGATGTCTGTTTTGAGCCTTTATTTTATGCACACATACAATCATGTTTTGTACTTTATTTTCAAAATTGCCCTGTCAATTAAAGTGATTGGTGGAAATGGAGAGAGATAAAAGAAAGAGAAAAGATGATCCGGTGTGGGCCACATCCTAGGTGGAGGGCTCTTTGGACATGCCGAGACATCCTTAATTTTTTTGTGGATATGCCCATTGCAGACTGCCAATCATACGGGGGCAAAGTGAGAGGTTCGATTGGATTATTTTATTTTCTTCTCTTGGGAGGATTTTTGATGATCCGATTATAGATGCTCTTGTTAAACTGGGTTGTGAACTGTATGCGATACCATATATACGTTGTCGAAGATAACATGCTTACTAAGTTAGTTATGTATATGATACTTATTTTTTCCGTTGCAACGCACGGGCATTTGTGCTAGATAAACATAAATAAACATAAAATTCCATACGGGCATACAAACACGGTTCATCGGACCAAAAGACTTGGTTTCTCGCCGGCATACGAACATAGATTCAAACTAAATAAACTAAAAACTAGAACGGAGACGGACAAGGGCGTTGGAAATCACCATTTCCTCACCGGTCCCTTGCCCTTGCGCTCGCCGGTACGGCGGTAGCCCTCTGTGTATGTGTCGGTGGCGGGAGGGGCGTCGGAGGAGGAGATGATGCCAGCCATCTGAAGGACCGTGCGCACATGCTCCTTGACGGCCTTCGCTTTAGCCGCCGCCTTCTCCGCCCTCGCGCTCTGACTGCTCGATGCCGAGCCGAAGCGCCTTTGCCTCTTTGCGGCAGAGTCGCCTGAATTGGCTGGCAATTAATCAGGGAATTAACCAACTACCCGTTGCACACGGGAGACAAAGCGGAAAGGAAAATGAAGCCGGCCATGCATATGCACGAGAGTACCTGGTTGATCGTGGGCATGTCTAATGAAAGGAATAAAAAGACCCGGTTCTCGGTGGAAAAACAAAAATTGCTGCATGCAAATAAGTTGCTTGGATAGTTGCTGCACGTTTCATTCAGCAATTTTTTTAATCCAATATTTTAAGAGAAAAACAAGTATGATTCATTCCCTCCAATTACTATCTACCTTGATTGCTGATATTTGTGGATAGGCCTAACAACCCTGAAGCGAGAGAGTAGATTTCAGAATTATGGAATTGAGTGTTCCTTACCATCTTTGTTAAGGCTTCTTTCGTGACTAATGCGCAGATGATAATGGTTTCCTTTCTAAACCTCGGCATCCGCTTTTTTGCCGTCACCGGGTGGCATCGTACAAATGCCGTTGTGTCGCTCTGGTAGACTTTTTGATGGACACATGTTAAATTTCACTCCCGGTGCAACGCACGGGCATTTGTGCTAGTATATATATATATATATATATATATATATATATATACTAAAGCGGGAGCGATCCGATTTTTCTGGTTTTTTTTACTTTTTTTGCATCTACGGTTCATCTTACGGCGACGTCCGCATTAGTGAACAGCAACAATGAACAGTAACGAACCATACACAGTAACCAGCCATGAACAGTACCATCTTTTTCTCTCCGCGCGTTTTTTTTTTTAAGATTACTACTCATTTTCCGTCGATATCAGTGAACAGTACCATATATGAACAGCGACCGTCTGCGAACAGTAATCGTCTACGAATGGTGCCAAAAGAAGTGAACGGTAGTCGTCTGTCAACAGTACCCATGGGTGACCAGTCATCTCAGATAAACAGTACTCCGGATAATCTGATTTTCTCCCCTTACTTCTTTTAGCTTTCATCGAAGAAAAAATACGCACGTTTTAAAAAAAAAACTGGGATATTTTTTACACATCATTTCTCTCCCCTTCCTCCACCCTCGCGTCCTTATATAGAGAGTTAGGATTTAGAATTTTCTATACATCATTTCTCAACACCGGTGTACCGATGCACAGCAGCCTTAATCGTCTCCTGATCCTTTCCGATGATAGTGCTGCCAGAGCACAAAAACAGTAGGTTGGAACTGTATATTCGCATGAACAGTAATCCGTGGGAAAAATAAGTTCTCGACCGATTACTGCCCATTTTTACAATATAATAACAATTAAAAGTGCACTAACAAATACCCGAACAAAAACCAGAACATTATCCGAATAAACTCTGGATTACTAACCGAAACAATAGACCATATAAACTGAAACAACAACCCCCAATAATCCGGAGCAATAAAACTAATGAAACGGAACAACACCTGAATAAACCGAAAGTATTAACCCACACAAACCATAAAATTGAAACAGTAACCGAATTTTAAACCAAAACAACACACCCGAATAAACTGGAACAACTAAAAAAAAGTAAAACAACACTACGCATCCACGTGAACAGTAATTCAGAAGAAATATATTAAAAAAAACCAAAAAAAGGGACTCCTCCTCCCTCGACCCGGAACAGTAAAACCAGTGAAACGGAACAACACCGGAATAAATCGAAAACATTAACCCACCCGAACAATAAACCAAAACAGTATCTACTAACAAATACCCAAACAAAAACCGAACATTATCCGAATAAATTCAGGACTACTAACCGAAACAATAGCCCAAATAAAGCGAAACAACAACCCCAAATAATCCGGAGCAATAAAACCAGTAAAACAGAATAACACCTAAATAAACCAAAAACATTAACCCACACGAACCATAAAACCGAAACAGTAATCGAATTTTAAACCAAAACAATACCCCTAATAAATCGGAACAAAAAAAACAACATTATGCATTTACGTGAACAGAAATTCAGAAGAAATAAAAAAAATCCAAAAAAACTGGGACTCCTCCTCCCTCGACCCGGAGCAGTAAAACCAGTGAAACGGACCAATACCAGAATAAACCAAAAAAACATTAACCCACCCAAATCATAAACCAAAACAGTACCTGAATTGTAACCCAGAACAATACACCCGAATAAACCGGAACAATATAAACAGTAAACCAGCACTATGCATTCACGTGGACAATAACCAAAAAAATAAAAATATATGTTGTTTTCTTGCTTATTTCGATAAAATACAGACGAAATCGGTCGCGGGCGCGGCGTGTGCTGCGCTTCTTCAGCGCTAGTTTCTGACCAAGTTGAATAGCACATACGGCATACCCCATTTTTCCTAGACCAGTAGAATTTTGAAACAGGCCTGTTAGGATCCCAACTCATAGCTCACTAATCTCACACAATTACAAAAGATTTCAGTTCAGATACAAGGATCTGGAGGTAGAAGAAAGGGGAAAGGGAGGAGAGCCGCCGGTGCCATGCCTTGCCTGATCCTTCTGGATAGTCCATTCGTTGGCTCCCTTCCAGGTACTTGTAGCCCGCAGCGGCTTGGGGTGGCGCACAGCCGGGCCTGGCCCATGTGCTGGTCGAAATGGGGCAGCCCATGTACACGTGCATGAGGCTCCTAACATCCCTCCCTTCTTGAAACTCGGCTTGACCCCAAGCCGACACCACTGACAACCACCCGGATCCCAGTGCACTCGATGTTCCTGGACGTGGTCGGAGTCGCGGTGGTAGTCGAAGTTGGCGTAGACTTCAACCAGGTAGAAGCAGAAGTTGTGGTGGATGGAAATCCAGTCGAGGGAGGCGTCGAAGACGTAGCTGCGGTCAGCACAGTCACAGTCGAAGCTGAGGTAGTGCCCGTGGCCAACGAAGCTTTGCGCGAAGACGGCAGTAGCAACGATGACACCCCTCCCTCCTTGAAAGTGTCCTTGAGTCCACTGGAGTGTAGGCAGTGTGTTGTTGTAGCCATCAGGTCGCGACTTGGAGATGTTCAGTTGACAATCCAGAAATGGTGTAGACTCACATGGCATAGCTTCACACACAATAAGTATGCTGGACTGAATGTTTGTTTCTCTGTACCAAGGAGCATCCTTCAGTTTCATATCTAAGAGAAGATAAGCCTTGCTGTTTGCCTGCTCCGAGACTCGATTAACCATTTGCCAAATAAGCATGGGGCACTGCACACACACTTGCACTGAGCACCACCAACATGTATACGTAGGAACCACCCGAGGCTGTACTGAATCATCTTCATTTGATTTCGGATACGTTGGACCAAGACCAACTTCAAAGGAATCCCACATTTGATGATAAGCCTTGGTCGATATAAAATGCTGACACTCACAAGTTTCTGAAACTTCAGTACTGAGCATCTGTAGTTTCATAGTTATGAAATTGGTAGCCATTCCTATGCCCTCTCGTTGCTGCACCATATAGCAGGAATACGATTGCACGCCCTTGTAATTTACCAGCACTGAATGTATTAATTCGGAACCACTCTTTGCATGTTCAACCATATCTGTTACTTGATCCAGTGGACACCTTGCAAAACTTCCAGAATTCTCTGAAATCCGTTCTTGCAGCAATTCATTGATGCCCAGCTGAATTCCGACAGCTAACCTCAGTTCATAGCACACCACGTTGTACACATCAAGCATTGGAAGCAGTACAAGACAACAACCTCTTATGGGACAAATTGAGAAACCGCCCGGGGTTGAGTAGGCTCTTTGAAAATCCTCCAATAATCGTTGATGAAATACAGAAAATTTGGCAGTGGTTGGAGTCCATTGAAACCTTTGTTTATGCCCAAAAAGGAGAGCAACACCAGCAAATAAACTGGAGTCTGGATAATGAAGCTTTGTGGCAAATTGTACAGCCTGAATCACAAACAGTCTGAGAATCCCCAAATACCAGCCATGATTGTCCTCATGTGATATTGGTTTAGAAAGGAAACAGGGCAGCATATAAATATGTTGCGATTTGTCTTCCTGTGATGGGTGCGTGTCCCACTGCCATTGCACAACGATACTAGATGGAGCGAATGATAGTAATGGCCAAAACTGCACAAACTGAAGACATACACTGCTCAGAAGTTCTGTTCTCACCTCACTCAGTCGCTGCATGCTCTGAGTCATATGTGCAGCCATAGTAGCAAGAGAGGAATGATGTTGTTCATGAGCAATGGTAATAGAATATGCACAAAGTTCCGCAAGCCGCTGTTTACTATCATGAAGAGGCTTGTCATGCTTACTGAAACTTGAATCATTCTTGCCCGATTTCAAAAACCCCAAGCACGAAAGCTGATCTGGGAGTATCACTTTGCAATTTCCAAGGAGATTGGAACATTGCTTCCATCCATTGCTAATGTCAACGCTGATTGAAGCACGATCACTCCATCGAAATCCCTCCTGACTCAAAAATTGCCAGTGCACTAACATAGCCATAATCTGAAATTTTCCCTGTATTGCTATTCCACAATCACTCAGCTTAGTGGAAAACAAGAAGGTAAGCTGCTCAGAGGGCCATGGTTGCTGCTCCACCAAAGACACTAGGAAAATCTGCAGTGGAGTATGATGTAACATTTCTTGCAGTATGCTCTTCATCCTTGGCTGATGGTCAGGTCTAGGAATACTGCATACAGCAGCATGTTCCATTACGTGATGCTCAGAACACTTCCAATGCCCTTGCTCCTGACTTTTACATGTAAGATATTTGGTGCTCCACAATTTCTCTATACAAAAGCACCAAGCCCACTGCCTGACTTGTTCATGAACAACAATAGGTAGTTCAGACCACATACTCAAATAGTCCTCAAAAAGGTAAATGGGAGCAGCACAAACTTCATTCAGTTTCAGGTATGCTTGAGCAGAACCAAACTCAAAGCAACTCATTGGCTGTTCACACTGAAAACCTGATGGTAGCAGCAGTTTTGAATTGATTTCTCTACGAAATATGTGACACTTGAGGCATCCCTTGTCCAGATTACAAGCCCGGGCTGATAGAAGATCTTGACAATCACATTTCTTCAAAGTACTGGACATTACTGAAAGGATTGGGAATTGAAACTTCCAAGAAGGCCATGGTTGCAACCATGTATCATCAGGTAGATATTGCCAGAACTGAACTACTTGCAAACAACTGAACGCTTCTTCCATTGAAATCAGCTGACAACAAGAAACTGAATATGGCTCCTCAGGATAGCCTAGATCTGAATGATACTTGAAAGATGGCCACGGCCTAGGCCTGAACATGTGCCCCATGTGTAAGGCCCCCACTGGTGGCGGACATGGATTCCATTGTCGCTCCTTCAGCTGCAATTCTTCTTCAGAGAACGCAAATGCAAGGATGTTCTCGATGTTGTGGCACAATGGAGTTGCCTGTTGAGGAAAAGTGTCAACAATGGTCGTGGGAGGCGAGGGTGTCACGACTGAGCTGAGCATAGACATCAAAGGGGTGGCATCGTGACTTGAGCATTGCATCGAACACGCGGTGACCGTTGGAACAGCAACGTCCCTGGAGATGGAGATGACAGAGACAACGTCGTGGTCCACCTTGCTTGTCACTGGGATGGAGGTGTTGACAGAGAGGGCGTCGATCTCCTGCACGCCAGCCTTGGGGTCGACGTCGGTGATGGTTGCCACCGGGGTGACGACCGCGGCGGTAGAGGTGGTGTTGGTGCCGATTGAAGGCACAGGCGTGAGCTGCGGGATCTCCTTGTGGATGAAATCAACCGCGGGCTCGAGGCAGACGGTGATGGCGGCGCCATGGGCCTCGTTGACACTGACGACGGTGAAGACTTGAGTCGAGCAATCCGTCGAACAGGTGACGGGCGCCGTGGTGATGAAGCCGGTACACGCTGATGGGTCAACTCCGAGGGTCTCCTTGACGATGCTCACTGATGATGAAGAGCCCTGGAGCGCTGCCGCCATATCGGAGCTCGCCATAACGGGCCCGGTGACGTAGCCGGGTGTGTCGTGGTTGGCGGGACGGAGCCTGGTCGCCGGCCGGAGCGGTGCATCGAGGCGAGCCATAAGGTCCTCGAACTCGCGCTGGCGTTTGGCTTCCCATGCATCGAGGTATGCTTTGAGCTCGGGGTTCATGGCGATTGTGGAGAGAATGGTGTGCACGACAAAAAATTGAGGCGGAATTTTGGGCGAATTTGGGGGAAAACGGGAGGGTGGTGAGAGGCTCTGATAACCAGATGTTAGGATCCCAACTCACAGCTCACTAATCTCACACAATTACAAAAGATTTCAGTTCAGATACAAGGATCTGGAGGTAGAAGAAAGGGGAAAGGGAGGAGAGCCGCCGGTGCCATGCCTTGCCTGATCCTTCTGGATAGTCCATTCGTTGGCTCCCTTCCAGGTACTTGTAGCCCGCAGCGGCTTGGGGTGGCGCACAGCCGGGCCTGGCCCATGTGCTGGTTGAAATGGGGCAGCCCATGTACACGTGCATGAGGCTCCTAACAGGGCCAGGACCATATGTCGCCCTACTATGGAAATCTCTAATAACAACCAGTGAACCACCAAGCGTGGAAAAATCCCATAGCAGCAGCGCTACCAATGATAGTTTGGAGAATAATAACTTGTGTATTGATGATATTGGGTGATTACAATGAGCCACGGTGGGCTGTTTATATAGTAGACTAGACTTGGGGGCTAAGGAATCCTAATAGAGATAGATTTAGATTACAATACGTGAACTACCAAATATTGCCTAACGTGATATACTCGAACACCCCCCCGCAGTCGGATCGGTAGTGACGTGAATAGCTTGAGCGTCGCGGACGGTCAGACTGGAGCATAATGATGCCGATGACTGGAGAGGGAGCCGAGGTGATAGCCCTTGATGCCGATGTCGATGTAGCCGAGGTGTGGGTGTTGTAGTCGTGGTCGATTATGCCGTTGGTGATGTAGTCGCCATTGATGAAGTCGGTGTTGTTGATGTTGTGGTCGATGTCGTCGAGTTTGCCGGAGTTGGTGAGGTTGTCGAGGTAGGCGGCACACCTTGCCGAGCTTGCCAGACCCGGGAGCATGTCGGGGACGAAGGCACGCGTCGGTGTTGCCAATACCGGACGTGCGGAGACAGGGACCATAACGAACCATGCGAACCAGAGTCGGATGGAGAAGCTGAGAAATTTTCCGTGAACGGTCGGTTTGTGGCTTACTGGTGCCGAAGTTGTCCGCCATTGACGCCGGAGTAGACGAAAGAGTTAGGAAAAAAATAAAAATAAAAAATAGACTGCGACTCTGGCGGCGAGGTTGTAATGGACGAAGACGAAGAGGTTGTGGTTGATGGAGATTGAGTTGTAGAGGTAGTAGATTTCGGGAATTAAACCCGTTGGCGTTGACGAAGACCATGATTGGTGGTGATGGCGACGATGCGGTACGTGCAGCCAGGCTTGCCGGTGACGGGCTTGCCGGGCTTGCCGGTGACGAGCTTGCCGGGCTTGCCGGACTTGCCGGTCTTGCCGGACTTTGCCGGGCTTGCCGGACTTGCCGGTCTGGCCGGACTTTGCCGGGCTTGCCGGGCTGGCTTGCCAGGCTTGCCGGCCTTACCGCACGTTGTTGGTGTAGATGGTTGTCGGCGATGATGACCACGGTTGTTGATGGTGCAGCCCTGTGTTGACGGCGAGACGCGTACTCGGGGACGAGCTTGATGTCCCGGTCGATGTTGTCGAAGACGAGCCGGCGTGGTGACGACGTGCGGACGGAGCAGCCGGTGGCAGCGCGTGAAGGTGTCCCTTGGGGCGCCGCGCAGAGCGGTCTTGGCACGATTGTCGATGAAGATGGCCGGAGATGAGTCGACGACTTGTTCCGAGCAGAGGCGCGCGAGGACGACATGCGGCGGTGGGCGACGCAATCTGATCTATGATCAGCGAAAGAAGAAGAAAATGCCGGTCAAGCGGCCGGCGAGAAAATTTTGACAACGCGAGATCTAATCTACTATTTGCGCGGCCCCCGGCGGAGATCGATCTCCCCGGGGGCGGCGCGGCACGGAAGCTGTGTGGTGGCTAGGTGCGGAAAACCTAGGCCTCTGATACCATGATAGTTTGGAGAATAATAACTTGTGTATTGATGATATTTGGTAATTACAATGAGTCACGGTGGGCTGTTTATATAGTAGACTAGACTTGGGGGCTAAGGAATCCTAATAGAGATAGGTTTAGATTACAATACGTGAACTACCAAATATTGCCCAACGTGATATACTCGAACAACCAAGATACCATTGATCCTACTACAGCCTGTACTCCCAGTTTAGATAAGGGCAAATTTCAAGCATATAACAGAATTAAGCGCAACACTAAATAGTCACCCTGAGTTGGTGTTCAGAAAGTCAGAATTTTCATTTGTTTCGCAAGATAAAATTATTACATTTTTGCGCTTTCAGTTTAAAATTAATTAAGAATTTTTTCTCATAATCGTGCTGAAAATCTGGAATGAAACTAATTCCAAAATGAGAACACGCGAAAACTTGATTCTCTTCCCCGATCGGTTTCTGTGCTAATTAACTCGATGACCAAGATTTTCAGGTACACATCGATTGAAACCCATCCTCCATGTATCTTGAGAGAGGTTCGCCATTATTGATCCAATCCAACCAGTGTTTTTCTTTTCTCCTTTTGTTCTTTGCAGGAGCAGCTTCTACCGCTCGAAGCAACCCGAGGAGGAGGAAGAATCGGCGGCGGGGGAGTACGAGTACGTGGATCTCGAGGACGGCCAAGGCGGCAAGCATGCCGGTGGCGGCAGCGTGGACTCTGACGGCCCCCTCGCGTCCGATGTTGTCTTGACCACTGTCATCGGCATCTCCTTCATATTAGCGGGCTGCTTCTACCTGCTCTGCCACCGCAGCCTCCAACACGTGGCGACGGGCCGAAGGGCGCCGGCGCATTGTGCCTCGCTCTCGGGGCCGCCGCCTTTGTCCGTCTCGCCGTCCTCCGGGGCTACGCTTGCGCCTCGTGGTGGAGGACGTCGCTGGTTTCTGATTGAGATTTGGTCATTCTTACTTATTTCATTGTCTCCCTTGCATCTACTATAGCCAGTGGCGGAGGACGGACAAAAGTTGAGGTAGGGCGGGCTTTGGTCACTCGACTCCGGCGACGCAGCCGTGCCGATGCGCCACCTTGCGCCATGCCTGCACCAGACAAATCAAGGTAGGGCGGCCGCCCGCCCTTGCCCTACCGGCTCCTCCGCCCATGACTATAGCTAATTGTGTTAGCTCTAGGTCACTTCGTTCAGATTTAGTTGTCAATGCAAGGTATTAATTGTGTGTGATTCGAGTGAAGAAAAATGCATCCCATGGAATGCAAAGTCGATGAGAGTTCCACATGAGACTGGCGACAAAGTAGAAATTATGTAGCATCCAAAGGAAGGGGATATCTCTTGTCACAAGGATGATGACAAGTCCATGACTCAAGTCCCTGCGTGATGATGAACAAAACAAAATTGAGGTGATACACACCATCAGCCTGTAATTGACAATTGCAAATAAGTTGACCCTGGTCCAATTTGGTCGCAACTAAATGACGGCATTTTTTTCCCCAAGAACATTTTTCAAGTGTATATATTATTTTCCCTTCAGAGATCAGTTACAACATTAGCTGAACACACTGGCCATATGACGCTATTGCAAGGCTAGCTGGAGGTAAATCTGAGACCATCAAGTCCAAGATGCAGCCGCACATATAATACACTGAGAAAGCACACGGCATGCTTGCTCTGACTGAAACAACAACACTGAAGGCAGGAGATAATGAAAGGTCACAGCTAAAGACATCATGTATCACAGGCAGATCACACAGAGCTACGCTGAACAAGAAATGCAGTGACATGCCTAAGTTAAGTGTCACGGAGTTTTTGGCTTATAAATGAATGCAAGTTACCGAAAGCGAGACAGTACACTTTATCCAATCATGACTCCTGTTGTTGTGGTTGTATCTGCGGAAATAGTTCAGCCGCCGCTTGGTTGTACTTGTAGCTTCCCACGGTGATGCTGTTACATACTGACACCTCGCCAATATCTTCAAGGTTGATTGAATTTCTCGCTGAAATGCTATGCAACACACTAACAGAGAAGGAAAATGACGCATGGCAGGGAGAGCAGTCCACAGACCAATTACCTTGGAGGGCTTGGGGGCGAACGCAAATGCTTGATGTCGAAGATCCGGCTGTTGCAGATGATGCCCGCGACTTGTGGCAAACATATTATGATCTGTCGCGACCCAGGGCCAGTCTTCATGGTTCCACAGTGTCAGATTGGTAACTCCTCAATCCGAGGAAACACTATCTCAATGCTGCAAATGCTGACCTGAAAGCACAGCTAACAGACACAGGGTTCTCTCCATTCCACTCCAGTTTGGTAGCACTTGCTCTGTTTCCTAAAATATCACCTGAAAAGATTACTCCTTTTTCTTTATTTTTAATGCCATTTGCTCAAAGGGAGTAGCAGCTCACAAATGCTTTTGGTGATATAAATCTAGGTGGTCTTGATTCCACCTTTTCAAAACAGGCCCCCATTTTCATTGTCTGCAATCTGACCTCGCAAGTACTCCACCAACTCGATCTCCCTCCCCCCGCAGCATAAATTCCTCCAGGCTTGGGAGATAGGTAACCAAGAGAACAACCCTAGACTGGGATGGCTCTGCCCACCCATATACTGCATGCATGGATGTCCTGATGATCAACAAAAGAAAATTGATTAGGATATATTTGCAAATAAGTTGGGCCACAATTAAGGACATTATATATACTTTTTCTTTTTCTGAGAACATTGTTCAGCGAGATATGCTTTTACCTTCAGAAACTGATTACAGCTTTAGCCGAACACACAATCGCAGGGCTAGCTGGAGAGAAGTGCCACAGATATGCTTTTACCTTCAGAATCTCCTGCTGCTGCTTGGCCGTAGCAGCTTCCCATGGTGACGGTGTTGCAAAATCTACCATTGTCTAAACTGTACTCACACAAACAAGCACAGATATCAAAGAGTCATGACGGACGAACAGTTGGTGATACAAAATGAGCATTTCATGATACAGGCCCGCTTACACATGTAGGTGGTCTTGATTAATCAACTCAATCAACGGAAATACTTACTACAAGGGAGAGACGTAATACATGAATATTAAGATACAAGAAAAAGGGCAGTTGAATACAGCTAGTTCTCCCAACTCTTCAAAACAGGCTTGTTTTTATTCTGTTCGAGCTGGCTTTGCAAGTACTCCACAAACTCAGCCTCCCTCCAGTCCATAGTCCATACTATTCAGCATAAATTCCTTGAGGCTCGGGAGATATATGGTAACCCACGGAACAACCTAACACTGGCAATGCTCAACCCACCCAAATACTGCAGCAACTCAAGCTTAGGGGCTGCTCCTTCTTCAAATCTCACTGACTTGAGGTCACTTATGCAATTCAGTGACAAGCTAGAAATCAGACAGAATCAGACATATATAAATGTAGGTTACCGAAAGCGGGACAGCACACTTTATCCAATCATGACTCGTATTGCTGTGACTGTATCTGCGGAAATAGTTCTGCCGCTGCTTTCCCATGGTGATGTTGTTACATATTGACACCTCGCTAATCTCTGAAAGGTTGATCGAATATTTTCCTGAAATGTTGTGTGACAAACTAACAGAGGAGACTGACGCATGGTAGGCAGAGCAGTTCACAGACCAATGTGATCTTGGAGGACTTGGGGCCAAAGGCAAAAGAAGGGGCTTGATGTTGGAGATCCGGCTGTTGCCGTTGATCATGTCCACCACTTGTGTCAAACCATGATCAAATCAGACGCCGCCGCCGCCGCCCTGTCTTGATGGTTCTGCAGATGAAGATTGGTCAATGAGACCCACAGGAACTTCTGCTTCTCACCTCCATCAGTGTCTCCTCGAGCTGAGTAAACAATAAATAATGCTGCAAATGCTGACTGTGCCAACCTCAAAGCAAAAAGAAAAAAACTGAAACCATACATATATATGAATATATTCTTCCCTCCAGGAAAAAAAATACACATATATCCGAGTCACCCGGAAGTGCTCCAAAATCTGAATTTTTGAACAACTTTTAGCTCTGATTTTGTTTCTTTCATAGCTTCCCCGATGTCATATCGCCATCAGATTTTGCGCGCACCTTGAGAACTTAAAGGGTGTGGCTAGGTCTCAGTCGACTGAGATTTAACCAAGTCTCAGTCAATTGAAATAACATACAAGAGAGAAAAAGAAAAACTGAAAAGAACATTTTGCACGGATCTTAACGTAAGATCTCACGGATATAGCATTGACTGGGACTTAACGAAGTCTCAGTCGACTGAGACTTAGCAAGACTGAAACTTAAACTCCTTTTTTGCCAAAAACAAATTCAGATGTTTTTGACTTTTTCCTATTTGTTTCGAATTTAGTATTCATTGCAGGAGCAGATGAGCCGAACAAAACTTGGCATCTTTTGGCCAAAAAAAAATCGGATTTTTTTTACTGTTCTTTTTTTGAATTTAGCATTCATCACAGCAGGAGCATATGAGCCAAAAATGCCGTTCTGGAGAGGAGGGTTTTGTTTAAAAAATGGAGACATGGAGGAGAGAAATAACAGTAGGTTATCAAACGGGGCATGCATTCAAGGATTTGTGTGCTATTTCTACTATGGCCATGCACAATAAACATCTGAAAAAAGCTCAGAATATAGTGGTGGATGGCCCGTCCATATAATCGAATCGAATCTCATTTCCTGCTGCTGCTTGGCCGTAGCTTCCCCTGGTGACGGCGTTGCAAAAAGTAGTCACAACGGAACGGAAATCAAACTGTGCTCACACAAGCAAACACAGAAATCAAAGAGTCACGACGGATGACCAAAACAACGAATTCTTCCATTTGCAAAGAGAGGAGCAGCTTACACACGCATGCAGTTGGTGAGATAAAATGAGCATTTTTCATCATATATATACAGGTCCGCTAGCTTACAGATGTAGGTGGTCTTGATTCATCGACTCAATCAAAGGAAATACTACTTGATACATAAACGGGGAGTTGCATACAACTAGGATTACGGATCCCACCTCTTCAAAACGGGCCGGTTTTCATTCTCTGCCAGCTGGCCACGCAAGTACTCCACCAACTCGGTATCACGCCAGTCAAAACTATGCAGCATAAATTCCTTGAGGCTTGGCAGACGTGGTAACCCACAGAACAACCCAACACTGGGACTGTTAAAATTAGAATACAGCAGCAACTCAAGCTTAGGAGCGGCTCCTTCTTCAAATCCCACCGACTTGAGGTTTTCTATGCGATGCAGCTCCAGCACCTTCAGGCTCAGGAATGCATCCCCACATAAACTGAAACGGACCTCTTCACCAGCAAACGAGTGACGCAATAGACGTAGGATGGCCAGGTTTGGTAGCTAGCTTCCCAAGGACTTGTATGGCCGCATCATGCTCCGATATCCTCGACCACTCTAGCTTCAGCTTCACGAGATTTTTGAGGCCCTGGATCCACTCCGGCAGTTTAACCAGATTGCCTATCAACTTGAGGCTCTGCATGTTTTCTGGAGGTGAGGACAGGCCGTCCAAGCAGCCTGATAAACCTGGCTCCTCGTGTGAGAGCAGTGAAAAGGACTCCAGGCCGCTGAGACAAGCAATTGCTGAACACAACTCTTGACCGTTTCTCTTGTTGATGCCTGTCACTCCTAACTTGCGCAACCGGGTGAGCTTTTTTATATCTTGTAGAACAGCCTTCCCCACCGAAACGTCCACGGTACGCAGTGTGTGCAGGGCCTTCAGTTTCCAAATTCCCCTTGGCACTTCAACACCACCTGGATTTCGTCCTGCCACATAATAAGGTAATATGTTGCAACAGAGCACAGTGCATATATCACGCCTGTTAAGTTGTGCACCATCATCAAGATCGAGTTCATTTTCTAGAATCCTAGGTGCACAACATGCCACACAACAATACGCTGAATAGAAAGGCAAACTCAGCAGCGACTGACTATCTGCATCTATATGACTCCGTGCATATCCTGTGTCACTAGCAAGAATGTGTTCCATCTTCTCAAGCTTGATGATGGTCCTTGGTAGTTTTATTATGCTTGTACCTGAAATATCTAATGTGTGGAGCTGTCTCAGGTTCCCCAATGAATTTGGCAGGTGAAATATATCAGCATGTCCCCTTAGAGAAAGATATCTAAGATGTACAAGCTTCCCAATGTGCTTAAGGTGATGATCAACTAGATCCCATTCTCCTTCCAAATCCAGCACTCGGAGCAACCTCATCTTATCAGAAATATAAAACGGCCTCCAATTTCCAAACACTGTCAATGATCGTACACGGGACAAGTCTACTATATTCTCAAACTCACACTGATCCCCCTTCCAATTGCTGCTGATAGCAAGATGACGCATTGTGCCTTGGTTGTTTAAGTTGCACCCTTCCTCCAATGTGAAAACAAGATTTTCCTCCATAGACTTTGAGATGGCAATTTCACGAATCAGATCATGGACATGGCAGGAGTCAATTCCTTTCCTACTATGAATTGACTGTTGAGATGGCAGGATCATGCTCCTGCCTATGAGTTCCATGAAGTAAGAGTCCAATATTTCCTCCATAGACTTGCCACGCACCTCACTTGAGTAACCCTCTGCGAGCCAACGACGCACTAAGCGTCTCCGTGCAATCTGCTGGTCTTCAGGAAATATGGCCAGATACAAGAAACAAGCCTTGAGGTAATAGGGTAAACCATCATAGCTTTTCATAAGGACTGCTTTAATATTCTCAAGCTTAGGATTCATCTCTAACTCAGCACTGATATGCTCATTCAGTTTTCTCCATTCAGAAGCAGTTTTTGGTTGGTTTGCCAAGAAGCCACCTATTGTGATTAGTGCAAGGGGAAGCCCTCCGCACTTCCTCAAAATCAGTTTCACTTGTTCAACCAGATCTGGGTATTGCTCATCCAAATTTATGGTTTTCTTAAATACCTGAAATCCATATGAAAAGAATTACTCAGTACGCCAACAATTTGTAATCATGCATAACATATTTTCTACTTTCCACTATTGCTCATGTGGGAGTTTGTATAATACAAAGTTGAGGTGAAACATTTGGTTATTTAGGTATATAACAAGTTTCTCCGCCGTCTATCTTTTTGGTTGCTATCTGACATGTCTTTAGTTTTACTCATCTTAAGTAATACTAGTTTACGTGTATGACTGGTAATCACCAGATTAATGATGATGTGTGAAGGACTAAATTAATCCAATGATATTGCTAGGCATGCGGAAAAACCCTACAAAAACTATCCGTGCTTGTTAAGTTGGAAGCAGCTTGGCGGACTCATACGTGGTACGAGCTTAGTTCCAGACACATGGAACACGGTTTTACCTCCCAGGCACGCGAAGCATGCTGCTCGAGGCGGAGGACGTGGTGATGCAGAGGGGTTTAACCAAGCTGTGGCGCGCCAAACTGAACGGAGAGATGAACAGTGTGCCTGAGACTTACTTCACCATGGCTCACAGGCTCACGGCGGAGCAACATGGCTATCGGCTGGACCCACATGGCACACACCTTGCCTGCCCAACATATGCCAGCGATATCAGGATCTAACTCTAGCTGAGCTCAGCTAAGCATAGGAGCCTAGGACACACCTTGAAGTGTGATAAGGAAATGGAGCAGCTCGGGCTGGATGGGTGCATCGCATGCGAGCAGGCGCGGAGCACGTTAACCTCATCGAAGTCGAGGGACTTCTTTTAAGGGAGTAAAATCAACCTTTTTACAACCCAAGAGCGGCTTGCTGCCGATGTCAGTATGCAGGAGAGCTTGGTGCAGCAACTCTCGCGTTATTAATTCTTTTCTTTCCTCCATAATTAAGCTTCAGTCAATATACTAATCTAGGACGGAATATGCTTCTTAAAACCGTAACAGTTCATTTTGTGGAAATAGATTTGTCCATGAGAAAGTTAGGCGATGTCTCTCTCGATTGCTTGTACTGTTGTACTCCCTCCGTCCAGAAATACTTGTCGGAGAAATGGATAAAAATGGATGTATCTAGAACTAAAATACGTCTACATACATCCATTTCTCCGACAAGTATTTCCGGACGGAGGGAGTACATGACAAAGGAAGTATCCATGAGAAAGTTTGGAGTAGCAGATTGAGAGATTCATCGATTTTTCATTTTCAACCAAATTATACACAAAAATTTGAATCAAACAAAAAAGTATCCAGAAAAAAATTCAAAAACATCTGAAAAATAAAAAATAAAACGCTGATCATTTTGGGAAATGATCAATATTTTTTGCCAAACCGATTAAAAGTTGTAAGGAAAATACCAATTCAGTCTCTAGTTGGCATGCGCAGTCAACGCCCAGTCAGCATTGACTTCGGTCAAAATGGGTTGACTTGGTCTAAACCGAGACCAGGGTTGTTATCTGAACCTTGTGGTAAGTTGAGGGTGTATTTTGGCCGGTTTCGGAGTTGAGGATTGTAAATCGAGCTGAGTGGTTAGATGGAGGTTGAAATGTGGAGTTTTCTCTATAAAATATCTCAAGCATATCACGGTTTATCAATGTTTATCATAGCCTTGATGAACGAATGCCTAATTCACGCTTAAGAATTGGTGGAGTGCTATTGCCATCAGAGATGGTGGCAGATTAAAGGAGATGGGCGCAGGAGGGGAAAGGGGCTAGAAGAGAGCTGAGTGGTCCTAGAATTGAGTACAAGAAAGCACAATGAATACTTATGTTTGTTGTGACACAGTTGAAACAACTCATTTCTGCGGTCATCTCTCATAAAACAAAAGAGCATGATCCTTTCTTCAGTGCATCTACTCTCCTCTTTGTTGCATATAAAACAAATGTACACCCTCTAGTATCTATAAATACTAAATCCCAAGGTTAAAAACTCTCCTTTATTTTGATGCCGACAAAATTAAGAATTATTTGTGGGACCTAACTTTAGCTGTATAGGTCAATCAAATTTCCGTCTTATTATAAGCATATATTAAGAGTAGTTTTTCTATGCTCTCATGCACATACACCTCATATCCTCACCCTACATTATGCAGTCAGTACCTTGGGATCTGTGTGGTACTTTTGGAGATGCAGCAACCATTACAGAGAGATGAATAATGATCATGCATGTTGCTGCTCATTTTTTGTAGCAGCTAGCAAGAGCATTTTTTTTCTTTGGCATCAGCAAAAAAGCTGTCCCATTGGGCTAGAAGCTGAATAGAAAAAATAAAGTAATATAAGACCGTTTAGATCACTAAAGTAGTGATCAGATCACTAAAGTAGTGATCTAAACGGCCTTATATTACTTTACAGAGGGAGTACTAATTTATGTGAAGTGTTAACTTTGACTTTTTATTTTGTACAAATGCTATGGAGGCATTTCTTAAGGATACTTATTGCAGGACATCTAGCAAAAATATCCAGATACAACACAAAGCAGTTATTGGTTAAAATATAAAGTTGACTGATCAATTCTAAAAAATGTCTATGTACTTTGAATGGGTGAAGTATTTTTCATGTTCCAAACCTAAGGAGTGATACATGTATTTCGCTAGAAAGGTGAAGTTTCAATTACTATTTGTTGCTAGAAAGTTGTAGGTAACATACATGTATGATGCCCATGTTCGGTGCATTACATTTTCCACTTGTAGAATGGGGGTGTGTTAGGAATCCAATCCCCTTCGGTTGGCACTTTTCGTTAATTGTCCTCTTGCCAAAAAAGTAGAACTGCTAGAGTGTAGAGAGCAGATCCTGTAAAAGTAGCACCACATGGGTGTGATCTCGTACTGTGCTGCACAGAAAGTCAAACGCCATCTGAGAATTAATTCAGCTGCTAAGCTCTGACCCGGTCCTGATATATGCACATATCCCAATACAAGCTTACGGCTGAGATAAGAGGTGTAGGTAAGACCTAGCTCAACTACAACTTTCCCTATATATATTTTTATGGAGCCTTTTGATTTATATCTATCAGATATTGCATAAGCTTTCTAAGAAATGACCCTTCGAATTTTGTGGGATTGTTCTACTTGTTTATGGACATATATTTGTAGAGATACGATTTCCAATGTTAAAATAAAAAAGATTGACAACATATATTCTACAACCAATTTTTTTTAGCAAGAGGAATAATCAGTACCTTTTTAGTGAAGAGGATATGTGCATCATCAGGACTTAGATTGTTGAGCTGGATTATATGGTTTGCTTCCACCTTTGAACAATGCTCAGAAATATTCTTTCCCCGTGTGGTGATTATGATACAGCTTCCTGCTGTTTCTGGTAGGTGCTCTTTTATAGCATCCCACTCAGTTGTGGATGATAGATCATCAATGATAAGAAAATATCTCTTTTGCTTCAAACATGTGGCTAGATCTGTTTCTTCCTTCTTCTCTCTTAATTGCACAACTAAGCTCTGAAGAAGATCAATGCAACTGAGAGGACGCATGACTGTGACACAAGCACGCTTCTCAAACACGCTACTAATCTCTTTTCTTTGGTACATGTCTCTCACTAGCGTGGTTTTTCCAACGCCACCCATTCCCCACAAGGAGATCACCTTAACCTGTTGGTCATTGTTATGTGAAACAAGTTGGATGATTTTCTCTTTTTCAGATTCTCGCCCAATGAGCCGAGATTCCTCTGAACTATCACCCCCCTGTACTTCCGGGTGTCTGGAGCTATCCGTACTGTCAGAGATGACATCTGAGCTAGACCCTGCCTCCTCTGAAAATTTTCCATCTTTAAAACCCTGAACACAAGCAAACAATGATTAATTAGGTGTTGCCTTCTTTTCCACAGAAATCTTTATCCCTTTTTGATTTCTAGTAGCGTTGTAATTCTTACATAATTTGACAATCTCTGACCAACCTAGTGTTTAAATCATTTGCATCTCAAAGAAATTCAGACGACTGGATAGGTCAATGGCTTAACTTTGTTACCGGGGTAGGATAACAAATAGTAGAAGTCTAGAAGATGTATAGTGAAATAAAAATCTACACACAAAGCATACGTACTAATGTATCCTTCCGTCCCAAAATCCGCGACACTTATTTTGGGACGGAGGGAATATTTATGAAGCTTTCACAAAGACTTTACAAATATCTCTAAAATTAGATGTTTGGTACAATTCTTATGACCTTGGTCTAACTTCTGGCGGTTTTGGTTTTGACGTTCCGGAGGATGGACCAACGACCAATTGGCCTAGCAAATAAGAACTGAAAGGTAAATGAACTCCAGACAACAGGAATTAAGGGCTTGAACCCGATACTCAACCAAAATGTCAGGTATGTATTTACATGGAATAGGTTTTGTGACTAATGACAGTCCAAGCCCCAGTATTCAGAGATTCTCTGTCTTGCCAAAACCGACACATCTTCCTTATTTCTGTCTCATGCAAAAGAAGAGAGGAAAACTCCCGACTTTGAGAGGAAATTGAAATTGCCAAGGCGACGATCGCCAGCCGCTTGCAAAGGACAGGGAACTGAGCCGCTCAAGAGAGTAGACAGGTTGAGGGTAAAAGTACTTTACTGGCAGAGACGCCCTTTTTTCATTATCTCAATGTGGTACAACCTTTATGGACATGCTGGGGATTAGCAGTCCAGGCAACCTCCACAAGTCGGAGGATATAAAACCAGCATTAGCATAACCATCAGTGCTAAGTGCAACCAGCGCAATCAGGTTTTTGATACTTCGGTTCTGACTTAGATTTGGTAAGTTCAAACCCCCAAGTCAAGACCTAAAAAGGGCTTATCAGTCCCCACAGTCCCACTTAACCTCTGCATCATTCAGGTGTCATGAGAAAGTTCAGGAGCGGGAGAGGAGGGTCCTCTGCTCATCCGAGGTGGCCCAACTTGCCAAATGATTGCCAGTCATTAGTGGTTAAATCCTCCATTGAATCAACGGAAAGACTACAATCCCCTAGGGGTGACCTGGTTCACTGCATCGGTGTCTTGGTAAGGGTCAATTCTTTGTCGGAATCTCTTCACAGTGAAATTAAAATCGAGTGCATAAAGGGGTGGCCTTGTCTACTGATCCTCAGTAGACTCCATAGGGTTGTACTCCGTTGCTACGATGGAAGATATCAACCTGACTTGTGGAGATGATAAGGAAAATAGCTAGATCCATTTGAGCTTCTGAGCAGAGAGCTCCTTTTATGATGATTTGTTTTTGTTAATGAAATAAGGGGCAACTCTTGTTTGTATAACAAAACATTAAGGCAGAGGATACCCATCCAGAAATGAGGAAATGTGAAGGGGAAGGCATTGGGTTGCTTTGCAGTATATTTTGTTGTTGATAACAATATGGAATTAGTCTTGTACGTTAGACATATGAGGGGCAAGAGTGAGGCAACGTACCTTCACAATCACCATTTCAAATTTCTGTAATAGTAAAGATAAAGATCATAGTGCTGGAAGCAAACGAATGTTTGTTTGATATGGTAAGTTTACCACAAATTTAAGTTGCAACTAAAATTGGATTAAGAAAAAGATCCTATACTTGTTCATTTGAAAGAGAAAAGCATGTAGGATGTCTATCATCATTTAATTTTGGTAAACATGCTAGTCGAAGTGCAAAACTCTAACCATAAAAACAATACAACAAACAATTATTATATGATTTAAAGGCTTTTAACTATTACCTTCTTGTAGAAAGCATGGAGTGTCTGATTATCCAATAATTGCTTATGCTCTGGTGCTCCATTGTCTGCCCCTATGCATAAGCTTGCAATTTTAACTTCCTTTGTGGACACCATTATTCGGCTCCCTTTCTTGTTTTTTGGGAACCATGTTGTAATGTAGTTCCACTCTTCAATAGTCTGTACATCCTCAAGCACAATCAGATAACTCTTTTCATTCAGGTAAGTCTTGAACTCACGAGGCAAATCATCATTGTTGGGCGTCCCCATCATCTTCAGAATTTGGGCCCCACGAGTTACTTTTTCTTCTTCCCTTGCCTCCAGAAGACAATTAACATAGAATTGCTTAACAATGCTCTGGATTAAATCTATTGGATTGAAAGGAAGCATAAACCTGATCCAGACATGGCACTCAAACTTTTTACGTATCTTGGGATCTTCATAGACACTTCTGACGATGGACTGCATGTCACCTAGATCACCAGTACTTGTTTCCCACACCGCTATCACAGTAAGGCCGTCATCCTTGTTGTTGATCAGTCCAACAAGATCCATTTTTGCCTTGTTGTGTTGCCGCCTTGCTTCGTCTTCAGTGGTCAAAGTCATTGTACTGGAGATGGTAGGCTGCCCCACAGCGGAGGTAGGTTTGGAGCTAGAGCCCTTGATGAGGTGATACCGTTGATTCCTCTGGCTGACCTCCTCCACCTCAGCTCTGAGGTCCTTCATCTGCTTCGCCACATAGCGTTGGGCTAGCACCTTGCGAGAGAGACACCACCAAGATTGCTTCTCAAGACGGACAGCAAAATCCAGGAGGCAGTCCTCAACAGCATAGGACACATCGCGGACTTGCTTCACCCAGATCTTCACCACCTTATTGTCGTCCCGCTCATCATGTGCGGCCATCAAGTTGTCATATCTTGAATATTTCTTTCTTTCTTTTTTTCTTTTTAATTAAGGGAAGACCATCGTGACTAGCTTTATTACTCAGATAATAGTACTCCCTTCATTCCTAAATATAGTGTGTGCTTGCTTCAGCTCCAATACCAATGTGTGTGCCGGCACATGTTCTTTGGACTAATATACCCCTCCATTCCTAAATATAGTAGCTAGCTAAATGGGTGGGGATCGGTGGGGAGGTCAGGTGGTGGGAGGCCGGTGAGGATCGAGGCGAGCAGGGAGGTGGGGAAAAGCGGGGACGAGAAAGAGATAAGGAAGAGAGAGAGCGCATTGGGTGGGGCGCTGACTGTTTGGTGGGAGGGTATTGTTGTTCAAAGTCGCTCGCTACGGGAGATACACACTACATTACAGAATTTCTCTAAAAAAAATTATGCGCACTAGATTTAGGAATGGACAGAGTAGTATATAGAGGATAATTGGTTTGATGACAACATTTGGCATTGCCAATGCTTGGCAAGCCAACATTTGGCAATATCAAAAGTTGCCAAAAATTGGCAACTTTTTATGAGGTTGGCAAGTAAACATGGTAGCCAACCAAGTACTAGCCAATATTTGGCATTTGCTAAATGTTGGCATGCCAATTTTTGGCATCAAACCAATTATGCTAATAGTCCATAATTTTTTATTTTTTTGCAAATAAAAAAAATCTAGAAGCTCATCGGGCTAGTTACAAGACGAGATGTCAACTCAAAGCTATCGAAGATGCAGCCACACATATATACTGTCTGAGAATATATGTATAGCACACAACCATGAGTACGTGTTTCAGGTTCTGTACATGCTTGCTCTGACAGGAACAATACCGACGGAGATATACAAAGGTCACAGCTAGAGACATCTGAGTCAGACACAATTGTTCCAAATCACAGACACATCACACAGTCATGCTGAACAAGAAACACAGTGGCATGCCTAAGTTAAGTGTCAGAGTTTTTGGCATACAAATGCAGGATACTGAAAGCGGGACGGGACAGTACACTTTATCCAGTCATGACTCGTATTGCGGAAACAGTTCCGACACTGTTACATACTGACACCTCACTAATCTCTGAAAGGATGACTGAATGGTACGTAGAAGATCCAGAGAAATGACATATGGAGAAGAAAACTGACATATGGTACGTAGTCTTGGAGGACTTTGGAAACAAAGTCAAAGGCTTGATGCTGGAGATCCAGCTGTCACCGTTGATCCACGACCTGTGCCAAACTATGATCAGCCGCCGTCGCCGCTGCCGCCGCCGCCCTGTCTTCATGGTTTTGTAGTTTCAGATTGGTTGATGAAACCCACAAGAACATCTGCTCCTCACCTCCATCAGTATCTCATACACATCCTATGGCATACAACTCCTGAAGCTGAGTGAACAGTAACTATTGCTCGAAATGCTGACCTGAAAGCAGAGTTGGACACTACAGTTTGGTAGCACTTGCTCTGTTTCCTAAAATATCACATAAAAATTTGTTACTGCTGACTAAACTGTGCTCAAAGAATCACTATGGACGAACAAAACGACCAACGCCATTTGCTCTTACAAACAAAAAGGGAGTAGCAGCTCACATATGCACTTGGTGATACAGTGACTGAAACCACACTGAAGTAGATACATAAAAGGTCATCATCTATTTGAGTTACAACTAGTGTGTTCCATATTAAAGCCAGAGATCGCACATAACTTGGTGCGTTCCTTGGTACGTTCATCGGGTGATATCACAGGATTCTTGGCTCCCAAACGAAAGCACGGCAATACATACTCTATCCAAATATGCATGATTTCTGCTCTAGCCAGGCTGTATGCACGGAAACAGTTCTGCCAAGGAGGAGCCAAATATGCACAATCAACACCGGGAAAAAAAAACACTCTGAATATAGATCCTGCTGCTGATTGGTCGTAGCTTCCCATAGTGATGGTGTGACATCATGATATCTCACCAATCTCAGAGGATTATATTTCTCCATGTCTTGGGCTTCAGAAGACTAGGCTCTGTTCACAAATGATGTCACAGGAAATTCGTAAGAACTAATGCAGCATCAGAGATTACACTAATGCAGTGAAGGAACGAAAAAGAATATATGTAAACTCCAATGTTGGTCGTCATCATGCTGTTACCGTTATCTTTGTTGTGTGCTGTTACCATTATCTAACTACGTACTCGATTAAATATATTCTCTAGTAAGTGTACATGTGTATGTAACGCAGCCCCCCACAAAAAAACAGAGAGCCTCCTTGTTTAATTACGACGTATCTACCTGACTAGAGCAATTGATCCAGCTCAAGTAGTATTATATCTGGAAGGATGTCTCAATTTGTTGCTGAAACGTGACAAACTAATGGACAAAGAAACTGACGAGTGCGCACATACCTTGATAGCGGGCATCTAGACTTTTGTACCCGATGCTGCTTAGACGTTGCTGGAGACATGTAGGGAGCCTCTTTATACCAGGACAGTTTTCAATCATAAGAGACTGGAGAGATGCATATGATTGCGGCCCATCCGGTAGGGATGACAGGGTTTTGCAATCTCTGATGTAGAGGTCCTCCAACGATGGGAACTCTCCCGAGTGAGATTCCACTGATCTCAACTCACAGCACCTATGAACTGCAATTTTCTTGAAGGATGGGGGAAGATTGAGAACCCCGGTTAAGCTGTCACACCCTTCTATCCGTATCTCTTCTAAACATGGACAGGGAAAACGTTCCATCCTGCTTACGGCTGATGATGATAACACCTCTGTATGTACAGGTGACCCCTGAAGAATCGATGATGCTGACTCTCCCTGCTGCAGACTCCTGCTGAATATGGACTTGAGCTTACTGCAATAAAAAATTATCATTTCCCTCAGAGATGCAGGGAGTTTGAAGACCTCTACCATGCTTTCACAACCGCGTATCCGGAGAAACTCGAGATGTGGCAGGGGCTGACTCGAGGGTACTGATACTGTTGATGGCTCAGCTGTAGGAGCGCATCTCTGCATCCAATCAGTTGTTTGCAGTGCCAAATCTCTAGACTCCTCAAGGATACCAAGCTTTGGAACTCTTTCTCTGGCCAGTGGACAAGCGCAGCACAGTCTTCAATGTGCAAGTGTTGAAGTTGTTTAAAACATGCACATAGCTCAGTTACACCTGACTTCAAGCCATTTAACTTCATATCTGCCAGAGGGAAGTCATGATGATTCTCTTTTTCCATGACGTCCATCACTTGTTTCAAACTATGATCAGCCGCTGCAGAGGTTGTTTCCGTGTCTTCACGGTTCTGCAGTTCCAGATTGGTCAATGAAGTCATATGTCTAGCTACCCACAGAAACATATCTTCCTCCCCTCCCTCAATGTCTAACACTGTCAGCTTTGGCGATTTAGCATTCATTGTCAGCTTTGGACAATCTGTAACACACAACTTCTCAAGCTGAGGAAACATTATCTCTTCACCTTGTTCCTCATTTGTTATTTCCCACAATCCTTCCAAACAATCCAGACCTCGTAGTGTAAACACCTTCAGATTTGGAAACGTCAAGGATGTACCCGAACTGAATAACCATTGCAGTTTATTACAATCGGAAAGATGGATCTCGACCATGTTTAGCAAGATAGCCATCCATGTTGGAAAGGCGGTGCCTCCGTAGGATTCTATCCTTATAGCCTGCAGCCCATCATGAAGTTTGAGACAGCCGAGCACTCTTGCATCATCCCTACAACCAATGGTCCATTTTAATGGCAATTCTCGAAGCTCCTTCTTTTTTCCTAGATTTGCTGCTTTTGCATCTTCTTCTGTCACATTCTCCAGCTGATGTAGCTGTAACCCACCGCCAAGGTTTAACTGTTGCAACTCTCCGACACCACTGCACTCAGAGCCACTAGGACCTGCTACAAAACACGTAAGTGTCTGTAGTGACATGAGTTTTCGGAGGTCACCAGGCATGTTCCTCATCTTTCGACAATTATGAGTGTAGAGATGGCGGACGGCGGTCATATACTTCATGTGCCTTGGAAGCCGACGAAGTTCATTGCAGCCAGAGACATTCAATGTTTGCAGGTTGTATAGAATGCTTATATCTTCAGGAAGTGATTCGATATAACTTCCTGAGAGATCAAGGTACCTTAGGTGATGCAGATGCTTTGATTTCAAGGGGAATGACCTGCTAAATGTATGGAGCTGTAATGCCTTCAAAGAACTGTATTTTGAAAAATGCTGCAATGGATCTTCCATATACCTATCACACAGAAGTGTCTGGATAGCCGGAGATCTTTTCTCCAGAGAATCATTCAAAATAGTTTCTGGATTTCCACAAGACAAAAGTAAGTGGCGAGTTGTATCTGGAAGCCATTCAGTCTGACATGGTTTCTCAGGTGTGAGAGCACATTCTTTTTCCATTGTAGACAGTGCAACATCATGCATAAGATCATGGATTTTATATGTATGTTTGGAATAATTATCCCTCATCAAGCAGTCGTTGAATGAGACTCGGACTTGCTTCACATCCACAAAGAATGATCTTGAGGCCAGCTCACTGAAAATCCGTTGGCCAATTGTCTCAGGACGGACTTCTTTTTGTTCCTGAATAAAGCCATGTGCGATCCATAGTTGGATCAGCTTGTCCACATCAATCTCGTAATCCTTGGGAAACACAGCACAGAAAGAAAAGCACTGCCTCATCTGCGATGACAAGTCATTATAGCTGAGCTTGAGTATTGGTAATATTCCAGACTCCTCGGTGCAAATGTTGCTTCTGATTGCTATAGCCTTCCATTCTTCTTCGCTGGTCTTTGTACGCAGCACAGTGCCTAGTGCTGTTCCGGCCAATGGAGAGCCACGACATCTCTTCACAATATCACCAACCATTTTCACTAGTTCGGCAGGCCTTTCTTCTTCCTTCTGCAAACCGAATGCTCTCGTCTTGATAATTTCCTTTATAAAGTCATCCTCCAACTCTGCAAGATCGTAGGGTTTCACTGAACCCATTATTTTTGCGACACCTCCATCACGAGTAGTTGTCAGAACCACACTACCCTTGGCACCATGTGTAAGGCGGGCCTTGAGCTTTTCCCACTTATCGCTCTCTCGGTTCCAGACGTCATCCAATACAAGGAGATACCTACACCTGCTTAGTCCATCTTGAAGCCTATCCAGTGGGCTTTTCTTGGGAGTCTGATTCAACTGTACTTTTTTGGGGAAGAAATTCAAGAATACTTCTAGCCAGGGATTCCAGTTCAAAGCTGTCAGACACACAAACCCATATCAACAACTCGAAATGCCTCTGAATTTCAGGTTCATTGTAAATGAGCTGCGCTAAGGTGGTCTTGCCTAGCCCCCCTACTCCAACGATGGGAATAACCATGAGATTTTCATCGCTAGCATGACCAACTAGCATATCAACAATATTCTTAGTGTCTTGGCCTCTCGATCTGCTGATGATTTCCTTTGGATCGAAGAGAACATGATCTGCCTGCCTCCAGTCCTTGGATGCCGGTGCTTGTTGCTGATATTTAAACCCAAAGGCGTTCATCTCAGCCACAAGGACCTCAATGGCCCGCACGATCCTGCACAGTTTCTTCCCCATCTTGTCGCGGAATACGAAACGGTTGTGGGTGGGAAAGAGTTCCACCGCATCGAAGCCGAGCTTGCTGTAGTGCCCATTCTTCTTGGCCTCACGGCGGAGTGCGTCGTAATTGAACTCGTCGAAGACCTCGTTTGCCTCGTAGGCCACCCTCTTGACCTCCTCCAGCCATGCCATGGCCCCGTTTCTGTGGGACGCGGCTTGCTCGGCATCGGCGATGACATCCAGGATGGCACGCAGCTTGCGCTTGAGCACCCTGTGCTGCTCCTCCATGCCCTCCATCACCTTGTACTTATCCAGCAGGTAGCTGGACGCCTTCTTCTTCACGATGGACAGCAGTGGCCCGACCACCATGGTGGCCACCAGCTCTGCCATCGAATTGCTCAGAGATCGGAGCTGCACACGCAGAACCACACACAAGGCGGAGAAGATAATAGTGGTGTGAGCAAGCTAGGCCTGCAGGTGCATATGCTTCGAGGAGAAATGGAAGCAAATGCGAGTAGCACACTCCACAGTAAGATCCTTGGCGCTGAACCTGGAGAGGGGGCTGGAGAACACGGGGAATCAGAGCTGCAGTTCAGAGTGGAGAATGGCGGGGAATCAGAGCTGCAGTTCAGCCATTTGCTGGATGTTTGTGTTGATCAATTGGTTGTGACGGATAGAGGCTGTGCAGCAAACAATGATCAGTGTTAATTGTTGTGCTTGAGCTAAATCTCAAGAGGTTAATAAGAATAGAGGAAACAGAACATACCTGGTGTTGTCGACGGCAAGCGGGACCAAAACAGCGGTCAAATCTTAAAACAGTGAACCTCAACCTCAATACCAAACACCAAAAGACCAAACTTCAGAGATCTGCCGAGAGAACCAGAAAGATAGTTTACAATTTACAACCTACAAATAGCAAATGGCCAAATGATCCAACTAAGATCAACAAAGACACTTGATTCAGAGGATGTAAGGGATCCATCGGAGCAGACTAAGGAAGGCAAAGAAAATTACCAGGACCAAGGAATGCTGTCACACGCCTCCATCATCTTGTACTGGTCCAGGAGTTAACTGGACGCCTTCTCCTTCAGACAGCAGTGGGCACCAGCTCTGCTGTTGGAATGCTCAGAGCTTGCAACACCCGCAGAACACAGGGAAACACAATTGCAGTTCAGGGAAGAGAAGAGAATGGTGTGAGCAAGCTAGATGCTTGCTTGAGAAAATGCAATCCAATGTATGCTATGGAATTTTGGGGGCAAGTGGATGCACTTGGTCGATTACATCGATAATTGATGAGTGTACTTAATAAAATAACACTACTTTGCAGGAGCAGAGCTTTTCATTTAACATGCATTAAAATAAGTGTCATGTGTCTAACTGTAGGAAAAGAGATTGGTCTGCACTTCTTCAACCAATCACATCAATCTTGCAACAACTCAGCACTGGGCAGGTATTAATTTTAGAAATAAACTACTCACTCCAGCTAGCATTACCTTGGCACAGAGCATTGTTCTTGGTTAACGTATAATAATAGGGACAGCTAATTGAGCTTTCTGACATAGCATGTTAACAGCAGGGCATCTTTATTTCTTAACTAAATGATGCCTCGGGCTTTGATGCAGAAACGCATGCTAAACACCAGTGAGAGAAACAAAAGATGCAGGGACCCAAAGACAAACTTGAAACAACACACCAGTTCACTTTACTCCATTGGTTTCTGTAAAAAAAATGCAATGTGCTCAGAACTTCCGTTAAAGTAGTGCTGCTTTGCTTTATTGGTTCTGCACATTCTGCATTAGCATATCTTTGTTTGTTAGTCCTGAAGTGTAAGTAGTTAATAGTTAAAAAGAGTAGACCAAAATTATAATGTAGTCCAGAAGACTGGATGAGAAGTAAGCTTACAACAAAAACAGAAAAAATTCTGATTATTAGTACATATGATAGTTTTTCAAGTCTTTAGTGTCTAATTGGAGAAAGAAGCACCTCATTATATACATGCAACAGGATCCGGTCCAGTACAGCTGAATTCTTCAGTATGTGGCACCAAAACCAGAACATGGCAAGAATAAAAAAGGAGAATATTGAGAGATGACAACATTAATTTTTTGTCACTTTAAAAGGAAGCATACACATATAAAAAGGACAGACCCAGTGTATAGAAGCTCCCACACAAGGTGGGGTCTGGGGAGGGATTATAGGATCCTAGTCTTACCCCTGCAAAGTGCAATGCAGAGAGGCTGGTTCGAACCCAGGACCTCTTGGCACAAGTGGGGAGGACTTCACCACTGCGCCAGACCTGCCCTCTAGGAAGCATATACATATGCAGACACAAAATCAGCAAAGTGCTATATGAACACCCATTGAATGAGTGAAAGTAATACTCGAGACCAGCAAAGCCATATCTTGCAGAAATGAGGTGTGAAACTCCATAAAGAAAGTCGAATATATTGGTTTGCCTTCAGTCATCTTAACAGCACATTTCGTTGTTGGTCTAGTCGTTTCGTCTAACTATAAAGACAAAAAGGGAGCTAGGATCAGATCACTACTGTGATCTAATTGGAATATAATTTTCTGATGTGGCTAAATTCCATGTCCACTGGAGTTGAAGCCAGGCCGGCCAGGACGCACCGCTGCGCTTTCATGTACCACTGGGCTATCGCCCAGTCCTCAATTTTTCATATATGAATCACCCTACGTTTCGAATGTTCATAATAATCAATGTAATGACCAACTGAACAGCACATACTAAGAACTAATCCGTTGCTTGGCCAGTAAGAGGAAAGCAACACATGTTGAAGATTCTAAACTGAATGGCCCATACAGATCATAAACTAAGCTATTGCGTAGCCAGCTATTAATGGCTGGCAGCTTGGGATTGAGGATCTTGTGCTGCTCCTCCATCCCCTCCATCACCTTGTACTAGGCCAGGAGGTAGCTGGACACCTTATTCTTCACACCATGGTGGCCACCAGCTGTGCCATTGGAAATTTGGAATGCTCAGAGCTTGCAACACACACAGAACACAGGAAAACACAATTGCAGTCCAGGGTGGAGAGAGAATAGTGGTATGGGCAAACTAGACGTGCAGATACTTGCTTTTGAGATAATGGTATCCAATGCGATTATTGTAATTGAATTTTGGGGCCAAGTGGACGTGTTTGGCCTGTTGTATCGATTACGACTGTACTTAATAACATAATACTATGCAGGAGCAGAGCTTTTCTTGAGCATGCGTTGAAACAGGCGTCATGTGTCTTACTGTTGGAGTAGAGCTTGATCTGCACTTCTTTAATCAATCACGTCTGATCTTGCAACAGCTCAGCACTGGGCCAGTATTCTTTTTAGACAATTAGCTGAGCCTAATTAAAAATAAACTACCCACTCCAGCTGGAAGTACCTCAGAACAGGGCATTCTTTCTTGGTCGACGTACAATAATACGGAAGGTAACTAAGCTTTCTGACATAGCACGTTAATAGCCGGGGCTTCTCTATTTCTTAACGAGATGATGCCCCGGGCTTTGGGGCGAGAATGCACGCTACAGGGCAGTGAGAGAAATAAAAGATGTAGGGACCAAAAGACAAACTTGAAACAACACACCAGTTAATTTTACCACATTGGTTTTTATAAAAAAAATACAGTGTGCTCAGAACTTCTGTTACAATAGTGTCTATTTGTTAGATTACTTATCTACATTTTGCATTAACATCTCTTTCTTTGTTAGTTCTGTACTGTAAGTAGTAATAGTTAAAAAAAATACTGGATGAGAAGTGTGTTTACAACAGAATAAAACAAAGTTCTGATTCATATTATGACTGTTTGTCAGGTCTTCAGAATCCAATCGGAGAAACAGGTACCTCGTTATACGCATACAACAGGATCTAGTCCAATACAACTGAATTCTTCAATACGTGGCACCTAAAACCAGAACATGGAAAGAGCCAAAAAAGAGAACATTCAGAGATGGCAAAATTATTATTTTATCAGTTTAAAAGGAAGTGTACACATTATACATAGACTGAAAATCAGCAATGTACTGTATGAATACCATTGAATAAGTGATGGTAATACTAGAGACCAGCAAAGCCATGGCTTGCAGAAATTAGGCATGACATTTCATAAATCAACATGTGCACAAAGAAAATCGAATCTATTAGTTTGCTGGTCAACACACTGAAGATACCAAGACACTGAAGAAACCAACAGAATCAGAGTATACAAGACACTTTTGCTATGACTTAACTGTCAGTCAAACAAGAATATGAACTATTACATCACATAGTCTCCTCGACACAATCTAGCATAAACCAGAATATGAACCATTAATTGGGCGGAATTAAAGAAAGTCAAATCTATCGGTTTGCTGTCAGTCACCTTAACAGCACATGTGAGCAACATATTTCTTTGTTGGTCTAGTCTTTTCTTCTTTAACTCACCGGACGAAAATGGTAGCTAGGAGATCTAATTAGATCATGATAGTTGGTCTGACCACTGCGGACGCGGCACTGCAATCTCACATACCACTGGCCTTTCGCCCAGTTCTTAATTTTCATCTGTGAACCACCCTAGGTTTCGTAAGTTCATAATAATGTAATGACCAACTGAATGGCCCATACTAAGAACTAACCGGTTGCTCGGCCAGCTAGAGGAAAGGAACACATACAGATTATGTTGGAGATTCTACCCAAGATGAAAGGGACTTGAACGCTTTTGGTTATCCCTATCCAAGAAAATAAATTTTGGCATTCTGGTGATCCTACAGTTGATCAAAGGGAAACTGCAGAAACCAACAGAATCAGAGTATACAAGACACTTTTGCTATGAAATTAACTGTCAGTCAAACCAGAGTATGAAGTATTTCACGGTCTACCTCGACAAAATCTAGCAGCAACATCTGTATGAACCATTAATTGGGGGGAATTAGATACAGTTACTAACCAATCTGCAGGAAGAAGCCGTTGAACTATTAGTTGGGGGTTGCTGACCGCGGCGCGGAGCAGAGAGGCCGGCGAGTCCGTCGGGCGTCGGCCCTGGATGGGTCTGCTCCGGTTGAACAGGAGGCGGGTACTGACCGAAACGCCTCCACGCTTGCCGGCCCGCGCGCCCATCCACTCGAGCCGCGGAGAGACGCATCGGCGTTGTAGTCCGGGCAGCGGAGGAGGTCGATCCCGCGGTGGATGCCGACGGGAGGAGGTTAACACCGCGGTTGAAGATGCGGTGGCGGGAGGGGGTGGACGGACCCAGCCGGATTGGTGGGTGGTGGGGCCAAATGCAGCGGCGCCATCGCCGCCGTCGAGCACCTCGGCCGGGCGGTGTGGCTCAGTCAGTTCCACCACGCACTACTGGAATCAGCGAATTTGCCATCAGCCAGTTCTTTGCCGTGATTCTTTGCCGTCAGCTAGCAGACGGCAAACAAAAACCCTTCTAACGGCCCTAACGGCCACCCCCCACCTCCCACTCCTCTCTCTCTTCTCTCTCTCCCCCGTTCCCCGCACCCGCCAATGCTAGCAGATTAAAAGTTCAATGATTGATTAAAAGGATTGAAAGTTTATGTGGAAAGGGAGAACGAGTGTTTTTTTTTTCTTTTGATAACTAAGGAAGAACGAGAGTTGAGAAAACCAACTCCCACTTATTCCTTTTCATGGGGGCATGTTAATTTGTGAGCAGGTTTTCATCTCGGATTAATTCTCATTATCTATCAACCGAGGGAATGAGAGAAAGCTCAGATCCGGGGTTTTTCGGGTCGGACGATGTTGACGTCTCTATGTCATTTCCCTTTGGAGCATTTTCTTGAGGATCGTGCTGCTCCGGGTGGAACTGCTTATCATTGCTTGGACCCCCCCCCCCCCCCCCCCCCCCAATTTCCCTTCGATCTCGGCTTCGGTCTCGGTCGCGCGCTATCCTTTTGCTTCACCGGAGGCACACCTGTATCGCCGCACAATCTCGGCTATCCGACGCCCTTCCATCGTGACATCGACTCTCCTCGCCGTGCTTCTACTTTGGGTCTATGTTTTGGCAGGTTTGTGCTCTTGGTGGCCCTAACTACTCTTGTCTGGACGTTTTGGAGTGGTCTTGATAGCGTGTTGCCCTTCAACCTCGATGACGATATACCAGTGCAGCATCCTTCAGTCTCGATTGTGCGTTGTCTTTCAGCTTCATCGGTGGCACACGATGTTGCCGCGCTATATTGGTTATCCAATACCGCTCAATTTGTGCCAGTGATGCTCCTCTACAAGCTTCTACTTTGATGCCTGCATTTTTCGCACTAGCCCTTTCCGGTAGCATTTTTTGTTGTGGTGGGACGAGGTTCTACTTTGATGCTCCTATACAAGCTTCTACTTCGATGCCTGTATTTTTCGTCTCTGCGTTTGTTTCTAGAACCCTAGCAAGACATGCATGGGTTGTCGGCTGGTGGGGTTTTTGGTTTGGCTTATTCAGCTAGGTTCCCCTCTGTTTCAGTGTTTTTTTTATTGTTTTAGCACTCATCTTGGGCACATGTGGCTTTTACCCACCGGTCAATCTAAAAAAGGGTTTTTATGAGTTTTGCCACTAGCTATGTCACACTACTCAATTTTACCACCAGAAGTTTTAACTACTAAAAAACACCATCCTTCTACTTTTAGCCTGTGCTAAAAACTGACACTCGGCATCGTTGATGTTTGGTGAAAAGCCATTGACCAAGGTGAAGTGGCCAAAATACGCCTAGATCCCACTTGTCAACGCTCCCCTATGACCTGTGGGTCCTAGTAGTCAGCACATAGAGAATTAAATTAGGGGGAAATAACAACATGCAAGGATTCAGTCACCCGCATGCGAGGCTATTTTTGTTTCTAATTTCATTCTCTATGTACTGAAATCTAGAACCCACATTTTTTTTGAACACAGTACAGACGCAAGCGCTCATACATACACGCATACACTCACCCCTATGAACGCACACAGACACACCTAGGGATGAAAATGGAGTGGTAACTTTCCTCTTCTCCCGAGAAAAAGTGGAAACGGAGCGAAAATATGAAAACGGAAACGGAAATTTGCAAAACGGAAGTGGAAATGAAATCTTTTATGCGGAAACGGAAACAAAAATAGAACGGTGTTTTCTGGTGGAACATGCATGGAAACAGAACTTTTCGTTTCCGTGACTATGGAATTTCCGTTTTGACTATAGACCGATGGCTGCTTTGGAGCCCAACAACCATCAAACAACACACAATGACACAATGAGTAGAATGGATCATTTGAGGCCCGACTTCTACTACCACACATGTACTCAGCTTGACCCTATACGCAATTGTCCGGTACTGCTACAATAGTAGGCTAAGTTGCTAACATAATGATATTATTTTGTAGCCATGTTAACAATTCATTAAATTTGTTTTTTTTTGTGTATTTCTCTATGATTCAAGGGGATTCCGGTCAACGCCCACTTCTGTTTCCGTGTCTGCTTTGTATTCGCTCCGTGTCCATTTCCGGTAGTATCTGTTTCCGTACCATTTTCGACATTTCTGTATTCGTTTCCGCTTCTGCAAAAATATATGAAAACAAATGTGGTAGCACTCAGTTCCGTCCGTTTCCGCTCCGTTTTCATCCCTACGCACACCCTACCCCTATGAGCACCTTCGAGAGATTGAGCCGGCATATCATCTTGAAATTTACGAATTCACCGTAGGCGCCTCGTCGTCGACGTGAACGTCTCCTCCCACTGAAAGCACATCACCGGAAATCCTGAAATAAATCCAGGAATAATGCGAGCACCAGGACTTGAACCCTGGTGGGCTGGGGATACCACTGCCCCTCTAACCATCTAACCACAGGTTGGTTCGCAAATCTAGAACACACATGTTCCAGTGAGTTGTAGAGGTGGGCCTGGGCCAGATACTCGTTTGTGACCAGTGGGCTGAGTTCACTGAAATATTTTCTTTTCTCCACTTGTAACCAGGTTTTCTTTTCAAATGTTTAATCCTTGTTACATATTAAACCAACAACAATTATGGATTAGAGGGAGTACTATTATTTTGCATATTAGTACTGGTAGACATAGATTTGTAAACTAAAAAAACTCTATCAACCGCTTGTGCGGGCAAAAGAACAGCAGTGGTTCACAGAAACACCTTCGTTTTTAGTTGTTCAACGTCAATGATCAACTTCTTCAAGATAATAGATTATTCTTTTATAGAGGAATCAGGTCGAATACAACACGGTAGAAATTCTTAGAAAGTTTAAACTCTGAAAACGAAAGGGTGCAATGTAAAAGATGTCACAACATTATTTGTCTATTCTGATCTGTCATTTGATCCATATGAACATAGATCCCCAAGATGGCAAAACACCGATTAGCGCGGGGAGACAGATACAAAGCAGAGCTGCAGCGCTAATCAGTAGTCGTCGCCTCTAGATATGACTTCTTTACAGGTTGGCCGGAGCAAAATAGTGTGCTCAAACTGGGACACATAACTTCCCCTCACATCGCACACTGGAGGGTACGGCTGCAAGTAGGTGAGGAAACCGTGAGCAATCATGTCCATGGTAGGGATCAGACATTGGAGTGAAAATAGTGGTATTCTACATACCTGCACAATGCCAACATCACATAGATTTTTCAGTGCCATTAGATACTTGGTCTCACCAATGCGGTCCAAGTACCGGCGGCAAAAAGTAAGCGTTCCAAAGTTCTTGTTGATTGTCGCGAGTAGCTGCTTGGCTTTTGCTACCCTCAATGGCACATGCCCCACATCAAAGTTCTTCATGTAATGACTGCATTCCATGTCCTCCCTCACAAATCCCTTTCCTGCAAATAGAATTATGCTTGTGAAATGTAAGACTGTTCAAAAACTTGAACATGCACCAAAGTAGGGAAAACGGATATCGGTTGTTCAACCAAGAAGGCCATGATACTTAGATACTATAGAAAATGATTTAAAAAACTATTAGTAATCCGATGAAAATGACTTTCCTAGTGTATTTGGACATATGAGTTCAAGCTATATAGCGACGTACCTGTGGACCCAAAAGTTTCAATGGCGTAAAATTCACCCTCCTCCATTTTTGTTTGCTCTCCGCCTTTTACAATTGGAACTGATTTTCCATAATGAATTTGGTATGGTCCAATGCCGTGTCCATTGAGGTTTCGTACACTTTTTACTGTCACAAAACAAAGAAGCCATTTGAATTTTCATTGTTGTCACTATATAATTCTAATAGCGCTAAATGAAAAAAAAAACTGCACACACCTTGGAAAACTTTCCCATTAATTTCAACCTCATATGACTCCATGACTTCTTGGATTGCAGCACCGACGTCACAAAGCCGTGCATCTATTCCAGCTTCCTGGAATGGATGATAAATAAACATTATTAAATAACAGACAATAGACATGATTTAAGGGAATATGATTTCAAATATCAGATCATTAACATGGGAAAAACAAAATCAGATTCAACCAAAACAAATCACTATACATAAACAGTTGGAGAGAAAACAACGTGCCGAAACATACACTACAATCAAGTAATCAAAAGCAAAAGCTTTAACAAAAACTATAACTTCCACCAAGTAGAGCTGCTATTATAAATACTATGGGCAAAGGTGCCTATGGGAAGCATTCATTCGGAAATATCTAAGTCCATTGACTTAAAATATACCCCATCCTTCTAAGAGTAAACACAATGCATAGAAATTACCTTGATTCCAGTATTTGTGGCATCTCTCGCTGCTTGAAGCAACGGATTAAACATGGGATTAAATGCGACGGTAAATGCAGAATCAACTATGTGCCCTGGGAATAATTACACTATCATGTTAGTTTCTGAAATTATAAATATCATGAGTTCATACTTGCAAGGACAAAAAACTACAAAATACACACCGAAAATCATTGATGAAAGGACCGAACAAAGTAATAAAAATATACCATCTATATGTGTCCCAAAATCCAGCTTCATCACATCATCATATTGTAGTACAGTTTTATCACCAGAATTTGGAGTCCAGTGAGCTGCAACCCTAAGCACAATTCTTTTTCGTCAATGTAAGAAGGGGAAGGAGTACCAGGAAGCATTCTGGAGGAATACCATACCAATTCAAGGAGCATCCTGTTGGAAAGGCAATACCCGCTTGCAGTCCATTCTCCTTGATAAGTTTCCGAACCATGTTTTCCAAAGTTTCACATAATTCAATCATTAGCATTCCAGGCTTCACAATGCTCCTCATGTATTTCCGCACCTTGTAAACAAATATTATACAACGTAGAGTTGTAACCAATAATAGAAACAAAGAAAACGAAATTGCAAAAAACCAACGAGGCTAGAACATTCTAAACCTGTCGATGAACTTCTGCGGCTCGGCGAATAGAATCGTACATCGGGTTTTGTAGTCGCTCCAGCTCTCTTTTTTGTTCACTAGTTGTTCTATATGAATTACTGAAGAGTAATGACATGACTAATTTATGAAGAGAAGATAACTATCATTTTGCAGAGTGCCATATTAGCAATAAATGAAAAAGTAGTATTTATGCATCATTTTCAGAAGTTAAGATCACGCATGCAATTTTAACCTTGGCATGTTTTATCAAGATAGAAAACATTGTATTCCTATATATGATTCAATAATTCACTGCAACAATAATTCCACTATTTGAGATAGACTAATACTTACTCATCCTTGTATTGTTGTATTTCACCCTCAGGAAAATCTCCGGAAGGGAAAAGCTCATCAACAGGGATTGACGGAGGATCTGTCTGCTGAAGAGGTTCCTTCTTCTTTCTACCGAAAACACATGGTATGTTCTTAAAATAGAGCAAACGAAACAAGAACATTAATGGTTCAATTAAATGACAGAACTCACTTGGCCTTGTTTTTCTTCTTTTTCTTCTTCGCAACCGCTGAAGCTATCCATTTCAGACGCGATAGTTAGAATAATTACATGATTCATATCCCAGTTTCCAAATGCTGGCCAGAATAGCCGAAGATCCACTAGTCTAGTTCTAACTGAGATACTTTGAAATGAGAACTCGATAAGTAGAGCGGTTACCTACTGCTCCTTCTTCAGATGGACCATCCACTTGAGCATCAGCATCATATTCCGGTGGTGAGGACTGAGCTCCGGGAGACCCACAATTGCTAAGTGCAACCTTGAGTTCTTTTGACGAGGTTGCATCCGACTCTACAATAGACGCCTTTTTCAGAATGTCCTGCAGCAAAAATGGGAAGCTTAGGGCATGTCTAACCCTCAAAATTTTGCCCCTCAAACCTTAAATCCTCAATTTGAGGAGTTAAGAAAAAGTGGTTCCTAGCCGAACTCCTAAACTTAACTCCCTAAGAAAAATTTGCATACAATTTCATTTCAAACACAAATTGACCCTACTCAATTACATAATTAAACAGAGGTGGCACATCATACATAGCACAATTAGATGATTAGACAACATAAAACTACTTAAAACTACATAAGATACTTGATTAAAACTATTTGGATTCCTCCATGAGCTCGCCCCAATTCACTTCTGAGGAACTGAAGTCAGAGGAGCCGGAGGAAATATCGATTACCCCCACGACGGCGGAGGGTCTGGCCTCATCGGCATTGTTGCAATGCTTCTTATAGGCCTTGCAACACGCTTGTTCCTCGGGGGCGAGCTCCGGATGCTTTGGTCTGAGCTTGGACATATGGGCCTCGTCGATGCGCTCAGCCTCGATTTGCTCAAAGGCCTCACGATTCTCTTTCTCCTCGCGATGGAATACCAACGCAGGTTGCCGAAGCCTGGGACGTCGCGGCTGCGGAGGGGGAAGTTAACCTTCGACCGGCAGCCGAACAAGTGGACCACCGCCACGTCGTACGCACGAGCTGCCTACTCCACGGACTGGAAAGTGCCAAGCCAATGCCCCTCCCGCATGTATGAATTCCGGATTCTGCCACCCAAATCTCCCATGGTCTATGACACACGCTGGGGTACTTCTTATTTGTTGAGTATCGTGATTATTAGGAAACATAGGATAGACTAGGATTTGTTCTAGCTTGTCTTGTACTCCAAGATAGTCATGTACTCCTATATACATGACCACGAGGCTCAAGCAATACAACAACAATTCCACCAATTCCCTTTCTATCTTTCTACATTCTTTAGTGGCGATGGCGATGGCAACTGAGATGAGCGGGGTGGATACTCGGGGTGGCAGTACAGATTCGGTGGTGGCCCTCCTTGTTGATTCGGCGGTGACATCGACGACTGGTGGCTAGATCGCCAATTTCGGTGGGCGAAAACCGATGCTGGTGGCTCTCCGTCAATTTCGGCGACGGCGGTGACTGACGAGCGAACCGAAGTGGGACGGAAAAGCGACGGGGCCTATGGGATGTCGGCGGGGTGCTTGGTGGCCGGCAAAGGCAAGGATGGCAGTGTTGGCGTGAATGCGGGCGAGTGGAGGAGAGCGGTGGTTGTAGGGGGAGGGGAATTTTTTTGCTGAAAAGTGTCCGCTCATATTTTAACGTTGGCCGACGCACCGTCTTTTTTGAGGAGTTAAACCGATTGAGGGTTCAGCTAGTTCTGATTTATCTCCTCAAAAAGGGAAATTTTGAGGAGTTACACCTTTTTGAGGGTTCAGCTAGAGTTGCCTATTTACAGTAAATATACATATAACCGTGCAATAATCATTCAAGAGAAGATGGTGTGTATAAGATCTCCAAAGCGGACCCTCAAACCTCCCTTATACGTCCGGACCACAGTGTCCGGACCACTTCTGCCATCCAACGGGGACCCTTATATGTCCGTTTAGCGGTTCGGACATACGGATTCCGGTATCCTAACAACAAACATAGCGGAGCTTTGTTGGAGGCCGGACATCCACTTGACCAACCAAAAGTAACCACGTGGTCCTCCTCTCTTTTCTCTCTCTTCACATGCATGGTCCTCATCTTCTCTCTCTCCTCCCAGCCGGACACCACATCACAAAATAACACCACATGCATGGTCCCCCTCTCCTCTTCTCCTCCCAACTGGATTAATTTAGTAGTAGCATTGGATGACCGACTCCCGCATCATGACCGTGGACCACGTCCGGACAGGAAAAGGACATTTGCGGTGTCCGTTTGCGGGTCAGCATTGGAGATGCCCTAATTACCTAGTTGCCACGGGGGTGCATTTTTTTTTTGAGGGTCACAGGGGTGCTTGTTTTTTTAGGGCCACGGCGGTGCTTGGTGGCCCGCAAAGGCAAGGAGGGAGGCTCTAAAGTAAGCCATGAGAAGAATTCAGGGGACAAGCTACAAAAGCAGATCGAGATAAAGTACGAACACAATTTGACCAAGTTTACCAATAAGGCAATGAAAAAACAATTATCGCAAGAAACAACGGGTAGTTGTTGACTTTTTTTTTGTTGGGGAGGTAGTTGTTGACTTGTCGTGATTACCAATTCCGCAAAGCTGAATAGTATGGGCCAATAGTTTGTATGGTTCTTGTTCATCCCCAACTGTCGGTGTACTAAAGTATGGGTCTTTTTAGTACCCCTTACTTGTGCACGGGCAGTTGTAGCCGTACCGCGGCAAGCCTTGCCGGGGAATAGCTAGGAGTAATCACAAGACTAAGATGCCAAGGAGACGTTCAAGTCAACGATCAGACCAGAGGACAGAAGGCCAAAGGGTTGCGGAGGCCCGGCAAGACCCTTGCCGGGTGCACCCGGCAAGGCCTCGCACCCGGCAAGACCCGGTCCCGGCAAGGATTCGGCCCCGGCAAGGATTCGGCCCCGGCAAGGATTCGGTCCCGGCAAGGATTCGGTCCCGGCAAGGCTCTGCACAGTGCAGCGCTATCGCTCCAGTGCAGCGGCCAGCCTTGTCGTTTAGGGCTTGTCCTCATAGTGACGTGGTGCGATGCTGGCCACGAGATACTTAAGCGGTGCTGATGGGATAGCTGCTTTTGCCCATCCCCTGTAAAGCTTTTCCAAGCCCAAGACGCTAAGGGACACCTCGACGGACACCTCACGGTGCATTTAATGAGCTTGTCCTAAGCCGTTAGGGTTAGGTATGATAACACTGTAGATACTTTCCACCTCATGCCTTATCTCGTACGCCACTGTGGTAGCCCCTTTGACTCATATAAAAGGAGGCCCGAGGCGTACAGGCGGAAAAAGGATGGCACTTCTGGAAGATAGCACTCCCGAGGACCCGTTCTGCATGCGTAGCTACCGAGTACTGTAGCTCCCAGAACTTGGCCAAGAACATCCACAATAATACAATCAAAGCAGGAGTAGGGTTTTACGCATCCGTGCGGCCCGAACCTGGGTAAATCCCCGTGTGCTGCTCGTTAGTTCTGCTCTTTGTGCAATCCTCTCCCCTTTGCCGAACCGTAAGGGATCACCTTGATCCCATAGGTGTTCGTTTCCCACGACACCAACATTTTGATCTCTGGGAGCAAATAAGTCTGAAATATGCCAAAGCAACCATGCATGCAAGATATGGCGAGGAAAAACATTCACGGCTAGTTAATTCAAGGCAAAAATTAGGAACTTTTGCAGCACAGTGCTTACTTTGGCTTCCTGAGTTTGCCCACCACGCAATGCCCCCATCTCCTTGGCTGCTGCGTCTGTGCTACCCCCAGCCATATTGTATATTCCCAAATCTTAATAATTGAAAACCTGAATGAGCAGAATGAACATCCAAGGGTAAATTACATATAAGAATAAACTTAGCACCCTTTAGAAGGAAAGCAGAAGTTCGCAACATCTCTGAAACTAGAAGGCCACGTCTGGGAGGAAGGAAAATAAATATATACCCTTGTGAAAACATTACAGGGGTAATTTACCAGGCCCCCAAAAAAAACCTTAATTACAAGGGTATTTCTTTGCAGTTATGAACCACTGTTTGGATAGCAGGCAATGCAACAAGGGTCTCATACTTGAAACCGAGAGCTTTGAGCATTTGAACATGCACCAGAGACTAGCTAGCATACTTGCAGAAACAGCAGCGATCCATGAGTACATACAAAGTACAAACAGTTAACTGATGGACTTTATGAATTAAATCCAACTGGGGTCATATCGGCAATAAACTCAGTCATCCACAAGAAACAAATCACATAAATAAAGGAAAGCATATATACCAACTGGGTCATATCGGCAACAAATTTCGGTTAAGTGATAGACTTTATTATGAATTAAACAGAACTGGGTCATATCGGCAACAAACTAAGTCATCCACAAAAGACAAATTTCAGATAAATAAAAGCTCACCGACTCATACATGGCTCAAACATCAGAATAAGTATGAATCTGGAAATGAGTTTGGCTGACTCGTACAATCCGATCTGAATAACTAATCATCTATGCAGCAGGAAAGGAGAGTACCTTTATCTTTATGGGTGTGTGGGGAGGAGGTGCAGAAGCGAATCAACCGACAGCGTCAGCGCTGAGGAAGCCGGAAGAAGCAGAGATGGCGGCGGCAGGTCACCGGCGTCACCGTCCGCGCGTGCGGGGCCGGCGGCAGCGCGGCAAACAGGAAGGTCACGACGGCGGGAAGTCGTAGGCGAGGTCTTCTCCCTCCGCCTTATATCTGCCGGCGCGTGCTGCGAGGAAGAAAATATGGGTTAGACTTGGAGCACGAGCAAGAAGCTTCCGCGCGTGCAGGAAGGAAGCTCGTGACGGCGGGAAGTCGTGGACGGGGTCTTGGAGGTCCCTCCGCCCTGCTGGGAAGTTTCGCTGTTTCGCGTGACGACATGGTTAAACTTTTCATATTCTAACCGGATCTTCTGAGTCCATAGTGACTATTTTTCATGTAACCACGGAGGTACTCTCTCTTGATTATCCCTGATCAATAAATCACGAAACTCCTTAAAAAAAAAGGAGCAAGAAGGTTTTGTACGACTACGACACAAACACAGCAAACGGGAACTCGAAATGGCACCGCAACGAGCTATATATCTGGCTTACAGCGAGTATATCTCTCATCTCGCCTGAAATGTCCAAGTCCGCATATATGGCTCGGTGTCGATCGCTGTTAGCTTGGTCGCTCGCTCGTTCTATGGATTGTTTTTTTCTCTTTCCGGTACAACGGTTGCAACGGTCAGGTTTTATTTTATTTCTTTTCCTTTTTTTTTCTTTTTTTCTTTTTCCTTAGGTTCCTTTTGTTTTTTGATCAGTTTTCTTTGGGTTTTCTTCCTTGTAATAATTTCTTTTCCTTTTGTTTTCATTGATTTTCTTCTATTTTTCTTTCATTCTTCATTATACTTTGGTTTTATGCCTTTTTTTGTTTCTTTGTTTTTTGTCGATTTTCATTGGTTTTATTTTTTTCAACGCACGTTAACTTTTTTTAGTACACATTCAATATTTTTTGTATACATCAGAAATATTTTTTGAAAACTTATATTTTTTTATTTCTACATTTTTCATACATATTATACATTTGTGGTATATATCAAATACATTATTGTAATACATGTTTAACATTTTTTAATACATGGTCGACATATTTTCCATACATATTTTTAACATTTTTTTAAATGCTGGATTGATATTTTTCAAATACCAGATTCACATTTTTTAATACATGCTCAACATTTTTTTATACACATTTAACATTTTTAAATTCTTGATTAGTAATTTTTAAATACAAGATTAACATATTTTGAATACGTGGTCAACATTTTTTCGATACACATTTAACATTTTCAAATGCTTGATTAACATTTTTCAAATACAAGATAAACATTTTTTTAATACGTGGTCAATACTTTTGCTATACATATTTAACATTTTCAAATGCTTGATTAACATTTTTCAAATACAAGTTAAACATTTTTTGAATACATGCTCAATATTTTTTCTATACACATTTAACGTTTCAAAATGCTTGATTAACATTTCTCAAATACAAGATTAACATTTTGTGAATACGTGGCCAACATTTTTTTATACACATTTAACATTTTGATAATACTTGATTAAAAAAATTCAAATACAATAGTAACATTGGTTTTTCAAGTGCTTGATTAAATTTTATTAAATACATGATCATCTTTTTTATACATTATACTTTTTTGTATACATGACATTTTCTCTATACACATTTAATATTTTTCAAATGTTTGGTTAACATTTTTTTCAAATGTTTTCATGTAAAGTGTTTTTTGTAATATGTTTATTTATAATACTTGGAAGTATAAATAAAATTTAAAAAAGCAAAGAACAAAAAAAAACAGATTTTTTTTAAAAAAAAAGAGGTTGCGACCTCCTGCGTGCGTGGGCAGGCCCATCTCACACCTCCCTGGAAGCGAGTCTTCCCTCGGTCTCGCTAGAAGCGAGATATAGCCCCCCCCCCCCCCGCCGCAACGGAACTGAACTGATTTTAAGCCTAGGAGGGCATGTAAGCCTCGTGTAAGGTCGATTCGGCTTTGGCCCAACCCACGAAGGCTAAGACCTCAAGACCGAAGCAGCAGCAGTGTACGGCCAATGGCATGGCGGAGGAGGGGACGCAACAACTTTCTGTTTGATGCTCAAGAGAAGGAAGAAGGTCAACGAGGACTAAGACATCATGAACTGGGAGAGCAAGGCAGCCAAGAGACAGCGCCCCGCCGAGGCAATCGACGCCAAGCTGCTCTTTGCCATCCGCATCTCCGGTTGCGGGTGAGGCAGGTCAATAGCCAGCTACCGAAAGCTTGCAGAGGCAGCTTCTTTGGCTGGTCATGGTGCACCTCGCGATTAATAACGAAGGTTTTGGGTGTGACCCGCAAATCAAGAAGACTTTGCCCAGCCTGCCGTTGAGGCCGACCCATGTCGAATTCTGTGTTGGATGCTCACTGCCTCTAATTATAGTTGAATTGCACATGGTCAAGCGAGTGACCGACAAAGTGGGCCGGCCCATTTTGCGTTTTTCACCTGTGAGCTTCCTGCTTTTGGAACCTTCTCGAATGTTTTAAACCGGGTTTTTTTCCTTATGGGTTTGTTTTTGTCGTCGTTTTTTCCTATACTCTTTTTTCTTCTTCTCTTTTCTAGTTTTTTAATTTACAAATTTCAAACAATGTTAAAAATCTTAAAAAAAATCAGACTTTCAAAAATTGCACTTGTTTTAGCATTTATTCATAATCCCAAAAAATATTCATGTTTCAAAAAATGTTTTAGTTTTTCAAAATTTGGTCACATGTTCAACAGTTGTTCTTGTTTTCAAAAAATGTTTGGGAATTAAAAAAAACTATTTTCATAATCTGATCCCAAATTCAAAAAAAACTGTGTTTTCAAAAAATGTTCACATTTCAAAAAAAATTCAAAAATTAATATAATGTATCCATTTTCAAATTTTGTTCACATGTTCATAAAATGTTTGGGTTTTTCAAAAAAAATCGAGTATTTTCAGAACTGTTCGTGTTTTCAATAAATGTTCATAATTATCATAAAACGTTCAAAATAAAAAACCAACCAAAAACCAATTCGGTAGAATGAATAGGCTACTACAGCATGCCGGCACCGTATAATACAACGGTCACTATGGGTAACTGAAGAAGGTTGTAGAGGAAGCATGTGCCCTCATGAAGGAGCAAGCCCCGGCCACCCAGGCCATCACCGGCTTTCTTCCTGTCACTCGGACGACCCCATGTTAGGCACCTCCACCGGCTCCTCATCCTCCGACAATGAGATCCGCCGCGATTCCTACTCTGCCTTCGACCATTACTACCGCTACGAGGATGACAAGGACAAGGCCAAGAGCAAGCGCATGCGAATGTTCGGATATGTAGCCATGATAGTGCCTCCTTTCTTCCCTTCCCTGACGCCCCATTCTCTCTTGTTCTTTGTTTGTGTTGAAGACAGTGGCTACTCTAGTGTAAGGAGATGGAGAGGAGGTCTAGGTCATATCTAGAGGGTGGACGGATGTGCCTAGGCCCACCAAGGGATTCTACATCGGCTCACCCACAGATTCTACGTTGGCCCATATATATATAAGAAGAATAGCTATTAGTCTCTACTTAGACTCCTAGTTAGCGTTCTTAGCGCCAGTTTGCCAAACCACAAATACCCACCTAACATCTTTGGGCTTGGCCCATTTAATGTTCTGACCGTTTTCTCAAGGGATATTCGCATGCCAACCTAAATTATGAGTGTTGAGCGTTGTTTTCACTAGTATGTACTATTTTTACGAGTAGGGTTCTGTGTTTTTAGAAAAATGTTCATGAATTTGAGAAATGTTTGCACTTTTTAAAAAAATGCCCATGAAATTTTAGAATATTCATAAATTTTGAAAACATTCATGGATTTAGAAAAATGCTTATTTATTAAAAAATGTTCATGAATTCGTAAAAAATTATGAATTAAAAATGTCTATGAATTTGAAAAATATTCATGAATTAGAAAGATTTTTACAAATTCTAAAATGTTTGTAGATTAAAAAATTATTGTTCATGAATTTAAAAATGTTCACAAAAATTGAAAAATAAAAATATAATAAACAGAAAAAGGGAAGAGGAAAGCCGAAGAATAATAAGAAAAGAAAACCAGGTAAACCGTAAAAAATCGACCGAGAGGTTCTACAAGCTTCGAAAAACCGGTAGAAGATAGCATATATGGCCCGACCCAGGGGCACGCGTTGCGTTCCTAACCGACACAACCGACGTCAAATAGGATTCACCAATCAGCATTGGGTTGGTTTCGAGACATAATGATATCAGGCTTAAAGAAATTGTCCTGCACGTTTTTTGCTGGAGGAATCTGTATCTCATATTCTTATATTTGAACAATTTCGTGGAGGAGAAAAAAACTGTCCTTGTAATATTCAAAAAAAATTTGTGGGGCATATTAAGACAATTTTTATTGTTGTTTTAGATGGTCTTGACAACATTTTCTTATATGCCTAGGTGGTCCTACGACTGCTACCGCAGAGCTATTATCGATTTCTATGAGGGGAGAGCAGAGGTCCTCTAATTTTCATATCAAGAGGGTGGACGGATAGGCTTCGGCTCACCCGAAGGATTCTACGTCGGCCCACCCAGAGATTCTATGTCGGCCATATACTATAGAAGACCAGCTTTTGACCTCTAGTAACCATGGGTTCTCCTATTTGGCGCTCTTAGCGCTAGTTTGGCAAACTACTCGTACCCACCGAGCGTCTTTGGCTTGCCCATATAATGTTTTATCTGTTTTGTCACGGGATATTCACGCGCTGACCAAAAAATATAAGTGTTGAATGTTGTTTTCACTAGCGTCCGCACTAGTTTCATTTTTATGAGCGAGGTTCATTGTTTAATACGTGATTTTTTGAAATTTTGGTGAAATCAAAATATATCCACTGATTTAAAAAAATGTTCATGAATTTGAAGAAAAAGAAGGGTTTGAAAATTGTTCATGCATTTGAGAAATGTTCACAATTTTTAAAAATTTCCATGAATTTTTAAAATGTTCATTAATTTGAAAACTATTCATGAATTTTAAAAAAAGTTATGGATTTAAAAAAATGTTCACGAATTTGAAAAGAAATAATGAATTTGTAAAACATTCAAGAATTTTAAAATATTTGTATATTTGAGAAAAGGTGTTCATGAATTTTAAAATGTTCATAAAATTTGAAAATGAAAAAGATAAAGAAAAAGAAGAAGATGAAAATACAAGAAAAGAAGACCAGGTAACCGTAAAAAACCCGTCCAAAATGTTCTACAAGCTCCCCAAAACTGGTAGAAGATGTCCCTTAGGGGACATCCGATAAAACTGGTAGAAGATAGCCATATGGCCTGGCTCATCTAAAGAAACTAAAGCTGTAGCGGGTAACGCGTTGTGTTCCTAACCGACGCAACAGGCGTCAAATAGGATTTACCCATCAGCACTGTTCCTAACCGACGCAACAATTTTGCTGCTTAAAAAAATATGTCCTGCACATTTTTTTGGCAGAGGGGTTTGTATCTCATTTTCTTAGCTTTGACCAATTTCGTGGAGGAGAAAAATTGTTGTTTTAGATGGGAATATTTAGACATTTTTTATAGTTGTTTTAACTAGTCTTTACAGCATTTTATTATTACGTGCCTAGGTGGTCCAACTACTGCTACCGCAGAGCTATTCCGGTGATAAACAGGCCCGGAGAATATGAGAAAGTAGCAGTGAATAAGAACGAAGGTACCCACGAGATAAGAGAAAAGGCTACACTAAAAACGGCAATTTAACCAGAAGGCAGCATTCCGAAACTTCAAATTGTTTACATTGAGTTTGCTACACTTTCAACACACAGTATCCAGTCAACTACTGTAGTCTGTAGAAAACGACCGAGTGCAGCATGCTATCAAGGCTTTGCAAGAAAACTGCACATCGACGAAAAGGAAAAGGCTCAGACCTTCAGATGTTGACAAGCAACAGTTTACACAGGGTGAAGACAGTCATCGCTAATCTCTGCCGTAGAAAATGATGGTGACTAGGCGATCTGTTCACAAATGATGCCACAGAAAACTTGTAGTTATTAATGTAGCATCAAAGTTGACACTGGAAAAGCATGCACTCAAGGAACGGACAGTTATTATACGTGAAAGGAATATTTCATCCCAGTTTTTGGGTTGTAGACTTGTAGTACTAGACTAGTCATGCAGTTACCATTATCTAACTACAGTACTTGATTAAATCACTAAATATACTCTAGCGTAGTACTAGTAACTGGTAACGTGATTGTTGTTACACCGAAAGAAAGAAAATCAAGATCCTCTAGTCTAGAGCAATCGGTCCAGGTCAAGTGGTAGTCTATCTGAAAGGATAGGCGGATATTGTATTATTCTGCCCAAATGTGACAAAGTACTAATATAAAAGGAAACCGATGCAGAGCATTCCTTGATCCAGCTGTTGCCGTTGATGCCCACCATTTGTGATTAGCCATCGCCGCAACAGAAAATTCGATTGTCCAGTTTCAGATTAGTCAGTGGTTTCAGAGTTAGACTGACGTACGTGTTCCGGTTCCGTCCTAAGGATTTTGGCGGCCTCGGAATCCATCATCTTCATCGGCAGAGCAGAGCTCCTGGGCTTGGTTGGATGTGGCACTTTGGGTCATACCAACAGGAACATGTCTTCCTCCCACACCTCCTCCCGGTGTCCTGTCCTGTCCTGCTGATGCTAGCTGCTGCCATCTTCTCGCAGCCTGCCTATGACGACGTACAGCTTGTCAAGCTGAGGAAACAGCACCTCAACGCTGAAATCAGAGTGGATAGGCAAACACATGATCATCTCAAATTCCTGTTGTTGATCAGTATTTTTTTATTTTTTAGAGAAAAGGCTCGGCCGAGCCCAAGATAGGGCTCGAGCCTTGCCCGACTTTGAATTAATAAAGCCATCAACCGGCAAGGATTACAACTGGACCAACTTACAAAACAACAAGAAACGGCAAAGATACAAAGTGCTGGAACAGCTAGAGATCTAACAGAGATACAGGCAACCGCTAGAAGAGGAGAAATCCGGCCTGAAATACTAAGGTCACATGTCCAGAGATGCAGCCACACCAATGAAGGGGAGAAAATCAGCAAAAGACACCATCTTCGGTAGCTAGCAGATCCTCGCTTGCTTCTGAAGGCCAAGACAAGGGCACACAAGTCATCCAGTTCTGCCTCCGAAGAGGACCACTATCCTCTCGCCCTGGCTCGAAGGGCGCCGATCCGTCGCAAGGCAGAATGCTCCTAGAGCCCGCATGAACACTGTTGCCAAAGCTGCCCAGGAAGAAGGAACCAGAACGCCAAACCACACCCGCAGGCCTTCTACGACCCCGCCGCCGACAACGATCCAAGCACATCACAACACGCTAGCTGAAGAACGCCCCCGCAAGACGAAGACCGGCAGGAGAAATGGAAGGATGTGGAACAAGCAGCCATCATCATATGCCATCAGCCAAGGTAAAGCGCCAGCCTTGCAACCGCGCACCCCGAAAGACGCCTCCAAGAAGGTGAGCGACGCAAAAGCGCTGTCGTCGTCCACAAGGGGAACAAGGGCTTTCGCCCCAAAGCAAGAAGCGAGGGGGGGTGGTGGGAGGGAACCTCAGCAATGCCTCCGAGGAGGGACCCGACACCGATTGACGCCGACATGGCCGTGGCCTCCACCGCAGACCAAAGGATTTCCCCGGTCCCGCTCTCCACCACCAACCACCCAGCCCAAGAGCACAAACCAGCGAGACGAAGCCGCCGGCGGCCGAGATGGACTGGTGAGGGCAAACCATATGTGAAGGCAGCGGTCTTGGTCGATGCAGGCCAAACGGGTGACGGGGCACCACAACCTGCCGCAGAACACGTCCGCCGCGACCTCGCTGCCCACACAGCCGAATTCACGAAACAGCACCCACGGCCATCACTCGCCGCAGAGATAGCAGAGGACCACGCCCTCATGAGGGCCACGCCCGCCAGATCGGGACGGAACCGGCGAGCCCCAGCCAACAGCCACCAAACCAGATCTAGCAATTTGGGGTGGCTGTGGGCGCTTGAGGGCACAGAGCCACCACCCAAGCCCGAGCCGGCCGGAGCTGGGCACCGGAGCCGCCGTGGACGACCCCATCGCCAGATCCGGGCGGAGGAGCGCCCCTGCCCAGGGCAGACGCAAGCATCCGGCGGCCGCCGGCCAAACTCCACCACATCCGGCAAGCGCGCACAAGGAGACCAGCCGCCGATGATGAACAAAACGACGGACGCCATTTGCCATCGTACCACCGTGCACACACACAAAGGGAGTAGCAGCTTACATCATCAACTCAATCCAAGGAAATACCACTACATACATAAAAGGGAGGGACCTAATAATACGTACGTACACGAAAAGGGAGTTGAATACAGCTAGCTACTTTTCGTCCCAACTCTTCAGAACGGGCCCGTTTACATTCTCTGCGAGCTGGCCTTGCAAGTCCTCCACAAGCTCGGTGTACCAATCCGACTCATGCAGCATAAATTCCTTGAGGCTTGGCAGATATGCTAACCCACAGAACAACCCAACACTGGGTCTGCTCCAACCAAAGTACTGCAGCAACTCAAGCTTAGGGGCTGCTCCTTCTTCAAATCCCATCGACTTGAGGTTTACTATCCATTCCAGCTGCAGCACCTTCAGGCTCGGGAATGCCTCCCGACGGAAATTGAAATGGACCTCTTCACCAACGAACGAATTATACAACAGACGTAGGGTGGCCAGGTTTGGTAGGTTCCCAAGAACTTGTATGGCCACATCATGCTCCGATATCCTCGACCCCTCTAGCTTCAGCTTCACAAGATTTTTGAGCACCTGGATCCACTCTGGCAGCTTACCCAGGTTGCCTATCAACTTGAGGCTTTGCAGGTTTTCTGGAGGTGACGACAGGCCATCCAAGCAGCCTGATAAACCTGTCTCTCCGTCTGAGCACAATGACAATGACTCCAGGCTGCTGAGACGAGCTATTGCTGAACACAACTCTTGACTGTTTCTCTTGTTGATGCCTGTCAATCCTAACTTGTGCAATCGGGTGAGCTTTTTTATATCTTCCAGAGCAGCCTTCCCACCTGAGATGTACACAACACGTAGTGTGTGCAGGGCCTTCAGTTTCCAAATCCCTCTTGGCACTTCAACACCACCTGGAGTTTTTCGTATGCCACTAGCAAGAATGCATTGCATCTTCACAAGTTTGATGATGGTCCTTGGTAGCTTTGTTATCATCGTGCCTGAAATATCTAGTGTCTGGAGTTGTCTCAGGTTCCCCAACGAATTTGGCAAGTGATCTATATCAACATGTCCCCTTAGCGAAAGATATCTAAGATGTACAAGCTTCCCAATGTGCTGAAGGTGATGATCAACTAGATCCCACTCGCCTTCCAAATCCAGCACTCGTAGCAACCTCATCTTATCAGAAATGTAAAACGGCCTCCAGTTTCCAAACACTGTCAACGATCGTACACGCGACAAGTCTACTATATTCTCAAACTCACACTGATCTCCCTCCCAATTGCTGCTTACAGCAAGATGACGCACTGTGCCTTGGTTATTTAAGCTGCACCCTTCCTCCAATGTGAAAACAAGATTTTCTTCCATAGACTTTGAGATGGCAATTTCACGAATCAGATCATGGACATGGCACGAGTCAATGCCTTTCCTACTATGAATTGACAGTTGAGATGGCAGGATCATGCTCCTACTTATGAGTTCCATGAAGTAACATTCCAATACTTCCTCCACGGACTTGCCACGTACCTCACTTGAGTAACTCTCTGCGATCCAACGACGCACTAAGCGTCTCCGTGCAATCTGCTGGTCTTCAGGAAAGATGGCCATATACAAGAAACAAGCCTTGAGGTAATAGGGCAAACCATCGTAGCTTTTCATAAGGACTGCTTTTATGGTCTCCAGTTCTGGATTCATCTCCAACTCAGCACTGATATGCTCATTCAATTTTCTCCATTCAAAAGCAGTTTTTGGTTGGCTTGCCAAGAAGCCACCTATGGTGACTAGTGCAAGGGGAAGTCCTCTGCACTTCTTCAATATCAGTTTTGCTTGCTCAACCAACTCTGGATATTGCTCATCCAAATTTACGGTCTCCTTAAATACCTGAAATCCATATCAATAAGTCATTTAGTACTAGAAGAAAGAAATCTTATGAGCACCATTGTGATTGTCTAAGACGTTCTTTACCTGACAGAATATACGGGAGTATGTAGTATAAAGATGTAGAAGTGAGACACTGCTACTTTTTGTTAGCTAAATAGGTTTCTCCGTCATCCATCCTTTTCACTCATATCATCATTTTTCTTCGTAAAAAACATTTTCCTCCCACCTAGCAACTTACCCTACTGCAATGAACCCATCGTCTCACTCATTCCTACCTGCAGTGCACGCCAAGAAAACCAAGTGAAACAATGCCCTCTCCCCTCATGCTCTACTTCTACGGTTGCACCTCGCCTCCTCTGAACTGGTTAGTGCTGATAGTATACTTGCGACTGATTTTATTGGAGACATCAGTTACCCTACTCACACTGTTAAGAGTTGTTTTCGATTTGGTGCTACATAAACAGGCATTAACTTGATATAATCGGGCCTCTTAGTTAATGATGTAAGCATAACCATAACGTTTGAATGTGGTTACTACACGAACAGCTCTTTTATGGTGCTCCTGTTAGAAGGTAATATGACTACTCAATCTTAACACCTTAGCGACGAATTTTGTAGAGGCTTTTTTTATCCACAGGAGGGTTGTCTTCTCCCGGTTACTTGCACGTGAGAAAGGAAAGGAAACAAGTGATAAAGGTATAACAAGTGCTAGCTAAACTCATATACTGTTGCATGTGCACAGAAGAATTGTGGAGGTATTCAAGGAGTGCGCCATGACAACAGTACCCAATACAAGTGTGAACTATTGGGTTTCTTAGAAAAACGATTTGCCCCCGTGTGCTCAAAAAGGCCTAGCAAGCTGATTCTACAATTATGTTATATGTGCTCAAAAAGATATTTCTTGTGAAGGTAGCACTCCCAGACAAAAAATATGACAACATATATTCCATAACATTATTCGAAATAAGAGGAAGACATATAAATACAATAACTAATTGAGCATGACACTACTTTATTTGTACCTTTTTTGTGAAGAGGGTACATGCATCAACAGGACCCAGATGGTTGAGCTTGTATATATTTCTTTCATCCTTGGAGCAGTGCTTCGCTATATTCTCTTCCCTTGTGGTGACTATTATGCAGCTTGCTGCCGTTTCTGGCAAATATTGTTTTATAGCATCCCACTCTCCTATGGACCACAGATCATCAAGAACAAGCAAATATCTCCTTCCTTCTAAACATCTCCTTAAATCTGTCTCATTTTTACCTCCGAATTGCATAGCTAAACTCCCAATGAGTGTTGCTGGATTGAAAGGACGCATGACTGTGACACAAGCATGCTTATCAAACATGCTACTAATCTCTTGGGTTTGATAAATATCTGTCACTAGTGTTGTTTTTCCAATACCACCCATTCCCCACAAGGAGAACACATGAAAATGTTGGAGATCTTTATTTGAGATTAGTTTGATGATTTCCTCTTTTTGATTCCCTCTCCCAATGAGACGAGATTCCTCTAGAGTAGCCTTGTCTCCGTCCGAGTGAGAATGTTCTTGTGTGTAGAGCTGTCAATGCCAGTAGGGACTATGTATGAGATGGACCGTTTTTCCGCTGAATTCCCTTCCTCCTGAGAAACCTAAACACAAGCACACGATTAATGCTTAGGTGTTATCCGGCTTAATGAAATTGTCCTGCACGTTTTTTGCTGGAGGAATCTGTATCTCATATTCTTAGATTTGAACAATTTCGTGGAGGAGAAAAAAACTGTCCTTGTAATATTCAAACTTTTTTTGTGGGGCATATTAAGACAATTTTTATTGTTGTTTTAGATGGTCTTGACAACATTTTCTTATATGCCTAGGTGGTCCTACGACTGCTACCGCAGTGCTATTATCGATTTCTATGAGGGGAGAGCAGAGGTCCTCTAATTTTCATATCAAGAGGGTGGACGGATAGGCTTCGGCTCACCTGAAGGATTCTACGTCGGCCCACCCAAAGATTCTATGTCGGCCATATACTATAGAAGACCAGGTTTTGACCTCTAGTCACCATGGGTTCTCCTATTTGGCGCTCTTAGCGCTAGTTTGTCACGGGATATTCACGCGTTGACCAAAAAATATAAGTGTTGAATGTTGTTTTCACTAGCGTCCACACTAGTTTCATTTTTATGAGCGAGGTTCATTGTTTAATACGTGATTTTTTGAAATTTTGGTGAAATCAAAATATATCCACTGATTTAAAAAATGTTCATGAATTTGAAGAAAAAGAAGGGTTTGAAAATTGTTCATGCATTTGAGAAATGTTCACAATTTTTAAAAATTTCCATGAATTTTTAAAATGTTCATTAATTTGAAAACTATTCATGAATTTTAAAAAAAGTTATGGATTTTAAAAAAGTTCATGAATTTGAAAAGAAATCATGAATTTGTAAAACATTCAAGAATTTTAAAATATTTGTATATTTGAAAAAAGGTGTTCATGAATTTGAAAATGTTCATAAAATTTGAAAATGAAGAAGATAAAGAAAAAAAAGAAGATGAAAATACAAGAAAAGAAGACCAGGTAACCGTAAAAAACCCGTCCAAAATGTTCTGCAAGCTCCCCAAAACTGGTAGAAGATGTCCCTTCGGGGACATCCGATAAAACTGGTAGAAGATAGCCATATGGCCTGGCTCATCTAAAGAAACTAAAGCTGTAGCGGGTAACGTGTTGTGTTCCTAACCGACGCAACAGGCGTCAAATAGGATTTACCCATCAGCACTGTTCCTAACCGACGCAACAATTTTGCTGCTTAAAAAAATATGTCCTGCACATTTTTTTGGCAGAGGGGTTTGTATCTCATTTTCTTAGCTTTGACCAATTTCGTGGAGGAGAAAAATTGTTGTTTTAGATGGGAATATTTAGACATTTTTTATAGTTGTTTTAGCTGGTCTTTACAACATTTTATTATTACGTGCCTAGGTGGTCCGACTACTGCTACCGCAGGAGCTATTCTGGTGATAAACAGGCCCGGAGAATATGAGAAAGTAGCAGTGAATAAGAACGAAGGTACCCACGAGATAAGAGAAAAGGCTACACTAAAAACGGCAATTTAACCAGAAGACAGCATTCCGAAACTTCAAATTGTTTACATTGAGTTTGCTACACTTTCAACACACAGTATCCAGTCAACTACTGTAGTCTGTAGAAAACGACCGAGTGCAGCATGCTATCAAGGCGTTGCAAGAAAACTGCACATGGACGAAAAGAAAAAGGCTCAGACCTTCAGATGTTGACAAGCAACAGTTTACACAGGGTGAAGACAGTCATCGCTAATCTCTGCCGTAGAAAATGATGGTGACAAAGTATCTGAAAGGATAGGCGGATATTGTATTATTCTGCCCAAATGTGACAAAGTACTAATATAAAAGGAAACCGATGCAGAGCATTCCTTGATCCAGCTGTTGCCGTTGATGCCCACCATTTGTGATTAGCCATCGCCGCAACTGAAAATTCGATTGTCCAGTTTCAGATTAGTCAGTGGTTTCAGAGTTAGACTGACGTACGTGTTCCGGTTCCGTCCTAAGGATTTTGGCGGCCTCGGAATCCATCATCTTCATCGGCAGAGCAGAGCTCCTGGGCTTGGTTGGATGTGGCACTTTGGGTCATACCAACAGGAACATGTCTTCCTCCCACACCTCCCGGTGTCCTGTCCTGTCCTGCTGATGCTAGCTGCTGCCATCTTCTCGCAGCCTGCCTATGACGACGTACAGCTTGTCAAGCTGAGGAAACAGCACCTCAATGCTGGCCGTGCCAACCTGAAATCAGAGTGGATAGGCAAACACATGATCATCTCAAATTCCTGTTGTTGATCAGTATTTCTTTTTTTTTTTTAGAGAAAAGGCTCGGCCGAGCCCGAGATAGGGCTCGAGCCTTGCCCGGCTTTGAATTAATAAAGCCATCAACCGGCAAGGATTACGACTGGACCAACTTACAAAACAACAAGAAACGGCAAAGATACAAAGTGCTGGAACAGCTAGAGATCTAACAGAGATACAGGCAACCGCTAGAAGAGGAGAAATCCAGCCTGAAATACTAAGGTCACATGTCCAGAGATGCAGCCACACCAATGAAGGGGAGAAAATCAGCAAAAGACACCATCTTCGGTAGCTAGCAGATCCTCGCTTGCTTCTGAAGGCCAAGACAAGGGCACACAAGTCATCCAGTTCTGCCTCCGAAGAGGACCACTATCCTCTCGCCCTGGCTCGAAGGGCGCCGATCCGTCGCAAGGCAGAATGCTCCTAGAGCCCGCATGAACACTGTTGCCAAAGCTGCCCAGGAAGAAGGAACCAGAACGCCAAACCACACCCGCAGGCCTTCTACGACCCCGCCGCCGACAACGATCCAAGCACATCACAACACGCTAGCTGAAGAACGCCCCCGCAAGACGAAGACCGGCAGGAGAAATGGAAGGATGTGGAACAAGCAGCCATCAGCATATGCCATCAGCCAAGGTAAAGCGCCAGCCTTGCAACCGCGCACCCCGAAAGACGCCTCCAAGAAGGTGAGCGACGCAAAAGCGCCGTCGTCGTCCACAAGGGGAACAAGGGCTTTCGCCCCAAAGCAAGAAGCGAGGGGGGGTGGTGGGAGGGAACCTCAGCAATGCCTCCGAGGAGGGACCCGACACCGATTGACGCCGACATGGCCGTGGCCTCCACCGCAGACCAAAGGATTTCCCCGGTCCCGCTCTCCACCACCAACCACCCAGCCCAAGAGCACAAACCAGCGAGACGAAGCCGCCGGCGGCCGAGATGGACTGGTGAGGGCAAACCATATGTGAAGGCAGCGGTCTTGGTCGATGCAGGCCAAACGGGTGACGGGGCACCACAACCTGCCGCAGAACACGTCCGCCGCGACCTCGCTGCCCACACAGCCGAAGTCACGAAACAGCACCCACGGCCATCACTCGCCGCAGAGATAGCAGAGGACACACGCTGAAGCCACCGGGTCACACAGAAGGTGGCCACCCCGACCTCATGAGGGCCACGCCCGCCAGATCGGGACGGAACCGGCGAGCCCCAGCCAACAGCCACCAAACCAGATCTAGCAATTTGGGGTGGCTGTGGGCGCTTGAGGGCACAGAGCCACCACCCAAGCCCGAGCCGGCCGGAGCTGGGCACCGGAGCCGCCGTGGACGACCCCATCGCCAGATCCGGGCGGAGGAGCGCCCCTGCCCAGGTCCGACTCATGCAGCATAAATTCCTTGAGGCTTGGCAGATACGGTAACCCACACAACACAACACTGGGACGGCCCCAACCATAATACTGCAGCAACTCAAGCTTAGGGGCTGCTCCTTCTTCAAATCCCACCGACTTGAGGTTTGCTATCCACTGCAGCTGCAGCACCTTCTGGCTCGGGAATGCCTCCTGACGGAAACTGAAACGGACCTCTTCACCAACAAACGACTCATCCAATAGACGAAGGGTGGCCAGGTTTGGTAGGTTCCCAAGGACTTGCATGGCCGCATCATGCTCCGATATCCTCGACCCATCTAGCTTCAGCTTCACGAGATTTTTGAGGCCCTGGATCCACTCCGGCAATTTAACAAGGTTGCCTATCAACTTGAGGCTCTGCAGGTTTTCTGGAGGTGAGGACAAGCCATCCAAGCAGCCTGATAAACCTGGCTCTCCGTGTGATTGCAGTGACAATGACTCCAGGCTGCTGAGACAAGCAATCGCTGAACACAACTCTTGACCGTTTCTCTTGTTGATGCCTGTCAATCCTAACTTGCGTAACCGGGTCAACCTTTTTATATCTACCAGAGTAGCCTTCCCAACTGAGACGTCCACGGTACGCAGTGTGTTCAGGACCTTTAGTTTCCAAATCCCTCTTGGCACTTCAACACCACCTGGATTTCGTCCTCTTGCCGCATAATAAGGTAATATGCTGCAACAGAACGCAGTGCATACATCACGCCTGTTAAGTTGCGCACCATCGTCAAGTTCAAGACGCTTTGCCAGATAATTAGGTGCACAACATGATACACAACAACACGCTGAATAGAGAGGCAAACTCATTAGCAACTGCTCATCTGCATCATCAAATATATTGGCATTCCTCTTTCCTATATCGCTAGCAAGAATGTGTTGCATCTTCACAAGCTTGATGATGATCCTTGGTAGCTTTATTATGCTTGTACCTGAAATATCTAGTGTATGGAGTTGTCTCAGGTTCCCCAACGAATTTGGCAGGTGAAATATATCAGCATGTCCCCTTAGAGAAAGATATCTAAGATGTACAAGCTTCCCAATGTGCTCAAGATGATGATCAACTAGATCCCACTTGCCTTCCAAATCCAGCACTCGTAGCAGCCTCATCTTCTCAGAAATGTAAAACGGCCTCCAATTTCCAAACACTGTCAATGATCGTACTCTGGATAAGTCTACTATATTCTCAAACTCACTTTGATCCCCCTTCCAATCACTGCTTACAGCAAGATGACGCACTGTGCCTTGGTTATTTAAGCTGCACCCTTCCTCCAATGTGAAAACAAGATTCTCCTCCATAGACTTTGAGATGGCAATTTCACGAATGAGATCATGGACATGGCAGGAGTCAATTCCTTTCCTACTATGAATTGACTGTTGAGATGGCAGGATCATGCTCCTGCCTATGAGTTCCATGAAGTAACCATCCAATACTTCCTCCACAGACTTTTCACGCACCTCACTTGAGTAACTCTCTGCAATCCAACGACGCACTAAGCGTCTCCGTGCAATCTGCTGGTCTTCAGGAAAGATGGCCAGATACAAGAAACAAGCCTTGAGATAATAGGGTAAACCATCATAGCTTTTCATAAGGATTGCTTTTATGGTCTCAAGTTCTGGATTCATCTCCCACTCAGCACTGATATGCTCATTCAATTTTCTCCATTCAAAAGCAGTTTTTGGTTGGTTTGCCAAGAAGCCACCTATGGTGACTAGTGCAAGGGGAAGCCCTCTGCACTTCTTCAATATCAGTTTTGTTGGTTCAACCAACTCTGGATATAGCTCATCCAAACTTACGGTCTCCTTAAATACCTGAAATCCATATCAATCAAGTCATTTAGTACAACAAGAAAGAAAACATATATGCACCGTTGTCTAACACATTTTTTTATATGGGAATATGTACTACAAAGATGTAAAAGTGAGACAATGCTACTTTTTTGTTGAATAATAAGTTTCTCCGTCATCCATTTTTTTATTTAGTATATCTTCATTTCTGTTCCTAGAAAGATTTTCCTTCCACCTAGCAACATACCCATAGTGTAATAACCCAGCGTCACGCAAAAAGGCCAAGCAAAACAATGCCCTTACCCTGCATGCTTCTACTTCTACAGCTACACCCCGCCTCAGTGGTAATTGTATTCTTGCTACTGATTTCATTGGACATCAATTACCTCACATAGCTACAGAAGTAGGCATTAACTTGATATGATTGGGCCTCTTAGTTAATGGTGCATATTTGTCATAATCATAACGCCTGAATGTGATTACTACATGAGCAGCGCTTTTACGGTGCTCCTATTAGAAAGTAATATGGTTCCTCAATCTTAACACCTTAACGACTCATCCAGCAGAGTTTTTTTAAGCATGAGTGTTGACCGTCTTCCCCTGGTTACTTGCACATGAGGAAGCAACGGAAACAAGTGAGAAGGGAAAAACAAGTGCCGGTGAACCACATATACAGTTGCATGTGCACAGAATAATTGTGGAGGCATTCAAGGAGAGCACCATAACAACAAAAAACCAATAAAGTTGGAACTACAGGATTTCTTAGAAAACAATTCGGTCCCTGCGTTGCTCCCAGTTTAATGTGGGCGACTCAGGTGGGACTCGCTCCACTAGGTTTGGGGTTCCGTTCTACACCTCTCCCCCGCCTGCTGTCGCATTGTGTTCTCCTTGATGGACACCGAGTCTCCCTCGTCCTCCATTTGCCGGTGGACACAGCAGCAGACTTGATTTTGGTGGACACAGCAGCAGACTTGATTTTGGTGGACACAGCAGAAGAAACAATACAACAAGCAGGTTGCAGGCACTGGACGGCTAAGAACAGAGCACGCAAGCACCAGCTATTTCCAACCCCCTTTCAATTGGGTTGCCTTCCTTTTCTATTTTTCTCATAGTACCAACTCCTCCAGCGTCTACCACATCTGGCGCCTCCTCAGGGTGTGTTGTACCAGCGCCCCTATTTCACACATCTCACCCATACCAGCGCCCCTACACAGTTGACCGATGCTCCACGTTATAAAGAAATGGAAATAAAACTAAGTACAAGATTAAGATGCTAACACTCCTGCCCCTGGATCTGGTAAACCAGGGAGGGGTGTGGCAGGGCTTGGGCACCGAGGCAACGGCCCTTGGAGGTGAGCTTGTGGCACATTCGGCAGGGCGTGATGCAGTGGTGATGTCCGGTCGCTCTGGCCTTGAGGGTGGAGGGGCGGTTGTGAGGCTTTGGCTCAAGACGGCGGTGTGGCTGTGAGTTTTTTGTGTTGGGACAAACCCTCCGGCGACACACGCCGAGCAGCCCTCCGGCGACACGAACACCGGACGGAAGAGACGAACTCGAGACAAGAGTATTTGCGGCGACATACGCCTCGGCGACGAACACCTCGCCGCGCACACGGCATTTTATTCTTTCAGCTCAAATTGGAACACATACACGGAGACCGCCATATGGTGAGCGCACATACGCTCCCAGAGGCTACATCTCTCTCCCTGGCTCTCACGCTGCACTCGACTCGCTGAAACAAAGCAGCTTACAATGGCTTAAATAGCCAGACCCAACACACACCCACGCACCCGGTCATGTAGCTAACAACCTTATCCACATTGACTTATCATATACAAATCTGGAAGAACTGAGTGACTTGATTTAAAGAGGACTGAACCAAAGACAAAGCCGGTGAGTGGCTAAAGATTCTTATGAGCAAATTGAATATTCTGCCATGAATATTGTAGCATGTGTTTAATTGCAGTACATTTGGGTGGATAAAAATGCTAAAAAAATAAATCCACAAAAAAATAAATGCCATGAAAATAACTTTAATAACGAGGAAAAAAAGCCTATACACACCCCTTTGTATCTTGTAAAAATAGGCTGAACCTTTATTTGTGCCTAAACAGGGACATCCTACTTCACTTTGACAGCTACAAAATCCACAAATTATTTGGTTGGACCTAACTATAATGTCGGAAGTCGGGCTCCGGGGACCCAAAGGTTCGAACACTGGGGTGAGCTCGTTCTACTGCTTCGTCTCCTACCACGGCTAAGCTACGGCGAGGCTACGGCGAGAGCGCGTTAGTAAGGGACAGAGTGAGGACTCAACGGTTTACCCAGGTTCGGGCCACCTTGCGGTGTAAGACCCTACTCCTGCTTGGTTGGTATTGCTCTGGTGCGAGAGAGAGTACAAGGTTGGGGACGATGGGAACCAGAACCCTCTACTACTACAATGGCAGCACTGCCCTTTATACCAGCCTTGGTCCTCTTCCCCCCTGGAAACTTAGGCGGGAAGGATTGCCACACTTGGCGGTTTTGAAAGGGGACAGGCGCTCAGGCTATCCTGACTAAAGGTGGTCTTCGCCTGCCAAAACGTGATCCATGACGCGCCGGTGGGCTCGGTGATGACCTCCGCCCTGCGCGCCCGTCGTCTTGGTCTTCCTTCGCCGATCGGGCAACCTTTGGGGTCGCTTTGGAGAGTAGATAGCTGGCCCTGCTCCCTTAACACGAAAGAGGAAAACATCTCCATCCGCGCCCGCTGGCGCGGCCTCTGCTGCTGCTCGTCGCCGCGCGCGTCACCCACGTGATGGGCTCCATACCGCGCGGCACGCCGAACGGCCTTCGTCTCGAGCGCCTGCGGGAGGGGGCCTCGGGAGGCCACCTTGGAAAGCCGCCTCGCGAGATCACCTCGGGAAGCCGCCTCGTGAGGGGGCCTCGCGAGGCCGTTGATGGTGGCGCTGAGTATTACTCGCTACTTCCTGAGGAGGGGGCCTCAGGAGGCCAGGGCCTCATGAGGGGTCTTGGTGGAGATGCTTGGTGGTGACGGCCCGCTGGGCCCATGCCAGGCGTTGCGTCCTGGGCCAAAGGCAGACGGGCCTGGATACCCCGGGTTCCATGGGCCCGACAGTAGCCCCCGGGCCCGCGGCGTGCACGTTCCCGCCTTCCGAGGGGCGAAACGGCGCGGGCCCTAACCGCCTGCGGCCAGGCGCGACGTGTGGCGCACGATGTGATGGGCGACGCCCCTACTTCCCCACGACGCCTCGGAAACTGCCGCGCTGACAGAAATCCTGGCGCGGGCGGCGCGAGGCCATCATTGCCTTCCTTCACACACTCCACCTCTCTGCGCCTTTCCTTCTCGCGCGCGGTTCCTTGCGACCTCCTCTTTCGAACTCCGCCTCTCCTTGCTCTCGATCCGTGCCTCCGCCGCGCAGATGGCGCCCGCCGGCAAGAGGGGGAAGGAGGCGGCCCCGTCCCCAAGCGCGCCCGTCCTTGGGGCGGCGCTGCAGCGCTCCACCATCGGCGACGAAGAGGGCTTGGACAGGGTGCTTCCGTTCGTGGCCGGCGGCCAAAACGAGAACCAGGCGACCCAAATCTGGCCGGGGTCGCGCGCGCGGCGTGACCTGGGGGCGACGGCCTACCCCTTCTTCCTCCACAGCGTATATGCCGGGTTGGTGCCGCCATTTTCGGACTTCTTCTATGCCATACTCACCCACTATCAGGTCCAGGCTCTTCATCTTCAACCGAACTCCATTTTCCTCCTGGCCACGTTCGCCTTTTACTGCGAGGCTTTCGTGGGCGTGATGCCCTCTGTGGCGCTCTTCCGCCACTTCTTCTGCCTGCGGCTAACCGCGGCGGACCAGCGCTCCGCATGCGCGTCGTTCCTTGCCGTCAAGGGGATGGAGGACGGCATTATCAACTTGAGGGTCGCGAAGGTGGAAGGCTACCGGCAGCGCTGGGTCTATATGGACGCGCGTCAGACCAACCGGCTCCTGATGATCCCGACGGACCCGGCCAAGAAGATCTCCGTGTGGGGGCACGAGAAGCTCGCCGACCCGAGGATGGAGCCCGTCTTGGAGCGGATGGCGGCGCACCGGGCCACAAAACTGTCGAGGACGGCGGTTGTCAGGGAATACCTGCGGCGGCGCATCGCGCCACTTCAGCGGCACTCGCGCCCTATGTGGGAGTACGCCGGCGCGGGCGACGCCATGAGGCTGAAGCCGGGCAGCCTGGAGCCGGACGTGCTGGACGGGGCCCTGGCGATTCTGCTCAGCACCTCTGCCGCGGAAGCGCCGGAGGGGGCGCTCCCGCTCTTCCGCTACTCGGAGAAGGCGGATCTGGTGAAGGAAATGCCCCTCTTCAACCAGTGGGGCCTCGTGCCGGAGGGCCACATCGGGCCCCGCAACAACCCCCTCGTGGTGGAGGTGGACTCGGGAGACAGCAGCGGCAGCGGAGATTCGGAGGAGGCCACGGAGGAGGACGCCAGCCGGGCGCCACTTCGCACCCGGCGCCGGCTCATCTGCGAGCTCGAGGAGGACGACGCCGACATCGACCCGCCCGCGGCGGAGGAGGCTCCCGGCCCTGGGGCGGGCGAGCCTCCAGCACCTGAGGCCCGTCATGAGGCTGAAGCCCTCCAGGGCCCCGGGGCGTGCGACGACGCGTTCGGGCCTACCGCGGCATGCCCCGGGGGCCCGAGAGGCGGCGCCGAGGCGATGCTCGGCGGGGGTAGCGTCGGCCTGCCGTCCGCGGGGGAGAAGAAGAGGAAGTGGCACGTCAGTGACGAGTAAGCCTTCTGCCTCCTCCCGGCGCTCTTAATTCTTGCTCCTCTTTCCGGGCTTGGAGCTGAGTCACCATTCGCGCAGGAGATCTGCCGCGGATCAGAAGAAGAAAAAGAAGAAGACGACGACGAAGGCGAGGGTTACCCCCAGCCCGCAGGGGGTGTCAACCGCCGGTGCCGGGGGGCGTGGAGAGGCTACCCGCCGTCCCGACGCCAAAGCGGGGCGTATGGAAATCGAGGAGGAGGCAGTCGCTCCTCCGGGGTCGCATGCGGGTGCATCCCGTGAGGCCGAGGTGGAGGAGCCTCGGGAGGCAGCCTCAGGAGGCGGGGACGCCCTCCCCCCTGACCCCGCCGCGAGCAAGGAAGTGGCAACGTGGGAGGCCGAAGCGCCTACCTCCCCGTCGGGGGCCTCCTTGGGCGCAGGGGAAGGAGTTGTGGGGCGTGCCATGACCGGCACGAAGAGCCCCCGTAGCGCACCGCCGCGGCCGAACGAGGGAGGCGGCCTGGCGAGCCCGCCGCCCCAGGCAAGCGGTGCCGAGGGTTCCCTCGCCGCCGCGGCGGAGGGTGCCAGGGGGCCCGACCCGGACTGGCCCCTGGTCCTTGCGAGTGACCGCGCTTTGCTCAGGCCTGAAGCCTTGTGCGACGCCAAGGTCGCGCTTGCTCGGCTCGGCACGGACTTCCAGGACGCGGAGACGCGCCTTGCCGAGGAGCGCCTGAAGCTTGCCGGCGGGTGGCGCCGGCTCAGCGTCGCCATCGATACGGCCCGACGCCATGACGAACGCGCTCGCGCACAGTGCGAGGGACACCGCCGAACCGGAGGGGGCTCGCGCGAGAGCCCTCCAGGAGGCCGAAGTTGCCACCGCGCGCCGTGAAGAAGCGGAGACCCTCCTGAAAGAGTTCCAAGACCAACACGCCGAGCAGGCGCGGTTGCTCTTCGCGCGGGAAGGCGCCCTTGCCACTCGCGAGAAGGAGGCCGCGGCCCGCGAGGCGGACCTCGAGACTCGCACGGAGGGCCTCGAGAAGACGGCGACCGAGCAGACCATGGAGAAGGAGCATCTGGAGACGCTGGGGCGCCAGCTGGCCGATGCCCAGGAGGCTCACGCGAAGCGTGTTACCGAGGCCAACGCCCAACTGGAGGCCAAGGAGAAGGTCCAAGAGGATGCGAAGGTAGCGGAAGTGCGCCTGGTGCTCGCCAAGGAGCGCGATAAGGCGCTGTCGCAGCAGAGGGACGCCTTCGAGTCAGAACACGAGCGGTCCGGTAGGAGGTCACTGATCTCAAAGCGGCAATCGCCGAGGCGGAGACCCGCCGGGGAGCCGCGCCGCAGCCCGGCTCTGGCGCCGCCGATCAGGAACGGGAGCAGCGCGAACGCGTCAAGGCGCTTCACTCCCTCGAGATCCGTGCTCACGACGCCCTGAATTCCATCTGCTAGGGAAGGCTTGGGGCCCTCCGCAAGTCCCGTGACGCCGACTACGTCGGGTTCTCCACCAAGCTCGTGGAACGGCTTGAGGACGGAGCCAAGGAGGTGGACGGTATCTTGGAGGAGGAGTGCCGCAGCCTCTTCTCCCTGGCAGCGACTCGCGTCTTCAGCCACCTCCTTCACACCGATCCCAACTTCGACTTTGAAAAGGTGATAGCTCCAGTCCCCGAGGAGCTTCGCGATGGGCTTGCAAGGGCGGTGGAAGGCCATGTGGGCGCGTTACTCGGGAAGTACTCCTGCGGCAGCAGCGAGAGCTCCGCCGGCGAAGACGACGACGGCGCGAGCTCCTAGGGTCCTTTTCCTTTCGTCACCCTGCGCTGGATCGATGTGGCCCGTGGGGGCGTGAAGACGATGTCTTGGTGTTTAAATACTTTATGATTTGCTGTACGAACACTCGTGCCCTGGCGAGGTTCTCTCTTAAGGCATGTTTTCCCTTTTTGCTTGCCATGATGCTCTACGTTGTCAGGACCCAGCCCCCGAGCGGCCATAGCCGTCGCTGGTATGTCAGGTCGCGATGCCTGAACAAGGCCAGGAGGCGAGGGGCACCGGGAGCTAGTGAGGGTTCCTGAGGCGCGATGCTCAGGGAGCCCCCTTTTAACACACAAGCGGCTTGCGCCAAGAGGAACACTGGCGCTCGTGAGGCCGTCGGAGGGGGAAGGCTCGAGAGACGGCGAGGGTGGCTCGCGAGACGGGAGACTTAACTCTGTATGAGGTAGTATGGTGGGCCATCTCTTGCAGGGTGCGTCTTGTGAGGGTTCCGCTCGCGAGGTCTCCTGCTGGGACGACCGCCGAGGGTTAGCTCCCGAGGCGGGGCCTGCTGGCCTCCTGAGGTCCTGAGGGTGCTACCTCGCGAGATCTTTCAGGGGACCTGCTCCTGAGATAACTGCACGCAGAGCACTTTAACGACAGCGCGCGCTCGTCGCTTCGCTCATGGGTATTACGCGAGAAGATAGGACACCAAGGACCTTGGTGGGGTGGCGTGCACGGGGCAGGCCCGCGAGCCAGAGCCCGGTTGCTTGGGTTTTTCAGTGCTGCTGGGACTGACCCGAGCGCAGGCACCGTGTCCAGCCCCCACTCGCGTGAGGCTCATGAGGGAAGTCGTGAGCGCGCGAGGCTCGTGAAGCAAGGGGAAAACGAAACGCCATATAAGGAAATGGAAACTTTACTGAAGCAAGAGAGCAACCCATTACATAACCAAATAAAGATGCGGCTGCCGTGTCCGGCACGGGTCAGCTTGAGGTTGGAGCAACCCGCGGGGCGCCCTCAATTACACACCAAAATGAGAAAAAGAGTGCTGCCGTGTCCGGCACGGGTCAGCTTGAGGTTGGTGCAGCCCGTGGGGCGCCCTCAGTTGATTGTTCCGCCGGCGCGGAGCATGGGGCTTCCACAGGGGTGTGGGTATGATCGCGGGTCGATCGTTCCGCCAGCACGGAGCATGGGGCTTCCACTTGGGCGTGGGTGAGAGCTCTCGCGGGCCCATCAGGCGAACGCAATGAGAGGCTCCAGGGCGTGTACAGCCCCATTTTGTTCGTACGCGTGAGGGTCACGGGTAGAACTTGCGGAGTGTTGGATGTTCCAGGCGTTAGGCACAGGAACTCCGTCCTCCGTCTCCAGCCGGGCTGAGCCGGGCCTGGAGACGTGAGTAACCCTGAAAGGGCCTTCCCACATAGGTGAGAGTTTGTGAAGTCCCTCTCTGGAGAGGATCCTGCGCAGGACGAGGTCGCCGACCTCGAGAGTGCTAGGGCGGATGCTATGGCCGTGGTAGCGACGCAAGGCCTGCTGGTACCTCGCGGCACGAAGGGCGGCCTGATGGCGGCCCTCCTCGAGGAGCAGCAGATCGGTCTCCCGCGAGCCATCCTGGCGCGCCTCGTCGAAGGCAAGGACTCGCGGGGAGCCGTGCTTAAGCTCCAATGGGAGGACCGCCTCAGCGCCGTAGACGAGGAAGAAGGGCGTCTCGCCAGTGGGCTTGCTTGCCATCGTGCGGATGGACCACAAGACGGACTCCAGCTCGTCGAGCCAGCCCTTGCCGCAAGCCTCAAGTTTCTTCTTGAAGCTCCTTGTCTTGAGGCCCTTGAGGACCTCGGCGTTGGCGCGCTCGGCCTGACCATTGCTTCGTGGGTGCGCCACCGAGGCGTAACAGATCTGCGTGCCGAGGCTGGCGCAGTAGGACTTGAAGAGGCCGCTTGTGAACTGGGAGCCATTGTCGGTGATGATGCGATTGGGAACTCCAAAGCGGCTCACGAGGCCCTTGATGAACTTGACGGCGGAGCCTGCCGGGATGGTGCGCACCGGCTCAACCTCTGCCCACTTGGTGAACTTGTCAATGGCGACGTAGAGGTAGCGGTAACCACCAGCCGCGCGAGGGAAAGGCCCCAGGATATCCAGCCCCCAGACCGCGAAGGGCCATGAGAGGGGGATCGTCTGGAGGCCCTGCGCCGGCTGGTGGATCTTCTTGGCGTGGAATTGGCAGGCCTCGCAGGCTTGGACCAGTGCGGTAGCATCACGCAGAGCAGTGGGCCAGTAGAAGCCGCTGCGGAAAACCTTACCGACGAGGGTGCGTGATGAGGAGTGGTGGCCGCAGTCTCCTCCATGTATATCAGCTAGCAACTCGCGCCCTTGCTCTTCAGAGATGCACCGCAGCGAGACGCCATTGGGGCGCCTGCGGTACAGCTCGCCATCTTGTAGGCAGTAAGCGGTGTGGCCTGCCGGGCCACGCGCTCTGCTTCTGGGTCCTCCTCCGGGAGGGTGCCGCGAAGTAAATAAGCCTTGAACTCCGCTGCCCAGCTATCCGCCTGAGGCTCAAGCGCCAGCAGCAGGCGAGCTCCTGAGGCCGGGCCACAGTCCGGTGCGCCCGTGGGTGGTGCGGGCGGGAGTTCCTCGCGAAGGGGCGCCGTGCTCGCGGCTGGGGGTGCGGCAGATGGCTTGAGGAGCCTTTCCTCAAAGACGCCGGGGCTCTGGGGCTCGCGGCGTGATGCTCGTTTGGCGATGTCGTCGGCTTCTTTGTTGCCGCCGCGGGGGATGTGCTGCAGCTCCAGGCCAAGAAAGCGCTTCTCAAGTTTACGTACCTCTTACAGGTAGGCGGCCATGTGCTCGTCCTTGGGCTTGTAGCTTTTGTTGGAGAAATTGACGAGGAGTTGCGAGTCGCCCTTGATAGTCAGACGCTTGATGCCTAGGGCGAACGCGGCCTTGAGGCCGGCGATGAGGCCCTCATACTCTGCGATGTTGTTGGAGACCTTGTCGGTGTGCCTGAAGCAGAGCTGTACAGCGTAGTAGAGCCTGTCTCCTGTTGGCGAGGTGAGCATGACCCCAGCCCCCGCGCCCTGTCGGGAGAAGGCGCCGTCAAAGTGCATGGTCCGTCCGCCAGGCGCCTCATCCCCTGGCAAGAGGGACTGGGCCTCGCGAGGCTCGTCCTCGTACGTGTCCGTCCATTCCGCCACGAAGTCGGCCAGGGCTGCGCCTTTGATGACTCTGGTGGTGGAGAACTCCAGCTGGAAGGCTTGCAGCTCGATGTTCCACTCGGCGACGCGGCCGGCGGCGTTGGGGCTGCGCAGAACTTGCTCCAAGGGGTAGGAGGAAATGACCTTGATGGGGTGACCCTGAAAGTAGTGGCGCAGCTTCCTGGAGGCGACGAGGAGTGCGAGGAGAAGCTTCTGCTGCATGGGGTAGCGCTCGCGCGCGTCCCTTAGCACGGTGCCGACGAAGTACACGGGGTGCTCGACGAGGCGCGTAGCTGTTGCGACAGCTTGCTCTTCAGACGCCTCGCGAGGCTCGGAAGGCTCGGGAACCTCACGAGGCTCGGGGGGCTCGCGAGGCCTGGGGGGCTCGCGAGGCTCAGCGGGCTCGTGAGCCTGAAGGGGCACCGAGGGTTTTTCTTTGGCACAGACACGCTCCTCCCGTACCGCCACCAACGCCGCGCTGGCCGTCTGGGGGGTGGCCGCCAAGTACAGGAGCAAGGGCTCGCGAGAGCGCGGCGCGACCATGATGGGCGGGCTCGTGAGGTACCTCTTGAGGGCTTCAAAGGCGGCGTTTGCCTCAGGAATCCACTTGAAGGAGCCGGACCTCTTCAGGAGCTTGAAGAAGGGCAGGGCTCGCTCGCCAAACTTGGAGATGAAACGCCCTAGGGAGGCCATACACCCTGCCAAGCGCTGCATTTCCTTGAGGGTCCGGAGAGGGCGCATTTTCTCGATGGCCTTGATCTTCTCTGGGTTGGCCTCGATGCCACGGTGCGAGACTAGGAAGCCGAGGAGCTTGCCGGAGGGGACCCCGAAGACGCACTTCTCCGGGTTGAGCTTGAGGTTGACCTTGCGCAGGTTGGCAAATGTTTCCTGGAGGTCCGCGATGAGGGATCCAGCCTCGCGAGATTTGACCACGATGTCGTCGACGTAGGCCTCCGCGTTCCTCCCCATCTGAGGCCCCAGAGTGATGCGCATTAGCCGCTGGAAGGTGGTGCCCGCGCTCCTTAAACCGAAGGGCATGCAGACGTAACAATATACGCCGCAGGGGGTGATGAAGGCCGTTCTCTCCACATCTTCGGCTGCCATCTTGATCTGATGATAGCCTGAGAAGGCATCCAAGAAGCATAGCAAATCGCACCTGGCGGTGGAATCCACGATCTGATCGATGCGGGGCAGTGGGAATGGATCTTGAGGGCAGAACTTGTTGAGGCTGGTGAAGTCGACGCACATGCGCTCCTTGCCGCCCTTCTTGGGGACGACGACTGGGTTGGCGAGCCACTCGGGTTGGCGCACCTCACGAACGACTCCGGCTTCCTGGAGCTTCTGAACTTCCTTGACGATGAACTCTTGCTTCTCTGGCGCCTGGCGCCGTGCTTTCTGCTTGACCGGGCGTGCATTGGGGCACACCGCTAAGTGGTGCTCGATCACCTCCCTCGGCACACCGGACAAGTCGGATGCTTTCCAGGTGAAAACATCCGAGTTTGCCCGAAGGAAGGCGACGAGCGCGCTTTCCTATGCAGGAGGGAGGCCTGTGCCGATGGTGAAGGCAGGGCCGGAGCCGCTGCCGTCCACCGACACCTTCGTCTCGGCGCGGTCCTGAGAGAACAGCTGCTTCTTCTTCGCTGGCGCGGCCTCGGAAGGCTCGGCCGCGTCCTCGTCGGCCGGGTGCGCGACAGCGGCAGCCTTGTAGGCACGCTCGAGGGTGCTGGCCGCGTCCTTTTCGTCGCAGGCGATGGTGATGATGCCGCTGCAGCCGGGCATCTTGAGGACGTTGTAGGCGTGATGGGTGGCCGCCATGAACTTGGTGAGAGCCGGGTAGCCCAAGATGGCGTTGTAAGGCAGGCCGATGTGCGCCACGTCGAAGTCGATGAGCTCGGTGTGGTAGTTCTTGCGGGTGCCGAAGGTGACGGGGAGGCGCACTTGCCCCAGCGGGATGGTGGAGCCATCGGTCACTCCGGAGAAGGGCCTGGTCGGCATCAGCTGGTCGTAGGGCACCTGGAGCGTCTCGAAGGTCTCGACGGAGAGCACGTTGAGGCCGGCACCCCCGTCGATGAGGGTCTTGGTGACCGCGACGTTGCTGATGGTGGGAGTGCACAGCATGGGGAGCGCGCCTGCGGAGGCCGTGGACTTGGGGTGGTCCTTGGAGTCGAAGGTGATGGCGTACTGCGACCACTTGAGGGGCCGCGCGACCTCAGGCCTCGGGAGGACGGCGTACACCTCACGAGAGAGTTGCTTGAAGTGGCGGATGGACGCGGGGGCTTGGGACCCGCCAAGGATGCAGGCGACCGCGCGAGGCTCCTGGTAGCCCCCAGCGCCCTCGTCAGGCCGGTCGACGTCGTTCCTCCGGGGTGGCGGCGGCAGCGGCGGGAGAGCGGCATTGGCCTGAGGATTCGTCTCACGAGGCTGGTCGTGCCAGCCCTGGCGGTAGCTGCCATTACTGTTGCGGTTGTCCCAGCGGTTGCCGCTGCGGCCACCTCCGCGGCCGGTGCTGCGGCCGTTGCGGTCGTCCCGGCGGCTCTGGCGCTCGTCGCGGAGCAGCTTGAGCTCCTAACAGTCTTCGGTGCTGTGGGAGCGGACGTTGTGAAAAGCGCAGAGTGGCCGGTTGTCCTTTCTGGGCTCGTCGACGTCCTTGCTCTTGGCCGCTGCAACGTCCTGAACGGCCTGGTCCTTGCGCTTGACGGCCGCTGCAACAAGCACGGCAGGGCCCTTGCGCTTGACGTCCTTGCTCTTGGCCTTGCCGGCGTCGAGCGCCGCGTCAGGGTCGTTGTGGACGAAGAGGCGGCCTTTTCAGCCTTGGCGCACTTGTCGTCGAGGTCGAGCAGCTCGAGCACGGAGTCGAGCTCACCGTTGATGGCGAGCTTCTCGCGCATCTTGACGTCCGTGACGCCGGTGGAGAACGTAGAGATGACGGCCGCGTCGGAGGCGCGCGGGATCTTGTTGCGCACCTGACTGAAGCGCTGAATGTACTTGCGGAGGGTCTCATCTGGGCGCTGCCGAACACGCCGCAGGTCGTTGATGGTGAGGGAGCGGTCCTGCGTGCCCTTGAAGTTGGCGATGAACTGGCTGCAGAGCTCGGCACACGACGAGATGGAAGCCTCGGGGAGGTTCATGAGCCAGGAGCGCGGGCCGTCCTTGAGGGCCATGGGGAACCAGTTCGCCATGACCTTGTCGTCGTCGTTCGCCGCCTCGACGCTCAGCGTGTAGAGCTGGAGGAACTCCGTGGGGTTGGGGGTGCCAGCTCAGGCTTGAACTTCGCGGGCCAGACCACGCGACGCAGCTCGCGGGTGAAGGCACGGCAGCCCACGCCGCTCGAGGGGACGCCGCCAGCGAGGGCGGCGCGGTTTTGACGCCCGGCCGCTGCAACGTCCTGAAAGGCCTGGTCCTGGCGCTGGCGCTGCCGCTCGAGGAGCACTCGCGCGTCGGGGGGCGCGCGACGGATGATCTGGCAGCTGGGTTCATCCTGGCCTGGCGAGGACGCGCCACGGGACGGCTCACGAACCCGGGCGCTACGCTGGGGCCTGTCGCGCTCATCGCGCAGAGGAGGCGGTGGGGGAGCGCCGTGCACCAGGTCCCCAGAACGAGACGTCGGAGGGCGGAGCGAGTGAGAAGGCGCCGGAGCGTCCCCGGCGGCGTTGACGAGCTCGGTGATGCGGCCAAGCCAGGCGTCGTAGCCGGCGTTAGCCGGACGGTAGCGGAGCAGCTCGCGCGCCATGAGCAGCGCGGCCTGCGGGTTCGGCGGCCCACGGCGGGCGAGGGAGGAGGCCGTGGCGGTGTGGTCGTTCGCCCGCACGGAGGGGTGCAGGGAGGAGTCTTGCTGCTCGCGGGCAGCGGGGTCGGTGGCGGCAGCAGCCTCGGCTTCGGGACGGAGGCGATTGCCGCGGGCCACCGGCTCCGTCTGAGCCACGTGGCCAGCCCTGCGCTCGGCGCGCTCGCGACGTGCGTCGGCCATGGGGTTGGTGGAGCTGAGGGCGGAGCGGAAGAACGGTAGCACCCCCCTACCTGGCGCGCCAAATGTCGGAAGTCGGGCTCCGGGGACCCAAAGGTTCGAACAATGGGGTGAGTTCGTTCTACTGCTTCGTCTCCTACCACGACTAAGCTACGGCGAGGCTACGGCAAGAGCGCGCTAGTGAGGGACAGAGTGAGGACTCATCGGTTTACCCAGGTTCGGGCCACCTTGCGGTGTAAGACCCTACTCCTGCTTGGTTGGTATTGCTCTGGTGCGAGAGAGAGTACAAGGTTGGGTACGATGGGAACCAGAGCCCTCTACTACTACAATGGTAGCACTTGGCGGGAAGGATTGCCACACTTGGCGGTTTTGAAAGGGGACAGGTGCTCAGGCTATCCTGACTAAAGGTGGTCTTCGCCTGCCAAAACGTGATCCATGACGCGCCGGTGGGCTCGGTGATGACCTCCGCCCTGCGCGCCCGTCGTCTTGATCTTCCTTCGCCGATCGGGCAACCTTTGGGGTCGCTTTGGAGAGTAGATAGCTGGCCCTGCTCCCTTAACACGAAAGAGGAAAACATCTCCATCCGCGCCCGCTGGCGCGGCCTCTGCTGCTGCTCGTCGCCGCGCGCGTCACCCACGTGATGGGCTCCATACCGCGCGGCACGCCGAACGACCTTCGTCTCGAGCGCCTGCGGGAGGGGGCCTCGGGAGGCCACCTCGGAAAGCCGCCTCACGAGATCACCTCGGGAAGCCGCCTCGCGAGGTCACTTCGGGAAGCCGCCTCGTGAGGGGGCCTCGCGAGGCCGTTGATGGTGGCGCTGAGTATTACTCGCTACTTCCTGAGGAGGGGGCCTCAGGAGGCCAGGGCCTCATGAGGGGTCTTGGTGGAGATGCTTGGTGGTGACGGCCCGCTGGGCCCATGCCAGGCGTTGCGTCTTGGGCCAAAGGCAGACGGGCCTGGATACCCCGGGTTCCATGGGCCCGACATATAACTACACAGATTATCATGTCTCCACCTTATTGTAATCGTAGTTTATGTATTCTGTAGTCCTTTGTATTTATATGTATCATTCTAGCTATTGCGCGAGATTTCTACCAAATAGCAATTCGAATTTTCTAGTGGACAAAGGCCTAGCAAGTTGATTTTATAATTCTGTTATATGTACTCACAAAGATATTGTTTGTGAAGTTTAAAGCAGTAACAGAAATAAGAGGGAGAGGATTAACAGAACAACTAATTGAGCATGACACTACTTCATTTTTACCTTTTTGGTGAAGAGGGTACATGCGTCATCAGGGCCCAGATGATTCAGCTTGTATATGTTTATACCATCCTTTGAGCAGTGCTTGGCAATATTCTCTTCCCTTGTGGTGACTATTATGCAGCTTGCTGCCGTTTCTGGCAAATATTTTTTTATAGCATCCCACTCTTCTATGGACCACAAATCATCAAGAACAAGCAAATATCTCTTCCCTTCTAAACATCTCGTTAAATCTGTCTCATTTTTATCTCTAAATTGCATAGTTAAGCTCTCAAGGAGTGTTGCTGAATTGAATGGGCGCATGACTGTGACACAAGCACGCTTATCAAACATGCTACTAATCTCTTGGCTTTGATAGATATCCCTCACTAGTGTTGTTTTTCCAATACCACCCATTCCCCACAAGGAGAACACATGAAACTGCTGGACATCTTTATTTGAAATTAGTTTGATGATTTCCTCTTTTTCATTCCCTCTCCTGATGAGGCGAGATTCCTCTAGAGTAGCCATTGTCTCCATACGAGTGAGGATGTTCTTCTGTGCAGAGCTGTTAACACCGGTAGGGGCTACATATGAGGTGGATCCTTTTTCCTCTGAATTCCTCCCCTCCTGAGAAACCAAACACAAGCACACGATTAATGCTTAGGTGTTGCCTTCGTTTCCACATGATAATATTTTGTCCTCTTAAGTTTTTTTTTAATTTTTCATATAATACTTTTGTGCTAAAAAGATTTGAAAATCTCTAATAAATCATGTAGTTTGTTAGGTAGGACAAAAAAGAAAAGAAAGTATATTGGAAGTATATATATATATATACATGTAGGGAAGTTGTTGGATATGATGTGGGCACAATACCTCAACATGTAAAATATCAAACAAAATATTAGATACGAAAGAGTTTACAAGTAAAATAGGTACTTGGATTTTCCATCATTGATTACTTGAAACACTGTTAAGAGTTCAAGTGATTGGAACCTTTCCAAAATTCAAGTGGTTGGAACCTTTCATTGGTGTCAAAAATGGAGAGGATATAATTCATTGCTGGTTGTTGACTAGTGGCCCCTAGATAAGTATAGGAAGCCAAATAACTCCACACGAGAGTCGAGGACCTGAGCTAGAAAACCAATGGAGTACGAGGTATATTTGTAACCACTGGAATTATTTGCATGGTCGAGATTGGATCTAAGGCTAAGGCAGACGACATGCAATGCAATCAGATGATGGGGGATGGAGGGGGAGATGAATAAACACCACAAGGAGTCATTTATTTACATTGGCCTTGATAAATTAAGGTTACTATATATCTCAGTAGTAGCGTAAGTAAAATGTAAGTGAATCCTACAAATTCTTTCTCATGAAAAAGAGAAAATACATATTATTTTTAATTTAACTAAGAAGAATGGCTATTAACCTAAAACTTTCAGGACAACACAAGCCCAAGCTAGTTGATTATGTCTACCATTAGTTGAGGCACTAAACAAACTTAACAAGAGGAGCATTAATTTGACAATTTTTAGGACATCGAAATTACCTTACTGTAGAAAGCATAAAGAGACCGATCAACAAATAACTTCTTATGCACAAGAGCTTCATCCTCTGCTCCTATGCATAAGCTTGCAACTTCAACTTTCTCAGTGGATACTATGATTGGACTTCCTTTCTTGTTGTTTGGGAAACATGTTTTAATGCAATCCCACTCTTCAATGGTGTGTACGCCATTGAGTACAACTAGGTAACTCTTGAAATTCAAATATCTCTTGAACTCATGAGCCAAACCATCTTCATTCACCACCGCCATCATCCTCAAAACTTGGGCCCCAATAGCTGTTTTTCCTTCTTCTCCTGTTTCTTGAAGAGAATTAACATAAATTTGCCTAATGATGCTTCGAATGAAATCTGTCTGATTGAAAGGACACATCAATGTGATCCAAGCACAGCAATCAAAAATTTTGTGTATCATGGGATCTTCATAGGCACTTCGAATGATGGATATCTCCCCCAGATCACTGCTACTTGTGCCCCATAACGCTATCACTCGAAGTGCATCATCCTTGCATTTGATCAACTTGACGAGATCCATTTTTGCTTTCTGCCGCAGTAGCCTTGCATCATCGGCAGCCGACATCGTTGCACTGGAGATGGTAGGCTGCCCAACAACGGAGGTAGGCTTGGAGCTAGAACCCTTGATGAGGTGGTACCGTTGGTTCCTCTGGCTGACATCCTCCACCTTGATTCTGAGCTCCTTCATCTGCTTCGCCACACAACGCCGGTCTAGCAGCGTGCGAGGGATGCGCCACCAAGACTGCTTCTGAAGACGAACGGCGAAATCATGGAGACAGTCCTCGACGGCGTAGGACACATCGCGGACTTGTTTCACCCAAGTCCGGACCACCTTATTCTCGTCTCGCTCCTCGTGCGCTGCCATCAGGAATGACTGCATCATCTCGAGCTCGTCCGAAATGAAGCAGTGGTCGCGCTGCACACCAAGCTGCAGAGCCACCTCCTCGGCCACAGCTGACTGGGCATATTTGAGCGCCCCGCTCAATACGGACTTACCAATGCTGATGGACGTCGCCTCCATTTGTGTGACAGATAGAGGCTGTACTGCAAACTAGTGGGCGGTGTTAATGGCTGTGCTTGAGCTAAACCAAAGATGTAAATAACAAGAGAGGAAACAGAGCACACCTGGTGTTGTCGAATGAAGACTGGCGGTGACAGCAGCCTCGTGAGGGATCAAACGACTGTGATGGCAACCAAAACAGAAGCAGCGAATGCAGTCTCTGAAGCTTCAGCCTCAACCAGAGATCTGTCAGGCGAACCAGAAAGATAATTAGCAAATGGCCAAATGTTCCAACTGGACATGTGATTCGGAAGACCACCAGAGTAGACTAAGAAAGACAGATAACATTACACGTGGTCCAGGACCACAACTGCAGCACAAGCAGAACTAATTAACCGCAGAACCACAATCTGCAGAACCACAGAGGGCAGAGAAGATAATGGTGGCGTGAGCAAGGTAGACGTGCAGGTGCATATGCTTCTGGGGAGAAATGGAAGAAAATACCAGGGAACACAGGGAACCAGAGCCACAGTTCAGAGTGGGGAATTATTCAGAGCTGTAGTTTAGATTTCAGAGTGGGCAAGAAAATGCGGTGGAAATGGAAGCAGAATCGAACCAGAAACGTAGTTTACAATTTACCAACCACAGTTAGCAAATGACCAATGTTTCAACTAAGAGCAGAGTAAGAAAGACAAAGAAAATTACCAGGACGAAGGGTTGCAACCAAGCTGGACGCCTTCTAGTTCATAATTGTTAGTAGTGGTGCAGAACTTGGCGCTACAGTGGAGAGTGGAGAATGGCGTGGAATCATTCAGAGCTGTAGTTCAGCCATTTACTGGATATTTGCGTGAATCAATTGGTTGTGACTGATAGAGGCTGTACTGCAAACTATTGCTCGGTGTTAATGGCTGCACTTGAGCTAAATATTAAGAATTAAATAACAAGAGAGGAAACAGAGCAGCATACCTGGTGTTGTCGACTGGCAACCAAGATGAAGACTGTGGTGGTGACAGCAGCCTCTTGAGCGGCCAAACGCCGGTGAAATGCAAGACAGTGAATGCAACCTCAGAACCCTTAACCTCTTTTTTTTTTTTTTTGCAGGGGAGAACCCTTAATCTCAACACCAAACTTCAGAGATCTGCCAGGCGAACAAGAAAGATAGTTTATAATTTACAAACTATAATTAGCAAATGGCCAAATGTTCCAACTAAGATTGACCAGAGCACGCGAGAGATCCACCACGGACCAATTTTTTTTACCACAGACTAAGACCAACAAGACTAGACGTGCAGGCGCATATGCTTCTGAGCAGAAATGGAAGCAAATGATGGTGCCTTAGCATACCCCACGGTGAGATCCTTGGCGTTGAACCTGGAGAGTGGGGCGGACAACACAGGGAATCAATCAGATGTGCAGTTCAGCGTGGAGAATGGCGGGGAATCATTCAGAGCTGCAGTTCAGCCATTTACTGAATGTTGGTGCGCATCAATTGTGTGTGACTGGTGGAGGCTGTACTGTAAACCAATGCTCAGTGTCAATGGCTGTACTTGTGCTAAATCTGAAGAGGTAAATAACAAGAGAGAAAACAGAGCATACCTCGCGTTGTCCCAAGATGAAGACCGTGGCCGTGATAGCAGCCTCCTGAGCGTTATCCCAAGCGAGCGAACTGCAGAGTTCTGCCGGGCTAACCGGAAAGATAATCTACAATTAACAAACCATAATTAGCAAATGGCCAAATGTTCCGACTAAGATGAACAAAAGAAGCATGATTTTATTCAGAGGATGAGAGAGATCCACTAAAGCAGATTAAGAAAGACGAAAAAAAAAAGTTACCAGGACGAAGGGATGCAGTCAGTCACACGCAGAACCGCAACTGCAGAACCACAAGAGTGAAGCTAGACATGCAGGTGCTTAAGCTTGTGGTGGGATCCTTGGCGCTGAACCCTGGAGTGGTGGTCGTAGAACACGGGGAATCATTGAGAGGGAGAGAGAGAGAGATGCAGTTGAGAGTGGAGAAGAAAATGGCGGTGGGGAACGCACCGCGCCCGGCGGCGCCGCCTTGTGATTGTGATTCGCGCGACGCCCGGCTCGTCGACCGGCTCCAGGAGGCCCTTGCGCTGGACCTGGCTAGGAGGTCGGAGAGGCTCTTGCCGCCGCGCTCGCGCTCCGATCCGTAGGGATTCCGGGGAAGGGGATTGATTGATTGATTGATTGGATGAATGGAGGTGTGCAGGCTGCTGCAGCAGGAAGAGTAATAAGTGAGGAGAGCGGTGGTAGCTGGCTTTGGGAGTTCACAACATTATCGATGGTGGGTCCATGCCTGCTTGCCCAACGGTGATCGGGTGATATTTTTGAGCTCTTCTGCAATCGGAGCGGCTACCCTTGAACGTCCGCTGGCGCGTTTGGAGGCACCACGTATAACGCTTGCCCGCTTTTCTCATTTGTTCTTCCGAACAACTACATTTTTTCATATGTAAACCCTCATATTCATGCAAATTCATGCACGCTCATTTGTTCTTCCGAACAACCGCAATCTTCATATGCAAACCCTTATATTCGTGTATGCTCATCGTAGAGCACACGTTCATCATCAGTTCAACAACTCGATAAAGCTAAATAAACCACAATTCAGCACATGCCAAAATAAAATTCAAAAATTCATAGGTAGACGATGCAAGAATGAATCATTCGTCTCTCGCTTTGCGTGCGTCAATCTTCTTCTTCGTTTGATGGCACTTCTTGTTTTTCTCGTCCAAGAGGCTAGCATTCTGCGACATGATCCTCGAATCCGCTGAGTCTCTCGCAAGTTATTTCTTCTATGTCTTGTTCGTACCGACTAGGCAGGCAGCTACTTCGGGCATTTCCAACGCTGACCCGTAAATTCCCTCCGGCATCTGTCCACGGAGAGGGAGGACCAGTCCGCGGACACTGATGCCGGAGGCCGCCATCCAAAACTAGCCGCATACATTTCAACAACTATTGAAACTAAACGGACGAAATTCATGCAAACCGGCCGGATTTTCAAATAAACTGGAAGAGATTCATGCAAATACGACGGATTTCATATAAACATGACGAAATTCATTACATTTCGGCCATACTTCAACTAAAAGCGGAACTCGTCCGGGTCTAAATGATCGCCGGCGCCCGTTCCGCACTTGCCTTCGCCTTTTCAGCTCTGCCTCCGCCACCGGATGGGAAGCGCGCGCGGGCGAGGGAGGAGTTTTTGGTGGGCCAGGGTGGTCCGGACGCCTGCAAAGCCCCTTAGTTTGTCTCCGGTTTACGGGAGAAAATGCGTCCGCTCAGCGAGGCTCACGTTGGATGGCACAACACATCCGGTCCGCGCGATCCGGACGTATGCGGATGGTTTGAGGGTCGACGTTGGAGGGACTGATTTCTTGGTTTGGACCGCGCGATCTGGACGTATGCGTGCGGTTTAAGGGTCGGCGTTGGAGGGATTGATTTCTTGGTTTCTTGCCCCGGCAAAAACAACAAAATTGACTTGAGGACGAAAAGAATTCACAAACTGAACTGTGTTTGAAATAATTTCACCCAGCTGACCCTTTTGTGCAGCGCCCGACAGTCAGGCGATGCACTCCACTGTGCAGCGCCTATCTCTCAGGCGCTGCACGCCTGGCCAGCGTGGCACAGTTGGGCCCCGCACCGAGCAGTGCAGCGCCTTGGAGCTAGGCGCCACACATGTAATGTGCAGCGCCTAGCTCTTAGGCGCTGCACATTCTGTTAGTACTTGGTAGGCTGGCCCCCCTTCCCCACCTCCCCACCTCCCCCCCTCCCACACACACCCCCAACACCTCTCTCCCCCTCTCTCCCCCTCTCTCTCCCTCTCAAATCCCTCTCCAAATCTTCCAAATCTGAAGATTTTCTCCGTGGATTTCCAACCCAATCCCTCCCTCAAGGTAATCTCCTCCGATCCCCTCGTTTTCATCCAAAAAATGCTCACATTTGTTCATTTGTTGCTAGTTTGGGGAAACCCTGGTTTTTTATGGATCTTGAAATTTGTATGGAGATATGAGATGTTTGTTTGCCAATTTGCTAGGGTTAGGCTTCTTAGTATATTAGGGTTAGGGTTATGGGTGTTGTTATGTTGGGGTTAGGGTTAGGGTTGTTAGTATGTTAGGGTTATGCTTATGGTTATTGTTTAGTGGGGGTTAGGGTTATTGTTTCATATACATGTTAGGGCTTTGTATTTTGTGTTAATCTTCGGATGAGTACTTATGGAATCTATGTTACGTTGTGTTGTTTTAATTATTCTAGGGATGGGAAGAACATGTGTTTATGTTCATCATGTGGACAAAGATGCCTTTTTGAAAGGCAATATTGAACCGGACCCGGATGAGCTTGACATGGTGTTTGAGAGTAGTCCTAGCTATGCCGAGGTCTTGGAACAAGTGAGGAAAGATTTGAATTGGATGGACCCAAGTGATATCGTTGAGTTGGAGGGAAGGCATAATGTGGGTTTTGGAATGCACATCCGTTGGAAGACCATGCGTGTGAACTCCAAGCAACGTTGGGTTGCATACAAGGAGACGGTGGCCGAATCACTAGACAAGGCTCTTGAGTTATTTGCAACTAAGAAGGTTGAGTCTAGTTTGCATTTGGACTTGAACCGGAACACCTCCCCGTTGGTTGCTAGTAGTCCCCCACCCATGAACGACGATGAAATGAGTGAACCTCCTTTGACTCAACAAGTGAGGCCAACATTGAGCCCGATTACAAACAACCAAAATGAAGCTTTGCAAGAGAAGAATGATGAGTATGAGGACGATGACAATGAAGTTGATCTCCATGACAACAATGTGGGTGATCTCGACAAATATCATGTGCAAGAGACAATGGACCATTCCATCCCTTATTCCCATGGCTATGCATCGGAGTCGGATGACGAAGGTCCCGATGAAGAAGTTGATGAGGAGGGGTTCACGGTGAAGGAGGACGAAGCTTTCGAGAAGGTATTCGGGCGGGATCATCGGACACCATTGTTCAAGGATGTTAGTCTCGCGGATGAAGCCATGGTGGACGGTGGCAAAGGTGTATGTCTTGGAGTTAGGTCATCTTCTCACCGGGATTTGGAAGACGGCAAGAACGGGATTTCTCCCGGGTCGAAATTCGGAACCTTCTTGGAATTGAAGATGTGGCTCGACAACTACTCGGTCACGCATTATCGTCCACACAATGTGGTTCACTCGGACGTCAATGTGCGTTACACGGTTGCATGTGAGGCTGACCGATGTCCATGGATTGTGCGTGCAAGACCATGGAAAGAAGGGCCCACTTGGCACATAGTTAGTTGTGTACCAAGTCACATGTGCAGAGGCAAGAAGGTGGATGGCAAGATTGTGTCCCAAGACCATAGACAACTCACGTCCGAGTTCATCGCTTACAGGCTTTCCAACACAATATCCACACTTCCAATCATGAGCATTCAGAGCGTCATGGACCTTGTGAAAGCCATCTTTCATTACAAGGTGAAATACGGCAAGGCATGGAAGGCGAAGCAAGCCGCATTCAAGATGTTGTATGGTAATTGGGAGGAAGCATATAACCGAATCCCTAGGTTGTTGTTAGCTATGGCCGCCACTAACCCGGGCATGGTTCATGTGGTCGAGCCTCATGGGCAAAAAACAATGATTCACGACGGAAGGACCGTGCGAGTATTTGGTCGTGCATTTTGGGCGTTCGAGCAATGCGTGAGGGCTTTCGAACACTGTCGGCCGGTCATCGCCGTTGATGGCACGTTCTTGACCGGGCAATTCAAGGGCACCTTGTTGGTTGCAATAGCAAGTGATGCCAATAACCGGGTGTTGCCTTTGGATTTTGCTTTGGTTGAGGTGGAGAACAATGATAACTAGGAGTGGTTCTTGCGTCTTTTGAGAACCAAGGTATTACCGGCTCAAAGGGAAATTTGTGTCATATCGGATCGCCATCAAGGAATTCTTAACGCGGTGGACATTGACATTCCTGGGCATGCTCCGTTGCACCATCGATGGTGCATGAGGCACTTTTGTTCAAACTTCTATAGGGCATGTGGCCTTAAGGAGTTGGCCGATGATCTTCAAGATTGTTGTCTCGCTTTCTCCGATAAGCGGTTCGCCAACTTGTACAACAAATTGCTCACACACAAAAAACTTGATCCCGGGGGTCTTGACTTTCTCAATAGGAACATTCAAGAAAGGAACAAGTGGGCACGTGCTTTTGATGAAGATGGCCGGAGGTATGGTCAAATGACAAGCAACATGGCCGAATGCTTCGATAGGGTGCTCAAGGGTGTACGTGCATTACCCGTGACGGCAATAGTTCAATACACATTTGACAAGATGAATGCGTACTTTCTAAAGCACTCAATGGAAACGGATTAGCAGATTGCGGGTGAGAATAAGAAGAAGTACAAGTACAAGTTCCCACCAAAGGTTGATGAATGGTTGGAATTTCAATCACGGAAGGCGGACTCCCAAGAAGCTATATTATATAACAACGATGATTGGTTGTTCGAAGTGAAAGAGCCAGGAGGAACCACAAACGATGGCCGCCAACATGGAGGACGGGCTTTCAAGGTCTCCCTAACACGGTGTGATTGCTCTTGCCAGAGGCCATTGTTGCTTCATCTCCCATGCTTGCACTTGTATACCGCAGCTCGCGTTAGGAATGTGGACGTCAATCACCCGCTCACCGTGAGGGAGTCCGAGTTCTCAATCATGACGGTTAAGAATACATGGGCTCCCCGATTTCACCCATACTTCGACCAATCACAATGGCCGGAGTACCATGGAGTTCAACTATGGCCCGATCCGGAATTGAAGGTCGTTAAACGGGGAAGACGTAAGACAAAGCGTTTTAGAGGTGACATGGACGGATGGGGCCATGGTGGCGGTCGAGAATTGGGCAACGGCCAATTCCAAGAGCCTCGTGAGAGATCCCGTTGTGGTGACTGCAAAGGTGGGGGACACAACACAAGAACTTGTACCAAACCAAGAAAGAGATCAAAGATAAATGATGCAAGCACAAGCCAACAAGGAGATACACAAGTTCCTAGCCAACGAGGGCCAAGCCAAGCAAATAGTAGTGAACATGGTCATACGCAACAAGGGCCAAGCCAAGCAAGTGGTAGCCAACCAAGTGCTAGTCAACAAGTGCCAAACCAACCAAGTAGTAGCCAACAAGGGGCAAGCCAACGAGGAACTAGGCAACAAAGAGGGAGGCAACTAGGTCTTACAAGAGGCCGTGGTGGTGGTAGAGGCCGTGGTGGTGGTCTTGGACTTGGCGGTGGTAGAGGCCGTGGTGGTGGACTTGGCCTTGGTGGTGGTCTCGGCCAAGGTGGTGGTAGAGGAATGTTTGGATACCTAGATGGACCTTTTTCGTACGTGGCTTACTACCTATTTTGTTGCAGTATACATGTTTTTCATACTTTGTTCTTGTCCTTACTAACTATTATTTTGCAATTTACATGTTTTTTAATATGTTCTTCTTGTCCTTACTAACTATTATGTTCTAATTTTTATAGGTATGGCGGCTTCTCAACCCAACAAACCAACAATAAAGGGGGTGGAGGAGAAGGATGGGGAAGGTGAGATGGCAGGGTGGTGGGAGAAGGCTGCGAGGAAGCTGAGAGAGGAGGATGCAGCCGCACTAGAGAAGAAGAAGCAACATGAGTTCGAAGAGAAGATGAAGGAAAAAGAGAGAGGGATATTTGAGGAGATCACGAGGAGGGACAAGTTGAGGATTGCATGTGAGAAGGCAGCTGCGCAACGGCAAAAGGATTTTGAAGAAAAATGCAAGAAACTTTGGGCTTTTGAGAAGGAAACGAAAGAGAGGGAGCATAAGCTATTCATAGAGGAGGTGGTTCATGAGTCTCATCTCATAAGGAAAAGGGAGGAGGAAGAAAAAGAGGAGAGGATGAAGAAGAAGGGAAAGGGACCTTGCTCGACACAATAGAGCAATGTGACCTTGTTGTCTACTACGCTATGATCTTCGATTTGGTTGTCGACCAAAGTTTGTAGTATTATGTGCTATCACTCTTCTATGTGTACTTCTATGTCCGCCAACCTCCTCTATGTGTTCTAGTATGTGCTATGGACTCCTCCATGTGCTATGACTCTTGTAAGTCTACTACGATGTGCTATGACTCCTCTATGACTACTAATATGTGGTATGAACTACTCTATGTGTATTTGTGCTATGTGTTGTGGACTAATCTATGTGTATTTGTGCTATGTGCTTTTTGATATAGGATTTGAACCTGAAAATGTATTTTTTTCAGTTTTCTAAAAAAGCCAACCGTGCAGCGCCTAAGGTCTAGGCGCTGCACTGTGTAGTGCAGCGCCTATCTCTCAGGACAGGCGCTGCACTACACAGTGTGACGCCTGGACCTAAGGTGTTGCACTGTTACTTAGACAAAATTTTGGACGAAAACCTACTGGAACCTTTATGCTGTTGATATCCAGGTGTGCAATGCCTAGGCGTAAGGCGTTGCACTACACATATCAGCAACAGAAAGGTTCCAGTAGGTTTTCCTTCAAAATTTTGTCTAAGTGTGGGTGCAACGCCTTTGCCTCAGGCGCTGCACTACACAGTGCGACGCTACCTACCGGAACCTTTCTGTTGCTCTCTGGACATGATATCTAGATATGCAATGCCTAGGTGTCAGGCGCTGTACTACACAGTGTGACGCCTGACTCCTAGGCAAATTTCAACTAAAGGCATGTCAATTTCAACTAAAGGCAAATTTGAAAATACCAACTACTATGATTATTGATAATTACCATCTCCTTCTCCCTCATCATGTAGGCCCGGTGTTGCATGTCATAGAAATCATCGAGAAGCCAAACCATCCTACATATTTCAAACAATAAACATACATTAGCTAACTACCATACTCCCTATGCATTATTTAATATGCGAGCATTATTTCATATGTATTCATCTCAACAATCGGTAAACACTAAAAGGAAATTTGAATACTAATCTAAGATATACAATGAAAGCACATCAACAATCATCACAAAAATCTTATGTATTCACAATATAGGGTTCCACAATGCAAGCATTATTTACAATACTCACTCAATAAGCTAGGGTTCCGCAATGAAAGCATTGACAATACTCAACTCAAAAATCATCTACACAAGCATCTCAACATGTATTGTCAATACCCATCATATAGGGTTTCATCTCAACAATCTAGGGTTTCACTATGAAATCATATATTGTCAATACCCATCATAAATACTACGGTCCCACAATGATTACAAATCATCTACTAATCCTAATCACACAAATCTATATCAATAGTACATACCAATTTCTAATCCAACCAAAACAAGGGTTCCACCAAAACTTGAACAATCTAGGGTTCCATAATGACTATAAATCCTAAATCACACCACACTATTTCAATTTTTCATATAAAATTCGAATCCAAGCAAATCAAGGGTTCCACCATAACTTGGATAAATATGAATAATGTGAACGAATTTACGGAGGAAAAGAAAGGGATCGGAGGAGTTTACCTTGTAGGAGGGATTAGGGAAGAAACCCAAGGCCAAAAACTTCAGATTTGTTGGATTTTGGAGAGGGGGTGTAGGGGGGAGAGGAGAGGGCTGCCGCCGCTGCTCTCTGTAAGGGGGGAGGGAAGGGATAACTGCTGGTTAGGATGGGGGAGGGCAGGCCTGAATTGCTCGTATGCAGTTCTCTGGTAGGAGCTTCTCCCGCATCTCTTCCATCTTTAAAGAAGGAGATCAATATGAATATATTAGTTGTGTGTATATATATTAGATCATCATAAAAAAAATGTGAATAGTGTTTACGTACCTGAAGTTGTCTTACATCTCTGCGCCATTCGGTCGTCATGCGAATGTTCTCGCAAACGTAGTATGCAAATAAATTAGTTCCCTGTTTCTGCCTCATGCACTTTGCGAGAATAGAATTCAATCAGATAATAATCAAGCATGATAATGGTATTGAAACTAGAATTATCGAGATGCGCGGACCTAGCTAGTACTACTTAATTACCTTGGGCCGTCGCCAAAGCAGCTCCGGTTTCCATTCACCGACAACATTATTGATGAACCATTTCCAAACCCTGCCCGGCAAAGAAAATGAATAAAGGAGTTATTAATTACTTGATATCAGGAAATGAACGAAAGAGGCCGATATAGTGCGATAATGATTGACATTACCTGTCGAGCATCCTAAACACGCTGGTGTATTCTCGACGGTCTTTACCTAGTGAGTCCAGGGTTTCAACAGTTCCAACGTCAACTTTAATGATTAGCAAGATCCAGTGGTACCTGCGCACACGTTTATATAAGCAGGCATGCATAACTCATCAACTACACTTAACATCGAGTAAGCAAAATAGAATTTGTAGTACAAGACAGTAACACTCACTTGAAGTTGTAAGGAAATAGTATTTCTGTTCTGGTATTTTGTGCCTTCATAAACCTTAGCAAGTTAGCCTCTGAGTCTTTGGGGTGGTCTTGTATCATTTTTTCATTAATGATATATGGGTCAATGAACCCAATGTCATAGATTCCATCTCTTTTGCATTCGAGAATCTTCATTCTGCATAATAGCGTACAAAAGAATATAGTGAGGATAATTACAGGCAATGAACGAGCTGAGCTAGAGACTTAAATTACAGAAAGAAATCACTTACAGACAATAGCAACTGACGATAGATTTGTCAAGTGAGTCTTGATTGTATAACTGAAAAATTTCTACAAACTCAATGCATAGCTCGTTTTCATAGAAGTAATGCTCTTCCTTGACTTTCACCATGAGCATCTCTCGCCCGTTCTTTACTTCTTTCATGTACCACTCATGCAATCTTCGCATTTGTGTTGATAGATGCGGGACCTACTCAGGTCTGACCAGAGTTTTCCCGGGGGCATATTTCCATGCTACATCAGCCACGGGGACTTCCTCGGTGCCTAGGAGTTGATCAACACTGATACCAATGTCTCTAGCAGCGTCGGTTACCTTATCGGTAATCACCTTGAGCGGGGGGATCGATTGCATTGCCTGTTCTCCGAGCTGGGGAACTGTTTTCCCGCTTTTATTACTACTTCTACGTCTCGACTGCTGCATTTGTTCATATGACTTCCTAATAGAGCGGTCATAGTCTGATGGCCTATTCTCCACATGTCCCGGTTGTCGCTCAAGAAAGTCCACAAAGTGCTTTACGGTTTTCGTAGGTATTATCTCCTTTGGCGGCGGGGGCGGTTTCGGTACAAAATGGGAATTCACTTCAGAAACCACGACCATTTTGGTTTCCTCATCAGTCATATCGTAAGCTAACTTCTTTTTGGCAGGAGGCTCGTCGTTGGCTTTCTTCTTAGCTTTCTTCCGCTTTTGGCCTTGCTGGGACATAGGGGGTGGAGTCGGCTGACGCGGTGGAGATCGATATGGACTCGCGCTGGGCTCCCTCTCGAGGTGGGGTGGACTTAGAGGTGTATTGCTACTCGGAGGAGTCGGTGGCCTTGGCGCCGAGTTTGGAAACACGATGCATTCCTTTCTCCATACAATGACACCATGTATGACTTCTCCCAGTGTCTGCTCCCCTTCACCTCCAGGAATGTCAAGCTCTAGTGAGTCATATCCCGGCAGAACTTCATCCACCTCGACACGAGCATAGCCAGCTGGAATCGGATTGCCATGGATGGTTGCTTCAGGTGCATTCGGTAAAGCAACGCCGACCGCCACCTTCATGGATATGTTCTTCATTTTCTGGTGTAGCTCACAATTTGTCCTCTCTTTGATATCATCCACGGGATAGCGAGCCAGCAGTGCATCATCGGCCCGAACCCCCGTGGAACCCATGCTGCTTTTCCGCATAGATGGGACGGTACTATCCAAAGCTGGATCTGCTTGCTCCTGCCGCGGAGATGCCCTTTGCTGGCTAATTGTGTCCAGTTGCTCCTGCTGCCGCTTTAACATGCGTTCCAACTCCTCGTTCTTTGTTTCTATCTTCTGAAGCCGGTCTGCATCCTACTTCTTTTTTCTCTGATGGCTTCTATAAGTGTCGTTCCACTCCGAAAACCCCTGAACCCACGGAACAACGCCTTTGCCTCGTGTTCGTCCTCCGTGTTCAGGATTCTTGAGGGCGCGTGTAAGCACATCGTTCTCTCTCTCAGGCTGGAACAACCCCTTTCGAGCATCTTCTATTGCTTGAAGTAAAGCGTCCGAGGCTGTTTTAAGATCTGCCTTTTCAATAATCTGCCCTGTCGCTGGGTCCAACTGTCCCCCATGCGCATAAAACCAATGCTTGGACCTCTGGGGCCAATCCGCTGTAGCTGGAATGACCCCTTCAGCAAGCATCTTGGCCTCAGCTGCTTCCCACTTAGGCACGGCTCTCTTGTAGCCACCTGTCCCCAGAACATGGTGATACTCTTTTTTCTCAGCATTTATCTTATTTTTTCTCGACCTTTCCAGAGCTTCATCCAATTCCTTGTACTCCGCAAATGCGTCCCAGTGATCTTTTATCTTCTCTAGTGCTTCAGTGAATTCTGGAGTCTTCTTTTTTGCCTTGATGTAGTCGCTGTATAATCTTTTCTTCCAGCTCTGGAATTGTGTGGCCATCTTCTTAAGAGCAAACTGCTTGACTTTCAACCGTTTGCCATCTGTGAGACCCTTTGGTAGGTTGAAATGTGACATGAGCGTATCCCAAAGCAAATTTTTCGATCTTTCGTCGACATAACTAACTCCTTGATCTACCATTGGCTTATTCCATTCTCGAATGGTGATCGGGATGTTGTCCCTAACAATAACTCCGCATTGATTTATAAATTTATGGGCATTCTGTTCAGGAGCAATCGGTTCGCCATCTTCTGCGACTTCATCGATGTTAAACTTTATGTCATCGCCCAACTTTTTGGCCCGGCCTCGTACCCTTCTAGGAGATTGGCTCGATCCGGAGGGCTAAAAGAAGAAAGATTCATCAATATATATATACAAATCAATTAATACATCTAATGATTACCAGAGGCCTAATATATATATACCTCGCCGGACTTTGTTAATTGTCTAACATTTTCTTCGCCATCATTGTTTGTTTGCCCTTCGTCTCTTGGTTCTTGCTCAAGTCCCTCACCAGAGTCGTTCAGAAATTGTGAGCCGTCATATGGTTCATTCTCTTGGTTTTGGGAGGATCGTATGATGTCGAAGATATCCTCTTCATGGTATTTGCCGCTATCGTCCATAGCTTAACTAATCCAGAAGAAAGATAAAACAATTTAGTATTTAAATTAGAATGCATTCAATAAGCAAAAACTGAATCATAGTATCAAGAAGAACAATACCGGAGATGCAATCAATACACAACAATGCAACAATATGATGCATGATCATGACATTGAGATATGATGTGGTTTGAGCTTATGCAACTAACATCAATTTGGATGAAGTCCATTTGAACCGAGAGGGAACAACCACCGGCAAACAAGAGGGAACACAATCAATGCAATGCAACAATATGATGCATGATCATGACATGGCAATATAATATGATTTGGGCTAATGTAGCTAGCAACAATTTAAATGGAGTTGGTTTGAACACAAGATTCAAATTCAAACTCCACATAAGGCATTTCAAATGCCATTTATTCAAATTGTCTTATACAGCAGTTTAAGTTGTTCAAACATGCATGGAAATGCCATAAACAGATTCTTCATATTTTTCTGATAATTTTTCATATATAATTTATTTCCATTGGAGTTATAGATTATTTTCTATGATTTTTAGAAGTTTAGGGATTTTTCTGAAAATAAATAAATCATTTAAGACTTATTTAAAATCCAGAAATCATTACTGTGTCAGCTGACGTCATCAGTTGACTAGTCAAAGTCAAACCTGACAGTGGGGTTCCACATGTCATAGGCACGAGGTTAACAGAGGGTTATTTAGTTTCAACCGCGCCATTAACGGTGGGGGTCCCACATGTCATACACCCAGGGGTTAGTCAAAGGGGTAATTAGCACTAAGCTAATCACCTGACTAGCCGGGTCCACCGGTCAGTGACCCAGGCCGACGAGGTCATCGCCGGTGACCTCTGGACGGGGCGGAGTCCGCCCTAGGGACCACGGCAGCGGCAGCAGAGGCTACCAACACATAGCCCGTGCCGATGCGCATCCAGGGGAGGCAACAACGGGTCGCGGGGTGGCCGGAGTCGATGGCAGCGACGACCAGCGCGGCGGCCGGCGTTCGGCCCTCGACGGAAACGTCGCTACGGCGTGCGCGTGAGGGAACTAATGCGCTAGGGATGCTCCACTTGGCGCGGTGAACATAATGGGCACACGCAGTGGCCAATCGGTCACCAGAGCTCGCCGACGACAAGCTCGTGCGGCGGCGCACTTTCGGTCCTCGACGAATCGACGGCTACGGCGTGCGATAGACGCGGGGAAGAGGGGGATTCAAGGCGGGGGCTCACTGCGAGGTCGAGGCGATGCTCAGCGGGCTCGGGGAGGGGCCGGAGCGAGCGGGACGGCGTCGGCGATCTCCGGCGGTCGGAGGTTGAAGATGAGCTCGGTGGGGCGTTCAGGGGCGTCCGGCGTCGCACGCGTCGGCAGAGAGAGCGAGGCCGCGGACGTGTCAGAGAGGGAGAAGACCGGCGATGGCGGTGAAATCCGGCAGCCTGGCGGCGCGTGGTTCTGTTCCTTCTCCCGGGCGGTGGCTGGCACCGGGACACCAATTATATACCCGCGACCTTTAGTCCCGGCTCCAGCCACAAACCGGGACTAAAGGTCCTTAAGTCCCGGCTCCAGCCACGAACCGGGACTAAAGGTCCTTTAGTCCCGGCTCCAGCCACGAACCGGGACTAAAGGCCAACCTTTTCGGCGGCCAAAATTCCGCGCGGGAGCTGAAACCTTTAGTCCCGGCTGGTGGTTGCAACCGGGACTAAAGGTGTCTTTCAATTAATTTTCATTTTGAAGAAATTATTTGACAGATTCAATTTTACAGATTGAAATTAATTCTTGTAAAATGCATAACAATTTGAAAACTAAACCAAATGAGTTGATTCAAATTTCTGTGGATTCATCTTGAAGATTTCTATCAACTAGTATCATTTTGACAGGAAGTTGCATAATTAATTTTGCACTTATTAATTAAATACAGTAATTGAAGACATTATTTTAAACTTTAAAAATTCATATCTTCAGTTCTGTTAAGCCAAATGGAGCAAATAAGATGTCAAATTGTTTGTCTTAACATAACCTACACATTCATATTTTGTTTGGACATAATTGCATTGATTAACTCCTCTATATAATTAAAATACTAAAAGGACAGGAATAATTGAAAATTCATAACTTAATAAATAATTATTCAAAAATCATGTTTCAAATGCCAAAATGCCCTAGCTTTTTGGTTGGATTCCGACGCTCCGGAGTCCACCTAGGAACACCCAAAACACATATATACCCTAACTCTTACAAAGATTCCCTCCGGTTTGTCCGAAGTGGGACTTTCCAGCTGTAAGTCCGGAAACTCACTAGAGAGAAAGTGATGACGGTGAAGCCGGTCACATCCCAGAGTGGGATCTTGGGGTATAAAACTTTTTCTTCGCGTATGTCCCTTGCTTATGATTGCGCCGTAACCATGGAGAATCTTCATCATTTAACAGGATGCTTGGGTCAGTCTTCACTGTGAAGGGAGGAATTTCATCAAACTTATTATAATCTTCTGACATGTCTGTCTTATCCACCACTCCCACGATGTTTATTTTTCCCTGAAAGAACTATGTGGCACTTTGGCTCATCGTATGATGTATTCGCTTCCTTATTTTTTCTTTTTCTCGGTTTGGTAGACATGTCCTTCACATAGAAAACCTGAGCCACATCATTGGCTAGGATGAATGGTTCGTTTGTGTACCCAAGATTGTTGAGATCCACTGTTGTCATTCCGTACTGCGGGTCTACCTTTACCCCGCCTCCTGTCAGATTGACCCATTTGCACCGAAACAAAGGAACCTTAAAAGAAGGTCCATAGTCAAGTTCCCATATCTCCTCTATGTAACCATAATATGTGTCCTTTTTCCTATTGTTGTTTGTTGCATCAAAGCGGACACCACTATTTTGGTTGGTGCTCTTTTTATCTTGGGCGATCATGTAAAATGTATTCCCATTTATCTCGTACCCTTTGAAAGTGAATATAGTCAAAGATGGTGACTTGGCCAACAAGTACAGCTCATCTCCAACAGTGGTGTTATAGATGAGATGTGTTTGCAACCAACCGCCGAAAGTTGCCATGTGTGTACGTTTAATCCAGGAGTCAGACTGCTTCGGGTTCTTGGAGCGTACAATATCCATGTGTTCCTCGATATACGGAGCCACCAAGGTGGAATTTTGTAGAACTGTGTAGTGTGCTTGAGTGAAAGAATGCCCGTCCATACTTATTACTGCTTTCTTTCCTAGCGTGCCTTTTCCACTCAGTCTCCCCTCATGCCGCAATTGAGGAACACCAATCGGCTTAAGGTCAGGAATAAAGTCAACACAAAACTCAATAACCTCCTCTGTTCCATAGCCCTTGGAGATGCTTCCTTCTGGCCTAGCACGGTTATGAACATATTTCTTTAAAACTCTCATGAACCTCTCAAAGGGGAACATATTGTGTAGAAATACAGGACCCAGAATGGTAATCTATTCGACTAGGTGAACTAGGACGTGCGTCATAATATTGAAGAAGGATGGTGGGAACACCAACTCGAAACTGACAAGACATTGGACCAAATCATTCTGTAACCTTGGTAGGATTTCTGGATCGATTACCTTTTGAGAAATTGCATTGAGGAATGCACATAGTTTCACAATGGCTAATCGAACATTTTCTGGTAGAAGCCCCCTCAATGCAACCGGAAGTAATTGCGTCATAATCACGTGGCAGTCATGAGACTTTAGGTTTTGGAATTTTTTCTCTGCCATATTTATTATTCCCTTTATATTCGACGAGAAGCCAGACGGGACCTTCATACTGCTCAGGCATTCAAAAAAGATTTCCTTCTCTTCTTTGGTAAGAGCGTAGCTGGCAGGACCTTGATACTGCTTTGGATGCATGCCGTCTTTTTCGTTCATACGTTGCTGGTCCTCCCGTGCCTCCGGTGTATATTTTGTCTTCCCATACACGCCCAAGAAGCCTAGCAGGTTCACGCAAAGATTCTTCGTCACGTGCATCACGTTGATTCAGAGCGGACCTCTAGGACTTTCCAATAGGGTAGCTCCCAAAATATAGATTTCTTCTTCCACATGGGTGCGTGTCCGTTAGCGTCATTCGGAACAGATTGTCCGCCAGGACCCTTTCCAAAGATTACTTTTAAATCCTTGACCATATCAAATATATCATCACCAGTACGGTGGCCAGGCTTCTTCCGGTGATCTGCCTCACCTTTGAAATGCTTGCCTTTCTTTCTTAAGAGATGCCTGATCAGAAGAAATCGACGATGTCCCGGGTACACATTCTTCTTACATTTATCCAAATATATACTTTCAGTCTCATCTAAACAGTGCGTGCATGCATTGTATCCCTTGTTTGTTTGTCCTGAAAGGTTACTAAGAGCAGGCCAATCATTGATGGTTACAAACAACAATGCTCGTAGGTCAAATTCCTCCTGTTTGTACTCATCCCACACACGTACACCTTTTATATCCGACAACTGTAAAAGTTCTTCAACTAATGGCCTTAGGTACACATCAATGTCGTTGCCGGTTGCTTAGGGCCTTGGATGAGCACTGGCATCATAATGAACTTCCGCTTCATGCACAACCAAGGAGGAAGGTTATAGATACATAGAGTTACAGGCCAGGTGCTATGACTGCAGCTCTGCTCCCCAAAAGGATTCATGCCATCTGTACTTAGACCAAACCATAAGTTCCTTGAGTCATCTGCAAAGTCCGGCCACTTTCTCTCGATTTTTCTCCACTGCGACCCATCAGCGGGTTGTCTCAACATCGCGTCTTTCTTACGGTCTTCTTTGTGCCATCGCAACAACTTGGCATGCTCTTTGTTTTGGAACAAACGTTTCAATCGTGGTATTATAGGAGCATACCACATCACCTTGGCAGGAACCCTCTTCCTGGGGCGCTCGCCCTCAACATCACCAGGGTCATCGCGGCTGATCTTATAGCGCAATGCACCGCATACCGGGCATGCATTCAAATTCTCGTACTCCTCACCGCGGTAGAGGATGCAGTCATTAGGGCATGCATGTATCTTCTGCACCTCTAATCCTAGAGGGCAGACAACCTTCTTTGCTTCGTACGTACTGTCGCGCAATTCGTTATCCTTTGGAAGCGTCTTCTTTATCATTTTCAGCAACTTTTCAAATCCCTTGTCAGATACACCATTCTCTACCTTCCATTGCAGCAATTCCAGTGTGGTACCCAGCTTTTTCTTGTCATCTTCGCAATTTGGGTAAAACAATTTTTTGTGATCCTCTAACATGCGCTGCAACTTCAACCTCTCCTTTTCACTTTCGCAGTTTCTCTTTGCATCAACAATGGCCCGACCAAGATCATCAGCGGGCTCATTTGATGCCTCTTCTTCAGCTTCCCCCATTGTAGTACCATCGTATTCAGGGAACCTAGGATAGTTGTCATCATCCTCTTCTTCTTCATTGTCTTCCATTATAACCCCTCTTTCTCCGTGCTTGGTCCAACAGTTATAGCCGGACATGAAACCAAACTGAAGCAGGTGGCTGTGAAGGATTTTTGAGGTAGAGTAATCCTTATTATTCTTACAGACACCACATGGATAACACATAAAACCATTCCGCTTGTTTGCCTCAGCCACACGCATAAAATTATGCAGACCATTAATGAACTCGGGAGAGCGTCGGTCATCGTACATCCATTGCCGGCTCATCTTCATTACACAACATCGAAATGACCAAATTAATACAAGTTCATCACATTAAAACCAAAGTAGAGTAGTGACCAAATGTTATTACTGCAAAAATATATACATAAAGTTCATACATACTTCTCATAAAACAACATACAACTATCTAAAGCATTTAAATGCGATCAAAATCGCAACTAAGGTAATAATTGATCCAACAACATAATGATACCAAGCCTCTTTATTAATGGCATATTTTCTAATCTTTCTAATCTTCAAGCGCATTGCATCCATCTTGATCTTGTGATCATCGATGACATCGGCAACATACAACTCCAATTTCATCTTCTCTTCTTCAATTCTTTTCAATTTTTCTTTCAAATAATCGTTTTCTTTTTCAACTAAATTTAACTTCTCGACAAGAGGGTCGGTTGCAATTTCCGGTTCACATACCTCCTACATAAAAATATCTATGTCAACTTGATGGGCATAATTGTCATAAACACGAAATGAAACAAATAGTTATAAAAGATAATATACCACATCCGAATCATAAACCGGACGAGGGCCGACGGGGATGGATATCAAAACCATGGCACTATATATAACAAACAATCATACAAGTAAGAAAATTATACAAGTAACTATCTAAATCATACAAATAAGATTTTTTTTACAAAAAGGATAAGAACAAGAGGCTCACCAAGGTGGTGCCGGCGACGGGACGGCGCGGGCGATCGACGGCGGTGAGGACGGGGACGGGAAGGCACTAAATAAACCACACCTACACATATGCAAACTAAGAAGTTAATTTAAGCTCAAATTGCATATAAATCAAATAAACTCCCACATAATTACTCCCAAACTAAAACCCACAAATCACTATACTTATAGAGCATGAAATGAGCTAAACTAGCAATGAGAGATGAAAGGATGAAGTTGCTAACCTTTTAGAACCCTTGGATAGATGGGCTGCCTCCAATCTTAACAAATCTTGGCAAAAATGGAGGATGAACTCGAGCTTGGGGAAGGAAACAGAGAGGAGAGAAAGCTTGGACTCGGGCTGGATGAAACAGCTTTATATAGGGAAGACTTTAGTCCCGGTTGGTGAAACCAACCGGGACTAAAGGTCTATCTTTAGTTCCGGTGGGTGATACCAACCGGGACTAAAGGGGCTCGCAGGGGCCCAACCTGCCGCAACCCCTTTAGTCCCGGTTGGTATCACCAACCGGGACTAGAGGTCCCATTTGAACCGGGACTAATCCTGGCCGTGCCCCCGTCCGCTCCTAGCCGTTGGAACCGAGACTAATGCTCACATTAGTCCCGGGCCCAAACCCGGCCGGGACTAGTGCTCCGGATGAAAGGTCAGTTTTCTACTAGTTCAGGCAACTGAACACCCTAATTTGTCTCTGTGATCTGTAATCCGATTTGCTTTTGTAGTCACCCTCAGACACAGTGTGCTTGTTTGATCTATGTCTTGACGGTAGGGTGGCTGGTGATGGCTACGAAACGGAAGCCAGATAAGGATGTACAGATGAACAGATGCCAACACAGAGGATATGTGTTAGGCAAGTGGCTGGGACTAATGGTGCTACCTGTCGTGGGTGCAAGTCTGACAGTAGTGTGTAGGGGTATGGATGAGAGGGCAGAGCCTAGCTACGGCACAGGTGTTACACTCGGATTTACGAGTTCAGGCCCCTCGCGGTGGAGGTAATAGCCCTACGTCTCGGTGCTCTGGAGCTGTTGATTGAGTGTATGGTTTACAACGGATGCGAACCCTTGGAATGGAGCTGGGGGTGGCTTATATAGTCTCGCCAGCCCTCCCATGAACGCCAGCCATTACCAGGGGTTAAGAGGGGTATAAGTGCGCCAGGTAACGGGTGCATTGATTACAATTAATACAGGCGAACGTGCGTCCCGACCGTTGCGCTCCTGGAGTCTCCTGGTCTTCTCTGGTCGAGTGACTTTCGGATGCTCCGAGTGAAACAAGCATGTCGAGTGAACTCTTGGCTTCCGAGTGGTTCGTTGAACTCCGAGTGAATGTCAGTCTGCGGAATTCTGGGTTGTTGATCTGGCCCTGGGGCCCAGTATAAGACGTGTGGTGTCCTAGGGTAGGGCCTATAGGTCAGGCCTATTGCCCTATCCCTGGTACATGCCCTCGTCATTAGCCCCCGAATCGGTCAAGGTTAGGCGGGTCGAGTCAAGGCGGATTCCCAGGCGAGTTGAGCGCTACGGAGGCGCTCAAGAACTCTTACTGGTCGTTAGGCGCCCTTGTCTTCGTGCGGCACCTTGACGGATTCTGGACCATATGACGACCGAGTGAAATGAGTACTCTCCATCCGAATGAGTAGTTTCCATCCGAGCGAGTAGCTTCCATCCGAGTGAGTAGTTCCCATCCGAGTGAAAAGAGTAATCATATGTCGGGTGTCGGAGCGGATTCGAGCGTTGACGGCACGTCTTCAAAGTGAGAGCAATCGGGTTGCCGGACTCCGGATTTTGCGGGATTTGAAACCATATTTGAGCGCGCGCGAACGGTTGCAGCGCAACGAGTGGGGAAACTGGGGCGTGACGCCTTGATTTTTGCCCCACTTTTCGCCACGTACCGCTGGATCTTCGGAGGCACGATTTGAGGAGATCTGCGGGCCCGCGGTTCAGCGGCACGGATTGGGGAGCGGTGCGGGCGGCGATATAAGGGGTGGCCGTGGCGGAGAGGGAGAGAGAGACATATCCCCTTTTCCCCAACTTCCTCAGTCCGCCCGATCCCTTCTCCCGCAACCCACTCCGCGCAAATCTTCCTCGGTGCTGGAGAGCTTGATGACGATGGCTAAGGACAAGACAGCGAAGCTCGAGAAGGCGAAGAAGGCGGCGAAGGGGAGGAAGGCATCGAGCTCGCGAGCCGTGCTCCCGCCCGGATGGATCCAGGGCGACTGGCTCCCGCCGACCACCACGCTCGACGACGTCAACGGGCTCATCGTGGACGAACTGATCTGCGACGGGACGTGGAGGCTGCCGGAGGAAGGGGATATCGAGCCCGCGCCGCGCCCCGGGGAGCGAGTGCTTCTCACCATGCACGTGGAGCGAGGTTTCTCCATGCCACCCCATCCCTTTTTCCGCGGATTCTTGAACTTCTTCGGTGCTCAGCTCCACCACCTGCCTCCAAATGCTATAATGTATCTTGCCGCATTCATTTCTTTGTGCGAGAATTTTCTGGGTTGTCCGCCGCACTGGGGTTTGTTCAAACACATTTTCACGTGTCGATCTCAATCGGTTAAGAAGGTTGACCCCGATGGAGAGAGGACGCACGTGATCTAGATGTGCGGTGGCTTAGGTATCCAGATGAGGGGTAAGAGTGCATTCCCATCTATGTCCTTTCCCGATTCGGTGAGGGGTTGGCAGTCGACCTGGTTCTACTGCAACGACCTGCCGTGTTCTGGCTCGTTGACTGGCCTCCCTCCTTACACGACTGAGAGAGTTCAGACTCCTCCCTCACTGACGGTTGATAAAAAGGAGAAGACGGATGTAGGGATCTTGGTGACCGCCATGGTTAGTCTGATTTAGGGTGGATTGACTGGCCTGGACCTTCTGGAGGTCTTCCTCAGTCGGAGGATCCAGCCGCTGCAGGAGCGGGCTCACCCCATGTGGCGCTACACTGGAGCCAACGACTCGACCCGAGTGCATCCAGAAGATGTCGAAGACAAGATGGTGGAACAGTGGATCAGGTGCATCACTGGTGCGCGCGACAATCCGCGAGGGTCGAGACGGATCCCGCCCTACGACGCCAATAACCTGCCGTTAGAGGTATGACATCCGTTTCCGAGTGAATTGCTGACGCGCAAATTATCCGAGTGAACCGAGTAATCTGACTGAACCGACTGTCTCTGATCTTTGTGTCTTGCAGGAGTTCCAGAGGATGCTCTCGCCCGTGCTGAATGGAGAACAACTTGCCGGAGGCGCGGAGAGCGAACATGGGAGCGCCGGGGGCAGCTATGCGGAGGACAGCGAGGAGGAAAGTGAGGACTCGGAAGGGAGCGAGGAGGACGAGTCATCTCTGTCTCCGGAGTTGCGCTCCGAGCACCGCTCCAAGCGAGCTCAAGATCCGATTGCTGGCCCGGAGAAGGAGGCGGTTCCAAGTGTTAAGGCTCCAAAGTGCACTCGGACGTCATCGCCCGCGCTGACTGAGAAGGCCGCCAAGCAGTCCAAGGTCGCTTCCCCCAAGCCTCGGAAGGCTCTGCCCCGGATCAAGGTCGTTGTGCCTGTTGCCTCAACGTGAGTATCCTTCTTAGCTTTTCTTTTCTATCTTTGTCAACTTTCATGATTCTTCTGACTGAGTGAACCTCATGGACCAGTGCTGCGACCTCGACGACGTCTCCCATGCAGGTCGATGGGGATCGCGCCGAAGCCGAGTCAGCGGACGCGGCCACTTCTCAAAGAGGTAACAATAACTTCATCTTTACTTCAGCCTGTCATTCGACTGAAATGTCTTCATCCGATTGAAATATGTACTGCGGCTGATTGTGCTTAGTAAACGTAGTGTCTGCGGAGGTCATCCACGTCGGGGACGATGATGAAGAGCTGCCGCGGAAGGACGCCGAGAAGGGAGCCGCAGCTCCGACTGCTCCTCAGGCTACCACGTGGGAGACGCCGCCGAGCGACGCGCCTCAAGTTCCTCCTGCACCTGCAGTGACCGTGCCTCTGGGGCAAGGTTCTCAGGCCGGAGCTGGTTCTGCTGCGACTCTGTCGATTGCTCTGACTTCGGTTCCGGCTCCTCCCGTCAACATCTTCAGTCTGTACAAGGTGCCGGAGGACCAAACTGGGGCCAGCAAGGAGGCAATGATCCAGGTGGAGCTGATGACCCATCGGCTCAAGGAGGTGTGTGCAGCTGGGAAGCTGGCGTACGATGCCAGTGCCGCTCTCCAGGAGAACGTTCGTGTAAGTGCTCTTGTAAGTCGATCTCCAAGTCGTTTTTCTTCAGTAGGAATTTCAGTCGGAAAATAACCGATACACCCACTGGGTGTTTTTTGTGTTCGGCCGTCGCTCGGATCGGGCGGACCGTTCCGAGCGGATACCGCTCCAGTGGGGGCACGCTGAGTGCACCCACTGGGTGTAGTCCCCGAGACTGCCGTCGACTGCGGGCAGTCGGCGGAAGTCTTAGAACTTAGACTTTGTTCTGTTGTTGCTGTTTTTTTTTGTGTTCGGCCATCACTCGGATCGGGCGGATCATTCCGAGTGGACACCATTCCAGTGGTGCCACGCTGAGTGCACCCACTGGGTGTAGTCCCCGAGACTACCGCCGACTGCGGGCAGTCGGCGGAAGTCTTAGAACTTAGGATCTGATACTGGTCAAGCTTGTTCCTTCCAGGGGCGTCGATCTCCGGGCATTCGGAACTTTTTTGTCTTGTTGTTTTGTGTTTGGCCATCACTCGGATCGGGCGGGCCGTTCCGAGTGGATACCATTCCAGTGGGGGCACGCTGAGTGCACCCACTGGGTGTAGTCCCCGAGACTGCCGTCGACTACGGGCAGTCGGCGGGAGTCTTAGAACTTAGGATTTGATACTGATCAAGCTTGTTCCTCCCTTGTCGAATGGTACTTCAGGATATTTCTTGACATTAACTGTTCTCTCTTGTATTTCAGAAAACTTGCGAGCTTGGGACCCAGTACGCGGCATTGGAGAAGGAGACGGCTCAGCTCCGAGTGGATTTGGAGATGGAGAAGAGGAACACGGCGCGCGCTCAAGCAAAGCTCAGGACCATGGGAGGTAAGCTTCAATTACCGAGCATTTCGCTTCCATCTCTCACCGTTTCTTGAACCGAGTGACTCCACTCGACAGATGTGCGTAGTGAAAACCATCAACTCCAAGTGCGGCTCAGAACCTCTGTTTCTTTAGAAACTATGAAGCAGGCACTCGAGAGTAAGGACAACGAGCTGGCAGGGGCATAGAAAGTGGCGAAGGAAAAGACCAAGGCTGCCGAAGAGAAGCTGGCCTCACTCGGGAAGCTTGAAGCAGAGAACACATCGTTGAAGAAGGAGGTGCTCGAGCTCAAGAAGCAGCAGACCGAGTGGGAGGGCAAGCTCAAGGCCCAGGCGGAGGTTTACGAGCAAGAGAAGAAGGCTCTGAACGAGAAGGTCGCCCAGCTGATCGAGAAGAAGAACGCTCTAGAGAAGTATATAGAGGATTTCACGGAGGAGATGTACACCAACTTGCAGGTAACTTATAGCATCCGAGTGAACTTTTATCCGAGTGAACTTCATGCATGCTAACCTTCAACTCTCCTCTTTTCTCGCCTGCAGAGTACTGCCGAGACTTCGAGCTGGAAACTGACCGAATCGAGAGGGATCTTAATCCTTCCAGGTCACTCGTTGGCGACAAGGCTGCTCTAGGTGTCCTGCGGGTGGAATCTCGCATCGAAGACGTCCAAGGCTACATCATTCGTCTGCGGGGTGCACTCGGCAGAATCGACAAAGAGCTGTGGCCAGAAGATACTCTCGACACCGACCTGGAGGCCATGATGACTCGTCTCAACGACATTCCCAGCCGAGTGCAAGCGTGGAAGAAGTTGGTTGCTCGTTGTGGGGCCGCCGTGGCGCTCTCCCTGGTCCGAGTGCATTGCAAGGAGGCCAAGGAGGAGAAACTGAAGGCTCTCCAAGTTGCCAACACGAAGAAACTCTAGTTTGAGGACTTCATGGAGACATTCATCGAAGCGGCCACTCGGATCACGGACGGCATCGACTTGGATGCTTTCGTCGAGCCAGCCAGCCCTACAGGGGCGTGAAAAACTTTAAGTCTTATCCATTTGCCTCGGTATGCCGAGTGGAATTGTAATCGTTAAACTCTTTCGGGCTTTGGGCCCGTGTACTCATATTCGCTTTTGAACTTCTGGAGTTAATCGAATGCTTTCCTTCGAGTCTTTCGTATCTTTGAACTGGGTTTTGACTTAGGTGAAAGCTGGTTTGCAGCTAAGCCTCCGAGTGAGAGGGTTGCTCTTCACTCGGAGTAGTTTTTAACTTGGGCGGAAGCTGGTCCACAGCCAAGCCCCCGAGTGAGAGGGTTGCTCTTCACTCGACGTAGTTTTTAACTTGGGCGAAAGCTGGTCCGCAGCCAAGCCCCCGAGTGAGAGGGTTGCTCTTCACTCGGACTAGTTTTTAGACTTGGGCGAAAGCTGGTTCGCGGCCAAGTCCCCGAGTGAGAGGGTTGCTCGTCACTCGGAGTAGCGTTTTAACTTGGGCGGAAGCTGGTCCGCAGCCAAGCCCCCGAGTGAGAGGGTTGCTCATCACTCGGATTAGATTTTAACTTGGGCGAAAGCTGGTCCGCAGCCAAGCCCCCGAGTGAGAGGGTTGCTCTTCACTCGGAGTAGTTTTTAACTTGGGCGGAAGCTGGTCCGCATCCAAGCCCCCGAGTGAGAGGGTTGCTCTTCACTCGGAGTAGTTTTTAACTTGGGCGGAAGCTGGTCCGCAGCCAAGCCCCCGAGTGGGAGGGTTGCTCGTCACTCGGAGTAGCGTTTTAACTTGGGCGGAAGTTGGCCCGCAGCCAAGCCCCCGAGTGAGATGGTTGCTCGTCACTCGGAGTAGTTTTTAACTTGGGTGGAAGCTGGTCCGCACGCAAGCCCCCGAGTGAGAGGGTTGCTCGTCACTCGGAGTAGTTTTTAACTTGGGCGGAAGCTGGTCCGCACCCAAGCCCCCGAGTGAGAGGGTTGCTCTTCACTCGGAGTAGTTTTTAGACTTGGGTGAAAGCTGGTTCGCAGCCAAGCCCCCGAGTGAGAGGGTTGCTCGTCACTCGGAGTAGTTTTTAACTTGGGCGGAAGCTGGTCCGCAGCCAAGCCCCCGAGTGAGAGGGTTGCTCTTTACTCGGAGTAGTTTTTAGACTTGGGCGAAAGTTGGTTCGCAGCCAAGCCCCCGAGTGAGAGGGTTGCTCGACACTCGGAGTAGTTTTTAACTTGGGCGGAAGCTGGTCCGCAGCCAAGCCTCCGAGTAAGAGGGTTGCTCTTCACTCGGAGTAACTTTTGACTTAGGAAGAAGCTGGTATGCTGCCAAGCCCCCGAGTGAGAGGGTTGCTCATCACTCGGAGTAGTTTTTAACTTGGGCGGAAGCTGGTCCGCAGCCAAGCCCCCGAGTGAGAAGGTTGCTCGTCACTCGGAGTAGTTTTTAACTTGGGCGGAAGCTGGTCCGCAGCCAAGCCTCCGAGTGAGAGGGTTGCTCTTCACTCGAAGTAACTTTTGACTTAGGCAAAAGCTGGTTTGCTGCTAAGTTGAAAAGCGTACACCCACTGGGGGTTGTAAGCTAGAAAATGCGTACGAGTGAACTCAATGTGGAACTGGAAAAGTCATGCTTTTTATTCACCAAATATCACTCGAGTACTTTTATTACATCTCATCATCAAGTATAAAATCGCCGCAGCAGATCTGCATTCCAAGCACGGGGCTCGTCTGCTTGCTTCTGAAGATTGTACAGGTGGTATGCTCCGTTGTGCAGAACCTTTGACACGATAAAAGGGCCTTCCCACGCGGGAGCGAGCTTGTGAGGTTGCTGCTGATCCACTCAGAGCACCAGATCTCCTTCCTGAAAGGTCCGACTTCGGACGTGCCTGCTGTGAAAACGTCTCAGATCTTGCTGGTAAATGGCCGATCGGATCAGGGCCATCTCCCTTTCCTCCTCCAAGAGATCAACGCCGTCTTGCCGTGCTCGCTCCGCTTCAGCTTCCGAGTACAATTCTACTCGGGGTGAATTATGGAGCAGGTCACTCGGCAGGACGGCTTCAGCTCCGTACACCATGAAGAAGGGAGTGCGATTGGTAGACCGATTGGGGGTCGTCCTCAAGCCCCAAAGAATTGATGGCAACTCGGTGACCCAAGCTCCAGCTGCGTGCTCCAAATCGCGCATGAGTCGTGGCTTTAGCCCCTGCAGAATCAGTCCGTTTGCTCTCTCAGCTTGTCCATTCGACTGCGGATGCGCCACAGATGCATAGTCGACTCGGGTGCCTTGCGCGGCACAGAACGCCCTGAATTCTTCCGAGTCGAAGTTGGAACCATTGTCAGTGATGATGCTGTGGGGCACGCCGTATCTGAAGACTATCTCCTTCATGAACTTGATCGATGTACAAGAATCTAGCTTCTTAATGGGTTTGGCCTCAATCCACTTGGTGAATTTATCGACTGCGACCAGCAAGTGGGTGAATCCACTCACCCCTGTCCGGAGGGGTCCCACCATGTCGAGTCCTCAGACTGCAAACGGCCAGACGAGTGGAATTGTCTTCAGAGCAGACGCAGGCTTGGGGGATAAGTTTGCATAGAACTGGCACCCGGCACAGTGTTGGACTATCTCTTGCGCAGCTTCATTGGCGCGGGGCCAGAAGAAACCGGCTCGGTAAGCTTTAGCCACGATTGTCCGAGAGGACGCGTGGTGTCCACAAGTTCCCGAGTGAATCTCCTCCAGGATTAGTCGACCTTCTTCCGGAGAAATGCAGCGCTGAGTCACACCGGTGACGCTCTTTCTGTATAACTGATCACCGACCACTTCAAAGGCTTTGGACCTGCGAACAATCTGGCGGGCCTCAGCTTCATCTTCTGGAAGTTCCTGCCTGAACAGGTATGCGATATAAGGTACTGTCCACTCGGGTGTGATTGCTAGGACATCCATGACCAAATCAATGACTGTCGGGACCTCGACTTCAGTCGGATCAGACGGACTGACCGCTTGCGGGGGCTCTTCCGTGAAGGGATCTTCTTTTACCGTCGGAGAACGTAAATGCTCGAGGCACACATTACTGGGTATGGATTTTCGAGTGGATCCGATCTTTGCCAGATCGTCTGCCTCCTGATTCTTGGCTCGGGGAACGTGATGCAGCTCCAGGCCTTCAAATTTCTTCTCCAACTTTCTCACTGCGTTGCAGTATCCTGTCATAGTGGGGCTTCTGATGTCCCACTCCTTCATCACTTGGTTCACAACTAGATCCGAGTCTCCGTAGACCATCAGGCACCGGACGCCGAGTGAGATGGCCATACATAGACCATAAAGGAGCGCCTCGTACTCGGCTTCGTTGTTGGAGGAATCAAAGTGAATCTGCAGAACCTATCTGAGACGATCGCCCTTCGGAGATATCAACACCACTCTAGCCCCTGAACCATTCAGCATCTTGGAACCGTCAAAGAACATGGTCCAGTGTTCCGGGTGACTCTGAGTCGGTTGCTGATGTTCAGTCCACTCGGCTAGGAAATCGGCTAATGCTTGGGACTTGATCGCCTTCTTCGCCTCGAACTTGATGTCCAGGGGTAGGAGCTCGATAGCCCACTTTGCCACTCGACCAGTCGCATCCCGATTGTTCATGATCTCAGACAGTGGGGCGACGCTGACGACTGACACAGTGTGCTCCTGGAAGTAATGGGCTACTTTCGTCGCAGTCAGGTAGATGCCATAGACGAGCTTCTGATAATGAGAATACCTCTGCTTGGAAGGAGTCAGGACTTCAGAGATGTAATAGACTGGGCGCTGAACTTTGTAAGCTTTGCCCTGTTCTTCTCGCTCGACTGTGAGGACAGTGCTGACAACTTGACCAGTGGCCGCAATGTACAAGAGCAACGACTCGTTGCTGTTCGGAGCGGCAAGCACCGGCTGGGTGGAAAGCAGGGCTTTGAGTTCAACAAACGCTGCTTGTGCTTCAGCAGTCCACTCGAACGAATCAGATTTCTTCATCAATCGGTACAGGAGCAGTGCCTTCTCAGCGAGACGGGAGATGAATCGGCTCAGAGCTGCAAGGCAACCTGTGAGCTTCTGTACATCATGAAGACGCTCTGGACGTTTCATTCGTACAATCGCCCCGATCTTCTCAGGATTGGCATCTATCCCTCGTTCGAAAACGAGGAAACCGAGTAGTTTGCCCCCAGGAACTCCGAAAGTGCACTTTGCTGGATTCAGTTTGATGTCGTACTTCCGCAGATTTGCGAAAGTTTCAGCTAAGTCAGCCAGCAGGTCGGAACCTTTTCTGGACTTGACCACGATATCATCCATGTACGCCTCAATGTTCCGACTGATCTGTTTTTGCAAACACTTCTGAATCATGCGCATGAAAGTGGCACCGGCATTCTTGAGGCCGAATGGCATGGTGATATAGCAGAAACACCCGAATGGGGTGATAAAAGCTGTTTTTATTTCGTCCGGCCCATACAGTCGGATCTGGTGGTACCCGGAGTACGCATCCAGAAAAGACAGTAGCTCACAACCCGTAGTGGAATCTACGATTTGATCTATGCGGGGGAGTGGGAAATGATCCTTGGGGCAGACCCGATTGATGTGCTTAAAATCAATGCACATTCGGAGAGACTTGTCCTTCTTAGGGACCATGACGACGTTGGCGAGCCACTCGGAGTGGTACACCTCACGGATGAACTCGGCTGCCAGGAGCCGAGCAACTTCTTCGCCAATGGCCTTCCTCTTCTGTGTAGCAGAGCGACGGAGATGCTCCTTCACAGGTTTCGCCTTTGGGTCGACTCGCAAACGGTGCTCAGCCAGCTCCCTGGGTACACCTGGCATGTCGGATGGTTTCCATGCGAAGATGTCCCAGTTCTCACGGAGGAACTGGATGAGCGCTTCTTCCTATTTGCTGTCGAGTGTTGTTGATATGTTGGTGGGAACAACGCTGGGATCTTCCGGGTGGATGTGCACAGGCTTCGTGTCGCCGGCCGACTGGAATGCAAATTCTGCGGCTGGCTTTTTGGAACGTAGCAGATCACTCGGATCAGCATTTTTCTTGTACTCCTCTAGCTCTACCATAGCCATCTGTTCATCAGCTATCTTGGATCCTTGCTGCAAACACTCTTCCGCGCGCTGTCGACTGCCAGTGACTGTGATTACGCCTTTGGGGCCGGGCATCTTCAGCTTGAGATACACATAACATGGACGGGCCATGAAACGTGCGTAAGCCGGCCGACCAAGGATGGCATGGTAGGCGCTGCGGAAGTCGACCACTTCGAAGGTCAGCCTTTCCTTCCGAAAGTTCTTGTCGTCTCCAAAGACCACGTCCAGGGCGATCTGCCCGAGTGACTTTGCTTTCTTGCCGGGGATCACTCCGTGGAACTGCATGCTGCTCTCGCTGAGTCGGGACATCGGAATGCCCATCGCCTGCAGAGTATCCGCGTACAATATGTTCAATCCGCTTCCACCGTCCATGAGGACCTTGTGCAATCGGACGCCTCCCACGACTGGATCTACTACCAGTGCCTGCCGCCCAGGGGTGGCTATGTAGGCGGGGTGGTCCGACTGATCAAAGGTGATCGGAGTCATCGACCAGTTCAGAAACTTCGTCGTCGCCGGCATGGCCATGTTCACTTCTCGATTGATAACTTTCAATCGGCTCCTGCTCTCAACATCTGCGAAGATCATCAGGTTTGCGTTGACGCTGGGAAAAGGTTCATCTTTGTCTCCATCATCAGCGTCGTCGGGGCTTTTCTCACTCGACGGGCCTTCTCGGAACTGCTGAATCAACAGTCTGCACTGTCGAGTGGTGTGTTTGGGCAATATCAGATTGCCCTCTTCATCCTTTCTGGTGTGGATGTGACACGGTAAATCAAGGACATCTTGGCCCGATTGATCTTTCTTTTTCTTCGGGATCCATTTTTCCTTAGCCTTCCCCTTGTTCTTGGCTTGACCGGCCAGAGCAGCAGCCTCGACCTGAGTCGAACCGTCAGTTTTGCGCTTTGGCTTCCGATTGAGCTTATTGTTTCCGGGGTTGGGCTCGCTGGTTTTCCCTTTGCCATTACGGAGACGGTCTTCCTCTTCTCTGTTCGCGTACCGAGTGGCAATCTCCATCATTCGGCTCATGGTCAGAGATCCTGACCGACCGAATTTCAGGATGAGATCCCGATATCTGACTCCTGCCTTGAAAGCGCAGATGGCTTGATGCTCTGTGACGTTCTCCACCACGTGATGCAAGGTTGTCCACCGCTGGATGTACTCCCTCAATGTTTCATTCGGTTTCTGCACGCAGTGCTGCAACTCAGACAATCCAGCCGGGCGTTTGCACGTGCCCTCGAATGTTTTGATGAACACTCGGGCCAAATCTTCCCAGTAGTATATGCTGGCCGGAGTGAGCTGGTTGAGCCAGGCACGGGCGGACCCCTCCAGCATCAATGGTAGATGCTTCATAGCCACATAGTCCTTTCCTCCACCAATCTGCACAGCCACTCGGTAATCCTCTAACCAAGTCTCTGGCTTGGACTCACCGGTGAACTTGCTTACTCCAGCTGCCAACCTGAAGTTAGGTGGGATCTCAGCGGCCCGGATGGCCCTGCTGAAGCACTCGGGTCCGGAGACGAATGCTCCACTTCCACTCGGACGATCTCTGTCCAAGTTCTCTCTCAGAGCTCTGCCTCTGTCAACCAGGTTCTGAGCAAGAACGGATCTCGCGTTGAACTGCGGGTCGCGGTAGTCGACTGGCTCTCTCTGGCGATAACCGTCACCATGACGGGGAGGGCTGGCCCTCCGATCGTTGCCGTAAGGACGCCTGGCGTTGTACGGCCGGGGCGCGTACGAGCCATCCCGCGGGGGGGGGGGGGGGCGACTGCATATGATGACGATCATCCTGACGCCGCGGAGGCGTATTCCGACTACGACCCTGCCCCGAGTACTGGTCTCGGTGGCGGTCCTAGTCGTTTCGCCGCGGAGGTGAGTGTCTGTTTCTCCTTGGGGACGCTGGACTGTGAGCCGACTGAACAGTGTCGGCCCTCACGGATCTGCTGTGAATCCGGTTGCGCGACTGGGATACTGCTGAGTTTTGCTCCTCGGCCGCCTTGAGCAGGGCCCGGATCTGCCGAAGACCCTCCCCCGCCTCGGACCGGGACGGCTCAATGGAATCTGCTATCCGAGTGTCCGCCGCCAGATTCTGGACGGGAGTGCGGAATACCTGAAAACTCTGCTGCTGATCATTTGAGAACAACTGCCGCTGCCGCCGACTGGAACTGGACGGAGGCTGCCTGCGGGCGTGGTCGTCGAGTGACTTCTGGAGCGCTTCCAGACGGTTGCGCTCAGCCAAGTTGGCCTGGCGCACGGCCTCCAAGGCCTGAGCCTCGGGGGTCGTCCCAACGATGGGCGTCTGGAGGGCCTGCTCGGTCCTGCGCTGCAGTTCCTCTCTCTGCTACCGAGTGAGAGGTCGGGGGACGTACTCGTCGTCATGACGGTCTCCGCCGCCGCCAAGGCCGGCGTGCGACGGGTCGCCGTTCTCCGCGCCGCGACGGCCGTACCCAGGAGGACTGGGCGGGGAATCGGCCATCAGCACTTCTGCAGCGGGATCGCTGCTCTCGCACTCGGATAAGCTTTCCGAGTGCTCGTGCACGGAGGCGAACAGATCGAAGACAGGTTCATCGGGCTCGATTGTCGCAATCTGCGAGGCCGCAGCCTGAAGAGCTGCCGCGTGCTTGATCCACCGTTGAAGCCGAGAGCGCCCGGAGCGCTTGCGACGACGGCTGGTGGAGAGTGGGGACGTCGACTGATAAGGAGTCGACGGCTGCCGAAGAAGAACGCCGAAGGTACTCGCGCAGAAGTGCGCCGCTCCGCGGACGGGCAACGCCTCGACATCCAGCGGGGCTTCCTGGAGCCACGCCGAATCATCGGCGATGAAGCTGAGGACGCCGAAACGGATCTCGCCGCCCAGAGTCAGTACGCCGCCGGAAACCATGGTGATGATCGGAAAAATGCAACTACGCCGGAAGTCGCTAGACACCTGCCCCACGGTGGGCGCCAACTGTCGTGGGTGCAAGTCTGACAGTAGTGTGTAGGGGTACGGATGAGAGGGCAGAGCCTAGCTACGGCGCAGGTGTTACACAAGGATTTACGAGTTCAGGCTCTGGAGCTGTTGATTGAGTGTATGGTTTACAAAGGATGCGAACCCTTGAAATGGAGTTGGGGGGTGGCTTATATAGTCTCGCCAGCCCTCCCATGAACGCCAGCCATTACCAGGGGTTAAGAGGGGTATAAGTGCGCCAGGTAACGGGCGCATTGATTACAATTAATACAGGCGAACGTGCGTCCCGACCGTTGCGCTCCTGGAGTCTCCTGGTCTTCTCTGGTCGAGTGACTTTCGGATGCTCCGAGTGAAACAAGCCTGTCGAGTGAACTCTTGGCTTCCGAGTGGTTCGTTGAACTCCGAGTGAATGTCAGTCTGCGGAATTCTGGGTTGTTGATCTGGCCCTGGGGCCCAGTATAAGACGTGTGATGTCCTAGGGTAGGGCCTATAGGTCAGGCCTATTGCCCTATCCCTGGTACATGCTCTCCTCACTACCTACGTGCAGTCTCTTTCACATTTGTTATGCACCAACTCTAGCTCATGCATGCATGAGAGGAACATACATAACGTGGTGGGGATGCTTGAGCCCCAGGTCATCATCACGTTTCTGCTCATTTCAGTCCGTCCATGGTTGAGGTGCCTCCAACGTCGCCATAAATTTTCCAGCAAACACAGAGCAGCAGTCGCTAGCATGAGTCGATGCCCTTGAATGCGTTGGGACCAGTGAGATGAACGGTAGGCAAAGCGTGTCCATCAAAATTATTTCGTCTGCGTCTTGTTCGTACTACTACCAGCTAGGCAACTGCTACCCATAGCCTTGTAGTAACAAGGACGATTCCATGGTTTCAACTTTCAAGCCTCTGCATGGAGCGTGGGTGTGTCCTAATAAGCCGGAAAAATAATATACTACTAAGCTGATAGATGAAAGTTTGAGTGTGTAGATTCACTCATTTCACAGCAACGGTTAATTCCAGGCGGAGGGAGTAGTTTATATGTAAGTTTGAGCTAATCCAAAATTCAGAAACAATGTGATTGCACACGGAGATTTAGAAACAATATGAACGCATACGGAGATTTGTAAATGTTTGATGTTGACCCATAATCTGCCCATTTTTAAACTTGTGTGTTTTGCCGGTGCCTATGGCATGCAGAGCAGAACAGGGCATTGCCCTGTCCGCTGGTCCGCCCAATCTGCACAAAGTTCATCGTGGATGGAAAAACCCGCAGATGATATGGGGACGTGTTCCATGATGCTCATATAATTAAGATGCCCTGATATGCAAAACCCATGGTGCGATTGGCTTGCTAGGATGTACGATGCACCCCGCTCACTAGTGATTCCTAGGCGGGGCATGAACAAGCTTGACGAAGAGTCTGTGTTCAAAGCCCTTGGGAGCCCCCGCAGCAGGCTAGATGTGATGTAAACAAGATGGACTGCGAGGGGGGTGGGCAGGCTGGCGGCGGTGGTGTTTCCATGTGCTAAGATGGCTCTAGTCATGTCGATCGTTGGCGATATATATGCTGGAGAAAACTAACGCCATTGATGGAAACGGCATTTTGCAAGCAGTCGAGGGAACAACTCTAACCTGCACAGATAATGTTCTGGAGCCGTGCGGCTCAAGTATTGCATCCGTGCGGCTCTAACACTAGCTCATGTATATGAGAGGAAATATAAACGTGGTGGTGTGCTTGAGCCCCATGCCATCACCACCTTTTCTACTCATCTCCATCCATCCATTGTGGATGTACAATTCCATTCAAGCTGCAATCAGTTGCGAAATTTACACGTCGACTGCCCTTGGATGCCTTGGGGCCCGTGATGTGAAGGGTAGGCAGAGCGTACCCATCAAAATTATTTCGTCTGCTTCTTGTTGGTACCAACCAACTAGTAGGCAACTACTATAGTACTGCTCATGGCCTTGTACTAATAACCAGGACGATTCCATGATGTCAATCCTAGTTCATCTGAAAGTTTGAGTGAATCCGAAGTTCAAGACCAATATGACCAGGCACATATTCTGAGAATTAATGGTGTGTCTGCTGTCTATGCTCTGCCAACATTAATGTTTGAGACTATTTTTTTTCCCTTCAGAAATTAGTTGGGCACACACCGCCAGGTAGAAGAAGCAGGATAGCTTATGTACTGTACTGAGAAGAGAATACATGGATAGCACACAAGCATGAGTGTTGCAGGACAAAAGTGTGCGCAGATCTACAGGCGCGATACTCGGACCCTAGGGTAACTGCCTCCCGGGTCGCTTAGGGCGACTCCGGAGGCGCCGCCGCCGGGACCTTAGAAGGCCCTTCCCCAGCTCCCCGTTCACCACGCCGCCGCCGGAGGAGGCTGTCCCACGGCGGACGGCGGCGGCGGGGCATGTCCGTTCATCTTTTTTTCTTTCTCTAGTCTGGTGGTCTTCAACTCAATCCAACCAAGATTTCTTCCGATCTGGCCGTCGCCGTTCTGCATCCCCGGCCTCCCGATCTGGCTGCGGCCGTCCTACGTCGGCGGCTTTGCGATCTGGCCGCCGGTAGCCTCCCGATCTGGCAGGCCGCCGGCCTTTGGATCTGCAGTCGTCTCCGCGGATCGGCTGCGTCGAGCAAGATGCGTTTGGCAAGATCTTTCAAGTCCACGCCTCGTGCATGCCAAGCAACCAACGCATGTGCCATTGCTGGGCTGGATGTATGTGGCTGCACTACCAGGGTCATGCACATGCACATGCACATTCACGATGTGCCTGGGTTGAGCACAAGAGCGTGGAGAAGATCAGTGGCCGGCTAGCCTGCCGGCGCACCACGCCCCCGTGCTGACACCGGGCATGGGTGTGCCGTTGGTGATCCTCTTCCGTGGTTTGGTGCCTCCCGATCGACGTACAAACTGGTCTCGGGTGTGGTGCCGCCGCTGGGAGTGCTGCAGGCTGAGGCGACAAGATTTCTCCGGTCTTTTCCATCAGAGATCTATATGGATTGGCGTATGTCGCCCCTGGATATCTTGATCGGAAAGGCTCCGGTCGCGCGCGCTCACGTTATCAGCCAACACGGCTTCAAGAGGGCGCGGCACGAAACTTCGCTTTCTTATCGGAGTCATGGGACATGTCTAAGTCAAGATTCCCAAGGCATCGATAGAGGCGGAGGAAGTCATGGCGGCTGCAATTGGAGATCTTGAAGCATTGACGGAAAGGGGTATTGGATGGGATGAAGACTGCGTGCTAGGTGTTTGATGACTTGCAACAGCGGCCTTGGCAAGCGGGGGCAGCAGCACCAGAGGACTGCAATTTTGGTGGTACTCCTCGAGTACCGAGTCTCGATTCCCAGGGTGAAAACCCAAAGTTTGGCCTTTATTGGTTGTACCTGGCAATGACCTTGTTGAAGGCATTGTTTTTGGGTGATTTCAGACTTTCTCTAGGGTGAAAACTCAAGATCTTCGATCGGGCAACGACAACGCTTGTGCATTGTTTTCTTCTTGGAGGCGTTGCTTTTGGAGAACCTCTTTTGTAATACGGGTGTTCTCTTCGGTGGTGGTTAGAGTGCTACTGTTGCTAGTGATTGATCACCGTGGCGGGATCTTTTTTTCTTCTGTTCTTTTTATTTTCTTTTTTGGCTGTGTGTATTCTTGATTTGTTTGGACATCTTGTTGGTACAGAGGTCGGGTGTAATTGGTATCTTCGCGATATTAATATATTCCCTTTGTCGGAAATGAGTGTTGCAGGTCCTGTACGTACATGCTTTTCTCTCACTGACACAATACTCAAGGAGACACCTAAAGGTCACAGTTTATAGACATCTATCGTAGTCGCGCAAAATAGTGTTCCACAAATCAGTCTAGGGCAGGTTGTGAGCCACTTCGGCGCCCCCCTCCTCCTAACACTGATCCGGGCCAGCGGCCGTCATTGGCACTCACAAGGTGTTGGGGTGAATTGCCTTGTCATTTTGTCCTCTTTCTTTCTTGCAAAATGATGATGTATGCATGTGTTACACTCACACATGTAATCAAATCGGTGACGTTGAATGACATTGGTGTTGATAGGTTCACTTGATCAGAAATATTCTGAGGATTCATCACCGTCGGAGGAGGATGGTAAATCTCTCTTGGTAAGGATGACGATGAATTAGAGATGGTCAGTGGGTCTTGTGCTTGCTGAGACAGATAGAAGAGAGCAGACCTTGTTTTTCTTTTTCTTTTATCAAATAATAAAGAGAGATAGAGAAAGCAACAAGCGAAAGCGTGCAAGTTCTCCAACAGGATGCGATAGGATTCACCTCGCCGTCCGTCGGGTTGTTATATTCTGCCGGCCGGCGCCGGCGTGGGTGACCCGTCCATCCGGCGACCGCCGACTTATATACTGACAGTCCAAGCATTGTACGCTTGAGGCTTTTTTTTTTTTTTTTGAGAATACGCTTGAGGCTTTTCTGTAGCTACAGGATCTGAATAAACAATACTCTTGCCTGAGAACATTGTTCAAGCATTCATTTTAGCCTCGGGGGGTTCCGTACATACATGCTTGCTCTGACCTGCGGCTGAAACAACACTCAAGGAGATAAATACAGGTCGCAGCTAGAAGAGACATCATCTATCTATCTGAGTCACACGGAAAGTGTTGCAAATAACAGCCGTGGCGTAACTCGCTACCGAATGCAGGTAAATGAAACCAGGACTATACTCGATCGGTTCGGTACTCATTTCTTTATAGATAAATAAAGGCATCGTGCCCTGTTCCATTTTTGTTTTAAGAATCCCTGCTCCATTTTCAATGAAAAGAAGCAAGTTCCACAGTTAGCATATCCCCGTCACTCCTCCGATGAGGACAGCAATCTCCTCTAGCTCGTAGACAAAGTAATAGGGAAACTAAGCAGAAGCATGGCATGATCCAGCTGTTGCCGTTGATGTCCACCACCTGTATGATCAGCCATCGCCGCCAAGGTTGTTTGTTTGGGTATATTCAGGATTGTGCAGTTTCAGATCCGGCTAAAGTATTTTGGCGGCCTCGGTATCCCTCCCTGATCTTCATCGGCAGAGCAGAGCAGAGCATTCGGGCTTCATTGCATGTGGCACTCTTGGACTGACTGCACCGCCCTTGGCATGGTCTCCCCCCCCTCCGACGAGGGCACTTTGGAGCTTCTTGGCCTGCCATCTAGCCTCTCTCAAACAATATTAGTCATTTTTGCTATTAGTGCAATCGATCGAGCCCTGGTGTTGATCAATATAGTGATGATGGGAGCCAGTTTGTCAGCACCTGCTCTGTTTCCTAAAGCATCACATGCAAAGCTGCTATTGACTAACTTTGCTCACACCAACATACATAGAAATCAAAGTCATGATGAATAAACAAAACGACGAATGCCTCTTTTTGATATGAAATCAGCCTTTGTAGCTAGGGGGTATATCATAGTAAGATACAAAAGGAAATACTCCTATACTACAAGAGAGGGACGTAATACATTAATGTTAAGATACAGGAAAAAAGGGGAGTTGAGTACAGCTAGCCACTACAACTCTTCAAAACGGGCCCGTTTTTATTCTCTGCGAGCTGGCCTCGCAGGTCCTTCACCAACTCGGTGAACCTCCAGTCCTCCCTATGCAGCATAAATTCCTTGAGGCCTGGCAGATGTGGTAACCCACAGAACAAGCCAACACTGGGACTGCTCCAACCATGACAATATTGCAGCAACTCAAGCTTAGGGGCTGCTCCTTCTTCAAACCCCACCGACCTGAGGGTTTCTATCCCATACAGCTGCAGCACCTTCAGGCTCGGGAATGCCCCCCGACAGAAACTGAAACTGACCTCTTCACCAATGAACGACTCAAACAATAGACGAAGGGTGGCCAGGTTTGGTAGGTTCCCAAGGACTTGTATGGCAGCATTGTGCTCCGATATCCTCGACCACAGTAGCTTCAGCTTCACGAGATTTTTGAGCCTCAGGATCCACTCCGGCAGTTTAACCAGGTTGCCTATCAACTTGAGGCTCTGCAGGTTTTCTGGAGGTGAGGACAGGCCATCCAAGCAGCCTGATAAACCTGTCCCCCATCCGTGTGATTGCAGTGACAATGACTCCAGGCTGCTGAGACAAGCAATTGCTGAACACAACTCTTGACTGTTTCTCTTGTTAATGCCTGTCAATCCTAACTTGCGTAGCCGGGTGAACCTTTTTATATCTTTCAGAGCAGCCGCCCCACCTGAGATGTCCACAACGCGTAGTGTGTGTAGAGCCTTCAGTTTCCAAATACCTCTTGGCACTTCCACACCACCGACAGGTGTATGTACCGGTACCCACCTATCTATCTCACTCATCTCTCTAGCAAGAATGTGTTGCATCTTCACAAGCTTGATGATGGTCCTTGGTAGCTTTATTATTTTCGTACCTGAAATATCTAGTGTCTGGAGTTGTCTCAGGTTCCCCAATGAATTTGGCAGGTGAAATATATCTTTGTGTCCTCTCAGAGAAAGATATCTCAGATGTACAAGCTTCCCAATGTGCTCAAGGTGATGATCAACCAGATCCCACTTGCCTTCCAAATCCAGCACTCGTAGCAACCTCATCTTCTCAGAAATGTAAAACGGCTTCCAATTTCCAAACACTGTCAATGATCGTACACGGGACAAGTCTACTATATTCTCAAACTCACTTTGATCCCCCTTCCAGTTGCTGCTTACAGCAAGATGACGCACTATGCCTTGGTTGTTTAAGCTGCACCCTTCCTCCAATGTGAAAACAAGATTTTCCTCCACAGACTTTGAGATGGCAATTTCACGAATGAGATCATGGACATGGCATGAGCCAATTCCTTTCCTACTATGAATTGACAGTTGAGATGGCAGGATCATGCTCCTACTTATGAGTTCCATGAAGCAAGAGTCCAATACATCCTCTACAGACTTGCCACGCACCTCACTTGAGTAACCCTCTGCAAGCCACCGACGTAGTAAGCGTCTCCGTGCAATCAGCTGGTCTTCAGGAAAGATGGCCAGATACAAGAAACAAGCCTTGAGGTAATAGGGTAAACCATCATAGCTTTTCATAAGGACTGCTTTTATAGTCTCAAGGTTAGGATTCATCTCCAGCTCGGCACTGATATGCAAATTCAGTTTTCTCCATTCAAAAGCAGTTTTTGATTGGTTTGCCAAGAACCCACCTATGGTGATTAGTGCAAGGGGAAGCCCTCCGCACTTCCTCAAAATCAGTTTTGCTTGTTTAACCAGATCTGGGTATTGCTCATCCAAATTTATGGTCTTCTTAAATATCTGAAATCCATATGAATATAATTACTTAGTACACAACAAACTGTAATCATGCATAACACATTTTCTACTTTTCACTATTGCTCATGTGGGAGTTTGTATAGTACAAAGTTGAGGTGAGACATTTGGTTTTCTTAGATATATAACAAGTTTCTCCGCCGTCTATCTTTTTGGTTGCTAGTTGACATATCTTTAGTTTTACCCATCTGAAGTCTTCCTCCCCCTTCACGATGGTCCTAGTGCAAGTACTCCAGTAATACTACTAGTTTACGTGTATGGCTCTGGTAATCGCCACATTAATGATGATGTGCAAAGGACTAAATTAATCCAATGATAATGCTAGGCATGCGGAAAAGGCCTACAAAAACCATCCATGCATGTTAAGTTGGAAGCAGCTTGGCCGACTCATACACGGTCCGAGTTTAGTTCCAGACACATGGAACATGGTTTAATCTCCCAGGCACGTGAAGCATGCTGCTCGAGGAGGAGGACGTGGATATGCAGAGGGGTTTAACCGAGCTGTGACATGCCAAACTACACGGAGAGATGAACAGCGCACCTGAGACTTAATTCACCATGGCTCACAGGCTCACGGCGCAGCAACATGGCTATCAGCTGGACCCACATGGCACACACCTTGCCTGCACACAACTCTGGCTGAGCTCAGCTAAGCTTAGGAGACTAGGACACACCTTGAAGTGTGATAAGAAAATGGAGCCGCTCGGGCTGGACGGGTGCATCGTGTGCGAGCAGGCGCGGAGCAGGTTAACCTCAGCAGAGTCAAGGAACTTCTTTTTAAGGGAGTAAAATGGATCTTTTTACAACCCAAGAGCGGTTTGCTGCCGATTTCAATGTGCAGGAGAGCTTGGTGCAGCACCTCTTGAGTTATTAATTCTTGTCTTTCCTCCATAATTAAGCTCCAGTCAATATACTAATCTAGGACGGAATATGCTTCTTAAAGTCGTAACAGTTCATTTTGTGGAAATAGATTTAGCCATGAGAAAGTTAGGCGACATCTCTCTCGATTGCTTGTACTGTTGTACATGACAAAGGAATGGACGCAATAAAGAAAGGAGAAGCACTGGTGAAAGTCATACAGGGCATGAGAAGACATTAAAACACAAGTTCACTATTGTGAGCATTTATATTTTCTAAAGGAAGAGCAAAACAGTAATGAAATGTCAAACAGAAGTGTGAATTGCACAAATTCAATGAAAATAAAATTGCAGAATTAAATATCATAGTTTTTATAGGAAACTAGGAGTGTGTGTGTGTGTGTGTGTGTGTGTCGAATAATATATTGTTCTCACATTGCAAAATAGCCATAGAGCAGGATTCCTTTTCTTCATGGGATAACAAATGTTGCCCCCTTCCACCGATTAAATATCAGTGTTAATTGAAGGATTATTTCTTTTGCTTCATATGTTTTTATTGCCAGGAAACCAAAAGTTTGACATCTGGAACCGTAGGGCACAATAATATGTTGTTCTCACATGGCATAATCATACTGTAGGATTCTTTTTCTTAGTGGGATAAGAAATGTTGCACCTTCCGCTGATTAATTTATTAGTTTTAATTAAATGATAGTTTCTTTCGCTTCATGTTTGTAGTGCCAGGAAACTGATTTTTTTTATGGCTGGAACCATAGAGCAGAATGGGGACTCTCACTCCCGGGAAAATAGGATCAGTCCCATTGTTTATTTGCATGTATTGGTCGTTGTTTAGAATTAGGAGTAGGTGGCTGCCTGCTATATAGGCCAGGGAGTAGAGTACTCGTGTAATTGGCATCAGAGAAATGAATCAAGAAAAGGGGTGGTTCTCCTCCACAGCCACATAATTTAACTCAGGCGCAAGGGTGTATAAACCTCACCCCAGACCTCCTACCTCTCAAGATTACTACCTCCGTAATCCGGGTCGTGATAACGTCTGACTACTAATTATGTTGCTTGTCTAACTACCTTTTAGCTAATTATGTGTCAACTTTCTGCATAGAAAATTATAAAATAAGTCAAGCATATCATGGTTTATCAATGTTTATCATAGCTTTGATGAACGAATGACTAATTCACGCGCAGGAATTGGTGGAGTGCTATGGTCATCAGAGATGGTGGCAGATTAAAGGAGATGGACGCTGGAGGGGAAAGGATCTAGAAGAGGGCTGGGTGGTCCTTGAACTGAGTACGAGAAAGCACGATGAAGACTTATGTTTGTTGTGACAGTTGAAACAGCTGATTTTTGCGCTCATCTCTCATAGAACAAAAGAGCATGATCCTTTCTTCAGTGCATCTACTCACCTCTTTGTTGCCTATAAAATAAATGTACACCCTCTAGTATCTACAAATACTAAATGCCAAGGTTAAAAACTCTTCTTCATTTTGACAGCGACAAAATTTAAGAATTCTTTGTGGGACCTAACTTTAGCTGTAATCAAATTTCCATCTTATTATAAGCATATATTGAGAGTGTTTTTTCTATGCTCCCATGCACATACACCTCCTATCCTCACCCTACATTATGCAGCCTGTGCCTTGGGATTTGTGTGGTACTTTTGGAGATGCAGCAACCATTACAGAGAGATGAATAGTGATCATGCATGTTGCTGCTCATTTTCTGTAGCAGCAAGCAAGAGCACATTAATTTTTTTGCATCAGCAAAAAAGCTGTCCCATTGGGCTAGAAGCTGAATAGAAAACATAATACACCCTTTGTTCCTAAATGTAAGACGTTTTGGCCGTTCAATTTGAACTGCCAAAATGTCTTATATTAGGAACAAATGCTGTGGAGGCATTTCGTAAGGATACTTATTACAGCATATCTAGCAAAACTATCCAGATACAACTATAATGAGTATTTACGAAGCAGTTATTGGTTAAAATATAAAGTTGACTGATCAATTCTAAAAAATGTCTATGTATTTTGAATGGACGAAGTATTTTTCATGTTCCAAACCTACGGAGTGATACATGTATTTCGCTAAAAAGGTGAAGTTTCATTTACTATTTGTTGCTACTTGCTAGAAAGTTATAGGTAACATACATGTATGATGCTCATGTTCGGTGCATTAACATTGTCCACTTGTGGACTGGGGTGTGTTAGGAATCCAATCACCTCTGGTTGGCATAGTTCATTAATTGTCCTCTTGCCAAAGAAGTAGAAATGGTACAGTGTAGAGTGCAGAGCCTGAAAAGTAGCACCACAGGGGTGTGCTCTCGTACTGTTTACCACACAAAGTCAAACGCCATCTGATATTTAATTCAGCTACTAAGCTCTGACCCAGTCCTGACATATGCGCATACCCCAATGCAAGCTGACGGCTGAGATAAGAGGTGTAGGTAAGACCTCAACTACAACTTTCCCTATATTTTTATGGTACCGTTTGATTTATATCTATCAGATATTGCATAAGCTTTCTAAGAAATGACCCTTCGAATTTTGTGGGGACAATTTGTAGTTAGTTATTCTACTTATTTATGGACATATATTTGTAAAGATACGATTTCCAATGTTAAAATAAAAAGGATTGACAACATATATTCTACAACGAAATTTGTTTAGCAAGAGGAATAATTAGTACCTTTTTAGTGAAGAGGATACGTGCATCATCAGGACTTAGATTGTTGAGCTGGATTATATGGTTTGTTTCCACCTTTGAACAATGCTCAGCAATATTCTTTTCCCGTGTGGTGATTATGATACAGCTTCCTTCTGTTTCTGGTAGGTGCACTTTTATAGCATCCCACTCCATTGTGGATGATAGATCATCAATGATAAGAAAATATCTCTTTTGCTTCAAACATGTGGCTAGATCTGTTTCTTCCTTCTTCTCTCTTAATTGCTTAACTAAGCTCTGAAGAAGATCAATGCAATTGAAAGGACGCATGACTGTGACACAAGCACGCTTCTCAAACATGCCACTAATCTCTTTTCTTTGGTAGATGTCTCTCACTAGCGTGGTTTTTCCGACACCGCCCATTCCCCACAAGGAGATCACCTTAACCTGTTGGTCACTGTTATGTGCAACAAGTTGGATGATTTTCTCTTTTTCAGATTCTCGCCCGACGAGCCGAGATTCCTCTAAACTATCACTCCCCTGCACTTCCGTGTGTGTGGAGCTATCAGTATCTTCGGAGATGATATCTGAGCTAGACCCTGCCTCCTCTGAATTTTTTCCATCTTGAAAACCCTGAACACAAGAAAACAATGATTAATTAGGTGCTGCCTTCTTTTCCAGGGAAATGTTTATCTCTTTTTTATTTCTAGTAGCGTTGTAATTCTTACATGATTTGACAATCTCTGAAAAACAAAGTAGTGTTCAAATCATTTGCATCTCAAAGAACTTGAAATTCAGATGACTGTATAAGTCAATGGCTTAACTTAGTTACCAAGGTAGGATAACAATAGTAGGTGTATGGTGAAATACAAATCTACACATAAGGCACACGTACCAATGTATTTATCAAGCTTCCACAAAGACTCTTTACAAATATCTCTAAAATTAGATGTTTGGTACAATTCATATGACCTTAGTCGGTTGCAATGTCTAGCCTCTGGCGGTTTTGGTTTTGACGTTCCGGAGGATGGACCAAACAACCAATTGGCCCAGCAGATAAGAATTGAAAGGAAAATGAACTCCAGACAAAAGGAGTTGAGGCTTGAACCAGATACTCAATCAAAATGTCAGGTATCTAATTACATGGAATAGGTTTTGTGACTAATGACAGTACAAGCACCAGTATTCAGAGATTCTCTGTACTACCAAAACCGACACATCTTCCTTATTTCTGTCTCATGCAAAATAAGAGAGCGGAAAACTCCTGACTTCGAGAGGAACTCGAAACTGCTAAGGCAACGATCGCCAGACTCCAGGAAGAGCTTGGGAAGGACATGGAATCGCGTCCCTCAAGAGAGTAGACAGGTTGAGGGTTCTTTATTATCTCAATGCGGTACAACCTTTATGGACATGCTGGGGATTAGCTGTCCAGGTCACTCCACAAAGTGGGAGATTTTCCTTATCACCTCCACAAGTCAGAGAATTTCCTTATCAACTCCACAAGTCGAAGGTTGATGTCTTTTCATCATAGAGATGGAGTACAACCCTATGGACTCTCTACCGAGGATTAGCAGACAAGGCCACCCCTACACATCAGAGAATTTTCATTTCACTAGGAAGAGATTCCGATGAAGAATCGGTCCTTACCAAGACAACGATGCGCAGTGAATCAGGTCGCCCTGGGGGATTTTGGTCTTTCCGTTGATTCAACGGAAGATTTAATCCTTAATAACTCTCAATTGTTTGGCAAGTCGGGCCACCTCTGATGACCATGGGATTTGTCATTCCTCCTCTCCTAGTCCTGAACTTTCGCCTGAACGATGCAAGCACCACCCCTGACACATGCGTTAAGTGGGATTGTGGGAGGAGGGGTAAGCCCTTTTTAGGTCTTAGCAACCTTTGGCTTTGAACTTTCCGGCTCTAAGTAAGTCGGAACCGAAGTAGCCAAATCCAGATTGTGCTGGTCGCACTCCATGGCAGTCTTCACGCACCCTCGAATGGCGATGGCCCCTCTCGGTCCCGGTATTAGAGTCTAGCACGATGGTTACGCTAAAATGTTAGTTTTAAATAGTTATACACATTTAAGCTTGTGAACACATAACTCCTTCTATAATGATTTGTTTTGGTTAATGAAATAGGGGACAACTGTTGTTTGTAAAACAAAAGAGTTAAGACAGAGGACACACATCCAGAAATGAAGAAATGTGGAAGGGAAGGCATTGAGCTGCTTTGCAGTATATTTGTTGTTGATAATAATATGGAATTAGTTTTGCAAAAGTGAGGCAACGTACTTTCTCAAGCACCATTTCAGATTTCTATAATGGTAAAGATAAAGATCATAGTGATTGTTGTTTAGAACTGGGGGGACGGACCTCTACATTCTTGTCATACTAGGAAGCCTTGCAGACAGTAAAAAATGTTTGGTTGATATATGCTAAGTTTACCGTAATTTTTGTTGCAACCAAAATTGGATTAAGAAAAAGATCCTATATTTGTTCACATTAAAGAGAAAGGTGTATAATTTATTCTGAAATAAAATTGGCGTAGGATGTCTATCATCATTTAATTTCAGTATGCACGTCAGTCCAACTGCCGAATTTGAACCATTAAAACAATAAGGCATTTAAAGGCTGTTAACAGTTACCTTCTTGTAGAAAGCATGAACTGTCTGATTATCCAATAATTGCTTATGCTCTGGTGCTCCGTTGTCTTCCCCTATGCACAAGTTTGCAACTTTAACTTCCTTTGTGGACACAATTATTCTGCTCCCTTTCTTGTTTTTTGGGAACCATGTTGTAATGTAGTTCCACTCTTCAATGGTGTGTACATCCTCGAGCACAATCAGATAACTCTTTTCATTCAGGTAAGTCTTGAACTCATGAGGCAAATCATCATTGTTGGGTGTCCCCATCAATTTCAGAATTTGGGGCCGACTTACTTTTTCTTCTATCCTTGCCTCCAGAAGACAATTAACATAGAATTGCGTAACAATGCTCTGGATGAAATCTATTAGATTGAAAGGAAGCATAAACCTGATCCAGGCATGGCACTCAAACTTTTTACGTATCTTGGGATCTTCATACACACTTTTGACGATGGACTGCATGTCACCAAGATCACCAGTACTTGTTTCCCACACCGCTATCACAGTAAGGTTGTCATCCTTGTTGTTGATCAGTCCAACAAGATCCATTTTTGCCTTGTTGTGCTGCCGCCTTGCTTCGTCATCAGCGGACAATGTCATTGTACTGGAGATGGTAGGCTGCCCAACAGCAGGTCTAGGGTTGGAGCTAGAGCCCTTGATGAGATGGTACCGTTGGTTCCTCTGGCTGACTTCCTCCACCTCAGCTCTGAGGTCCTTCATCTGCTTCGCCACATAGCGTCGGGCTAGCACCTTGCGAGAGAGACACCACCAAGATTGCTTCTCAAGACGGACAGCAAAATCCAGGAGGCAGTCCTCGACAGCATAGGACACATCGCGGACTTGCTTCACCCAGATCTTCACCACCTTGTTGTCGTCCCGCTCCTCATGTGCGGCCATCAGAAAACCTTGCATCATCTCAAGCTCGGCCGAAATGAAGGAGTGGTCACGCTGGACACCAAGCTGCAGAGCCACCTCCTCGGCAACAGCGGACTGGGCGTAGTTGAGCGCCCCGCTCAACACGGACTTGCCAATGCTGATGGCCGTTGCCTCCATTTTTCTGGATGTTTGTGTGGATCAATTGGTTGTGATGGATAGAGGCTGTACTGCAAACAAGATCAATTGTATAAATTGATGCTACTAGCTGCGCTTGAGCTGAATCTTAGGAGGTAAATAACAAGAGAGGAAACAGAGCAGCATACTTGCTGTTGTCGACGCACAGGCGGCGACCAAGATGAAGGCTGCGGCGGCGAAATCCAAGACGGTGAACACAGCCTCGGAGCCCCCAGCCTCAGCGCCAGCGTTCTCCCTCGAAGACCAAACTTGAGAGATCTGCCGGGCGAAGCAGAGAGATAAATTACAATCAATTTACAAACGATGGAAGATCCACCAGCAGAGCAGACTAAGAAAGACTAGAGAAAAAATTACCAGGACGAAGGGGAGCTCGCTGCGTTAGATGGGGAAAGAAGCTCGGTGGAGAAAGGATTCGAGATAAAGCCGGGCCATGGAGTGAGGTTCATTTCTTCTTGCCGCCGCCTCCGTCCTCCAGCGAAGAGGAGGGGGGAAAGAAGATTCCTTTCTAGTTATCGCAGCAGCATACGCATCACGGTGGCTTTGCCTGCCTCCTTTGGTAAAGCGGGATTCGATTCTTCCGGTCTATTTGCAGTTGGTGGTGGGGGGGGAGGAGAGGAAAAGGGATTCGCTTGCACTTGCAGGGGCATCTCGGCAATGGCGGAGATTCTTGTTGCCGCAGCAGCATACGCATCACGGTGGCTTTGCCTGCCTCCTTTGGTAAAGCGGGATTCGATTCTTCCGGTCTATTTGCAGTTGGTGGTGGGGGGGAGGAGAGGAAAAGGGATTCGCTTGCACTTGCAGGGGCATCTCGGCAATGGCGGAGGAGGCGTGGAGCAGCAGCACAAGAATCAGAATCGCCGGCGGCGGAGCGGAGGCAGTGGGCAAGGTAGGGTTGCTCGGTTGGGCCACCAGTCTTGTCTTGAAAGAAGAGAATCGATCCACAAAATGGGCTTGAGTCCTCTTTCTTGTTTTTCTTTTTTTTGAGGCGTAACTCCTACAGTCCTACTTTTGTAGCGCTGATGGCACAAAGTGGGCTGGCCCTTCTAAGTTGTCATATGTTTCTTCTAAAAAAAAAGTTGTCATATCTTGAATATTTATTTCTTTATTTTTTCTTTTTAATCAAGGAAAAACCATCGTGACTAGCTTTATTACTCAGATAATAGTACTCCCTCCATTCCTAAATATAGTGCGCGCTTGCTTCAGCTCCAATACCAATGTGTGTGCTGGCACATGTACTTTGGACTAATATACCCCCTCCATTCCTAAATATAGTAGCTAGCTAAATGGGTGGGGATCTGTGGGGATCAAGGCGAGCAGGGAGGTGGGAAAAAGCGGCGACGAGAAAGAGATAAGGGAGAGACAGAGAGAGAGGCGGTGGGGTGGGGCGCTGGCTGTTCGGTGGGAGGGCATTTTTGTCCAAAGCCGCTCGTTGCGGTAGATACGCACTACATTACAGAATTTATCTAAAAACTATTGCGCACTAGATTTAGGAACGGAGGGAGTAGTATATACCCCATAATTTTATTTTATTTTTTGCAAATAAAAAAAATCTAGAAGCTCATCGGTAAGGTTAGTTACAAGACGATGTCAACTCAAAGCTAAACTTTGCAGTATCATGTGCTAAGCCATTTGCCTCACGAGGGCAATGATGAAACTCTTAAGTCTTTTTTTTTATTTGCAAGAAGATGAAACTCTAAGTCTTTTTTTTTATTTGCAGGAAGATGAAACTCTAAGTCGATGCGGTTAGCAAAAATTGTCGCGGCGCCATTCATCCATGCTCTTCCTCCCGACAAGTTCAATATAGTCTGACTCCGCCTGGATGAACACTTCTTCTTTTTAAAATTATAACAACTCATGGTTCTTCTATTTATTTTTTTGCGAGAAAGGAAGATCTCATTCCATCAAATAGGGTATACACATGAGTTGCACAACTTGATAGATCAAAAGGGTTGCACTCTATGCGCTGGTTAAATGTAGCAAATTTTGCCGAGGAGTGGCTCACCTCACCCTATTTCGGGATCTATGAATCTTCAGAAGCAGCTTAAACTCTCTTCTCGAAGGGATATGCCTGCTTCAGTTATTGAACAAGGCTCGAGCTAGAGCCAGTGCTTCCATGCACGCCGGTAACTCTGTCCAAGATGCAGCCGCACATATATACTGTCTGAGAACACATGTATAGCACACAACCATGAGTGTTTCAGCAGCTTCTGTGCATGCTTGCCCTGACTGGAACAATACTGACGGAGATATATAAAGGTCACAGTCAGAGACATCTGAGTCAGACACAATTGTTCCAAATCACTGACAGATCACACAGTCATTCATGCTGAACAAGAAATACAGTGACATGCCTAAGTTAAATGCCCGAGAGTTTTTGGCGTATAAATGCAGGTTACTGAAAGCGGGGACAGTACATCCTTTTATCCAATCATGACTCGGTACTATTGCGGAAACAGTTCTGACGCTGCTTGGTTTTGGTTCTACTAGTAGCTTCCATGGTGATGCTGTTACATACTCACACCTCGCTAATCTCTTCAGGGATGACTGAATTTTTTGCTAAAATGTTGTGTGACACACTAACAGAGAAGGAAACTGACATATGGTACGTAATCTTAAAGGACTTTGGAGGCAAAGGCAAAGGCTTGATGTTGGAGATCCAGCTGTTGCCGTTGTTGTCCACGACCTGTGTTATGATCAGCTGCCAACCCGGCTGCCCTGTCTTGATGGTTCTGCAGTTGAAGATTGGTCGGTGAAACCCACATGAACTTCTGCTCCTCACCTCCATCAGTGTCTCACTCACATCCTATGATATACAACTCCAGAAGCTGAGTAAACAGTAAATAATGCTTTTTCGCAAAAAAGAAAGTAAATAATGCTGGAGATGCTTACCTGCCAACCTGAAAGCCGAGTGGACACTCCAGCGTGGTAGCACCTGCTCTGTTTCCTAAAATCAAACATGAAAATTTACTCCTGACTAAACTGTGATCACGCATGCAGTTGGTCAGTGACTACTGAAACCACACTGAAGGAGAAACATAAAAGGTCATCATCTATCTGAGTTACAGCTAGTGTGTTCCAAATCAAAGCCAGAGATCGCACATAACTTGGTGCATTCCTTGGAACAGGAAAATACAGTGACGTACTTAAATTAAGTGTACAGGATTGTTGGCTCACAAATGAACGCACGGCAATACATACTCTAGCCAAATATGCATGATTTCTGCTCTAGCCAGGCTGTATGCGCCGAAACAAGTTTGCCAAGGAGCCGTGCACAATCAACACCGGAAAAAAAAAAAACTCCGAATATAGATCCTGCTGCTGATTCCGTGACATCATGACTTCCCATGGTGATGGTGTTGCATCTTGACTGCTCGCTAATCTCTGCGGAAGGCATTTCTCCATGTCTTGGGCTTCAACAGGCTAGGCTCTGTTCACAAATCATGTCACAGTGAATTTGTAAGTATACTAATGAAGTATCATAGTACTAGTTTACACTGGAAAAGCACGAGAAACAGCACGCGGAACGAAGAATTAACTTGTTGGGTAGTGTTACTATCGGACTAGTCATGATGTTACCATAATCTTTGGTGTGTGCTATTGCCACTATCTGTGACTACTTAATTAAATATACTCTTTAGTGCAGTGTAGTACGTAGTTACTAAGTGTAGACATGTACGTAACACATGGTTGCTGTTACACCGAAGAAAAAAATCAAGACCCTCTTCGTTTAAATTATGTATGTAGCTAGCTGGCTAGAGTCTTTCCATCCAGCTCGAGTAGTTCTATTTCTATATCCGGAAGGATTCTGAATTTGTTGCTCAAATGTGACAAACTAATAGAGAAAGAAACTACCATGCAAAAAAAAAGAGAGAAGGAAACTGACGCGCGCGTACATACCTTGATAGCGGGCATCTAGATATTTCTTCTCGATGCTGCTTAGACATTGCTGGAGGCATGTAGGGAGCCTCTTTATACCAGGACAGTTTTCAATCGTAAGAGACTGGAGAGATGCGTATGATTGAGGCCTATATGGTAGGGATGACAGGGTTTTGCAATTTTCGATGTAAAGCCTCTCCAATGATGGGAACTCTCCAGAGTAAGATTCCACTGATCTCAACTCACAGCACCTATAAACTGCAATTTTCTTGAGGGATGGGGGGAGATGGAGGACCCCTGTTAAGCTGTCACACCCTGATATGAATATCTCTTGTAAACATGGAAAGAGAAAATGTTCCACCCTGGCTTCGGCTGGTGATGACATCATCTCTGAATGTACAGGTGACCCTTGAAGAATCGGTGCTGCTGACTCTCCCTGCTGCAGACTCCTGCTGAATATGGACTTGAGCTTACTGCAATCCAGAATTGTCATTTTCCTCAGGGATGCAGGGAGTTTGAAGACCTCTACCATGCTTTCACAACAAGATATCACGAGAGACTCGAGATGTGGCAGGGACTGGCTCGAGGGTTCTGATACTGTTGATGGCTCAGCTGTAGGAGCATCTACGCATCCAACCAGTTGTTTGCAGTACCAAATGTCTAGACTCCTCAAGGATACCAAGCTTTGGAACTCTTTCTTAGGCCAGTGGACAAGCCCAGGACAACCCATAATGCACAAGTGATGAAGCTGTACAAAACATGCACATAGCTCACTTACACCTGACTTTAAGCCATCTAAGCTCATCTGTGCCAGAGGGAAATCATGATGATTCCATTTTTCCATGGCATCCACCACTTGTGTATAACTATAATCAACCACCGCCGCTGAGGTTGTTTCTATGTCTTTGCGGTTCTGCAGTTTCAGATTGGTCAATGAAGTCATATATCTAGCTACCCACAGGAATATCTCTTCCTCACCTCCCTCGAAGTCCAACCCAGTCAGCTTTGGTGATTTAGCTTTCATTGTAAGCTTTGGACAACGTATAACACACAACTTCTCAAGCTGAGGAAACATTAACTCTTCATCTTCTTCCTCATTTGTTATTTCCCACAATCGTTCCAAACATTCCAGACCTCGTAGTGTAAACACCTTCAGATTTGGAAAAATGAAGGATGTACCACAACTGAATAACCATTGAAGTTTTTTACAATTGGAAAGATGGATCTCAACCATGTTTAGCAAGATAGCCATCCATGTTGGAAAGGTGGTGCCTCCGTAGGATTCTATCCTTATAGCCTGCAGGCCATCATGAGGTTTGAGACACTCGAGCACTCTTGCATCATCCCTACCACCAATGGTCCATTTTAATGACAATTCTCGAAGTTCCTTCTTGTTTTTCAGATTTGCTGCTTTTGCATCTGCTTCTCTCACATTCTCTAGTTGACGTAGCTGTAGCTGACCACTAAGGTTTAACTGTTGCAACTCTCCAACACCACTGCACTCAGAGGCAGTAGGAACTGCTACAAAACATGTAAGTGTCTGTAGTGACATGAGTTTTCGGAGGTCACTAGGCATGTTCCTCATCTCTTGACAATGATGAGTGTAAAGATGACGGAGGGCAGTCATATACTTCATTTGCCTTGGAAGCCGACGAAGTTTATTGCAGCCAGAGACATTCAATGTTTGCAGGTTATATAGAATGCTTATATCTTCAGGAAGTGCTTTGATATCACTCCTTGAGAGATCAAGGTACCTTAGGTGATGCAGATGCTTTGATTTCAAGGGGAATGACCTGCTCCAGAGGTGTAATGCCTTCAAAGAGCTGTATTTTGATAAATGCCGCAATGAATTTCCCATATAACTATCACACAGCAGTGTCTGGATAGCCGGAGATCTTTTCGCTAGAGAATCATTCAAAATACTTGCTGGTTCTTTACAAGACAAAAGTAAGTGGTGAGCTGTATCTGGAAGCCACTCTATCTGATCTGGTTTCTCAGGTGCGAGAGCACATTCTTTTTCTACTGTAGATAGTGCAACATCATGCATCAGATCGTGGATTTTACATGTATGTTTGAAGTAACTAGCCACCCCATATCGCTCGTCGAATGAGACTCGGACTTGCTTCACATCCACAAAGAATGACCTTGAGGCAAGCTCACTGAAAATCCATTGGCCAATTGTCTCAGGACGGACTTCTTTTTGTTCCTGAATAAAGCCATGTGCAATCCATAGTTGGATCAGCTTGTCCACATCAATTTCATAATCCTTGGGAAACACAGCACAGAAAGAAAAGCATTGCTTCATCTGCGATGACAAGTTATTATAGCTGAGCTTGAGTATTGGTAATATTCCAGACTCCTCGGTGCAAATGTTGCTTCTGATTGCTATAGCCTTCCACTCTTCTTCGCTGGTCTTTGTACGCAGCACAGAGCCCAGTGCTGTTGCGGCCAATGGAGAGCCACGACATCTCTTCACAATATCACCAACCATTTTCACAAGTTCGGCGGGCCTTTCTTCTTCCTTCTGCAAAACGAATGCCCTCGTATCAATAATGTCCTTTATAAAGTCATCTTCCAACTCAGCAAGATCATAGGGTTTCACTGAACCCATTATTTTTGCGACACCTCCATCACGAGTAGTTGTCAGAACCACACTACCCTTGGCACCTTGTGTAAGGCGGGCCTTGAGCTTTTCCCACTTATCGCTCTCTCGGTTCCAGACATCATCCAATACAAGGAGATACCTACACCCGCTTAGTCCATCTTGAAGCCTATCCAGTGGGCTTTTCTTGAAGTCTGATTCAACTGTACTTTCTTGGGGAAGAAATTCAAGAATACTTCTAGCGAGGGATTCCACTTCAAAACTGTCAGACACACAAACCCATATCAACAACTCGAAATGCTTCTGAATTTCAGGTTCATTGTAAATGAGCCGCGCTAAGGTGGTTTTGCCTAGCCCCCCTACTCCAACGATGGGAATAACCATGAGATTTTCATCGCTAGCATGACCAACTAGCATATCAACAATATTCTTAGTGTCTTGGCATCTCGATCTGCTGATGATTTCCTTTGGATCGAAGAGAACATGATCCGTCTGCCTCCAGTCCTGCAGGTGCTTGTTGCTGATATTTAAACCCAAAGGCGTTCATCTCAGCCACAAGGACCTCAATGGCCCGCACAATCCTGCACAGTTTCTTCCCCATCCTGTCACGGAATATGAAACGGTTGTGGGTGGGAAAGAGTTTCACTGCATCGAAGCCGAGCTTGCTATAGTGCCCGTTCTTCTTGGCCTCACGGCGGAGCGCCTCGTAATTGAACTCGTCGAAGACCTCGTTTGCCTCGTAGGCCACCCTCTTGACTTCCTCCAGCCAGGCCATGGCACCATCTCTGTGGGACGCACCTTGCTCGGCGTCGGCAATGACGTCTAGGATGGCACGCAGCTTGCGCTTGAGCACCCTGTGCTGCTCTTCCATGCCGTGCATCACCTTGTACTTGTCCAGCAGGTAGCTGGATGCCTTCTGCTTCACAATGGACAGCAGCGGCCCGACCACCATGGTGGCCACCAGCTCTGCCATCGCACTGCTCAGAGCTTGCAGATGCACACGCAGAACCACAAATGCTGAACCACACACAGGGCAGAGAAGATAATGGTGGTGTGAGCAAGCTAGACCTGTAGGTGCATATGCTTCTGAGGAGAAATGAAAACAAAATGTGAGTACCTTAGCGCACCCCACGGTAAGATCCTTGGCACTGAACCTGGAGAGGGGGGCGGAGAACACAGGGAATCAGAGCTGCAGTTCAGCCATTGATGTTCGTGTGGATCAATTGGTTGTGATGGATAGAGGCTGTACAGCAAACGAATGCTCGGTGTTATATGTTGCGCCTGAGCTAAATCTGAAGAGGTTAATAAGGATAGAGGAAACAGAGCATACCTGGTGTTGCCGACGGCAAGCGGGACCAAAACGGCGATGATATCCAAGACAGTGAACCTCAACCTTGATACCAGTGTTCTCCCAAGCGACCAAACTTATGAGATCTGCCGGCAAACCAGAAAGATAATATACAGTTTACAGACTATAATTAGCACATGGCTGAACGTTCCAGTTAATATCAGCGAAGACACATGATTCATAGGATGTGAGAGATCCACCCGAGCAGACTAAGAAAGACAAAAAAAATACCAGGACGATGGGATGCAGTCACGCGTCCCCATAACCTTGTACTGGTCCAGGAGGTAGCTGGACGCCTCTCCTTCACAATGGATGGCACTACCTCTGTTGTTGGAACGCTCAGAGCTAGCAACACAAGTAGAACACAGGGAAACACAATTGCAGTCCAGGTGGAGAAGAGAATGGTTGTATCAACTAGCGAGACGTGCACATAATAGTTTATGAGGAAAAATGGAAGCCAGTGCGAGTATTGAATTGTTGGGGAACAAGTGGTTCTCTACCTACTAGTATTCTTTTTAGACGATTAGGTCGCCTAATTACAATTATAAATAAACTACTCCTTCCAGCCGGCAGTACCTCAGCATCAGGATGGCATTGTTACTTGGTCGCCGTAAAGTAATAGGGACAGCTAACCGAACCTTCTGACATAGCACATTACCGGCTGAAGCATCTTTATTTCTTAACTAGATGATGCCCCAAAGGATGCCAGTTTGTCATACATTGATCAACAGTTCAATACAGATATGTGCAGCCAATGAAACGGTTCTGAGTTGCAGCCAAAACTGTTATTATTCTTAAAAGCATTAAGCCTCAACCACCAATAGAATCCAAAAATTCCTATTCAATATAAAGATTCCAGTGAAATAGCATATAGGAGTTGAAACACTTTAATGGGAAATTCATAATCAATATTCACCATTGGAGGTTCACCGAGTCTGGTCGGTACACCGCCAAATCAGCATATGAAGCTTCATTTGTTGGGGATATTCCCTTCGAGCCTTGGGAGTTGATTTGGAAAACTGGGGCTACAAAGAAATGCCCTTTTTTTCTCCTCTGGCTGCTCAGAACAAATGTTGGACGGCGGACAGACTTGATAAAAGGGGCTTGCCTCATCCGTATCACTGTCAGCTGTGCGGTCAAGATAATCAGACCACCCAACATATATTGACGGGCTGCGTCTTCTCTAGGCAGGTCTGGTTTCTCCTCTTTCACCAGTTTGGTCTCCCTGATGTTCACCATAACCTGGCGATGAGGTGTTTTCGATTGGTGCTAGGATGTTGTGGAATCACAGGAATGATTCTGTGTTTAATGGGGTTACCCCTAGTGTGCGTATCGTCCTCCAACAGATTTTGGAGGAGAAGTACCTGTGGTTTCTTGGCGGGGCTAGAGGTTTGGTCGTTTTACAGTCAGCAGCGCACTTGTGTTGTGTTCCTTAGGGGTGTGTGTGTGTAGTTCTGTGTGTGGGGTGAGTGTGTGTGCGTGTGTGGGTGTGTGTTGTATTCTGTTTTTCCTTCTTAATGCAATGATACACAGCTCTCCTGCATATTCCAGAAAAACAAAGAGACAAACTGTAAATACACAAAAGAGAATAAATGAAATACGAGTAGCTATTTGAAGAACAAAAAGGATAACTGGACTACCACCTTCTTAGTAGAAAAGAGTTCCACACATGAGTGAACAAATATGTCTCTTTGTCTGATCGGTTGTCTACATTTTGCATTACCATCTCTTTCCTTGTTAATTCTGTGCTGTGAGTATTGAATAGTTAAAAAGGCTAGACCCAAATTAAGATGTGATGATACTTGATAGTGCAAAATATTGGATGAGAAGTATGCTTACAACAAAACAAAAGAAGTACAGATTCACAGTATGGCTGTTTTTCAGGTGCCTCACTATGCATACAACAGGATGTGGTCCAATACTCCAATACACCTGAATTCTTCAGTGTGTGCCACCTAAAACCAGAACATGAAATTAACCAAAAAGGAGAACATTCAGAGATGACAAAATTAATTGTTTTCAGTTTAAAAGGAAACATATACACATAGACACACAAAATCAGCAAATGTGATACATGAATACCATTGAGAAGGTGAAAGTAAAACTCAAGACCAGTAATGCCCTATCTTGCAGAAATTAGGTGTGACATTCCATAAAACAACACGGGGACAAGAAAGGAAGTCGAATCTATTGGTTTGCCTGTAGTCACCTTACAAATTGTTTTTTGTTGGTTTTGTCTTTTCCTCTCTATCTTGCAAGACAAAACAGGTTGATAGAATGAGACCAATTACTGTGATCTAACTGGAATACAATTATACGATGTGGATAAATTCCACGTCCACTGAGAGTTGAACAAAGGCAGGTGTGGGCACACCACTGCGCTTTCACCTACCACCGGGCTATCACCTAGTCCTCAGTTTCATATGTGAATTGCCCTACGTTTCGTAAGTTCATGAAAATCCATCTCATGACCAACTGATGGCCCATACTAAGAACTAATCCATAGCTTGGGCAGCTAGAAGAAAGCAACACACACATATCGTGTTGAAGATTCTAAACCGAATGACCCATACAGATTATAAACTAAGCTGTTGCTTGGCCAGCTATTAATGGTTCACAGCTTTCCGCTTGAGGATCTTGTGCTGCTCCTCCATTCCCTACATCACCTTGTACTGATCCCGGATGTAGCTGGATTCCTTGTCCTTCACAATGGACAGTAGTGGCCCAACCAGCATGGTGGCCACCAGCTCTGTCATTGGAATGCCCAGAACTTGCAACACACGCAGAATGCAGGGAAGCACGATTGCAGTCCAGAGTGGAGACGAGAATGGTTGTATGACCTACCTAGGCACTCCCAGCAGCCGGCAGTAACTCAGCACTGCGACGGCATTGTTACTTGGTTGACGTACAGTAATAGGGACAGCTGACTGAACCTTCTGACATAGCACGCTACCAGCTGGGGCATCTTTGTTTCTTCTTAACTAGATGATGCCCCAGACAGAGCATGCTACAAAAGTTTTGTCGTACATTGCAGCAGTTCAATACATATGTGCAGCCAATGAAACGGCTCCAAATTGCAGCCAAAATTGCTATCATTCCTAAAAGCATTAAGCATCAACCACCAATAGATTCCAAAAATCCTACTCCCTCCGTCCCGTAATTCTTGTCGCGGGCGTAGTTCACTGGCCATTTTGCAAAAAAAAACCTCGTGGTTTCAAAAGCGTCTCTAACAAGTCCCTCCGCCCCGTCAGGGAGATTGGGCAGGTCCTTATACTCTGCCTTGGTCAGGGAGATTAGGTACTTAATGAGTCTTCGTAAAACTTGTATTACTCTTGTTAACCGTACTCAGAATAAGGTTAGCGATAGTCTGGCTAAGTTTGCTAGGGTTGAAGGTAGAACTATGACATGGATTGGTTCAGGACCTTCGGTATCTGTAGAGCTAGCTATGGCAGATTGTAATCCCCAGAATATTTGAGTAATACAAGTTGTTACCCGCAAAAAAAAACAAGTCCCTCCGCCCCGTCTTCTTCCTCCGTCGTCGCCCACGCATCGCCAGGGTCCGGCGCCGCCCAGCTGCGCGATTCGCTAGGGGCCGGCGAGCCCAGCTGAGCTCCTCCGCCGTCGCCAAGTACCTGCTCTCGCCGCCGTCGCCAATTACCTCCTCCGCCGCCGCAGCCCAGACCTGCACCGCCGCGGTCCCCTCCCGCTGCGATTACCTGCGGGCGTCGCCGGAATCTCCTGCCACGTCTTCCTCGAGGCCGCGCGCGTCCCTCCTCGAGCTCCCGCGCATCCTCCTCAAGCTTGCGCGCGTCCTCCTCGTGCTCTCGCGCATCCTCCTCGAGCTCCCGCGTGTGCGGCGCCGCGTTCCCCTACCGGCGTCGCCGGAGCCTGCCTCCATGATCCGGTGGACCAGGAGCTCGCGCGCGTCCTCCTCTATCTCCCGCGAGTCCTCGAACTCTCGCGCGGCGCCGTGTTGCTCCTTCTCCCTTGCCCGCGCGGCTGCTTTCCCCCTGCTTCCCCCTGCCGCCGGTGGAGCTCTGCCCGTCGTGCTGCTCCTCTGCCCGTGCTGCTGATGCTCCATTGCCCGTGCTGCTGATGCTCCTCTGCCCGTGCTGCTACTGCTGACCATCTGCCCGTGCTGCTGCTGTTGATCCAAGTGACCGTGCTGTGCTGCTGCTGTCTGCACTCTGAAGAAGGTACTCCATCAGAGTACTGCTACCTGAAAATTAGTGAAATTGATTTACTGTTAACTGAATCATGACAATGCAAATCATGGAGTGCATTCAGTTAAATTAGAAGTGGTGTTGCTTGCTTAATGTGCTGATGGCCTGATGCAAATCATTGTGATCAGTTAAACTGTGTGTAAACAAAAGCTTTCAGATGGTGATGTAATGTGTGACTGTTACTGTTGGAAGCAATTGTGAAAATTGTGTGTGACTGTTGCAAACCAATTGTGAAAATTGTGTGTGACTGTTACTGTTGGAAGCAATGGTGATGTAAAATTGTGTGTGACTGTTGTATGATCTCTTCAGATGCAAACCAATTGTGTGTGACTGTATCTAGTTTTTGTGCTAATTGCAGAACAGTATCTAGTTCCACTAGACAAGTCTAAAAAATGGAGCAGAAAAGAAACTAGTTCAGTTTCTGTGATAATTTTAGAAGAGAAAAAGGCTAAATGCTGAAGCAGAACAGTATGTACTTCCTCATGAGAAGAAGTAGCATTTGAATTAATTTTCTGAATGCAAATTTGTAGTGCCAGACAGTAAATGCTGAAACACACAATTGAATTAAAAAATGGAGTAGAAACATTTGAATTAATTTGACCAAGTCTTGATATGTCTACAATTTGTAGAAACATTTGAATTAATCTGAATTTAAAGTGCCCAATGGATACACATCTAGAATTAAACATTTGATCACATCTAGAAAAAAAGTTTCAGCTAAGCACAGCAGTACTAGGTGCACCCATCAACATTGGATTTGATGTGATGTAACTAATCTTTGTGCCATAATCTTTGCCATTTTAGAAATGCACTAATTAAATTTCTAAAATGAAGCTATAGATATAGTGTTCTGTTCTGACAGCAACTTCTGTTTGCAACTTCAATGGTCAGATTTTGTAACTGTACTTAAGGCCAAAATTCAGTGAAAATTTCACCAGACTGTTAAAATTCAGTTAAAAGATCTGTACCTTGATGCAGACTAAAAGGAGTAGGTTAACTGATCTGGTCCTGTGGCTGGTCAAACTGTACCATGCCAAAGTATTTCCTGCAGAGAGAAAAACAAAAATAAGCCAAAAAAAACTACTTAATGAAAGCTTGGGTATAAAGTGGAGTACATATAAATTCAGTTATGTGAATCATTCAAATTCTTGTCTCTCCCAAGTGGAGTACATATAAATGCTAGAGCATTTCTTTTTTGGCTGCCATGGCAATCAAACTAGAAATTGTGCCATGGCACCCATTTCTTGTTTACTTGCATACTCTTTTTGTGTGTGTGTGTATATTCTTGTTATGGTACCATGGTGTACTCATATTTTGTCATTGATAGCAGGAGCACTATGGATTTGAACTTGATGCCCCAAGAGGAAGAGGATGAAGGTATTGATTTGAATTGGATCCCTGAAGAGGAAGAAGCTCAAGAGGGAGAGAATGGAGCTATATATTTGAACTTGATGCCTCAAGAGGAGGAAGATGAAGCTATGAATTGGATGCCTCAAGAAGATGAAGAGGAAGAGGATGAAGCTCAAGAAGAAGAGGATGAAGCTATGAATTGGATGCCTCAAGAAGATGAAGAGGAAGAGGATGAAGCTCAAGAAGAAGAAGATGAAGTTATGAATTGGATACTTCAAGAAGATGAACAAGCTCAAGGAGACGAAGAAGGTCAAGAAGACGTAGCAGGTAATACTCCATGATCTGAATTCTAGAGATGCAGATTTGCTTGGAGTACTTTGGTTGCAAATGTTCCTAAATTTCCTTTTGCTCCTTTTTGTAGGTAACAAGAGAAGGAAAGATTTGTCAGATAAGGAGAGGCATGGTGTTTACTTTGCTTTGCTAGTAATCGAGCTCAGAGATGGATCTGTTCAACCAGACGACAAGCTGCTAGTCTCAACCTTGTTGAACATACATGTACGATCTGTTGAAAGAATCTGGGCAGACGCCAAAAAGCAGATTGCCGAGGGCCAAGAAGTAGATGTCTCAAGCAAGAAGCCAGGAAGAGCTGGCCGAAAGTGAAAAGAGATGGATCTAGCGAGGACCTCAACAATCCCACTGAATAAAAGAAGGACAATTCGATCTCTGGCACGGTCTCTAGGTGTGGCCCGCTCGACCCTACATAAGAGGTTCCAGTTGAATGAGCTCAACCGCATCACAAACACCGTGAAGCCTCACCTCAAGCCAGAGAACAAGATTGCGAGATTGAAATTTTGCATGTCTATGCTCGATGACAATTGGATCTCAACTTCCCGGTCTATGTTCAAGCCAATGACCAATATGGTGCACATAGATGAAAAGTGGTTTGACATGACCCGAGTGAAGAATAGTTACTATGTACTTCCAGGAGAACCTCCACCCAATCGCACCGTGTCAAACACTAACAGCATTGGGAAGGTGATGTTCCTAACTGCTGTGGCGAGGCCTCGATACAATGATGATGGAGAGTTAACATTCGACGGAAAGATTGGCATTTGGGCATTCATCGAAGAGACTGAGGCGGTGCGAACAAGTCAGAACAGAGCAAGAGGAACGAAAGTGCTGAAGCCAGTGAAAGTAACCAGATCTGTGTGCAGAGATTATCTCATCAATAAGGTTATCCCGGCAATTCAAGATAAGTGGCCTGACGATGACGAGGGAGCAACAATATTCATCCAACAGGATAACGCAAAGCCTCATGTCCTCCCCAATGATGTAGCTTTTCGAGAAGCTGTGGAACAAACTGATCTAGACATCCGGTTGCTACAGCAACCACCAAACAGCCCTGAGCTCAATTGTTTGGACCTCTGCTTCCACAACTCTCTCCAGTTTCTAACCGACTGCAGGTCACCTAGAAACATCCAGGAACTGGTACATGGTGTGGAAGAGGAATTCAAGAACTATGATCCCCACAAGCTGTACAAAAGTTTTATCACATTGCAAGCAGTTATGTTTGAAGTTATGAAAGACAAAGGAGGAAATCAATATAAGCTGCCACACTTGCACAAGGATCGCCTTCAGAATGATGGGAGGGAAATAATCAGTGTATACTGCGACAGTCGGCTAGTTGCTGCTACCAGGGCCATTATAGAAGAAATGCAATAGAGGGGAGGAAGAAATTATCGGAAGATGCATTGTGTAATCCTTGTGCTCCTTGTGTATGTCTTGTGTAATCTTGTGTCAAGAGGGGACAAAGAGGCCCTTATGTCATGTCCTTGTGTATGCCTTGTCTAATCCTTGTATATCAACTCCTTGTTGGAATATATTTGAATTATTTGGATTTACTGGAATTTATTGAAATTATTTGATTTTAATAAATTTATTTGAATTATTTGAATTTGTTGGAATTATTTGAATTATTTGTAATTAGTTGGAATTATTTGGATTAATTTGGATTTTATTTGAATTAATTTGAATTAGTTGGAATTATTTAAATTTGTTTGAATTTATAGGCAAATAGTCCAATATGGTAAGTAGGGTAAATAGTCCAATATGCTAACTAGGGCAAATAGAGCAATATGCTCCCTACTCCTTAGTTCATGATATAGGGCAAAATTCTTGTTCTAGATGATGATCTAGAATACTCCCTACTCCTTAGTTGAATAATCACATAGTCCAATAATCATAGGACCTCTTTTCATAGGAAGGCAACAATTTCAGCCCCATCTGTCCCCAACAATGAGCACAACAGGGATATTTTTACTCACATTCACTAAAATGCAGTAAACAGGGTTATTTTTCATTCTATACCAATCACACCATAAAATTGGAGTATTCTCTCAGTACATATTTATTCATGCAGTAGAAGAAAGCATGTACAAAAACAGGCAGCAGCAGGACAGAGCATGTACAAGAATAGTAGCCAGATCTATAATTAGTTGGAATTATTCAGAATAAATGCAACCTAGTTTGTTAACTGAATTTGTTACTACTCCATGCAGTCCAGTTTTTCTGTTTTCTACTGTAGTTTGTTAACTAAATTCAGATTCAGTTAACTGAATTTACTAAGTGTTAAACGTGTTAACTGAATTTAACACTTGGGACTTTGGGACTTGGCACAAAAGTGCTCAGTCAAATATTGCTTCAGTGCACAAGACACAAGCAATCACCATCATAATTACTCCATAATTATTCTGTTACTTCTTCCACCAGCATCCAGCCACATATGACTTGGTTTGGCACAAACAACCTCATCATGTAATATCACCCGCAGAAAGCTTTGCCTTATAGCATTAGGTCTTTCAGCTACTGCCACAGCACAAATTCTAGCTAGGCAACAGTAGTCTTCTTGGAGTACTAAAATTCACAAGTTAACAGCACACTTTACAAGAGTACTCCTCTCTTGTGCTGTGGCATCTCAGTACATCTCAGTTTATTCAGTGAAATTCAGTGGTACATCTCACATTCAGTGTTCAGAAACTAAAATTCAGAGGTACAGTAACATGGAGTAGAGAAGAGAGGTTCAGACCTAGGCTGTAGGACTTGGAGATGATCTGCAGCAGTGGAGAAAACTTGTAGCCACCGCCGCTGCTGCCAAGTGAGCAGGCGCGACCCACTGGACAGCCCAGCCGCGGTGTCGCAGGCGCGGGTCTTCCACCAGAGAAACAACGAAGAAGACGCCGCCGCGGTCGTATTCCTCGTGGAGCTGTCTTCGTCGTCTTCCACGCTCGCAAATCCACGACTTTAGCTTGCCGTCGTCGTCGGGCTCATCGGCGTTTAGCTTGCTGCATCTCCTGTCGTCGTCGGGCTCGTCGGCCTCGTCGGACTTTAGGTTGTTGGTGGTGGTCCGGATCCAGCGCCTCCAGGCTCGCTGACGCCGGTTCTGACGCAGCCGGAGCAGAGCACGGTGGTAGCTGGGGAAATCGATGATTTTTTTGAGGAAGGGGGGAGCTTGGGGAGGCAGGCGAGCGGCAGCTGTGGCGGCAGAGCAGGAGGCAGCTGCGGCGGGGGAGAGGGGGGGGGGGGGGGGGGGCAGAGGAGCAGGGGAGCTGCGGCGGCGGGGAGCAGGGCAACTGCGGTGACGGGGAGCAACGAAGCTGCGGCGGCGGGCGCTGCGGCTTCTGTCGGAGGAGGAGGACGAGGAGCGCGGGTTTGGTCGGGAGAAACTAGAGGGGGTTTTTGCAAAACTTCCCTCGCGACAAGAATTTCGGGACGGAGGGAGTATTTGATATGAAGATTCCAGTAAAATAGCTTATAAGAGTCGATACACTTTTATGGGAAATTCGAAATCAATTTCGCAGAGAAAAAAAACTTCTCTCACACTCAAAGTCACAAAGAGGCAAACTGCAAACACACAGAAGAGATGAAATAATATACAGTAGCTTTTTGGAGATTAAAAAGGATTACTGGATTATCACCTTCTTAGTAGAAAAGGAGGGTCCTCCTATTTAGGTACACACATCGGAGCACATCAACGAGAGAAATGGATGATGTAGGGACCAAAAGAAAAACTCGAAACAACACAGCACTTACCTTTACTCCATTGATTTCTACAAGAAAAATGCAATGTGTTCAGAACTTCTTTTACAATAGTGTCACTTTGTTTTATTAGTCCTCTACATTTTGCACTGGGCATTAGCACCTCTTCCTTTGTTAGTTCTGTACTGTAAGTAGTTAATAGCAAAAATTAACTACCCAGTCTTGCAACAGATCAGCACTGATTATTATTTTAGACAATTAGGAATAAATTACTCACCCGTGCTGGCTGTACCTCAGTAGGGCATTGTTCATTATGGGGCTAACATATCATAACAGGGAAAGCTAATCAATGGGGGCATCTTTAACTATATAATTTACCGTGTATTGCACAAAATGATCGTCATGCACTGATCAATAGTTCAAGAAATAAGTGCATCCAATGAAACATGTTCCAGATTCCAGCCAAAATTGCTATTCTTACAAGCACTGTATAGATACAGCAGGATATGGTCCGATACAACTGAACTCTTCAATATGTGCCACCAAAACCAGAACACAAAAATAACCAAAAAAGGAGAACATGATGAGAAGCTTATTATTATTTTTTGCCAGTTTAAAAGGAAGCATATGCATACACAGACACAAAGTCAGCAAATGCGCTTGTTATATGAACACCATTGAATAGGTTACGGTAATAATCGGACCAGCAAAGCCATATTTGCAGAAATTAGATGCAACATTCAATCAAACAACATCTGCACAAAGGAGTTCGTCTACCAGTTTGCGTTCAGTCATCTAAACAGACTGTCCCGTCAAACCAGAAATTTTCATGGATCTGGTTGAAGAACCATAACTACATGATATACTGGACACAATCTAGCACCAGTACAATGCCGTAAGAAAATCCTAGAGTTTAGTAACCTGAGTAGGAGTATTACCCCCAAATCGTGGAGTTGCTGACCGGGGAGCAAGGGACGGGAGGCCGGCGAGCCCGTCAGCCCTGCCTGGGGCTGCCCCCGTTGAGCGGCAGGGGCGCACTGATCGAGACGCCTCCAGATCCGCCGGCTCGCCCATCCGCGCGCGCCGCGGCCTGCGTTGAATCGCATCGGCATGGCATCGTAGTAGGCAGGGAGAGGAGGAGGTCTATTCATCCCGCGGTGGATGCCGGCGGGAGGAGGTCCAAGTAGTTGAAGAGGCGGTGTCCGGAGGAGGCGGATCGGAGGGTGATGGGGCCGTTTGCGGCGGCGCCTTCGCCGCCCCGCCGTAGAGCGCCTCGTCCCGCCGGTGTGGTCAAGTCAGTTCTAGCACGGAGCTCTGTTTCCCTTTTTTTTTTTGGCAAAACAAAACTGAGCATTGTAGAGCCGTTTGATCTCAATCGTACGGCTAAAAACGGAAGAATATGCTAGAGGAATCTCTTAGATCTGAGCATTCTAGAAAGAAAAAACAATCTCCAGACCAGGAAAAGAAACAATATAAATAGATGAATCCTAAGTCCAAATCAGTTGGTAAATCTTGAAGAGAAATATATGCATTAAAGATACACTCACACATGTATTGTGCTTAACTGCATGTAGGTGCTTGCGTCTTTATACTACTTGTAAACGCAAAAAGAAAACAAAAAATGTCTCCCAAAAGAGCTCAGTGGAATCTAGCATAGATGATTCGAGAGGCAGCTATGGTCGATAAGACATCCTCGAAGAATAAGATAGCAAACAAAAAATATACTTCTATCTTCTCAATACACTTTAAAATAGAAAATTTGGATAATGATTCATGCTGGCCGGCCGGCCACTCGTGACACGCGACCTGACTCATGGCCCCGCACCGTTACCTTTCCCCATCCGGCATCTTTAGCCCCGCACGCCACTTATCTTTTCCCATCCTTATCTTCAGCTGCATCTCTCTTTCTCAATCAAAATGTTCTCGAGCTTGATCCCTTCCCTCTCCCTCCACTCCTCCTATAGCCATGGAGCACCATCTTGCTGCTGCCCCCCCCCCCCCCCCCCCCCCGCGCATCTCCTCCCCCCCCTCCCGAATCGCATGCTGCAACGGCTATGGACGCACATCCGTAACCCGTGCAGGACGGTGGTGGTCGGTGACGCTCTCGCCTTTTTTGATTGCTACATGTTTACAACCGATGGGGCAGGCTGCTACAACCAGCGTCTCTGGCTGTTACAAGCCGGCGGCAGAAACTGCAACGGGCATCGATGGCGAGGAGCTGAAGATCGCTGGTAGTAGCAAACCGGTGGCGCCAGCTGTTGTTGAGAAAGTTGGAACCGGCCACCGGCAAGTTGCAAACAACATCTACAAAAGTTGCAACGGCGACGGCTTGGTGCTACGACGGAGAGCTGGACTCGACGACTATGGTTTTTGCTGGAACCATGGTGCGGGGGTGTTGAAAACAGTGTACAGATGCTGGAACTGCGATGGGCAAAGCTTCAATGGCGGAGACAGAAGCTGCAACTCGTTGCCGGAGATGTTGGAATCGGCTACACCAGATGCTAGAACCGGTGACTGATTTTTTGCTGCATCGGCGACGATTTTTTGCTGCGTCTGACAATTTTTTTCTACCAACGGTGTTTGCAGGTGCTGGAACTGGCATCCTTCGATGCTACATCAGGGAGACAATGTTGCGGCAGACGACGACGTTTTTGCTACCAAAGGTGTTTGTTGGTGTTGGAACCGGCATCCCTCGATGCTACATCCAGCAAGCGACGATGCTACGGTCGGTAGCCCTGCGCTCGCTGGAGACGGCGGCCAACGGCGCCGGAGACGACGACCGCTGAAGCTACGGCGTCCTGCTGCTACCATGAACAGCACGGTGGTGCTACGACGGTGGCGCAATGCTAGAAGCGGCGAGGACAAATGCTGCAAGTTCCAAGGAGGGTGAGGGCGGTGAGGTGGTCGCCTCGCTCATCCATGGCGAGTGTCGACGGAGGCTGTCTGTTGCTCCTGTTTTTCCTCTACTTTTGTCTGATGTATTTTTTTTTGGGGGAAAACGATTCAGCTAACTACTATACGTGGTGGCTATTATATTGACTATAGATAAGATGACAACATGTCATAGCCATCTACTGGCTATATTATTAACTATGCTCTTAGCTCATTGGAGGCGGGGTAATTAAAGAGGAGAGAAATGGTGGGTTGCACCTTCTTAATATATTTTTTACTCCACTCCATATAATTTGTCTTAAAATTTCTATATGTACACTTATTTGAGGACGGAGGGAGTAAACATATAATTTGTCAGATTCTGCTACTTCCTCTCGGTCATGTGGCCTCTAGTCTTAGGAAGCTTCACATTTCGGACATCGACAATGTCTTCCAAATATGAGTTTGACCTGAAATTTCATTATCGTGCATTTGGAAATCTAACAATATTAAATATTCCACCTTTTAACCCTTTAATGTGTCTTTCTAAGAATTGATCTCTACAAAAAAGGTGGTGCTTTATTGTAACCTTTTGTTTGTTTGTTTGAAAGATAACTTTAAGACATCTTCATTTGACTTGTCCTCGGGTTTTTTAATTGCAATTTTGCACTGTGTGATGTTTTTTTGGGCGAATGGCACTGCGTGATATTTGAAATTCAATTTCTTGCATATATGTGCTAAACAACCAACAATAATGATTTTATCAACTAAACATGACATAATTAAAGTGCAGGGGCATTACAGACTTGCACCAATGGACACACACAATAAATTCGTATTCCATAAGCTGAAAACAATAAGTATAAAAAATCTAATATCACTGTCTGCGTGTTCCAGAAGAATTGCAAAGTTGGCACTGCCCACTTTTGGTCGCAACTAACGGCAATTGTTCAGGCATATACATGTTTTTTTCCCTACGGAAATTAATTATAACATTTAGTTGAACACACCATTGCAAGGCTAGCTGGAGGTAAAAACATCCTGGACTAGCAAGTCCCATATGCACAACCGCATATATATACACCAAGAAGATAATAAAAACATGAGTGCGAGTTCTAGGTACATATATTTACTTGCTCTCACAGAAACATACTGAAGGAGGAGACCTCATCACAGCTACAAGAGACGTCATCTGTCTTGAGTTACAGACTTACAACTGGCCTGCTCCAAATCACAGGCAGAGACCACACAGCCATGGCGTTAGTTTGCTTTGCTAGCGCGTTATTTGGAACAAGAAAAGCAGCGGGCGACATACCTAGAATCAAGCGTCACATAATTCTCAGCATACAGATGAATGTAGGTAAGTGGAAGTACGGCAACACGTGGATATTATCTGAACATGATTTCTACACTAGCTAGGTTGTACGTGCGGAAATGAGGTTTGTGAAGGAGCCGCACACAATCGTCAGAAAAAAGCTTGGATCAAATCAACTGTCCTCCTACTCCAGCTTGGTAGCTTCTCATCATGATTGTGTTGCATATAATTGACAGCTCGCTGACTTCAGCGGAGGGCATTTCTCCACGTCTGGGGTTTCAGAAGACTAGGCTCTGTTCACAAATGATGCCACAGAAAATTTCTAAATATATTAATGCCGCACCAACATCTACACTAGAAGAGCATGCACGCGAGGAATGAAGAATTTTCGTAAAAGGAGTATTTACTCCAGTTTTGAGTCGTAGTACTAACTACTAAGCATGCTATCATCTTTGGGGTGTGCTATTACCGTTTTCTGACCACTTGATTAAATCTACTCTCTAGTGCAGTAGTAACTAGCAAGTGTGATTGTGTATGTAACACGTGCCTGCTGTTTATGCACGAAAAAAGACCATCTTCATCTAATTACGTATCTAGCTAGCTAGAGCAATCGATCCAGCTCGGGTAAAAGTATATCTGGAAGGGAAGGAAGTCTGAATTTGTTGATGAAATAAGACAAATTAATACGGAAGGAAACTGACATGCACATTCCTCGAGGCTGCTTAGACGTTGCTGCAGGTATGTAGGGAGCCTTTTTATACCAGGACAGTTTCTAATCTCAAGATTTCGGAGGGATGAGTATGCTTGTGGCCCATCCTGTAGGGATGACAAGGTTTTGCAATCTCTGATGGAGAGGTCCCACAACGATGGGAAATTTCCTGAGTGAGATTCCACTGATCTCAACTCACTGCACTGACAAACATTTATTACCTTGAGGGATGGAGGAAGATCGAGGACCCCTGTTAAGCTGCCACACCCATATATCTTTATTCCTTCTAAACATGGAAAGAGAAAATGCTCCGCCCTGGATACGCCTGACGACACCTCTGAATATACAGGTGACTGTCCCTGCTGCAGCCTCCTGCTGAATATGGACTTGAGCTTAGTGCAACTACTAAGCGTCATATTCCTCAAGGATGCTGGTAATTTGAAGACCTCAACCATGCTTTCACAACCAAAAATCTGGAGACATGGCAGGACCTGACTTGACAATTCTGATGTTGTTGATGGCTCAGCTGCAGGAGCTTGCGCGTATCCAACTAGTTGTCTGCAGTAGCTAATTTTTAGACTCCTCAAGGATACCAAGCTTTGAAACTCTTTCTCTGGCCAGTGGACAAGCGCATCACAATTATTAATGCACAAACGCTGAAGCTGTACAAAACATGCACATAGCTCAGTTACACCTGACATACAGCCAATTAACTCCATATCTGCCAGAGGAAAATCATTATGATTCCATTTTTCCATGACGTCCACCATTTGTGTCAAACTATGATCAGCCGCGGCCGAGGTTGTTTCTGTGTCTTCACGGTTCTGCAGTGTTAGATTGGTCAGTGAAGTCATATGTCGAGCTGCCCACAGGAACATCTCCTCCTCACCTTCCTCAATGTCCAGCATGGTCAGCTTTGGAAAAACCTTTTGCTGTCCTAATAACGATGTCATCTTTTCACAGCCTATAACATGCAACTTCTCAAGCTCAGGAAATATCATCTCTTCTCTTTGAGATGCTTCGACTGCATGCCATCTCTCAAAGCTCCTCAAGTGTCTCAATTCGAGAACCTTCAATGCAGGAAATGCTGAGGGTGCCATACTATAATCTCCACCAAATGATGCTTCCGGTAATGCTTTCAGCACACGGCAATACTCAATTGTAAGTATCTCAAGCTTAGGAAATACTATGTGTCCTCTTTGAGTTCCTTCGACTGCATCCCATCTCCGAAAGCAGTCTAAGTTTTCCAAGCAGAGTACCTTCAATGCTGGAAATGCTGATCGTGCCATTGTACCATAAGATTCTCCAAGCAATCTTGCTTCTGGTAACGCTGTTAACTTTACACAGCCAATAATATACAACCTCTCAAGCTGAGGAAATATTATTTCTTCTCCTTGTTCCTCATTCCTTATTTCCCACCATCTCTTCAAACATTCCAGACCTTGTAGTGTAAACTCCTTCAGATTTGGGAAAGTGAAGAATGTATCACACCTGAATAACAATTGCAATTTTTTACAGTAGCAAAGATGGATCTCTACCAGGTTTGGCAACTTAGCCATCCATGTTGGAAAGGTAGTACCTCCATAGGATTTTATCTTTACAGCCTGCAGCCCATTACGAGGATTGAGACCCTCAAGCACTCTTGATCATCCCTACAACCAACGGTCCATTTTAATGTTAGTTCTCCGAGTTCCTTCTTCTTTTCGAGATTTGCAGCTTTTGCATCTTCTGCTGTCACATTCTCTAGCTGACATAGCTCTAGCTCACCACCAAGGTTTAACTATTGCAACTCTCCAACATCACTACACTTAGAGCCAGCAGGACCTGCTACAAAACATGTAAGTGTCTGTAGTGACATGAGTTTTCGGAGGTCACCAGGCATGTTCCTCATCTTTGGACAATTATGAGTGTCGATATGACGGAGGGCAGTCATATACTTCATTTGCCTTGGAAGCCGACTAAGTGCAGGGCAACAAGAGATGTTTAATGTTTGCAGGTTGTATAGCATGCTTATATCTTCAGGAAGTGCTTTGATACCACTTCTTGAGAGATCAAGGTACCTTAGGTGATGCAGATGTTTTGACTTCAAGGGGAATGACCTGCTCCATGTCCAGATTTGTAATGCCTTCAAAGAGTTGTATTTTGATAAATGATGCAAAGAATTTCCCATATAACTATCACACATCAGTGTCTGGATAGCCGGAGATCTTTTTGCCAGAGAATCATTCAAAACAGTTTCTGGTCGTGCACAAGACAAAAATAAGTGGCGAGTTGTATCTGGAAGCCACTCAATCTGACTAGGTTCCTCAGATGCCAGAGCACATTCTTTTTCCATTGTAGACATTGCGACATCATGCATCAGATCATGGATTTTACATGTATGTTTGGAATAACTATCCCTCATCCAATGCTCGTCGAATGAGACTCTGACTTGCTTCACATCCACAAAGAATGACCTTGAGGCTAGTTCACTGAAAATCCGTTTGCCAAGGGTTTCAGGTCTAACTTCTTTTTGGTCCTGGATAAAACCATGTGCGATCCATAGTTGGATCAGCTTGTCCACATCGATCTCGTAATCCTTGGGAAACATAGCACAGAAAGCAAAGCACTGTTTCATCTCAGACGACAAGTCATTATAGCTGAGCTTGAGTATTGGTAGAATTTCAGATTCCTCAGTGCAAATGTTGCTTCTGCTGGATATAGCCTTCCATTCTTCTTCGCTGGTCTTTGTACGCAGCACAGAGCCCAGTGCGGTTGCGGCCAAAGGAGAGCCACGACATCTCGTCACAATCTCACCAACCATATTCAGTAGCTCAACAGGTTTTTCTTCTTCCTTATGCAAACTGAATGCCCTTGTTTCGATAATTTCCTTTATGAAGTTATCATCCAAAGCTGAGAGATTATAGGCTTTAACAGTAGCCATTATTTTTGCAACTCCTTCATCACGAGTAGTTGTCAAAACCACACTGCCCTTGGCACCATGTGTAAGGTGGGCCTTGAGCTTTTCCCACTTATCGCTGTCTCGGTTCCAGACGTCATCCAATACAAGGAGGTACCTACGCCCGCTTAGTACATCTTGAAGGTTATCCAGTGGGCCCTTCTTGGGAGCTGCTTCAACTATACTCTTTTTTTGATGAAATTCAACTATACTTTTAGCCAGGGAATCCACATCAAAGCTCTCTGAAACACAAACCCAGATCATCAACTCAAAATGCTTTTGAATTCCAGGTTCATTGTAAATGAGCTGAGCTAAGGAGGTCTTGCCTAGCCCCCCTACTCCAACGATGGGAAGAACGGTGAGATTTTCATCGCTAGCATGACCAACTAGCATATCAACAATATTCTTAGTATCTTGGTTTCTCGATCTACTAATGATTTCGTTGGATCGAAGATAATATGATCCATCTGCTGGCTCCACTGCTTGGATCCTAGCGCTTGCTGCTGACATTTAAACCCAAAGGCATTCATCTCAGCCACAAGGACCTCAATGGCCTGCACAATCCTGCATAACTTCTTCGCCATTTTGTCACGGAATGCAAAACGGTTGTGGGTGGCGTAGAGTTTTACTGTATCAAACCCGAGCTTGCTGTAGTGCCCGTTCTTCTTGGCCTCACAACGGAGCGCCTCGTAGTTGAACTCGTCAAAGATCTGGTTCGCCTCGTAAGCCACCCTCTTGAGCTCCTCGAGCCAAGCCTTGGCCCCTTCTCTGTGGGGCACCGCCTGCTCGGCGTCAGTGATGACGTCCAGGATGGCAAACAGCTTGCGCTTGAGGATCCTGTGTTGCTCCTCCATGCCCTCCATCACCTTGTACTTGTCCAGCAAGTAGCTGGACGCCTTCTGCTTCACGATGGACAGCAGTGGCCCGACCACCATGGTGGCCACCAGCTCTGCCATTGGACTGCTCAGAACTCACAACACACGCAGAACACAGAGAAACCCAATTGCGGTCTAGGGTGGAGAAGATAATGGTGGTGTGAGCAAGCTAGACGTGTAGATGTTTGCTACTGAGGAAAATGGAAGACAGTGGGACTATTGAGCTGACTTTCTAGGGGACAAGTAGATGTGTTTCGTTGCTTCCATCAATTATACCACAATATAAATTCGTGTGTTGTACTTAATAAATAGTTCTATGGAGAAGTAGAGCTTGATCTGCACTTCTTCAACCAATCACAAGTCAACCGTCCAATCATAATCATGCAACAGCTCAGCACTAGGCATTCTTTTTAGACAATCAGCTGAGCGCCTGAGCCTAATAAGAAATAAACTAGTCACTACAGCTGGCAGTAGCTCAGCAGGGCATTGTTAATTTTTGGGTCGACGTAATGTAATAGGGACAGTTAACTGAACCTTGACTATAGATACCCCCCGCAGCATGCTACAAAAAGTCTTGAGAGCATTAAGTCTCAGCCACCAATAGATTCCAAAAAACATAAGCGCAGCCAATGAAACTGTTCTGAATTGCAGCCAAAATTGTTGTTCTTGAGAGCATTAAGTCTCAACCACCAATAGATTCCAAAAAATCATATAGCACATGGGAGTTGATACACTTCTATAGAAAATTCGAAATCAATTTTGCAGGGAAAAAACTTCTGTCACCAATAGCCACAAAGAGACAAGCAAACACACAAAAGAGAAGAAGTCTAATAAATTAAGACGTGTTTGCAAGCTAACATAGCTTGCAAAAACATCTTATATTGTGGGACGGAGGGAGTAGCTTTTTGGAGAACAAAACGGATAACTGGATTATCACCTTCTTAGAGAAAAGAGGCACTCTTATTTAGGTTCCACATGTGGGAACATATCAATGAGAGATAAAATGAAATAAGGGATCAAAAGACGAACTCAAAACAACACATCAATTACCTTTACTCCATTGATCTCCATAAAAATGCAATGTGCTCAGAACTTCTGTTAAAATAGTGTTTCTTTGTTTTACTATATCTTGCGTTAGCATCTCTTTCTTTGTTAGCCCTGCACTATAATCAGTTCCGTGTACAGATTATATAGACTAGAAATCAGCAAAGTGCTATATGAACACCATTGAGTAAGAGACAGTTATACTCAGACCATCAAAGCCATGTCTTGCAGAAATTAGGAGTGGCATGCTATAAAACAACATGTGCACAAAGAAAGTCGAATCTATTGGTTTGCCTTCAGTCACCTTAACAGCACATTTGAGCAACATATTTCTCGGTTGGTCTAGTCTTTTCCTATCTAACTTGCCAGACGAAAATGGTAGATAGGAGATCTAATTGGAATACACTTTTCCGATGTGGCCAAATTCCACGTCCACTAGGAGTTGGACCAAGCCGGTGCGGGCGTGCCACTGTGCTCTCACGTACCACTGGGCTATCACCCAGTCCTCAAGTTTTCATCTGTGAATCACCCTAGGTTTCGTAAGTTCATAATAATCTAATGACCAACTGAATGGCCCATAGTAAGAACTAACCGGTTGCTTGTCCAGCTAGAGGAAAGGAACACATACAAATTATGTTGGAGATTCTACCCAAGATGAAAGGAACTTAAACGATTTTGGTTATCCCTATCCAAGAAAATAAATTTTGACATTCTGGTGATCCTACATTTGATCAACGGGAAACTGAAGAAACCAACAGAATCAGAGTATACAAGACACTTTTGCTATGAATTAACTGTCAATCAAACCAGAGTATGAAGTATTTCACGGTCTACCTCGACAAAATCTAGCAGCAACATCTGTATGAACCATTAATTGGGGGGAATTAGATACAGTTACGAACCAATCTGCAGGAAGAAGCCGTTGAACCATTAGTTGGGGGTTGCTGACCGCGGCGCGGAGCAGAGAGGCCGGCGAGTCCGTCGGGCGTCGGCCCTGGATGGGTCTGCTCCGGTTGAACAGGAGGCGGGTACTGACCGAAACGCCTCCACGCCTGCCGGCCCGCGCGCCCATCCACTCGAGCCGCGGAGAGACGCATCGGCGTTGTAGTCCGGGCAGCGGAGGAGGTCGATCCCGCGGTGGATGCCGACGGGAGGAGGTCAACACCGCGGTTGAAGATGCGGTGGCGGGAGGGGGTGGACGGACCCAGCCGGATTGGTGGGTGGTGGGGCCAAATGCGGCGGCGCCATCGCCGCCGTCGAGCACCTCGGCCGGGCGGTGTGGCTCAGTCAGTTCCACCACGGGGTCTTTTTTCTCTTGGCACAACAAAACTGAGCATTCTAGAGCCGTTCGATCTCCATCGCAAGGTTTAGAAAAGGAGTAATACATGAGAGAAATTCTTTTTTGCCGAGATAGTAAAAGCAAACCTTACAATAACTTCCGTACAGTACAATATTAAGAAATTACAAGCAAATCGTTACAGCCTGTTTGGTTCGTGGGAGTTAGATATGAGGAACCAGAATTAGGGGTACTCCATCCATCCCATAATGTAAAACGTTTTTTGACACTTAAAAAACGTTTTACATTATGGGATAAGAAGATTAAAAGTCCAATGATTGATTAAAGGGATTGAAAGTTTATGTGAAAAGGGAGAACAAGTGTTTTTTCTTTTTTCTTTTGATAACTAAGGAGGAACGAGAGTTGAGAAAACCAACTCCCACTTATTCCTTTTCATGGGGGCATGTTAATTTGTGAGCAGGTTTTCATCTCGGATTAATTCTCATTATCTATCAACCGAGGGAATGAGAGAAAGCTCAGATCCGGGGTTTTTCGGGTCGGACGATGTTGACGTCTCTATGTCATTTCCCTTTGGAGCATTTTCTTGAGGATCATGCTGCTCCGGGTGGAACTGCTTATCATTGCTTGGACCCCCCCCCCCCCCCTCCCCCCAAATTTCCCTTCGATCTCGGCTTCGGTCTCGGTCGCGCGCTATCCTTTTGCTTCACCGGAGGCACACCTGTATCGCCGCACAATCTCGGCTATCCGACGCCCTTCCATCGTGACATCAACTCTCCTCGCCGTGCTTCTACTTTGGGTCTATGTTTTGGCAGGTTTGTGCTCTTGGTGGCCCTAACTACTCTTGTCTGGACGTTTTGGAGTGGTCTTGATAGCGTGTTGCCCTTCAACCTCGATGACGATATACCAGTGCAGCATCCTTCGGTCTCGATTGTGCGTTGTCTTCCAGTTTCATCGGTGGCACACGATGTTGCCGCGCTATATTGGTTATCCAATACCGTTCAATTTGTGCCAGTGATGCTCCTCTACAAGCTTCTACTTTGATGCCTGCATTTTTCACACTAGCCCTTTCCGGTAGCATTTTTTGTTGTGGTGGGACGAGGTTCTACTTTGATGCTCCTATACAAGCTTCTACTTCGATGCCTGCATTTTTCGTCTCTGTGTTTGTTTCTAGAACCCTAGCAAGACATGCATGGGTTGTCGGCTGGTGGGGTTTTTGGTTTGGCTTATTCAGCTAGGTTCCCCTCTGTTTCAGTGTTTTTTTTATTGTTTTAGCACTCATCTTGGGCACATGTGGCTTTTACCCACCGGTCAATCTAAAAAAGGGTTTTTATGAGTTTTGCCACTAGCTATGTCACACTACTCAATTTTACCACCCGAAGTTTTAACTACTAAAAAACACCATCCTTCTACTTAGCCTGTGCTAAAAACTGACACTCGGCATCGTTGATGTTTGGTGAAAAGCCATTGACCAAGGTGAAGTGGCCAAAACATGCCTAGATCCCACTTGTCAACGCTCCCCTATGACCTGTGGGTCCTAGTAGTCAGCACATAGAGAATTAAATTAGGGGGAAATAACAACATGCAAGGATTCAGTCACCCGCACGCGAGGCTATTTTTGTTTCTAATTTCATTCTCTATGTACTGAAATCTAGAACCCACATTTTTTTTGAACACAGTACAGACGCAAGCGCTCATACATACGCGCATACACTCACCCCTATGAACGCACACATGCACACGGCACACCCTACCCCTATGAGCACCTTCGAGAGACTGAGCCGGCATATCATCTTGAAATTTACGAATTCATCGTAGGCGCCTCGTCGTCGACGGGAACGTCTTCTCCCACTGAAAGCACATCGCCGGAAATCCTGAAATAAATCCAGGAATAATGCGAGCACCAGGACTTGAACCCTGGTGGGCTGGGGATACCACTGCCCCTCTAACCATCCAACCACAGGTTGGTTCGCAAATCTAGAACACACATGTTCCAGTGAGTTGTAGAGGTGGGCCTGGGCCAGATACTCGTTTGTGACCAGTGGGCTGAGTTCACCGAAATATTTTCTTTTCTCCACTTGTAACCAGGTTTTCTTTTCAAATTTAATCCTTGTTACATATTAAACCAACAACAATTATGGATTAGAGGGAGTACTATTATTTTGCATATTAGTACTGGTAGACATAGATTTGTAAACTAAAAAAACTCTATCAACCGCTTGTGCGGGCAAAAGAACAGCAGTGCTTCACAGAAACACCTTCGTTTTTAGTTGTTCAACGTCAATGATCAACTTCTTCAAGATAATAGATTATTCTTTTATAGAGGAATCAAGTCGAATACAACACAGTAGAAATTCTTAAAAAGTTTAAACTCTGAAAATGAAAGGGTGCAATGTAAAAGATGTCACAACATTATTTGTCTATTCTGATCTGTCATTTGATCCATATGAACATAGATCCCCAAGATGGCAAAACACCGATTAGCGCGGGGAGACAGATACAAAGCAGAGCTGCAGCGCTAATCAGTAGTCGTCGCCTCTAGATATGACTTCTTTACAGGTTGGCCGGAGCAAAATAGTGTGCTCAAACTGGGACACATAACTTCCCCTCACATCGCACACTGGAGGGTACAACTGCAAGTAGGTGAGGAAACCATGAGCAATCATGTCCATGGTAGGGATCAGACATTGGAGTGAAAATAGTGGTATTCTACATACCTGCACAATGCCAACATCACATAGATTTTTCAGTGCCATTAGATACTTGGTCTCACCAATGCGGTCCAAGTACCGGCGGCAAAAAGTAAGCGTTCCAAAGTCTTGTTGATTGTCGCGAGTAGCTGCTTGGCTTTTGCTACCCTCAATGGCACATGCCCCACATCAAAAGTTCTTCATGTAATGACTGCATTCCATGTCCTCCCTCACAAATCCCTTTCCTGCAAATAGAATTACGCTTGTGAAATGTAAGACTGTTCAAAAACTTGAACATGCACCAAAGTAGGGAAAACGGATATCGGTTGTTCAACCAAGAAGGCCATGATACTTAGATACTATAGAAAATGATTTAAAAAACTATTAGTAATCCGATGAAAATGACTTTCCTAGTGTATTTGGACATATGAGTTCAAGCTATATAGCGACGTACCTGTGAACCCAAAAGTTTCAATGGCGTAAAATTCACCCTCCTCCATTTTTGTTTGCTCTCCGCCTTTTACAATTGGAACTGATTTTCCATAATGGATTTGGTATGGTCCAATGCCGTGTCCATTGAGGTTTCGTACACTTTTTACTGTCACAAAACAAAGAAGCCATTTGAATTTTCATTGTTGTCACTATATAATTCTAATAGCGCTAAATGAAAAAAAAAACTGCACACACCTTGGAAAACTTTCCCATTAATTTCAACCTCATATGACTCCATGACTTCTTGGATTACAGCACCGACGTCACAAAGCCGTGCATCTATTCCAGCTTCCTGGAATGAATGATAAATAAACATTATTAAATAACAGACAATAGACATGATTTAAGGGAATATGATTTCAAATATCAGATCATTAACATGGGAAAAACAAAATCAGATTCAACCAAAACAAATCACTATACATAAACAGTTGGAGAGAAAACAACGTGCCGAAACATACACTACAATCAAGTAATCAAAAGCAAAAGCTTTAACAAAAACTATAACTTCCACCAAGTAGAGCTGCTATTATAAATACTATGGGCAAAGGTGCCTATGGGAAGCATTCATTCGGAAATATCTAAGTCCATTGACTTAAAATATACCCCATCCTTCTAAGAGTAAACACAATGCATAGAAATTACCTTGATTCCAGTATTTGTGGCATCTCTCGCTGCTTGAAGCAACGGATTAAACATGGGATTAAATGCGACGGTAAATGCAGAATCAACTATGTGCCCTGGGAATAATTACACTATCATGTTAGTTTCTGAAATTATAAATATCATGAGTTCATACTTGCAAGGACAAAAAACTACAAAATACACACCGAAAATCATTGATGAAAGGACCGAACAAAGTAATAAAAATATACCATCTATATGTGTCCCAAAATCCAGCTTCATCACATCATCATATTGTAGTACAGTTTTGTCACCAGAATTTGGAGTCCAGTGAGCTGCAACCCTAAGCACAATTCTTTTTCGTCAATGTAAGAAGGGGAAGGAGTACCAGGAAGCATTCTGGAGGAATACCATACCAATTCAAGGAGCATCCTGTTGGAAAGGCAATACCCGCTTGCAGTCCATTCTCCTTGATAAGTTTCCGAACCATGTTTTCCAAAGTTTCACATAATTCAATCATTAGCATTCCAGGCTTCACAATGCTCCTCATGTATTTCCGCACCTTGTAAACAAATATTATACAACGTAGAGTTGTAACCAACAATAGAAACAAAGAAAACGAAGTTGCAAAAAACCAACGAGGCTAGAACATTCTAAACCTGTCGATGAACTTCTGCGGCTCGGCGAATAGAATCGTACATCGGGTTTTGTATGAATTACTGAAGAGCAATGACATGATTAATTTACGAAGAGAAGATAACTATCTTTTTTCTTCACACTAGTTGTTCTATATGAATTACTGAAGAGCAATGACATGATTAATTTACGAAGAGAAGATAACTATCATTTTGCAGAGTGCCATATTAGCAATAAATGAAAAAGTAGTATTTATGCATCATTTTCAGAAGTTAAGATCACGCATGTAATTTTAACCTTGGCCTGTTTTATCAAGATAGAAAACACTGTATTCCTATATATGATTCAATAATTCACTGCAACAATAATTCCACTATTTGAGATAGACTAATACTTACTCATCCTTGTATTGTTGTTTTTCACCCTCAGGAAAATCTCCGGAAGGGAAAAGCTCATCAACAGGGATTGACGGAGGATCTATCTGCTGAAGAGGTTCCTTCTTCTTTCTACCGAAAACACATGGTATGTTCTTAAAATAGAGCAAACGAAACAAGAACATTAATGGTTCAATTAAATGACAGAACTCACTTGGCCTTGTTTTTCTTCGTTTTCTTCTTCGCAACCGCAGAAGCAATCCATTTCAGATGTGATAGTTAGAATAATTACATGATTCATATCCCAGTTTCCAAATGCTGGCCAGAATAGCCGAAGATCCACTAGTCTAGTTCTAACTGAGAAACTTTGAAATGAGAACTCGATAAGTAGAGCGGTTACCTACTGCTCCTTCTTCAGATGGACCATCCACTTGAGCATCAGCATCATATTCCGGTGGTGAGGACTGAGCTCCGGGAGACCCACAATTGCTAAGTGCAACCTTGAGTTCTTTTGACGAGGTTGCATCCGACTCTACAATAGACGCCTTTTTCAGAATGTCCTGCAGCAAAAATGGGAAGCTTAGGGCATCTCTAACCCTCAAAATTTTGCCCCTCAAACCTTAAATCCTCAATTTGAGGAGTTAAGAAAAAGTGGTTCCTAGCCGAACTCCTAAACTTAACTCCCTAAGAAAAATTTGCATACAATTTCATTTCAAACACAAATTGACCCTACTCAATTACATAATTAAACAGAGGTGGCACATCATACATAGCACAATTAGATGATTAGACAACATAAAACTACTTAAAACTACATAAGATACTTGATTAAAACTATTTGGATTCCTCCATGAGCTCGCCCCAATTCACTTCTGAGGAACTGAAGTCAGAGGAGCCGGAGGAAATATCGATTACCCCCACGACGGCGGAGGGTCTGGCCTCATCGGCATTGTTGCAATGCTTCTTATAGGCCTTGCAACACGCTTGTTCCTCGGGGGCGAGCTCCGGATGCTTTGGTCTGAGCTTGGACATATGGGCCTCGTCGATGCGCTCAGCCTCGATTTGCTCAAAGGCCTCACGATTCTCTTTCTCCTCGCGATGGAATACCAACGCGGGTTGCCGAAGCCTGGGACGTCGCGGCTGCGGAGGGGGAAGTTAACCTTCGACCGGCAGCCGAACAAGTGGACCACCGCCACGTCGTACGCACGAGCTGCCTACTCCACGGACTGGAAAGTGCCAAGCCAATGCCCCTCCCGCATGTATGAATTCCGGATTCTGCCACCCAAATCTCCCATGGTCTATGACACACGCTGGGGTACTTCTTATTTGTTGAGTATCGTGATTATTAGGAAACATAGGATAGACTAGGATTTGTTCTAGCTTGTCTTGTACTCCAAGATAGTCATGTACTCCTATATACATGACCACGAGGCTCAAGCAATACAACAACAATTCCACCAATTCCCTTTCTATCTTTCTACATTCTTTAGTGGCGATGGCGATGGCAACTGAGATGAGCGGGGTGGATACTCGGGGTGGCAGTACAGATTTGGTGGTGGCCCTCCTTGTTGATTCGGCGGTGACATCGACGACTGGTGGCTAGATCGCCAATTTCGGTGGGCGAAAACCGATGCTGGTGGCTCTCCGTCAATTTCGGCGACGGCGGTGACTGACGAGCGAACCGAAGTGGGACGGAAAAGCGACGGGGCCTATGGGATGTCGGCGGGGTGCTTGGTGGCCGGCAAAGGCAAGGATGGCAGTGTTGGCGTGAATGCGGGAGAGTGGAGGAGAGCGGTGGTTGTAGGGGGAGGGGAATTTTTTTGCTAAAAAGTGTCCGCTCATATTTTAACGTTGGCCGACGCACCGTCTTTTTTGAGGAGTTAAACCGATTGAGGGTTCAGCTAGTTCTGATTTATCTCCTCAAAAAGGGAAATTTTGAGGAGTTACACCCTTTTGAGGGTTCAGCTAGAGTTGCCTATTTACAGTAAATATACATATAACCGTGCAATAATCATTCAAGAGAAGATGGTGTGTATAAGATCTCCAAAGCGGACCCTCAAACCTCCCTTATACGTCCGGACCACAGTGTCCGGACCACTTCTGCCATCCAACGGGGACCCTTATATGTCCGTTTAGCGGTTCGGACATACGGATTCCGGTATCCTAACAACAAACATAGCGGAGCTTTGTCGGAGGCCGGACATCCACTTGACCAACCAAAAGTAACCACGTGGTCCTCCTCTCTTTTCTCTCTCTTCACATGCATGGTCCTCATCTTCTCTCTCTCCTCCCAGCCGGACACCACATCACAAAATAACACCACATGCATGGTCCCCCTCTCCTCTTCTCCTCCCAACTGGATTAATTTAGTAGTAGCATTGGATGACCGACTCCCGCATCATGACCGTGGACCACGTCCGGACAGGAAAAGGACATTTGCGGTGTCCGTTTGCGGGTCAGCATTGGAGATGCCCTAATTACCTAGTTGCCACGGGGGTGCATTTTTTTTTTGAGGGCCACAGGGGTGCTTGTTTTTTTTAGGGCCACGGCGGTGCTTGGTGGCCCGCAAAGGCAAGGAGGGAGGCTCTAAGAAGAATTCAGGGGACAAGCTACAAAAGCAGATCGAGATAAAGTACGAACACAATTTGACTAAGTTTACCAATAAGGCAATGAAAAAACAATTATCGCAAGAAACAACGGGTAGTTGTTGACTTTTTTTTTTGTTGGGGAGGTAGTTGTTGACTTGTCGTGATTACCAATTCCGCAAAGCTGAATAGTATGGGCCAATAGTTTGTATGGTTCTTGTTCATCCCCAACTGTCGGTGTACTAAAGTATGGGTCTTTTTAGTACCCCTTACTTGTGCACGGGCAGTTGTAGCCGTACCGCGGCAAGCCTTGTCGGGGAATAGCTAGGAGTAATCACAAGACTAAGATGCCAATGAGACGTTCAAGTCAACGATCAGACCAGAGGACAGAAAGCCAAAGGGTTGCGGAGGCCCGGCAAGACCCTTGCCGGGTGCACCCGGCAAGGCCTCGCACCCGGCAAGACCCGGTCCCGGCAAGGATTCAGCCCCGGCAAGGATTCGGCCCCGGCAAGGATTCGGTCCCGGCAAGGCTCTGCACAGTGCAGCGCTATCGCTCCAGTGCAGCGACCAGCCTTGTCGTTTAGGGCTTGTCCTCATAGTGACGTGATGCGATGCTGGCCACGAGATACTTAAGCGGTGCTGATGCGATAGCTGCTTTTGCCCATCCCCTGTAAAGCTTTTCCAAGCCCAAGACGCTAAGGGACACCTCGACGGACACCTCACGGTGCATTTAATGAGCTTGTCCTAAGCCGTTAGGGTTAGGTATGATAACACTGTAGATACTTTCCACCTCATGCCTTATCTCGTACGCCACTGTGGTAGCCCCTTTGACTCATATAAAAGGAGGCCCGAGGCGTCAGGCGGAAAAAGGATGGCACTTCTGGAAGATAGCACTCCCGAGGACCCGTTCTGCATGCGTAGCTACCGAGTACTGTATCTCCCAGAACTTGGCCAAGAACATCCACAATAATACAATCAAAGCAGGAGTAGGGTTTTACGCATCCGTGCGGCCCGAACCTGGGTCCCCGTGTGCTGCTCGTTAGTTCTGCTCTTTGTGCAATCCTCTCCCCTTTGCCGAACCGTAAGGGATCACCTTGATCCCATAGGTGTTCGTTTCCCACGACACCAACATTTTGATCTCTGGGAGCAAATAAGTCTGAAATATGCCAAAGCAACCATGCATGCAAGATATGGCGAGGAAAAACATTCACGGCTAGTTAATTCAAGGCAAAAATTAGGAACTTTTGCAGCACAGTGCTTACTTTGGCTTCCTGAGTTTGCCCACCACGCAATGCCCCCATCTCCTTGGCTGCTGCGTCTGTGCTACCCCCAGCCATATTGTATATTCCCAAATCTTAATAATTGAAAACCTGAATGAGCAGAATGAACATCCAAGGGTAAATTACATATAAGAATAAACTTAGCACCCTTTAGAAGGAAAGCAGAAGTTCGCAACATCTCTGAAACTAGAAGGCCACGTCTGGGAGGAAGGAAAATAAATATATACCCTTGTGAAAACATTACAGGGGTAATTTACCAGGCCCCCAAAAAAAACCTTAATTACAAGGGTATTTCTTTGCAGTTATGAACCACTGTTTGGATAGCAGGCAATGCAACAAGGGTCTCATACTTGAAACCGAGTGCACCAGAGACTAGCTAGCATACTTGCAGAAACAGCAGCGATCCATGAGTACATACAAAGTACAAACAGTTAACTGATGGACTTTATGAATTAAATCCAACTGGGGTCATATCGGCAATAAACTCAGTCATCCACAAGAAACAAATCACATAAATAAAGGAAAGCATATATACCAACTGGGTCATATCGGCAACAAATTTCGGTTAAGTGATAGACTTTATTATGAATTAAACAGAACTGGGTCATATCGGCAACAAACTAAGTCATCCACAAAAGACAAATTTCAGATAAATAAAAGCTCACCGACTCATACATGGCTCAAACATCAGAATAAGTATGAATCTGGAAATGAGTTTGGCTGACTCGTACAATCCGATCTGAATAACTAATCATCTATGCAGCAGGAAAGGAGAGTACCTTTATCTTTATGGGTGTGTGGGGAGGAGGTGCAGAAGCGAATCAACCGACAGCGTCAGCGCTGAGGAAGCCGGAAGAAGCAGAGATGGCGGCGGCAGGTCGCCGGCGTCACCGTCCGCGCGTGCGGGGCCGGCGGCAGCGCGGCAAACAGGAAGGTCACGACGGCGGGAAGTCGTAGGCGAGGTCTTCTCCCTCCGCCTTATATCTGCCGGCGCGTGCTGCGAGGAAGAAAATATGGGTTAGACTTGGAGCACGAGCAAGAAGCTTCCGCGCGTGCAGGAAGGAAGCTCGTGACGGCGGGAAGTCGTGGACGGGGTCTTGGAGGTCCCTCCGCCCTGCTGGGAAGTTTCGCTGTTTCGCGTGACGACATGGTTAAACTTTTCATATTCTAACCGGATCTTCTGAGTCCATAGTGACTATTTTTCATGTAACCACGGAGGTACTCTCTCTTGATTATCCCTGATCAATAAATCACGAAACTCCTTAAAAAAAAAGGAGCAAGAAGGTTTTGTACGACTACGACACAAACACAGCAAACGGGAACTCGAAATGGCACCGCAACGAGCTATATATCTGGCTTACAGCGAGTATATCTCTCATCTCGCCTGAAATGTCCAAGTCCGCATATATGGCTCGGTGTCGATCGCTGTTAGCTTGGTCGCTCGCTCGTTCTATGGATTGTTTTTTTCTCTTTCCGGTACAACGGTTGCAACGGTCAGGTTTTATTTTATTTCTTTTCCTTTTTTTTTCTTTTTTTCTTTTTCCTTAGGTTCCTTTTGTTTTTTGATCAGTTTTCTTTGGGTTTTCTTCCTTGTAATAATTTCTTTTCCTTTTGTTTTCATTGATTTTCTTCTATTTTTCTTTCATTCTTCATTATACTTTGGTTTTATTTGCCTTTTTTTGTTTCTTTGTTTTTTGTCGATTTTCATTGGTTTTATTTTTTTCAACGCACGTTAACTTTTTTTAGTACACATTCAATATTTTTCGTATACATCAGAAATATTTTTTGAAAACTTATATTTTTTTATGTCTACATTTTTCATACATATTATACATTTGTGGTATATATCAAATACATTATTGTAATACATGTTTAACATTTTTTAATACATGGTCGACATATTTTCCATACATATTTTTAACATTTTTTTAAATGCTGGATTGATATTTTTCAAATACCAGATTAACATTTTTTAATACATGCTCAACATTTTTTTATACACATTTAACATTTTTAAATTCTTGATTAGTAATTTTTAAATACAAGATTAACATATTTTGAATACGTGGTCAACATTTTTTCGATACACATTTAACATTTTCAAATGCTTGATTAACATTTTTCAAATACAAGATAAACATTTTTTTAATACGTGGTCAATACTTTTGCTATACATATTTAACATTTTCAAATGCTTGATTAACATTTTTCAAATACAAGTTAAACATTTTTTGAATACATGCTCAATATTTTTTCTATACGCATTTAACGTTTCAAAATGCTTGATTAACATTTCTCAAATACAAGATTAACATTTTGTGAATACGTGGCCAACATTTTTTTATACACATTTAACATTTTGATAATACTTGATTAAAAAAATTCAAATACAATAGTAACATTGGTTTTTCAAGTGCTTGATTAAATTTTATTAAATACATTATCATCTTTTTTATACATTATACTTTTTTGTATACATGACATTTTCTCTATACACATTTAATATTTTTCAAATGTTTGGTTAACATTTTTTTCAAATGTTTTCATGTAAAGTGTTTTTTGTAATATGTTTATTTATAATACTTGGAAGTATAAATAAAATTTAAAAAAGCAAAGAACAAAAAAAAACAGATTTTTTTTAAAAAAAAAGAGGTTGCGACCTCCTGCGTGCGTGGGCAGGCCCATCTCACACCTCCCTGGAAGCGAGTCTTCCCTCGGTCTCGCTAGAAGCGAGATATAGGCCCCCCCCCCCCCCCCCGCCGCAACGGAACTGAACTGATTTTCAGCCTAGGAGGGCATGTAAGCCTCGTGTAAGGTCGATTCGGCTTTGGCCCAACCCACGAAGGCTAAGACCTCAAGACCGAAGCAGCAGCAGTGTATGGCCAATGGCATGGCGGAGGAGGGGACGCAACAACTTTCTGTTTGATGCTCAAGAGAAGGAAGAAGGTCAACGAGGACTAAGACATCATGAACTGGGAGAGCAAGGCAGCCAAGAGACAGCGCCCCGCCGAGGCAATCGACGCCAAGCTGCTCTTCGCCATCCGCATCTCCGGTTGCGGGTGAGGCAGGTCAATAGCCAGCTACCGAAAGCTTGCAGAGGCAGCTTCTTTGGCTGGTCATGGTGCACCTCGCGATTAATAACGAAGGTTTTGGGTGTGACCCGCAAATCAAGAAGACTTTGCCCAGCCTGCCGTTGAGGCCGACCCATGTCGAATTCCGTGTTGGATGCTCACTGCCTCTAATTATAGTTGAATTGCACATGGTCAAGCGAGTGACCGACAAAGTGGGCCGGCCCATTTTGCGTTTTTCACCTGTGAGCTTCCTGCTTTTGGAACCTTCTCGAATGTTTTAAACCGGGTTTTTTTCCTTATGGGTTTGTTTTTGTCGTCGTTTTTTCCTATACTCTTTTTTCTTCTTCTCTTTTCTAGTTTTTTAATTTACAAATTTCAAACAATGTTAAAAATCCTAAAAAAAATCAGACTTTCAAAAATTGCACTTGTTTTAGCATTTATTCATAATCCCAAAAAATATTCATGTTTCAAAAAATGTTTTAGTTTTTCAAAATTTGGTCACATGTTCAACAGTTGTTCTTGTTTTCAAAAAATGTTTGGGAATTAAAAAAAACTATTTTCATAATCTGATCCCAGATTCAAAAAAAACTGTGTTTTCAAAAAATGTTCACATTTCAAAAAAAATTCAAAAATTAATATAATGTATCCATTTTCAAATTTTGTTCACATGTTCATAAAATGTTTGGGTTTTTCAAAAAAAATCGAGTATTTTCAGAACTGTTCGTGTTTTCAATAAATGTTCATAATTATCATAAAACGTTCAAAATAAAAAACCAACCAAAAACCAATTCGGTAGAATGAATAGGCTACTACAGCATGCCGGCACCGTATAATACAACGGTCACTATGGGTAACTGAAGAAGGTTGTAGAGGAAGCATGTGCCCTCATGAAGGAGCAAGCCCCGGCCACCCAGGCCATCACCGGCTTTCTTCCTGTCACTCGGACGACCCCATGTTAGGCACCTCCACCGGCTCCTCATCCTCCGACAATGAGATCCGCCGCGATTCCTACTCTGCCTTCGACCATTACTACCGCTACGAGGATGACAAGGACAAGGCCAAGAGCAAGCGCATGCGAATGTTCGGATATGTAGCCATGATAGTGCCTCCTTTCTTCCCATCCCTGACGCCCCATTCTCTCTTGTTCTTTGTTTGTGTTGAAGACAGTGGCTACTCTAGTGTAAGGAGATGGAGAGGAGGTCTAGGTCATATCTAGAGGGTGGACGGATGTGCCTAGGCCCACCAAGGGATTCTACATCGGCTCACCCACAGATTCTACGTTGGCCCATATATATATAAGAAGAATAGCTATTAGTCTCTACTTAGACTCCTAGTTAGCGTTCTTAGCGCCAGTTTGCCAAACCACACATACCCACCTAACATCTTTGGGCTTGGCCCATTTAATGTTCTGACCGTTTTCTCAAGGGATATTCGCATGCCAACCTAAATTATGAGTGTTGAGCGTTGTTTTCACTAGTATGTACTATTTTTACGAGTAGGGTTCTGTGTTTTTAGAAAAATGTTCATGAATTTGAGAAATGTTTGCACTTTTTAAAAAAATGCCCATGAAATTTTAGAATATTCATAAATTTTGAAAACATTCATGGATTTAGAAAAATGCTTATTTATTAAAAAATGTTCATGAATTCGTAAAAAATCATGAATTAAAAATGTCTATGAATTTGAAAAATATTCATGAATTAGAAAGATTTTTACAAATTCTAAAATGTTTGTAGATTAAAAAATTATTGTTCATGAATTTAAAAATGTTCACAAAAATTGAAAAATAAAAATATAATAAACAGAAAAAGGGAAGAGGAAAGCCGAAGAATAATAAGAAAAGAAAACCAGGTAAACCGTAAAAAATCGACCGAGAGGTTCTACAAGCTTCGAAAAACCGGTAGAAGATAGCATATATGGCCCGACCCAGGGGCACGCGTTGCGTTCCTAACCGACACAACCGACGTCAAATAGGATTCACCAATCAGCATTGGGTTGGTTTCGAGACATAATGATATCAGGCTTAAAGAAATTGTCCTGCACGTTTTTTGCTGGAGGAATCTGTATCTCATATTCTTATATTTGAACAATTTCGTGGAGGGGAAAAAAACTGTCCTTGTAATATTCAAAAAAAATTTGTGGGGCATATTAAGACAATTTTTATTGTTGTTTTAGATGGTCTTGACAACATTTTCTTATATGCCTAGGTGGTCCTACGACTGCTACCGCAGAGCTATTATCGATTTCTATGAGGGGAGAGCAGAGGTCCTCTAATTTTCATATCAAGAGGGTGGACGGATAGGCTTCGGCTCACCCGAAGGATTCTACGTCGGCCCACCCAGAGATTCTATGTCGGCCATATACTATAGAAGACCAGCTTTTGACCTCTAGTAACCATGGGTTCTCCTATTTGGCGCTCTTAGCGCTAGTTTGGCAAACTACTCGTACCCACCGAGCGTCTTTGGCTTGCCCATATAATGTTTTATCTGTTTTGTCACGGGATATTCACGCGCTGACCAAAAAATATAAGTGTTGAATGTTGTTTTCACTAGCGTCCGCACTAGTTTCATTTTTATGAGCGAGGTTCATTGTTTAATACGTGATTTTTTGAAATTTTGGTGAAATCAAAATATATCCACTGATTTAAAAAAATGTTCATGAATTTGAAGAAAAAGAAGGGTTTGAAAATTGTTCATGCATTTGAGAAATGTTCACAATTTTTAAAAATTTCCATGAATTTTTAAAATGTTCATTAATTTGAAAACTATTCATGAATTTTAAAAAAAGTTATGGATTTTAAAAAATGTTCACGAATTTGAAAAGAAATCATGAATTTGTAAAACATTCAAGAATTTTAAAATATTTGTATATTTGAGAAAAGGTGTTCATGAATTTTAAAATGTTCATAAAATTTGAAAATGAAAAAGATAAAGAAAAAGAAGAAGATGAAAATACAAGAAAAGAAGACCAGGTAACCGTAAAAAACCCGTCCAAAATGTTCTACAAGCTCCCCAAAACTGGTAGAAGATGTCCCTTAGGGGACATCCGATAAAACTGGTAGAAGATAGCCATATGGCCTGGCTCATCTAAAGAAACTAAAGCTGTAGCGGGTAACGCGTTGTGTTCCTAACCGACGCAACAGGCGTCAAATAGGATTTACCCATCAGCACTGTTCCTAACCGACGCAACAATTTTGCTGCTTAAAAAAATATGTCCTGCACATTTTTTTGGCAGAGGGGTTTGTATCTCATTTTCTTAGCTTTGACCAATTTCGTGGAGGAGAAAAATTGTTGTTTTAGATGGGAATATTTAGACATTTTTTATAGTTGTTTTAACTAGTCTTTACAGCATTTTATTATTACGTGCCTAGGTGGTCCAACTACTGCTACCGCAGAGCTATTCCGGTGATAAACAGGCCCGGAGAATATGAGAAAGTAGCAGTGAATAAGAACGAAGGTACCCACGAGATAAGAGAAAAGGCTACACTAAAAACGGCAATTTAACCAGAAGGCAGCATTCCGAAACTTCAAATTGTTTACATTGAGTTTGCTACACTTTCAACACACAGTATCCAGTCAACTACTGTAGTCTGTAGAAAACGACCGAGTGCAGCATGCTATCAAGGCATTGCAAGAAAACTGCACATCGACGAAAAGGAAAAGGCTCAGACCTTCAGATGTTGACAAGCAACAGTTTACACAGGGTGAAGACAGTCATCGCTAATCTCTGCCGTAGAAAATGATGGTGACTAGGCGATCTGTTCACAAATGATGCCACAGAAAACTTGTAGTTATTAATGTAGCATCAAAGTTGACACTGGAAAAGCATGCACTCAAGGAACGGACAGTTATTATACGTGAAAGGAATATTTCATCCCAGTTTTTGGGTTGTAGACTTGTAGTACTAGACTAGTCATGCAGTTACCATTATCTAACTACAGTACTTGATTAAATCACTAAATATACTCTAGCGTAGTACTAGTAACTGGTAACGTGATTGTTGTTACACCGAAAGAAAGAAAATCAAGATCCTCTAGTCTAGAGCAATCGGTCCAGGTCAAGTGGTAGTCTATCTGAAAGGATAGGCGGATATTGTATTATTCTGCCCAAATGTGACAAAGTACTAATATAAAAGGAAACCGATGCAGAGCATTCCTTGATCCAGCTGTTGCCGTTGATGCCCACCATTTGTGATTAGCCATCGCCGCAACAGAAAATTCGATTGTCCAGTTTCAGATTAGTCAGTGGTTTCAGAGTTAGACTGACGTACGTGTTCCGGTTCCGTCCTAAGGATTTTGGCGGCCTCGGAATCCATCATCTTCATCGGCAGAGCAGAGCTCCTGGGCTTGGTTGGATGTGGCACTTTGGGTCATACCAACAGGAACATGTCTTCCTCCCACACCTCCTCCCGGTGTCCTGTCCTGTCCTGCTGATGCTAGCTGCTGCCATCTTCTCGCAGCCTGCCTATGACGACGTACAGCTTGTCAAGCTGAGGAAACAGCACCTCAACGCTGAAATCAGAGTGGATAGGCAAACACATGATCATCTCAAATTCCTGTTGTTGATCAGTATTTTTTTATTTTTTAGAGAAAAGGCTCGGCCGAGCCCAAGATAGGGCTCGAGCCTTGCCCGACTTTGAATTAATAAAGCCATCAACCGGCAAGGATTACAACTGGACCAACTTACAAAACAACAAGAAACGGCAAAGATACAAAGTGCTGGAACAGCTAGAGATCTAACAGAGATACAGGCAACCGCTAGAAGAGGAGAAATCCGGCCTGAAATACTAAGGTCACATGTCCAGAGATGCAGCCACACCAATGAAGGGGAGAAAATCAGCAAAAGACACCATCTTCGGTAGCTAGCAGATCCTCACTTGCTTCTGAAGGCCAAGACAAGGGCACACAAGTCATCCAGTTCTGCCTCCGAAGAGGACCACTATCCTCTCGCCCTGGCTCGAAGGGCGCCGATCCGTCGCAAGGCAGAATGCTCCTAGAGCCCGCATGAACACTGTTGCCAAAGCTGCCCAGGAAGAAGGAACCAGAACGCCAAACCACACCCGCAGGCCTTCTACGACCCCGCCGCCGACAACGATCCAAGCACATCACAACACGCTAGCTGAAGAACGCCCCCGCAAGACGAAGACCGGCAGGAGAAATGGAAGGATGTGGAACAAGCAGCCATCAGCATATGCCATCAGCCAAGGTAAAGCGCCAGCCTTGCAACCGCGCACCCCGAAAGACGCCTCCAAGAAGGTGAGCGACGCAAAAGCGCTGTCGTCGTCCACAAGGGGAACAAGGGCTTTCGCCCCAAAGCAAGAAGCGAGGGGGGGTGGTGGGAGGGAACCTCAGCAATGCCTCCGAGGAGGGACCCGACACCGATTGACGCCGACATGGCCGTGGCCTCCACCGCAGACCAAAGGATTTCCCCGGTCCCGCTCTCCACCACCAACCACCCAGCCCAAGAGCACAAACCAGCGAGACGAAGCCGCCGGCGGCCGAGATGGACTGGTGAGGGCAAACCATATGTGAAGGCAGCGGTCTTGGTCGATGCAGGCCAAACGGGTGACGGGGCACCACAACCTGCCGCAGAACACGTCCGCCGCGACCTCGCTGCCCACACAGCCGAATTCACGAAACAGCACCCACGGCCATCACTCGCCGCAGAGATAGCAGAGGACCACGCCCTCATGAGGGCCACGCCCGCCAGATCGGGACGGAACCGGCGAGCCCCAGCCAACAGCCACCAAACCAGATCTAGCAATTTGGGGTGGCTGTGGGCGCTTGAGGGCACAGAGCCACCACCCAAGCCCGAGCCGGCCGGAGCTGGGCACCGGAGCCGCCGTGGACGACCCCATCGCCAGATCCGCGCGGAGGAGCGCCCCTGCCCAGGGCAGACGCAAGCATCCGGCGGCCGCCGGCCAAACTCCACCACATCCGGCAAGCGCGCACAAGGAGACCAGCCGCCGATGATGAACAAAACGACGGACGCCATTTGCCATCGTACCACCGTGCACACACACAAAGGGAGTAGCAGCTTACATCATCAACTCAATCCAAGGAAATACCACTACATACATAAAAGGGAGGGACCTAATAATACGTACGTACACGAAAAGGGAGTTGAATACAGCTAGCTACTTTTCGTCCCAACTCTTCAGAACGGGCCCGTTTACATTCTCTGCGAGCTGGCCTTGCAAGTCCTCCACAAGCTCGGTGTACCAATCCGACTCATGCAGCATAAATTCCTTGAGGCTTGGCAGATATGCTAACCCACAGAACAACCCAACACTGGGTCTGCTCCAACCAAAGTACTGCAGCAACTCAAGCTTAGGGGCTGCTCCTTCTTCAAATCCCATCGACTTGAGGTTTACTATCCATTCCAGCTGCAGCACCTTCAGGCTCGGGAATGCCTCCCGACGGAAATTGAAATGGACCTCTTCACCAACGAACGAATTATACAACAGACGTAGGGTGGCCAGGTTTGGTAGGTTCCCAAGAACTTGTATGGCCACATCATGCTCCGATATCCTCGACCCCTCTAGCTTCAGCTTCACAAGATTTTTGAGCACCTGGATCCACTCTGGCAGCTTACCCAGGTTGCCTATCAACTTGAGGCTTTGCAGGTTTTCTGGAGGTGACGACAGGCCATCCAAGCAGCCTGATAAACCTGTCTCTCCGTCTGAGCACAATGACAATGACTCCAGGCTGCTGAGACGAGCTATTGCTGAACACAACTCTTGACTGTTTCTCTTGTTGATGCCTGTCAATCCTAACTTGTGCAATCGGGTGAGCTTTTTTATATCTTCCAGAGCAGCCTTCCCACCTGAGATGTACACAACACGTAGTGTGTGCAGGGCCTTCAGTTTCCAAATCCCTCTTGGCACTTCAACACCACCTGGAGTTTTTCGTATGCCACTAGCAAGAATGCATTGCATCTTCACAAGTTTGATGATGGTCCTTGGTAGCTTTGTTATCATCGTGCCTGAAATATCTAGTGTCTGGAGTTGTCTCAGGTTCCCCAACGAATTTGGCAAGTGATCTATATCAACATGTCCCCTTAGCGAAAGATATCTAAGATGTACAAGCTTCCCAATGTGCTGAAGGTGATGATCAACTAGATCCCACTCGCCTTCCAAATCCAGCACTCGTAGCAACCTCATCTTATCAGAAATGTAAAACGGCCTCCAGTTTCCAAACACTGTCAACGATCGTACACGCGACAAGTCTACTATATTCTCAAACTCACACTGATCTCCCTCCCAATTGCTGCTTACAGCAAGATGACGCACTGTGCCTTGGTTATTTAAGCTGCACCCTTCCTCCAATGTGAAAACAAGATTTTCTTCCATAGACTTTGAGATGGCAATTTCACGAATCAGATCATGGACATGGCACGAGTCAATGCCTTTCCTACTATGAATTGACAGTTGAGATGGCAGGATCATGCTCCTACTTATGAGTTCCATGAAGTAACATTCCAATACTTCCTCCACGGACTTGCCACGTACCTCACTTGAGTAACTCTCTGCGATCCAACGACGCACTAAGCGTCTCCGTGCAATCTGCTGGTCTTCAGGAAAGATGGCCATATACAAGAAACAAGCCTTGAGGTAATAGGGCAAACCATCGTAGCTTTTCATAAGGACTGCTTTTATGGTCTCCAGTTCTGGATTCATCTCCAACTCAGCACTGATATGCTCATTCAATTTTCTCCATTCAAAAGCAGTTTTTGGTTGGCTTGCCAAGAAGCCACCTATGGTGACTAGTGCAAGGGGAAGTCCTCTGCACTTCTTCAATATCAGTTTTGCTTGCTCAACCAACTCTGGATATTGCTCATCCAAATTTACGGTCTCCTTAAATACCTGAAATCCATATCAATAAGTCATTTAGTACTAGAAGAAAGAAATCTTATGAGCACCATTGTGATTGTCTAAGACGTTCTTTACCTGACAGAATATACGGGAGTATGTAGTATAAAGATGTAGAAGTGAGACACTGCTACTTTTTGTTAGCTAAATAGGTTTCTCCGTCATCCATCCTTTTCACTCATATCATCATTTTTCTTCGTAAAAAACATTTTCCTCCCACCTAGCAACTTACCCTACTGCAATGAACCCATCGTCTCACTCATTCCTACCTGCAGTGCACGCCAAGAAAACCAAGTGAAACAATGCCCTCTCCCCTCATGCTCTACTTCTACGGTTGCACCTCGCCTCCTCTGAACTGGTTAGTGCTGATAGTATACTTGCGACTGATTTTATTGGAGACATCAGTTACCCTACTCACACTGTTAAGAGTTGTTTTCGATTTGGTGCTACATAAACAGGCATTAACTTGATATAATCGGGCCTCTTAGTTAATGATGTAAGCATAACCATAACGTTTGAATGTGGTTACTACACGAACAGCTCTTTTATGGTGCTCCTGTTAGAAGGTAATATGACTACTCAATCTTAACACCTTAGCGACGAATTTTGTAGAGGCTTTTTTTATCCACAGGAGGGTTGTCTTCTCCCGGTTACTTGCACGTGAGAAAGGAAAGGAAACAAGTGATAAAGGTATAACAAGTGCTAGCTAAACTCATATACTGTTGCATGTGCACAGAAGAATTGTGGAGGTATTCAAGGAGTGCGCCATGACAACAGTACCCAATACAAGTGTGAACTATTGGGTTTCTTAGAAAAACGATTTGCCCCCGTGTGCTCAAAAAGGCCTAGCAAGCTGATTCTACAATTATGTTATATGTGCTCAAAAAGATATTTCTTGTGAAGGTAGCACTCCCAGACAAAAAATATGACAACATATATTCCATAACATTATTCGAAATAAGAGGAAGACATATAAATACAATAACTAATTGAGCATGACACTACTTTATTTGTACCTTTTTTGTGAAGAGGGTACATGCATCAACAGGACCCAGATGGTTGAGCTTGTATATATTTCTTTCATCCTTGGAGCAGTGCTTCGCTATATTCTCTTCCCTTGTGGTGACTATTATGCAGCTTGCTGCCGTTTCTGGCAAATATTGTTTTATAGCATCCCACTCTCCTATGGACCACAGATCATCAAGAACAAGCAAATATCTCCTTCCTTCTAAACATCTCCTTAAATCTGTCTCATTTTTACCTCCGAATTGCATAGCTAAACTCCCAATGAGTGTTGCTGGATTGAAAGGACGCATGACTGTGACACAAGCATGCTTATCAAACATGCTACTAATCTCTTGGGTTTGATAAATATCTGTCACTAGTGTTGTTTTTCCAATACCACCCATTCCCCACAAGGAGAACACATGAAAATGTTGGAGATCTTTATTTGAGATTAGTTTGATGATTTCCTCTTTTTGATTCCCTCTCCCAATGAGACGAGATTCCTCTAGAGTAGCCTTGTCTCCGTCCGAGTGAGAATGTTCTTGTGTGTAGAGCTGTCAACGCCAGTAGGGACTATGTATGAGATGGACCGTTTTTCCGCTGAATTCCCTTCCTCCTGAGAAACCTAAACACAAGCACACGATTAATGCTTAGGTGTTATCCGGCTTAATGAAATTGTCCTGCACGTTTTTTGCTGGAGGAATCTGTATCTCATATTCTTAGATTTGAACAATTTCGTGGAGGAGAAAAAAACTGTCCTTGTAATATTCAAACTTTTTTTGTGGGGCATATTAAGACAATTTTTATTGTTGTTTTAGATGGTCTTGACAACATTTTCTTATATGCCTAGGTGGTCCTACGACTGCTACCGCAGTGCTATTATCGATTTCTATGAGGGGAGAGCAGAGGTCCTCTAATTTTCATATCAAGAGGGTGGACGGATAGGCTTCGGCTCACCTGAAGGATTCTACGTCGGCCCACCCAAAGATTCTATGTCGGCCATATACTATAGAAGACCAGGTTTTGACCTCTAGTCACCATGGGTTCTCCTATTTGGCGCTCTTAGCGCTAGTTTGTCACGGGATATTCACGCGTTGACCAAAAAATATAAGTGTTGAATGTTGTTTTCACTAGCGTCCACACTAGTTTCATTTTTATGAGCGAGGTTCATTGTTTAATACGTGATTTTTTGAAATTTTGGTGAAATCAAAATATATCCACTGATTTAAAAAATGTTCATGAATTTGAAGAAAAAGAAGGGTTTGAAAATTGTTCATGCATTTGAGAAATGTTCACAATTTTTAAAAATTTCCATGAATTTTTAAAATGTTCATTAATTTGAAAACTATTCATGAATTTTAAAAAAAGTTATGGATTTTAAAAAAGTTCATGAATTTGAAAAGAAATCATGAATTTGTAAAACATTCAAGAATTTTAAAATATTTGTATATTTGAAAAAAGGTGTTCATGAATTTGAAAATGTTCATAAAATTTGAAAATGAAGAAGATAAAGAAAAAAAAGAAGATGAAAATACAAGAAAAGAAGACCAGGCAACCGTAAAAAACCCGTCCAAAATGTTCTGCAAGCTCCCCAAAACTGGTAGAAGATGTCCCTTCGGGGACATCCGATAAAACTGGTAGAAGATAGCCATATGGCCTGGCTCATCTAAAGAAACTAAAGCTGTAGCGGGTAACGTGTTGTGTTCCTAACCGACGCAACAGGCGTCAAATAGGATTTACCCATCAGCACTGTTCCTAACCGACGCAACAATTTTGCTGCTTAAAAAAATATGTCCTGCACATTTTTTTGGCAGAGGGGTTTGTATCTCATTTTCTTAGCTTTGACCAATTTCATGGAGGAGAAAAATTGTTGTTTTAGATGGGAATATTTAGACATTTTTTATAGTTGTTTTAGCTGGTCTTTACAACATTTTATTATTACGTGCCTAGGTGGTCCGACTACTGCTACCGCAGGAGCTATTCTGGTGATAAACAGGCCCGGAGAATATGAGAAAGTAGCAGTGAATAAGAACGAAGGTACCCACGAGATAAGAGAAAAGGCTACACTAAAAACGGCAATTTAACCAGAAGACAGCATTCCGAAACTTCAAATTGTTTACATTGAGTTTGCTACACTTTCAACACACAGTATCCAGTCAACTACTGTAGTCTGTAGAAAACGACCGAGTGCAGCATGCTATCAAGGCGTTGCAAGAAAACTGCACATGGACGAAAAGAAAAAGGCTCAGACCTTCAGATGTTGACAAGCAACAGTTTACACAGGGTGAAGACAGTCATCGCTAATCTCTGCCGTAGAAAATGATGGTGACAAAGTATCTGAAAGGATAGGCGGATATTGTATTATTCTGCCCAAATGTGACAAAGTACTAATATAAAAGGAAACCGATGCAGAGCATTCCTTGATCCAGCTGTTGCCGTTGATGCCCACCATTTGTGATTAGCCATCGCCGCAACTGAAAATTCGATTGTCCAGTTTCAGATTAGTCAGTGGTTTCAGAGTTAGACTGACGTACGTGTTCCGGTTCCGTCCTAAGGATTTTGGCGGCCTCGGAATCCATCATCTTCATCGGCAGAGCAGAGCTCCTGGGCTTGGTTGGATGTGGCACTTTGGGTCATACCAACAGGAACATGTCTTCCTCCCACACCTCCCGGTGTCCTGTCCTGTCCTGCTGATGCTAGCTGCTGCCATCTTCTCGCAGCCTGCCTATGACGACGTACAGCTTGTCAAGCTGAGGAAACAGCACCTCAATGCTGGCCGTGCCAACCTGAAATCAGAGTGGATAGGCAAACACATGATCATCTCAAATTCCTGTTGTTGATCAGTATTTCTTTTTTTTTTTTAGAGAAAAGGCTCGGCCGAGCCCGAGATAGGGCTCGAGCCTTGCCCGGCTTTGAATTAATAAAGCCATCAACCGGCAAGGATTACGACTGGACCAAATTACAAAACAACAAGAAACGGCAAAGATACAAAGTGCTGGAACAGCTAGAGATCTAACAGAGATACAGGCAACCGCTAGAAGAGGAGAAATCCAGCCTGAAATACTAAGGTCACATGTCCAGAGATGCAGCCACACCAATGAAGGGGAGAAAATCAGCAAAAGACACCATCTTCGGTAGCTAGCAGATCCTCGCTTGCTTCTGAAGGCCAAGACAAGGGCACACAAGTCATCCAGTTCTGCCTCCGAAGAGGACCACTATCCTCTCGCCCTGGCTCGAAGGGCGCCGATCCGTCGCAAGGCAGAATGCTCCTAGAGCCCGCATGAACACTGTTGCCAAAGCTGCCCAGGAAGAAGGAACCAGAACGCCAAACCACACCCGCAGGCCTTCTACGACCCCGCCGCCGACAACGATCCAAGCACATCACAACACGCTAGCTGAAGAACGCCCCCGCAAGACGAAGACCGGCAGGAGAAATGGAAGGATGTGGAACAAGCAGCCATCAGCATATGCCATCAGCCAAGGTAAAGCGCCAGCCTTGCAACCGCGCACCCCGAAAGACGCCTCCAAGAAGGTGAGCGACGCAAAAGCGCCGTCGTCGTCCACAAGGGGAACAAGGGCTTTCGCCCCAAAGCAAGAAGCGAGGGGGGGTGGTGGGAGGGAACCTCAGCAATGCCTTCGAGGAGGGACCCGACACCGATTGACGCCGACATGGTCGTGGCCTCCACCGCAGACCAAAGGATTTCCCCGGTCCCGCTCTCCACCACCAACCACCCAGCCCAAGAGCACAAACCAGCGAGACGAAGCCGCCGGCGGCCGAGATGGACTGGTGAGGGCAAACCATATGTGAAGGCAGCGGTCTTGGTCGATGCAGGCCAAACGGGTGACGGGGCACCACAACCTGCCGCAGAACACGTCCGCCGCGACCTCGCTGCCCACACAGCCGAAGTCACGAAACAGCACCCACGGCCATCACTCGCCGCAGAGATAGCAGAGGACACACGCTGAAGCCACCGGGTCACACAGAAGGTGGCCACCCCGACCTCATGAGGGCCACGCCCGCCAGATCGGGACGGAACCGGCGAGCCCCAGCCAACAGCCACCAAACCAGATCTAGCAATTTGGGGTGGCTGTGGGCGCTTGAGGGCACAGAGCCACCACCCAAGCCCGAGCCGGCCAGAGCTGGGCACCGGAGCCGCCGTGGACGACCCCATCGCCAGATCCGGGCGGAGGAGCGCCCCTGCCCAGGTCCGACTCATGCAGCATAAATTCTTTGAGGCTTGGCAGATACGGTAACCCACACAACACAACACTGGGACGGCCCCAACCATAATACTGCAGCAACTCAAGCTTAGGGGCTGCTCCTTCTTCAAATCCCACCGACTTGAGGTTTGCTATCCACTGCAGCTGCAGCACCTTCTGGCTCGGGAATGCCTCCTGACGGAAACTGAAACGGACCTCTTCACCAACAAACTGAAACGGACCTCTTCACCAACAAACGACTCATCCAATAGACGAAGGGTGGCCAGGTTTGGTAGGTTCCCAAGGACTTGCATGGCCGCATCATGCTCCGATATCCTCGACCCATCTAGCTTCAGCTTCATGAGATTTTTGAGGCCCTGGATCCACTCCGGCAATTTAACAAGGTTGCCTATCAACTTGAGGCTCTGCAGGTTTTCTGGAGGTGAGGACAAGCCATCCAAGCAGCCTGATAAACCTGGCTCTCCGTGTGATTGCAGTGACAATGACTCCAGGCTGCTGAGACAAGCAATCGCTGAACACAACTCTTGACCGTTTCTCTTGTTGATGCCTGTCAATCCTAACTTGCGTAACCGGGTCAACCTTTTTATATCTACCAGAGTAGCCTTCCCAACTGAGACGTCCACGGTACGCAGTGTGTTCAGGACCTTTAGTTTCCAAATCCCTCTTGGCACTTCAACACCACCTGGATTTCGTCCTCTTGCCGCATAATAAGGTAATATGCTGCAACAGAACGCAGTGCATACATCACGCCTGTTAAGTTGCGCACCATCGTCAAGTTCAAGACGCTTTGCCAGATAATTAGGTGCACAACATGATACACAACAACACGCTGAATAGAGAGGCAAACTCATTAGCAACTGCTCATCTGCATCATCAAATATATTGGCATTCCTCTTTCCTATATCGCTAGCAAGAATGTGTTGCATCTTCACAAGCTTGATGATGATCCTTGGTAGCTTTATTATGCTTGTACCTGAAATATCTAGTGTATGGAGTTGTCTCAGGTTCCCCAACGAATTTGGCAGGTGAAATATATCAGCATGTCCCCTTAGAGAAAGATATCTAAGATGTACAAGCTTCCCAATGTGCTCAAGATGATGATCAACTAGATCCCACTTGCCTTCCAAATCCAGCACTCGTAGCAGCCTCATCTTCTCAGAAATGTAAAACGGCCTCCAATTTCCAAACACTGTCAATGATCGTACTCTGGATAAGTCTACTATATTCTCAAACTCACTTTGATCCCCCTTCCAATCACTGCTTACAGCAAGATGACGCACTGTGCCTTGGTTATTTAAGCTGCACCCTTCCTCCAATGTGAAAACAAGATTCTCCTCCATAGACTTTGAGATGGCAATTTCACGAATGAGATCATGGACATGGCAGGAGTCAATTCCTTTCCTACTATGAATTGACTGTTGAGATGGCAGGATCATGCTCCTGCCTATGAGTTCCATGAAGTAACCATCCAATACTTCCTCCACAGACTTTTCACGCACCTCACTTGAGTAACTCTCTGCAATCCAACGACGCACTAAGCGTCTCCGTGCAATCTGCTGGTCTTCAGGAAAGATGGCCAGATACAAGAAACAAGCCTTGAGATAATAGGGTAAACCATCATAGCTTTTCATAAGGATTGCTTTTATGGTCTCAAGTTCTGGATTCATCTCCCACTCAGCACTGATATGCTCATTCAATTTTCTCCATTCAAAAGCAGTTTTTGGTTGGTTTGCCAAGAAGCCACCTATGGTGACTAGTGCAAGGGGAAGCCCTCTGCACTTCTTCAATATCAGTTTTGTTGGTTCAACCAACTCTGGATATAGCTCATCCAAACTTACGGTCTCCTTAAATACCTGAAATCCATATCAATCAAGTCATTTAGTACAACAAGAAAGAAAACATATATGCACCGTTGTCTAACACATTTTTTTATATGGGAATATGTACTACAAAGATGTAAAAGTGAGACAATGCTACTTTTTTGTTGAATAATAAGTTTCTCCGTCATCCATTTTTTTATTTAGTATATCTTCATTTCTGTTCCTAGAAAGATTTTCCTTCCACCTAGCAACATACCCATAGTGTAATAACCCAGCGTCACGCAAAAAGGCCAAGCAAAACAATGCCCTTACCCTGCATGCTTCTACTTCTACAGCTACACCCCGCCTCAGTGGTAATTGTATTCTTGCTACTGATTTCATTGGACATCAATTACCTCACATAGCTACAGAAGTAGGCATTAACTTGATATGATTGGGCCTCTTAGTTAATGGTGCATATTTGTCATAATCATAACGCCTGAATGTGATTACTACATGAGCAGCGCTTTTACGGTGCTCCTATTAGAAAGTAATATGGTTCCTCAATCTTAACACCTTAACGACTCATCCAGCAGAGTTTTTTTAAGCATGAGTGTTGACCGTCTTCCCCTGGTTACTTGCACATGAGGAAGCAACGGAAACAAGTGAGAAGGGAAAAACAAGTGCCGGTGAACCACATATACAGTTGCATGTGCACAGAATAATTGTGGAGGCATTCAAGGAGAGCACCATAACAACAAAAAACCAATAAAGTTGGAACTACAGGATTTCTTAGAAAACAATTCGGTCCCTGCGTTGCTCCCAGTTTAATGTGGGCGACTCAGGTGGGACTCGCTCCACTAGGTTTGGGGTTCCGTTCTACGCCTCTCCCCCGCCTGCTGTCGCATTGTGTTCTCCTTGATGGACACCGAGTCTCCCTCGTCCTCCATTTGCCGGTGGACACAGCAGCAGACTTGATTTTGGTGGACACAGCAGCAGACTTGATTTTGGTGGACACAGCAGAAGAAACAATACAACAAGCAGGTTGCAGGCACTGGACGGCTAAGAACAGAGCACGCAAGCACCAGCTATTTCCAACCCCCTTTCAATTGGGTTGCCTTCCTTTTCTATTTTTCTCATAGTACCAACTCCTCCAGCGTCTACCACATCTGGCGCCTCCTCAGGGTGTGTTGTACCAGCGCCCCTATTTCACACATCTCACCCATACCAGCGCCCCTACACAGTTGACCGATGCTCCACGTTATAAAGAAATGGAAATAAAACTAAGTACAAGATTAAGATGCTAACACTCCTGCCCCTGGATCTGGTAAACCAGGGAGGGGTGTGGCAGGGCTTGGGCACCGAGGCAACGGCCCTTGGAGGTGAGCTTGTGGCACATTCGGCAGGGCGTGATGCAGTGGTGATGTCCGGTCGCTCTGGCCTTGAGGGTGGAGGGGCGGTTGTGAGGCTTTGGCTCAAGACGGCGGTGTGGCTGTGAGTTTTTTGTGTTGGGACAAACCCTCCGGCGACACACGCCGAGCAGCCCTCCGGCGACACGAACACCGGACGGAAGAGACGAACTCGAGACAAGAGTATTTGCGGCGACATACGCCTCGGCGACGAACACCTCGCCGCGCACACGGCATTTTATTCTTTCAGCTCAAATTGGAACACATACACGGAGACCGCCATATGGTGAGCGCACATACGCTCCCAGAGGCTACATCTCTCTCCCTGGCTCTCACGCTGCACTCGACTCGCTGAAACAAAGCAGCTTACAATGGCTTAAATAGCCAGACCCAACACACACCCACGCACCCGGTCATGTAGCTAACAACCTTATCCACATTGACTTATCATATACAAATCTGGAAGAACTGAGTGACTTGATTTAAAGAGGACTGAACCAAAGACAAAGCCGGTGAGTGGCTAAAGATTCTTATGAGCAAATTGAATATTCTGCCATGAATATTGTAGCATGTGTTTAATTGCAGTACATTTGGGTGGATAAAAATGCTAAAAAAATAAATCCACAAAAAAATAAATGCCATGAAAATAACTTTAATAACGAGGAAAAAAAGCCTATACACACCCCTTTGTATCTTGTAAAAATAGGCTGAACCTTTATTTGTGCCTAAACAGGGACATCCTACTTCACTTTGACAGCTACAAAATCCACAAATTATTTGGTTGGACCTAACTATAATGTCGGAAGTCGGGCTCCGGGGACCCAAAGGTTCGAACACTGGGGTGAGCTCGTTCTACTGCTTCGTCTCCTACCACGGCTAAGCTACGGCGAGGCTACGGCGAGAGCGCGTTAGTAAGGGACAGAGTGAGGACTCAACGGTTTACCCAGGTTCGGGCCACCTTGCGGTGTAAGACCCTACTCCTGCTTGGTTGGTATTGCTCTGGTGCGAGAGAGAGTACAAGGTTGGGGACGATGGGAACCAGAACCCTCTACTACTACAATGGCAGCACTGCCCTTTATACCAGCCTTGGTCCTCTTCCCCCCCTGGAAACTTAGGCGGGAAGGATTGCCACACTTGGCGGTTTTGAAAGGGGACAGGCGCTCAGGCTATCCTGACTAAAGGTGGTCTTCGCCTGCCAAAACGTGATCCATGACGCGCCGGTGGGCTCGGTGATGACCTCCGCCCTGCGCGCCCGTCGTCTTGGTCTTCCTTCGCCGATCGGGCAACCTTTGGGGTCGCTTTGGAGAGTAGATAGCTGGCCCTGCTCCCTTAACACGAAAGAGGAAAACATCTCCATCCGCGCCCGCTGGCGCGGCCTCTGCTGCTGCTCGTCGCCGCGCGCGTCACCCACGTGATGGGCTCCATACCGCGCGGCACGCCGAACGGCCTTCGTCTCGAGCGCCTGCGGGAGGGGGCCTCGGGAGGCCACCTTGGAAAGCCGCCTCGCGAGATCACCTCGGGAAGCCGCCTCGTGAGGGGGCCTCGCGAGGCCGTTGATGGTGGCGCTGAGTATTACTCGCTACTTCCTGAGGAGGGGGCCTCAGGAGGCCAGGGCCTCATGAGGGGTCTTGGTGGAGATGCTTGGTGGTGACGGCCCGCTGGGCCCATGCCAGGCGTTGCGTCCTGGGCCAAAGGCAGACGGGCCTGGATACCCCGGGTTCCATGGGCCCGACAGTAGCCCCCGGGCCCGCGGCGTGCACGTTCCCGCCTTCCGAGGGGCGAAACGGCGCGGGCCCTAACCGCCTGCGGCCAGGCGCGACGTGTGGCGCACGATGTGATGGGCGACGCCCCTACTTCCCCACGACGCCTCGGAAACTGCCGCGCTGACAGAAATCCTGGCGCGGGCGGCGCGAGGCCATCATTGCCTTCCTTCACACACTCCACCTCTCTGCGCCTTTCCTTCTCGCGCGCGGTTCCTTGCGACCTCCTCTTTCGAACTCCGCCTCTCCTTGCTCTCGATCCGTGCCTCCGCCGCGCAGATGGCGCCCGCCGGCAAGAGGGGGAAGGAGGCGGCCCCGTCCCCAAGCGCGCCCGTCCTTGGGGCGGCGCTGCAGCGCTCCACCATCGGCGACGAAGAGGGCTTGGACAGGGTGCTTCCGTTCGTGGCCGGCGGCCAAAACGAGAACCAGGCGACCCAAATCTGGCCGGGGTCGCGCGCGCGGCGTGACCTGGGGGCGACGGCCTACCCCTTCTTCCTCCACAGCGTATATGCCGGGTTGGTGCCGCCATTTTCGGACTTCTTCTATGCCATACTCACCCACTATCAGGTCCAGGCTCTTCATCTTCAACCGAACTCCATTTTCCTCCTGGCCACGTTCGCCTTTTACTGCGAGGCTTTCGTGGGCGTGATGCCCTCTGTGGCGCTCTTCCGCCACTTCTTCTGCCTGCGGCTAACCGCGGCGGACCAGCGCTCCGCATGCGCGTCGTTCCTTGCCGTCAAGGGGATGGAGGACGGCATTATCAACTTGAGGGTCGCGAAGGTGGAAGGCTACCGGCAGCGCTGGGTCTATATGGACGCGCGTCAGACCAACCGGCTCCTGATGATCCCGACGGACCCGGCCAAGAAGATCTCCGTGTGGGGGCACGAGAAGCTCGCCGACCCGAGGATGGAGCCCGTCTTGGAGCGGATGGCGGCGCACCGGGCCACAAAACTGTCGAGGACGGCGGTTGTCAGGGAATACCTGCGGCGGTGCATCGCGCCACTTCAGCGGCACTCGCGCCCTATGTGGGAGTACGCCGGCGCGGGCGACGCCATGAGGCTGAAGCCGGGCAGCCTGGAGCCGGACGTGCTGGACGGGGCCCTGGCGATTCTGCTCAGCACCTCTGCCGCGGAAGCGCCGGAGGGGGCGCTCCCGCTCTTCCGCTACTCGGAGAAGGCGGATCTGGTGAAGGAAATGCCCCTCTTCAACCAGTGGGGCCTCGTGCCGGAGGGCCACATCGGGCCCCGCGACAACCCCCTCGTGGTGGAGGTGGACTCGGGAGACAGCAGCGGCAGCGGAGATTCGGAGGAGGCCACGGAGGAGGACGCCAGCCGGGCGCCACTTCGCACCCGCCGCCGGCTCATCTGCGAGCTCGAGGAGGACGACGCCGAGATCGACCCGCCCGCGGCGGAGGAGGCTCCCGGCCCTGGGGCGGGCGAGCCTCCAGCACCTGAGGCCCGTCATGAGGCTGAAGCCCTCCAGGGCCCCGGGGCGTGCGACGACGCGTTCGGGCCTACCGCGGCATGCCCCGGGGGCCCGAGAGGCGGCGCCGAGGCGATGCTCGGCGGGGGTAGCGTCGGCCTGCCGTCCGCGGGGGAGAAGAAGAGGAAGTGGCACGTCAGTGACGAGTAAGCCTTCTGCCTCCTCCCGGCGCTCTTAATTCTTGCTCCTCTTTCCGGGCTTGGAGCTGAGTCACCATTCGCGCAGGAGATCTGCCGCGGATCAGAAGAAGAAAAAGAAGAAGACGACGACGAAGGCGAGGGTTACCCCCAGCCCGCAGGGGGTGTCAACCGCCGGTGCCGGGGGGCGTGGAGAGGCTACCCGCCGTCCCGACGCCAAAGCGGGGCGTATGGAAATCGAGGAGGAGGCAGTCGCTCCTCCGGGGTCGCATGCGGGTGCATCCCGTGAGGCCGAGGTGGAGGAGCCTCGGGAGGCAGCCTCAGGAGGCGGGGACGCCCTCCCCCCTGACCCCGCCGCGAGCAAGGAAGTGGCAACGTGGGAGGCCGAAGCGCCTACCTCCCCGTCGGGGGCCTCCTTGGGCGCAGGGGAAGGAGTTGTGGGGCGTGCCATGACCGGCACGAAGAGCCCCCGTAGCGCACCGCCGCGGCCGAACAAGGGAGGCGGCCTGGCGAGCCCGCCGCCCCAGGCAAGCGGTGCCGAGGGTTCCCTCGCCGCCGCGGCGGAGGGTGCCAGGGGGCCCGACCCGGACTGGCCCCTGGTCCTTGCGAGTGACCCCGCTTTGCTCAGGCCTGAAGCCTTGTGCGACGCCAAGGTCGCGCTTGCTCGGCTCGGCACGGACTTCCAGGACGCGGAGACGTGCCTTGCCGAGGAGCGCCTGAAGCTTGCCGGCGGGTGGCGCCGGCTCAGCGTCGCCATCGATACGGCCCGACGCCATGACGAACGCGCTCGTGCACAGTGCGAGGGACACCGCCGAACCGGAGGGGGCTCGCGCGAGAGCCCTCCAGGAGGCCGAAGTTGCCACCGCGCGCCGTGAAGAAGCGGAGACCCTCCTGAAAGAGTTCCAAGACCAACACGCCGAGCAGGCGCGGTCGCTCTTCGCGCGGGAAGGCGCCCTTGCCACTCGCGAGAAGGAGGCCGCGGCCCGCGAGGCGGACCTCGAGACTCGCACGGAGGGCCTCGAGAAGACGGCGACCGAGCAGACCATGGAGAAGGAGCGTCTGGAGACGCTGGGGCACCAGCTGGCCGATGCCCAGGAGGCTCACGCGAAGCGTGTTACCGAGGCCAACGCCCAACTGGAGGCCAAGGAGAAGGTCCAAGAGGATGCGAAGGTAGCGGAAGCGCGCCTGGTGCTCGCCAAGGAGCGCGATAAGGCGCTGTCGCAGCAGAGGGACGCCTTCGAGTCAGAACACGAGCGGTCCGGTAGGAGGTCACTGATCTCAAAGCGGCAATCGCCGAGGCGGAGACCCGCCGGGGAGCCGCGCCGCAGCCCGGCTCTGGCGCCGCCGATCAGGAACGGGAGCAGCGCGAACGCGTCAAGGCGCTTCACTCCCTCGAGATCCGTGCTCACGACGCCCTGAATTCCATCTGCTAGGGAAGGCTTGGGGCCCTCCGCAAGTCCCGTGACGCCGACTACGTCGGGTTCTCCACCAAGCTCGTGGAACGGCTTGAGGACGGAGCCAAGGAGGTGGACGGTATCTTGGAGGAGGAGTGCCGCAGCCTCTTCTCCCTGGCAGCGACTCGCGTCTTCAGCCACCTCCTTCACACCGATCCCAACTTCGACTTTGAAAAGGTGATAGCTCCAGTCCCCGAGGAGCTTCGCGATGGGCTTGCAAGGGCGGTGGAAGGCCATGTGGGCGCGTTACTCGGGAAGTACTCCTGCGGCAGCAGCGAGAGCTCCGCCGGCGAAGACGACGACGGCGCGAGCTCCTAGGGTCCTTTTCCTTTCGTCACCCTGCGCTGGATCGATGTGGCCCGTGGGGGCGTGAAGACGATGTCTTGGTGTTTAAATACTTTATGATTTGCTGTACGAACACTCGTGCCCTGGCGAGGTTCTCTCTTAAGGCATGTTTTCCCTTTTTGCTTGCCATGATGCTCTACGTTGGCAGGACCCAGCCCCCGAGCGGCCATAGCCGTCGCTGGTATGTCAGGTCGCGATGCCTGAACAAGGCCAGGAGGCGAGGGGCACCGGGAGCTAGTGAGGGTTCCTGAGGCGCGATGCTCAGGGAGCCCCCTTTTAACACACAAGCGGCTTGCGCCAAGAGGAACACTGGCGCTCGTGAGGCCGTCGGAGGGGGAAGGCTCGAGAGACGGCGAGGGTGGCTCGCGAGACGGGAGACTTAACTCTGTATGAGGTAGTATGGTGGGCCATCTCTTGCAGGGTGCGTCTTGTGAGGGTTCCGCTCGCGAGGTCTCCTGCTGGGACGACCGCCGAGGGTTAGCTCCCGAGGCGGGGCCTGCTGGCCTCCTGAGGTCCTGAGGGTGCTACCTCGCGAGATCTTTCAGGGGACCTGCTCCTGAGATAACTGCACGCAGAGCACTTTAACGACAGCGCGTGCTCGTCGCTTCGCTCATGGGTATTACGCGAGAAGATAGGACACCAAGGACCTTGGTGGGGTGGCGTGCACGGGGCAGGCCCGCGAGCCAGAGCCCGGTTGCTTGGGTTTTTCAGTGCTGCTGGGACTGACCCGAGCGCAGGCACCGTGTCCAGCCCCCACTCGCGTGAGGCTCATGAGGGAAGTCGTGAGCGCGCGAGGCTCGTGAAGCAAGGGGAAAACGAAACGCCATATAAGGAAATGGAAACTTTACTGAAGCAAGAGAGCAACCCATTACATAACCAAATAAAGATGCGGCTGCCGTGTCCGGCACGGGTCAGCTTGAGGTTGGAGCAACCCGCGGGGCGCCCTCAATTACACACCAAAATGAGAAAAAGAGTGCTGCCGTGTCCGGCACGGGTCAGCTTGAGGTTGGTGCAGCCCGTGGGGCGCCCTCAGTTGATTGTTCCGCCGGCGCGGAGCATGGGGCTTCCACAGGGGTGTGGGTATGATCGCGGGTCGATCGTTCCGCCAGCGCGGAGCATGGGGCTTCCACTTGGGCGTGGGCGAGAGCTCTCGCGGGCCCATCAGGCGAACGCAATGAGAGGCTCCAGGGCGTGTACAGCCCCATTTTGTTCGTACGCGTGAGGGTCACGGGTAGAACTTGCGGAGTGTTGGATGTTCCAGGCGTTAGGCACAGGAACTCCGTCCTCCGTCTCTAGCCGGGCGGAGCCGGGCCTGGAGACGTGAGTAACCCTGAAAGGGCCTTCCCACATAGGTGAGAGTTTGTGAAGTCCCTCTCTGGAGAGGATCCTGCGCAGGACGAGGTCGCCGACCTCGAGAGTGCGAGGGCGGATGCTATGGCCGTGGTAGCGACGCAAGGCCTGCTGGTACCTCGCGGCACGAAGGGCGGCCTGATGGCGGCCCTCCTCGAGGAGCAGCAGATCGGTCTCCCGCGAGCCATCCTGGCGCGCCTCGTCGAAGGCAAGGACTCGCGGGGAGCCGTGCTTAAGCTCCAATGGGAGGACCGCCTCAGCGCCGTAGACGAGGAAGAAGGGCGTCTCGCCAGTGGGCTTGCTTGCCATCGTGCGGATGGACCACAAGACGGACTCCAGCTCGTCGAGCCAGCCCTTGCCGCAAGCCTCAAGTTTCTTCTTGAAGCTCCTTGTCTTGAGGCCCTTGAGGACCTCGGCGTTGGCGCGCTCGGCCTGACCATTGCTTCGTGGGTGCGCCACCGAGGCGTAACAGATCTGCGTGCCGAGGCTGGCGCAGTAGGACTTGAAGAGGCCGCTTGTGAACTGGGAGCCATTGTCGGTGATGATGCGATTGGGAACTCCAAAGCGGCTCACGAGGCCCTTGATGAACTTGACGGCGGAGCCTGCCGGGATGGTGCGCACCGGCTCAACCTCTGCCCACTTGGTGAACTTGTCAATGGCGACGTAGAGGTAGCGGTAACCACCAGCCGCGCGAGGGAAAGGCCCCAGGATATCCAGCCCCCAGACCGCGAAGGGCCATGAGAGGGGGATCGTCTGGAGGCCCTGCGCCGGCTGGTGGATCTTCTTGGCGTGGATTTGGCAGGCCTCGCAGTCTTGGACCAGTGCGGTAGCATCACGCAGAGCAGTGGGCCAGTAGAAGCCGCTGCGGAAAACCTTACCGACGAGGGTGCGTGATGAGGAGTGGTGGCCGCAGTCTCCTCCATGTATATCAGCTAGCAACTCGCGCCCTTGCTCTTCAGAGATGCACCGCAGCGAGACGCCATTGGGGCGCCTGCGGTACAGCTCGCCATCTTGTAGGCAGTAAGCGGTGTGGCCTGCCGGGCCACGCGCTCTGCTTCTGGGTCCTCCTCCGGGAGGGTGCCGCGAAGTAAATAAGCCTTGAACTCCGCTGCCCAGCTATCCGCCTGAGGCTCAAGCGCCAGCAGCAGGCGAGCTCCTGAGGCCGGGCCACAGTCCGGTGCGCCCGTGGGTGGTGCGGGCGGGAGTTCCTCGCGAAGGGGCGCCGTGCTCGCGGCTGGGGGTGCGGCAGATGGCTTGAGGATCCTTTCCTCAAAGACGCCGGGGCTCTGGGGCTCGCGGCGTGATGCTCGTTTGGCGATGTCGTCGGCTTCTTTGTTGCCGCCGCGGGGGATGTGCTGCAGCTCCAGGCCAAGAAAGCGCTTCTCAAGTTTACGTACCTCTTCCAGGTAGGCGGCCATGTGCTCGTCCTTGGGCTTGTAGCTTTTGTTGGAGAAATTGACGAGGAGTTGCGAGTCGCCCTTGATAGTCGGACGCTTGATGCCTAGGGCGAACGCGGCCTTGAGGCCGGCGATGAGGCCCTCATACTCTGCGATGTTGTTGGAGACCTTGTCGGTGTGCCTGAAGCAGAGCTGTACAGCGTAGTAGAGCCTGTCTCCTGTTGGCGAGGTGAGCATGACCCCAGCCCCCGCGCCCTGTCGGGAGAAGGCGCCGTCAAAGTGCATGGTCCGTCCGCCAGGCGCCTCATCCCCTGGCAAGAGGGACTGGGCCTCGCGAGGCTCGTCCTCGTACGTGTCCGTCCATTCCGCCACGAAGTCGGCCAGGGCTGCGCCTTTGATGACTCTGGTGGTGGAGAACTCCAGCTGGAAGGCTTGCAGCTCGATGTTCCACTCGGCGACGCGGCCGGCGGCGTTGGGGCTGCGCAGAACTTGCTCCAAGGGGTAGGAGGAAATGACCTTGATGGGGTGACCCTGAAAGTAGTGGCGCAGCTTCCTAGAGGCGACGAGGAGTGCGAGGAGAAGCTTCTGCTGCATGGGGTAGCGCTCGCGCGCGTCCCTTAGCACGGTGCCGACGAAGTACACGGGGTGCTCGACGAGGCGCGTAGCTGTTGCGACAGCTTGCTCTTCAGACGCCTCGCGAGGCTCGGAAGGCTCGGGAACCTCACGAGGCTCGGGGGGCTCGCGAGGCCTGGGGGGCTCGCGAGGCTCAGCGGGCTCGTGAGCCTGAAGGGGCACCGAGGGTTTTTCTTTGGCACAGACACGCTCCTCCCGTACCGCCACCAACGCCGCGCTAGCCGTCTGGGGGGTGGCCGCCAAGTACAGGAGCAAGGGCTCGCGAGAGCGCGGCGCGACCATGATGGGCGGGCTCGTGAGGTACCTCTTGAGGGCTTCAAAGGCGGCGTTTGCCTCAGGAATCCACTTGAAGGAGCCGGACCTCTTCAGGAGCTTGAAGAAGGGCAGGGCTCGCTCGCCAAACTTGGAGATGAAACGCCCTAGGGAGGCCATACACCCTGCCAAGCGCTGCATTTCCTTGAGGGTCCGGAGAGGGCGCATTTTCTCGATGGCCTTGATCTTCTCTGGGTTGGCCTCGATGCCACGGTGCGAGACTAGGAAGCCGAGGAGCTTGCCGGAGGGGACCCCGAAGACGCACTTCTCCGGGTTGAGCTTGAGGTTGACCTTGCGCAGGTTGGCAAATGTTTCCTGGAGGTCTGCGATGAGGGATCCAGCCTCGCGAGATTTGACCACGATGTCGTCGACGTAGGCCTCCGCGTTCCTCCCCATCTGAGGCCCCAGAGTGATGTGCATTAGCCGCTGGAAGGTGGTGCCCGCGCTCCTTAAACCGAAGGGCATGCAGACGTAACAATATACGCCGCAGGGGGTGATGAAGGCCGTTCTCTCCACATCTTCGGCTGCCATCTTGATCTGATGATAGCCTGAGAAGGCATCCAAGAAGCATAGCAAATCGCACCTGGCGGTGGAATCCACGATCTGATCGATGCGGGGCAGTGGGAATGGATCTTGAGGGCAGAACTTGTTGAGGCTGGTGAAGTCGACGCACATGCGCTCCTTGCCGCCCTTCTTGGGGACGACGACTGGGTTGGCGAGCCACTCGGGTTGGCGCACCTCACGAACGACTCCGGCTTCCTGGAGCTTCTGAACTTCCTTGACGATGAACTCTTGCTTCTGTGGCGCCTGGCGCCGTGCTTTCTGCTTGACCGGGCGTGCATTGGGGCACACCGCTAAGTGGTGCTCGATCACCTCCCTCGGCACACCGGACAAGTCGGATGCTTTCCAGGCGAAAACATCCGAGTTTGCCCGAAGGAAGGCGACGAGCGCGCTTTCCTATGCAGGAGGGAGGCCTGTGCCGATGGTGAAGGCAGGGCCGGAGCCGCTGCCGTCCACCGACACCTTCGTCTCGGCGCGGTCCTGAGAGAACAGCTGCTTCTTCTTCGCTGGCGCGGCCTCGGAAGGCTCGGCCGCGTCCTCGTCGGCCGGGTGCGCGACAGCGGCAGCCTTGTAGGCACGCTCGAGGGTGCTGGCCGCGTCCTTTTCGTCGCAGGCGATGGTGATGATGCCGCTGCAGCCGGGCATCTTGAGGACGTTGTAGGCGTGATGGGTGGCCGCCATGAACTTGGTGAGAGCCGGGTAGCCCAAGATGACGTTGTAAGGCAGGCCGATGTGCGCCACGTCGAAGTCGATGAGCTCGGTGTGGTAGTTCTTGCGGGTGCCGAAGGTGACGGGGAGGCGCACTTGCCCCAGCGGGATGGTGGAGCCATCGGTCACTCCGGAGAAGGGCCTGGTCGGCATCAGCTGGTCGTAGGGCACCTGGAGCGTCTCGAAGGTCTCGACGGAGAGCACGTTGAGGCCGGCACCCCCGTCGATGAGGGTCTTGGTGACCGCGACGTTGCTGATGGTGGGAGTGCACAGCATGGGGAGCGCGCCTGCGGAGGCCGTGGACTTGGGGTGGTCCTTGGAGTCGAAGGTGATGGCGTACTGCGACCACTTGAGGGGCCGCGCGACCTCAGGCCTCGGGAGGACGGCGTACACCTCACGAGAGAGTTGCTTGAAGTGGCGGATGGACGCGGGGGCTTGGGACCCGCCAAGGATGCAGGCGACCGCGCGAGGCTCCTGGTAGCCCCCAGCGCCCTCGTCAGGCCGGTCGACGTCGTTCCTCCGGGGTGGCGGCGGCAGCGGCGGGAGAGCGGCATTGGCCTGAGGATTCGTCTCACGAGGCTGGTCGTGCCAGCCCTGGCGGTAGCTGCCATTACTGTTGCGGTTGTCCCAGCGGTTGCCGCTGCGGCCACCTCCGCGGCCGGTGCTGCGGCCGTTGCGGTCGTCCCGGCGGCTCTGGCGCTCGTCGCGGAGCAGCTTGAGCTCCTAACAGTCTTCGGTGCTGTGGGAGCGGACGTTGTGAAAAGCGCAGAGTGGCCGGTTGTCCTTTCTGGGCTCGTCGACGTCCTTGCTCTTGGCCGCTGCAACGTCCTGAACGGCCTGGTCCTTGCGCTTGACGGCCGCTGCAACAAGCACGGCAGGGCCCTTGCGCTTGACGTCCTTGCTCTTGGCCTTGCCGGCGTCGAGCGCCGCGTCAGGGTCGTTGTGGACGAAGAGGCGGCCTTTTCAGCCTTGGCGCACTTGTCGTCGAGGTCGAGCAGCTCGAGCACGGAGTCGAGCTCACCGTTGATGGCGAACTTCTCGCGCATCTTAACGTCCATGACGCCGGTGGAGAACGTAGAGATGACGGCCGCGTCGGAGGCGCGCGGGATCTTGTTGCGCACCTGACTGAAGCGCTGAATGTACTTGCGGAGGGTCTCATCTGGGCGCTGCCGAACACGCCGCAGGTCGTTGATGGTGAGGGAGCGGTCCTGCGTGCCCTTGAAGTTGGCGATGAACTGGCTGCAGAGCTCGGCACACGACGAGATGGAAGCCTCGGGGAGGTTCATGAGCCAGGAGCGCGGGCCGTCCTTGAGGGCCATGGGGAACCAGTTCGCCATGACCTTGTCGTCGCCGTTCGCCGCCTCGACGCTCAGCGTGTAGAGCTGGAGGAACTCCGTGGGGTTGGGGGTGCCAGCTCAGGCTTGAACTTCGCGGGCCAGACCACGCGACGCAGCTCGCGGGTGAAGGCACGGCAGCCCACGCCGCTCGAGGGGACGCCGCCAGCGAGGGCGGCGCGGTTTTGACGCCCGGCCGCTGCAACGTCCTGAACGGCCTGGTCCTGGCGCTGGCGCTGCCGCTCGAGGAGCACTCGCGCGTCGGGGGGCGCGCGACGGATGATCTGGCAGCTGGGTTCATCCTGGCCTGGCGAGGACGCGCCACGGGACGGCTCACGAACCCGGGCGCTGCGCTGGGGCCTGTCGCGCTCATCGCGCAGAGGAGGCGGCGGGGGAGCGCCGTGCACCAGGTCCCCAGCACGAGACGTCGGAGGGCGGAGCGAGTGAGAAGGCGCCGGAGCGTCCCCGGCGGCGTTGACGAGCTCGGTGATGCGGCCAAGCCAGGCGTCGTAGCCGGCGTTAGCCGGACGGTAGCGGAGCAGCTCGCGCGCCATGAGCAGCGTGGCCTGCGGGTTCGGCGGCCCACGGCGGGCGAGGGAGGAGGCCGTGGCGGTGTGGTCGTTCGCCCGCACGGAGGGGTGCAGGGAGGAGTCTTGCTGCTCGCGGGCAGCGGGGTCGGTGGCGGCAGCAGCCTCGGCTTCGGGACGGAGGCGGTTGCCGCGGCCACCGGCTCCGTCTGAGCCACGTGGCCAGCCCTGCGCTCGGCGCGCTCGCGACGTGCGTCGGCCATGGGGTTGGTGGAGCTGAGGGCGGAGCGGAAGAACGGTAGCACCCCCCTACCTGGCGCGCCAAATGTCGGAAGTCGGGCTCCGGGGACCCAAAGGTTCGAACAATGGGGTGAGCTCGTTCTACTGCTTCGTCTCCTACCACGGCTAAGCTACGGCGAGGCTACGGCAAGAGCGCGCTAGTGAGGGACAGAGTGAGGACTCATCGGTTTACCCAGGTTCGGGCCACCTTGCGGTGTAAGACCCTACTCCTGCTTGGTTGGTATTGCTCTGGTGCGAGAGAGAGTACAAGGTTGGGGACGATGGGAACCAGAGCCCTCTACTACTACAATGGCAGCACTTGGCGGGAAGGATTGCCACACTTGGCGGTTTTGAAAGGGGACAGGTGCTCAGGCTATCCTGACTAAAGGTGGTCTTCGCCTGCCAAAACGTGATCCATGACGCGCCGGTGGGCTCGGTGATGACCTCCGCCCTGCGCGCCCGTCGTCTTGATCTTCCTTCGCCGATCGGGCAACCTTTGGGGTCGCTTTGGAGAGTAGATAGCTGGCCCTGCTCCCTTAACACGAAAGAGGAAAACATCTCCATCCGCGCCCGCTGGCGCGGCCTCTGCTGCTGCTCGTCGCCGCGCGCGTCACCCACGTGATGGGCTCCATACCGCGCGGCACGCCGAACGACCTTCGTCTCGAGCGCCTGCGGGAGGGGGCCTCGGGAGGCCACCTCGGAAAGCCGCCTCACGAGATCACCTCGGGAAGCCGCCTCGCGAGGTCACTTCGGGAAGCCGCCTCGTGAGGGGGCCTCGCGAGGCCGTTGATGGTGGCGCTGAGTATTACTCGCTACTTCCTGAGGAGGGGGCCTCAGGAGGCCACTGCCTCATGAGGGGTCTTGGTGGAGATGCTTGGTGGTGACGGCCCGCTGGGCCCATGCCAGGCGTTGCGTCCTGGGCCAAAGGCAGACGGGCCTGGATACCCCGGGTTCCATGGGCCCGACATATAACTACACAGATTATCATGTCTCCACCTTATTGTAATCGTAGTTTATGTATTCTGTAGTCCTTTGTATTTATATGTATCATTCTAGCTATTGCGCGAGATTTCTACCAAATAGCAATTCGAATTTTCTAGTGGACAAAGGCCTAGCAAGTTGATTTTATAATTCTGTTATATGTACTCACAAAGATATTGTTTGTGAAGTTTAAAGCAGTAACAGAAATAAGAGGGAGAGGATTAACAGAACAACTAATTGAGCATGACACTACTTCATTTTTACCTTTTTGGTGAAGAGGGTACATGCGTCATCAGGGCCCAGATGATTCAGCTTGTATATGTTTATACCATCCTTTGAGCAGTGCTTGGCAATATTCTCTTCCCTTGTGGTGACTATTATGCAGCTTGCTGCCGTTTCTGGCAAATATTTTTTTATAGCATCCCACTCTTCTATGGACCACAAATCATCAAGAACAAGCAAATATCTCTTCCCTTCTAAACATCTCGTTAAATCTGTCTCATTTTTATCTCTAAATTGCATAGTTAAGCTCTCAAGGAGTGTTGCTGAATTGAATGGGCGCATGACTGTGACACAAGCACGCTTATCAAACATGCTACTAATCTCTTGGCTTTGATAGATATCCCTCACTAGTGTTGTTTTTCCAATACCACCCATTCCCCACAAGGAGAACACATGAAACTGCTGGACATCTTTATTTGAAATTAGTTTGATGATTTCCTCTTTTTCATTCCCTCTCCCGATGAGGCGAGATTCCTCTAGAGTAGCCATTGTCTCCATACGAGTGAGGATGTTCTTCTGTGCAGAGCTGTTAACACCGGTAGGGGCTACATATGAGGTGGATCCTTTTTCCTCTGAATTCCTCCCCTCCTGAGAAACCAAACACAAGCACACGATTAATGCTTAGGTGTTGCCTTCGTTTCCACATGATAATATTTTGTCCTCTTAAGTTTTTTGTAATTTTTCATATAATACTTTTGTGCTAAAAAGATTTGAAAATCTCTAATAAATCATGTAGTTTGTTAGGTAGGACAAAAAAGAAAAGAAAGTATATTGGAAGTATATATATATATATACATGTAGGGAAGTTGTTGGATATGATGTGGGCACAATACCTCAACATGTAAAATATCAAACAAAATATTAGATACGAAAGAGTTTACAAGTAAAATAGGTACTTGGATTTTCCATCATTGATTACTTGAAACACTGTTAAGAGTTCAAGTGATTGGAACCTTTCCAAAATTCAAGTGGTTGGAACCTTTCATTGGTGTCAAAAATGGAGAGGATATAATTCATTGCTGGTTGTTGACTAGTGGCCCCTAGATAAGTATAGGAAGCCAAATAACTCCACACGAAAGTCGAGGACCTGAGCTAGAAAACCAATGGAGTACGAGGTATATTTGTAACCACTGGAATTATTTGCATGGTCGAGATTGGATCTAAGGCTAAGGCAGACGACATGCAATGCAATCAGATGATGGGGGATGGAGGGGGAGATGAATAAACACCACAAGGAGTCATTTATCTACATTGGCCTTGATAAATTAAGGTTACTATATATCTCAGTAGTAGCGTAAGTAAAATGTAAGTGAATCCTACAAATTCTTTCTCATGAAAAAGAGAAAATACATATTATTTTTAATTTAACTAAGAAGAATGGCTATTAACCTAAAACTTTCAGGACAACACAAGCCCAAGCTAGTTGATTATGTCTACCATTAGTTGAGGCACTAAACAAACTTAACAAGAGGAGCATTAATTTGACAATTTTTAGGACATCGAAATTACCTTACTGTAGAAAGCATAAAGAGACCGATCAACAAATAACTTCTTATGCACAAGAGCTTCATCCTCTGCTCCTATGCATAAGCTTGCAACTTCAACTTTCTCAGTGGATACTATGATTGGACTTCCTTTCTTGTTGTTTGGGAAACATGTTTTAATGCAATCCCACTCTTCAATGGTGTGTACGCCATTGAGTACAACTAGGTAACTCTTGAAATTCAAATATCTCTTGAACTCATGAGCCAAACCATCTTCATTCACCACCGCCATCATCCTCAAAACTTGGGCCCCAATAGCTGTTTTTCCTTCTTCTCCTGTTTCTTGAAGAGAATTAACATAAATTTGCCTAATGATGCTTCGAATGAAATCTGTCTGATTGAAAGGACACATCAATGTGATCCAAGCACAGCAATCAAAATTTTTGTGTATCATGGGATCTTCATAGGCACTTCGAATGATGGATATCTCCCCCAGATCACTGCTACTTGTGCCCCATAACGCTATCACTCGAAGTGCATCATCCTTGCAATTGATCAACTTGACGAGATCCATTTTTGCTTTCTGCCGCAGTAGCCTTGCATCATCGGCAGCCGACATCGTTGCACTGGAGATGGTAGGCTGCCCAACAACGGAGGTAGGCTTGGAGCTAGAACCCTTGATGAGGTGGTACCGTTGGTTCCTCTGGCTGACATCCTCCACCTTGATTCTGAGCTCCTTCATCTGCTTCGCCACACAACGCCGGTCTAGCAGCGTGCGAGGGATGCGCCACCAAGACTGCTTCTGAAGACGAACGGCGAAATCATGGAGACAGTCCTCGACGGCGTAGGACACATCGCGGACTTGTTTCACCCAAGTCCGGACCACCTTATTCTCGTCTCGCTCCTCGTGCGCTGCCATCAGGAATGACTGCATCATCTCGAGCTCGTCCGAAATGAAGCAGTGGTCGCGCTGCACACCAAGCTGCAGAGCCACCTCCTCGGCCACAGCTGACTGGGCATATTTGAGCGCCCCGCTCAATACGGACTTACCAATGCTGATGGACGTCGCCTCCATTTGTGTGACAGATAGAGGCTGTACTGCAAACTAGTGGGCGGTGTTAATGGCTGTGCTTGAGCTAAACCAAAGATGTAAATAACAAGAGAGGAAACAGAGCACACCTGGTGTTGTCGAATGAAGACTGGCGGTGACAGCAGCCTCGTGAGGGATCAAACGACTGTGATGGCAACCAAAACAGAAGCAGCGAATGCAGTCTCTGAAGCTTCAGCCTCAACCAGAGATCTGTCAGGCGAACCAGAAAGATAATTAGCAAATGGCCAAATGTTCCAACTGGACATGTGATTCGGAAGACCACCAGAGTAGACTAAGAAAGACAGATAACATTACACGTGGTCCAGGACCACAACTGCAGCACAAGCAGAACTAATTAACCGCAGAACCACAATCTGCAGAACCACAGAGGGCAGAGAAGATAATGGTGGCGTGAGCAAGGTAGACGTGCAGGTGCATATGCTTCTGGGGAGAAATGGAAGAAAATACCAGGGAACACAGGGAACCAGAGCCACAGTTCAGAGTGGGGAATTATTCAGAGCTGTAGTTTAGATTTCAGAGTGGGCAAGAAAATGCGGTGGAAATGGAAGCAGAATCGAACCAGAAACGTAGTTTACAATTTACCAACCACAGTTAGCAAATGACCAATGTTTCAACTAAGAGCAGAGTAAGAAAGACAAAGAAAATTACCAGGACGAAGGGTTGCAACCAAGCTGGACGCCTTCTAGTTCATAATTGTTAGTAGTGGTGCAGAACTTGGCGCTACAGTGGAGAGTGGAGAATGGCGTGGAATCATTCAGAGCTGTAGTTCAGCCATTTACTGGATATTTGCGTGAATCAATTGGTTGTGACTGATAGAGGCTGTACTGCAAACTATTGCTCGGTGTTAATGGCTGCACTTGAGCTAAATATTAAGAATTAAATAACAAGAGAGGAAACAGAGCAGCATACCTGGTGTTGTCGACTGGCAACCAAGATGAAGACTGTGGTGGTGACAGCAGCCTCTTGAGCGGCCAAACGCCGGTGAAATGCAAGACAGTGAATGCAACCTCAGAACCCTTAACCTCTTTTTTTTTTTTTTTGCAGGGGAGAACCCTTAATCTCAACACCAAACTTCAGAGATCTGCCAGGCGAACAAGAAAGATAGTTTATAATTTACAAACTATAATTAGCAAATGGCCAAATGTTCCAACTAAGATTGACCAGAGCACGCGAGAGATCCACCACGGACCAATTTTTTTTACCACAGACTAAGACCAACAAGACTAGACGTGCAGGCGCATATGCTTCTGAGCAGAAATGGAAGCAAATGATGGTGCCTTAGCATACCCCACGGTGAGATCCTTGGCGTTGAACCTGGAGAGTGGGGCGGACAACACAGGGAATCAATCAGATGTGCAGTTCAGCGTGGAGAATGGCGGGGAATCATTCAGAGCTGCAGTTCAGCCATTTACTGAATGTTGGTGCGCATCAATTGTGTGTGACTGGTGGAGGCTGTACTGTAAACCAATGCTCAGTGTCAATGGCTGTACTTGTGCTAAATCTGAAGAGGTAAATAACAAGAGAGAAAACAGAGCATACCTCGCGTTGTCCCAAGATGAAGACCGTGGCCGTGATAGCAGCCTCCTGAGCGTTATCCCAAGCGAGCGAACTGCAGAGTTCTGCCGGGCTAACCGGAAAGATAATCTACAATTAACAAACCATAATTAGCAAATGGCCAAATGTTCCGACTAAGATGAACAAAAGAAGCATGATTTTATTCAGAGGATGAGAGAGATCCACTAAAGCAGATTAAGAAAGACGAAAAAAAAAAGTTACCAGGACGAAGGGATGCAGTCAGTCACACGCAGAACCGCAACTGCAGAACCACAAGAGTGAAGCTAGACATGCAGGTGCTTAAGCTTGTGGTGGGATCCTTGGCGCTGAACCCTGGAGTGGTGGTTGTAGAACACGGGGAATCATTTAGAGAGAGAGAGAGAGAGATGCAGTTGAGAGTGGAGAAGAAAATGGCGGTGGGGAACGCACCGCGCCCGGCGGCGCCGCCTTGTGATTGTGATTCGCGCGACGCCCGGCTCGTCGACCGGCTCCAGGAGGCCCTTGCACTGGACCTGGCTAGGAGGTCGGAGAGGCTCTTGCCGCCGCGCTCGCGCTCCGATCCGTAGGGATTCCGGGGAAGGGGATTGATTGATTGATTGATTGGATGAATGGAGGTGTGCAGGCTGCTGCAGCAGGAAGAGTAATAAGTGAGGAGAGCGGTGGTAGCTGGCTTTGGGAGTTCACAACATTATCGATGGTGGGTCCATGCCTGCTTGCCCAACGGTGATCGGGTGATATTTTTGAGCTCTTCTGCAATCGGAGCGGCTACCCTTGAACGTCCGCTGGCGCGTTTGGAGGCACCACGTATAACGCTTGCCCGCTTTTCTCATTTGTTCTTCCGAACAACTACATTTTTTCATATGTAAACCCTCATATTCATGCAAATTCATGCACGCTCATTTGTTCTTCCGAACAACCGCAATCTTCATATGCAAACCCTTATATTCGTGTATGCTCATCGTAGAGCACACGTTCATCATCAGTTCAACAACTCGATAAAGCTAAATAAACCACAATTCAGCACATGCCAAAATAAAATTCAAAAATTCATAGGTAGACGATGCAAGAATGAATCATTCGTCTCTCGCTTTGCGTGCGTCAATCTTCTTCTTCGTTTGATGGCACTTCTTGTTTTTCTCGTCCAAGAGGCTAGCATTCTGCGACATGATCCTCGAATCCGCTGAGTCTCTCGCAAGTTATTTCTTCTATGTCTTGTTCGTACCGACTAGGCAGGCAGCTACTTCGGGCATTTCCAACGCTGACCCGTAAATTCCCTCCGGCATCTGTCCACGGAGAGGGGGGACCAGTCCGCGGACACTGATGCCGGAGGCCGCCATCCAAAACTAGCCGCATACATTTCAACAACTATTGAAACTAAACGGACGAAATTCATGCAAACCGGCCGGATTTTCAAATAAACTGGAAGAGATTCATGCAAATACGACGGATTTCATATAAACATGACGAAATTCATTACATTTCGGCCATACTTCAACTAAAAGCGGAACTCGTCCGGGTCTAAATGATCGCCGGCGCCCGTTTCGCACTTGCCTTCGCCTTTTCAGCTCTGCCTCCGCCACCGGATGGGAAGCGCGCGCGGGCGAGGGAGGAGTTTTTGGTGGGCCAGGGTGGTCCGGACGCCTGCAAAGCCCCTTAGTTTGTCTCCGGTTTACGGGAGAAAATGCGTCCGCTCAGCGAGGCTCACGTTGGATGGCACAACACATCCGGTCCGCGCGATCCGGACGTATGCGGATGGTTTGAGGGTCGACGTTGGAGGGACTGATTTCTTGGTTTGGACCGCGCGATCTGGACGTATGCGTGCGGTTTAAGGGTCGGCGTTGGAGGGATTGATTTCTTGGTTTCTTGCCCCGGCAAAAACAACAAAATTGACTTGAGGACGAAAAGAATTCACAAACTGAACTGTGTTTGAAATAATTTCACCCAGCTGACCCTTTTGTGCAGCGCCCGACAGTCAGGCGATGCACTCCACTGTGCAGCGCCTATCTCTCAGGCGCTGCACGCCTGGCCAGCGTGGCACAGTTGGGCCCCGCACCGAGCAGTGCAGCGCCTTGGAGCTAGGCGCCACACATGTAATGTGCAGCGCCTAGCTCTTAGGCGCTGCACATTCTGTTAGTACTTGGTAGGCTGGCCCCCCTTCCCCACCTCCCCACCTCCCCCCCTCCCACACACACCCCCAACACCTCTCTCCCCCTCTCTCCCCCTCTCTCTCCCTCTCAAATCCCTCTCCAAATCTTCCAAATCTGAAGATTTTCTCCGTGGATTTCCAACCCAATCCCTCCCTCAAGGTAATCTCCTCCGATCCCCTCGTTTTCATCCAAAAAATGCTCACATTTGTTCATTTGTTGCTAGTTTGGGAAAACCCTGGTTTTTTATGGATCTTGAAATTTGTATGGAGATATGAGATGTTTGTTTGCCAATTTGCTAGGGTTAGGCTTCTTAGTATATTAGGGTTAGGGTTATGGGTGTTGTTATGTTGGGGTTAGGGTTAGGGTTGTTAGTATGTTAGGGTTATGCTTATGGTTATTGTTTAGTGGGGGTTAGGGTTATTGTTTCATATACATGTTAGGGCTTTGTATTTTGTGTTAATCTTCGGATGAGTACTTATGGAATCTATGTTACGTTGTGTTGTTTTAATTATTCTAGGGATGGGAAGAACATGTGTTTATGTTCATCATGTGGACAAAGATGCCTTTTTGAAAGGCAATATTGAACCGGACCCGGATGAGCTTGACATGGTGTTTGAGAGTAGTCCTAGCTATGCCGAGGTCTTGGAACAAGTGAGGAAAGATTTGAATTGGATGGACCCAAGTGATATCGTTGAGTTGGAGGGAAGGCATAATGTGGGTTTTGGAATGCACATCCGTTGGAAGACCATGCGTGTGAACTCCAAGCAACGTTGGGTTGCATACAAGGAGACGGTGGCCGAATCACTAGACAAGGCTCTTGAGTTATTTGCAACTAAGAAGGTTGAGTCTAGTTTGCATTTGGACTTGAACCGGAACACCTCCCCGTTGGTTGCTAGTAGTCCCCCACCCATGAACGACGATGAAATGAGTGAACCTCCTTTGACTCAACAAGTGAGGCCAACATTGAGCCCGATTACAAACAACCAAAATGAAGCTTTGCAAGAGAAGAATGATGAGTATGAGGACGATGACAATGAAGTTGATCTCCATGACAACAATGTGGGTGATCTCGACAAATATCATGTGCAAGAGACAATGGACCATTCCATCCCTTATTCCCATGGCTATGCATCGGAGTCGGATGACGAAGGTCCCGATGAAGAAGTTGATGAGGAGGGGTTCACGGTGAAGGAGGACGAAGCTTTCGAGAAGGTATTCGGGCGGGATCATCGGACACCATTGTTCAAGGATGTTAGTCTCGCGGATGAAGCCATGGTGGACGGTGGCAAAGGTGTATGTCTTGGAGTTAGGTCATCTTCTCACCGGGATTTGGAAGACGGCAAGAACGGGATTTCTCCCGGGTCGAAATTCGGAACCTTCTTGGAATTGAAGATGTGGCTCGACAACTACTCGGTCACGCATTATCGTCCACACAATGTGGTTCACTCGGACGTCAATGTGCGTTACACGGTTGCATGTGAGGCTGACCGATGTCCATGGATTGTGCGTGCAAGACCATGGAAAGAAGGGCCCACTTGGCACATAGTTAGTTGTGTACCAAGTCACATGTGCAGAGGCAAGAAGGTGGATGGCAAGATTGTGTCCCAAGACCATAGACAACTCACGTCCGAGTTCATCACTTACAGGCTTTCCAACACAATATCCACACTTCCAATCATGAGCATTCAGAGCGTCATGGACCTTGTGAAAGCCATCTTTCATTACAAGGTGAAATACGGCAAGGCATGGAAGGCGAAGCAAGCCGCATTCAAGATGTTGTATGGTAATTGGGAGGAAGCATATAACCGAATCCCTAGGTTGTTGTTAGCTATGGCCGCCACTAACCCGGGCATGGTTCATGTGGTCGAGCCTCATGGGCAAAAAACAATGATTCACGACGGAAGGACCGTGCGAGTATTTGGTCGTGCATTTTGGGCGTTCGAGCAATGCGTGAGGGCTTTCGAACACTGTCGGCCGGTCATCGCCGTTGATGGCACGTTCTTGACCGGGCAATTCAAGGGCACCTTGTTGGTTGCAATAGCAAGTGATGCCAATAACCGGGTGTTGCCTTTGGCTTTTTCTTTGGTTGAGGTGGAGAACAATGATAACTAGGAGTGGTTCTTGCGTCTTTTGGGAACCAAGGTATTACCGGCTCAAAGGGAAATTTGTGTCATATCGGATCGCCATCAAGGAATTCTTAACGCGGTGGACATTGACATTCCTGGGCATGCTCCGTTGCACCATCGATGGTGCATGAGGCACTTTTGTTCAAACTTCTATAGGGCATGTGGCCTTAAGGAGTTGGCCGATGATCTTCAAGATTGTTGTCTCGCTTTCTCCGATAAGCGGTTCGCCAACTTGTACAACAAATTGCTCACACACAAAAAACTTGATCCCGGGGGTCTTGACTTTCTCAATAGGAACATTCAAGAAAGGAACAAGTGGGCACGTGCTTTTGATGAAGATGGCCGGAGGTATGGTCAAATGACAAGCAACATGGCCGAATGCTTCGATAGGGTGCTCAAGGGTGTACGTGCATTACCCGTGACGGCAATAGTTCAATACACATTCGACAAGATGAATGCGTACTTTCTAAAGCACTCAATGGAAACGGATTAGCAGATTGCGGGTGAGAATAAGAAGAAGTACAAGTACAAGTTCCCACCAAAGGTTGATGAATGGTTGGAATTTCAATCACGGAAGGCGGACTCCCAAGAAGCTATATTATATAACAACGATGATTGGTTGTTCGAAGTGAAAGAGCCAGGAGGAACCACAAACGATGGCCGCCAACATGGAGGACGGGCTTTCAAGGTCTCCCTAACACGGTGTGATTGCTCTTGCCAGAGGCCATTGTTGCTTCATCTCCCATGCTTGCACTTGTATACCGCAGCTCGCGTTAGGAATGTGGACGTCAATCACCCGCTCACCGTGAGGGAGTCCGAGTTCTCAATCATGACGGTTAAGAATACATGGGCTCCCCGATTTCACCCATACTTCGACCAATCACAATGGCCGGAGTACCATGGAGTTCAACTATGGCCCGATCCGGAATTGAAGGTCGTTAAACGGGGAAGACGTAAGACAAAGCGTTTTAGAGGTGACATGGACGGATGGGGCCATGGTGGCGGTCGAGAATTGGGCAACGGCCAATTCCAAGAGCCTCGTGAGAGATCCCGTTGTGGTGACTGCAAAGGTGGGGGACACAACACAAGAACTTGTACCAAACCAAGAAAGAGATCAAAGATAAATGATGCAAGCACAAGCCAACAAGGAGATACACAAGTTCCTAGCCAACGAGGGCCAAGCCAAGCAAATAGTAGTGAACATGGTCATACGCAACAAGGGCCAAGCCAAGCAAGTGGTAGCCAACCAAGTGCTAGTCAACAAGTGCCAAACCAACCAAGTAGTAGCCAACAAGGGGCAAGCCAACGAGGAACTAGGCAACAAAGAGGGAGGCAACTAGGTCTTACAAGAGGCCGTGGTGGTGGTAGAGGCCGTGGTGGTGGTCTTGGACTTGGCGGTGGTAGAGGCCGTGGTGGTGGACTTGGCCTTGGTGGTGGTCTCGGCCAAGGTGGTGGTAGAGGAATGTTTGGATACCTAGATGGACCTTTTTCGTACGTGGCTTACTACCTATTTTGTTGCAGTATACATGTTTTTCATACTTTGTTCTTGTCCTTACTAACTATTATTTTGCAATTTACATGTTTTTTAATATGTTCTTCTTGTCCTTACTAACTATTATGTTCTAATTTTTATAGGTATGGCGGCTTCTCAACCCAACAAACCAACAATAAAGGGGGTGGAGGAGAAGGATGGGGAAGGTGAGATGGCAGGGTGGTGGGAGAAGGCTGCGAGGAAGCTGAGAGAGGAGGATGCAGCCGCACTAGAGAAGAAGAAGCAACATGAGTTCGAAGAGAAGATGAAGGAAAAAGAGAGAGGGATATTTGAGGAGATCACGAGGAGGGACAAGTTGAGGATTGCATGTGAGAAGGCAGCTGCGCAACGGCAAAAGGATTTTGAAGAAAAATGCAAGAAACTTTGGGCTTTTGAGAAGGAAACGAAAGAGAGGGAGCATAAGCTATTCATAGAGGAGGTGGTTCATGAGTCTCATCTCATAAGGAAAAGGGAGGAGGAAGAAAAAGAGGAGAGGATGAAGAAGAAGGGAAAGGGACCTTGCTCGACACAATAGAGCAATGTGACCTTGTTGTCTACTACGCTATGATCTTCGATTTGGTTGTCGACCAAAGTTTGTAGTATTATGTGCTATCACTCTTCTATGTGTACTTCTATGTCCGCCAACCTCCTCTATGTGTTCTAGTATGTGCTATGGACTCCTCCATGTGCTATGACTCTTGTAAGTCTACTACGATGTGCTATGACTCCTCTATGACTACTAATATGTGGTATGAACTACTCTATGTGTATTTGTGCTATGTGTTGTGGACTAATCTATGTGTATTTGTGCTATGTGCTTTTTGATATAGGATTTGAACCTGAAAATGTATTTTTTTCAGTTTTCTAAAAAAGCCAACCGTGCAGCGCCTAAGGTCTAGGCGCTGCACTGTGTAGTGCAGCGCCTATCTCTCAGGACAGGCGCTGCACTACACAGTGTGACGCCTGGACCTAAGGTGTTGCACTGTTACTTAGACAAAATTTTGGACGAAAACCTACTGGAACCTTTATGCTGTTGATATCCAGGTGTGCAATGCCTAGGCGTAAGGCGTTGCACTACACATATCAGCAACAGAAAGGTTCCAGTAGGTTTTCCTTCAAAATTTTGTCTAAGTGTGGGTGCAACGCCTTTGCCTCAGGCGCTGCACTACACAGTGCGACGCTACCTACCGGAACATTTCTGTTGCTCTCTGGACATGATATCTAGATATGCAATGCCTAGGTGTCAGGCGCTGTACTACACAGTGTGACGCCTGACTCCTAGGCAAATTTCAACTAAAGGCATGTCAATTTCAACTAAAGGCAAATTTGAAAATACCAACTACTATGATTATTGATAATTACCATCTCCTTCTCCCTCATCATGTAGGCCCGGTGTTGCATGTCATAGAAATCATCGAGAAGCCAAACCATCCTACATATTTCAAACAATAAACATACATTAGCTAACTACCATACTCCCTATGCATTATTTAATATGCGAGCATTATTTCATATGTATTCATCTCAACAATCGGTAAACACTAAAAGGAAATTTGAATACTAATCTAAGATATACAATGAAAGCACATCAACAATCATCACAAAAATCTTATGTATTCACAATATAGGGTTCCACAATGCAAGCATTATTTACAATACTCACTCAATAAGCTAGGGTTCCGCAATGAAAGCATTGACAATACTCAACTCAAAAATCATCTACACAAGCATCTCAACATGTATTGTCAATACCCATCATATAGGGTTTCATCTCAACAATCTAGGGTTTCACTATGAAATCATATATTGTCAATACCCATCATAAATACTACGGTCCCACAATGATTACAAATCATCTACTAATCCTAATCACACAAATCTATATCAATAGTACATACCAATTTCTAATCCAACCAAAACAAGGGTTCCACCAAAACTTGAACAATCTAGGGTTCCATAATGACTATAAATCCTAAATCACACCACACTATTTCAATTTTTCATATAAAATTCGAATCCAAGCAAATCAAGGGTTCCACCATAACTTGGATAAATATGAATAATGTGAACGAATTTACGGAGGAAAAGAAAGGGATCGGAGGAGTTTACCTTGTAGGAGGGATTAGGGAAGAAACCCAAGGCCAAAAACTTCAGATTTGTTGGATTTTGGAGAGGGGGTGTAGGGGGGAGAGGAGAGGGCTGCCGCCGCTGCTCTCTGTAAGGGGGGAGGGAAGGGATAACTGCTGGTTAGGATGGGGGAGGGCAGGCCTGAATTGCTCGTATGCAGTTCTCTGGTAGGAGCTTCTCCCGCATCTCTTCCATCTTTAAAGAAGGAGATCAATATGAATATATTAGTTGTGTGTATATATATTAGATCATCATAAAAAAATTGTGAATAGTGTTTACGTACCTGAAGTTGTCTTACATCTCTGCGCCATTCGGTCGTCATGCGAATGTTCTCGCAAACGTAGTATGCAAATAAATTAGTTCCCTGTTTCTGCCTCATGCACTTTGCGAGAATAGAATTCAATCAGATAATAATCAAGCATGATAATGGTATTGAAACTAGAATTATCGAGATGCGCGGACCTAGCTAGTACTACTTAATTACCTTGGGCCGTCGCCAAAGCAGCTCCGGTTTCCATTCACCGACAACATTATTGATGAACCATTTCCAAACCCTGCCCGGCAAAGAAAATGAATAAAGGAGTTATTAATTACTTGATATCAGGAAATGAACGAAAGAGGCCGATATAGTGCGATAATGATTGACATTACCTGTCGAGCATCCTAAACACGCTGGTGTATTCTCGACGGTCTTTACCTAGTGAGTCCAGGGTTTCAACAGTTCCAACGTCAACTTTAATGATTAGCAAGATCCAGTGGTACCTGCGCACACGTTTATATAAGCAGGCATGCATAACTCATCAACTACACTTAACATCGAGTAAGCAAAATAGAATTTGTAGTACAAGACAGTAACACTCACTTGAAGTTGTAAGGAAATAGTATTTCTGTTCTGGTATTTTGTGCCTTCATAAACCTTAGCAAGTTAGCCTCGGAGTCTTTGGGGTGGTCTTGTATCATTTTTTCATTAATGATATATGGGTCAATGAACCCAATGTCATAGATTCCATCTCTTTTGCATTCGAGAATCTTCATTCTGCATAATAGCGTACAAAAGAATATAGTGAGGATAATTACAGGCAATGAACGAGCTGAGCTAGAGACTTAAATTACAGAAAGAAATCACTTACAGACAATAGCAACTGACGATAGATTTGTCAAGTGAGTCTTGATTGTATAACTGAAAAATTTCTGCAAACTCAATGCATAGCTCGTTTTCATAGAAGTAATGCTCTTCCTTGACTTTCACCATGAGCATCTCTCGCCCGTTCTTTACTTCTTTCATGTACCACTCATGCAATCTTCGCATTTGTGTTGATAGATGCGGGACCTACTCAGGTCTGACCAGAGTTTTCCCGGGGGCATATTTCCATGCTACATCAGCCACGGGGACTTCCTCGGTGCCTAGGAGTTGATCAACACTGATACCAATGTCTCTAGCAGCGTCGGTTACCTTATCGGTAATCACCTTGAGCGGGGGGATCGATTGCATTGCCTGTTCTCCGAGCTGGGGAACTGTTTTCCCGCTTTTATTACTACTTCTACGTCTCGACTGCTGCATTTGTTCATATGACTTCCTAATAGAGCGGTCATAGTCTGATGGCCTATTCTCCACATGTCCCGGTTGTCGCTCAAGAAAGTCCACAAAGTGCTTTACGGTTTTCGTAGGTATTATCTCCTTTGGCGGCGGGGGCGGTTTCGGTACAAAATGGGAATTCACTTCAGAAACCACGACCATTTTGGTTTCCTCATCAGTCATATCGTAAGCTAACTTCTTTTTGGCAGGAGGCTCGTCGTTGGCTTTCTTCTTAGCTTTCTTCCGCTTTTGGCCTTGCTGGGACATAGGGGGTGGAGTCGGCTGACGCGGTGGAGATCGATATGGACTCGCGCTGGGCTCCCTCTCGAGGTGGGGTGGACTTAGAGGTGTATTGCTACTCGGAGGAGTCGGTGGCCTTGGCGCCGAGTTTGGAAACACGATGCATTCCTTTCTCCATACAATGACACCATGTATGACTTCTCCCAGTGTCTGCTCCCCTTCACCTCCAGGAATGTCAAGCTCTAGTGAGTCATATCCCGGCAGAACTTCATCCACCTCGACACGAGCATAGCCAGCTGGAATCGGATTGCCATGGATGGTTGCTTCAGGTGCATTCGGTAAAGCAACGCCGACCGCCACCTTCATGGATATGTTCTTCATTTTCTGGTGTAGCTCACAATTTGTCCTCTCTTTGATATCATCCACGGGATAGCGAGCCAGCAGTGCATCATCGGCCCGAACCCCCGTGGAACCCATGCTGCTTTTCCGCATAGATGGGACGGTACTATCCAAAGCTGGATCTGCTTGCTCCTGCCGTGGAGATGCCCTTTGCTGGCTAATTGTGTCCAGTTGCTCCTGCTGCCGCTTTAACATGCGTTCCAACTCCTCGTTCTTTGTTTCTATCTTCTGAAGCCGGTCTGCATCCTACTTCTTTTTTCTCTGACGGCTTCTATAAGTGTCGTTCCACTCCGAAAACCCCTGAACCCACGGAACAACGCCTTTGCCTCGTGTTCGTCCTCCGTGTTCAGGATTCTTGAGGGCGCGTGTAAGCACGTCGTTCTCTCTCTCAGGCTGGAACAACCCCTTTCGAGCATCTTCTATTGCTTGAAGTAAAGCGTCCGAGGCTGTTTTAAGATCTGCCTTTTCAATAATCTGCCCTGTCGCTGGGTCCAACTGTCCCCCATGCGCATAAAACCAATGCTTGGACCTCTGGGGCCAATCCGCTGTAGCTGGAATGACCCCTTCAGCAAGCATCTTGGCCTCAGCTTCTTCCCACTTAGGCACGGCTCTCTTGTAGCCACCTGTCCCCAGAACATGGTGATACTCTTTTTTCTCAGCATTTATCTTATTTTTTCTCGACCTTTCCAGAGCTTCATCCGATTCCTTGTACTCCGCAAATGCGTCCCAGTGATCTTTTATCTTCTCTAGTGCTTCAGTGAATTCTGGAGTCTTCTTTTTTGCCTTGATGTAGTCGCTGTATAATCTTTTCTTCCAGCTCTGGAATTGTGTGGCCATCTTCTTAAGAGCAAACTGCTTGACTTTCAACCGTTTGCCATCTGTGAGACCCTTTGGTAGGTTGAAATGTGACATGAGCGTATCCCAAAGCAAATTTTTCGATCTTTCGTCGACATAACTAACTCCTTGATCTACCATTGGCTTATTCCATTCTCGAATGGTGATCGGGATGTTGTCCCTAACAATAACTCCGCATTGATTTATAAATTTACGGGCATTCTGTTCAGGAGCAATCGGTTCGCCATCTTCTGCGACTTCATCGATGTTAAACTTTATGTCATCGCCCAACTTTTTGGCCCGGCCTCGTACCCTTCTAGGAGATTGGCTCGATCCGGAGGGCTAAAAGAAGAAAGATTCATCAATATATATATACAAATCAATTAATACATCTAATGATTACCAGAGGCCTAATATATATATACCTCGCCGGACTTTGTTAATTGTCTAACATTTTCTTCGCCATCATTGTTTGTTTGCCCTTCGTCTCTTGGTTCTTGCTCAAGTCCCTCACCAGAGTCGTTCAGAAATTGTGAGCCGTCATATGGTTCATTCTCTTGGTTTTGGGAGGATCGTATGATGTCGAAGATATCCTCTTCATGGTATTTGCCGCTATCGTCCATAGCTTAACTAATCCAGAAGAAAGATAAAACAATTTAGTATTTAAATTAGAATGCATTCAATAAGCAAAAACTGAATCATAGTATCAAGAAGAACAATACCGGAGATGCAATCAATACACAGCAATGCAACAATATGATGCATGATCATGACATTGAGATATGATGTGGTTTGAGCTTATGCAACTAACATCAATTTGGATGAAGTCCATTTGAACCGAGAGGGAACAACCACCGGCAAACAAGAGGGAACACAATCAATGCAATGCAACAATATGATGCATGATCATGACATGGCAATATAATATGATTTGGGCTAATGTAGCTAGCAACAATTTAAATGGAGTTGGTTTGAACACAAGATTCAAATTCAAACTCCACATAAGGCATTTCAAATGCCATTTATTCAAATTGTCTTATACAGCAGTTTAAGTTGTTCAAACATGCATGGAAATGCCATAAACAGATTCTTCATATTTTTCTGATAATTTTTCATATATAATTTATTTCCATTGGAGTTATAGATTATTTTCTATGATTTTTAGAAGTTTAGGGATTTTTCTGAAAATAAATAAATCATTTAAGACTTATTTAAAATCCAGAAATCATTACTGCGTCAGCTGACATCATCAGTTGACTAGTCAAAGTCAAACCTGACAGTGGGGTTCCACATGTCATAGGCACGAGGTTAACAGAGGGTTATTTAGTTTAAACCGCGCCATTAACGGTGGGGGTCCCACATGTCATACACCCAGGGGTTAGTCAAAGGGGTAATTAGCACTAAGCTAATCACCTGACTAGCCGGGTCCACCGGTCAGTGACCCAGGCCGACGAGGTCATCGCCGGTGACCTCTGGACGGGGCGGAGTCCGCCCTAGGGACCACGGCAGCGGCAGCAGAGGCTACCAACACATAGCCCGTGCCGATGCGCATCCAGGGGAGGCAACAACGGGTCGCGGGGTGGCCGGAGTCGATGGCAGCGACGACCAGCGCGGCGGCCGGCGTTCGGCCCTCGACGGAAACGTCGCTACGGCGTGCGCGTGAGGGAACTAATGCGCTAGGGATGCTCCACTTGGCGCGGTGAACATAATGGGCACACGAAGTGGCCAATCGGTCACCAGAGCTCGCCGACGACAAGCTCGTGCGGCGGCGCACTTTCGGTCCTCGACGAATCGACGGCTACGGCGTGCGATAGACGCGGGGAAGAGGGGGATTCAAGGCGGGGGCTCACTGCGAGGTCGAGGCGATGCTCAGCGGGCTCGGGGAGGGGTCGGAGCGAGCGGGACGGCGTCGGCGATCTCCGGCGGTCGGAGGTTGAAGATGAGCTCGGTGGGGCGTTCAGGGGCGTCCGGCGTCGCACGCGTCGGCAGAGAGAGCGAGGCCGCGGACGTGTCGGAGAGGGAGAAGACCGGCGATGGCGGTGAAATCCGGCAGCCTGGCGGCGCGAGGTTCTGTTCCTTCTCCCGGGCGGTGGCTGGCACCGGGACACCAATTATATACCCGCGACCTTTAGTCCCGGCTCCAGCCACGAACCGGGACTAAAGGCCAACCTTTTCGGCGGCCAAAATTCCGCGCGGGAGCTGAAACCTTTAGTCCCGGCTGGTGGTTGCAACCGGGACTAAAGGTGTCTTTCAATTAATTTTCATTTTGAAGAAATTATTTGACAGATTCAATTTTACAGATTGAAATTAATTCTTGTAAAATGCATAACAATTTGAAAACTAAACCAAATGAGTTGATTCAAATTTCTGTGGATTCATCTTGAAGATTTCTATCAACTAGTATCATTTTGACAGGAAGTTGCATAATTAATTTTGCACTTATTAATTAAATACAGTAATTGAAGACATTATTTTAAACTTTAAAAATTCATATCTTCAGTTCTGTTAAGCCAAATGGAGCAAATAAGATGTCAAATTGTTTATCTTAACATAAACTACACATTCATATTTTGTTTGGACATAATTGCATTGATTAACTCCTCTATATAATTAAAATACTAAAAGGACAGGAATAATTGAAAATTCATAACTTAATAAATAATTATTCAAAAATCATGTTTCAAATGCCAAAATGCCCTAGCTTTTTGGTTGGATTCCGACGCTCCGGAGTCCACCTAGGAACACCCAAAACACATATATACCCTAACTCTTACAAAGATTCCCTCCGGTTTGTCCGAAGTGGGACTTTCCAGCTGTAAGTCCGGAAACTCACTAGAGAGAAAGTGATTACGGTGAAGCCGGTCACATCCCAGAGTGGGATCTTGGGGTATAAAACTTTTTCTTCGCGTATGTCCCTTGCTTATGATTGCGCCGTAACCATGGAGAATCTTCATCATTTAACAGGATGCTTGGGTCAGTCTTCACTGTGAAGGGAGGAATTTCATCAAACTTATTATAATCTTCTGACATGTCTGTCTTATCCACCACTCCCACGATGTTTCTTTTTCCCTGAAAGAACTATGTGGCACTTTGGCTCATCGTATGATGTATTCGCTTCCTTATTTTTTCTTTTTCTCGGTTTGGTAGACATGTCCTTCACATAGAAAACCTGAGCCACATCATTGGCTAGGATGAATGGTTCGTTTGTGTACCCAAGATTGTTGAGATCCACTGTTGTCATTCCGTACTGCGGGTCTACCTTTACCCCGCCTCCTGTCAGATTGACCCATTTGCACCGAAACAAAGGAACCTTAAAAGAAGGTCCATAGTCAAGTTCCCATATCTCCTCTATGTAACCATAATATGTGTCCTTTTTCCTATTGTTGTTTGTTGCATCAAAGCGGACACCACTATTTTGGTTGGTGCTCTTTTTATCTTGGGCGATCATGTAAAATGTATTCCCATTTATCTCGTACCCTTTGAAAGTGAATATAGTCAAAGATGGTGACTTGGCCAACAAGTACAGCTCATCTCCAACAGTGGTGTTATAGATGAGATGTGTTTGCAACCAACCGCCGAAAGTTGCCATGTGTGTACGTTTAATCCAGGAGTCAGACTGCTCCGGGTTCTTGGAGCGTACAATATCCATGTGTTCCTCGATATACGGAGCCACCAAGGTGGAATTTTCTAGAACTGTGTAGTGTGCTTGAGTGAAAGAATGCCCGTCCATACTTATTACTGCTTTCTTTCCTAGCGTGCCTTTTCCACTCAGTCTCCCCTCATGCCGCAATTGAGGAACACCAATCGGCTTAAGGTCAGGAATAAAGTCAACACAAAACTCAATAACCTCCTCTGTTCCATAGCCCTTGGAGATGCTTCCTTCTGGCCTAGCACGGTTATGAACATATTTCTTTAAAACTCTCATGAACCTCTCAAAGGGGAACATATTGTGTAGAAATACAGGACCCAGAATGGTAATCTATTCGACTAGGTGAACTAGGACGTGCGTCATAATATTGAAGAAGGATGGTGGGAACACCAACTCGAAACTGACAAGACATTGGACCAAATCATTCTGTAACCTTGGTAGGATTTCTGGATCGATTACCTTCTGAGAAATTGCATTGAGGAATGCACATAGTTTCACAATGGCTAATCGAACATTTTCTGGTAGAAGCCCCCTCAATGCAACCGGAAGTAATTGCGTCATAATCACGTGGCAGTCATGAGACTTTAGGTTTTGGAATTTTTTCTCTGCCATATTTATTATTCCCTTTATATTCGACGAGAAGCCAGACGGGACCTTCATACTGCTCAGGCATTCAAAAAAGATTTCCTTCTCTTCTTTGGTAAGAGCGTAGCTGGCAGGACCTTGATACTGCTTTGGATGCATGCCGTCTTTTTCGTTCATACGTTGCTGGTCCTCCCGTGCCTCCGGTGTATATTTTGTCTTCCCATACACGCCCAAGAAGCCTAGCAGGTTCACGCAAAGATTCTTCGTCACGTGCATCACGTTGATTCAGAGCGGACCTCTAGGACTTTCCAATAGGGTAGCTCCCAAAATATAGATTTCTTCTTCCACATGGGTGCGTGTCCGTTAGCGTCATTCGGAACAGATTGTCCGCCAGGACCCTTTCCAAAGATTACTTTTAAATCCTTGACCATATCAAATATATCATCACCAGTACGGTGGCCAGGCTTCTTCCGGTGATCTGCCTCACCTTTGAAATGCTTGCCTTTCTTTCTTAAGAGATGCCTGATCAGAAGAAATCGACGATGTCCCGGGTACACATTCTTCTTACATTTATCCAAATATATACTTTCAGTCTCATCTAAACAGTGCGTGCATGCATTGTATCCCTTGTTTGTCTGTCCTGAAAGGTTACTAAGAGCAGGCCAATCATTGATGGTTACAAACAACAATGCTCGTAGGTCAAATTCCTCCTGTTTGTACTCATCCCACACACGTACACCTTTTATATCCGACAACTGTAAAAGTTCTTCAACTAATGGCCTTAGGTACACATCAATGTCGTTGCCGGTTGCTTAGGGCCTTGGATGAGCACTGGCATCATAATGAACTTCCGCTTCATGCACAACCAAGGAGGAAGGTTATAGATACATAGAGTTACAGGCCAGGTGCTATGACTGCAGCTCTGCTCCCCAAAAGGATTCATGCCATCTGTACTTAGACCAAACCATAAGTTCCTTGAGTCATCTGCAAAGTCCGGCCACTTTCTCTCGATTTTTCTCCACTGCGACCCATCAGCGGGTTGTCTCAACATCGCGTCTTTCTTACGGTCTTCTTTGTGCCATCGCAACAACTTGGCATGCTCTTTGTTTTGGAACAAACGTTTCAATCGTGGTATTATAGGAGCATACCACATCACCTTGGCAGGAACCCTCTTCCTGGGGCGCTCGCCCTCAACATCACCAGGGTCATCGCGGCTGATCTTATAGCGCAATGCACCGCATACCGGGCATGCATTCAAATTCTCGTACTCCTCACCGCGGTAGAGGATGCAGTCATTAGGGCATGCATGTATCTTCTGCACCTCTAATCCTAGAGGGCAGACAACCTTCTTTGCTTCGTACATACTGTCGCGCAATTCGTTATCCTTTGGAAGCGTCTTCTTTATCATTTTCAGCAACTTTTCAAATCCCTTGTCAGATACACCATTCTCTACCTTCCATTGCAGCAATTCCAGTGTGGTACCCAGCTTTTTCTTGTCATCTTCGCAATTTGGGTAAAACAATTTTTTGTGATCCTCTAACATGCGCTGCAACTTCAACCTCTCCTTTTCACTTTCGCAGTTTCTCTTTGCATCAACAATGGCCCGACCAAGATCATCAGCGGGCTCATTTGATGCCTCTTCTTCAGCTTCCCCCATTGTAGTACCATCGTATTCAGGGAACCTAGGATAGTTGTCATCATCCTCTTCTTCTTCATTGTCTTCCATTATAACCCCTCTTTCTCCGTGCTTGGTCCAACAGTTATAGCCGGACATGAAACCAAACTGAAGCAGGTGGCTGTGAAGGATTTTTGAGGTAGAGTAATCCTTATTATTCTTACAGACACCACATGGATAACACATAAAACCATTCCGCTTGTTTGCCTCAGCCACACGCATAAAATTATGCAGACCATTAATGAACTCGGGAGAGCGTCGGTCATCGTACATCCATTGCCGGCTCATCTTCATTACACAACATCGAAATGACCAAATTAATACAAGTTCATCACATTAAAACCAAAGTAGAGTAGTGACTTGGGCGTCGAGCCAGCCAGCCCTACAGTGGAATTGTAATCGTTAAACTCTTTCGGGCTTTGGGCCCGTGTACTCATATTCGCTTTTGAACTTCTGGAGTTAATCGAATGCTTTCCTTCGAGTCTTTCGTATCTTTGAACTGGGTTTTGACTTAGGTGAAAGCTGGTTTGCAGCTAAGCCTCCGAGTGAGAGGGTTGCTCTTCACTCGGAGTAGTTTTTAACTTGGGCGGAAGCTGGTCCACAGCCAAGCCCCCGAGTGAGAGGGTTGCTCTTCACTCGACGTAGTTTTTAACTTGGGCGAAAGCTGGTCCGCAGCCAAGCCCCCGAGTGAGAGGGTTGCTCTTCACTCGGACTAGTTTTTAGACTTGGGCGAAAGCTGGTTCGCGGCCAAGTCCCCGAGTGAGAGGGTTGCTCGTCACTCGGAGTAGCGTTTTAACTTGGGCGGAAGCTGGTCCGCAGCCAAGCCCCCGAGTGAGAGGGTTGCTCATCACTCGGATTAGATTTTAACTTGGGCGAAAGCTGGTCCGCAGCCAAGCCCCCGAGTGAGAGGGTTGCTCTTCACTCGGAGTAGTTTTTAACTTGGTCGGAAGCTGGTCCGCATCCAAGCCCCCGAGTGAGAGGGTTGCTCTTCACTCGGAGTAGTTTTTAACTTGGGCGGAAGCTGGTCCGCAGCCAAGCCCCCGAGTGGGAGGGTTGCTCGTCACTCGGAGTAGCGTTTTAACTTGGGCGGAAGTTGGCCCGCAGCCAAGCCCCCGAGTGAGATGGTTGCTCGTCACTCGGAGTAGTTTTTAACTTGGGTGGAAGCTGGTCCGCACGCAAGCCCCCGAGTGAGAGGGTTGCTCGTCACTCGGAGTAGTTTTTAACTTGGGCGGAAGCTGGTCCGCACCCAAGCCCCCGAGTGAGAGGGTTGCTCTTCACTCGGAGTAGTTTTTAGACTTGGGTGAAAGCTGGTTCGCAGCCAAGCCCCCGAGTGAGAGGGTTGCTCGTCACTCGGAGTAGTTTTTAACTTGGGCGGAAGCTGGTCCGCAGCCAAGCCCCCGAGTGAGAGGGTTGCTCTTCACTCGGAGTAGTTTTTAGACTTGGGCGAAAGTTGGTTCGCAGCCAAGCCCCCGAGTGAGAGGGTTGCTCGACACTCGGAGTAGTTTTTAACTTGGGCGGAAGCTGGTCCGCAGCCAAGCCTCCGAGTAAGAGGGTTGCTCTTCACTCGGAGTAACTTTTGACTTAGGAAGAAGCTGGTATGCTGCCAAGCCCCCGAGTGAGAGGGTTGCTCATCACTCGGAGTAGTTTTTAACTTGGGCGGAAGCTTGTCCGCAGCCAAGCCCCCGAGTGAGAAGGTTGCTCGTCACTCGGAGTAGTTTTTAACTTGGGCGGAAGCTGGTCCGCAGCCAAGCCTCCGAGTGAGAGGGTTGCTCTTCACTCGGAGTAACTTTTGACTTAGGCAAAAGCTGGTTTGCTGCTAAGTTGAAAAGCGTACACCCACTGGGGGTTGTAAGCTAGAAAATGCGTACGAGTGAACTCAATGTGGAACTGGAAAAGTCATGCTTTTTATTCACCAAATATCACTCGAGTACTTTTATTACATCTCATCATCAAGTATAAAATCGCCGCAGCAGATCTGCATTCCAAGCACGGGGCTCGTCTGCTTGCTTCTGAAGATTGTACAGGTGGTATGCTCCGTTGTGCAGAACCTTTGACACGATAAAAGGGCCTTCCCACGCGGGAGCGAGCTTGTGAGGTTGCTGCTGATCCACTCAGAGCACCAGATCTCCTTCCTGAAAGGTCCGACTTCGGACGTGCCTACTGTGAAAACGTCTCAGATCTTGCTGGTAAATGGCCGATCGGATCAGGGCCATCTCCCTTTCCTCCTCCAAGAGATCAACGCCGTCTTGCCGTGCTCGCTCCGCTTCAGCTTCCGAGTACAATTCTACTCGGGGTGAATTATGGAGCAGGTCACTCGGCAGGACGGCTTCAGCTCCGTACACCATGAAGAAGGGAGTGCGATTGGTAGACCGATTGGGGGTCGTCCTCAAGCCCCAAAGAACTGATGGCAACTCGGTGACCCAAGCTCCAGCTGCGTGCTCCAAATCGCGCATGAGTCGTGGCTTTAGCCCCTGCAGAATCAGTCCGTTTGCTCTCTCAGCTTGTCCATTCGACTGCGGATGCGCCACAGATGCATAGTCGACTCGGGTGCCTTGCGCGGCACAGAACGCCCTGAATTCTTCCGAGTCGAAGTTGGAACCGTTGTCAGTGATGATGCTGTGGGGCACGCCGTATCTGAAGACTATCTCCTTCATGAACTTGATCGATGTACAAGAATCTAGCTTCTTAATGGGTTTGGCCTCAATCCACTTGGTGAATTTATCGACTGCGACCAGCAAGTGGGTGAATCCACTCACCCCTGTCCGGAGGGGTCCCACCATGTCGAGTCCTCAGACTGCAAACGGCCAGACGAGTGGAATTGTCTTCAGAGCAGACGCAGGCTTGGGGGATAAGTTTGCATAGAACTGGCACCCGGCACAGTGTTGGACTATCTCTTGCGCAGCTTCATTGGCGCGGGGCCAGAAGAAACCGGCTCGATAAGCTTTAGCCACGACTGTCCGAGAGGACGCGTGGTGTCCACAAGTTCCCGAGTGAATCTCCTCCAGGATTAGTCGACCTTCTTCCGGAGAAATGCAGCGCTGAGTCACACCGGTGACGCTCTTTCTGTATAACTGATCACCGACCACTTCAAAGGCTTTGGACCTGCGAACAATCTGGCGGGCCTCAGCTTCATCTTCTGGAAGTTCCTGCCTGAACAGGTATGCGATATAAGGTACTGTCCACTCGGGTGTGATTGCTAGGACATCCATGACCAAATCAATGACTGCCGGGACCTCGACTTCAGTCGGATCAGACGGACTGACCGCTTGCGGGGGCTCTTCCGTGAAGGGATCTTCTTTTACCGTCGGAGAACGTAAATGCTCGAGGCACACATTACTGGGTATGGATTTTCGAGTGGATCCGATCTTTGCCAGATCGTCTGCCTCCTGATTCTTGGCTCGGGGAACGTGATGCAGCTCCAGGCCTTCAAATTTCTTCTCCAACTTTCTCACTGCGTTGCAGTATCCTGTCATAGTGGGGCTTCTGATGTCCCACTCCTTCATCACTTGGTTCACAACTAGATCCGAGTCTCCGTAGACCATCAGGCACCGGACGCCGAGTGAGATGGCCATACATAGACCATAAAGGAGCGCCTCGTACTCGGCTTCGTTGTTGGAGGAATCAAAGTGAATCTGCAGAACCTATCTGAGACGATCGCCCTTCGGAGATATCAACACCACTCTAGCCCCTGAACCATTCAGCATCTTGGAACCGTCAAAGAACATGGTCCAGTGTTCCGGGTGACTCTGAGTCGGTTGCTGATGTTCAGTCCACTCGGCTAGGAAATCGGCTAATGCTTGGGACTTGATCGCCTTCTTCGCCTCGAACTTGATGTCCAGGGGTAGGAGCTCGATAGCCCACTTTGCCACTCGACCAGTCGCATCCCGATTGTTCATGATCTCAGACAGTGGGGCGACGCTGACGACTGACACAGTGTGCTCCTGGAAGTAATGGGCTACTTTCGTCGCGGTCAGGTAGATGCCATAGACGAGCTTCTGATAATGAGAATACCTCTGCTTGGAAGGAGTCAGGACTTCAGAGATGTAATAGACTGGGCGCTGAACTTTGTAAGCTTTGCCCTGTTCTTCTCGCTCGACTGTGAGGACAGTGCTGACAACTTGACCAGTGGCCGCAATGTACAAGAGCAACGACTCGTTGCTGTTCGGAGCGGCAAGAACCGGCTGGGTGGAAAGCAGGGCTTTGAGTTCAACAAACGCTGCTTGTGCTTCAGCAGTCCACTCGAACGAATCAGATTTCTTCATCAATCGGTACAGGAGCAGTGCCTTCTCACCGAGACGGGAGATGAATCGGCTCAGAGCTGCAAGGCAACCTGTGAGCTTCTGTACATCATGAAGACGCTCTGGACGTTTCATTCGTACAATCGCCCCGATCTTCTCAGGATTGGCATCTATCCCTCGTTCGAAAACGAGGAAACCGAGTAGTTTGCCCCCAGGAACTCCGAAAGTGCACTTTGCTGGATTCAGTTTGATGTCGTACTTCCGCAGATTTGCGAAAGTTTCAGCTAAGTCAGCCAGCAGGTCGGAACCTTTTCTGGACTTGACCACGATATCATCCATGTACGCCTCAATGTTCCGACTGATCTGTTTTTGCAAACACTTCTGAATCATGCGCATGAAAGTGGCACCGGCATTCTTGAGGCCGAATGGCATGGTGATATAGCAGAAACACCCGAATGGGGTGATAAAAGCTGTTTTTATTTCGTCCGGCCCATACAGTCGGATCTGGTGGTACCCGGAGTACGCATCCAGAAAAGACAGTAGCTCACAACCCGTAGTGGAATCTACGATTTGATCTATGCGGGGGAGTGGGAAATGATCCTTGGGGCAGACCCGATTGATGTGCTTAAAATTAATGCACATTCGGAGAGACTTGTCCTTCTTAGGGACCATGACGACGTTGGCGAGCCACTCGGAGTGGTACACCTCACGGATGAACTCGGCTGCCAGGAGCCGAGCAACTTCTTCGCCAATGGCCTTCCTCTTCTGTGTAGCAGAGCGACGGAGATGCTCCTTCACAGGTTTCGCCTTTGGGTCGACTCGCAAACGGTGCTCAGCCAGCTCCCTGGGTACACCTGGCATGTCGGATGGTTTCCATGCGAAGATGTCCCAGTTCTCACGGAGGAACTGGATGAGCGCTTCTTCCTATTTGCTGTCGAGTGTTGTTGATATGTTGGTGGGAACAACGCTGGGATCTTCCGGGTGGATGTGCACAGGCTTCGTGTCGCCGGCCGACTGGAATGCAAATTCTGCGGCTGGCTTTTTGGAACGTAGCAGATCACTCGGATCAGCATTTTTCTTGTACTCCTCTAGCTCTACCATAGCCATCTGTTCATCAGCTATCTTGGATCCTTGCTGCAAACACTCTTCCGCGCGCTGTCGACTGCCAGTGACTGTGATTACGCCTTTGGGGCCGGGCATCTTCAGCTTGAGATACACATAACATGGACGGGCCATGAAACGTGCGTAAGCCGGCCGACCAAGGATGGCATGGTAGGCGCTGCGGAAGTCGACCACTTCGAAGGTCAGCCTTTCCTTCCGAAAGTTCTTGTCGTCTCCAAAGACCACGTCCAGGGCGATCTGCCCGAGTGACTTTGCTTTCTTGCCGGGGATCACTCCGTGGAACTGCATGCTGCTCTCGCTGAGTCGGGACATCGGAATGCCCATCGCCTGCAGAGTATCCGCGTACAATATGTTCAATCTGCTTCCACCGTCCATGAGGACCTTGTGCAATCGGACGCCTCCCACGACTGGATCTACTACCAGTGCCTGCCGCCCAGGGGTGGCTATGTAGGCGGGGTGGTCCGACTGATCAAAGGTGATCGGAGTCATCGACCAGTTCAGAAACTTCGTCGTCGCCGGCATGGCCATGTTCACTTCTCGATTGATAACTTTCAATCGGCTCCTGCTCTCAACATCTGCGAAGATCATCAGGTTTGCGTTGACGCTGGGAAAAGGTTCATCTTTGTCTCCATCATCAGCGTCGTCGGGGCTTTTCTCACTCGACGGGCCTTCTCGGAACTGCTGAATCAACAGTCTGCACTGTCGAGTGGTGTGTTTGGGCAATATCAGATTGCCCTCTTCATCCTTTCTGGTGTGGATGTGACACGGTAAATCAAGGACATCTTGGCCCGATTGATCTTTCTTTTTCTTCGGGATCCATTTTTCCTTAGCCTTCCCCTTGTTCTTGGCTTGACCGGCCAGAGCAGCAGCCTCGACCTGAGTCGAACCGTCAGTTTTGCGCTTTGGCTTCCGATTGAGCTTATTGTTTCCGGGGTTGGGCTCGCTGGTTTTCCCTTTGCCATTACGGAGACGGTCTTCCTCTTCTCTGTTCGCGTACCGAGTGGCAATCTCCATCATTCGGCTCATGGTCAGAGATCCTGACCGACCGAATTTCAGGATGAGATCCCGATATCTGACTCCTGCCTTGAAAGCGCAGATGGCTTGATGCTCTGTGACGTTCTCCACCACGTGATGCAAGGTTGTCCACCGCTGGATGTACTCCCTCAATGTTTCATTCGGTTTCTGCACGCAGTGCTGCAACTCAGACAATCCAGCCGGGCGTTTGCACGTGCCCTCGAATGTTTTGATGAACACTCGGGCCAAATCTTCCCAGTAGTATATGCTGGCCGGAGTGAGCTGGTTGAGCCAGGCACGGGCGGACCCCTCCAGCATCAATGGTAGATGCTTCATAGCCACATAGTCCTTTCCTCCACCAATCTGCACAGCCACTCGGTAATCCTCTAACCAAGTCTCTGGCTTGGACTCACCGGTGAACTTGCTTACTCCAGCTGCCAACCTGAAGTTAGGTGGGATCTCAGCGGCCCGGATGGCCCTGCTGAAGCACTCGGGTCCGGAGACGAATGCTCCACTTCCACTCGGACGATCTCTGTCCAAGTTCTCTCTCAGAGCTCTGCCTCTGTCAACCAGGTTCTGAGCAAGAACGGATCTCGCGTTGAACTGCGGGTCGCGGTAGTCGACTGGCTCTCTCTGGCGATAACCGTCACCATGACGGGGAGGGCTGGCCCTCCGATCGTTGCCGTAAGGACGCCTGGCGTTGTACGGCCGGGGCGCGTACGAGCCATCCCGCGGGGGGGGGGGGGGGGCGACTGCATATGATGACGATCATCCTGACGCCGCGGAGGCGTATTCCGACTACGACCCTGCCCCGAGTACTGGTCTCGGTGGCGGTCCTAGTCGTTTCGCCGCGGAGGTGAGTGTCTGTTTCTCCTTGGGGACGCTGGACTGTGAGCCGACTGAACAGTGTCGGCCCTCACGGATCTGCTGTGAATCCGGTTGCGCGACTGGGATACTGCTGAGTTTTGCTCCTCGGCCGCCTTGAGCAGGGCCCGGATCTGCCGAAGACCCTCCCCCGCCTCGGACCGGGACGGCTCAATGGAATCTGCTATCCGAGTGTCCGCCGCCAGATTCTGGACGGGAGTGCGGAATACCTGAAAACTCTGCTGCTGATCATTTGAGAACAACTGCCGCTGCCGCCGACTGGAACTGGACGGAGGCTGCCTGCGGGCGTGGTCGTCGAGTGACTTCTGGAGCGCTTCCAGACGGTTGCGCTCAGCCAAGTTGGCCTGGCGCACGGCCTCCAAGGCCTGAGGCTCGGGGGTCGTCCCAACGATGGGCGTCTGGAGGGCCTGCTCGGTCCTGCGCTGCAGTTCCTCTCTCTGCTACCGAGTGAGAGGTCGGGGGACGTACTCGTCGTCATGACGGTCTCCGCCGCCGCCAAGGCCGGCGTGCGACGGGTCGCCGTTCTCCGCGCCGCGACGGCCGTACCCAGGAGGACTGGGCGGGGAATCGGCCATCAGCACTTCTGCAGCGGGATCGCTGCTCTCGCACTCGGATAAGCTTTCCGAGTGCTCGTGCACGGAGGCGAACAGATCGAAGACAGGTTCATCGGGCTCGATTGTCGCAATCTGCGAGGCCGCAGCCTGAAGAGCTGCCGCGTGCTTGATCCACCGTTGAAGCCGAGAGCGCCCGGAGCGCTTGCGACGACGGCTGGTGGAGAGTGGGGACGTCGACTGATAAGGAGTCGACGGCTGCCGAAGAAGAACGCCGAAGGTACTCGCGCAGAAGTGCGCCGCTCCGCGGACGGGCAACGCCTCGACATCCAGCGGGGCTTCCTGGAGCCACGCCGAATCATCGGCGATGAAGGTGAGGACGCCGAAACGGATCTCGCCAACCAATGTCAGTACGCCGCCGGAAACCATGGTGATGATCGGAAAAATGCAACTACGCCGGAAGTCGCTAGACACCTGCCCCACGGTGGGCGCCAACTGTCGTGGGTGCAAGTCTGACAGTAGTGTGTAGGGGTACGGATGAGAGGGCAGAGCCTAGCTACGGCGCAGGTGTTACACTCGGATTTACGAGTTCAGGCTCTGGAGCTGTTGATTGAGTGTATGGTTTACAAAGGTTGCGAACCCTTGAAATGGAGTTGGGGGTGGCTTATATAGTCTCGCCAGCCCTCCCATGAACGCCAGCCATTACCAAGGGTTAAGAGGGGTATAAGTGCGCCAGGTAACGGGCGCATTGATTACAATTAATACAGGCGAACGTGCGTCCCGACCGTTGCGCTCCTGGAGTCTCCTGGTCTTCTCTGGTCGAGTGACTTTCGGATGCTCCGAGTGAAACAAGCCTGTCGAGTGAACTCTTGGCTTCCGAGTGGTTCGTTGAACTCCGAGTGAATGTCAGTCTGCGGAATTCTGGGTTGTTGATCTGGCCCTGGGGCCCAGTATAAGACGTGTGATGTCCTAGGGTAGGGCCTATAGGTCAGGCCTATTGCCCTATCCCTGGTACATGCTCTCCTCACTACCTACGTGCAGTCTCTTTCACATTTGTTATGCACCAACTCTAGCTCATGCATGCATGAGAGGAACATACATAACGTGGTGGGGATGCTTGAGCCCCAGGTCATCATCACGTTTCTGCTCATTTCAGTCCGTCCATGGTTGAGGTGCCTCCAACGTCGCCATAAATTTTCCAGCAAACACAGAGCAGCAGTCGCTAGCATGAGTCGATGCCCTTGAATGCGTTGGGACCAGTGAGATGAACGGTAGGCAAAGCGTGTCCATCAAAATTATTTCGTCTGCGTCTTGTTCGTACTACTACCAGCTAGGCAACTGCTACCCATAGCCTTGTAGTAACAAGGACGATTCCATGGTTTCAACTTTCAAGCCTCTGCATGGAGCGTGGGTGTGTCCTAATAAGCCGGAAAAATAATATACTACTAAGCTGATAGATGAAAGTTTGAGTGTGTAGATTCACTCATTTCACAGCAACGGTTAATTCCAGGCGGAGGGAGTAGTTTATATGTAAGTTTGAGCTAATCCAAAATTCAGAAACAATGTGATTGCACACGGAGATTTAGAAACAATATGAACGCATACGGAGATTTGTAAATGTTTGATGTTGACCCATAATCTGCCCATTTTTAAACTTGTGTGTTTTGCCGGTGCCTATGGCATGCAGAGCAGAACAGGGCATTGCCCTGTCCGCTGGTCCGCCCAATCTGCACAAAGTTCATCGTGGATGGAAAAACCCGCAGATGATATGGGGACGTGTTCCATGATGCTCATATAATTAAGATGCCCTGATATGCAAAACCCATGGTGCGATTGGCTTGCTAGGATGTACGATGCACCCCGCTCACTAGTGATTCCTAGGCGGGGCATGAACAAGCTTGACGAAGAGTCTGTGTTCAAAGCCCTTGGGAGCCCCCGCAGCAGGCTAGATGTGATGTAAACAAGATGGACTGCGAGGGGGGTGGGCAGGCTGGCGGCGGTGGTGTTTCCATGTGCTAAGATGGCTCTAGTCATGTCGATCGTTGGCGATATATATGCTGGAGAAAACTAACGCCATTGATGGAAACGGCATTTTGCAAGCAGTCGAGGGAACAACTCTAACCTGCACAGATAATGTTCTGGAGCCGTGCGGCTCAAGTATTGCATCCGTGCGGCTCTAACACTAGCTCATGTATATGAGAGGAAATATAAACGTGGTGGTGTGCTTGAGCCCCATGCCATCACCACCTTTTCTACTCATCTCCATCCATCCATTGTGGATGTACAATTCCATTCAAGCTGCAATCAGTTGCGAAATTTACACGTCGACTGCCCTTGGATGCCTTGGGGCCCGTGATGTGAAGGGTAGGCAGAGCGTACCCATCAAAATTATTTCGTCTGCTTCTTGTTGGTACCAACCAACTAGTAGGCAACTACTATAGTACTGCTCATGGCCTTGTACTAATAACCAGGACGATTCCATGATGTCAATCCTAGTTCATCTGAAAGTTTGAGTGAATCCGAAGTTCAAGACCAATATGACCAGGCACATATTCTGAGAATTAATGGTGTGTCTGCTGTCTATGCTCTGCCAACATTAATGTTTGAGACTATTTTTTTTCCCTTCAGAAATTAGTTGGGCACACACCGCCAGGTAGAAGAAGCAGGATAGCTTATGTACTGTACTGAGAAGAGAATACATGGATAGCACACAAGCATGAGTGTTGCAGGACAAAAGTGTGCGCAGATCTACAGGCGCGATACTCGGACCCTAGGGTAACTGCCTCCCGGGTCGCTTAGGGCGACTCCGGAGGCGCCGCCGCCGGGACCTTAGAAGGCCCTTCCCCAGCTCCCCGTTCACCACGCCGCCGCCGGAGGAGGCTGTCCCACGGCGGACGGCGGCGGCGGGGCATGTCCGTTCATCTTTTTTTCTTTCTCTAGTCTGGTGGTCTTCAACTCAATCCAACCAAGATTTCTTCCGATCTGGCCGTCGCCGTTCTGCATCCCCGGCCTCCCGATCTGGCTGCGGCCGTCCTACGTCGGCGGCTTTGCGATCTGGCCGCCGGTAGCCTCCCGATCTGGCAGGCCGCCGGCCTTTGGATCTGCAGTCGTCTCCGCGGATCGGCTGCGTCGAGCAAGATGCGTTTGGCAAGATCTTTCAAGTCCACGCCTCGTGCATGCCAAGCAACCAACGCATGTGCCATTGCTGGGCTGGATGTATGTGGCTGCACTACCAGGGTCATGCACATGCACATGCACATGCACGATGTGCCTGGGTTGAGCACAAGAGCGTGGAGAAGATCAGTGGCCGGCTAGCCTGCCGGCGCACCACGCCCCCGTGCTGACACCGGGCATGGGTGTGCCGTTGGTGATCCTCTTCCGTGGTTTGGTGCCTCCCAATCGACGTACAAACTGGTCTCGGGTGTGGTGCCGCCGCTGGGAGTGCTGCAGGCTGAGGCGACAAGATTTCTCCGGTCTTTTCCATCAGAGATCTATATGGATTGGCGTATGTCGCCCCTGGATATCTTGATCGGAAAGGCTCCGGTCGCGCGCGCTCACGTTATCAGCCAACACGGCTTCAAGAGGGCGCGGCACGAAACTTCGCTTTCTTATCGGAGTCATGGGACATGTCTAAGTCAAGATTCCCAAGGCATCGATAGAGGCGGAGGAAGTCATGGCGGCTGCAATTGGAGATCTTGAAGCATTGACGGAAAGGGGTATTGGATGGGATGAAGACTGCGTGCTAGGTGTTTGATGACTTGCAACAGCGGCCTTGGCAAGCGGGGGCAGCAGCACCAGAGGACTGCAATTTTGGTGGTACTCCTCGAGTACCGAGTCTCGATTCCCAGGGTGAAAACCCAAAGTTTGGCCTTTATTGGTTGTACCTGGCAATGACCTTGTTGAAGGCATTGTTTTTGGGTGATTTCAGACTTTCTCTAGGGTGAAAACTCAAGATCTTCGATCAGGCAACGACAACGCTTGTGCATTGTTTTCTTCTTGGAGGCGTTGCTTTTGGAGAACCTCTTTTGTAATACGGGTGTTCTCTTCGGTGGTGGTTAGAGTGCTACTGTTGCTAGTGATTGATCACCGTGGCGGGATCTTTTTTTCTTCTGTTCTTTTTATTTTCTTTTTTGGCTGTGTGTATTCTTGATTTGTTTGGACATCTTGTTGGTACAGAGGTCGGGTGTAATTGGTATCTTCGCGATATTAATATATTCCCTTTGTCGGAAATGAGTGTTGCAGGTCCTGTACGTACATGCTTTTCTCTCACTGACACAATACTCAAGGAGACACCTAAAGGTCACAGTTTATAGACATCTATCGTAGTCGCGCAAAATAGTGTTCCACAAATCAGTCTAGGGCAGGTTGTGAGCCACTTCGGCGCCCCCCTCCTCCTAACACTGATCCGGGCCAGCGGCCGTCATTGGCACTCACAAGGTGTTGGGGTGAATTGCCTTGTCATTTTGTCCTCTTTCTTTCTTGCAAAATGATGATGTATGCATGTGTTACACTCACACATGTAATCAAATCGGTGACGTTGAATGACATTGGTGTTGATAGGTTCACTTGATCAGAAATATTCTGAGGATTCATCACCGTCGGAGGAGGATGGTAAATCTCTCTTGGTAAGGATGACGATGAATTAGAGATGGTCAGTGGGTCTTGTGCTTGCTGAGACAGATAGAAGAGAGCAGACCTTGTTTTTCTTTTTCTTTTATCAAATAATAAAGAGAGATAGAGAAAGCAACAAGCGAAAGCGTGCAAGTTCTCCAACAGGATGCGATAGGATTCACCTCGCCGTCCGTCGGGTTGTTATATTCTGCCGGCCGGCGCCGGCGTGGGTGACCCGTCCATCCGGCGACCGCCGACTTATATACTGACAGTCCAAGCATTGTACGCTTGAGGCTTTTCTGTAGCTACAGGATCTGAATAAACAATACTCTTGCCTGAGAACATTGTTCAAGCATTCATTTTAGCCTCGGGGGGTTCCGTACATACATGCTTGCTCTGACCTGCGGCTGAAACAACACTCAAGGAGATAAATACAGGTCGCAGCTAGAAGAGACATCATCTATCTATCTGAGTCACACGGAAAGTGTTGCAAATAACAGCCGTGGCGTAACTCGCTACCGAATGCAGGTAAATGAAACCAGGACTATACTCGATCGGTTCGGTACTCATTTCTTTATAGATAAATAAAGGCATCGTGCCCTGTTCCATTTTTGTTTTAAGAATCCCTGCTCCATTTTCAATGAAAAGAAGCAAGTTCCACAGTTAGCATATCCCCGTCACTCCTCCGATGAGGACAGCAATCTCCTCTAGCTCGTAGACAAAGTAATAGGGAAACTAAGCAGAAGCATGGCATGATCCAGCTGTTGCCGTTGATGTCCACCACCTGTATGATCAGCCATCGCCGCCAAGGTTGTTTGTTTGGGTATATTCAGGATTGTGCAGTTTCAGATCCGGCTAAAGTATTTTGGCGGCCTCGGTATCCCTCCCTGATCTTCATCGGCAGAGCAGAGCAGAGCATTCGGGCTTCATTGCATGTGGCACTCTTGGACTGACTGCACCGCCCTTGGCATGGTCTCCCCCCCCTCCGACGAGGGCACTTTGGAGCTTCTTGGCCTGCCATCTAGCCTCTCTCAAACAATATTAGTCATTTTTGCTATTAGTGCAATCGATCGAGCCCTGGTGTTGATCAATATAGTGATGATGGGAGCCAGTTTGTCAGCACCTGCTCTGTTTCCTAAAGCTTCACATGCAAAGCTGCTATTGACTAACTTTGCTCACACCAACATACATAGAAATCAAAGTCATGATGAATAAACAAAACGACGAATGCCTCTTTTTGATATGAAATCAGCCTTTGTAGCTAGGGGGTATATCATAGTAAGATACAAAAGGAAATACTCCTATACTACAAGAGAGGGACGTAATACATTAATGTTAAGATACAGGAAAAAAGGGGAGTTGAGTACAGCTAGCCACTACAACTCTTCAAAACGGGCCCGTTTTTATTCTCTGCGAGCTGGCCTCGCAGGTCCTTCACCAACTCGGTGAACCTCCAGTCCTCCCTATGCAGCATAAATTCCTTGAGGCCTGGCAGATGTGGTAACCCACAGAACAAGCCAACACTGGGACTGCTCCAACCATGACAATATTGCAGCAACTCAAGCTTAGGGGCTGCTCCTTCTTCAAACCCCACCGACCTGAGGGTTTCTATCCCATACAGCTGCAGCACCTTCAGGCTCGGGAATGCCCCCCGACAGAAACTGAAACTGACCTCTTCACCAATGAACGACTCAAACAATAGACGAAGGGTGGCCAGGTTTGGTAGGTTCCCAAGGACTTGTATGGCAGCATTGTGCTCCGATATCCTCGACCACAGTAGCTTCAGCTTCACGAGATTTTTGAGCCTCAGGATCCACTCCGGCAGTTTAACCAGGTTGCCTATCAACTTGAGGCTCTGCAGGTTTTCTGGAGGTGAGGACAGGCCATCCAAGCAGCCTGATAAACCTGTCCCCCATCCGTGTGATTGCAGTGACAATGACTCCAGGCTGCTGAGACAAGCAATTGCTGAACACAACTCTTGACTGTTTCTCTTGTTAATGCCTGTCAATCCTAACTTGCGTAGCCGGGTGAACCTTTTTATATCTTTCAGAGCAGCCGCCCCACCTGAGATGTCCACAACGCGTAGTGTGTGTAGAGCCTTCAGTTTCCAAATACCTCTTGGCACTTCCACACCACCGACAGGTGTATGTACCGGTACCCACCTATCTATCTCACTCATCTCTCTAGCAAGAATGTGTTGCATCTTCACAAGCTTGATGATGGTCCTTGGTAGCTTTATTATTTTCGTACCTGAAATATCTAGTGTCTGGAGTTGTCTCAGGTTCCCCAATGAATTTGGCAGGTGAAATATATCTTTGTGTCCTCTCAGAGAAAGATATCTCAGATGTACAAGCTTCCCAATGTGCTCAAGGTGATGATCAACCAGATCCCACTTGCCTTCCAAATCCAGCACTCGTAGCAACCTCATCTTCTCAGAAATGTAAAACGGCTTCCAATTTCCAAACACTGTCAATGATCGTACACGGGACAAGTCTACTATATTCTCAAACTCACTTTGATCCCCCTTCCAGTTGCTGCTTACAGCAAGATGACGCACTATGCCTTGGTTGTTTAAGCTGCACCCTTCCTCCAATGTGAAAACAAGATTTTCCTCCACAGACTTTGAGATGGCAATTTCACGAATGAGATCATGGACATGGCATGAGCCAATTCCTTTCCTACTATGAATTGACAGTTGAGATGGCAGGATCATGCTCCTACTTATGAGTTCCATGAAGCAAGAGTCCAATACATCCTCTACAGACTTGCCACGCACCTCACTTGAGTAACCCTCTGCAAGCCACCGACGTAGTAAGCGTCTCCGTGCAATCAGCTGGTCTTCAGGAAAGATGGCCAGATACAAGAAACAAGCCTTGAGGTAATAGGGTAAACCATCATAGCTTTTCATAAGGACTGCTTTTATAGTCTCAAGGTTAGGATTCATCTCCAGCTCGGCACTGATATGCAAATTCAGTTTTCTCCATTCAAAAGCAGTTTTTGATTGGTTTGCCAAGAACCCACCTATGGTGATTAGTGCAAGGGGAAGCCCTCCGCACTTCCTCAAAATCAGTTTTGCTTGTTTAACCAGATCTGGGTATTGCTCATCCAAATTTATGGTCTTCTTAAATATCTGAAATCCATATGAATATAATTACTTAGTACACAACAAACTGTAATCATGCATAACACATTTTCTACTTTTCACTATTGCTCATGTGGGAGTTTGTATAGTACAAAGTTGAGGTGAGACATTTGGTTTTCTTAGATATATAACAAGTTTCTCCGCCGTCTATCTTTTTGGTTGCTAGTTGACATATCTTTAGTTTTACCCATCTGAAGTCTTCCTCCCCCTTCACGATGGTCCTAGTGCAAGTACTCCAGTAATACTACTAGTTTACGTGTATGGCTCTGGTAATCGCCACATTAATGATGATGTGCAAAGGACTAAATTAATCCAATGATAATGCTAGGCATGCGGAAAAGGCCTACAAAAACCATCCATGCATGTTAAGTTGGAAGCAGCTTGGCCGACTCATACACGGTCCGAGTTTAGTTCCAGACACATGGAACATGGTTTAATCTCCCAGGCACGTGAAGCATGCTGCTCGAGGAGGAGGACGTGGATATGCAGAGGGGTTTAACCGAGCTGTGACATGCCAAACTACACGGAGAGATGAACAGCGCACCTGAGACTTAATTCACCATGGCTCACAGGCTCACGGCGCAGCAACATGGCTATCAGCTGGACCCACATGGCACACACCTTGCCTGCACACAACTCTGGCTGAGCTCAGCTAAGCTTAGGAGACTAGGACACACCTTGAAGTGTGATAAGAAAATGGAGCCGCTCGGGCTGGACGGGTGCATCGTGTGCGAGCAGGCGCGGAGCAGGTTAACCTCAGCAGAGTCAAGGAACTTCTTTTTAAGGGAGTAAAATGGATCTTTTTACAACCCAAGAGCGGTTTGCTGCCGATTTCAATGTGCAGGAGAGCTTGGTGCAGCACCTCTTGAGTTATTAATTCTTGTCTTTCCTCCATAATTAAGCTCCAGTCAATATACTAATCTAGGACGGAATATGCTTCTTAAAGTCGTAACAGTTCATTTTGTGGAAATAGATTTAGCCATGAGAAAGTTAGGCGACATCTCTCTCGATTGCTTGTACTGTTGTACATGACAAAGGAATGGACGCAATAAAGAAAGGAGAAGCACTGGTGAAAGTCATACAGGGCATGAGAAGACATTAAAACACAAGTTCACTATTGTGAGCATTTATATTTTCTAAAGGAAGAGCAAAACAGTAATGAAATGTCAAACAGAAGTGTGAATTGCACAAATTCAATGAAAATAAAATTGCAGAATTAAATATCATAGTTTTTATAGGAAACTAGGAGTGTGTGTGTGTGTGTGTGTGTGTGTGTCGAATAATATATTGTTCTCACATTGCAAAATAGCCATAGAGCAGGATTCCTTTTCTTCATGGGATAACAAATGTTGCCCCCTTCCACCGATTAAATATCAGTGTTAATTGAAGGATTATTTCTTTTGCTTCATATGTTTTTATTGCCAGGAAACCAAAAGTTTGACATCTGGAACCGTAGGGCACAATAATATGTTGTTCTCACATGGCATAATCATACTGCAGGATTCTTTTTCTTAGTGGGATAAGAAATGTTGCACCTTCCGCTGATTAATTTATTAGTTTTAATTAAATGATAGTTTCTTTCGCTTCATGTTTGTAGTGCCAGGAAACTGATTTTTTTTATGGCTGGAACCATAGAGCAGAATGGGGACTCTCACTCCCGGGAAAATAGGATCAGTCCCATTGTTTATTTGCATGTATTGGTCGTTGTTTAGAATTAGGAGTAGGTGGCTGCCTGCTATATAGGCCAGGGAGTAGAGTACTCGTGTAATTGGCATCAGAGAAATGAATCAAGAAAAGGGGTGGTTCTCCTCCACAGCCACATAATTTAACTCAGGCGCAAGGGTGTATAAACCTCACCCCAGACCTCCTACCTCTCAAGATTACTACCTCCGTAATCCGGGTCGTGATAACGTCTGACTACTAATTATGTTGCTTGTCTAACTACCTTTTAGCTAATTATGTGTCAACTTTCTGCATAGAAAATTATAAAATAAGTCAAGCATATCATGGTTTATCAATGTTTATCATAGCTTTGATGAACGAATGACTAATTCACGCGCAGGAATTGGTGGAGTGCTATGGTCATCAGAGATGGTGGCAGATTAAAGGAGATGGACGCTGGAGGGGAAAGGATCTAGAAGAGGGCTGGGTGGTCCTTGAACTGAGTACGAGAAAGCACGATGAAGACTTATGTTTGTTGTGACAGTTGAAACAGCTGATTTTTGCGCTCATCTCTCATAGAACAAAAGAGCATGATCCTTTCTTCAGTGCATCTACTCACCTCTTTGTTGCCTATAAAATAAATGTACACCCTCTAGTATCTACAAATACTAAATGCCAAGGTTAAAAACTCTTCTTCATTTTGACAGCGACAAAATTTAAGAATTCTTTGTGGGACCTAACTTTAGCTGTAATCAAATTTCCATCTTATTATAAGCATATATTGAGAGTGTTTTTTCTATGCTCCCATGCACATACACCTCCTATCCTCACCCTACATTATGCAGCCTGTGCCTTGGGATTTGTGTGGTACTTTTGGAGATGCAGCAACCATTACAGAGAGATGAATAGTGATCATGCATGTTGCTGCTCATTTTCTGTAGCAGCAAGCAAGAGCACATTAATTTTTTTGCATCAGCAAAAAAGCTGTCCCATTGGGCTAGAAGCTGAATAGAAAACATAATACACCCTTTGTTCCTAAATGTAAGACGTTTTGGCCGTTCAATTTGAACTGCCAAAATGTCTTATATTAGGAACAAATGCTATGGAGGCATTTCGTAAGGATACTTATTACAGCATATCTAGCAAAACTATCCAGATACAACTATAATGAGTATTTACGAAGCAGTTATTGGTTAAAATATAAAGTTGACTGATCAATTCTAAAAAATGTCTATGTATTTTGAATGGACGAAGTATTTTTCATGTTCCAAACCTACGGAGTGATACATGTATTTCGCTAAAAAGGTGAAGTTTCATTTACTATTTGTTGCTACTTGCTAGAAAGTTATAGGTAACATACATGTATGATGCTCATGTTCGGTGCATTAACATTGTCCACTTGTGGACTGGGGTGTGTTAGGAATCCAATCACCTCTGGTTGGCATAGTTCATTAATTGTCCTCTTGCCAAAGAAGTAGAAATGGTACAGTGTAGAGTGCAGAGCCTGAAAAGTAGCACCACAGGGGTGTGCTCTCGTACTGTTTACCACACAAAGTCAAACGCCATCTGATATTTAATTCAGCTACTAAGCTCTGACCCAGTCCTGACATATGCGCATACCCCAATGCAAGCTGACGGCTGAGATAAGAGGTGTAGGTAAGACCTCAACTACAACTTTCCCTATATTTTTATGGTACCGTTTGATTTATATCTATCAGATATTGCATAAGCTTTCTAAGAAATGACCCTTCGAATTTTGTGGGGACAATCTGTAGTTAGTTATTCTACTTATTTATGGACATATATTTGTAAAGATACGATTTCCAATGTTAAAATAAAAAGGATTGACAACATATATTCTACAACGAAATTTGTTTAGCAAGAGGAATAATTAGTACCTTTTTAGTGAAGAGGATACGTGCATCATCAGGACTTAGATTGTTGAGCTGGATTATATGGTTTGTTTCCACCTTTGAACAATGCTCAGCAATATTCTTTTCCCGTGTGGTGATTATGATACAGCTTCCTTCTGTTTCTGGTAGGTGCACTTTTATAGCATCCCACTCCATTGTGGATGATAGATCATCAATGATAAGAAAATATCTCTTTTGCTTCAAACATGTGGCTAGATCTGTTTCTTCCTTCTTCTCTCTTAATTGCTTAACTAAGCTCTGAAGAAGATCAATGCAATTGAAAGGACGCATGACTGTGACACAAGCACGCTTCTCAAACATGCCACTAATCTCTTTTCTTTGGTAGATGTCTCTCACTAGCGTGGTTTTTCCGACACCGCCCATTCCCCACAAGGAGATCACCTTAACCTGTTGGTCACTGTTATGTGCAACAAGTTGGATGATTTTCTCTTTTTCAGATTCTCGCCCGACGAGCCGAGATTCCTCTAAACTATCACTCCCCTGCACTTCCGTGTGTGTGGAGCTATCAGTATCTTCGGAGATGATATCTGAGCTAGACCCTGCCTCCTCTGAATTTTTTCCATCTTGAAAACCCTGAACACAAGAAAACAATGATTAATTAGGTGCTGCCTTCTTTTCCAGGGAAATGTTTATCTCTTTTTTATTTCTAGTAGCGTTGTAATTCTTACATGATTTGACAATCTCTGAAAAACAAAGTAGTGTTCAAATCATTTGCATCTCAAAGAACTTGAAATTCAGATGACTGTATAAGTCAATGGCTTAACTTAGTTACCAAGGTAGGATAACAATAGTAGGTGTATGGTGAAATACAAATCTACACATAAGGCACACGTACCAATGTATTTATCAAGCTTCCACAAAGACTCTTTACAAATATCTCTAAAATTAGATGTTTGGTACAATTCATATGACCTTAGTCGGTTGCAATGTCTAGCCTCTGGCGGTTTTGGTTTTGACGTTCCGGAGGATGGACCAAACAACCAATTGGCCCAGCAGATAAGAATTGAAAGGAAAATGAACTCCAGACAAAAGGAGTTGAGGCTTGAACCAGATACTCAATCAAAATGTCAGGTATCTAATTACATGGAATAGGTTTTGTGACTAATGACAGTACAAGCACCAGTATTCAGAGATTCTCTGTACTACCAAAACCGACACATCTTCCTTATTTCTGTCTCATGCAAAATAAGAGAGCGGAAAACTCCTGACTTCGAGAGGAACTCGAAACTGCTAAGGCAACGATCGCCAGACTCCAGGAAGAGCTTGGGAAGGACATGGAATCGCGTCCCTCAAGAGAGTAGACAGGTTGAGGGTTCTTTATTATCTCAATGCGGTACAACCTTTATGGACATGCTGGGGATTAGCTGTCCAGGTCACTCCACAAAGTGGGAGATTTTCCTTATCACCTCCACAAGTCAGAGAATTTCCTTATCAACTCCACAAGTCGAAGGTTGATGTCTTTTCATCATAGAGATGGAGTACAACCCTATGGACTCTCTACCGAGGATTAGCAGACAAGGCCACCCCTACACATCAGAGAATTTTCATTTCACTAGGAAGAGATTCCGATGAAGAATCGGTCCTTACCAAGACAACGATGCGCAGTGAATCAGGTCGCCCTGGGGGATTTTGGTCTTTCCGTTGATTCAACGGAAGATTTAATCCTTAATAACTCTCAATTGTTTGGCAAGTCGGGCCACCTCTGATGACCATGGGATTTGTCATTCCTCCTCTCCTAGTCCTGAACTTTCGCCTGAACGATGCAAGCACCACCCCTGACACATGCGTTAAGTGGGATTGTGGGAGGAGGGGTAAGCCCTTTTTAGGTCTTAGCAACCTTTGGCTTTGAACTTTCCGGCTCTAAGTAAGTCGGAACCGAAGTAGCCAAATCCAGATTGTGCTGGTCGCACTCCATGGCAGTCTTCACGCACCCTCGAATGGCGATGGCCCCTCTCGGTCCCGGTATTAGAGTCTAGCACGATGGTTACGCTAAAATGTTAGTTTTAAATAGTTATACACATTTAAGCTTGTGAACACATAACTCCTTCTATAATGATTTGTTTTGGTTAATGAAATAGGGGACAACTGTTGTTTGTAAAACAAAAGAGTTAAGACAGAGGACACACATCCAGAAATGAAGAAATGTGGAAGGGAAGGCATTGAGCTGCTTTGCAGTATATTTGTTGTTGATAATAATATGGAATTAGTTTTGCAAAAGTGAGGCAACGTACTTTCTCAAGCACCATTTCAGATTTCTATAATGGTAAAGATAAAGATCATAGTGATTGTTGTTTAGAACTGGGGGGACGGACCTCTACATTCTTGTCATACTAGGAAGCCTTGCAGACAGTAAAAAATGTTTGGTTGATATATGCTAAGTTTACCGTAATTTTTGTTGCAACCAAAATTGGATTAAGAAAAAGATCCTATATTTGTTCACATTAAAGAGAAAGGTGTATAATTTATTCTGAAATAAAATTGGCGTAGGATGTCTATCATCATTTAATTTCAGTATGCACGTCAGTCCAACTGCCGAATTTGAACCATTAAAACAATAAGGCATTTAAAGGCTGTTAACAGTTACCTTCTTGTAGAAAGCATGAACTGTCTGATTATCCAATAATTGCTTATGCTCTGGTGCTCCGTTGTCTTCCCCTATGCACAAGTTTGCAACTTTAACTTCCTTTGTGGACACAATTATTCTGCTCCCTTTCTTGTTTTTTGGGAACCATGTTGTAATGTAGTTCCACTCTTCAATGGTGTGTACATCCTCGAGCACAATCAGATAACTCTTTTCATTCAGGTAAGTCTTGAACTCATGAGGCAAATCATCATTGTTGGGTGTCCCCATCAATTTCAGAATTTGGGGCCGACTTACTTTTTCTTCTATCCTTGCCTCCAGAAGACAATTAACATAGAATTGTGTAACAATGCTCTGGATGAAATCTATTAGATTGAAAGGAAGCATAAACCTGATCCAGGCATGGCACTCAAACTTTTTACGTATCTTGGGATCTTCATACACACTTTTGACGATGGACTGCATGTCACCAAGATCACCAGTACTTGTTTCCCACACCGCTATCACAGTAAGGTTGTCATCCTTGTTGTTGATCAGTCCAACAAGATCCATTTTTGCCTTGTTGTGCTGCCGCCTTGCTTCGTCATCAGCGGACAATGTCATTGTACTGGAGATGGTAGGCTGCCCAACAGCAGGTCTAGGGTTGGAGCTAGAGCCCTTGATGAGATGGTACCGTTGGTTCCTCTGGCTGACTTCCTCCACCTCAGCTCTGAGGTCCTTCATCTGCTTCGCCACATAGCGTCGGGCTAGCACCTTGCGAGAGAGACACCACCAAGATTGCTTCTCAAGACGGACAGCAAAATCCAGGAGGCAGTCCTCGACAGCATAGGACACATCGCGGACTTGCTTCACCCAGATCTTCACCACCTTGTTGTCGTCCCGCTCCTCATGTGCGGCCATCAGAAAACCTTGCATCATCTCAAGCTCGGCCGAAATGAAGGAGTGGTCACGCTGGACACCAAGCTGCAGAGCCACCTCCTCGGCAACAGCGGACTGGGCGTAGTTGAGCGCCCCGCTCAACACGGACTTGCCAATGCTGATGGCCGTTGCCTCCATTTTTCTGGATGTTTGTGTGGATCAATTGGTTGTGATGGATAGAGGCTGTACTGCAAACAAGATCAATTGTATAAATTGATGCTACTAGCTGCGCTTGAGCTGAATCTTAGGAGGTAAATAACAAGAGAGGAAACAGAGCAGCATACTTGCTGTTGTCGACGCACAGGCGGCGACCAAGATGAAGGCTGCGGCGGCGAAATCCAAGACGGTGAACACAGCCTCGGAGCCCCCAGCCTCAGCGCCAGCGTTCTCCCTCGAAGACCAAACTTGAGAGATCTGCCGGGCGAAGCAGAGAGATAAATTACAATCAATTTACAAACGATGGAAGATCCACCAGCAGAGCAGACTAAGAAAGACTAGAGAAAAAATTACCAGGACGAAGGGGAGCTCGCTGCGTTAGATGGGGAAAGAAGCTCGGTGGAGAAAGGATTCGAGATAAAGCCGGGCCATGGAGTGAGGTTCATTTCTTCTTGCCGCCGCCTCCGTCCTCCAGCGAAGAGGAGGGGGGAAAGAAGATTCCTTTCTAGTTATCGCAGCAGCATACGCATCACGGTGGCTTTGCCTGCCTCCTTTGGTAAAGCGGGATTCGATTCTTCCGGTCTATTTGCAGTTGGTGGTGGGGGGGGGAGGAGAGGAAAAGGGATTCGCTTGCACTTGCAGGGGCATCTCGGCAATGGCGGAGATTCTTGTTGCCGCAGCAGCATACGCATCACGGTGGCTTTGCCTGCCTCCTTTGGTAAAGCGGGATTCGATTCTTCCGGTCTATTTGCAGTTGGTGGTGGGGGGGAGGAGAGGAAAAGGGATTCGCTTGCACTTGCAGGGGCATCTCGGCAATGGCGGAGGAGGCGTGGAGCAGCAGCACAAGAATCAGAATCGCCGGCGGCGGAGCGGAGGCAGTGGGCAAGGTAGGGTTGCTCGGTTGGGCCACCAGTCTTGTCTTGAAAGAAGAGAATCGATCCACAAAATGGGCTTGAGTCCTCTTTCTTGTTTTTCTTTTTTTTGAGGCGTAACTCCTACAGTCCTACTTTTGTAGCGCTGATGGCACAAAGTGGGCTGGCCCTTCTAAGTTGTCATATGTTTCTTCTAAAAAAAAAGTTGTCATATCTTGAATATTTATTTCTTTATTTTTTCTTTTTAATCAAGGAAAAACCATCGTGACTAGCTTTATTACTCAGATAATAGTACTCCCTCCATTCCTAAATATAGTGCGCGCTTGCTTCAGCTCCAATACCAATGTGTGTGCTGGCACATGTACTTTGGACTAATATACCCCCTCCATTCCTAAATATAGTAGCTAGCTAAATGGGTGGGGATCTGTGGGGATCAAGGCGAGCAGGGAGGTGGGAAAAAGCGGCGACGAGAAAGAGATAAGGGAGAGACAGAGAGAGAGGCGGTGGGGTGGGGCGCTGGCTGTTCGGTGGGAGGGCATTTTTGTCCAAAGCCGCTCGTTGCGGTAGATACGCACTACATTACAGAATTTATCTAAAAACTATTGCGCACTAGATTTAGGAACGGAGGGAGTAGTATATACCCCATAATTTTATTTTATTTTTTGCAAATAAAAAAAATCTAGAAGCTCATCGGTAAGGTTAGTTACAAGACGATGTCAACTCAAAGCTAAACTTTGCAGTATCATGTGCTAAGCCATTTGCCTCACGAGGGCAATGATGAAACTCTTAAGTCTTTTTTTTTATTTGCAAGAAGATGAAACTCTAAGTCTTTTTTTTTATTTGCAGGAAGATGAAACTCTAAGTCGATGCGGTTAGCAAAAATTGTCGCGGCGCCATTCATCCATGCTCTTCCTCCCGACAAGTTCAATATAGTCTGACTCCGCCTGGATGAACACTTCTTCTTTTTAAAATTATAACAACTCATGGTTCTTCTATTTATTTTTTTGCGAGAAAGGAAGATCTCATTCCATCAAATAGGGTATACACATGAGTTGCACAACTTGATAGATCAAAAGGGTTGCACTCTATGCGCTGGTTAAATGTAGCAAATTTTGCCGAGGAGTGGCTCACCTCACCCTATTTCGGGATCTATGAATCTTCAGAAGCAGCTTAAACTCTCTTCTCGAAGGGATATGCCTGCTTCAGTTATTGAACAAGGCTCGAGCTAGAGCCAGTGCTTCCATGCACGCCGGTAACTCTGTCCAAGATGCAGCCGCACATATATACTGTCTGAGAACACATGTATAGCACACAACCATGAGTGTTTCAGCAGCTTCTGTGCATGCTTGCCCTGACTGGAACAATACTGACGGAGATATATAAAGGTCACAGTCAGAGACATCTGAGTCAGACACAATTGTTCCAAATCACTGACAGATCACACAGTCATTCATGCTGAACAAGAAATACAGTGACATGCCTAAGTTAAATGCCCGAGAGTTTTTGGCGTATAAATGCAGGTTACTGAAAGCGGGGACAGTACATCCTTTTATCCAATCATGACTCGGTACTATTGCGGAAACAGTTCTGACGCTGCTTGGTTTTGGTTCTACTAGTAGCTTCCATGGTGATGCTGTTACATACTCACACCTCGCTAATCTCTTCAGGGATGACTGAATTTTTTGCTAAAATGTTGTGTGACACACTAACAGAGAAGGAAACTGACATATGGTACGTAATCTTAAAGGACTTTGGAGGCAAAGGCAAAGGCTTGATGTTGGAGATCCAGCTGTTGCCGTTGTTGTCCACGACCTGTGTTATGATCAGCTGCCAACCCGGCTGCCCTGTCTTGATGGTTCTGCAGTTGAAGATTGGTCGGTGAAACCCACATGAACTTCTGCTCCTCACCTCCATCAGTGTCTCACTCACATCCTATGATATACAACTCCAGAAGCTGAGTAAACAGTAAATAATGCTTTTTCGCAAAAAAGAAAGTAAATAATGCTGGAGATGCTTACCTGCCAACCTGAAAGCCGAGTGGACACTCCAGCGTGGTAGCACCTGCTCTGTTTCCTAAAATCAAACATGAAAATTTACTCCTGACTAAACTGTGATCACGCATGCAGTTGGTCAGTGACTACTGAAACCACACTGAAGGAGAAACATAAAAGGTCATCATCTATCTGAGTTACAGCTAGTGTGTTCCAAATCAAAGCCAGAGATCGCACATAACTTGGTGCATTCCTTGGAACAGGAAAATACAGTGACGTACTTAAATTAAGTGTACAGGATTGTTGGCTCACAAATGAACGCACGGCAATACATACTCTAGCCAAATATGCATGATTTCTGCTCTAGCCAGGCTGTATGCGCCGAAACAAGTTTGCCAAGGAGCCGTGCACAATCAACACCGGAAAAAAAAAAACTCCGAATATAGATCCTGCTGCTGATTCCGTGACATCATGACTTCCCATGGTGATGGTGTTGCATCTTGACTGCTCGCTAATCTCTGCGGAAGGCATTTCTCCATGTCTTGGGCTTCAACAGGCTAGGCTCTGTTCACAAATCATGTCACAGTGAATTTGTAAGTATACTAATGAAGTATCATAGTACTAGTTTACACTGGAAAAGCACGAGAAACAGCACGCGGAACGAAGAATTAACTTGTTGGGTAGTGTTACTATCGGACTAGTCATGATGTTACCATAATCTTTGGTGTGTGCTATTGCCACTATCTGTGACTACTTAATTAAATATACTCTTTAGTGCAGTGTAGTACGTAGTTACTAAGTGTAGACATGTACGTAACACATGGTTGCTGTTACACCGAAGAAAAAAATCAAGACCCTCTTCGTTTAAATTATGTATGTAGCTAGCTGGCTAGAGTCTTTCCATCCAGCTCGAGTAGTTCTATTTCTATATCCGGAAGGATTCTGAATTTGTTGCTCAAATGTGACAAACTAATAGAGAAAGAAACTACCATGCAAAAAAAAAAAGAGAAGGAAACTGACGCGCGCGTACATACCTTGATAGCGGGCATCTAGATATTTCTTCTCGATGCTGCTTAGACATTGCTGGAGGCATGTAGGGAGCCTCTTTATACCAGGACAGTTTTCAATCGTAAGAGACTGGAGAGATGCGTATGATTGAGGCCTATATGGTAGGGATGACAGGGTTTTGCAATTTTCGATGTAAAGCCTCTCCAATGATGGGAACTCTCCAGAGTAAGATTCCACTGATCTCAACTCACAGCACCTATAAACTGCAATTTTCTTGAGGGATGGGGGGAGATGGAGGACCCCTGTTAAGCTGTCACACCCTGATATGAATATCTCTTGTAAACATGGAAAGAGAAAATGTTCCACCCTGGCTTCGGCTGGTGATGACATCATCTCTGAATGTACAGGTGACCCTTGAAGAATCGGTGCTGCTGACTCTCCCTGCTGCAGACTCCTGCTGAATATGGACTTGAGCTTACTGCAATCCAGAATTGTCATTTTCCTCAGGGATGCAGGGAGTTTGAAGACCTCTACCATGCTTTCACAACAAGATATCACGAGAGACTCGAGATGTGGCAGGGACTGGCTCGAGGGTTCTGATACTGTTGATGGCTCAGCTGTAGGAGCATCTACGCATCCAACCAGTTGTTTGCAGTACCAAATGTCTAGACTCCTCAAGGATACCAAGCTTTGGAACTCTTTCTTAGGCCAGTGGACAAGCCCAGGACAACCCATAATGCACAAGTGATGAAGCTGTACAAAACATGCACATAGCTCACTTACACCTGACTTTAAGCCATCTAAGCTCATCTGTGCCAGAGGGAAATCATGATGATTCCATTTTTCCATGGCATCCACCACTTGTGTATAACTATAATCAACCACCGCCGCTGAGGTTGTTTCTATGTCTTTGCGGTTCTGCAGTTTCAGATTGGTCAATGAAGTCATATATCTAGCTACCCACAGGAATATCTCTTCCTCACCTCCCTCGAAGTCCAACCCAGTCAGCTTTGGTGATTTAGCTTTCATTGTAAGCTTTGGACAACGTATAACACACAACTTCTCAAGCTGAGGAAACATTAACTCTTCATCTTCTTCCTCATTTGTTATTTCCCACAATCGTTCCAAACATTCCAGACCTCGTAGTGTAAACACCTTCAGATTTGGAAAAATGAAGGATGTACCACAACTGAATAACCATTGAAGTTTTTTACAATTGGAAAGATGGATCTCAACCATGTTTAGCAAGATAGCCATCCATGTTGGAAAGGTGGTGCCTCCGTAGGATTCTATCCTTATAGCCTGCAGGCCATCATGAGGTTTGAGACACTCGAGCACTCTTGCATCATCCCTACCACCAATGGTCCATTTTAATGACAATTCTCGAAGTTCCTTCTTGTTTTTCAGATTTGCTGCTTTTGCATCTGCTTCTCTCACATTCTCTAGTTGACGTAGCTGTAGCTGACCACTAAGGTTTAACTGTTGCAACTCTCCAACACCACTGCACTCAGAGGCAGTAGGAACTGCTACAAAACATGTAAGTGTCTGTAGTGACATGAGTTTTCGGAGGTCACTAGGCATGTTCCTCATCTCTTGACAATGATGAGTGTAAAGATGACGGAGGGCAGTCATATACTTCATTTGCCTTGGAAGCCGACGAAGTTTATTGCAGCCAGAGACATTCAATGTTTGCAGGTTATATAGAATGCTTATATCTTCAGGAAGTGCTTTGATATCACTCCTTGAGAGATCAAGGTACCTTAGGTGATGCAGATGCTTTGATTTCAAGGGGAATGACCTGCTCCAGAGGTGTAATGCCTTCAAAGAGCTGTATTTTGATAAATGCCGCAATGAATTTCCCATATAACTATCACACAGCAGTGTCTGGATAGCCGGAGATCTTTTCGCTAGAGAATCATTCAAAATACTTGCTGGTTCTTTACAAGACAAAAGTAAGTGGTGAGCTGTATCTGGAAGCCACTCTATCTGATCTGGTTTCTCAGGTGCGAGAGCACATTCTTTTTCTACTGTAGATAGTGCAACATCATGCATCAGATCGTGGATTTTACATGTATGTTTGAAGTAACTAGCCACCCCATATCGCTCGTCGAATGAGACTCGGACTTGCTTCACATCCACAAAGAATGACCTTGAGGCAAGCTCACTGAAAATCCATTGGCCAATTGTCTCAGGACGGACTTCTTTTTGTTCCTGAATAAAGCCATGTGCAATCCATAGTTGGATCAGCTTGTCCACATCAATTTCATAATCCTTGGGAAACACAGCACAGAAAGAAAAGCATTGCTTCATCTGCGATGACAAGTTATTATAGCTGAGCTTGAGTATTGGTAATATTCCAGACTCCTCGGTGCAAATGTTGCTTCTGATTGCTATAGCCTTCCACTCTTCTTCGCTGGTCTTTGTACGCAGCACAGAGCCCAGTGCTGTTGCGGCCAATGGAGAGCCACGACATCTCTTCACAATATCACCAACCATTTTCACAAGTTCGGCGGGCCTTTCTTCTTCCTTCTGCAAAACGAATGCCCTTGTATCAATAATGTCCTTTATAAAGTCATCTTCCAACTCAGCAAGATCATAGGGTTTCACTGAACCCATTATTTTTGCGACACCTCCATCACGAGTAGTTGTCAGAACCACACTACCCTTGGCACCTTGTGTAAGGCGGGCCTTGAGCTTTTCCCACTTATCGCTCTCTCGGTTCCAGACATCATCCAATACAAGGAGATACCTACACCCGCTTAGTCCATCTTGAAGCCTATCCAGTGGGCTTTTCTTGAAGTCTGATTCAACTGTACTTTCTTGGGGAAGAAATTCAAGAATACTTCTAGCGAGGGATTCCACTTCAAAACTGTCAGACACACAAACCCATATCAACAACTCGAAATGCTTCTGAATTTCAGGTTCATTGTAAATGAGCCGCGCTAAGGTGGTTTTGCCTAGCCCCCCTACTCCAACGATGGGAATAACCATGAGATTTTCATCGCTAGCATGACCAACTAGCATATCAACAATATTCTTAGTGTCTTGGCATCTCGATCTGCTGATGATTTCCTTTGGATCGAAGAGAACATGATCCGTCTGCCTCCAGTCCTGCAGGTGCTTGTTGCTGATATTTAAACCCAAAGGCGTTCATCTCAGCCACAAGGACCTCAATGGCCCGCACAATCCTGCACAGTTTCTTCCCCATCCTGTCACGGAATATGAAACGGTTGTGGGTGGGAAAGAGTTTCACTGCATCGAAGCCGAGCTTGCTATAGTGCCCGTTCTTCTTGGCCTCACGGCGGAGCGCCTCGTAATTGAACTCGTCGAAGACCTCGTTTGCCTCGTAGGCCACCCTCTTGACTTCCTCCAGCCAGGCCATGGCACCATCTCTGTGGGACGCACCTTGCTCGGCGTCGGCAATGACGTCTAGGATGGCACGCAGCTTGCGCTTGAGCACCCTGTGCTGCTCTTCCATGCCGTGCATCACCTTGTACTTGTCCAGCAGGTAGCTGGATGCCTTCTGCTTCACAATGGACAGCAGCGGCCCGACCACCATGGTGGCCACCAGCTCTGCCATCGCACTGCTCAGAGCTTGCAGATGCACACGCAGAACCACAAATGCTGAACCACACACAGGGCAGAGAAGATAATGGTGGTGTGAGCAAGCTAGACCTGTAGGTGCATATGCTTCTGAGGAGAAATGAAAACAAAATGTGAGTACCTTAGCGCACCCCACGGTAAGATCCTTGGCACTGAACCTGGAGAGGGGGGCGGAGAACACAGGGAATCAGAGCTGCAGTTCAGCCATTGATGTTCGTGTGGATCAATTGGTTGTGATGGATAGAGGCTGTACAGCAAACGAATGCTCGGTGTTATATGTTGCGCCTGAGCTAAATCTGAAGAGGTTAATAAGGATAGAGGAAACAGAGCATACCTGGTGTTGCCGACGGCAAGCGGGACCAAAACGGCGATGATATCCAAGACAGTGAACCTCAACCTTGATACCAGTGTTCTCCCAAGCGACCAAACTTCAGAGATCTGCCGGCAAACCAGAAAGATAATATACAGTTTACAGACTATAATTAGCACATGGCTGAACGTTCCAGTTAATATCAGCGAAGACACATGATTCATAGGATGTGAGAGATCCACCCGATCAGACTAAGAAAGACAAAAAAAATACCAGGACGATGGGATGCAGTCACACGTCCCCATAACCTTGTACTGGTCCAGGAGGTAGCTGGACGCCTCTCCTTCACAATGGATGGCACTACCTCTGTTGTTGGAACGCTCAGAGCTAGCAACACAAGTAGAACACAGGGAAACACAATTGCAGTCCAGGTGGAGAAGAGAATGGTTGTATCAACTAGCGAGACGTGCACATAATAGTTTATGAGGAAAAATGGAAGCCAGTGCGAGTATTGAATTGTTGGGGAACAAGTGGTTCTCTACCTACTAGTATTCTTTTTAGACGATTAGGTCGCCTAATTACAATTATAAATAAACTACTCCTTCCAGCCGGCAGTACCTCAGCATCAGGATGGCATTGTTACTTGGTCGCCGTAAAGTAATAGGGACAGCTAACCGAACCTTCTGACATAGCACATTACCGGCTGAAGCATCTTTATTTCTTAACTAGATGATGCCCCAAAGGATGCCAGTTTGTCATACATTGATCAACAGTTCAATACAGATATGTGCAGCCAATGAAACGGTTCTGAGTTGCAGCCAAAACTGTTATTATTCTTAAAAGCATTAAGCCTCAACCACCAATAGAATCCAAAAATTCCTATTCAATATAAAGATTCCAGTGAAATAGCATATAGGAGTTGAAACACTTTAATGGGAAATTCGTAATCAATATTCACCATTGGAGGTTCACCGAGTCTGGTCGGTACACCGCCAAATCAGCATATGAAGCTTCATTTGTTGGGGATATTCCCTTCGAGCCTTGGGAGTTGATTTGGAAAACTGGGGCTACAAAGAAATGCCCTTTTTTTCTCCTCTGGCTGCTCAGAACAAATGTTGGACGGCGGACAGACTTGATAAAAGGGGCTTGCCTCATCCGTATCACTGTCAGCTGTGCGGTCAAGATAATCAGACCACCCAACATATATTGACGGGCTGCGTCTTCTCTAGGCAGGTCTGGTTTCTCCTCTTTCACCAGTTTGGTCTCCCTGATGTTCACCATAACCTGGCGATGAGGTGTTTTCGATTGGTGCTAGGATGTTGTGGAATCACAGGAATGATTCTGTGTTTAATGGGGTTACCCCTAGTGTGCGTATCGTCCTCCAACAGATTTTGGAGGAGAAGTACCTGTGGTTTCTTGGCGGGGCTAGAGGTTTGGTCGTTTTACAGTCAGCAGCGCACTTGTGTTGTGTTCCTTAGGGGTGTGTGTGTGTAGTTCTGTGTGTGGGGTGAGTGTGTGTGCGTGTGTGGGTGTGTGTTGTATTCTGTTTTTCCTTCTTAATGCAATGATACACAGCTCTCCTGCATATTCCAGAAAAACAAAGAGACAAACTGTAAATACACAAAAGAGAATAAATGAAATACGAGTAGCTATTTGAAGAACAAAAAGGATAACTGGACTACCACCTTCTTAGTAGAAAAGAGTTCCACACATGAGTGAACAAATATGTCTCTTTGTCTGATCGGTTGTCTACATTTTGCATTACCATCTCTTTCCTTGTTAATTCTGTGCTGTGAGTATTGAATAGTTAAAAAGGCTAGACCCAAATTAAGATGTGATGATACTTGATAGTGCAAAATATTGGATGAGAAGTATGCTTACAACAAAACAAAAGAAGTACAGATTCACAGTATGGCTGTTTTTCAGGTGCCTCACTATGCATACAACAGGATGTGGTCCAATACTCCAATACACCTGAATTCTTCAGTGTGTGCCACCTAAAACCAGAACATGAAATTAACCAAAAAGGAGAACATTCAGAGATGACAAAATTAATTGTTTTCAGTTTAAAAGGAAACATATACACATAGACACACAAAATCAGCAAATGTGATACATGAATACCATTGAGAAGGTGAAAGTAAAACTCAAGACCAGTAATGCCCTATCTTGCAGAAATTAGGTGTGACATTCCATAAAACAACACGGGGACAAGAAAGGAAGTCGAATCTATTGGTTTGCCTGTAGTCACCTTACAAATTGTTTTTTGTTGGTTTTGTCTTTTCCTCTCTATCTTGCAAGACAAAACAGGTTGATAGAATGAGACCAATTACTGTGATCTAACTGGAATACAATTATACGATGTGGATAAATTCCACGTCCACTGAGAGTTGAACAAAGGCAGGTGTGGGCACACCACTGCGCTTTCACCTACCACCGGGCTATCACCTAGTCCTCAGTTTCATATGTGAATTGCCCTACGTTTCGTAAGTTCATGAAAATCCATCTCATGACCAACTGATGGCCCATACTAAGAACTAATCCATAGCTTGGGCAGCTAGAAGAAAGCAACACACACATATCGTGTTGAAGATTCTAAACCGAATGACCCATACAGATTATAAACTAAGCTGTTGCTTGGCCAGCTATTAATGGTTCACAGCTTTCCGCTTGAGGATCTTGTGCTGCTCCTCCATTCCCTACATCACCTTGTACTGATCCCGGATGTAGCTGGATTCCTTGTCCTTCACAATGGACAGTAGTGGCCCAACCAGCATGGTGGCCACCAGCTCTGTCATTGGAATGCCCAGAACTTGCAACACACGCAGAATGCAGGGAAGCACGATTGCAGTCCAGAGTGGAGACGAGAATGGTTGTATGACCTACCTAGGCACTCCCAGCAGCCGGCAGTAACTCAGCACTGCGACGGCATTGTTACTTGGTTGACGTACAGTAATAGGGACAGCTGACTGAACCTTCTGACATAGCACGCTACCAGCTGGGGCATCTTTGTTTCTTCTTAACTAGATGATGCCCCAGACAGAGCATGCTACAAAAGTTTTGTCGTACATTGCAGCAGTTCAATACATATGTGCAGCCAATGAAACGGCTCCAAATTGCAGCCAAAATTGCTATCATTCCTAAAAGCATTAAGCATCAACCACCAATAGATTCCAAAAATCCTACTCCCTCCGTCCCGTAATTCTTGTCGTGGGCGTAGTTCACTGGCCATTTTGCAAAAAAAAACCTCGTGGTTTCAAAAGCGTCTCTAACAAGTCCCTCCGCCCCGTCAGGGAGATTGGGCAGGTCCTTATACTCTGCCTTGGTCAGGGAGATTAGGTACTTAATGAGTCTTCGTAAAACTTGTATTACTCTTGTTAACCGTACTCAGAATAAGGTTAGCGATAGTCTGGCTAAGTTTGCTAGGGTTGAAGGTAGAACTATGACATGGATTGGTTCAGGACCTTCGGTATCTGTAGAGCTAGCTATGGCAGATTGTAATCCCCAGAATATTTGAGTAATACAAGTTGTTACCCGCAAAAAAAAACAAGTCCCTCCGCCCCGTCTTCTTCCTCCGTCGTCGCCCACGCATCGCCAGGGTCCGGCGCCGCCCAGCTGCGCGATTCGCTAGGGGCCGGCGAGCCCAGCTGAGCTCCTCCGCCGTCGCCAAGTACCTGCTCTCGCCGCCGTCGCCAATTACCTCCACCGCCGCCGCAGCCCAGACCTGCACCGCCGCGGTCCCCTCCCGCTGCGATTACCTGCGGGCGTCGCCGGAATCTCCTGCCACGTCTTCCTCGAGGCCGCGCGCGTCCCTCCTCGAGCTCCCGCGCATCCTCCTCAAGCTTGCGCGCGTCCTCCTCGTGCTCTCGCGCATCCTCCTCGAGCTCCCGCGTGTGCGGCGCCGCGTTCCCCTACCGGCGTCGCCGGAGCCTGCCTCCATGATCCGGTGGACCAGGAGCTCGCGCGCGTCCTCCTCTATCTCCCGCGAGTCCTCGAACTCTCGCGCGGCGCCGTGTTGCTCCTTCTCCCTTGCCCGCGCGGCTGCTTTCCCCCTGCTTCCCCCTGCCGCCGGTGGAGCTCTGCCCGTCGTGCTGCTCCTCTGCCCGTGCTGCTGATGCTCCATTGCCCGTGCTGCTGATGCTCCTCTGCCCGTGCTGCTACTGCTGACCATCTGCCCGTGCTGCTGCTGTTGATCCAAGTGACCATGCTGTGCTGCTGCTGTCTGCACTCTGAAGAAGGTACTCCATCAGAGTACTGCTACCTGAAAATTAGTGAAATTGATTTACTGTTAACTGAATCATGACAATGCAAATCATGGAGTGCATTCAGTTAAATTAGAAGTGGTGTTGCTTGCTTAATGTGCTGATGGCCTGATGCAAATCATTGTGATCAGTTAAACTGTGTGTAAACAAAAGCTTTCAGATGGTGATGTAATGTGTGACTGTTACTGTTGGAAGCAATTGTGAAAATTGTGTGTGACTGTTGCAAACCAATTGTGAAAATTGTGTGTGACTGTTACTGTTGGAAGCAATGGTGATGTAAAATTGTGTGTGACTGTTGTATGATCTCTTCAGATGCAAACCAATTGTGTGTGACTGTATCTAGTTTTTGTGCTAATTGCAGAACAGTATCTAGTTCCACTAGACAAGTCTAAAAAATGGAGCAGAAAAGAAACTAGTTCAGTTTCTGTGATAATTTTAGAAGAGAAAAAGGCTAAATGCTGAAGCAGAACAGTATGTACTTCCTCATGAGAAGAAGTAGCATTTGAATTAATTTTCTGAATGCAAATTTGTAGTGCCAGACAGTAAATGCTGAAACACACAATTGAATTAAAAAATGGAGTAGAAACATTTGAATTAATTTGACCAAGTCTTGATATGTCTACAATTTGTAGAAACATTTGAATTAATCTGAATTTAAAGTGCCCAATGGATACACATCTAGAATTAAACATTTGATCACATCTAGAAAAAAAGTTTCAGCTAAGCACAGCAGTACTAGGTGCACCCATCAACATTGGATTTGATGTGATGTAACTAATCTTTGTGCCATAATCTTTGCCATTTTAGAAATGCACTAATTAAATTTCTAAAATGAAGCTATAGATATAGTGTTCTGTTCTGACAGCAACTTCTGTTTGCAACTTCAATGGTCAGATTTTGTAACTGTACTTAAGGCCAAAATTCAGTGAAAATTTCACCAGACTGTTAAAATTCAGTTAAAAGATCTGTACCTTGTGGCTGGTCAAACTGTACCATGCCAAAGTATTTCCTGCAGAGAGAAAAACAAAAATAAGCCAAAAAAAACTACTTAATGAAAGCTTGGGTATAAAGTGGAGTACATATAAATTCAGTTATGTGAATCATTCAAATTCTTGTCTCTCCCAAGTGGAGTACATATAAATGCTAGAGCATTTCTTTTTTGGCTGCCATGGCAATCAAACTAGAAATTGTGCCATGGCACCCATTTCTTGTTTACTTGCATACTCTTTTTGTGTGTGTGTGTGTATATTCTTGTTATGGTACCATGGTGTACTCATATTTTGTCATTGATAGCAGGAGCACTATGGATTTGAACTTGATGCCCCAAGAGGAAGAGGATGAAGGTATTGATTTGAATTGGATCCCTGAAGAGGAAGAAGCTCAAGAGGGAGAGAATGGAGCTATATATTTGAACTTGATGCCTCAAGAGGAGGAAGATGAAGCTATGAATTGGATGCCTCAAGAAGATGAAGAGGAAGAGGATGAAGCTCAAGAAGAAGAGGATGAAGCTATGAATTGGATGCCTCAAGAAGATGAAGAGGAAGAGGATGAAGCTCAAGAAGAAGAAGATGAAGTTATGAATTGGATACTTCAAGAAGATGAACAAGCTCAAGGAGACGAAGAAGGTCAAGAAGACGTAGCAGGTAATACTCCATGATCTGAATTCTAGAGATGCAGATTTGCTTGGAGTACTTTGGTTGCAAATGTTCCTAAATTTCCTTTTGCTCCTTTTTGTAGGTAACAAGAGAAGGAAAGATTTGTCAGATAAGGAGAGGCATGGTGTTTACTTTGCTTTGCTAGTAATCGAGCTCAGAGATGGATCTGTTCAACCAGACGACAAGCTGCTAGTCTCAACCTTGTTGAACATACATGTACGATCTGTTGAAAGAATCTGGGCAGACGCCAAAAAGCAGATTGCCGAGGGCCAAGAAGTAGATGTCTCAAGCAAGAAGCCAGGAAGAGCTGGCCGAAAGTGAAAAGAGATGGATCTAGCGAGGACCTCAACAATCCCACTGAATAAAAGAAGGACAATTCGATCTCTGGCACGGTCTCTAGGTGTGGCCCGCTCGACCCTACATAAGAGGTTCCAGTTGAATGAGCTCAACCGCATCACAAACACCGTGAAGCCTCACCTCAAGCCAGAGAACAAGATTGCGAGATTGAAATTTTGCATGTCTATGCTCGATGACAATTGGATCTCAACTTCCCGGCCTATGTTCAAGCCAATGACCAATATGGTGCACATAGATGAAAAGTGGTTTGACATGACCCGAGTGAAGAATAGTTACTATGTACTTCCAGGAGAACCTCCACCCAATCGCACCGTGTCAAACACTAACAGCATTGGGAAGGTGATGTTCCTAACTGCTGTGGCGAGGCCTCGATACAATGATGATGGAGAGTTAACATTCGACGGAAAGATTGGCATTTGGGCATTCATCGAAGAGACTGAGGCGGTGCGAACAAGTCAGAACAGAGCAAGAGGAACGAAAGTGCTGAAGCCAGTGAAAGTAACCAGATCTGTGTGCAGAGATTATCTCATCAATAAGGTTATCCCGGCAATTCAAGATAAGTGGCCTGACGATGACGAGGGAGCAACAATATTCATCCAACAGGATAACGCAAAGCCTCATGTCCTCCCCAATGATGTAGCTTTTCGAGAAGCTGTGGAACAAACTGATCTAGACATCCGGTTGCTACAGCAACCACCAAACAGCCCTGAGCTCAATTGTTTGGACCTCTGCTTCCACAACTCTCTCCAGTTTCTAACCGACTGCAGGTCACCTAGAAATATCCAGGAACTGGTACATGGTGTGGAAGAGGAATTCAAGAACTATGATCCCCACAAGCTGTACAAAAGTTTTATCACATTGCAAGCAGTTATGTTTGAAGTTATGAAAGACAAAGGAGGAAATCAATATAAGCTGCCACACTTGCACAAGGATCGCCTTCAGAATGATGGGAGGGAAATAATCAGTGTATACTGCGACAGTCGGCTAGTTGCTGCTACCAGGGCCATTATAGAAGAAATGCAATAGAGGGGAGGAAGAAATTATCGGAAGATGCATTGTGTAATCCTTGTGCTCCTTGTGTATGTCTTGTGTAATCTTGTGTCAAGAGGGGACAAAGAGGCCCTTATGTCATGTCCTTGTGTATGCCTTGTCTAATCCTTGTATATCAACTCCTTGTTGGAATATATTTGAATTATTTGGATTTACTGGAATTTATTGAAATTATTTGATTTTAATAAATTTATTTGAATTATTTGAATTTGTTGGAATTATTTGAATTATTTGTAATTAGTTGGAATTATTTGGATTAATTTGGATTTTATTTGAATTAATTTGAATTAGTTGGAATTATTTAAATTTGTTTGAATTTATAGGCAAATAGTCCAATATGGTAAGTAGGGTAAATAGTCCAATATGCTAACTAGGGCAAATAGAGCAATATGCTCCCTACTCCTTAGTTCATGATATAGGGCAAAATTCTTGTTCTAGATGATGATCTAGAATACTCCCTACTCCTTAGTTGAATAATCACATAGTCCAATAATCATAGGACCTCTTTTCATAGGAAGGCAACAATTTCAGCCCCATCTGTCCCCAACAATGAGCACAACAGGGATATTTTTACTCACATTCACTAAAATGCAGTAAACAGGGTTATTTTTCATTCTATACCAATCACACCATAAAATTGGAGTATTCTCTCAGTACATATTTATTCATGCAGTAGAAGAAAGCATGTACAAAAACAGGCAGCAGCAGGACAGAGCATGTACAAGAATAGTAGCCAGATCTATAATTAGTTGGAATTATTCAGAATAAATGCAACCTAGTTTGTTAACTGAATTTGTTACTACTCCATGCAGTCCAGTTTTTCTGTTTTCTACTGTAGTTTGTTAACTAAATTCAGATTCAGTTAACTGAATTTACTAAGTGTTAAACGTGTTAACTGAATTTAACACTTGGGACTTTGGGACTTGGCACAAAAGTGCTCAGTCAAATATTGCTTCAGTGCACAAGACACAAGCAATCACCATCATAATTACTCCATAATTATTCTGTTACTTCTTCCACCAGCATCCAGCCACATATGACTTGGTTTGGCACAAACAACCTCATCATGTAATATCACCCGCAGAAAGCTTTGCCTTATAGCATTAGGTCTTTCAGCTACTGCCACAGCACAAATTCTAGCTAGGCAACAGTAGTCTTCTTGGAGTACTAAAATTCACAAGTTAACAGCACACTTTACAAGAGTACTCCTCTCTTGTGCTGTGGCATCTCAGTACATCTCAGTTTATTCAGTGAAATTCAGTGGTACATCTCACATTCAGTGTTCAGAAACTAAAATTCAGAGGTACAGTAACATGGAGTAGAGAAGAGAGGTTCAGACCTAGGCTGTAGGACTTGGAGATGATCTGCAGCAGTGGAGAAAACTTGTAGCCACCGCCGCTGCTGCCAAGTGAGCAGGCGCGACCCACTGGACAGCCCAGCCGCGGTGTCGCAGGCGCGGGTCTTCCACCAGAGAAACAACGAAGAAGACGCCGCCGCGGTCGTATTCCTCGTGGAGCTGTCTTCGTCGTCTTCCACGCTCGCAAATCCACGACTTTAGCTTGCCGTCGTCGTCGGGCTCATCGGCGTTTAGCTTGCTGCATCTCCTGTCGTCGTCGGGCTCGTCGGCCTCGTCGGACTTTAGGTTGTTGGTGGTGGTCCGGATCCAGCGCCTCCAGGCTCGCTGACGCCGGTTCTGACGCAGCCGGAGCAGAGCACGGTGGTAGCTGGGGAAATCGATGATTTTTTTGAGGAAGGGGGGAGCTTGGGGAGGCAGGCGAGCGGCAGCTGTGGCGGCAGAGCAGGAGGCAGCTGCGGCGGGGGAGCGGGGGGGGGGGGGGGGGGCAGAGGAGCAGGGGAGCTGCGGCGGCGGGGAGCAGGGCAACTGCGGCGACGGGGAGCAACGAAGCTGCGGCGGCGGGCGCTGCGGCTTCTGTCGGAGGAGGAGGACGAGGAGCGCGGGTTTGGTCGGGAGAAACTAGAGGGGGTTTTTGCAAAACTTCCCTCGCGACAAGAATTTCGGGACGGAGGGAGTATTTGATATGAAGATTCCAGTAAAATAGCTTATAAGAGTCGATACACTTTTATGGGAAATTTGAAATCAATTTCGCAGAGAAAAAAAACTTCTCTCACACTCAAAGTCACAAAGAGGCAAACTGCAAACACACAGAAGAGATGAAATAATATACAGTAGCTTTTTGGAGATTAAAAAGGATTACTGGATTATCACCTTCTTAGTAGAAAAGGAGGGTCCTCCTATTTAGGTACACACATCGGAGCACATCAACGAGAGAAATGGATGATGTAGGGACCAAAAGAAAAACTCGAAACAACACAGCACTTACCTTTACTCCATTGATTTCTACAAGAAAAATGCAATGTGTTCAGAACTTCTTTTACAATAGTGTCACTTTGTTTTATTAGTCCTCTACATTTTGCACTGGGCATTAGCACCTCTTCCTTTGTTAGTTCTGTACTGTAAGTAGTTAATAGCAAAAATTAACTACCCAGTCTTGCAACAGATCAGCACTGATTATTATTTTAGACAATTAGGAATAAATTACTCACCCGTGCTGGCTGTACCTCAGTAGGGCATTGTTCATTATGGGGCTAACATATCATAACAGGGAAAGCTAATCAATGGGGGCATCTTTAACTATATAATTTACCGTGTATTGCACAAAATGATCGTCATGCACTGATCAATAGTTCAAGAAATAAGTGCATCCAATGAAACATGTTCCAGATTCCAGCCAAAATTGCTATTCTTACAAGCACTGTATAGATACAGCAGGATATGGTCCGATACAACTGAACTCTTCAATATGTGCCACCAAAACCAGAACACAAAAATAACCAAAAAAGGAGAACATGATGAGAAGCTTATTATTATTTTTTGCCAGTTTAAAAGGAAGCATATGCATACACAGACACAAAGTCAGCAAATGCGCTTGTTATATGAACACCATTGAATAGGTTACGGTAATAATCGGACCAGCAAAGCCATATTTGCAGAAATTAGATGCAACATTCAATCAAACAACATCTGCACAAAGGAGTTCGTCTACCAGTTTGCGTTCAGTCATCTAAACAGACTGTCCCGTCAAACCAGAAATTTTCATGGATCTGGTTGAAGAACCATAACTACATGATATACTGGACACAATCTAGCACCAGTACAATGCCGTAAGAAAATCCTAGAGTTTAGTAACCTGAGTAGGAGTATTACCCCCAAATCGTGGAGTTGCTGACCGGGGAGCAAGGGACGGGAGGCCGGCGAGCCCGTCAGCCCTGCCTGGGGCTGCCCCCGTTGAGCGGCAGGGGCGCACTGATCGAGACGCCTCCAGATCCGCCGGCTCGCCCATCCGCGCGCGCCGCGGCCTGCGTTGAATCGCATCGGCATGGCATCGTAGTAGGCAGGGAGAGGAGGAGGTCTATTCATCCCGCGGTGGATGCCGGCGGGAGGAGGTCCAAGTAGTTGAAGAGGCGGTGTCCGGAGGAGGCGGATCGGAGGGTGATGGGGCCGTTTGCGGCGGCGCCTTCGCCGCCCCGCCGTAGAGCGCCTCGTCCCGCCGGTGTGGTCAAGTCAGTTCTAGCACGGAGCTCTGTTTCCCTTTTTTTTTTTGGCAAAACAAAACTGAGCATTGTAGAGCCGTTTGATCTCAATCGTACGGCTAAAAACGGAAGAATATGCTAGAGGAATCTCTTAGATCTGAGCATTCTAGAAAGAAAAAACAATCTCCAGACCAGGAAAAGAAACAATATAAATAGATGAATCCTAAGTCCAAATCAGTTGGTAAATCTTGAAGAGAAATATATGCATTAAAGATACACTCACACATGTATTGTGCTTAACTGCATGTAGGTGCTTGCGTCTTTATACTACTTGTAAACGCAAAAAGAAAACAAAAAATGTCTCCCAAAAGAGCTCAGTGGAATCTAGCATAGATGATTCGAGAGGCAGCTATGGTCGATAAGACATCCTCGAAGAATAAGATAGCAAACAAAAAATATACTTCTATCTTCTCAATACACTTTAAAATAGAAAATTTGGATAATGATTCATGCTGGCCGGCCGGCCACTCGTGACACGCGACCTGACTCATGGCCCCGCACCGTTACCTTTCCCCATCCGGCATCTTTAGCCCCGCACGCCACTTATCTTTTCCCATCCTTATCTTCAGCTGCATCTCTCTTTCTCAATCAAAATGTTCTCGAGCTTGATCCCTTCCCTCTCCCTCCACTCCTCCTACAGCCATGGAGCACCATCTTGCTGCTGCCCCCCCCCCCCCCCCCCCCCCGCGCATCTCCTCCCCCCCCTCCCGAATCGCATGCTGCAACGGCTATGGACGCACATCCGTAACCCGTGCAGGACGGTGGTGGTCGGTGACGCTCTCGCCTTTTTTGATTGCTACATGTTTACAACCGATGGGGCAGGCTGCTACAACCAGCGTCTCTGGCTGTTACAAGCCGGCGGCAGAAACTGCAACGGGCATCGATGGCGAGGAGCTGAAGATCGCTGGTAGTAGCAAACCGGTGGCGCCAGCTGTTGTTGAGAAAGTTGGAACCGGCCACCGGCAAGTTGCAAACAACATCTACAAAAGTTGCAACGGCGACGGCTTGGTGCTACGACGGAGAGCTGGACTCGACGACTATGGTTTTTGCTGGAACCATGGTGCGGGGGTGTTGAAAACAGTGTACAGATGCTGGAACTGCGATGGGCAAAGCTTCAATGGCGGAGACAGAAGCTGCAACTCATTGCCGGAGATGTTGGAATCGGCTACACCAGATGCTAGAACCGGTGACTGATTTTTTGCTGCATCGGCGACGATTTTTTGCTGCGTCTGACAATTTTTTTCTACCAACGGTGTTTGCAGGTGCTGGAACTGGCATCCTTCGATGCTACATCAGGGAGACAATGTTGCGGCAGACGACGACGTTTTTGCTACCAAAGGTGTTTGTTGGTGTTGGAACCGGCATCCCTCGATGCTACATCCAGCAAGCGACGATGCTACGGTCGGTAGCCCTGCGCTCGCTGGAGACGGCGGCCAACGGCGCCGGAGACGACGACCGCTGAAGCTACGGCGTCCTGCTGCTACCATGAACAGCACGGTGGTGCTACGACGGTGGCGCAATGCTAGAAGCGGCGAGGACAAATGCTGCAAGTTCCAAGGAGGGTGAGGGCGGCGAGGTGGTCGCCTCGCTCATCCATGGCGAGTGTCGACGGAGGCTGTCTGTTGCTCCTGTTTTTCCTCTACTTTTGTCTGATGTATTTTTTTTTTGGGGGAAAACGATTCAGCTAACTACTATACGTGGTGGCTATTATATTGACTATAGATAAGATGACAACATGTCATAGCCATCTACTGGCTATATTATTAACTATGCTCTTAGCTCATTGGAGGCGGGGTAATTAAAGAGGAGAGAAATGGTGGGTTGCACCTTCTTAATATATTTTTTACTCCACTCCATATAATTTGTCTTAAAATTTCTATATGTACACTTATTTGAGGACGGAGGGAGTAAACATATAATTTGTCAGATTCTGCTACTTCCTCTCGGTCATGTGGCCTCTAGTCTTAGGAAGCTTCACATTTCGGACATCGACAATGTCTTCCAAATATGAGTTTGACCTGAAATTTCATTATCGTGCATTTGGAAATCTAACAATATTAAATATTCCACCTTTTAACCCTTTAATGTGTCTTTCTAAGAATTGATCTCTACAAAAAAGGTGGTGCTTTATTGTAACCTTTTGTTTGTTTGTTTGAAAGATAACTTTAAGACATCTTCATTTGACTTGTCCTCGGGTTTTTTAATTGCAATTTTGCACTGTGTGATGTTTTTTTGGGCGAATGGCACTGCGTGATATTTGAAATTCAATTTCTTGCATATATGTGCTAAACAACCAACAATAATGATTTTATCAACTAAACATGACATAATTAAAGTGCAGGGGCATTACAGACTTGCACCAATGGACACACACAATAAATTCGTATTCCATAAGCTGAAAACAATAAGTATAAAAAATCTAATATCACTGTCTGCGTGTTCCAGAAGAATTGCAAAGTTGGCACTGCCCACTTTTGGTCGCAACTAACGGCAATTGTTCAGGCATATACATGTTTTTTTCCCTACGGAAATTAATTATAACATTTAGTTGAACACACCATTGCAAGGCTAGCTGGAGGTAAAAACATCCTGGACTAGCAAGTCCCATATGCACAACCGCATATATATACACCAAGAAGATAATAAAAACATGAGTGCGAGTTCTAGGTACATATATTTACTTGCTCTCACAGAAACATACTGAAGGAGGAGACCTCATCACAGCTACAAGAGACGTCATCTGTCTTGAGTTACAGACTTACAACTGGCCTGCTCCAAATCACAGGCAGAGACCACACAGCCATGGCGTTAGTTTGCTTTGCTAGCGCGTTATTTGGAACAAGAAAAGCAGCGGGCGACATACCTAGAATCAAGCGTCACATAATTCTCAGCATACAGATGAATGTAGGTAAGTGGAAGTACGGCAACACGTGGATATTATCTGAACATGATTTCTACACTAGCTAGGTTGTACGTGCGGAAATGAGGTTTGTGAAGGAGCCGCACACAATCGTCAGAAAAAAGCTTGGATCAAATCAACTGTCCTCCTACTCCAGCTTGGTAGCTTCTCATCATGATTGTGTTGCATATAATTGACAGCTCGCTGACTTCAGCGGAGGGCATTTCTCCACGTCTGGGGTTTCAGAAGACTAGGCTCTGTTCACAAATGATGCCACAGAAAATTTCTAAATATATTAATGCCGCACCAACATCTACACTAGAAGAGCATGCACGCGAGGAATGAAGAATTTTCGTAAAAGGAGTATTTACTCCAGTTTTGAGTCGTAGTACTAACTACTAAGCATGCTATCATCTTTGGGGTGTGCTATTACCATTTTCTGACCACTTGATTAAATCTACTCTCTAGTGCAGTAGTAACTAGCAAGTGTGATTGTGTATGTAACACGTGCCTGCTGTTTATGCACGAAAAAAGACCATCTTCATCTAATTACGTATCTAGCTAGCTAGAGCAATCGATCCAGCTCGGGTAAAAGTATATCTGGAAGGGAAGGAACTCTGAATTTGTTGATGAAATAAGACAAATTAATACGGAAGGAAACTGACATGCACATTCCTCGAGGCTGCTTAGACGTTGCTGCAGGTATGTAGGGAGCCTTTTTATACCAGGACAGTTTCTAATCTCAAGATTTCGGAGGGATGAGTATGCTTGTGGCCCATCCTGTAGGGATGACAGGGTTTTGCAATCTCTGATGGAGAGGTCCCACAACGATGGGAAATTTCCTGAGTGAGATTCCACTGATCTCAACTCACTGCACTGACAAACATTTATTACCTTGAGGGATGGAGGAAGATCGAGGACCCCTGTTAAGCTGCCACACCCATATATCTTTATTCCTTCTAAACATGGAAAGAGAAAATGCTCCGCCCTGGATACGCCTGACGACACCTCTGAATATACAGGTGACTGTCCCTGCTGCAGCCTCCTGCTGAATATGGACTTGAGCTTAGTGCAACTACTAAGCGTCATATTCCTCAAGGATGCTGGTAATTTGAAGACCTCAACCATGCTTTCACAACCAAAAATCTGGAGACATGGCAGGACCTGACTTGACAATTCTGATGTTGTTGATGGCTCAGCTGCAGGAGCTTGCGCGTATCCAACTAGTTGTCTGCAGTAGCTAATTTTTAGACTCCTCAAGGATACCAAGCTTTGAAACTCTTTCTCTGGCCAGTGGACAAGCGCATCACAATTATTAATGCACAAACGCTGAAGCTGTACAAAACATGCACATAGCTCAGTTACACCTGACATACAGCCAATTAACTCCATATCTGCCAGAGGAAAATCATTATGATTCCATTTTTCCATGACGTCCACCATTTGTGTCAAACTATGATCAGCCGCGGCCGAGGTTGTTTCTGTGTCTTCACGGTTCTGCAGTGTTAGATTGGTCAGTGAAGTCATATGTCGAGCTGCCCACAGGAACATCTCCTCCTCACCTTCCTCAATGTCCAGCATGGTCAGCTTTGGAAAAACCTTTTGCTGTCCTAATAACGATGTCATCTTTTCACAGCCTATAACATGCAACTTCTCAAGCTCAGGAAATATCATCTCTTCTCTTTGAGATGCTTCGACTGCATGCCATCTCTCAAAGCTCCTCAAGTGTCTCAATTCGAGAACCTTCAATGCAGGAAATGCTGAGGGTGCCATACTATAATCTCCACCAAATGATGCTTCCGGTAATGCTTTCAGCACACGGCAATACTCAATTGTAAGTATCTCAAGCTTAGGAAATACTATGTGTCCTCTTTGAGTTCCTTCGACTGCATCCCATCTCCGAAAGCAGTCTAAGTTTTCCAAGCAGAGTACCTTCAATGCTGGAAATGCTGATCGTGCCATTGTACCATAAGATTCTCCAAGCAATCTTGCTTCTGGTAACGCTGTTAACTTTACACAGCCAATAATATACAACCTCTCAAGCTGAGGAAATATTATTTCTTCTCCTTGTTCCTCATTCCTTATTTCCCACCATCTCTTCAAACATTCCAGACCTTGTAGTGTAAACTCCTTCAGATTTGGGAAAGTGAAGAATGTATCACACCTGAATAACAATTGCAATTTTTTACAGTAGCAAAGATGGATCTCTACCAGGTTTGGCAACTTAGCCATCCATGTTGGAAAGGTAGTACCTCCATAGGATTTTATCTTTACAGCCTGCAGCCCATTATGAGGATTGAGACCCTCAAGCACTCTTGATCATCCCTACAACCAACGGTCCATTTTAATGTTAGTTCTCCGAGTTCCTTCTTCTTTTCGAGATTTGCAGCTTTTGCATCTTCTGCTGTCACATTCTCTAGCTGACATAGCTCTAGCTCACCACCAAGGTTTAACTCTTGCAACTCTCCAACATCACTACACTTAGAGCCAGCAGGACCTGCTACAAAACATGTAAGTGTCTGTAGTGACATGAGTTTTCGGAGGTCACCAGGCATGTTCCTCATCTTTGGACAATTATGAGTGTCGATATGACGGAGGGCAGTCATATACTTCATTTGCCTTGGAAGCCGACTAAGTGCAGGGCAACAAGAGATGTTTAATGTTTGCAGGTTGTATAGCATGCTTATATCTTCAGGAAGTGCTTTGATACCACTTCTTGAGAGATCAAGGTACCTTAGGTGATGCAGATGTTTTGACTTCAAGGGGAATGACCTGCTCCATGTCCAGATTTGTAATGCCTTCAAAGAGTTGTATTTTGATAAATGATGCAAAGAATTTCCCATATAACTATCACACATCAGTGTCTGGATAGCCGGAGATCTTTTTGCCAGAGAATCATTCAAAACAGTTTCTGGTCGTGCACAAGACAAAAATAAGTGGCGAGTTGTATCTGGAAGCCACTCAATCTGACTAGGTTCCTCAGATGCCAGAGCACATTCTTTTTCCATTGTAGACATTGCGACATCATGCATCAGATCATGGATTTTACATGTATGTTTGGAATAACTATCCCTCATCCAATGCTCGTCGAATGAGACTCTGACTTGCTTCACATCCACAAAGAATGACCTTGAGGCTAGTTCACTGAAAATCCGTTTGCCAAGGGTTTCAGGTCTAACTTCTTTTTGGTCCTGGATAAAACCATGTGCGATCCATAGTTGGATCAGCTTGTCCACATCGATCTCGTAATCCTTGGGAAACATAGCACAGAAAGCAAAGCACTGTTTCATCTCAGACGACAAGTCATTATAGCTGAGCTTGAGTATTGGTAGAATTTCAGATTCCTCAATGCAAATGTTGCTTCTGCTGGATATAGCCTTCCATTCTTCTTCGCTGGTCTTTGTACGCAGCACAGAGCCCAGTGCGGTTGCGGCCAAAGGAGAGCCACGACATCTCGTCACAATCTCACCAACCATATTCAGTAGCTCAACAGGTTTTTCTTCTTCCTTATGCAAACTGAATGCCCTTGTTTCGATAATTTCCTTTATGAAGTTATCATCCAAAGCTGAGAGATTATAGGCTTTAACAGTAGCCATTATTTTTGCAACTCCTTCATCACGAGTAGTTGTCAAAACCACACTGCCCTTGGCACCATGTGTAAGGTGGGCCTTGAGCTTTTCCCACTTATCGCTGTCTCGGTTCCAGACGTCATCCAATACAAGGAGGTACCTACGCCCGCTTAGTACATCTTGAAGGTTATCCAGTGGGCCCTTCTTGGGAGCTGCTTCAACTATACTCTTTTTTTGATGAAATTCAACTATACTTTTAGCCAGGGAATCCACATCAAAGCTCTCTGAAACACAAACCCAGATCATCAACTCAAAATGCTTTTGAATTCCAGGTTCATTGTAAATGAGCTGAGCTAAGGAGGTCTTGCCTAGCCCCCCTACTCCAACGATGGGAAGAACGGTGAGATTTTCATCGCTAGCATGACCAACTAGCATATCAACAATATTCTTAGTATCTTGGTTTCTCGATCTACTAATGATTTCGTTGGATCGAAGATAATATGATCCATCTGCTGCCTCCACTGCTTGGATCCTAGCGCTTGCTGCTGACATTTAAACCCAAAGGCATTCATCTCAGCCACAAGGACCTCAATGGCCTGCACAATCCTGCATAACTTCTTCGCCATTTTGTCACGGAATGCAAAACGGTTGTGGGTGGCGTAGAGTTTTACTGTATCAAACCCGAGCTTGCTGTAGTGCCCGTTCTTCTTGGCCTCACAACGGAGCGCCTCGTAGTTGAACTCGTCAAAGATCTGGTTCGCCTCGTAAGCCACCCTCTTGAGCTCCTCGAGCCAAGCCTTGGCCCCTTCTCTGTGGGGCACCGCCTGCTCGGCGTCAGTGATGACGTCCAGGATGGCAAACAGCTTGCGCTTGAGGATCCTGTGTTGCTCCTCCATGCCCTCCATCACCTTGTACTTGTCCAGCAAGTAGCTGGACGCCTTCTGCTTCACGATGGACAGCAGTGGCCCGACCACCATGGTGGCCACCAGCTCTGCCATTGGACTGCTCAGAACTCACAACACACGCAGAACACAGAGAAACCCAATTGCGGTCTAGGGTGGAGAAGATAATGGTGGTGTGAGCAAGCTAGACGTGTAGATGTTTGCTACTGAGGAAAATGGAAGACAGTGGGACTATTGAGCTGACTTTCTAGGGGACAAGTAGATGTGTTTCGTTGCTTCCATCAATTATACCACAATATAAATTCGTGTGTTGTACTTAATAAATAGTTCTATGGAGAAGTAGAGCTTGATCTGCACTTCTTCAACCAATCACAAGTCAACCGTCCAATCATAATCATGCAACAGCTCAGCACTAGGCATTCTTTTTAGACAATCAGCTGAGCGCCTGAGCCTAATAAGAAATAAACTAGTCACTACAGCTGGCAGTAGCTCAGCAGGGCATTGTTAATTTTTGGGTCGACGTAATGTAATAGGGACAGTTAACTGAACCTTGACTATAGATACCCCCCGCAGCATGCTACAAAAAGTCTTGAGAGCATTAAGTCTCAGCCACCAATAGATTCCAAAAAACATAAGCGCAGCCAATGAAACTGTTCTGAATTGCAGCCAAAATTGTTGTTCTTGAGAGCATTAAGTCTCAACCACCAATAGATTCCAAAAAATCATATAGCACATGGGAGTTGATACACTTCTATAGAAAATTCGAAATCAATTTTGCAGGGAAAAAACTTCTGTCACCAATAGCCACAAAGAGACAAGCAAACACACAAAAGAGAAGAAGTCTAATAAATTAAGACGTGTTTGCAAGCTAACATAGCTTGCAAAAACATCTTATATTGTGGGACGGAGGGAGTAGCTTTTTGGAGAACAAAACGGATAACTGGATTATCACCTTCTTAGAGAAAAGAGGCACTCTTATTTAGGTTCCACATGTGGGAACATATCAATGAGAGATAAAATGAAATAAGGGATCAAAAGACGAACTCAAAACAACACATCAATTACCTTTACTCCATTGATCTCCATAAAAATGCAATGTGCTCAGAACTTCTGTTAAAATAGTGTTTCTTTGTTTTACTATATCTTGCGTTAGCATCTCTTTCTTTGTTAGCCCTGCACTATAATCAGTTCCGTGTACAGATTATATAGACTAGAAATCAGCAAAGTGCTATATGAACACCATTGAGTAAGAGACAGTTATACTCAGACCATCAAAGCCATGTCTTGCAGAAATTAGGAGTGGCATGCTATAAAACAACATGTGCACAAAGAAAGTCGAATCTATTGGTTTGCCTTCAGTCACCTTAACAGCACATTTGAGCAACATATTTCTCGGTTGGTCTAGTCTTTTCCTATCTAACTTGCCAGACGAAAATGGTAGATAGGAGATCTAATTGGAATACACTTTTCCGATGTGGCCAAATTCCACGTCCACTAGGAGTTGGACCAAGCCGGTGCGGGCGTGCCACTGTGCTCTCACGTACCACTGGGCTATCACCCAGTCCTCAAGTTTTCATCTGTGAATCACCCTAGGTTTCGTAAGTTCATAATAATCTAATGACCAACTGAATGGCCCATAGTAAGAACTAACCGGTTGCTTGTCCAGCTAGAGGAAAGGAACACATACAAATTATGTTGGAGATTCTACCCAAGATGAAAGGAACTTAAACGATTTTGGTTATCCCTATCCAAGAAAATAAATTTTGACATTCTGGTGATCCTACATTTGATCAACGGGAAACTGAAGAAACCAACAGAATCAGAGTATACAAGACACTTTTGCTATGAATTAACTGTCAATCAAACCAGAGTATGAAGTATTTCACGGTCTACCTCGACAAAATCTAGCAGCAACATCTGTATGAACCATTAATTGGGGGGAATTAGATACAGTTACGAACCAATCTGCAGGAAGAAGCCGTTGAACCATTAGTTGGGGGTTGCTGACCGCGGCGCGGAGCAGAGAGGCCGGCGAGTCCGTCGGGCGTCGGCCCTGGATGGGTCTGCTCCGGTTGAACAGGAGGCGGGTACTGACCGAAACGCCTCCACGCCTGCCGGCCCGCGCGCCCATCCACTCGAGCCGCGGAGAGACGCATCGGCGTTGTAGTCCGGGCAGCGGAGGAGGTCGATCCCGCGGTGGATGCCGACGGGAGGAGGTCAACACCGCGGTTGAAGATGCGGTGGCGGGAGGGGGTGGACGGACCCAGCCGGATTGGTGGGTGGTGGGGCCAAATGCGGCGGCGCCATCGCCGCCGTCGAGCACCTCGGCCGGGCGGTGTGGCTCAGTCAGTTCCACCACGGGGTCTTTTTTCTTTTGGCACAACAAAACTGAGCATTCTAGAGCCGTTCGATCTCCATCGCAAGGTTTAGAAAAGGAGTAATACATGAGAGAAATTCTTTTTTGCCGAGATAGTAAAAGCAAACCTTACAATAACTTCCGTACAGTACAATATTAAGAAATTACAAGCAAATCGTTACAGCCTGTTTGGTTCGTGGGAGTTAGATATGAGGAACCAGAATTAGGGGTACTCCATCCATCCCATAATGTAAAACGTTTTTTGACACTTAAAAAACGTTTTACATTATGGGATAAGAAGATTAAAAGTCCAATGATTGATTAAAGGGATTGAAAGTTTATGTGAAAAGGGAGAACAAGTGTTTTTTCTTTTTTCTTTTGATAACTAAGGAGGAACGAGAGTTGAGAAAACCAACTCCCACTTATTCCTTTTCATGGGGGCATGTTAATTTGTGAGCAGGTTTTCATCTCGGATTAATTCTCATTATCTATCAACCGAGGGAATGAGAGAAAGCTCAGATCCGGGGTTTTTCGGGTCGGACGATGTTGACGTCTCTATGTCATTTCCCTTTGGAGCATTTTCTTGAGGATCATGCTGCTCCGGGTGGAACTGCTTATCATTGCTTGGACCCCCCCCCCCTCCCCCCAAATTTCCCTTCGATCTCGGCTTCGGTCTCGGTCGCGCGCTATCCTTTTGCTTCACCGGAGGCACACCTGTATCGCCGCACAATCTCGGCTATCCGACGCCCTTCCATCGTGACATCAACTCTCCTCGCCGTGCTTCTACTTTGGGTCTATGTTTTGGCAGGTTTGTGCTCTTGGTGGCCCTAACTACTCTTGTCTGGACGTTTTGGAGTGGTCTTGATAGCGTGTTGCCCTTCAACCTCGATGACGATATACCAGTGCAGCATCCTTCGGTCTCGATTGTGCGTTGTCTTCCAGCTTCATCGGTGGCACACGATGTTGCCGCGCTATATTGGTTATCCAATACCGTTCAATTTGTGCCAGTGATGCTCCTCTACAAGCTTCTACTTTGATGCCTGCATTTTTCACACTAGCCCTTTCCGGTAGCATTTTTTGTTGTGGTGGGACGAGGTTCTACTTTGATGCTCCTATACAAGCTTCTACTTCGATGCCTGCATTTTTCGTCTCTGTGTTTGTTTCTAGAACCCTAGCAAGACATGCATGGGTTGTCGGCTGGTGGGGTTTTTGGTTTGGCTTATTCAGCTAGGTTCCCCTCTGTTTCAGTGTTTTTTTTATTGTTTTAGCACTCATCTTGGGCACATGTGGCTTTTACCCACCGGTCAATCTAAAAAAGGGTTTTTATGAGTTTTGCCACTAGCTATGTCACACTACTCAATTTTACCACCCGAAGTTTTAACTACTAAAAAACACCATCCTTCTACTTAGCCTGTGCTAAAAACTGACACTCGGCATCGTTGATGTTTGGTGAAAAGCCATTGACCAAGGTGAAGTGGCCAAAATATGCCTAGATCCCACTTGTCAACGCTCCCCTATGACCTGTGGGTCCTAGTAGTCAGCACATAGAGAATTAAATTAGGGGGAAATAACAACATGCAAGGATTCAGTCACCCGCACGCGAGGCTATTTTTGTTTCTAATTTCATTCTCTATGTACTGAAATCTAGAACCCACATTTTTTTTGAACACAGTACAGACGCAAGCGCTCATACATACGCGCATACACTCACCCCTATGAACGCACACATGCACACGGCACACCCTACCCCTATGAGCACCTTCGAGAGACTGAGCCGGCATATCATCTTGAAATTTACGAATTCATCGTAGGCGCCTCGTCGTCGACGGGAACGTCTTCTCCCACTGAAAGCACATCGCCGGAAATCCTGAAATAAATCCAGGAATAATGCGAGCACCAGGACTTGAACCCTGGTGGGCTGGGGATACCACTGCCCCTCTAACCATCCAACCACAGGTTGGTTCGCAAATCTAGAACACACATGTTCCAGTGAGTTGTAGAGGTGGGCCTAGGCCAGATACTCGTTTGTGACCAGTGGGCTGAGTTCACCGAAATATTTTCTTTTCTCCACTTGTAACCAGGTTTTCTTTTCAAATTTAATCCTTGTTACATATTAAACCAACAACAATTATGGATTAGAGGGAGTACTATTATTTTGCATATTAGTACTGGTAGACATAGATTTGTAAACTAAAAAAACTCTATCAACCGCTTGTGCGGGCAAAAGAACAGCAGTGCTTCACAGAAACACCTTCGTTTTTAGTTGTTCAACGTCAATGATCAACTTCTTCAAGATAATAGATTATTCTTTTATAGAGGAATCAAGTCGAATACAACACAGTAGAAATTCTTAAAAAGTTTAAACTCTGAAAATGAAAGGGTGCAATGTAAAAGATGTCACAACATTATTTGTCTATTCTGATCTGTCATTTGATCCATATGAACATAGATCCCCAAGATGGCAAAACACCGATTAGCGCGGGGAGACAGATACAAAGCAGAGCTGCAGCGCTAATCAGTAGTCGTCGCCTCTAGATATGACTTCTTTACAGGTTGGCCGGAGCAAAATAGTGTGCTCAAACTGGGACACATAACTTCCCCTCACATCGCACACTGGAGGGTACAACTGCAAGTAGGTGAGGAAACCATGAGCAATCATGTCCATGGTAGGGATCAGACATTGGAGTGAAAATAGTGGTATTCTACATACCTGCACAATGCCAACATCACATAGATTTTTCAGTGCCATTAGATACTTGGTCTCACCAATGCGGTCCAAGTACCGGCGGCAAAAAGTAAGCGTTCCAAATTCTTGTTGATTGTCGCGAGTAGCTGCTTGGCTTTTGCTACCCTCAATGGCACATGCCCCACATCAAAAGTTCTTCATGTAATGACTGCATTCCATGTCCTCCCTCACAAATCCCTTTCCTGCAAATAGAATTACGCTTGTGAAATGTAAGACTGTTCAAAAACTTGAACATGCACCAAAGTAGGGAAAACGGATATCGGTTGTTCAACCAAGAAGGCCATGATACTTAGATACTATAGAAAATGATTTAAAAAACTATTAGTAATCCGATGAAAATGACTTTCCTAGTGTATTTGGACATATGAGTTCAAGCTATATAGCGACGTACCTGTGAACCCAAAAGTTTCAATGGCGTAAAATTCACCCTCCTCCATTTTTGTTTGCTCTCCGCCTTTTACAATTGGAACTGATTTTCCATAATGGATTTGGTATGGTCCAATGCCGTGTCCATTGAGGTTTCGTACACTTTTTACTGTCACAAAACAAAGAAGCCATTTGAATTTTCATTGTTGTCACTATATAATTCTAATAGCGCTAAATGAAAAAAAAAACTGCACACACCTTGGAAAACTTTCCCATTAATTTCAACCTCATATGACTCCATGACTTCTTGGATTACAGCACCGACGTCACAAAGCCGTGCATCTATTCCAGCTTCCTGGAATGAATGATAAATAAACATTATTAAATAACAGACAATAGACATGATTTAAGGGAATATGATTTCAAATATCAGATCATTAACATGGGAAAAACAAAATCAGATTCAACCAAAACAAATCACTATACATAAACAGTTGGAGAGAAAACAACGTGCCGAAACATACACTACAATCAAGTAATCAAAAGCAAAAGCTTTAACAAAAACTATAACTTCCACCAAGTAGAGCTGCTATTATAAATACTATGGGCAAAGGTGCCTATGGGAAGCATTCATTCGGAAATATCTAAGTCCATTGACTTAAAATATACCCCATCCTTCTAAGAGTAAACACAATGCATAGAAATTACCTTGATTCCAGTATTTGTGGCATCTCTCGCTGCTTGAAGCAACGGATTAAACATGGGATTAAATGCGACGGTAAATGCAGAATCAACTATGTGCCCTGGGAATAATTACACTATCATGTTAGTTTCTGAAATTATAAATATCATGAGTTCATACTTGCAAGGACAAAAAACTACAAAATACACACCGAAAATCATTGATGAAAGGACCGAACAAAGTAATAAAAATATACCATCTATATGTGTCCCAAAATCCAGCTTCATCACATCATCATATTGTAGTACAGTTTTGTCACCAGAATTTGGAGTCCAGTGAGCTGCAACCCTAAGCACAATTCTTTTTCGTCAATGTAAGAAGGGGAAGGAGTACCAGGAAGCATTCTGGAGGAATACCATACCAATTCAAGGAGCATCCTGTTGGAAAGGCAATACCCGCTTGCAGTCCATTCTCCTTGATAAGTTTCCGAACCATGTTTTCCAAAGTTTCACATAATTCAATCATTAGCATTCCAGGCTTCACAATGCTCCTCATGTATTTCCGCACCTTGTAAACAAATATTATACAACGTAGAGTTGTAACCAACAATAGAAACAAAGAAAACGAAGTTGCAAAAAACCAACGAGGCTAGAACATTCTAAACCTGTCGATGAACTTCTGCGGCTCGGCGAATAGAATCGTACATCGGGTTTTGTATGAATTACTGAAGAGCAATGACATGATTAATTTACGAAGAGAAGATAACTATCTTTTTTCTTCACACTAGTTGTTCTATATGAATTACTGAAGAGCAATGACATGATTAATTTACGAAGAGAAGATAACTATCATTTTGCAGAGTGCCATATTAGCAATAAATGAAAAAGTAGTATTTATGCATCATTTTCAGAAGTTAAGATCACGCATGTAATTTTAACCTTGGCCTGTTTTATCAAGATAGAAAACACTGTATTCCTATATATGATTCAATAATTCACTGCAACAATAATTCCACTATTTGAGATAGACTAATACTTACTCATCCTTGTATTGTTGTATTTCACCCTCAGGAAAATCTCCGGAAGGGAAAAGCTCATCAACAGGGATTGACGGAGGATCTATCTGCTGAAGAGGTTCCTTCTTCTTTCTACCGAAAACACATGGTATGTTCTTAAAATAGAGCAAACGAAACAAGAACATTAATGGTTCAATTAAATGACAGAACTCACTTGGCCTTGTTTTTCTTCGTTTTCTTCTTCGCAACCGCAGAAGCAATCCATTTCAGATGTGATAGTTAGAATAATTACATGATTCATATCCCAGTTTCCAAATGCTGGCCAGAATAGCCGAAGATCCACTAGTCTAGTTCTAACTGAGAAACTTTGAAATGAGAACTCGATAAGTAGAGCGGTTACCTACTGCTCCTTCTTCAGATGGACCATCCACTTGAGCATCAGCATCATATTCCGGTGGTGAGGACTGAGCTCCGGGAGACCCACAATTGCTAAGTGCAACCTTGAGTTCTTTTGACGAGGTTGCATCCGACTCTACAATAGACGCCTTTTTCAGAATGTCCTGCAGCAAAAATGGGAAGCTTAGGGCATCTCTAACCCTCAAAATTTTGCCCCTCAAACCTTAAATCCTCAATTTGAGGAGTTAAGAAAAAGTGGTTCCTAGCCGAACTCCTAAACTTAACTCCCTAAGAAAAATTTGCATACAATTTCATTTCAAACACAAATTGACCCTACTCAATTACATAATTAAACAGAGGTGGCACATCATACATAGCACAATTAGATGATTAGACAACATAAAACTACTTAAAACTACATAAGATACTTGATTAAAACTATTTGGATTCCTCCATGAGCTCGCCCCAATTCACTTCTGAGGAACTGAAGTCAGAGGAGCCGGAGGAAATATCGATTACCCCCACGACGGCGGAGGGTCTGGCCTCATCGGCATTGTTGCAATGCTTCTTATAGGCCTTGCAACACGCTTGTTCCTCGGGGGCGAGCTCCGGATGCTTTGGTCTGAGCTTGGACATATGGGCCTCGTCGATGCGCTCAGCCTCGATTTGCTCAAAGGCCTCACGATTCTCTTTCTCCTCGCGATGGAATACCAACGCGGGTTGCCGAAGCCTGGGACGTCGCGGCTGCGGAGGGGGAAGTTAACCTTCGACCGGCAGCCGAACAAGTGGACCACCGCCACGTCGTACGCACGAGCTGCCTACTCCACGGACTGGAAAGTGCCAAGCCAATGCCCCTCCCGCATGTATGAATTCCGGATTCTGCCACCCAAATCTCCCATGGTCTATGACACACGCTGGGGTACTTCTTATTTGTTGAGTATCGTGATTATTAGGAAACATAGGATAGACTAGGATTTGTTCTAGCTTGTCTTGTACTCCAAGATAGTCATGTACTCCTATATACATGACCACGAGGCTCAAGCAATACAACAACAATTCCACCAATTCCCTTTCTATCTTTCTACATTCTTTAGTGGCGATGGCGATGGCAACTGAGATGAGCGGGGTGGATACTCGGGGTGGCAGTACAGATTCGGTGGTGGCCCTCCTTGTTGATTCGGCGGTGACATCGACGACTGGTGGCTAGATCGCCAATTTCGGTGGGCGAAAACCGATGCTGGTGGCTCTCCGTCAATTTCGGCGACGGCGGTGACTGACGAGCGAACCGAAGTGGGACGGAAAAGCGACGGGGCCTATGGGATGTCGGCGGGGTGCTTGGTGGCCGGCAAAGGCAAGGATGGCAGTGTTGGCGTGAATGCGGGCGAGTGGAGGAGAGCGGTGGTTGTAGGGGGAGGGGAATTTTTTTGCTAAAAAGTGTCCGCTCATATTTTAACGTTGGCCGACGCACCGTCTTTTTTGAGGAGTTAAACCGATTGAGGGTTCAGCTAGTTCTGATTTATCTCCTCAAAAAGGGAAATTTTGAGGAGTTACACCCTTTTGAGGGTTCAGCTAGAGTTGCCTATTTACAGTAAATATACATATAACCGTGCAATAATCATTCAAGAGAAGATGGTGTGTATAAGATCTCCAAAGCGGACCCTCAAACCTCCCTTATACGTCCGGACCACAGTGTCCGGACCACTTCTGCCATCCAACGGGGACCCTTATATGTCCGTTTAGCGGTTCGGACATACGGATTCCGGTATCCTAACAACAAACATAGCGGAGCTTTGTCGGAGGCCGGACATCCACTTGACCAACCAAAAGTAACCACGTGGTCCTCCTCTCTTTTCTCTCTCTTCACATGCATGGTCCTCATCTTCTCTCTCTCCTCCCAGCCGGACACCACATCACAAAATAACACCACATGCATGGTCCCCCTCTCCTCTTCTCCTCCCAACTGGATTAATTTAGTAGTAGCATTGGATGACCGACTCCCGCATCATGACCGTGGACCACGTCCGGACAGGAAAAGGACATTTGCGGTGTCCGTTTGCGGGTCAGCATTGGAGATGCCCTAATTACCTAGTTGCCACGGGGGTGCATTTTTTTTTGAGGGCCACAGGGGTGCTTGTTTTTTTTAGGGCCACGGCGGTGCTTGGTGGCCCGCAAAGGCAAGGAGGGAGGCTCTAAAGTAAGCCATGAGAAGAATTCAGGGGACAAGCTACAAAAGCAGATCGAGATAAAGTACGAACACAATTTGACTAAGTTTACCAATAAGGCAATGAAAAAACAATTATCGCAAGAAACAACGGGTAGTTGTTGACTTTTTTTTTTGTTGGGGAGGTAGTTGTTGACTTGTCGTGATTACCAATTCCGTAAAGCTGAATAGTATGGGCCAATAGTTTGTATGGTTCTTGTTCATCCCCAACTGTCGGTGTACTAAAGTATGGGTCTTTTTAGTACCCCTTACTTGTGCACGGGCAGTTGTAGCCGTACCGCGGCAAGCCTTGCCGGGGAATAGCTAGGAGTAATCACAAGACTAAGATGCCAATGAGACGTTCAAGTCAACGATCAGACCAGAGGACAGAAAGCCAAAGGGTTGCGGAGGCCCGGCAAGACCCTTGCCGGGTGCACCCGGCAAGGCCTCGCACCCGGCAAGACCCGGTCCCGGCAAGGATTCAGCCCCGGCAAGGATTCGGCCCCGGCAAGGATTCGGTCCCGGCAAGGCTCTGCACAGTGCAGCGCTATCGCTCCAGTGCAGCGACCAGCCTTGTCGTTTAGGGCTTGTCCTCATAGTGACGTGATGCGATGCTGGCCACGAGATACTTAAGCGGTGCTGATGCGATAGCTGCTTTTGCCCATCCCCTGTAAAGCTTTTCCAAGCCCAAGACGCTAAGGGACACCTCGACGGACACCTCACGGTGCATTTAATGAGCTTGTCCTAAGCCGTTAGGGTTAGGTATGATAACACTGTAGATACTTTCCACCTCATGCCTTATCTCGTACGCCACTGTGGTAGCCCCTTTGACTCATATAAAAGGAGGCCCGAGGCGTACAGGCGGAAAAAGGATGGCACTTCTGGAAGATAGCACTCCCGAGGACCCGTTCTGCATGCGTAGCTACCGAGTACTGTATCTCCCAGAACTTGGCCAAGAACATCCACAATAATACAATCAAAGCAGGAGTAGGGTTTTACGCATCCGTGCGGCCCGAACCTGGGTAAATCCCCGTGTGCTGCTCGTTAGTTCTGCTCTTTGTGCAATCCTCTCCCCTTTGCCGAACCGTAAGGGATCACCTTGATCCCATAGGTGTTCGTTTCCCACGACACCAACATTTTGATCTCTGGGAGCAAATAAGTCTGAAATATGCCAAAGCAACCATGCATGCAAGATATGGCGAGGAAAAACATTCACGGCTAGTTAATTCAAGGCAAAAATTAGGAACTTTTGCAGCACAGTGCTTACTTTGGCTTCCTGAGTTTGCCCACCACGCAATGCCCCCATCTCCTTGGCTGCTGCGTCTGTGCTACCCCCAGCCATATTGTATATTCCCAAATCTTAATAATTGAAAACCTGAATGAGCAGAATGAACATCCAAGGGTAAATTACATATAAGAATAAACTTAGCACCCTTTAGAAGGAAAGCAGAAGTTCGCAACATCTCTGAAACTAGAAGGCCACGTCTGGGAGGAAGGAAAATAAATATATACCCTTGTGAAAACATTACAGGGGTAATTTACCAGGCCCCCAAAAAAAACCTTAATTACAAGGGTATTTCTTTGCAGTTATGAACCACTGTTTGGATAGCAGGCAATGCAACAAGGGTCTCATACTTGAAACCGAGAGCTTTGAGCATTTGAACATGCACCAGAGACTAGCTAGCATACTTGCAGAAACAGCAGCGATCCATGAGTACATACAAAGTACAAACAGTTAACTGATGGACTTTATGAATTAAATCCAACTGGGGTCATATCGGCAATAAACTCAGTCATCCACAAGAAACAAATCACATAAATAAAGGAAAGCATATATACCAACTGGGTCATATCGGCAACAAATTTCGGTTAAGTGATAGACTTTATTATGAATTAAACAGAACTGGGTCATATCGGCAACAAACTAAGTCATCCACAAAAGACAAATTTCAGATAAATAAAAGCTCACCGACTCATACATGGCTCAAACATCAGAATAAGTATGAATCTGGAAATGAGTTTGGCTGACTCGTACAATCCGATCTGAATAACTAATCATCTATGCAGCAGGAAAGGAGAGTACCTTTATCTTTATGGGTGTGTGGGGAGGAGGTGCAGAAGCGAATCAACCGACAGCGTCAGCGCTGAGGAAGCCGGAAGAAGCAGAGATGGCGGCGGCAGGTCGCCGGCGTCACCGTCCGCGCGTGCGGGGCCGGCGGCAGCGCGGCAAACAGGAAGGTCACGACGGCGGGAAGTCGTAGGCGAGGTCTTCTCCCTCCGCCTTATATCTGCCGGCGCGTGCTGCGAGGAAGAAAATATGGGTTAGACTTGGAGCACGAGCAAGAAGCTTCCGCGCGTGCAGGAAGGAAGCTCGTGACGGCGGGAAGTCGTGGACGGGGTCTTGGAGGTCCCTCCGCCCTGCTGGGAAGTTTCGCTGTTTCGCGTGACGACATGGTTAAACTTTTCATATTCTAACCGGATCTTCTGAGTCCATAGTGACTATTTTTCATGTAACCACGGAGGTACTCTCTCTTGATTATCCCTGATCAATAAATCACGAAACTCCTTAAAAAAAAAGGAGCAAGAAGGTTTTGTACGACTACGACACAAACACAGCAAACGGGAACTCGAAATGGCACCGCAACGAGCTATATATCTGGCTTACAGCGAGTATATCTCTCATCTCGCCTGAAATGTCCAAGTCCGCATATATGGCTCGGTGTCGATCGCTGTTAGCTTGGTCGCTCGCTCGTTCTATGGATTGTTTTTTTCTCTTTCCGGTACAACGGTTGCAACGGTCAGGTTTTATTTTATTTCTTTTCCTTTTTTTTTCTTTTTTTCTTTTTCGTTAGGTTCCTTTTGTTTTTTGATCAGTTTTCTTTGGGTTTTCTTCCTTGTAATAATTTCTTTTCCTTTTGTTTTCATTGATTTTCTTCTATTTTTCTTTCATTCTTCATTATACTTTGGTTTTATTTGCCTTTTTTTGTTTCTTTGTTTTTTGTCGATTTTCATTGGTTTTATTTTTTTCAACGCACGTTAACTTTTTTTAGTACACATTCAATATTTTTCGTATACATCAGAAATATTTTTTGAAAACTTATATTTTTTTATGTCTACATTTTTCATACATATTATACATTTGTGGTATATATCAAATACATTATTGTAATACATGTTTAACATTTTTTAATACATGGTCGACATATTTTCCATACATATTTTTAACATTTTTTTAAATGCTGGATTGATATTTTTCAAATACCAGATTAACATTTTTTAATACATGCTCAACATTTTTTTATACACATTTAACATTTTTAAATTCTTGATTAGTAATTTTTAAATACAAGATTAACATATTTTGAATACGTGGTCAACATTTTTTCGATACACATTTAACATTTTCAAATGCTTGATTAACATTTTTCAAATACAAGATAAACATTTTTTTAATACGTGGTCAATACTTTTGCTATACATATTTAACATTTTCAAATGCTTGATTAACATTTTTCAAATACAAGTTAAACATTTTTTGAATACATGCTCAATATTTTTTCTATACACATTTAACGTTTCAAAATGCTTGATTAACATTTCTCAAATACAAGATTAACATTTTGTGAATACGTGGCCAACATTTTTTTATACACATTTAACATTTTGATAATACTTGATTAAAAAAATTCAAATACAATAGTAACATTGGTTTTTCAAGTGCTTGATTAAATTTTATTAAATACATGATCATCTTTTTTATACATTATACTTTTTTGTATACATGACATTTTCTCTATACACATTTAATATTTTTCAAATGTTTGGTTAACATTTTTTTCAAATGTTTTCATGTAAAGTGTTTTTTGTAATATGTTTATTTATAATACTTGGAAGTATAAATAAAATTTAAAAAAGCAAAGAACAAAAAAAAACAGATTTTTTTTTTAAAAAAAGAGGTTGCGACCTCCTGCGTGCGTGGGCAGGCCCATCTCACACCTCCCTGGAAGCGAGTCTTCCCTCGGTCTCGCTAGAAGCGAGATATAGCCCCCCCCCCCCCCCCCCCCCCCCCCCCGCCGCAACGGAACTGAACTGATTTTAAGCCTAGGAGGGCATGTAAGCCTCGTGTAAGGTCGATTCGGCTTTGGCCCAACCCACGAAGGCTAAGACCTCAAGACCGAAGCAGCAGCAGTGTACGGCCAATGGCATGGCGGAGGAGGGGACGCAACAACTTTCTGTTTGATGCTCAAGAGAAGGAAGAAGGTCAACGAGGACTAAGACATCATGAACTGGGAGAGCAAGGCAGCCAAGAGACAGCGCCCCGCCGAGGCAATCGACGCCAAGCTGCTCTTCACCATCCGCATCTCCGGTTGCGGGTGAGGCAGGTCAATAGCCAGCTACCGAAAGCTTGCAGAGGCAGCTTCTTTGGCTGGTCATGGTGCACCTCGCGATTAATAACGAAGGTTTTGGGTGTGACCCGCAAATCAAGAAGACTTTGCCCAGCCTGTCGTTGAGGCCGACCCATGTCGAATTCCGTGTTGGATGCTCACTGCCTCTAATTATAGTTGAATTGCACATGGTCAAGCGAGTGACCGACAAAGTGGGCCGGCCCATTTTGCGTTTTTCACCTGTGAGCTTCCTGCTTTTGGAACCTTCTCGAATGTTTTAAACCGGGTTTTTTTCCTTATGGGTTTGTTTTTGTCGTCGTTTTTTCCTATACTCTTTTTTCTTCTTCTCTTTTCTAGTTTTTTAATTTACAAATTTCAAACAATGTTAAAAATCTTTTAAAAAATCAGACTTTCAAAAATTGCACTTGTTTTAGCATTTATTCATAATCCCAAAAAATATTCATGTTTCAAAAAATGTTTTAGTTTTTCAAAATTTGGTCACATGTTCAACAGTTGTTCTTGTTTTCAAAAAATGTTTGGGAATTAAAAAAACTATTTTCATAATCTGATCCCAAATTCAAAAAAAACTGTGTTTTGAAAAAATGTTCACATTTCAAAAAAAAATCAAAAATTAATATAATGTATCCATTTTCAAATTTTGTTCACATGTTCATAAAATGTTTGGGTTTTTCAAAAAAAATCGAGTATTTTCAGAACTGTTCGTGTTTTCAATAAATGTTCATAATTATCATAAAACGTTCAAAATAAAAAACCAACCAAAAACCAATTCGGTAGAATGAATAGGCTACTACAGCATGCCGGCACCGTATAATACAACGGTCACTATGGGTAACTGAAGAAGGTTGTAGAGGAAGCATGTGCCCTCATGAAGGAGCAAGCCCCGGCCACCCAGGCCATCACCGGCTTTCTTCCTGTCACTCGGACGACCCCATGTTAGGCACCTCCACCGGCTCCTCATCCTCCGACAATGAGATCCGCCGCGATTCCTACTCTGCCTTCGACCATTACTACCGCTACGAGGATGACAAGGACAAGGCCAAGAGCAAGCGCATGCGAATGTTCGGATATGTAGCCATGATAGTGCCTCCTTTCTTCCCTTCCCTGACGCCCCATTCTCTCTTGTTCTTTGTTTGTGTTGAAGACAGTGGCTACTCTAGTGTAAGGAGATGGAGAGGAGGTCTAGGTCATATCTAGAGGGTGGACGGATGTGCCTAGGCCCACCAAGGGATTCTACATCGGCTCACCCACAGATTCTACGTTGGCCCATATATATATAAGAAGAATAGCTATTAGTCTCTACTTAGACTCCTAGTTAGCGTTCTTAGCGCCAGTTTGCCAAACCACACATACCCACCTAACATCTTTGGGCTTGGCCCATTTAATGTTCTGACCGTTTTCTCAAGGGATATTCGCATGCCAACCTAAATTATGAGTGTTGAGCGTTGTTTTCACTAGTATGTACTATTTTTACGAGTAGGGTTCTGTGTTTTTAGAAAAATGTTCATGAATTTGAGAAATGTTTGCACTTTTTAAAAAAATGCCCATGAAATTTTAGAATATTCATAAATTTTGAAAACATTCATGGATTTAGAAAAATGCTTATTTATTAAAAAATGTTCATGAATTCGTAAAAAATCATGAATTAAAAATGTCTATGAATTTGAAAAATATTCATGAATTAGAAAGATTTTTACAAATTCTAAAATGTTTGTAGATTAAAAAATTATTGTTCATGAATTTAAAAATGTTCACAAAAATTGAAAAATAAAAATATAATAAACAGAAAAAGGGAAGAGGAAAGCCGAAGAATAATAAGAAAAGAAAACCAGGTAAACCGTAAAAAATCGACCGAGAGGTTCTACAAGCTTCGAAAAACCGGTAGAAGATAGCATATATGGCCCGACCCAGGGGCACGCGTTGCGTTCCTAACCGACACAACCGACGTCAAATAGGATTCACCAATCAGCATTGGGTTGGTTTCGAGACATAATGATATCAGGCTTAAAGAAATTGTCCTGCACGTTTTTTGCTGGAGGAATCTGTATCTCATATTCTTATATTTGAACAATTTCGTGGAGGAGAAAAAAACTGTCCTTGTAATATTCAAAAAAAAATTGTGGGGCATATTAAGACAATTTTTATTGTTGTTTTAGATGGTCTTGACAACATTTTCTTATATGCCTAGGTGGTCCTACGACTGCTACCGCAGAGCTATTATCGATTTCTATGAGGGGAGAGCAGAGGTCCTCTAATTTTCATATCAAGAGGGTGGACGGATAGGCTTCGGCTCACCCGAAGGATTCTACGTCGGCCCACCCAGAGATTCTATGTCGGCCATATACTATAGAAGACCAGCTTTTGACCTCTAGTAACCATGGGTTCTCCTATTTGGCGCTCTTAGCGCTAGTTTGGCAAACTACTCGTACCCACCGAGCGTCTTTGGCTTGCCCATATAATGTTTTATCTGTTTTGTCACGGGATATTCACGCGCTGACCAAAAAATATAAGTGTTGAATGTTGTTTTCACTAGCGTCCGCACTAGTTTCATTTTTATGAGCGAGGTTCATTGTTTAATACGTGATTTTTTGAAATTTTGGTGAAATCAAAATATATCCACTGATTTAAAAAAATGTTCATGAATTTGAAGAAAAAGAAGGGTTTGAAAATTGTTCATGCATTTGAGAAATGTTCACAATTTTTAAAAATTTCCATGAATTTTTAAAATGTTCATTAATTTGAAAACTATTCATGAATTTTAAAAAAAGTTATGGATTTTAAAAAATGTTCACGAATTTGAAAAGAAATCATGAATTTGTAAAACATTCAAGAATTTTAAAATATTTGTATATTTGAGAAAAGGTGTTCATGAATTTTAAAATGTTCATAAAATTTGAAAATGAAAAAGATAAAGAAAAAGAAGAAGATGAAAATACAAGAAAAGAAGACCAGGTAACCGTAAAAAACCCGTCCAAAATGTTCTACAAGCTCCCCAAAACTGGTAGAAGATGTCCCTTAGGGGACATCCGATAAAACTGGTAGAAGATAGCCATATGGCCTGGCTCATCTAAAGAAACTAAAGCTGTAGCGGGTAACGCGTTGTGTTCCTAACCGACGCAACAGGCGTCAAATAGGATTTACCCATCAGCACTGTTCCTAACCGACGCAACAATTTTGCTGCTTAAAAAAATATGTCCTGCACATTTTTTTGGCAGAGGGGTTTGTATCTCATTTTCTTAGCTTTGACCAATTTCGTGGAGGAGAAAAATTGTTGTTTTAGATGGGAATATTTAGACATTTTTTATAGTTGTTTTAACTAGTCTTTACAGCATTTTATTATTACGTGCCTAGGTGGTCCAACTACTGCTACCGCAGAGCTATTCCGGTGATAAACAAGCCCGGAGAATATGAGAAAGTAGCAGTGAATAAGAACGAAGGTACCCACGAGATAAGAGAAAAGGCTACACTAAAAACGGCAATTTAACCAGAAGGCAGCATTCCGAAACTTCAAATTGTTTACATTGAGTTTGCTACACTTTCAACACACAGTATCCAGTCAACTACTGTAGTCTGTAGAAAACGACCGAGTGCAGCATGCTATCAAGGCATTGCAAGAAAACTGCACATCGACGAAAAGGAAAAGGCTCAGACCTTCAGATGTTGACAAGCAACAGTTTACACAGGGTGAAGACAGTCATCGCTAATCTCTGCCGTAGAAAATGATGGTGACTAGGCGATCTGTTCACAAATGATGCCACAGAAAACTTGTAGTTATTAATGTAGCATCAAAGTTGACACTGGAAAAGCATGCACTCAAGGAACGGACAGTTATTATACGTGAAAGGAATATTTCATCCCAGTTTTTGGGTTGTAGACTTGTAGTACTAGACTAGTCATGCAGTTACCATTATCTAACTACAGTACTTGATTAAATCACTAAATATACTCTAGCGTAGTACTAGTAACTGGTAACGTGATTGTTGTTACACCGAAAGAAAGAAAATCAAGATCCTCTAGTCTAGAGCAATCGGTCCAGGTCAAGTGGTAGTCTATCTGAAAGGATAGGCGGATATTGTATTATTCTGCCCAAATGTGACAAAGTACTAATATAAAAGGAAACCGATGCAGAGCATTCCTTGATCCAGCTGTTGCCGTTGATGCCCACCATTTGTGATTAGCCATCGCCGCAACAGAAAATTCGATTGTCCAGTTTCAGATTAGTCAGTGGTTTCAGAGTTAGACTGACGTACGTGTTCCGGTTCCGTCCTAAGGATTTTGGCGGCCTCGGAATCCATCATCTTCATCGGCAGAGCAGAGCTCCTGGGCTTGGTTGGATGTGGCACTTTGGGTCATACCAACAGGAACATGTCTTCCTCCCACACCTCCTCCCGGTGTCCTGTCCTGTCCTGCTGATGCTAGCTGCTGCCATCTTCTCGCAGCCTGCCTATGACGACGTACAGCTTGTCAAGCTGAGGAAACAGCACCTCAACGCTGAAATCAGAGTGGATAGGCAAACACATGATCATCTCAAATTCCTGTTGTTGATCAGTATTTTTTTATTTTTTAGAGAAAAGGCTCGGCCGAGCCCAAGATAGGGCTCGAGCCTTGCCCGACTTTGAATTAATAAAGCCATCAACCGGCAAGGATTACAACTGGACCAACTTACAAAACAACAAGAAACGGCAAAGATACAAAGTGCTGGAACAGCTAGAGATCTAACAGAGATACAGGCAACCGCTAGAAGAGGAGAAATCCGGCCTGAAATACTAAGGTCACATGTCCAGAGATGCAGCCACACCAATGAAGGGGAGAAAATCAGCAAAAGACACCATCTTCGGTAGCTAGCAGATCCTCGCTTGCTTCTGAAGGCCAAGACAAGGGCACACAAGTCATCCAGTTCTGCCTCCGAAGAGGACCACTATCCTCTCGCCCTGGCTCGAAGGGCGCCGATCCGTCGCAAGGCAGAATGCTCCTAGAGCCCGCATGAACACTGTTGCCAAAGCTGCCCAGGAAGAAGGAACCAGAACGCCAAACCACACCCGCAGGCCTTCTACGACCCCGCCGCCGACAACGATCCAAGCACATCACAACACGCTAGCTGAAGAACGCCCCCGCAAGACGAAGACCGGCAGGAGAAATGGAAGGATGTGGAACAAGCAGCCATCAGCATATGCCATCAGCCAAGGTAAAGCGCCAGCCTTGCAACCGCGCACCCCGAAAGACGCCTCCAAGAAGGTGAGCGACGCAAAAGCGCTGTCGTCGTCCACAAGGGGAACAAGGGCTTTCGCCCCAAAGCAAGAAGCGAGGGGGGGTGGTGGGAGGGAACCTCAGCAATGCCTCCGAGGAGGGACCCGACACCGATTGACGCCGACATGGCCGTGGCCTCCACCGCAGACCAAAGGATTTCCCCGGTCCCGCTCTCCACCACCAACCACCCAGCCCAAGAGCACAAACCAGCGAGACGAAGCCGCCGGCGGCCGAGATGGACTGGTGAGGGCAAACCATATGTGAAGGCAGCGGTCTTGGTCGATGCAGGCCAAACGGGTGACGGGGCACCACAACCTGCCGCAGAACACGTCCGCCGCGACCTCGCTGCCCACACAGCCGAATTCACGAAACAGCACCCACGGCCATCACTCGCCGCAGAGATAGCAGAGGACCACGCCCTCATGAGGGCCACGCCCGCCAGATCGGGACGGAACCGGCGAGCCCCAGCCAACAGCCACCAAACCAGATCTAGCAATTTGGGGTGGCTGTGGGCGCTTGAGGGCACAGAGCCACCACCCAAGCCCGAGCCGGCCGGAGCTGGGCACCGGAGCCGCCGTGGACGACCCCATCGCCAGATCCGGGCGGAGGAGCGCCCCTGCCCAGGGCAGACGCAAGCATCCGGCGGCCGCCGGCCAAACTCCACCACATCCGGCAAGCGCGCACAAGGAGACCAGCCGCCGATGATGAACAAAACGACGGACGCCATTTGCCATCGTACCACCGTGCACACACACAAAGGGAGTAGCAGCTTACATCATCAACTCAATCCAAGGAAATACCACTACATACATAAAAGGGAGGGACCTAATAATACGTACGTACACGAAAAGGGAGTTGAATACAGCTAGCTACTTTTCGTCCCAACTCTTCAGAACGGGCCCGTTTACATTCTCTGCGAGCTGGCCTTGCAAGTCCTCCACAAGCTCGGTGTACCAATCCGACTCATGCAGCATAAATTCCTTGAGGCTTGGCAGATATGCTAACCCACAGAACAACCCAACACTGGGTCTGCTCCAACCAAAGTACTGCAGCAACTCAAGCTTAGGGGCTGCTCCTTCTTCAAATCCCATCGACTTGAGGTTTACTATCCATTCCAGCTGCAGCACCTTCAGGCTCGGGAATGCCTCCCGACGGAAATTGAAATGGACCTCTTCACCAACGAACGAATTATACAACAGACGTAGGGTGGCCAGGTTTGGTAGGTTCCCAAGAACTTGTATGGCCACATCATGCTCCGATATCCTCGACCCCTCTAGCTTCAGCTTCACAAGATTTTTGAGCACCTGGATCCACTCTGGCAGCTTACCCAGGTTGCCTATCAACTTGAGGCTTTGCAGGTTTTCTGGAGGTGACGACAGGCCATCCAAGCAGCCTGATAAACCTGTCTCTCCGTCTGAGCACAATGACAATGACTCCAGGCTGCTGAGACGAGCTATTGCTGAACACAACTCTTGACTGTTTCTCTTGTTGATGCCTGTCAATCCTAACTTGTGCAATCGGGTGAGCTTTTTTATATCTTCCAGAGCAGCCTTCCCACCTGAGATGTACACAACACGTAGTGTGTGCAGGGCCTTCAGTTTCCAAATCCCTCTTGGCACTTCAACACCACCTGGAGTTTTTCGTATGCCACTAGCAAGAATGCATTGCATCTTCACAAGTTTGATGATGGTCCTTGGTAGCTTTGTTATCATCGTGCCTGAAATATCTAGTGTCTGGAGTTGTCTCAGGTTCCCCAACGAATTTGGCAAGTGATCTATATCAACATGTCCCCTTAGCGAAAGATATCTAAGATGTACAAGCTTCCCAATGTGCTGAAGGTGATGATCAACTAGATCCCACTCGCCTTCCAAATCCAGCACTCGTAGCAACCTCATCTTATCAGAAATGTAAAACGGCCTCCAGTTTCCAAACACTGTCAACGATCGTACACGCGACAAGTCTACTATATTCTCAAACTCACATTGATCTCCCTCCCAATTGCTGCTTACAGCAAGATGACGCACTGTGCCTTGGTTATTTAAGCTGCACCCTTCCTCCAATGTGAAAACAAGATTTTCTTCCATAGACTTTGAGATGGCAATTTCACGAATCAGATCATGGACATGGCACGAGTCAATGCCTTTCCTACTATGAATTGACAGTTGAGATGGCAGGATCATGCTCCTACTTATGAGTTCCATGAAGTAACATTCCAATACTTCCTCCACGGACTTGCCACGTACCTCACTTGAGTAACTCTCTGCGATCCAACGACGCACTAAGCGTCTCCGTGCAATCTGCTGGTCTTCAGGAAAGATGGCCATATACAAGAAACAAGCCTTGAGGTAATAGGGCAAACCATCGTAGCTTTTCATAAGGACTGCTTTTATGGTCTCCAGTTCTGGATTCATCTCCAACTCAGCACTGATATGCTCATTCAATTTTCTCCATTCAAAAGCAGTTTTTGGTTGGCTTGCCAAGAAGCCACCTATGGTGACTAGTGCAAGGGGAAGTCCTCTGCACTTCTTCAATATCAGTTTTGCTTGCTCAACCAACTCTGGATATTGCTCATCCAAATTTACGGTCTCCTTAAATACTTGAAATCCATATCAATAAGTCATTTAGTACTAGAAGAAAGAAATCTTATGAGCACCATTGTGATTGTCTAAGACGTTCTTTACCTGACAGAATATACGGGAGTATGTAGTATAAAGATGTAGAAGTGAGACACTGCTACTTTTTGTTAGCTAAATAGGTTTCTCCGTCATCCATCCTTTTCACTCATATCATCATTTTTCTTCGTAAAAAACATTTTCCTCCCACCTAGCAACTTACCCTACTGCAATGAACCCATCGTCTCACTCATTCCTACCTGCAGTGCACGCCAAGAAAACCAAGTGAAACAATGCCCTCTCCCCTCATGCTCTACTTCTACGGTTGCACCTCGCCTCCTCTGAACTGGTTAGTGCTGATAGTATACTTGCGACTGATTTTATTGGAGACATCAGTTACCCTACTCACACTGTTAAGAGTTGTTTTCGATTTGGTGCTACATAAACAGGCATTAACTTGATATAATCGGGCCTCTTAGTTAATGATGTAAGCATAACCATAACGTTTGAATGTGGTTACTACACGAACAGCTCTTTTATGGTGCTCCTGTTAGAAGGTAATATGACTACTCAATCTTAACACCTTAGCGACGAATTTTGTAGAGGCTTTTTTTATCCACAGGAGGGTTGTCTTCTCCCGGTTACTTGCACGTGAGAAAGGAAAGGAAACAAGTGATAAAGGTATAACAAGTGCTAGCTAAACTCATATACTGTTGCATGTGCACAGAAGAATTGTGGAGGTATTCAAGGAGTGCGCCATGACAACAGTACCCAATACAAGTGTGAACTATTGGGTTTCTTAGAAAAACGATTTGCCCCCGTGTGCTCAAAAAGGCCTAGCAAGCTGATTCTACAATTATGTTATATGTGCTCAAAAAGATATTTCTTGTGAAGGTAGCACTCCCAGACAAAAAATATGACAACATATATTCCATAACATTATTCGAAATAAGAGGAAGACATATAAATACAATAACTAATTGAGCATGACACTACTTTATTTGTACCTTTTTTGTGAAGAGGGTACATGCATCAACAGGACCCAGATGGTTGAGCTTGTATATATTTCTTTCATCCTTGGAGCAGTGCTTCGCTATATTCTCTTCCCTTGTGGTGACTATTATGCAGCTTGCTGCCGTTTCTGGCAAATATTGTTTTATAGCATCCCACTCTCCTATGGACCACAGATCATCAAGAACAAGCAAATATCTCCTTCCTTCTAAACATCTCCTTAAATCTGTCTCATTTTTACCTCCGAATTGCATAGCTAAACTCCCAATGAGTGTTGCTGGATTGAAAGGACGCATGACTGTGACACAAGCATGCTTATCAAACATGCTACTAATCTCTTGGGTTTGATAAATATCTGTCACTAGTGTTGTTTTTCCAATACCACCCATTCCCCACAAGGAGAACACATGAAAATGTTGGAGATCTTTATTTGAGATTAGTTTGATGATTTCCTCTTTTTGATTCCCTCTCCCAATGAGACGAGATTCCTCTAGAGTAGCCTTGTCTCCGTCCGAGTGAGAATGTTCTTGTGTGTAGAGCTGTCAACGCCAGTAGGGACTATGTATGAGATGGACCGTTTTTCCGCTGAATTCCCTTCCTCCTGAGAAACCTAAACACAAGCACACGATTAATGCTTAGGTGTTATCCGGCTTAATGAAATTGTCCTGCACGTTTTTTGCTGGAGGAATCTGTATCTCATATTCTTAGATTTGAACAATTTCGTGGAGGAGAAAAAAACTGTCCTTGTAATATTCAAACTTTTTTTGTGGGGCATATTAAGACAATTTTTATTGTTGTTTTAGATGGTCTTGACAACATTTTCTTATATGCCTAGGTGGTCCTACGACTGCTACCGCAGTGCTATTATCGATTTCTATGAGGGGAGAGCAGAGGTCCTCTAATTTTCATATCAAGAGGGTGGACGGATAGGCTTCGGCTCACCTGAAGGATTCTATGTCGGCCCACCCAAAGATTCTATGTCGGCCATATACTATAAAAGACCAGGTTTTGACCTCTAGTCACCATGGGTTCTCCTATTTGGCGCTCTTAGCGCTAGTTTGTCACGGGATATTCACGCGTTGACCAAAAAATATAAGTGTTGAATGTTGTTTTCACTAGCGTCCACACTAGTTTCATTTTTATGAGCGAGGTTCATTGTTTAATACGTGATTTTTTGAAATTTTGGTGAAATCAAAATATATCCACTGATTTAAAAAATGTTCATGAATTTGAAGAAAAAGAAGGGTTTGAAAATTGTTCATGCATTTGAGAAATGTTCACAATTTTTAAAAATTTCCATGAATTTTTAAAATGTTCATTAATTTGAAAACTATTCATGAATTTTAAAAAAAGTTATGGATTTTAAAAAAGTTCATGAATTTGAAAAGAAATCATGAATTTGTAAAACATTCAAGAATTTTAAAATATTTGTATATTTGAAAAAAGGTGTTCATGAATTTGAAAATGTTCATAAAATTTGAAAATGAAGAAGATAAAGAAAAAAAAGAAGATGAAAATACAAGAAAAGAAGACCAGGTAACCGTAAAAAACCCGTCCAAAATGTTCTGCAAGCTCCCCAAAACTGGTAGAAGATGTCCCTTCGGGGACATCCGATAAAACTGGTAGAAGATAGCCATATGGCCTGGCTCATCTAAAGAAACTAAAGCTGTAGCGGGTAACGTGTTGTGTTCCTAACCGACGCAACAGGCGTCAAATAGGATTTACCCATCAGCACTGTTCCTAACCGACGCAACAATTTTGCTGCTTAAAAAAATATGTCCTGCACATTTTTTTGGCAGAGGGGTTTGTATCTCATTTTCTTAGCTTTGACCAATTTCGTGGAGGAGAAAAATTGTTGTTTTAGATGGGAATATTTAGACATTTTTTATAGTTGTTTTAGCTGGTCTTTACAACATTTTATTATTACGTGCCTAGGTGGTCCGACTACTGCTACCGCAGGAGCTATTCTGGTGATAAACAGGCCCGGAGAATATGAGAAAGTAGCAGTGAATAAGAACGAAGGTACCCACGAGATAAGAGAAAAGGCTACACTAAAAACGGCAATTTAACCAGAAGACAGCATTCCGAAACTTCAAATTGTTTACATTGAGTTTGCTACACTTTCAACACACAGTATCCAGTCAACTACTGTAGTCTGTAGAAAACGACCGAGTGCAGCATGCTATCAAGGCGTTGCAAGAAAACTGCACATGGACGAAAAGAAAAAGGCTCAGACCTTCAGATGTTGACAAGCAACAGTTTACACAGGGTGAAGACAGTCATCGCTAATCTCTGCCGTAGAAAATGATGGTGACAAAGTATCTGAAAGGATAGGCGGATATTGTATTATTCTGCCCAAATGTGACAAAGTACTAATATAAAAGGAAACCGATGCAGAGCATTCCTTGATCCAGCTGTTGCCGTTGATGCCCACCATTTGTGATTAGCCATCGCCGCAACTGAAAATTCGATTGTCCAGTTTCAGATTAGTCAGTGGTTTCAGAGTTAGACTGACGTACGTGTTCCGGTTCCGTCCTAAGGATTTTGGCGGCCTCGGAATCCATCATCTTCATCGGCAGAGCAGAGCTCCTGGGCTTGGTTGGATGTGGCACTTTGGGTCATACCAACAGGAACATGTCTTCCTCCCACACCTCCCGGTGTCCTGTCCTGTCCTGCTGATGCTAGCTGCTGCCATCTTCTCGCAGCCTGCCTATGACGACGTACAGCTTGTCAAGCTGAGGAAACAGCACCTCAATGCTGGCCGTGCCAACCTGAAATCAGAGTGGATAGGCAAACACATGATCATCTCAAATTCCTGTTGTTGATCAGTATTTCTTTTTTTTTTTTAGAGAAAAGGCTCGGCCGAGCCCGAGATAGGGCTCGAGCCTTGCCCGGCTTTGAATTAATAAAGCCATCAACCGGCAAGGATTACGACTGGACCAACTTACAAAACAACAAGAAACGGCAAAGATACAAAGTGCTGGAACAGCTAGAGATCTAACAGAGATACAGGCAACCGCTAGAAGAGGAGAAATCCAGCCTGAAATACTAAGGTCACATGTCCAGAGATGCAGCCACACCAATGAAGGGGAGAAAATCAGCAAAAGACACCATCTTCGGTAGCTAGCAGATCCTCGCTTGCTTCTGAAGGCCAAGACAAGGGCACACAAGTCATCCAGTTCTGCCTCCGAAGAGGACCACTATCCTCTCGCCCTGGCTCGAAGGGCGCCGATCCGTCGCAAGGCAGAATGCTCCTAGAGCCCGCATGAACACTGTTGCCAAAGCTGCCCAGGAAGAAGGAACCAGAACGCCAAACCACACCCGCAGGCCTTCTACGACCCCGCCGCCGACAACGATCCAAGCACATCACAACACGCTAGCTGAAGAACGCCCCCGCAAGACGAAGACCGGCAGGAGAAATGGAAGGATGTGGAACAAGCAGCCATCAGCATATGCCATCAGCCAAGGTAAAGCGCCAGCCTTGCAACCGCGCACCCCGAAAGACGCCTCCAAGAAGGTGAGCGACGCAAAAGCGCCGTCGTCGTCCACAAGGGGAACAAGGGCTTTCGCCCCAAAGCAAGAAGCGAGGGGGGGGTGGTGGGAGGGAACCTCAGCAATGCCTCCGAGGAGGGACCCGACACCGATTGACGCCGACATGGCCGTGGCCTCCACCGCAGACCAAAGGATTTCCCCGGTCCCGCTCTCCACCACCAACCACCCAGCCCAAGAGCACAAACCAGCGAGACGAAGCCGCCGGCGGCCGAGATGGACTGGTGAGGGCAAACCATATGTGAAGGCAGCGGTCTTGGTCGATGCAGGCCAAACGGGTGACGGGGCACCACAACCTGCCGCAGAACACGTCCGCCGCGACCTCGCTGCCCACACAGCCGAAGTCACGAAACAGCACCCACGGCCATCACTCGCCGTAGAGATAGCAGAGGACACACGCTGAAGCCACCGGGTCACACAGAAGGTGGCCACCCCGACCTCATGAGGGCCACGCCCGCCAGATCGGGACAGAACCGGCGAGCCCCAGCCAACAGCCACCAAACCAGATCTAGCAATTTGGGGTGGCTGTGGGCGCTTGAGGGCACAGAGCCACCACCCAAGCCCGAGCCGGCCGGAGCTGGGCACCGGAGCCGCCGTGGACGACCCCATCGCCAGATCCGGGCGGAGGAGCGCCCCTGCCCAGGTCCGACTCATGCAGCATAAATTCCTTGAGGCTTGGCAGATACGGTAACCCACACAACACAACACTGGGACGGCCCCAACCATAATACTGCAGCAACTCAAGCTTAGGGGCTGCTCCTTCTTCAAATCCCACCGACTTGAGGTTTGCTATCCACTGCAGCTGCAGCACCTTCTGGCTCGGGAATGCCTCCTGACGGAAACTGAAACGGACCTCTTCACCAACAAACGACTCATCCAATAGACGAAGGGTGGCCAGGTTTGGTAGGTTCCCAAGGACTTGCATGGCCGCATCATGCTCCGATATCCTCGACCCATCTAGCTTCAGCTTCACGAGATTTTTGAGGCCCTGGATCCACTCCGGCAATTTAACAAGGTTGCCTATCAACTTGAGGCTCTGCAGGTTTTCTGGAGGTGAGGACAAGCCATCCAAGCAGCCTGATAAACCTGGCTCTCCGTGTGATTGCAGTGACAATGACTCCAGGCTGCTGAGACAAGCAATCGCTGAACACAACTCTTGACCGTTTCTCTTGTTGATGCCTGTCAATCCTAACTTGCGTAACCGGGTCAACCTTTTTATATCTACCAGAGTAGCCTTCCCAACTGAGACGTCCACGGTACGCAGTGTGTTCAGGACCTTTAGTTTCCAAATCCCTCTTGGCACTTCAACACCACCTGGATTTCGTCCTCTTGCCGCATAATAAGGTAATATGCTGCAACAGAATCGCAGTGCATACATCACGCCTGTTAAGTTGCGCACCATCGTCAAGTTCAAGACGCTTTGCCAGATAATTAGGTGCACAACATGATACACAACAACACGCTGAATAGAGAGGCAAACTCATTAGCAACTGCTCATCTGCATCATCAAATATATTGGCATTCCTCTTTCCTATATCGCTAGCAAGAATGTGTTGCATCTTCACAAGCTTGATGATGATCCTTGGTAGCTTTATTATGCTTGTACCTGAAATATCTAGTGTATGGAGTTGTCTCAGGTTCCCCAACGAATTTGGCAGGTGAAATATATCAGCATGTCCCCTTAGAGAAAGATATCTAAGATGTACAAGCTTCCCAATGTGCTCAAGATGATGATCAACTAGATCCCACTTGCCTTCCAAATCCAGCACTCGTAGCAGCCTCATCTTCTCAGAAATGTAAAACGGCCTCCAATTTCCAAACACTGTGAATGATCGTACTCTGGATAAGTCTACTATATTCTCAAACTCACTTTGATCCCCCTTCCAATCACTGCTTACAGCAAGATGACGCACTGTGCCTTGGTTATTTAAGCTGCACCCTTCCTCCAATGTGAAAACAAGATTCTCCTCCATAGACTTTGAGATGGCAATTTCACGAATGAGATCATGGACATGGCAGGAGTCAATTCCTTTCCTACTATGAATTGACTGTTGAGATGGCAGGATCATGCTCCTGCCTATGAGTTCCATGAAGTAACCATCCAATACTTCCTCCACAGACTTTTCACGCACCTCACTTGAGTAACTCTCTGCAATCCAACGACGCACTAAGCGTCTCCGTGCAATCTGCTGGTCTTCAGGAAAGATGGCCAGATACAAGAAACAAGCCTTGAGATAATAGGGTAAACCATCATAGCTTTTCATAAGGATTGCTTTTATGGTCTCAAGTTCTGGATTCATCTCCCACTCAGCACTGATATGCTCATTCAATTTTCTCCATTCAAAAGCAGTTTTTGGTTGGTTTGCCAAGAAGCCACCTATGGTGACTAGTGCAAGGGGAAGCCCTCTGCACTTCTTCAATATCAGTTTTGTTGGTTCAACCAACTCTGGATATAGCTCATCCAAACTTACGGTCTCCTTAAATACCTGAAATCCATATCAATCAAGTCATTTAGTACAACAAGAAAGAAAACATATATGCACCGTTGTCTAACACATTTTTTTATATGGGAATATGTACTACAAAGATGTAAAAGTGAGACAATGCTACTTTTTTGTTGAATAATAAGTTTCTCCGTCATCCATTTTTTTATTTAGTATATCTTCATTTCTGTTCCTAGAAAGATTTTCCTTCCACCTAGCAACATACCCATAGTGTAATAACCCAGCGTCACGCAAAAAGGCCAAGCAAAACAATGCCCTTACCCTGCATGCTTCTACTTCTACAGCTACACCCCGCCTCAGTGGTAATTGTATTCTTGCTACTGATTTCATTGGACATCAATTACCTCACATAGCTACAGAAGTAGGCATTAACTTGATATGATTGGGCCTCTTAGTTAATGGTGCATATTTGTCATAATCATAACGCCTGAATGTGATTACTACATGAGCAGCGCTTTTACGGTGCTCCTATTAGAAAGTAATATGGTTCCTCAATCTTAACACCTTAACGACTCATCCAGCAGAGTTTTTTTAAGCATGAGTGTTGACCGTCTTCCCCTGGTTACTTGCACATGAGGAAGCAACGGAAACAAGTGAGAAGGGAAAAACAAGTGCCGGTGAACCACATATACAGTTGCATGTGCACAGAATAATTGTGGAGGCATTCAAGGAGAGCACCATAACAACAAAAAACCAATAAAGTTGGAACTACAGGATTTCTTAGAAAACAATTCGGTCCCTGCGTTGCTCCCAGTTTAATGTGGGCGACTCAGGTGGGACTCGCTCCACTAGGTTTGGGGTTCCGTTCTACACCTCTCCCCCGCCTGCTGTCGCATTGTGTTCTCCTTGATGGACACCGAGTCTCCCTCGTCCTCCATTTGCCGGTGGACACAGCAGCAGACTTGATTTTGGTGGACACAGCAGCAGACTTGATTTTGGTGGACACAGCAGAAGAAACAATACAACAAGCAGGTTGCAGGCACTGGACGGCTAAGAACAGAGCACGCAAGCACCAGCTATTTCCAACCCCCTTTCAATTGGGTTGCCTTCCTTTTCTATTTTTCTCATAGTACCAACTCCTCCAGCGTCTACCACATCTGGCGCCTCCTCAGGGTGTGTTGTACCAGCGCCCCTATTTCACACATCTCACCCATACCAGCGCCCCTACACAGTTGACCGATGCTCCACGTTATAAAGAAATGGAAATAAAACTAAGTACAAGATTAAGATGCTAACACTCCTGCCCCTGGATCTGGTAAACCAGGGAGGGGTGTGGCAGGGCTTGGGCACCGAGGCAACGGCCCTTGGAGGTGAGCTTGTGGCACATTCGGCAGGGCGTGATGCAGTGGTGATGTCCGGTCGCTCTGGCCTTGAGGGTGGAGGGGCGGTTGTGAGGCTTTGGCTCAAGACGGCGGTGTGGCTGTGAGTTTTTTGTGTTGGGACAAACCCTCCGGCGACACACGCCGAGCAGCCCTCCGGCGACACGAACACCGGACGGAAGAGACGAACTCGAGACAAGAGTATTTGCGGCGACATACGCCTCGGCGACGAACACCTCGCCGCGCACACGGCATTTTATTCTTTCAGCTCAAATTGGAACACATACACGGAGACCGCCATATGGTGAGCGCACATACGCTCCCAGAGGCTACATCTCTCTCCCTGGCTCTCACGCTGCACTCGACTCGCTGAAACAAAGCAGCTTACAATGGCTTAAATAGCCAGACCCAACACACACCCACGCACCCGGTCATGTAGCTAACAACCTTATCCACATTGACTTATCATATACAAATCTGGAAGAACTGAGTGACTTGATTTAAAGAGGACTGAACCAAAGACAAAGCCGGTGAGTGGCTAAAGATTCTTATGAGCAAATTGAATATTCTGCCATGAATATTGTAGCATGTGTTTAATTGCAGTACATTTGGGTGGATAAAAATGCTAAAAAAATAAATCCACAAAAAAATAAATGCCATGAAAATAACTTTAATAACGAGGAAAAAAAGCCTATACACACCCCTTTGTATCTTGTAAAAATAGGCTGAACCTTTATTTGTGCCTAAATAGGGACATCCTACTTCACTTTGACAGCTACAAAATCCACAAATTATTTGGTTGGACCTAACTATAATGTCGGAAGTCGGGCTCCGGGGACCCAAAGGTTCGAACACTGGGGTGAGCTCGTTCTACTGCTTCGTCTCCTACCACGGCTAAGCTACGGCGAGGCTACGGCGAGAGCGCGTTAGTAAGGGACAGAGTGAGGACTCAACGGTTTACCCAGGTTCGGGCCACCTTGCGGTGTAAGACCCTACTCCTGCTTGGTTGGTATTGCTCTGGTGCGAGAGAGAGTACAAGGTTGGGGACGATGGGAACCAGAACCCTCTACTACTACAATGGCAGCACTGCCCTTTATACCAGCCTTGGTCCTCTTCCCCCCTGGAAACTTAGGCGGGAAGGATTGCCACACTTGGCGGTTTTGAAAGGGGACAGGCGCTCAGGCTATCCTGACTAAAGGTGGTCTTCGCCTGCCAAAACGTGATCCATGACGCGCCGGTGGGCTCGGTGATGACCTCCGCCCTGCGCGCCCGTCGTCTTGGTCTTCCTTCGCCGATCGGGCAACCTTTGGGGTCGCTTTGGAGAGTAGATAGCTGGCCCTGCTCCCTTAACACGAAAGAGGAAAACATCTCCATCCGCGCCCGCTGGCGCGGCCTCTGCTGCTGCTCGTCGCCGCGCGCGTCACCCACGTGATGGGCTCCATACCGCGCGGCACGCCGAACGGCCTTCGTCTCGAGCGCCTGCGGGAGGGGGCCTCGGGAGGCCACCTTGGAAAGCCGCCTCGCGAGATCACCTCGGGAAGCCGCCTCGTGAGGGGGCCTCGCGAGGCCGTTGATGGTGGCGCTGAGTATTACTCGCTACTTCCTGAGGAGGGGGCCTCAGGAGGCCAGGGCCTCATGAGGGGTCTTGGTGGAGATGCTTGGTGGTGACGGCCCGCTGGGCCCATGCCAGGCGTTGCGTCCTGGGCCAAAGGCAGACGGGCCTGGATACCCCGGGTTCCATGGGCCCGACAGTAGCCCCCGGGCCCGCGGCGTGCACGTTTCCGCCTTCCGAGGGGCGAAACGGCGCGGGCCCTAACCGCCTGCAGCCAGGCGCGACGTGTGGCGCACGATGTGATGGGCGACGCCCCTACTTCCCCACGACGCCTCGGAAACTGCCGCGCTGACAGAAATCCTGGCGCGGGCGGCGCGAGGCCATCATTGCCTTCCTTCACACACTCCACCTCTCTGCGCCTTTCCTTCTCGCGCGCGGTTCCTTGCGACCTCCTCTTTCGAACTCCGCCTCTCCTTGCTCTCGATCCGTGCCTCCGCCGCGCAGATGGCGCCCGCCGGAAAGAGGGGGAAGGAGGCGGCCCCGTCCCCAAGCGCGCCCGTCCTTGGGGCGGCGCTGCAGCGCTCCACCATCGGCGACGAAGAGGGCTTGGACAGGGTGCTTCCGTTCGTGGCCGGCGGCCAAAACGAGAACCAGGCGACCCAAATCTGGCCGGGGTCGCGCGCGCGGCGTGACCTGGGGGCGACGGCCTACCCCTTCTTCCTCCACAGCGTATATGCCGGGTTGGTGCCGCCATTTTCGGACTTCTTCTATGCCATACTCACCCACTATCAGGTCCAGGCTCTTCATCTTCAACCGAACTCCATTTTCCTCCTGGCCACGTTCGCCTTTTACTGCGAGGCTTTCGTGGGCGTGATGCCCTTTGTGGCGCTCTTCCGCCACTTCTTCTGCCTGCGGCTAACCGCGGCGGACCAGCGCTCCGCATGCGCGTCGTTCCTTGCCGTCAAGGGGATGGAGGACGGCATTATCAACTTGAGGGTCGCGAAGGTGGAAGGCTACCGGCAGCGCTGGGTCTATATGGACGCGCGTCAGACCAACCGGCTCCTGATGATCCCGACGGACCCGGCCAAGAAGATCTCCGTGTGGGGGCACGAGAAGCTCGCCGACCCGAGGATGGAGCCCGTCTTGGAGCGGATGGCGGCGCACCGGGCCACAAAACTGTCGAGGACGGCGGTTGTCAGGGAATACCTGCGGCGGCGCATCGCGCCACTTCAGCGGCACTCGCGCCCTATGTGGGAGTACGCCGGCGCGGGCGACGCCATGAGGCTGAAGCCGGGCAGCCTGGAGCCGGACGTGCTGGACGGGGCCCTGGCGATTCTGCTCAGCACCTCTGCCGCGGAAGCGCCGGAGGGGGCGCTCCCGCTCTTCCGCTACTCGGAGAAGGCGGATCTGGTGAAGGAAATGCCCCTCTTCAACCAGTGGGGCCTCGTGCCGGAGGGCCACATCGGGCCCCGCGACAACCCCCTCGTGGTGGAGGTGGACTCGGGAGACAGCAGCGGCAGCGGAGATTCGGAGGAGGCCACGGAGGAGGACGCCAGCCGGGCGCCACTTCGCACCCGCCGCCGGCTCATCTGCGAGCTCGAGGAGGACGACGCCGAGATCGACCCGCCCGCGGCGGAGGAGGCTCCCGGCCCTGGGGCGGGCGAGCCTCCAGCACGTGAGGCCCGTCATGAGGCTGAAGCCCTCCAGGGCCCCGGGGCGTGCGGCGACGCGTTCGGGCCTACCGCGGCATGCCCCGAGGGCCCGAGAGGCGGCGCCGAGGCGATGCTCGGCGGGGGTAGCGTCGGCCTGCCGTCCGCGGGGGAGAAGAAGAGGAAGTGGCACGTCAGTGACGAGTAAGCCTTCTGCCTCCTCCCGGCGCTCTTAATTCTTGCTCCTCTTTCCGGGCTTGGAGCTGAGTCACCATTCGCGCAGGAGATCTGCCGCGGATCAGAAGAAGAAAAAGAAGAAGACGACGACGAAGGCGAGGGTTACCCCCAGCCCGTAGGGGGTGTCAACCGCCGGTGCCGGGGGGCGTGGAGAGGCTACCCGCCGTCCCGACGCCAAAGCGGGGCGTATGGAAATCGAGGAGGAGGCAGTCGCTCCTCCGGGGTCGCATGCGGGTGCATCCCGTGAGGCCGAGGTGGAGGAGCCTCGGGAGGCAGCCTCAGGAGGCGGGGACGCCCTCCCCCCTGACCCCGCCGCGAGCAAGGAAGTGGCAACGTGGGAGGCCGAAGCGCCTACCTCCCCGTCGGGGGCCTCCTTGGGCGCAGGGGAAGGAGTTGTGGGGCGTGCCATGACCGGCACGAAGAGCCCCCGTAGCGCACCGCCGCGGCCGAACGAGGGAGGCGGCCTGGCGAGCCCGCCGCCCCAGGCAAGCGGTGCCGAGGGTTCCCTCGCCGCCGCGGCGGAGGGTGCCAGGGGGCCCGACCCGGACTGGCCCCTGGTCCTTGCGAGTGACCGCGCTTTGCTCAGGCCTGAAGCCTTGTGCGACGCCAAGGTCGCGCTTGCTCGGCTCGGCACGGACTTCCAGGATGCGGAGACGCGCCTTGCCGAGGAGCGCCTGAAGCTTGCCGGCGGGTGGCGCCGGCTCAGCGTCGCCATCGATACGGCCCGACGCCATGACGAACGCGCTCGCGCACAGTGCGAGGGACACCGCCGAACCGGAGGGGGCTCGCGCGAGAGCCCTCCAGGAGGCCGAAGTTGCCACCGCGCGCCGTGAAGAAGCGGAGACCCTCCTGAAAGAGTTCCAAGACCAACACGCCGAGCAGGCGCGGTCGCTCTTCGCGCGGGAAGGCGCCCTTGCCACTCGCGAGAAGGAGGCCGCGGCCCGCGAGGCGGACCTCGAGACTCGCACGGAGGGCCTCGAGAAGACGGCGACCGAGCAGACCATGGAGAAGGAGCGTCTGGAGACGCTGGGGCGCCAGCTGGCCGATGCCCAGGAGGCTCACGCGAAGCGTGTTACCGAGGCCAACGCCCAACTGGAGGCCAAGGAGAAGGTCCAAGAGGATGCGAAGGTAGCGGAAGCGCGCCTGGTGCTCGCCAAGGAGCGCGATAAGGCGCTGTCGCAGCAGAGGGACGCCTTCGAGTCAGAACACGAGCGGTCCGGTAGGAGGTCACTGATCTCAAAGCGGCAATCGCCGAGGCGGAGACCCGCCGGGGAGCCGCGCCGCAGCCCGGCTCTGGCGCCGCCGATCAGGAACGGGAGCAGCGCGAACGCGTCAAGGCGCTTCACTCCCTCGAGATCCGTGCTCACGACGCCCTGAATTCCATCTGCTAGGGAAGGCTTGGGGCCCTCCGCAAGTCCCGTGACGCCGACTACGTCGGGTTCTCCACCAAGCTCGTGGAACGGCTTGAGGACGGAGCCAAGGAGGTGGACGGTATCTTGGAGGAGGAGTGCCGCAGCCTCTTCTCCCTGGCAGCGACTCGCGTCTTCAGCCACCTCCTTCACACCGATCCCAACTTCGACTTTGAAAAGGTGATAGCTCCAGTCCCCGAGGAGCTTCGCGATGGGCTTGCAAGGGCGGTGGAAGGCCATGTGGGCGCGTTACTCGGGAAGTACTCCTGCGGCAGCAGCGAGAGCTCCGCCGGCGAAGACGACGACGGCGCGAGCTCCTAGGGTCCTTTTCCTTTCGTCACCCTGCGCTGGATCGATGTGGCCCGTGGGGGCGTGAAGACGATGTCTTGGTGTTTAAATACTTTATGATTTGCTGTACGAACACTCGTGCCCTGGCGAGGTTCTCTCTTAAGGCATGTTTTCCCTTTTTGCTTGCCATGATGCTCTACGTTGTCAGGACCCAGCCCCCGAGCGGCCATAGCCGTCGCTGGTATGTCGATGCCTGAACAAGGCCAGGAGGCGAGGGGCACCGGGAGCTAGTGAGGGTTCCTGAGGCGCGATGCTCAGGGAGCCCCCTTTTAACACACAAGCGGCTTGCGCCAAGAGGAACACTGGCGCTCGTGAGGCCGTCGGAGGGGGAAGGCTCGAGAGACGGCGAGGGTGGCTCGCGAGACGGGAGACTTAACTCTGTATGAGGTAGTATGGTGGGCCATCTCTTGCAGGGTGCGTCTTGTGAGGGTTCCGCTCGCGAGGTCTCCTGCTGGGACGACCGCCGAGGGTTAGCTCCCGAGGCGGGGCCTGCTGGCCTCCTGAGGTCCTGAGGGTGCTACCTCGCGAGATCTTTCAGGGGACCTGCTCCTGAGATAACTGCACGCAGAGCACTTTAACGACAGCGCGCGCTCGTCGCTTCGCTCATGGGTATTACGCGAGAAGATAGGACACCAAGGACCTTGGTGGGGTGGCGTGCACGGGGCAGGCCCGCGAGCCAGAGCCCGGTTGCTTGGGTTTTTCAGTGCTGCTGGGACTGACCCGAGCGCAGGCACCGTGTCCAGCCCCCACTCGCGTGAGGCTCATGAGGGAAGTCGTGAGCGCACGAGGCTCGTGAAGCAAGGGGAAAACGAAACGCCATATAAGGAAATGGAAACTTTACTGAAGCAAGAGAGCAACCCATTACATAACCAAATAAAGATGCGGCTGCCGTGTCCGGCACGGGTCAGCTTGAGGTTGGAGCAACCCGCGGGGCGCCCTCAATTACACACCAAAATGAGAAAAAGAGTGCTGCCGTGTCCGGCACGGGTCAGCTTGAGGTTGGTGCAGCCCGTGGGGCGCCCTCAGTTGATTGTTCCGCCGGCGCGGAGCATGGGGCTTCCACAGGGGTGTGGGTATGATCGCGGGTCGATCGTTCCGCCAGCGCGGAGCATGGGGCTTCCACTTGGGCGTGGGCGAGAGCTCTCGCGGGCCCATCAGGCGAACGCAATGAGAGGCTCCAGGGCGTGTACAGCCCCATTTTGTTCGTACGCGTGAGGGTCACGGGTAGAACTTGCGGAGTGTTGGATGTTCCAGGCGTTAGGCACAGGAACTCCGTCCTCCGTCTCCAGCCGGGCTGAGCCGGGCCTGGAGACGTGAGTAACCCTGAAAGGGCCTTCCCACATAGGTGAGAGTTTGTGAAGTCCCTCTCTGGAGAGGATCCTGCGCAGGACGAGGTCGCCGACCTCGAGAGTGCGAGGGCGGATGCTATGGCCGTGGTAGCGACGCAAGGCCTGCTGGTACCTCGTGGCACGAAGGGCGGCCTGATGGCGGCCCTCCTCGAGGAGCAGCAGATCGGTCTCCCGCGAGCCATCCTGGCGCGCCTCGTCGAAGGCAAGGACTCGCGGGGAGCCGTGCTTAAGCTCCAATGGGAGGACCGCCTCAGCGCCGTAGACGAGGAAGAAGGGCGTCTCGCCAGTGGGCTTGCTTGCCATCGTGCGGATGGACCACAAGACGGACTCCAGCTCGTCGAGCCAGCCCTTGCCGCAAGCCTCAAGTTTCTTCTTGAAGCTCCTTGTCTTGAGGCCCTTGAGGACCTCGGCGTTGGCGCGCTCGGCCTGACCATTGCTTCGTGGGTGCGCCACCGAGGCGTAACAGATCTGCGTGCCGAGGCTGGCGCAGTAGGACTTGAAGAGGCCGCTTGTGAACTGGGAGCCATTGTCGGTGATGATGCGATTGGGAACTCCAAAGCGGCTCACGAGGCCCTTGATGAACTTGACGGCGGAGCCTGCCGGGATGGTGCGCACCGGCTCAACCTCTGCCCACTTGGTGAACTTGTCAATGGCGACGTAGAGGTAGCGGTAACCACCAGCCGCGCGAGGGAAAGGCCCCAGGATATCCAGCCCCCAGACCGCGAAGGGCCATGAGAGGGGGATCGTCTGGAGGCCCTGCGCCGGCTGGTGGATCTTCTTGGCGTGGAATTGGCAGGCCTTGCAGGCTTGGACCAGTGCGGTAGCATCACGCAGAGCAGTGGGCCAGTAGAAGCCGCTGCGGAAAACCTTACCGACGAGGGTGCGTGATGAGGAGTGGTGGCCGCAGTCTCCTCCATGTATATCAGCTAGCAACTCGCGCCCTTGCTCTTCAGAGATGCACCGCAGCGAGACGCCATTGGGGCGCCTGCGGTACAGCTCGCCATCTTGTAGGCAGTAAGCGGTGTGGCTTGCCGGGCCACGCGCTCTGCTTCTGGGTCCTCCTCCGGGAGGGTGCCGCGAAGTAAATAAGCCTTGAACTCCGCTGCCCAGCTATCCGCCTGAGGCTCAAGCGCCAGCAGCAGGCGAGCTCCTGAGGCCGGGCCACAGTCCGGTGCGCCCGTGGGTGGTGCGGGCGGGAGTTCCTCGCGAAGGGGCGCCGTGCTCGCGGCTGGGGGTGCGGCAGATGGCTTGAGGAGCCTTTCCTCAAAGACGCCGGGGCTCTGGGGCTCGCGGCGTGATGCTCGTTTGGCGATGTCGTCGGCTTCTTTGTTGCCGCCGCGGGGGATGTGCTGCAGCTCCAGGCCAAGAAAGCGCTTCTCAAGTTTACGTACCTCTTCCAGGTAGGCGGCCATGTGCTCGTCCTTGGGCTTGTAGCTTTTGTTGGAGAAATTGACGAGGAGTTGCGAGTCGCCCTTGATAGTCAGACGCTTGATGCCTAGGGCGAACGCGGCCTTGAGGCCGGCGATGAGGCCCTCATACTCTGCGATGTTGTTGGAGACCTTGTCGGTGTGCCTGAAGCAGAGCTGTACAGCGTAGTAGAGCCTGTCTCCTGTTGGCGAGGTGAGCATGACCCCAGCCCCCGCGCCCTGTCGGGAGAAGGCGCCGTCAAAGTGCATGGTCCGTCCGCCAGGCGCCTCATCCCCTGGCAAGAGGGACTGGGCCTCGCGAGGCTCGTCCTCGTACGTGTCCGTCCATTCCGCCACGAAGTCGGCCAGGGCTGCGCCTTTGATGACTCTGGTGGTGGAGAACTCCAGCTGGAAGGCTTGCAGCTCGATGTTCCACTCGGCGACGCGGCCGGCGGCGTTGGGGCTGCGCAGAACTTGCTCCAAGGGGTAGGAGGAAATGACCTTGATGGGGTGACCCTGAAAGTAGTGGCGCAGCTTCCTGGAGGCGACGAGGAGTGCGAGGAGAAGCTTCTGCTGCATGGGGTAGCGCTCGCGCGCGTCCCTTAGCACGGTGCCGACGAAGTACACGGGGTGCTCGACGAGGCGCGTAGCTGTTGCGACAGCTTGCTCTTCAGACGCCTCGCGAGGCTCGGAAGGCTCGGGAACCTCACGAGGCTCGGGGGGCTCGCGAGGCCTGGGGGGCTCGCGAGGCTCAGCGGGCTCGTGAGCCTGAAGGGGCACCGAGGGTTTTTCTTTGGCACAGACACGCTCCTCCCGTACCGCCACCAACGCCGCGCTGGCCGTCTGGGGGGTGGCCGCCAAGTACAGGAGCAAGGGCTCGCGAGAGCGCGGCGCGACCATGATGGGCGGGCTCGTGAGGTACCTCTTGAGGGCTTCAAAGGCGGCGTTTGCCTCAGGAATCCACTTGAAGGAGCCGGACCTCTTCAGGAGCTTGAAGAAGGGCAGGGCTCGCTCGCCAAACTTGGAGATGAAACGCCCTAGGGAGGCCATACACCATGCCAAGCGCTGCATTTCCTTGAGGGTCCGGAGAGGGCGCATTTTCTCGATGGCCTTGATCTTCTCTGGGTTGGCCTCGATGCCACGGTGCGAGACTAGGAAGCCGAGGAGCTTGCCGGAGGGGACCCCTAAGACGCACTTCTCCGGGTTGAGCTTGAGGTTGACCTTGCGCAGGTTGGCAAATGTTTCCTGGAGGTCCGCGATGAGGGATCCAGCCTCGCGAGATTTGACCACGATGTCGTCGACGTAGGCCTCCGCGTTCCTCCCTATCTGAGGCCCCAGAGTGATGCGCATTAGCCGCTGGAAGGTGGTGCCCGCGCTCCTTAAACCGAAGGGCATGCAGACGTAACAATATACGCCGCAGGGGGTGATGAAGGCCGTTCTCTCCACATCTTCGGCTGCCATCTTGATCTGATGATAGCCTGAGAAGGCATCCAAGAAGCATAGCAAATCGCACCTGGCGGTGGAATCCACGATCTGATCGATGCGGGGCAGTGGGAATGGATCTTGAGGGCAGAACTTGTTGAGGCTGGTGAAGTCGACGCACATGCGCTCCTTGCCGCCCTTCTTGGGGACGACGACTGGGTTGGCGAGCCACTCGGGTTGGCGCACCTCACGAACGACTCCGGCTTCCTGGAGCTTCTGAACTTCCTTGACGATGAACTCTTGCTTCTCTGGCGCCTGGCGCCGTGCTTTCTGCTTGACCGGGCGTGCATTGGGGCACACCGCTAAGTGGTGCTCGATCACCTCCCTCGGCACACCGGACAAGTCGGATGCTTTCCAGGCGAAAACATCCGAGTTTGCCCGAAGGAAGGCGACGAGCGCGCTTTCCTATGCAGGAGGGAGGCCTGTGCCGATGGTGAAGGCAGGGCCGGAGCCGCTGCCGTCCACCGACACCTTCGTCTCGGCGCGGTCCTGAGAGAACAGCTGCTTCTTCTTCGCTGGCGCGGCCTCGGAAGGCTCGGCCGCGTCCTCGTCGGCCGGGTGCGCGACAGCGGCAGCCTTGTAGGCACGCTCGAGGGTGCTGGCCGCGTCCTTTTCGTCGCAGGCGATGGTGATGATGCCGCTGCAGCCGGGCATCTTGAGGACGTTGTAGGCGTGATGGGTGGCCGCCATGAACTTGGTGAGAGCCGGGTAGCCCAAGATGGCGTTGTAAGGCAGGCCGATGTGCGCCACGTCGAAGTCGATGAGCTCGGTGTGGTAGTTCTTGCGGGTGCCGAAGGTGACGGGGAGGCGCACTTGCCCCAGCGGGATGGTGGAGCCATCGGTCACTCCGGAGAAGGGCCTGGTCGGCATCAGCTGGTCGTAGGGCACCTGGAGCGTCTCGAAGGTCTCGACGGAGAGCACGTTGAGGCCGGCACCCCCGTCGATGAGGGTATTGGTGACCGCGACGTTGCTGATGGTGGGAGTGCACAGCATGGGGACCGCGCCTGCGGAGGCCGTGGACTTGGGGTGGTCCTTGGAGTCGAAGGTGATGGCGTACTGCGACCACTTGAGGGGCCGCGCGACCTCAGGCCTCGGGAGGACGGCGTACACCTCACGAGAGAGTTGCTTGAAGTGGCGGATGGACGCGGGGGCTTGGGACCCGCCAAGGATGCAGGCGACCGCGCGAGGCTCCTGGTAGCCCCCAGCGCCCTCGTCAGGCCGGTCGACGTCGTTCCTCCGGGGTGGCGGCGGCAGCGGCGGGAGAGCGGCATTGGCCTGAGGATTCGTCTCACGAGGCTGGTCGTGCCAGCCCTGGCGGTAGCTGCCATTACTGTTGCGGTTGTCCCAGCGGTTGCCGCTGCGGCCACCTCCGCGGCCGGTGCTGCGGCCGTTGCGGTCGTCCCGGCGGCTCTGGCGCTCGTCGCGGAGCAGCTTGAGCTCCTAACAGTCTTCGGTGCTGTGGGAGCGGACGTTGTGAAAAGCGCAGAGTGGCCGGTTGTCCTTTCTGGGCTCGTCGACGTCCTTGCTCTTGGCCGCTGCAACGTCCTGAACGGCCTGGTCCTTGCGCTTGACGGCCGCTGCAACAAGCACGGCAGGGCCCTTGCGCTTGACGTCCTTGCTCTTGGCCTTGCCGGCGTCGAGCGCCGCGTCAGGGTCGTTGTGGACGAAGAGGCGGCCTTTTCAGCCTTGGCGCACTTGTCGTCGAGGTCGAGCAGCTCGAGCACGGAGTCGAGCTCACCGTTGATGGCGAGCTTCTCGCGCATCTTGACGTCCGTGACGCCGGTGGAGAACGTAGAGATGACGGCCGCGTCGGAGGCGCGCGGGATCTTGTTGCGCACCTGACTGAAGCGCTGAATGTACTTGCGGAGGGTCTCATCTGGGCGCTGCCGAACACGCCGCAGGTCGTTGATGGTGAGGGAGCGGTCCTGCGTGCCCTTGAAGTTGGCGATGAACTGGCTACAGAGCTCGGCACACGACGAGATGGAAGCCTCGGGGAGGTTCATGAGCCAGGAGCGCGGGCCGTCCTTGAGGGCCATGGGGAACCAGTTCGCCATGACCTTGTCGTCGTCGTTCGCCGCTTCGACGCTCAGCGTGTAGAGCTGGAGGAACTCCGTGGGGTTGGGGGTGCCAGCTCAGGCTTGAACTTCGCGGGCCAGACCACGCGACGCAGCTCGCGGGTGAAGGCACGGCAGCCCACGCCGCTCGAGGGGACGCCGCCAGCGAGGGCGGCGCGGTTTTGACGCCCGGCCGCTGCAACGTCCTGAACGGCCTGGTCCTGGCGCTGGCGCTGCCGCTCGAGGAGCACTCGCGCGTCGGGGGGCGCGCGACGGATGATCTGGCAGCTGGGTTCATCCTGGCCTGGCGAGGACGCGCCACGGGACGGCTCACGAACCCGGGCGCTGCGCTGGGGCCTGTCGCGCTCATCGCGCAGAGGAGGCGGCGGGGGAGCGCCGTGCACCAGGTCCCCAGCACGAGACGTCGGAGGGCGGAGCGAGTGAGAAGGCGCCGGAGCGTCCCCGGCGGCGTTGACGAGCTCGGTGATGCGGCCAAGCCAGGCGTCGTAGCCGGCGTTAGCCGGACGGTAGCGGAGCAGCTCGCGCGCCATGAGCAGCGCGGCCTGCGGGTTCGGCGGCCCACGGCGGGCGAGGGAGGAGGCCGTGGCGGTGTGGTCGTTCGCCCGCACGGAGGGGTGCAGGGAGGAGTCTTGCTGCTCGCGGGCAGCGGGGTCGGTGGCGGCAGCAGCCTCGGCTTCGGGACGGAGGCGGTTGCCGCGGGCCACCGGCTCCGTCTGAGCCACGTGGCCAGCCCTGCGCTCGGCGCGCTCGCGACGTGCGTCGGCCATGGGGTTGGTGGAGCTGAGGGCGGAGCGGAAGAACGGTAGCACCCCCCTACCTGGCGCGCCAAATGTCGGAAGTCGGGCTCCGGGGACCCAAAGGTTCGAACAATGGGGTGAGCTCGTTCTACTGCTTCGTCTCCTACCACGGCTAAGCTACGGCGAGGCTACGGCAAGAGCGCGCTAGTGAGGGACAGAGTGAGGACTCATCGGTTTACCCAGGTTCGGGCCACCTTGCGGTGTAAGACCCTACTCCTGCTTGGTTGGTATTGCTCTGGTGCGAGAGAGAGTACAAGGTTGGGGACGATGGGAACCAGAGCCCTCTACTACTACAATGGCAGCACTTGGCGGGAAGGATTGCCACACTTGGCGGTTTTGAAAGGGGACAGGTGCTCAGGCTATCCTGACTAAAGGTGGTCTTCGCCTGCCAAAACGTGATCCATGACGCGCCGGTGGGCTCGGTGATGACCTCCGCCCTGCGCGCCCGTCGTCTTGATCTTCCTTCGCCGATCGGGCAACCTTTGGGGTCGCTTTGGAGAGTAGATAGCTGGCCCTTCTCCCTTAACACGAAAGAGGAAAACATCTCCATCCGCGCCCGCTGGCGCGGCCTCTGCTGCTGCTCGTCGCCGCGCGCGTCACCCACGTGATGGGCTCCATACCGCGCGGCACGCCGAACGACCTTCGTCTCGAGCGCCTGCGGGAGGGGGCCTCGGGAGGCCACCTCGGAAAGCCGCCTCACGAGATCACCTCGGGAAGCCGCCTCGCGAGGTCACTTCGGGAAGCCGCCTCGTGAGGGGGCCTCGCGAGGCCGTTGATGGTGGCGCCGAGTATTACTCGCTACTTCCTGAGGAGGGGGCCTCAGGAGGCCAGGGCCTCATGAGGGGTCTTGGTGGAGATGCTTGGTGGTGACGGCCCGCTGGGCCCATGCCAGGCGTTGCGTCCTGGGCCAAAGGCAGACGGGCCTGGATACCCCGGGTTCCATGGGCCCGACATATAACTACACAGATTATCATGTCTCCACCTTATTGTAATCGTAGTTTATGTATTCTGTAGTCCTTTGTATTTATATGTATCATTCTAGCTATTGCGCGAGATTTCTACCAAATAGCAATTCGAATTTTCTAGTGGACAAAGGCCTAGCAAGTTGATTTTATAATTCTGTTATATGTACTCACAAAGATATTGTTTGTGAAGTTTAAAGCAGTAACAGAAATAAGAGGGAGAGGATTAATAGAACAACTAATTGAGCATGACACTACTTCATTTTTACCTTTTTGGTGAAGAGGGTACATGCGTCATCAGGGCCCAGATGATTCAGCTTGTATATGTTTATACCATCCTTTGAGCAGTGCTTGGCAATATTCTCTTCCCTTGTGGTGACTATTATGCAGCTTGCTGCCGTTTCTGGCAAATATTTTTTTATAGCATCCCACTCTTCTATGGACCACAAATCATCAAGAACAAGCAAATATCTCTTCCCTTCTAAACATCTCGTTAAATCTGTCTCATTTTTATCTCTAAATTGCATAGTTAAGCTCTCAAGGAGTGTTGCTGAATTGAATGGGCGCATGACTGTGACACAAGCACGCTTATCAAACATGCTACTAATCTCTTGGCTTTGATAGATATCCCTCACTAGTGTTGTTTTTCCAATACCACCCATTCCCCACAAGGAGAACACATGAAACTGCTGGACATCTTTATTTGAAATTAGTTTGATGATTTCCTCTTTTTCATTCCCTCTCCCGATGAGGCGAGATTCCTCTAGAGTAGCCATTGTCTCCATACGAGTGAGGATGTTCTTCTGTGCAGAGCTGTTAACACCGGTAGGGGCTACATATGAGGTGGATCCTTTTTCCTCTGAATTCCTCCCCTCCTGAGAAACCAAACACAAGCACACGATTAATGCTTAGGTGTTGCCTTCGTTTCCACATGATAATATTTTGTCCTCTTAAGTTTTTTGTAATTTTTCATATAATACTTTTGTGCTAAAAAGATTTGAAAATCTCTAATAAATCATGTAGTTTGTTAGGTAGGACAAAAAAGAAAAGAAAGTATATTGGAAGTATATATATATATATACATGTAGGGAAGTTGTTGGATATGATGTGGGCACAATACCTCAACATGTAAAATATCAAACAAAATATTAGATACGAAAGAGTTTACAAGTAAAATAGGTACTTGGATTTTCCATCATTGATTACTTGAAACACTGTTAAGAGTTCAAGTGATTGGAACCTTTCCAAAATTCAAGTGGTTGGAACCTTTCATTGGTGTCAAAAATGGAGAGGATATAATTCATTGCTGGTTGTTGACTAGTGGCCCCTAGATAAGTATAGGAAGCCAAATAACTCCACACGAGAGTCGAGGACCTGAGCTAGAAAACCAATGGAGTACGAGGTATATTTGTAACCACTGGAATTATTTGCATGGTCGAGATTGGATCTAAGGCTAAGGCAGACGACATGCAATGCAATCAGATGATGGGGGATGGAGGGGGAGATGAATAAACACCACAAGGAGTCATTTATCTACATTGGCCTTGATAAATTAAGGTTACTATATATCTCAGTAGTAGCGTAAGTAAAATGTAAGTGAATCCTACAAATTCTTTCTCATGAAAAAGAGAAAATACATATTATTTTTAATTTAACTAAGAAGAATGGCTATTAACCTAAAACTTTCAGGACAACACAAGCCCAAGCTAGTTGATTATGTCTACCATTAGTTGAGGCACTAAACAAACTTAACAAGAGGAGCATTAATTTGACAATTTTTAGGACATCGAAATTACCTTACTGTAGAAAGCATAAAGAGACCGATCAACAAATAACTTCTTATGCACAAGAGCTTCATCCTCTGCTCCTATGCATAAGCTTGCAACTTCAACTTTCTCAGTGGATACTATGATTGGACTTCCTTTCTTGTTGTTTGGGAAACATGTTTTAATGCAATCCCACTCTTCAATGGTGTGTACGCCATTGAGTACAACTAGGTAACTCTTGAAATTCAAATATCTCTTGAACTCATGAGCCAAACCATCTTCATTCACCACCGCCATCATCCTCAAAACTTGGGCCCCAATAGCTGTTTTTCCTTCTTCTCCTGTTTCTTGAAGAGAATTAACATAAATTTGCCTAATGATGCTTCGAATGAAATCTGTCTGATTGAAAGGACACATCAATGTGATCCAAGCACAGCAATCAAAAATTTTGTGTATCATGGGATCTTCATAGGCACTTCGAATGATGGATATCTCCCCCAGATCACTGCTACTTGTGCCCCATAACGCTATCACTCGAAGTGCATCATCCTTGCAATTGATCAACTTGACGAGATCCATTTTTGCTTTCTGCCGCAGTAGCCTTGCATCATCGGCAGCCGACATCGTTGCACTGGAGATGGTAGGCTGCCCAACAACGGAGGTAGGCTTGGAGCTAGAACCCTTGATGAGGTGGTACCGTTGGTTCCTCTGGCTGACATCCTCCACCTTGATTCTGAGCTCCTTCATCTGCTTCGCCACACAACGCCAGTCTAGCAGCGTGCGAGGGATGCGCCACCAAGACTGCTTCTGAAGACGAACGGCGAAATCATGGAGACAGTCCTCGACGGCGTAGGACACATCGCGGACTTGTTTCACCCAAGTCCGGACCACCTTATTCTCGTCTCGCTCCTCGTGCGCTGCCATCAGGAATGACTGCATCATCTCGAGCTCGTCCGAAATGAAGCAGTGGTCGCGCTGCACACCAAGCTGCAGAGCCACCTCCTCGGCCACAGCTGACTGGGCATATTTGAGCGCCCCGCTCAATACGGACTTACCAATGCTGATGGACGTCGCCTCCATTTGTGTGACAGATAGAGGCTGTACTGCAAACTAGTGGGCGGTGTTAATGGCTGTGCTTGAGCTAAACCAAAGATGTAAATAACAAGAGAGGAAACAGAGCACACCTGGTGTTGTCGAATGAAGACTGGCGGTGACAGCAGCCTCGTGAGGGATCAAACGACTGTGATGGCAACCAAAACAGAAGCAGCGAATGCAGTCTCTGAAGCTTCAGCCTCAACCAGAGATCTGTCAGGCGAACCAGAAAGATAATTAGCAAATGGCCAAATGTTCCAACTGGACATGTGATTCGGAAGACCACCAGAGTAGACTAAGAAAGACAGATAACATTACACGTGGTCCAGGACCACAACTGCAGCACAAGCAGAACTAATTAACCGCAGAACCACAATCTGCAGAACCACAGAGGGCAGAGAAGATAATGGTGGCGTGAGCAAGGTAGACGTGCAGGTGCATATGCTTCTGGGGAGAAATGGAAGAAAATACCAGGGAACACAGGGAACCAGAGCCACAGTTCAGAGTGGGGAATTATTCAGAGCTGTAGTTTAGATTTCAGAGTGGGCAAGAAAATGCGGTGGAAATGGAAGCAGAATCGAACCAGAAACGTAGTTTACAATTTACCAACCACAGTTAGCAAATGACCAATGTTTCAACTAAGAGCAGAGTAAGAAAGACAAAGAAAATTACCAGGACGAAGGGTTGCAACCAAGCTGGACGCCTTCTAGTTCATAATTGTTAGTAGTGGTGCAGAACTTGGCGCTACAGTGGAGAGTGGAGAATGGCGTGGAATCATTCAGAGCTGTAGTTCAGCCATTTACTGGATATTTGCGTGAATCAATTGGTTGTGACTGATAGAGGCTGTACTGCAAACTATTGCTCGGTGTTAATGGCTGCACTTGAGCTAAATATTAAGAATTAAATAACAAGAGAGGAAACAGAGCAGCATACCTGGTGTTGTCGACTGGCAACCAAGATGAAGACTGTGGTGGTGACAGCAGCCTCTTGAGCGGCCAAACGCCGGTGAAATGCAAGACAGTGAATGCAACCTCAGAACCCTTAACCTCTTTTTTTTTTTTTTTGCAGGGGAGAACCCTTAATCTCAACACCAAACTTCAGAGATCTGCCAGGCGAACAAGAAAGATAGTTTATAATTTACAAACTATAATTAGCAAATGGCCAAATGTTCCAACTAAGATTGACCAGAGCACGCGAGAGATCCACCACGGACCAATTTTTTTTACCACAGACTAAGACCAACAAGACTAGACGTGCAGGCGCATATGCTTCTGAGCAGAAATGGAAGCAAATGATGGTGCCTTAGCATACCCCACGGTGAGATCCTTGGCGTTGAACCTGGAGAGTGGGGCGGACAACACAGGGAATCAATCAGATGTGCAGTTCAGCGTGGAGAATGGCGGGGAATCATTCAGAGCTGCAGTTCAGCCATTTACTGAATGTTGGTGCGCATCAATTGTGTGTGACTGGTGGAGGCTGTACTGTAAACCAATGCTCAGTGTCAATGGCTGTACTTGTGCTAAATCTGAAGAGGTAAATAACAAGAGAGAAAACAGAGCATACCTCGCGTTGTCCCAAGATGAAGACCGTGGCCGTGATAGCAGCCTCCTGAGCGTTATCCCAAGCGAGCGAACTGCAGAGTTCTGCCGGGCTAACCGGAAAGATAATCTACAATTAACAAACCATAATTAGCAAATGGCCAAATGTTCCGACTAAGATGAACAAAAGAAGCATGATTTTATTCAGAGGATGAGAGAGATCCACTAAAGCAGATTAAGAAAGACGAAAAAAAAAAGTTACCAGGACGAAGGGATGCAGTCAGTCACACGCAGAACCGCAACTGCAGAACCACAAGAGTGAAGCTAGACATGCAGGTGCTTAAGCTTGTGGTGGGATCCTTGGCGCTGAACCCTGGAGTGGTGGTCGTAGAACACGGGGAATCATTGAGAGAGAGAGAGAGAGAGATGCAGTTGAGAGTGGAGAAGAAAATGGCGGTGGGGAACGCACCGCGCCCGGCGGCGCCGCCTTGTGATTGTGATTCGCGCGACGCCCGGCTCGTCGACCGGCTCCAGGAGGCCCTTGCGCTGGACCTGGCTAGGAGGTCGGAGAGGCTCTTGCCGCCGCGCTCGCGCTCCGATCCGTAGGGATTCCGGGGAAGGGGATTGATTGATTGATTGATTGGATGAATGGAGGTGTGCAGGCTGCTGCAGCAGGAAGAGTAATAAGTGAGGAGAGCGGTGGTAGCTGGCTTTGGGAGTTCACAACATTATCGATGGTGGGTCCATGCCTGCTTGCCCAACGGTGATCGGGTGATATTTTTGAGCTCTTCTGCAATCGGAGCGGCTACCCTTGAACGTCCGCTGGCGCGTTTGGAGGCACCACGTATAACGCTTGCCCGCTTTTCTCATTTGTTCTTCCGAACAACTACATTTTTTCATATGTAAACCCTCATATTCATGCAAATTCATGCACGCTCATTTGTTCTTCCGAACAACCGCAATCTTCATATGCAAACCCTTATATTCGTGTATGCTCATCGTAGAGCACACGTTCATCATCAGTTCAACAACTCGATAAAGCTAAATAAACCACAATTCAGCACATGCCAAAATAAAATTCAAAAATTCATAGGTAGACGATGCAAGAATGAATCATTCGTCTCTCGCTTTGCGTGCGTCAATCTTCTTCTTCGTTTGATGGCACTTCTTGTTTTTCTCGTCCAAGAGGCTAGCATTCTGCGACATGATCCTCGAATCCGCTGAGTCTCTCGCAAGTTATTTCTTCTATGTCTTGTTCGTACCGACTAGGCAGGCAGCTACTTCGGGCATTTCCAACGCTGACCCGTAAATTCCCTCCGGCATCTGTCCACGGAGAGGGGGGACCAGTCCGCGGACACTGATGCCGGAGGCCGCCATCCAAAACTAGCCGCATACATTTCAACAACTATTGAAACTAAACGGACGAAATTCATGCAAACCGGCCGGATTTTCAAATAAACTGGAAGAGATTCATGCAAATACGACGGATTTCATATAAACATGACGAAATTCATTACATTTCGGCCATACTTCAACTAAAAGCGGAACTCGTCCGGGTCTAAATGATCGCCGGCGCCCGTTCCGCACTTGCCTTCGCCTTTTCAGCTCTGCCTCCGCCACCGGATGGGAAGCGCGCGCGGGCGAGGGAGGAGTTTTTGGTGGGCCAGGGTGGTCCGGACGCCTGCAAAGCCCCTTAGTTTGTCTCCGGTTTACGGGAGAAAATGCGTCCGCTCAGCGAGGCTCACGTTGGATGGCACAACACATCCGGTCCGCGCGATCCGGACGTATGCGGATGGTTTGAGGGTCGACGTTGGAGGGACTGATTTCTTGGTTTGGACCGCGCGATCTGGACGTATGCGTGCGGTTTAAGGGTCGGCGTTGGAGGGATTGATTTCTTGGTTTCTTGCCCCGGCAAAAACAACAAAATTGACTTGAGGACGAAAAGAATTCACAAACTGAACTGTGTTTGAAATAATTTCACCCAGCTGACCCTTTTGTGCAGCGCCCGACAGTCAGGCGATGCACTCCACTGTGCAGCGCCTATCTCTCAGGCGCTGCACGCCTAGCCAGCGTGGCACAGTTGGGCCCCGCACCGAGCAGTGCAGCGCCTTGGAGCTAGGCGCCACACATGTAATGTGCAGCGCCTAGCTCTTAGGCGCTGCACATTCTGTTAGTACTTGGTAGGCTGGCCCCCCTTCCCCACCTCCCCACCTCCCCCCCTCCCACACACACCCCCAACACCTCTCTCCCCCTCTCTCCCCCTCTCTCTCCCTCTCAAATCCCTCTCCAAATCTTCCAAATCTGAAGATTTTCTCCGTGGATTTCCAACCCAATCCCTCCCTCAAGGTAATCTCCTCCGATCCCCTCGTTTTCATCCAAAAAATGCTCACATTTGTTCATTTGTTGCTAGTTTGGGGAAACCCTGGTTTTTTATGGATCTTGAAATTTGTATGGAGATATGAGATGTTTGTTTGCCAATTTGCTAGGGTTAGGCTTCTTAGTATATTAGGGTTAGGGTTATGGGTGTTGTTATGTTGGGGTTAGGGTTAGGGTTGTTAGTATGTTAGGGTTATGCTTATGGTTATTGTTTAGTGGGGGTTAGGGTTATTGTTTCATATACATGTTAGGGCTTTGTATTTTGTGTTAATCTTCGGATGAGTACTTATGGAATCTATGTTACGTTGTGTTGTTTTAATTATTCTAGGGATGGGAAGAACATGTGTTTATGTTCATCATGTGGACAAAGATGCCTTTTTGAAAGGCAATATTGAACCGGACCCGGATGAGCTTGACATGGTGTTTGAGAGTAGTCCTAGCTATGCCGAGGTCTTGGAACAAGTGAGGAAAGATTTGAATTGGATGGACCCAAGTGATATCGTTGAGTTGGAGGGAAGGCATAATGTGGGTTTTGGAATGCACATCCGTTGGAAGACCATGCGTGTGAACTCCAAGCAACGTTGGGTTGCATACAAGGAGACGGTGGCCGAATCACTAGACAAGGCTCTTGAGTTATTTGCAACTAAGAAGGTTGAGTCTAGTTTGCATTTGGACTTGAACCGGAACACCTCCCCGTTGGTTGCTAGTAGTCCCCCACCCATGAACGACGATGAAATGAGTGAACCTCCTTTGACTCAACAAGTGAGGCCAACATTGAGCCCGATTACAAACAACCAAAATGAAGCTTTGCAAGAGAAGAATGATGAGTATGAGGACGATGACAATGAAGTTGATCTCCATGACAACAATGTGGGTGATCTCGACAAATATCATGTGCAAGAGACAATGGACCATTCCATCCCTTATTCCCATGGCTATGCATCGGAGTCGGATGACGAAGGTCCCGATGAAGAAGTTGATGAGGAGGGGTTCACGGTGAAGGAGGACGAAGCTTTCGAGAAGGTATTCGGGCGGGATCATCGGACACCATTGTTCAAGGATGTTAGTCTCGCGGATGAAGCCATGGTGGACGGTGGCAAAGGTGTATGTCTTGGAGTTAGGTCATCTTCTCACCGGGATTTGGAAGACGGCAAGAACGGGATTTCTCCCGGGTCGAAATTCGGAACCTTCTTGGAATTGAAGATGTGGCTCGACAACTACTCGGTCACGCATTATCGTCCACACAATGTGGTTCACTCGGACGTCAATGTGCGTTACACGGTTGCATGTGAGGCTGACCGATGTCCATGGATTGTGCGTGCAAGACCATGGAAAGAAGGGCCCACTTGGCACATAGTTAGTTGTGTACCAAGTCACATGTGCAGAGGCAAGAAGGTGGATGGCAAGATTGTGTCCCAAGACCATAGACAACTCACGCCCGAGTTCATCGCTTATAGGCTTTCCAACACAATATCCACACTTCCAATCATGAGCATTCAGAGCGTCATGGACCTTGTGAAAGCCATCTTTCATTACAAGGTGAAATACGGCAAGGCATGGAAGGCGAAGCAAGCCGCATTCAAGATGTTGTATGGTAATTGGGAGGAAGCATATAACCGAATCCCTAGGTTGTTGTTAGCTATGGCCGCCACTAACCCGGGCATGGTTCATGTGGTCGAGCCTCATGGGCAAAAAACAATGATTCACGACGGAAGGACCGTGCGAGTATTTGGTCGTGCATTTTGGGCGTTCGAGCAATGCGTGAGGGCTTTCGAACACTGTCGGCCGGTCATCGCCGTTGATGGCACGTTCTTGACCGGGCAATTCAAGGGCACCTTGTTGGTTGCAATAGCAAGTGATGCCAATAACCGGGTGTTGCCTTTGGCTTTTGCTTTGGTTGAGGTGGAGAACAATGATAACTAGGAGTGGTTCTTGCGTCTTTTGAGAACCAAGGTATTACCGGCTCAAAGGGAAATTTGTGTCATATCGGATCGCCATCAAGGAATTCTTAACGCGGTGGACATTGACATTCCTGGGCATGCTCCGTTGCACCATCGATGGTGCATGAGGCACTTTTGTTCAAACTTCTATAGGGCATGTGGCCTTAAGGAGTTGGCCGATGATCTTCAAGATTGTTGTCTCGCTTTCTCCGATAAGCGGTTCGCCAACTTGTACAACAAATTGCTCACACACAAAAAACTTGATCCCGGGGGTCTTGACTTTCTCAATAGGAACATTCAAGAAAGGAACAAGTGGGCACGTGCTTTTGATGAAGATGGCCGGAGGTATGGTCAAATGACAAGCAACATGGCCGAATGCTTCGATAGGGTGCTCAAGGGTGTACGTGCATTACCCGTGACGGCAATAGTTCAATACACATTCGACAAGATGAATGCGTACTTTCTAAAGCACTCAATGGAAACGGATTAGCAGATTGCGGGTGAGAATAAGAAGAAGTACAAGTACAAGTTCCCACCAAAGGTTGATGAATGGTTGGAATTTCAATCACGGAAGGCGGACTCCCAAGAAGCTATATTATATAACAACGATGATTGGTTGTTCGAAGTGAAAGAGCCAGGAGGAACCACAAACGATGGCCGCCAACATGGAGGACGGGCTTTCAAGGTCTCCCTAACACGGTGTGATTGCTCTTGCCAGAGGCCATTGTTGCTTCATCTCCCATGCTTGCACTTGTATACCGCAGCTCGCGTTAGGAATGTGGACGTCAATCACCCGCTCACCGTGAGGGAGTCCGAGTTCTCAATCATGACGGTTAAGAATACATGGGCTCCCCGATTTCACCCATACTTCGACCAATCACAATGGCCGGAGTACCATGGAGTTCAACTATGGCCCGATCCGGAATTGAAGGTCGTTAAACGGGGAAGACGTAAGACAAAGCGTTTTAGAGGTGACATGGACGGATGGGGCCATGGTGGCGGTCGAGAATTGGGCAACGGCCAATTCCAAGAGCCTCGTGAGAGATCCCGTTGTGGTGACTGCAAAGGTGGGGGACACAACACAAGAACTTGTACCAAACCAAGAAAGAGATCAAAGATAAATGATGCAAGCACAAGCCAACAAGGAGATACACAAGTTCCTAGCCAACGAGGGCCAAGCCAAGCAAATAGTAGTGAACATGGTCATACGCAACAAGGGCCAAGCCAAGCAAGTGGTAGCCAACCAAGTGCTAGTCAACAAGTGCCAAACCAACCAAGTAGTAGCCAACAAGGGGCAAGCCAACGAGGAACTAGGCAACAAAGAGGGAGGCAACTAGGTCTTACAAGAGGCCGTGGTGGTGGTAGAGGCCGTGGTGGTGGTCTTGGACTTGGCGGTGGTAGAGGCCGTGGTGGTGGACTTGGCCTTGGTGGTGGTCTCGGCCAAGGTGGTGGTAGAGGAATGTTTGGATACCTAGATGGACCTTTTTCGTACGTGGCTTACTACCTATTTTGTTGCAGTATACATGTTTTTCATACTTTGTTCTTGTCCTTACTAACTATTATTTTGCAATTTACATGTTTTTTAATATGTTCTTCTTGTCCTTACTAACTATTATGTTCTAATTTTTATAGGTATGGCGGCTTCTCAACCCAACAAACCAACAATAAAGGGGGTGGAGGAGAAGGATGGGGAAGGTGAGATGGCAGGGTGGTGGGAGAAGGCTGCGAGGAAGCTGAGAGAGGAGGATGCAGCCGCACTAGAGAAGAAGAAGCAACATGAGTTCGAAGAGAAGATGAAGGAAAAAGAGAGAGGGATATTTGAGGAGATCACGAGGAGGGACAAGTTGAGGATTGCATGTGAGAAGGCAGCTGCGCAACGGCAAAAGGATTTTGAAGAAAAATGCAAGAAACTTTGGGCTTTTGAGAAGGAAACGAAAGAGAGGGAGCATAAGCTATTCATAGAGGAGGTGGTTCATGAGTCTCATCTCATAAGGAAAAGGGAGGAGGAAGAAAAAGAGGAGAGGATGAAGAAGAAGGGAAAGGGACCTTGCTCGACACAATAGAGCAATGTGACCTTGTTGTCTACTACGCTATGATCTTCGATTTGGTTGTCGACCAAAGTTTGTAGTATTATGTGCTATCACTCTTCTATGTGTACTTCTATGTCCGCCAACCTCCTCTATGTGTTCTAGTATGTGCTATGGACTCCTCCATGTGCTATGACTCTTGTAAGTCTACTACGATGTGCTATGACTCCTCTATGACTACTAATATGTGGTATGAACTACTCTATGTGTATTTGTGCTATGTGTTGTGGACTAATCTATGTGTATTTGTGCTATGTGCTTTTTGATATAGGATTTGAACCTGAAAATGTATTTTTTTCAGTTTTCTAAAAAAGCCAACCGTGCAGCGCCTAAGGTCTAGGCGCTGCACTGTGTAGTGCAGCGCCTATCTCTCAGGACAGGCGCTGCACTACACAGTGTGACGCCTGGACCTAAGGTGTTGCACTGTTACTTAGACAAAATTTTGGACGAAAACCTACTGGAACCTTTATGCTGTTGATATCCAGGTGTGCAATGCCTAGGCGTAAGGCGTTGCACTACACATATCAGCAACAGAAAGGTTCCAGTAGGTTTTCCTTCAAAATTTTGTCTAAGTGTGGGTGCAACGCCTTTGCCTCAGGCGCTGCACTACACAGTGCGACGCTACCTACCGGAACCTTTCTGTTGCTCTCTGGACATGATATCTAGATATGCAATGCCTAGGTGTCAGGCGCTGTACTACACAGTGTGACGCCTGACTCCTAGGCAAATTTCAACTAAAGGCATGTCAATTTCAACTAAAGGCAAATTTGAAAATACCAACTACTATGATTATTGATAATTACCATCTCCTTCTCCCTCATCATGTAGGCCCGGTGTTGCATGTCATAGAAATCATCGAGAAGCCAAACCATCCTACATATTTCAAACAATAAACATACATTAGCTAACTACCATACTCCCTATGCATTATTTAATATGCGAGCATTATTTCATATGTATTCATCTCAACAATCGGTAAACACTAAAAGGAAATTTGAATACTAATCTAAGATATACAATGAAAGCACATCAACAATCATCACAAAAATCTTATGTATTCACAATATAGGGTTCCACAATGCAAGCATTATTTACAATACTCACTCAATAAGCTAGGGTTCCGCAATGAAAGCATTGACAATACTCAACTCAAAAATCATCTACACAAGCATCTCAACATGTATTGTCAATACCCATCATATAGGGTTTCATCTCAACAATCTAGGGTTTCACTATGAAATCATATATTGTCAATACCCATCATAAATACTACGGTCCCACAATGATTACAAATCATCTACTAATCCTAATCACACAAATCTATATCAATAGTACATACCAATTTCTAATCCAACCAAAACAAGGGTTCCACCAAAACTTGAACAATCTAGGGTTCCATAATGACTATAAATCCTAAATCACACCACACTATTTCAATTTTTCATATAAAATTCGAATCCAAGCAAATCAAGGGTTCCACCATAACTTGGATAAATATGAATAATGTGAACGAATTTACGGAGGAAAAGAAAGGGATCGGAGGAGTTTACCTTGTAGGAGGGATTAGGGAAGAAACCCAAGGCCAAAACCTTCAGATTTGTTGGATTTTGGAGAGGGGGTGTAGGGGGGAGAGGAGAGGGCTGCCGCCGCTGCTCTCTGTAAGGGGGGAGGGAAGGGATAACTGCTGGTTAGGATGGGGGAGGGCAGGCCTGAATTGCTCGTATGCAGTTCTCTGGTAGGAGCTTCTCCCGCATCTCTTCCATCTTTAAAGAAGGAGATCAATATGAATATATTAGTTGTGTGTATATATATTAGATCATCATAAAAAAATTGTGAATAGTGTTTACGTACCTGAAGTTGTCTTACATCTCTGCGCCATTCGGTCGTCATGCGAATGTTCTCGCAAACGTAGTATGCAAATAAATTAGTTCCCTGTTTCTGCCTCATGCACTTTGCGAGAATAGAATTCAATCAGATAATAATCAAGCATGATAATGGTATTGAAACTAGAATTATCGAGATGCGCGGACCTAGCTAGTACTACTTAATTACCTTGGGCCGTCGCCAAAGCAGCTCCGGTTTCCATTCACCGACAACATTATTGATGAACCATTTCCAAACCCTGCCCGGCAAAGAAAATGAATAAAGGAGTTATTAATTACTTGATATCAGGAAATGAACGAAAGAGGCCGATATAGTGCGATAATGATTGACATTACCTGTCGAGCATCCTAAACACGCTGGTGTATTCTCGACGGTCTTTACCTAGTGAGTCCAGGGTTTCAACAGTTCCAACGTCAACTTTAATGATTAGCAAGATCCAGTGGTACCTGCGCACACGTTTATATAAGCAGGCATGCATAACTCATCAACTACACTTAACATCGAGTAAGCAAAATAGAATTTGTAGTACAAGACAGTAACACTCACTTGAAGTTGTAAGGAAATAGTATTTCTGTTCTGGTATTTTGTGCCTTCATAAACCTTAGCAAGTTAGCCTCTGAGTCTTTGGGGTGGTCTTGTATCATTTTTTCATTAATGATATATGGGTCAATGAACCCAATGTCATAGATTCCATCTCTTTTGCATTCGAGAATCTTCATTCTGCATAATAGCGTACAAAAGAATATAGTGAGGATAGTTACAGGCAATGAACGAGCTGAGCTAGAGACTTAAATTACAGAAAGAAATCACTTACAGACAATAGCAACTGACGATAGATTTGTCAAGTGAGTCTTGATTGTATAACTGAAAAATTTCTGCAAACTCAATGCATAGCTCGTTTTCATAGAAGTAATGCTCTTCCTTGACTTTCACCATGAGCATCTCTCGCCCGTTCTTTACTTCTTTCATGTACCACTCATGCAATCTTCGCATTTGTGTTGATAGATGCGGGACCTACTCAGGTCTGACCAGAGTTTTCCCAGGGGCATATTTCCATGCTACATCAGCCACGGGGACTTCCTCGATGCCTAGGAGTTGATCAACACTGATACCAATGTCTCTAGCAGCGTCGGTTACCTTATCGGTAATCACCTTGAGCGGGGGGATCGATTGCATTGCCTGTTCTCCGAGCTGGGGAACTGTTTTCCCGCTTTTATTACTACTTCTACGTCTCGACTGCTGCATTTGTTCATATGACTTCCTAATAGAGCGGTCATAGTCTGATGGCCTATTCTCCACATGTCCCGGTTGTCGCTCAAGAAAGTCCACAAAGTGCTTTACGGTTTTCGTAGGTATTATCTCCTTTGGCGGCGGGGGCGGTTTCGGTACAAAATGGGAATTCACTTCAGAAACCACGACCATTTTGGTTTCCTCATCAGTCATATCGTAAGCTAACTTCTTTTTGGCAGGAGGCTCGTCGTTGGCTTTCTTCTTAGCTTTCTTCCGCTTTTGGCCTTGCTGGGACATAGGGGGTGGAGTCGGCTGACGCGGTGGAGATCGATATGGACTCGCGCTGGGCTCCCTCTCGAGGTGGGGTGGACTTAGAGGTGTATTGCTACTCGGAGGAGTCGGTGGCCTTGGCGCCGAGTTTGGAAACACGATGCATTCCTTTCTCCATACAATGACACCATGTATGACTTCTCCCAGTGTCTGCTCCCCTTCACCTCCAGGAATGTCAAGCTCTAGTGAGTCATATCCCGGCAGAACTTCATCCACCTCGACACGAGCATAGCCAGCTGGAATCGGATTGCCATGGATGGTTGCTTCAGGTGCATTCGGTAAAGCAACGCCGACCGCCACCTTCATGGATATGTTCTTCATTTTCTGGTGTAGCTCACAATTTGTCCTCTCTTTGATATCATCCACGGGATAGCGAGCCAGCAGTGCATCATCGGCCCGAACCCCCGTGGAACCCATGCTGCTTTTCCGCATAGATGGGACGGTACTATCCAAAGCTGGATCTGCTTGCTCCTGCCGCGGAGATGCCCTTTGCTGGCTAATTGTGTCCAGTTGCTCCTGCTGCCGCTTTAACATGCGTTCCAACTCCTCGTTCTTTGTTTCTATCTTCTGAAGCCGGTCTGCATCCTACTTCTTTTTTCTCTGACGGCTTCTATAAGTGTCGTTCCACTCCGAAAACCCCTGAACCCACGGAACAACGCCTTTTCCTCGTGTTCGTCCTCCGTGTTCAGGATTCTTGAGGGCGCGTGTAAGCACGTCGTTCTCTCTCTCAGGCTGGAACAACCCCTTTCGAGCATCTTCTATTGCTTGAAGTAAAGCGTCCGAGGCTGTTTTAAGATCTGCCTTTTCAATAATCTGCCCTGTCGCTGGGTCCAACTGTCCCCCATGCACATAAAACCAATGCTTGGACCTCTGGGGCCAATCCGCTGTAGCTGGAATGACCCCTTCAGCAAGCATCTTGGCCTCAGCTGCTTCCCACTTAGGCACGGCTCTCTTGTAGCCACCTGTCCCCAGAACATGGTGATACTCTTTTTTCTCAGCATTTATCTTATTTTTTCTCGACCTTTCCAGAGCTTCATCCGATTCCTTGTACTCCGCAAATGCGTCCCAGTGATCTTTTATCTTCTCTAGTGCTTCAGTGAATTCTGGAGTCTTCTTTTTTGCCTTGATGTAGTCGCTGTATAATCTTTTCTTCCAGCTCTGGAATTGTGTGGCCATCTTCTTAAGAGCAAACTGCTTGACTTTCAACCGTTTGCCATCTGTGAGACCCTTTGGTAGGTTGAAATGTGACATGAGCGTATCCCAAAGCAAATTTTTCGATCTTTCGTTGACATAACTAACTCCTTGATCTACCATTGGCTTATTCCATTCTCGAATGGTGATCGGGATGTTGTCCCTAACAATAACTCCGCATTGATTTATAAATTTACGGGCATTCTGTTCAGGAGCAATCGGTTCGCCATCTTCTGCGACTTCATCGATGTTAAACTTTATGTCATCGCCCAACTTTTTGGCCCGGCCTCGTACCCTTCTAGGAGATTGGCTCGATCCGGAGGGCTAAAAGAAGAAAGATTCATCAATATATATATACAAATCAATTAATACATCTAATGATTACCAGAGGCCTAATATATATATACCTCGCCGGACTTTGTTAATTGTCTAACATTTTCTTCGCCATCATTGTTTGTTTGCCCTTCGTCTCTTGGTTCTTGCTCAAGTCCCTCACCAGAGTCGTTCAGAAATTGTGAGCCGTCATATGGTTCATTCTCTTGGTTTTGGGAGGATCGTATGATGTCGAAGATATCCTCTTCATGGTATTTGCCGCTATCGTCCATAGCTTAACTAATCCAGAAGAAAGATAAAACAATTTAGTATTTAAATTAGAATGCATTCAATAAGCAAAAACTGAATCATAGTATCAAGAAGAACAATACCGGAGATGCAATCAATACACAGCAATGCAACAATATGATGCATGATCATGACATTGAGATATGATGTGGTTTGAGCTTATGCAACTAACATCAATTTGGATGAAGTCCATTTGAACCGAGAGGGAACAACCACCGGCAAACAAGAGGGAACACAATCAATGCAATGCAACAATATGATGCATGATCATGACATGGCAATATAATATGATTTGGGCTAATGTAGCTAGCAACAATTTAAATGGAGTTGGTTTGAACACAAGATTCAAATTCAAACTCCACATAAGGCATTTCAAATGCCATTTATTCAAATTGTCTTATACAGCAGTTTAAGTTGTTCAAACATGCATGGAAATGCCATAAACAGATTCTTCATATTTTTCTGATAATTTTTCATATATAATTTATTTCCATTGGAGTTATAGATTATTTTCTATGATTTTTAGAAGTTTAGGGATTTTTCTGAAAATAAATAAATCATTTAAGACTTATTTAAAATCCAGAAATCATTACTGCGTCAGCTGACGTCATCAGTTGACTAGTCAAAGTCAAACCTGACAGTGGGGTTCCACATGTCATAGGCACGAGGTTAACAGAGGGTTATTTAGTTTAAACCGCGCCATTAACGGTGGGGGTCCCACATGTCATACACCCAGGGGTTAGTCAAAGGGGTAATTAGCACTAAGCTAATCACCTGACTAGCCGGGTCCACCGGTCAGTGACCCAGGCCGACGAGGTCATCGCCGGTGACCTCTGGACGGGGCGGAGTCCGCCCTAGGGACCACGGCAGCGGCAGCAGAGGCTACCAACACATAGCCCGTGCCGATGCGCATCCAGGGGAGGCAACAACGGGTCGCGGGGTGGCCGGAGTCGATGGCAGCGACGACCAGCGCGGCGGCCGTCATTCGGCCCTCGACGGAAACGTCGCTACGGCGTGCGCGTGAGGGAACTAATGCGCTAGGGATGCTCCACTTGGCGCGGTGAACATAATGGGCACACGCAGTGGCCAATCGGTCACCAGAGCTCGCCGACGACAAGCTCGTGCGGCGGCGCACTTTCGGTCCTCGACGAATCGACGGCTACGGCGTGCGATAGACGCGGGGAAGAGGGGGATTCAAGGCGGGGGCTCACTGCGAGGTCGAGGCGATGCTCAGCGGGCTCGGGGAGGGGCCGGAGCGAGCGGGACGGCGTCGGCGATCTCCGGCGGTCGGAGGTTGAAGATGAGCTCGGTGGGGCGTTCAGGGGCGTCCGGCGTCGCACGCGTCGGCAGAGAGAGCGAGGCCGCGGACGTGTCGGAGAGGGAGAAGACCGGCGATGGCGGTGAAATCCGGCAGCCTGGCGGCGCGTGGTTCTGTTCCTTCTCCCGGGCGGTGGCTGGCACCGGGACACCAATTATATACCCGCGACCTTTAGTCCCGGCTCCAGCCACGAACCGGGACTAAAGGTCCTTTAGTCCCGGCTCCAGCCACGAACCGGGACTAAAGGCCAACCTTTTCGGCGGCCAAAATTCCGCGCGGGAGCTGAAACCTTTAGTCCCGGCTGGTGGTTGCAACCGGGACTAAAGGTGTCTTTCAATTAATTTTCATTTTGAAGAAATTATTTGACAGATTCAATTTTACAGATTGAAATTAATTCTTGTAAAATGCATAACAATTTGAAAACTAAACCAAATGAGTTGATTCAAATTTCTGTGGATTCATCTTGAAGATTTCTATCAACTAGTATCATTTTGACAGGAAGTTGCATAATTAATTTTGCACTTATTAATTAAATACAGTAATTGAAGACATTATTTTAAACTTTAAAAATTCATATCTTCAGTTCTGTTAAGCCAAATGGAGCAAATAAGATGTCAAATTGTTTGTCTTAACATAACCTACACATTCATATTTAGTTTGGACATAATTGCATTGATTAACTCCTCTATATAATTAAAATACTAAAAGGACAGGAATAATTGAAAATTCATAACTTAATAAATAATTATTCAAAAATCATGTTTCAAATGCCAAAATGCCCTAGCTTTTTGGTTGGATTCCGACGCTCCGGAGTCCACCTAGGAACACCCAAAACACATATATACCCTAACTCTTACAAAGATTCCCTCCGGTTTGTCCGAAGTGGGACTTTCCAGCTGTAAGTCCGGAAACTCACTAGAGAGAAAGTGATGACGGTGAAGCCGGTCACATCCCAGAGTGGGATCTTGGGGTATAAAACTTTTTCTTCGCGTATGTCCCTTGCTTATGATTGCGCCGTAACCATGGAGAATCTTCATCATTTAACAGGATGCTTGGGTCAGTCTTCACTGTGAAGGGAGGAATTTCATCAAACTTATTATAATCTTCTGACATGTCTGTCTTATCCACCACTCACACGATGTTTCTTTTTCCCTGAAAGAACTATGTGGCACTTTGGCTCATCGTATGATGTATTCACTTCCTTATTTTTTCTTTTTCTCGGTTTGGTAGACATGTCCTTCACATAGAAAACCTGAGCCACATCATTGGCTAGGATGAATGGTTCGTTTGTGTACCCAAGATTGTTGAGATCCACTGTTGTCATTCCGTACTGCGGGTCTACCTTTACCCCGCCTCCTGTCAGATTGACCCATTTGCACCGAAACAAAGGAACCTTAAAAGAAGGTCCATAGTCAAGTTCCCATATCTCCTCTATGTAACCATAATATGTGTCCTTTTTCCTATTGTTGTTTGTTGCATCAAAGCGGACACCACTATTTTGGTTGGTGCTCTTTTTATCTTGGGCGATCATGTAAAATGTATTCCCATTTATCTCGTACCCTTTGAAAGTGAATATAGTCAAAGATGGTGACTTGGCCAACAAGTACAGCTCATCTCCAACAGTGGTGTTATAGATGAGATGTGTTTGCAACCAACCGCCGAAAGTTGCCATGTGTGTACGTTTAATCCAGGAGTCAGACTGCTCCGGGTTCTTGGAGCGTACAATATCCACGTGTTCCTCGATATACGGAGCCACCAAGGTGGAATTTTGTAGAACTGTGTAGTGTGCTTGAGTGAAAGAATGCCCGTCCATACTTATTACTGCTTTCTTTCCTAGCGTGCCTTTTCCACTCAGTCTCCCCTCATGCCGCAATTGAGGAACACCAATCGGCTTAAGGTCAGGAATAAAGTCAACACAAAACTCAATAACCTCCTCTGTTCCATAGCCCTTGGAGATGCTTCCTTCTGGCCTAGCACGGTTATGAACATATTTCTTTAAAACTCTCATGAACCTCTCAAAGGGGAACATATTGTGTAGAAATACAGGACCCAGAATGGTAATCTATTCGACTAGGTGAACTAGGACGTGCGTCATAATATTGAAGAAGGATGGTGGGAACACCAACTCGAAACTGACAAGACATTGGACCAAATCATTCTGTAACCTTGGTAGGATTTCTGGATCGATTACCTTCTGAGAAATTGCATTGAGGAATGCACATAGTTTCACAATGGCTAATCGAACATTTTCTGGTAGAAGCCCCCTCAATGCAACCGGAAGTAATTGCGTCATAATCACGTGGCAGTCATGAGACTTTAGGTTTTGGAATTTTTTCTCTGCCATATTTATTATTCCCTTTATATTCGACGAGAAGCCAGACGGGACCTTCATACTGCTCAGGCATTCAAAAAAGATTTCCTTCTCTTCTTTGGTAAGAGCGTAGCTGGCAGGACCTTGATACTGCTTTGGATGCATGCCGTCTTTTTCGTTCATACGTTGCTGGTCCTCCCGTGCCTCCGGTGTATATTTTGTCTTCCCATACACGCCCAAGAAGCCTAGCAGGTTCACGCAAAGATTCTTCGTCACGTGCATCACGTTGATTCAGAGCGGACCTCTAGGACTTTCCAATAGGGTAGCTCCCAAAATATAGATTTCTTCTTCCACATGGGTGCGTGTCCGTTAGCGTCATTCGGAACAGATTGTCCGCCAGGACCCTTTCCAAAGATTACTTTTAAATCCTTGACCATATCAAATATATCATCACCAGTACGGTGGCCAGGCTTCTTCCGGTGATCTGCCTCACCTTTGAAATGCTTGCCTTTCTTTCTTAAGAGATGCCTGATCAGAAGAAATCGACGATGTCCCGGGTACACATTCTTCTTACATTTATCCAAATATATACTTTCAGTCTCATCTAAACAGTGCGTGCATGCATTGTATCCCTTGTTTGTCTGTCCTGAAAGGTTACTAAGAGCAGGCCAATCATTGATGGTTACAAACAACAATGCTCATAGGTCAAATTCCTCCTGTTTGTACTCATCCCACACACGTACACCTTTTATATCCGACAACTGTAAAAGTTCTTCAACTAATGGCCTTAGGTACACATCAATGTCGTTGCCGGTTGCTTAGGGCCTTGGATGAGCACTGGCATCATAATGAACTTCCGCTTCATGCACAACCAAGGAGGAAGGTTATAGATACATAGAGTTACAGGCCAGGTGCTATGACTGCAGCTCTGCTCCCCAAAAGGATTCATGCCATCTGTACTTAGACCAAACCATAAGTTCCTTGAGTCATCTGCAAAGTCCGGCCACTTTCTCTCAATTTTTCTCCACTGCGACCCATCAGCGGGTTGTCTCAACATCGCGTCTTTCTTACGGTCTTCTTTGTGCCATCGCAACAACTTGGCATGCTCTTTGTTTTGGAACAAACGTTTCAATCGTGGTATTATAGGAGCATACCACATCACCTTGGCAGGAACCCTCTTCCTGGGGCGCTCGCCCTCAACATCACCAGGGTCATCGCGGCTGATCTTATAGCGCAATGCACCGCATACCGGGCATGCATTCAAATTCTCGTACTCCTCACCGCGGTAGAGGATGCAGTCATTAGGGCATGCATGTATCTTCTGCACCTCTAATCCTAGAGGGCAGACAACCTTCTTTGCTTCGTACGTACTGTCGCGCAATTCGTTATCCTTTGGAAGCGTCTTCTTTATCATTTTCAGCAACTTTTCAAATCCCTTGTCAGATACACCATTCTCTACCTTCCATTGCAGCAATTCCAGTGTGGTACCCAGCTTTTTCTTGTCATCTTCGCAATTTGGGTAAAACAATTTTTTGTGATCCTCTAACATGCGCTGCAACTTCAACCTCTCCTTTTCACTTTCGCAGTTTCTCTTTGCATCAACAATGGCCCGACCAAGATCATCAGCGGGCTCATTTGATGCCTCTTCTTCAGCTTCCCCCATTGTAGTACCATCGTATTCAGGGAACCTAGGATAGTTGTCATCATCCTCTTCTTCTTCATTGTCTTCCATTATAACCCCTCTTTCTCCGTGCTTGGTCCAACAGTTATAGCCGGACATGAAACCAAACTGAAGCAGGTGGCTGTGAAGGATTTTTGAGGTAGAGTAATCCTTATTATTCTTACAGACACCACATGGATAACACATAAAACCATTCCGCTTGTTTGCCTCAGCCACACGCATAAAATTATGCAGACCATTAATGAACTCGGGAGAGCGTCGGTCATCGTACATCCATTGCCGGCTCATCTTCATTACACAACATCGAAATGACCAAATTAATACAAGTTCATCACATTAAAACCAAAGTAGAGTAGTGACCAAATGTTATTACTGCAAAAATATATACATAAAGTTCATACATACTTCTCATAAAACAACATACAACTATCTAAAGCATTTAAATGCGATCAAAATCGCAACTAAGGTAATAATTGATCCAACAACATAATGATACCAAGCCTCTTTATTAATGGCATATTTTCTAATCTTTCTAATCTTCAAGCGCATTGCATCCATCTTGATCTTGTGATCATCGATGACATCGGCAACATACAACTCCAATTTCATCTTCTCTTCTTCAATTCTTTTCAATTTTTCTTTCAAATAATCGTTTTCTTTTTCAACTAAATTTAACTTCTCGACAAGAGGGTCGGTTGCAATTTCCGGTTCACATACCTCCTACATAAAAATATCTATGTCAACTTGATGGGCATAATTGTCATAAACACGAAATGAAACAAATAGTTATAAAAGATAATATACCACATCCGAATCATAAACCGGACGAGGGCCGACGGGGATGGATATCAAAACCATGGAACTATATATAACAAACAATCATACAAGTAAGAAAATTATACAAGTAACTATCTAAATCATACAAATAAGATTTTTTTTACAAAAAGGATAAGAACAAGAGGCTCACCAAGGTGGTGCCGGCGACGGGACGGCGCGGGCGATCGACGGCGGTGAGGACGGGGACGGGAAGGCACTAAATAAACCACACCTACACATATGCAAACTAAGAAGTTAATTTAAGCTCAAATTGCATATAAATCAAATAAACTCCCACATAATTACTCCCAAACTAAAACCCACAAATCACTATACTTATAGAGCATGAAATGAGCTAAACTAGCAATGAGAGATGAAAGGATGAAGTTGCTAACCTTTTAGAACCCTTGGATAGATGGGCTGCCTCCAATCTTAACAAATCTTGGCAAAAATGGAGGATGAACTCGAGCTTGGGGAAGGAAACAGAGAGGAGAGAAAGCTTGGACTCGGGCTGGATGAAACAGCTTTATATAGGGAAGACTTTAGTCCCGGTTGGTGAAACCAACCGGGACTAAAGGTCTATCTTTAGTTCCGGTGGGTGATACCAACCGGGACTAAAGGGGCTCGCAGGGGCCCAACCTGCCGCAACCCCTTTAGTCCCGGTTGGTATCACCAACCGGGACTAGAGGTCCCATTTGAACCGGGACTAATCCTGGCCGTGCCCCCGTCCGCTCCTAGCCGTTGGAACCGAGACTAATGCTCACATTAGTCCCGGGCCCAAACCCGGCCGGGACTAGTGCTCCGGATGAAAGGTCAGTTTTCTACTAGTTCAGGCAACTGAACACCCTAATTTGTCTCTGTGATCTGTAATCCGATTTGCTTTTGTAGTCACCCTCAGACACAGTGTGCTTGTTTGATCTATGTCTTGACGGTAGGGTGGCTGGTGATGGCTACGAAACGGAAGCCAGATAAGGATGTACAGATGAACAGATGCCAACACAGAGGATATTTGTTAGGCAAGTGGCTGGGACTAATGGTGCTACCTGTCGTGGGTGCAAGTCTGACAGTAGTGTGTAGGGGTATGGATGAGAGGGCAGAGCCTAGCTACGGCACAGGTGTTACACTCGGATTTACGAGTTCAGGCCCCTCGCGGTGGAGGTAATAGCCCTACGTCTCGGTGCTCTGGAGCTGTTGATTGAGTGTATGGTTTACAACGGATGCGAACCCTTGGAATGGAGCTGGGGGTGGCTTATATAGTCTCGCCAGCCCTCCCATGAACGCCAGCCATTACCAGGGGTTAAGAGGGGTATAAGTGCGCCAGGTAACGGGTGCATTGATTACAATTAATACAGGCGAACGTGCGTCCCGACCGTTGCGCTCCTGGAGTCTCCTGGTCTTCTCTGGTCGAGTGACTTTCGGATGCTCCGAGTGAAACAAGCATGTCGAGTGAACTCTTGGCTTCCGAGTGGTTCGTTGAACTCCGAGTGAATGTCAGTCTGCGGAATTCTGGGTTGTTGATCTGGCCCTGGGGCCCAGTATAAGACGTGTGGTGTCCTAGGGTAGGGCCTATAGGTCAGGCCTATTGCCCTATCCCTGGTACATGCCCTCGTCATTAGCCCCCGAATCGGTCAAGGTTAGGCGGGTCGAGTCAAGGCGGATTCCCAGGCGAGTTGAGCGCTACGGAGGCGCTCAAGAACTCTTACTGGTCGTTAGGCGCCCTTGTCTTCGTGCGGCACCTTGACGGATTCTGGACCATATGACGACCGAGTGAAATGAGTACTCTCCATCCGAATGAGTAGTTTCCATCCGAGCGAGTAGCTTCCATCAGAGTGAGTAGTTCCCATCCGAGTGAAAAGAGTAATCATATGTCGGGTGTCGGAGCGGATTCGAGCGTTGACGGCACGTCTTCAAAGTGAGAGCAATCGGGTTGCCGGACTCCGGATTTTGCGGGATTTGAAACCATATTTGAGCGCGCGCGAACGGTTGCAGCGCAACGAGTGGGGAAACTGGGGCGTGACGCCTTGATTTTTGCCCCACTTTTCGCCACGTACCGCTGGATCTTCGGAGGCACGATTTGAGGAGATCTGCGGGCCCACGGTTCAGCGGCGCGGATTGGGGAGAGGTGCGGGCGGCGATATAAGGGGTGGCCGTGGCGGAGAGGGAGAGAGAGACATATCCCCTTTTCCCCAACTTCCTCAGTCCGCCCGATCCCTTCTCCCGCAACCCACTCCGCGCAAATCTTCCTCGGTGCTGGAGAGCTTGATGACGATGGCTAAGGACAAGACAGCGAAGCTCGAGAAGGCGAAGAAGGCGGCGAAGGGGAGGAAGGCATCGAGCTCGCGAGCCGTGCTCCCGCCCGGATGGATCCAGGGCGACTGGCTCCCGCCGACCACCACGCTCGACGACGTCAACGGGCTCATCGTGGACGAACTGATCTGCGACGGGACGTGGAGGCTGCCGGAGGAAGGGGATATCGAGCCCGCGCCGCGCCCCGGGGAGCGAGTGCTTCTCACCATGCACGTGGAGCGAGGTTTCTCCATGCCACCCCATCCCTTTTTCCGCGGATTCTTGAACTTCTTCGGTGCTCAGCTCCACCACCTGCCTCCAAATGCTATAATGTATCTTGCCGCATTCATTTCTTTGTGCGAGAATTTTCTGGGTTGTCCGCCGCACTGGGGTTTGTTCAAACACATTTTCACGTGTCGATCTCAATCGGTTAAGAAGGTTGACCCCGATGGAGAGAGGACGCACGTGATCTAGATGTGCGGTGGCTTAGGTATCCAGATGAGGGGTAAGAGTGCATTCCCATCTATGTCCTTTCCCGATTCGGTGAGGGGTTGGCAGTCGACCTGGTTCTACTGCAACGACCTGCCGTGTTCTGGCTCGTTGACTGGCCTCCCTCCTTACACGACTGAGAGAGTTCAGACTCCTCCCTCACTGACGGTTGATAAAAAGGAGAAGACGGATGTAGGGATCTTGGTGACCGCCATGGTTAGTCTGATTCAGGGTGGATTGACTGGCCTGGACCTTCTGGAGGTCTTCCTCAGTCGGAGGATCCAGCCGCTGCAGGAGCGGGCTCACCCCATGTGGCGCTACACTGGAGCCAACGACTCGACCCGAGTGCATCCAGAAGATGTCGAAGACAAGATGGTGGAACAGTGGATCAGGTGCATCACTGGTGCGCGCGACAATCCGCGAGGGTCGAGACGGATCCCGCCCTACGACGCCAATAACCTGCCGTTAGAGGTATGACATCCGTTTCCGAGTGAATTGCTGACGCGCAAATTATCCGAGTGAACCGAGTAATCTGACTGAACCGACTGTCTCTGATCTTTGTGTCTTGCAGGAGTTCCAGAGGATGCTCTCGCCCGTGCTGAATGGAGAACAACTTGCCGGAGGCGCGGAGAGCGAACATGGGAGCGCCGGGGGCAGCTATGCGGAGGACAGTGAGGAGGAAAGTGAGGACTCGGAAGGGAGCGAGGAGGACGAGTCATCTCTGTCTCCGGAGTTGCGCTCCGAGCACCGCTCCAAGCGAGCTCAAGATCCGATTGCTGGCCCGGAGAAGGAGGCGGTTCCAAGTGTTAAGGCTCCAAAGTGCACTCGGACGTCATCGCCCGCGCTGACTGAGAAGGCCGCCAAGCAGTCCAAGGTCGCTTCCCCCAAGCCTCGGAAGGCTCTGCCCCGGATCAAGGTCGTTGTGCCTGTTGCCTCAACGTGAGTATCCTTCTTAGCTTTTCTTTTCTGTCTTTGTCAACTTTCATGATTCTTCTGACTGAGTGAACCTCATGGACCAGTGCTGCGACCTCGACGACGTCTCCCATGCAGGTCGATGGGGATCGCGCCGAAGCCGAGTCAGCGGACGCGGCCACTTCTCAAAGAGGTAACAATAACTTCATCTTTACTTCAGCCTGTCATTCGACTGAAATGTCTTCATCCGATTGAAATATGTACTGCGGCTGATTGTGCTTAGTAAACGTAGTGTCTGCGGAGGTCATCCACGTCGGGGACGATGATGAAGAGCTGCCGCGGAAGGACGCCGAGAAGGGAGCCGCAGCTCCGACTGCTCCTCAGGCTACCACGTGGGAGACGCCGCCGAGCGACGCGCCTCAAGTTCCTCCTGCACCTGCAGTGACCGTGCCTCTGGGGCAAGGTTCTCAGGCCGGAGCTGGTTCTGCTGCGACTCTATCGATTGCTCTGACTTCGGTTCCGGCTCCTCCCGTCAACATCTTCAGTCTGTACAAGGTGCCGGAGGACCAAACTGGGGCCAGCAAGGAGGCAATGATCCAGGTGGAGCTGATGACCCATCGGCTCAAGGAGGTGTGTGCAGCTGGGAAGCTGGCGTACGATGCCAGTGCCGCTCTCCAGGAGAACGTTCGTGTAAGTGCTCTTGTAAGTCGATCTCCAAGTCGTTTTTCTTCAGTAGGAATTTCAGTCGGAAAATAACCGATACACCCACTGGGTGTTTTTTGTGTTCGGCCGTCGCTCGGATCGGGCGGACCGTTCCGAGCGGATACCGCTCCAGTGGGGGCACGCTGAGTGCACCCACTGGGTGTAGTCCCCGAGACTGCCGTCGACTGCGGGCAGTCGGCGGAAGTCTTAGAACTTAGACTTTGTTCTGTTGTTGCTGTTTTTTTTTTGTGTTCGGCCATCACTCGGATCGGGCGGATCATTCCGAGTGGACACCATTCCAGTGGTGCCACGCTGAGTGCACCCACTGGGTGTAGTCCCCGAGACTACCGCCGACTGCGGGCAGTCGGCGGAAGTCTTAGAACTTAGGATCTGATACTGGTCAAGCTTGTTCCTTCCAGGGGCGTCGATCTCCGGGCATTCGGAACTTTTTTGTCTTGTTGTTTTGTGTTTGGCCATCACTCGGATCGGGCGGGCCGTTCCGAGTGGATACCATTCCAGTGGGGGCACGCTGAGTGCACCCACTGGGTGTAGTCCCCGAGACTGCCGTCGACTACGGGCAGTCGGCGGGAGCTGTCGAATGGTACTTCAGGATATTTCTTGACATTAACTGTTCTCTCTTGTATTTCAGAAAACTTGCGAGCTTGGGACCCAGTACGCGGCATTGGAGAAGGAGACGGCTCAGCTCCGAGTGGATTTGGAGATGGAGAAGAGGAACACGGCGCGCGCTCAAGCAAAGCTCAGGACCATGGGAGGTAAGCTTCAATTACCGAGCATTTCGCTTCCATCTCTCACCGTTTCTTGAACCGAGTGACTCCACTCGACAGATGTGCGTAGTGAAAACCATCAACTCCAAGTGCGGCTCAGAACCTCTGTTTCTTTAGAAACTATGAAGCAGGCACTCGAGAGTAAGGACAACGAGCTGGCAGGGGCATAGAAAGTGGCGAAGGAAAAGACCAAGGCTGCCGAAGAGAAGCTGGCCTCACTCGGGAAGCTTGAAGCAGAGAACACATCGTTGAAGAAGGAGGTGCTCGAGCTCAAGAAGCAGCAGACCGAGTGGGAGGGCAAGCTCAAGGCCCAGGCGGAGGTTTACGAGCAAGAGAAGAAGGCTCTGAACGAGAAGGTCGCCCAGCTGATCGAGAAGAAGAACGCTCTAGAGAAGTATATAGAGGATTTCACGGAGGAGATGTACACCAAGCTTGCAGGTAACTTATAGCATCCGAGTGAACTTTTATCCGAGTGAACTTCATGCATGCTAACCTTCAACTCTCCTCTTTTCTCGCCTGCAGAGTACTGCCGAGACTTCGAGCTGGAAACTGACCGAATCGAGAGGGATCTTAATCCTTCCAGGTCACTCGTTGGCGACAAGGCTGCTCTAGGTGTCCTGCGGGTGGAATCTCGCATCGAAGACGTCCAAGGCTACATCATTCGTCTGCGGGGTGCACTCGGCAGAATCGACAAAGAGCTGTGGCCAGAAGATACTCTCGACACCGACCTGGAGGCCATGATGACTCGTCTCAACGACATTCCCAGCCGAGTGCAAGCGTGGAAGAAGTTGGTTGCTCGCTGTGGGGCCGCCGTGGCGCTCTCCCTGGTCCGAGTGCATTGCAAGGAGGCCAAGGAGGAGAAACTGAAGGCTCTCCAAGTTGCCAACACGAAGAAACTCTAGTTTGAGGACTTCATGGAGACATTCATCGAAGCGGCCACTCGGATCACGGACGGCATCGACTTGGATGCTTTCGTCGAGCCAGCCAGCCCTACAGGGGCGTGAAAAAACTTTAAGTCTTATCCATTTGCCTCGGTATGCCGAGTGGAATTGTAATCGTTAAACTCTTTCGGGCTTTGGGCCCGTGTACTCATATTCGCTTTTGAACTTCTAGAGTTAATCGAATGCTTTCCTTCGAGTCTTTCGTATCTTTGAACTGGGTTTTGACTTAGGTGAAAGCTGGTTTGCAGCTAAGCCTCCGAGTGAGAGGGTTGCTCTTCACTCGGAGTAGTTTTTAACTTGGGCGGAAGCTGGTCCACAGCCAAGCCCCCGAGTGAGAGGGTTGCTCTTCACTCGACGTAGTTTTTAACTTGGGCGAAAGCTGGTCCGCAGCCAAGCCCCCGAGTGAGAGGGTTGCTCTTCACTCGGACTAGTTTTTAGACTTGGGCGAAGGCTGGTTCGCGGCCAAGTCCCCGAGTGAGAGGGTTGCTCGTCACTCGGAGTAGCGTTTTAACTTGGGCGGAAGCTGGTCCGCAGCCAAGCCCCCGAGTGAGAGGGTTGCTCATCACTCGGATTAGATTTTAACTTGGGCGAAAGCTGGTCCGCAGCCAAGCCCCCGAGTGAGAGGGTTGCTCTTCACTCGGAGTAGTTTTTAACTTGGGCGGAAGCTGGTCCGCATCCAAGCCCCCGAGTGAGAGGGTTGCTCTTCACTCGGAGTAGTTTTTAACTTGGGCGGAAGCTGGTCCACAGCCAAGCCCCCGAGTGGGAGGGTTGCTCGTCACTCCGAGTAGCGTTTTAACTTGGGCGGAAGTTGGCCCGCAGCCAAGCCCCCGAGTGAGATGGTTGCTCGTCACTCGGAGTAGTTTTTAACTTGGGTGGAAGCTGGTCCGCACGCAAGCCCCCGAGTGAGAGGGTTGCTCGTCACTCGGAGTAGTTTTTAACTTGGGCGGAAGCTGGTCCGCACCCAAGCCCCCAAGTGAGAGGGTTGCTCTTCACTCGGAGTAGTTTTTAGACTTGGGTGAAAGCTGGTTCGCAGCCAAGCCCCCGAGTGAGAGGGTTGCTCGTCACTCGGAGTAGTTTTTAACTTGGGCGGAAGCTGGTCCGCAGCCAAGCCCCCGAGTGAGAGGGTTGCTCTTCACTCGGAGTAGTTTTTAGACTTGGGCGAAAGTTGGTTCGCAGCCAAGCCCCCGAGTGAGAGGGTTGCTCGACACTCGGAGTAGTTTTTAACTTGGGCGGAAGCTGGTCCGCAGCCAAGCCTCCGAGTAAGAGGGTTGCTCTTCACTCGGAGTAACTTTTGACTTAGGAAGAAGCTGGTATGCTGCCAAGCCCCCGAGTGAGAGGGTTGCTCATCACTCGGAGTAGTTTTTAACTTGGGCGGAAGCTGGTCCGCAGCCAAGCCCCCGAGTGAGAAGGTTGCTCGTCACTCGGAGTAGTTTTTAACTTGGGCTGAAGCTGGTCCGCAGCCAAGCCTCCGAGTGAGAGGGTTGCTCTTCACTCGGAGTAACTTTTGACTTAGGCAAAAGCTGGTTTGCTGCTAAGTTGAAAAGCGTACACCCACTAGGGGTTGTAAGCTAGAAAATGCGTACGAGTGAACTCAATGTGGAACTGGAAAAGTCATGCTTTTTATTCACCAAATATCACTCGAGTACTTTTATTACATCTCATCATCAAGTATAAAATCGCCGCAGCAGATCTGCATTCCAAGCACGGGGCTCGTCTGCTTGCTTCTGAAGATTGTACAGGTGGTATGCTCCATTGTGCAGAACCTTTGACACGATAAAAGGGCCTTCCCACGCGGGAGCAAGCTTGTGAGGTTGCTGCTGATCCACTCAGAGCACCAGATCTCCTTCCTGAAAGGTCCGACTTCGGACGTGCCTGCTGTGAAAACGTCTCAGATCTTGCTGGTAAATGGCCGATCGGATCAGGGCCATCTCCCTTTCCTCCTCCAAGAGATCAACGCCGTCTTGCCGTGCTCGCTCCGCTTCAGCTTCCGAGTACAATTCTACTCGGGGTGAATTATGGAGCAGGTCACTCGGCAGGACGGCTTCAGCTCCGTACACCATGAAGAAGGGAGTGCGATTGGTAGACCGATTGGGGGTCGTCCTCAAGCCCCAAAGAACTGATGGCAACTCGGTGACCCAAGCTCCAGCTGCGTGCTCCAAATCGCGCATGAGTCGTGGCTTTAGCCCCTGCAGAATCAGTCCGTTTGCTCTCTCAGCTTGTCCATTCGACTGCGGATGCGCCACAGATGCATAGTCGACTCGGGTGCCTTGCGCGGCACAGAACGCCCTGAATTCTTCCGAGTCGAAGTTGGAACCGTTGTCAGTGATGATGCTGTGGGGCACGCCGTATCTGAAGACTATCTCCTTCATGAACTTGATCGATGTACAAGAATCTAGCTTCTTAATGGGTTTGGCCTCAATCCACTTGGTGAATTTATCGACTGCGACCAGCAAGTGGGTGAATCCACTCACCCCTGTCCGGAGGGGTCCCACCATGTCGAGTCCTCAGACTGCAAACGGCCAGACGAGTGGAATTGTCTTCAGAGCAGACGCAGGCTTGGGGGATAAGTTTGCATAGAACTGGCACCCGGCACAGTGTTGGACTATCTCTTGCGCAGCTTCATTGGCGCGGGGCCAGAAGAAACCGGCTCGGTAAGCTTTAGCCACGATTGTCCGAGAGGACGCGTGGTGTCCACAAGTTCCCGAGTGAATCTCCTCCAGGATTAGTCGACCTTCTTCCGGAGAAATGCAACGCTGAGTCACACCGGTGACGCTCTTTCTGTATAACTGATCACCGACCACTTCAAAGGCTTTGGACCTGCGAACAATCTGGCGGGCCTCAGCTTCATCTTCTGGAAGTTCCTGCCTGAACAGGTATGCGATATAAGGTACTGTCCACTCGGGTGTGATTGCTAGGACATCCATGACCAAATCAATGACTGCCGGGACCTCGACTTCAGTCGGATCAGACGGACTGACCGCTTGCGGGGGCTCTTCCGTGAAGGGATCTTCTTTTACCGTCGGAGAACGTAAATGCTAGAGGCACACATTACTGGGTATGGATTTTCGAGTGGATCCGATCTTTGCCAGATCGTCTGCCTCCTGATTCTTGGCTCGGGGAACGTGATGCAGCTCCAGGCCTTCAAATTTCTTCTCCAACTTTCTCACTGCGTTGCAGTATCCTGTCATAGTGGGGCTTCTGATGTCCCACTCCTTCATCACTTGGTTCACAACTAGATCCGAGTCTCCGTAGACCATCAGGCACCGGACGCCGAGTGAGATGGCCATACATAGACCATAAAGGAGCGCCTCGTACTCGGCTTCGTTGTTGGAGGAATCAAAGTGAATCTGCAGAACCTATCTGAGACGATCGCCCTTCGGAGATATCAACACAACTCTAGCCCCTGAACCATTCAGCATCTTGGAACCGTCAAAGAACATGGTCCAGTGTTCCGGGTGACTCTGAGTCGGTTGCTGATGTTCAGTCCACTCGGCTAGGAAATCGGCTAATGCTTGGGACTTGATCGCCTTCTTCGCCTCGAACTTGATGTCCAGGGGTAGGAGCTCGATAGCCCACTTTGCCACTCGACCAGTCGCATCCCGATTGTTCATGATCTCAGACAGTGGGGCGACGCTGACGACTGACACAGTGTGCTCCTGGAAGTAATGGGCTACTTTCGTCGCGGTCAGGTAGATGCCATAGACGAGCTTCTGATAATGAGAATACCTCTGCTTGGAAGGAGTCAGGACTTCAGAGATGTAATAGACTGGGCGCTGAACTTTGTAAGCTTTGCCCTGTTCTTCTCGCTCGACTGTGAGGACAGTGCTGACAACTTGACCAGTGGCCGCAATGTACAAGAGCAACGACTCGTTGCTGTTCGGAGCGGCAAGCACCGGCTGGGTGGAAAGCAGGGCTTTGAGTTCAACAAACGCTGTTGTGCTTCAGCAGTCCACTCGAACGAATCAGATTTCTTCATCAATCGGTACAGGAGCAGTGCCTTCTCACCGAGACGGGAGATGAATCGGCTCAGAGCTGCAAGGCAACCTGTGAGCTTCTGTACATCATGAAGACGCTCTGGACATTTCATTCGTACAATCGCCCCGATCTTCTCAGGATTGGCATCTATCCCTCGTTCGAAAACGAGGAAACCGAGTAGTTTGCCCCCAGGAACTCCGAAAGTGCACTTTGCTGGATTCAGTTTGATGTCGTACTTCCGCAGATTTGCGAAAGTTTCAGCTAAGTCAGCCAGCAGGTCGGAACCTTTTCTGGACTTGACCACGATATCATCCATGTACGCCTCAATGTTCCGACTGATCTGTTTTTGCAAACACTTCTGAATCATGCGCATGAAAGTGGCACCGGCATTCTTGAGGCCGAATGGCATGGTGATATAGCAGAAACACCCGAATGGGGTGATAAAAGTTGTTTTTATTTCGTCCGGCCCATACAGTCGGATCTGGTGGTACCCGGAGTACGCATCCAGAAAAGACAGTAGCTCACAACCCGTAGTGGAATCTACGATTTGATCTATGCGGGGGAGTGGGAAATGATCCTTGGGGCAGACCCGATTGATGTGCTTAAAATCAATGCACATTCGGAGAGACTTGTCCTTCTTAGGGACCATGACGACGTTGGCGAGCCACTCGGAGTGGTACACCTCACGGATGAACTCGGCTGCCAGGAGCCGAGCAACTTCTTCGCCAATGGCCTTCCTCTTCTGTGTAGCAGAGCGACGGAGATGCTCCTTCACAGGTTTCGCCTTTGGGTCGACTCGCAAACGGTGCTCAGCCAGCTCCCTGGGTACACCTGGCATGTCGGATGGTTTCCATGCGAAGATGTCCCAGTTCTCACGGAGGAACTGGATGAGCGCTTCTTCCTATTTGCTGTCGAGTGTTGTTGATATGTTGGTGGGAACAACGCTGGGATCTTCCGGGTGGATGTGCACAGGCTTCGTGTCGCCGGCCGACTGGAATGCAAATTCTGCGGCTGGCTTTTTGGAACGTAGCAGATCACTCGGATCAGCATTTTTCTTGTACTCCTCTAGCTCTACCATAGCCATCTGTTCATCAGCTATCTTGGATCCTTGCTGCAAACACTCTTCCGCGCGCTGTCGACTGCCAGTGACTGTGATTACGCCTTTGGGGCCGGGCATCTTCAGCTTGAGATACACATAACATGGACGGGCCATGAAACGTGCGTAAGCCGGCCGACCAAGGATGGCATGGTAGGCGCTGCGGAAGTCGACCACTTCGAAGGTCAGCCTTTCCTTCCGAAAGTTCTTGTCGTCTCCAAAGACCACGTCCAGGGCGATCTGCCCGAGTGACTTTGCTTTCTTGCCGGGGATCACTCCGTGGAACTGCATGCTGCTCTCGCTGAGTCGGGACATCGGAATGCCCATCGCCTGCAGAGTATCCGCGTACAATATGTTCAATCCGCTTCCACCGTCCATGAGGACCTTGTGCAATCGGACGCCTCCCACGACTGGATCTACTACCAGTGCCTGCCGCCCAGGGGTGGCTATGTAGGCGGGGTGGTCCGACTGATCAAAGGTGATCGGAGTCATCGACCAGTTCAGAAACTTCGTCGTCGCCGGCATGGCCATGTTCACTTCTCGATTGATAACTTTCAATCGGCTCCTGCTCTCAACATCTGCGAAGATCATCAGGTTTGCGTTGACGCTGGGAAAAGGTTCATCTTTGTCTCCATCATCAGCGTCGTCGGGGCTTTTCTCACTCGACGGGCCTTCTCGGAACTGCTGAATCAACAGTCTGCACTGTCGAGTGGTGTGTTTGGGCAATATCAGATTGCCCTCTTCATCCTTTCTGGTGTGGATGTGACACGGTAAATCAAGGACATCTTGGCCCGATTGATCTTTCTTTTTCTTCGGGATCCATTTTTCCTTAGCCTTCCCCTTGTTCTTGGCTTGACCGGCCAGAGCAGCAGCCTCGACCTGAGTCGAACCGTCAGCTTTGCGCTTTGGCTTCCGATTGAGCTTATTGTTTCCGGGGTTGGGCTCGCTGGTTTTCCCTTTGCCATTACGGAGACGGTCTTCCTCTTCTCTGTTCGCGTACCGAGTGGCAATCTCCATCATTCGGCTCATGGTCAGAGATCCTGACCGACCGAATTTCAGGATGAGATCTCGATATCTGACTCCTGCCTTGAAAGCGCAGATGGCTTGATGCTCTGTGACGTTCTCCACCACGTGATGCAAGGTTGTCCACCGCTGGATGTACTCCCTCAATGTTTCATTCGGTTTCTGCACGCAGTGCTGCAACTCAGACAATCCAGCCGGGCGTTTGCACGTGCCCTCGAATGTTTTGATGAACACTCGGGCCAAATCTTCCCAGTAGTATATGCTGGCCGGAGTGAGCTGGTTGAGCCAGGCACGGGCGGACCCCTCCAGCATCAATGGTAGATGCTTCATAGCCACATAGTCGTTTCCTCCACCAATCTGCACAGCCACTCGGTAATCCTCTAACCAAGTCTCTGGCTTGGACTCACCGGTGAACTTGCTTACTCCAGCTGCCAACCTGAAGTTAGGTGGGATCTCAGCGGCCCGGATGGCCCTGCTGAAGCACTCGGGTCCGGAGACGAATGCTCCACTTCCACTCGGACGATCTCTGTCCAAGTTCTCTCTCAGAGCTCTGCCTCTGTCAACTAGGTTCTGAGCAAGAACGGATCCCGCGTTGAACTGCGGGTCGCGGTAGTCGACTGGCTCTCTCTGGCGATAACCGTCACCATGACGGGGAGGGCTGGCCCTCCGATCGTTGCCGTAAGGACGCCTGGCGTTGTACGGCCGGGGCGCGTACGAGCCATCCCGCGGGGGGGGGGGGGGGGGCGACTGCATATGATGACGATCATCCTGACGCCGCGGAGGCGTATTCCGACTACGACCCTGCCCCGAGTACTGGTCTCGGTGGCGGTCCTAGTCGTTTCGCCGCGGAGGTGAGTGTCTGTTTCTCCTTGGGGACGCTGGACTGTGAGCCGACTGAACAGTGTCGGCCCTCACGGATCTGCTGTGAATCCGGTTGCGCGACTGGGATACTGCTGAGTTTTGCTCCTCGGCCGCCTTGAGCAGGGCCCGGATCTGCCGAAGACCCTCCCCCGCCTCGGACCGGGACGGCTCAATGGAATCTGCTATCCGAGTGTCCGCCGCCAGATTCTGGACGGGAGTGCGGAATACCTGAAAACTCTGCTGCTGATCATTTGAGAACAACTGCCGCTGCCGCCGACTGGAACTGGACGGAGGCTGCCTGCGGGCGTGGTCGTCGAGTGACTTCTGGAGCGCTTCCAGACGGTTGCGCTCAGCCAAGTTGGCCTGGCGCACGGCCTCCAAGGCCTGAGCCTCGGGGGTCGTCCCAACGATGGGCGTCTGGAGGGCCTGCTCGGTCCTGCGCTGCAGTTCCTCTCTCTGCTACCGAGTGAGAGGTCGGGGGACGTACTCGTCGTCATGACGGTCTCCGCCGCCGCCAAGGCCGGCGTGCGACGGGTCGCCGTTCTCCGCGCCGCGACGGCCGTACCCAGGAGGACTGGGTGGGGAATCGGCCATCAGCACTTCTGCAGCGGGATCGCTGCTCTCGCACTCGGATAAGCTTTCCGAGTGCTCGTGCACGGAGGCGAACAGATCGAAGACAGGTTCATCGGGCTCGATTGTCGCAATCTGCGAGGCCGCAGCCTGAAGAGCTGCCGCGTGCTTGATCCACCGTTGAAGCCGAGAGCGCCCGGAGCGCTTGCGACGACGGCTGGTGGAGAGTGGGGACGTCGACTGATAAGGAGTCGACGACTGCCGAAGAAGAACGCCGAAGGTACTCGCGCAGAAGTGCGCCGCTCCGCGGACGGGCAACGCCTCGACATCCAGCGGGGCTTCCTGGAGCCACGCCGAATCATCGGCGATGAAGCTGAGGACGCCGAAACGGATCTCGCCGCCCAGAGTCAGTACGCCGCCGGAAACCATGGTGATGATCGGAAAAATGCAACTACGCCGGAAGTCGCTAGACACCTGCCCCACGGTGGGCGCCAACTGTCGTGGGTGCAAGTCTGACAGTAGTGTGTAGGGGTACGGATGAGAGGGCAGAGCCTAGCTACGGCGCAGGTGTTACACTCGGATTTACGAGTTCAGGCTCTGGAGCTGTTGATTGAGTGTATGGTTTACAAAGGATGCGAACCCTTGAAATGGAGTTGGGGGGTGGCTTATATAGTCTCGCCAGCCCTCCCATGAACGCCAGCCATTACCAGGGGTTAAGAGGGGTATAAGTGCGCCAGGTAACGGGCGCATTGATTACAATTAATACAGGCGAACGTGCGTCCCGACCGTTGCGCTCCTGGAGTCTCCTGGTCTTCTCTGGTCGAGTGACTTTCGGATGCTCTGAGTGAAACAAGCCTGTCGAGTGAACTCTTGGCTTCCGAGTGGTTCGTTGAACTCCGAGTGAATGTCAGTCTGCGGAATTCTGGGTTGTTGATCTGGCCCTGGGGCCCAGTATAAGACGTGTGATGTCCTAGGGTAGGGCCTATAGGTCAGGCCTATTGCCCTATCCCTGGTACATGCTCTCCTCACTACCTACGTGCAGTCTCTTTCACATTTGTTATGCACCAACTCTAGCTCATGCATGCATGAGAGGAACATACATAACGTGGTGGGGATGCTTGAGCCCCAGGTCATCATCACGTTTCTGCTCATTTCAGTCCGTCCATGGTTGAGGTGCCTCCAACGTCGCCATAAATTTTCCAGCAAACACAGAGCAGCAGTCGCTAGCATGAGTCGATGCCCTTGAATGCGTTGGGACCAGTGAGATGAACGGTAGGCAAAGCGTGTCCATCAAAATTATTTCGTCTGCGTCTTGTTCGTACTACTACCAGCTAGGCAACTGCTACCCATAGCCTTGTAGTAACAAGGACGATTCCATGGTTTCAACTTTCAAGCCTCTGCATGGAGCGTGGGTGTGTCCTAATAAGCCGGAAAAATAATATACTACTAAGCTGATAGATGAAAGTTTGAGTGTGTAGATTCACTCATTTCACAGCAACGGTTAATTCCAGGCGGAGGGAGTAGTTTATATGTAAGTTTGAGCTAATCCAAAATTCAGAAACAATGTGATTGCACACGGAGATTTAGAAACAATATGAACGCATACGGAGATTTGTAAATGTTTGATGTTGACCCATAATCTGCCCATTTTTAAACTTGTGTGTTTTGCCGGTGCCTATGGCATGCAGAGCAGAACAGGGCATTGCCCTGTCCGCTGGTCCGCCCAATCTGCACAAAGTTCATCGTGGATGGAAAAACCCGCAGATGATATGGGGACGTGTTCCATGATGCTCATATAATTAAGATGCCCTGATATGCAAAACCCATGGTGCGATTGGCTTGCTAGGATGTACGATGCACCCCGCTCACTAGTGATTCCTAGGCGGGGCATGAACAAGCTTGACGAAGAGTCTGTGTTCAAAGCCCTTGGGAGCCCCCGCAGCAGGCTAGATGTGATGTAAACAAGATGGACTGCGAGGGGGGTGGGCAGGCTGGCGGCGGTGGTGTTTCCATGTGCTAAGATGGCTCTAGTCATGTCGATCGTTGGCGATATATATGCTGGAGAAAACTAACGCCATTGATGGAAACGGCATTTTGCAAGCAGTCGAGGGAACAACTCTAACCTGCACAGATAATGTTCTGGAGCCGTGCGGCTCAAGTATTGCATCCGTGCGGCTCTAACACTAGCTCATGTATATGAGAGGAAATATAAACGTGGTGGTGTGCTTGAGCCCCATGCCATCACCACCTTTTCTACTCATCTCCATCCATCCATTGTGGATGTACAATTCCATTCAAGCTGCAATCAGTTGCGAAATTTACACGTCGACTGCCCTTGGATGCCTTGGGGCCCGTGATGTGAAGGGTAGGCAGAGCGTACCCATCAAAATTATTTCGTCTGCTTCTTGTTGGTACCAACCAACTAGTAGGCAACTACTATAGTACTGCTCATGGCCTTGTACTAATAACCAGGACGATTCCATGATGTCAATCCTAGTTCATCTGAAAGTTTGAGTGAATCCGAAGTTCAAGACCAATATGACCAGGCACATATTCTGAGAATTAATGGTGTGTCTGCTGTCTATGCTCTGCCAACATTAATGTTTGAGACTATTTTTTTTCCCTTCAGAAATTAGTTGGGCACACACCGCCAGGTAGAAGAAGCAGGATAGCTTATGTACTGTACTGAGAAGAGAATACATGGATAGCACACAAGCATGAGTGTTGCAGGACAAAAGTGTGCGCAGATCTACAGGCGCGATACTCGGACCCTAGGGTAACTGCCTCCCGGGTCGCTTAGGGCGACTCCGGAGGCGCCGCCGCCGGGACCTTAGAAGGCCCTTCCCCAGCTCCCCGTTCACCACGCCGCCGCCGGAGGAGGCTGTCCCACGGCGGACGGCGGCGGCGGGGCATGTCCGTTCATCTTTTTTTCTTTCTCTAGTCTGGTGGTCTTCAACTCAATCCAACCAAGATTTCTTCCGATCTGGCCGTCGCCGTTCTGCATCCCCGGCCTCCCGATCTGGCTGCGGCCGTCCTACGTCGGCGGCTTTGCGATCTGGCCGCCGGTAGCCTCCCGATCTGGCAGGCCGCCGGCCTTTGGATCTGCAGTCGTCTCCGCGGATCGGCTGCGTCGAGCAAGATGCGTTTGGCAAGATCTTTCAAGTCCACGCCTCGTGCATGCCAAGCAACCAACGCATGTGCCATTGCTGGGCTGGATGTATGTGGCTGCACTACCAGGGTCATGCACATGCACATGCACATGCACGATGTGCCTGGGTTGAGCACAAGAGCGTGGAGAAGATCAGTGGCCGGCTAGCCTGCCGGCGCACCACGCCCCCGTGCTGACACCGGGCATGGGTGTGCCGTTGGTGATCCTCTTCCGTGGTTTGGTGCCTCCCGATCGACGTACAAACTGGTCTCGGGTGTGGTGCCGCCGCTGGGAGTGCTGCAGGCTGAGGCGACAAGATTTCTCCGGTCTTTTCCATCAGAGATCTATATGGATTGGCGTATGTCGCCCCTGGATATCTTGATCGGAAAGGCTCCGGTCGCGCGCGCTCACGTTATCAGCCAACACGGCTTCAAGAGGGCGCGGCACGAAACTTCGCTTTCTTATCGGAGTCATGGGACATGTCTAAGTCAAGATTCCCAAGGCATCGATAGAGGCGGAGGAAGTCATGGCGGCTGCAATTGGAGATCTTGAAGCATTGACGGAAAGGGGTATTGGATGGGATGAAGACTGCGTGCTAGGTGTTTGATGACTTGCAACAGCGGCCTTGGCAAGCGGGGGCAGCAGCACCAGAGGACTGCAATTTTGGTGGTACTCCTCGAGTACCGAGTCTCGATTCCCAGGGTGAAAACCCAAAGTTTGGCCTTTATTGGTTGTACCTGGCAATGACCTTGTTGAAGGCATTGTTTTTGGGTGATTTCAGACTTTCTCTAGGGTGAAAACTCAAGATCTTCGATCGGGCAACGACAACGCTTGTGCATTGTTTTCTTCTTGGAGGCGTTGCTTTTGGAGAACCTCTTTTGTAATACGGGTGTTCTCTTCGGTGGTGGTTAGAGTGCTACTGTTGCTAGTGATTGATCACCGTGGCGGGATCTTTTTTTCTTCTGTTCTTTTTATTTTCTTTTTTGGCTGTGTGTATTCTTGATTTGTTTGGACATCTTGTTGGTACAGAGGTCGGGTGTAATTGGTATCTTCGCGATATTAATATATTCCCTTTGTCGGAAATGAGTGTTGCAGGTCCTGTACGTACATGCTTTTCTCTCACTGACACAATACTCAAGGAGACACCTAAAGGTCACAGTTTATAGACATCTATCGTAGTCGCGCAAAATAGTGTTCCACAAATCAGTCTAGGGCAGGTTGTGAGCCACTTCGGCGCCCCCCTCCTCCTAACACTGATCCGGGCCAGCGGCCGTCATTGGCACTCACAAGGTGTTGGGGTGAATTGCCTTGTCATTTTGTCCTCTTTCTTTCTTGCAAAATGATGATGTATGCATGTGTTACACTCACACATGTAATCAAATCGGTGACGTTGAATGACATTGGTGTTGATAGGTTCACTTGATCAGAAATATTCTGAGGATTCATCACCGTCGGAGGAGGATGGTAAATCTCTCTTGGTAAGGATGACGATGAATTAGAGATGGTCAGTGGGTCTTGTGCTTGCTGAGACAGATAGAAGAGAGCAGACCTTGTTTTTCTTTTTCTTTTATCAAATAATAAAGAGAGATAGAGAAAGCAACAAGCGAAAGCGTGCAAGTTCTCCAACAGGATGCGATAGGATTCACCTCGCCGTCCGTCGGGTTGTTATATTCTGCCGGCCGGCGCCGGCGTGGGTGACCCGTCCATCCGGCGACCGCCGACTTATATACTGACAGTCCAAGCATTGTACGCTTGAGGCTTTTTTTTTTTTTTTTGAGAATACGCTTGAGGCTTTTCTGTAGCTACAGGATCTGAATAAACAATACTCTTGCCTGAGAACATTGTTCAAGCATTCATTTTAGCCTCGGGGGGTTCCGTACATACATGCTTGCTCTGACCTGCGGCTGAAACAACACTCAAGGAGATAAATACAGGTCGCAGCTAGAAGAGACATCATCTATCTATCTGAGTCACACGGAAAGTGTTGCAAATAACAGCCGTGGCGTAACTCGCTACCGAATGCAGGTAAATGAAACCAGGACTATACTCGATCGGTTCGGTACTCATTTCTTTATAGATAAATAAAGGCATCGTGCCCTGTTCCATTTTTGTTTTAAGAATCCCTGCTCCATTTTCAATGAAAAGAAGCAAGTTCCACAGTTAGCATATCCCCGTCACTCCTCCGATGAGGACAGCAATCTCCTCTAGCTCGTAGACAAAGTAATAGGGAAACTAAGCAGAAGCATGGCATGATCCAGCTGTTGCCGTTGATGTCCACCACCTGTATGATCAGCCATCGCCGCCAAGGTTGTTTGTTTGGGTATATTCAGGATTGTGCAGTTTCAGATCCGGCTAAAGTATTTTGGCGGCCTCGGTATCCCTCCCTGATCTTCATCGGCAGAGCAGAGCAGAGCATTCGGGCTTCATTGCATGTGGCACTCTTGGACTGACTGCACCGCCCTTGGCATGGTCTCCCCCCCCTCCGACGAGGGCACTTTGGAGCTTCTTGGCCTGCCATCTAGCCTCTCTCAAACAATATTAGTCATTTTTGCTATTAGTGCAATCGATCGAGCCCTGGTGTTGATCAATATAGTGATGATGGGAGCCAGTTTGTCAGCACCTGCTCCGTTTCCTAAAGCATCACATGCAAAGCTGCTATTGACTAACTTTGCTCACACCAACATACATAGAAATCAAAGTCATGATGAATAAACAAAACGACGAATGCCTCTTTTTGATATGAAATCAGCCTTTGTAGCTAGGGGGTATATCATAGTAAGATACAAAAGGAAATACTCCTATACTACAAGAGAGGGACGTAATACATTAATGTTAAGATACAGGAAAAAAGGGGAGTTGAGTACAGCTAGCCACTACAACTCTTCAAAACGGGCCCGTTTTTATTCTCTGCGAGCTGGCCTCGCAGGTCCTTCACCAACTCGGTGAACCTCCAGTCCTCCCTATGCAGCATAAATTCCTTGAGGCCTGGCAGATGTGGTAACCCACAGAACAAGCCAACACTGGGACTGCTCCAACCATGACAATATTGCAGCAACTCAAGCTTAGGGGCTGCTCCTTCTTCAAACCCCACCGACCTGAGGGTTTCTATCCCATACAGCTGCAGCACCTTCAGGCTCGGGAATGCCCCCCGACAGAAACTGAAACTGACCTCTTCACCAATGAACGACTCAAACAATAGACGAAGGGTGGCCAGGTTTGGTAGGTTCCCAAGGACTTGTATGGCAGCATTGTGCTCCGATATCCTCGACCACAGTAGCTTCAGCTTCACGAGATTTTTGAGCCTCAGGATCCACTCCGGCAGTTTAACCAGGTTGCCTATCAACTTGAGGCTCTGCAGGTTTTCTGGAGGTGAGGACAGGCCATCCAAGCAGCCTGATAAACCTGTCCCCCATCCGTGTGATTGCAGTGACAATGACTCCAGGCTGCTGAGACAAGCAATTGCTGAACACAACTCTTGACTGTTTCTCTTGTTAATGCCTGTCAATCCTAACTTGCGTAGCCGGGTGAACCTTTTTATATCTTTCAGAGCAGCCGCCCCACCTGAGATGTCCACAACGCGTAGTGTGTGTAGAGCCTTCAGTTTCCAAATACCTCTTGGCACTTCCACACCACCGACAGGTGTATGTACCGGTACCCACCTATCTATCTCACTCATCTCTCTAGCAAGAATGTGTTGCATCTTCACAAGCTTGATGATGGTCCTTGGTAGCTTTATTATTTTCGTACCTGAAATATCTAGTGTCTGGAGTTGTCTCAGGTTCCCCAATGAATTTGGCAGGTGAAATATATCTTTGTGTCCTCTCAGAGAAAGATATCTCAGATGTACAAGCTTCCCAATGTGCTCAAGGTGATGATCAACCAGATCCCACTTGCCTTCCAAATCCAGCACTCGTAGCAACCTCATCTTCTCAGAAATGTAAAACGGCTTCCAATTTCCAAACACTGTCAATGATCGTACACGGGACAAGTCTACTATATTCTCAAACTCACTTTGATCCCCCTTCCAGTTGCTGCTTACAGCAAGATGACGCACTATGCCTTGGTTGTTTAAGCTGCACCCTTCCTCCAATGTGAAAACAAGATTTTCCTCCACAGACTTTGAGATGGCAATTTCACGAATGAGATCATGGACATGGCATGAGCCAATTCCTTTCCTACTATGAATTGACAGTTGAGATGGCAGGATCATGCTCCTACTTATGAGTTCCATGAAGCAAGAGTCCAATACATCCTCTACAGACTTGCCACGCACCTCACTTGAGTAACCCTCTGCAAGCCACCGACGTAGTAAGCGTCTCCGTGCAATCAGCTGGTCTTCAGGAAAGATGGCCAGATACAAGAAACAAGCCTTGAGGTAATAGGGTAAACCATCATAGCTTTTCATAAGGACTGCTTTTATAGTCTCAAGGTTAGGATTCATCTCCAGCTCGGCACTGATATGCAAATTCAGTTTTCTCCATTCAAAAGCAGTTTTTGATTGGTTTGCCAAGAACCCACCTATGGTGATTAGTGCAAGGGGAAGCCCTCCGCACTTCCTCAAAATCAGTTTTGCTTGTTTAACCAGATCTGGGTATTGCTCATCCAAATTTATGGTCTTCTTAAATATCTGAAATCCATATGAATATAATTACTTAGTACACAACTAACTGTAATCATGCATAACACATTTTCTACTTTTCACTATTGCTCATGTGGGAGTTTGTATAGTACAAAGTTGAGGTGAGACATTTGGTTTTCTTAGATATATAACAAGTTTCTCCGCCGTCTATCTTTTTGGTTGCTAGTTGACATATCTTTAGTTTTACCCATCTGAAGTCTTCCTCCCCCTTCACGATGGTCCTAGTGCAAGTACTCCAGTAATACTACTAGTTTACGTGTATGGCTCTGGTAATCGCCACATTAATGATGATGTGCAAAGGACTAAATTAATCCAATGATAATGCTAGGCATGCGGAAAAGGCCTACAAAAACCATCCATGCATGTTAAGTTGGAAGCAGCTTGGCCGACTCATACACGGTCCGAGTTTAGTTCCAGACACATGGAACATGGTTTAATCTCCCAGGCACGTGAAGCATGCTGCTCGAGGAGGAGGACGTGGATATGCAGAGGGGTTTAACCGAGCTGTGACATGCCAAACTACACGGAGAGATGAACAGCGCACCTGAGACTTAATTCACCATGGCTCACAGGCTCACGGCGCAGCAACATGGCTATCAGCTGGACCCACATGGCACACACCTTGCCTGCACACAACTCTGGCTGAGCTCAGCTAAGCTTAGGAGACTAGGACACACCTTGAAGTGTGATAAGAAAATGGAGCCGCTCGGGCTGGACGGGTGCATCGTGTGCGAGCAGGCGCGGAGCAGGTTAACCTCAGCAGAGTCAAGGAACTTCTTTTTAAGGGAGTAAAATGGATCTTTTTACAACCCAAGAGCGGTTTGCTGCCGATTTCAATGTGCAGGAGAGCTTGGTGCAGCACCTCTTGAGTTATTAATTCTTGTCTTTCCTCCATAATTAAGCTCCAGTCAATATACTAATCTAGGACGGAATATGCTTCTTAAAGTCGTAACAGTTCATTTTGTGGAAATAGATTTAGCCATGAGAAAGTTAGGCGACATCTCTCTCGATTGCTTGTACTGTTGTACATGACAAAGGAATGGACGCAATAAAGAAAGGAGAAGCACTGGTGAAAGTCATACAGGGCATGAGAAGACATTAAAACACAAGTTCACTATTGTGAGCATTTATATTTTCTAAAGGAAGAGCAAAACAGTAATGAAATGTCAAACAGAAGTGTGAATTGCACAAATTCAATGAAAATAAAATTGCAGAATTAAATATCATAGTTTTTATAGGAAACTAGGAGTGTGTGTGTGTGTGTGTGTGTGTGTGTCGAATAATATATTGTTCTCACATTGCAAAATAGCCATAGAGCAGGATTCCTTTTCTTCATGGGATAACAAATGTTGCCCCCTTCCACCGATTAAATATCAGTGTTAATTGAAGGATTATTTCTTTTGCTTCATATGTTTTTATTGCCAGGAAACCAAAAGTTTGACATCTGGAACCGTAGGGCACAATAATATGTTGTTCTCACATGGCATAATCATACTGCAGGATTCTTTTTCTTAGTGGGATAAGAAATGTTGCACCTTCCGCTGATTAATTTATTAGTTTTAATTAAATGATAGTTTCTTTCGCTTCATGTTTGTAGTGCCAGGAAACTGATTTTTTTTATGGCTGGAACCATAGAGCAGAATGGGGACTCTCACTCCCGGGAAAATAGGATCAGTCCCATTGTTTATTTGCATGTATTGGTCGTTGTTTAGAATTAGGAGTAGGTGGCTGCCTGCTATATAGGCCAGGGAGTAGAGTACTCGTGTAATTGGCATCAGAGAAATGAATCAAGAAAAGGGGTGGTTCTCCTCCACAGCCACATAATTTAACTCAGGCGCAAGGGTGTATAAACCTCACCCCAGACCTCCTACCTCTCAAGATTACTACCTCCGTAATCCGGGTCGTGATAACGTCTGACTACTAATTATGTTGCTTGTCTAACTACCTTTTAGCTAATTATGTGTCAACTTTCTGCATAGAAAATTATAAAATAAGTCAAGCATATCATGGTTTATCAATGTTTATCATAGCTTTGATGAACGAATGACTAATTCACGCGCAGGAATTGGTGGAGTGCTATGGTCATCAGAGATGGTGGCAGATTAAAGGAGATGGACGCTGGAGGGGAAAGGATCTAGAAGAGGGCTGGGTGGTCCTTGAACTGAGTACGAGAAAGCACGATGAAGACTTATGTTTGTTGTGACAGTTGAAACAGCTGATTTTTGCGCTCATCTCTCATAGAACAAAAGAGCATGATCCTTTCTTCAGTGCATCTACTCACCTCTTTGTTGCCTATAAAATAAATGTACACCCTCTAGTATCTACAAATACTAAATGCCAAGGTTAAAAACTCTTCTTCATTTTGACAGCGACAAAATTTAAGAATTCTTTGTGGGACCTAACTTTAGCTGTAATCAAATTTCCATCTTATTATAAGCATATATTGAGAGTGTTTTTTCTATGCTCCCATGCACATACACCTCCTATCCTCACCCTACATTATGCAGCCTGTGCCTTGGGATTTGTGTGGTACTTTTGGAGATGCAGCAACCATTACAGAGAGATGAATAGTGATCATGCATGTTGCTGCTCATTTTCTGTAGCAGCAAGCAAGAGCACATTAATTTTTTTGCATCAGCAAAAAAGCTGTCCCATTGGGCTAGAAGCTGAATAGAAAACATAATACACCCTTTGTTCCTAAATGTAAGACGTTTTGGCCGTTCAATTTGAACTGCCAAAATGTCTTATATTAGGAACAAATGCTATGGAGGCATTTCGTAAGGATACTTATTACAGCATATCTAGCAAAACTATCCAGATACAACTATAATGAGTATTTACGAAGCAGTTATTGGTTAAAATATAAAGTTGACTGATCAATTCTAAAAAATGTCTATGTATTTTGAATGGACGAAGTATTTTTCATGTTCCAAACCTACGGAGTGATACATGTATTTCGCTAAAAAGGTGAAGTTTCATTTACTATTTGTTGCTACTTGCTAGAAAGTTATAGGTAACATACATGTATGATGCTCATGTTCGGTGCATTAACATTGTCCACTTGTGGACTGGGGTGTGTTAGGAATCCAATCACCTCTGGTTGGCATAGTTCATTAATTGTCCTCTTGCCAAAGAAGTAGAAATGGTACAGTGTAGAGTGCAGAGCCTGAAAAGTAGCACCACAGGGGTGTGCTCTCGTACTGTTTACCACACAAAGTCAAACGCCATCTGATATTTAATTCAGCTACTAAGCTCTGACCCAGTCCTGACATATGCGCATACCCCAATGCAAGCTGACGGCTGAGATAAGAGGTGTAGGTAAGACCTCAACTACAACTTTCCCTATATTTTTATGGTACCGTTTGATTTATATCTATCAGATATTGCATAAGCTTTCTAAGAAATGACCCTTCGAATTTTGTGGGGACAATCTGTAGTTAGTTATTCTACTTATTTATGGACATATATTTGTAAAGATACGATTTCCAATGTTAAAATAAAAAGGATTGACAACATATATTCTACAACGAAATTTGTTTAGCAAGAGGAATAATTAGTACCTTTTTAGTGAAGAGGATACGTGCATCATCAGGACTTAGATTGTTGAGCTGGATTATATGGTTTGTTTCCACCTTTGAACAATGCTCAGCAATATTCTTTTCCCGTGTGGTGATTATGATACAGCTTCCTTCTGTTTCTGGTAGGTGCACTTTTATAGCATCCCACTCCATTGTGGATGATAGATCATCAATGATAAGAAAATATCTCTTTTGCTTCAAACATGTGGCTAGATCTGTTTCTTCCTTCTTCTCTCTTAATTGCTTAACTAAGCTCTGAAGAAGATCAATGCAATTGAAAGGACGCATGACTGTGACACAAGCACGCTTCTCAAACATGCCACTAATCTCTTTTCTTTGGTAGATGTCTCTCACTAGCGTGGTTTTTCCGACACCGCCCATTCCCCACAAGGAGATCACCTTAACCTGTTGGTCACTGTTATGTGCAACAAGTTGGATGATTTTCTCTTTTTCAGATTCTCGCCCGACGAGCCGAGATTCCTCTAAACTATCACTCCCCTGCACTTCCGTGTGTGTGGAGCTATCAGTATCTTCGGAGATGATATCTGAGCTAGACCCTGCCTCCTCTGAATTTTTTCCATCTTGAAAACCCTGAACACAAGAAAACAATGATTAATTAGGTGCTGCCTTCTTTTCCAGGGAAATGTTTATCTCTTTTTTATTTCTAGTAGCGTTGTAATTCTTACATGATTTGACAATCTCTGAAAAACAAAGTAGTGTTCAAATCATTTGCATCTCAAAGAACTTGAAATTCAGATGACTGTATAAGTCAATGGCTTAACTTAGTTACCAAGGTAGGATAACAATAGTAGGTGTATGGTGAAATACAAATCTACACATAAGGCACACGTACCAATGTATTTATCAAGCTTCCACAAAGACTCTTTACAAATATCTCTAAAATTAGATGTTTGGTACAATTCATATGACCTTAGTCGGTTGCAATGTCTAGCCTCTGGCGGTTTTGGTTTTGACGTTCCGGAGGATGGACCAAACAACCAATTGGCCCAGCAGATAAGAATTGAAAGGAAAATGAACTCCAGACAAAAGGAGTTGAGGCTTGAACCAGATACTCAATCAAAATGTCAGGTATCTAATTACATGGAATAGGTTTTGTGACTAATGACAGTACAAGCACCAGTATTCAGAGATTCTCTGTACTACCAAAACCGACACATCTTCCTTATTTCTGTCTCATGCAAAATAAGAGAGCGGAAAACTCCTGACTTCGAGAGGAACTCGAAACTGCTAAGGCAACGATCGCCAGACTCCAGGAAGAGCTTGGGAAGGACATGGAATCGCGTCCCTCAAGAGAGTAGACAGGTTGAGGGTTCTTTATTATCTCAATGCGGTACAACCTTTATGGACATGCTGGGGATTAGCTGTCCAGGTCACTCCACAAAGTGGGAGATTTTCCTTATCACCTCCACAAGTCAGAGAATTTCCTTATCAACTCCACAAGTCGAAGGTTGATGTCTTTTCATCATAGAGATGGAGTACAACCCTATGGACTCTCTACCGAGGATTAGCAGACAAGGCCACCCCTACACATCAGAGAATTTTCATTTCACTAGGAAGAGATTCCGATGAAGAATCGGTCCTTACCAAGACAACGATGCGCAGTGAATCAGGTCGCCCTGGGGGATTTTGGTCTTTCCGTTGATTCAACGGAAGATTTAATCCTTAATAACTCTCAATTGTTTGGCAAGTCGGGCCACCTCTGATGACCATGGGATTTGTCATTCCTCCTCTCCTAGTCCTGAACTTTCGCCTGAACGATGCAAGCACCACCCCTGACACATGCGTTAAGTGGGATTGTGGGAGGAGGGGTAAGCCCTTTTTAGGTCTTAGCAACCTTTGGCTTTGAACTTTCCGGCTCTAAGTAAGTCGGAACCGAAGTAGCCAAATCCAGATTGTGCTGGTCGCACTCCATGGCAGTCTTCACGCACCCTCGAATGGCGATGGCCCCTCTCGGTCCCGGTATTAGAGTCTAGCACGATGGTTACGCTAAAATGTTAGTTTTAAATAGTTATACACATTTAAGCTTGTGAACACATAACTCCTTCTATAATGATTTGTTTTGGTTAATGAAATAGGGGACAACTGTTGTTTGTAAAACAAAAGAGTTAAGACAGAGGACACACATCCAGAAATGAAGAAATGTGGAAGGGAAGGCATTGAGCTGCTTTGCAGTATATTTGTTGTTGATAATAATATGGAATTAGTTTTGCAAAAGTGAGGCAACGTACTTTCTCAAGCACCATTTCAGATTTCTATAATGGTAAAGATAAAGATCATAGTGATTGTTGTTTAGAACTGGGGGGACGGACCTCTACATTCTTGTCATACTAGGAAGCCTTGCAGACAGTAAAAAATGTTTGGTTGATATATGCTAAGTTTACCGTAATTTTTGTTGCAACCAAAATTGGATTAAGAAAAAGATCCTATATTTGTTCACATTAAAGAGAAAGGTGTATAATTTATTCTGAAATAAAATTGGCGTAGGATGTCTATCATCATTTAATTTCAGTATGCACGTCAGTCCAACTGCCGAATTTGAACCATTAAAACAATAAGGCATTTAAAGGCTGTTAACAGTTACCTTCTTGTAGAAAGCATGAACTATCTGATTATCCAATAATTGCTTATGCTCTGGTGCTCCGTTGTCTTCCCCTATGCACAAGTTTGCAACTTTAACTTCCTTTGTGGACACAATTATTCTGCTCCCTTTCTTGTTTTTTGGGAACCATGTTGTAATGTAGTTCCACTCTTCAATGGTGTGTACATCCTCGAGCACAATCAGATAACTCTTTTCATTCAGGTAAGTCTTGAACTCATGAGGCAAATCATCATTGTTGGGTGTCCCCATCAATTTCAGAATTTGGGGCCGACTTACTTTTTCTTCTATCCTTGCCTCCAGAAGACAATTAACATAGAATTGCGTAACAATGCTCTGGATGAAATCTATTAGATTGAAAGGAAGCATAAACCTGATCCAGGCATGGCACTCAAACTTTTTACGTATCTTGGGATCTTCATACACACTTTTGACGATGGACTGCATGTCACCAAGATCACCGGTACTTGTTTCCCACACCGCTATCACAGTAAGGTTGTCATCCTTGTTGTTGATCAGTCCAACAAGATCCATTTTTGCCTTGTTGTGCTGCCGCCTTGCTTCGTCATCAGCGGACAATGTCATTGTACTGGAGATGGTAGGCTGCCCAACAGCAGGTCTAGGGTTGGAGCTAGAGCCCTTGATGAGATGGTACCGTTGGTTCCTCTGGCTGACTTCCTCCACCTCAGCTCTGAGGTCCTTCATCTGCTTCGCCACATAGCGTCGGGCTAGCACCTTGCGAGAGAGACACCACCAAGATTGCTTCTCAAGACGGACAGCAAAATCCAGGAGGCAGTCCTCGACAGCATAGGACACATCGCGGACTTGCTTCACCCAGATCTTCACCACCTTGTTGTCGTCCCGCTCCTCATGTGCGGCCATCAGAAAACCTTGCATCATCTCAAGCTCGGCCGAAATGAAGGAGTGGTCACGCTGGACACCAAGCTGCAGAGCCACCTCCTCGGCAACAGCGGACTGGGCGTAGTTGAGCGCCCCGCTCAACACGGACTTGCCAATGCTGATGGCCGTTGCCTCCATTTTTCTGGATGTTTGTGTGGATCAATTGGTTGTGATGGATAGAGGCTGTACTGCAAACAAGATCAATTGTATAAATTGATGCTACTAGCTGCGCTTGAGCTGAATCTTAGGAGGTAAATAACAAGAGAGGAAACAGAGCAGCATACTTGCTGTTGTCGACGCACAGGCGGCGACCAAGATGAAGGCTGCGGCGGCGAAATCCAAGACGGTGAACACAGCCTCGGAGCCCCCAGCCTCAGCGCCAGCGTTCTCCCTCGAAGACCAAACTTGAGAGATCTGCCGGGCGAAGCAGAGAGATAAATTACAATCAATTTACAAACGATGGAAGATCCACCAGCAGAGCAGACTAAGAAAGACTAGAGAAAAAATTACCAGGACGAAGGGGAGCTCGCTGCGTTAGATGGGGAAAGAAGCTCGGTGGAGAAAGGATTCGAGATAAAGCCGGGCCATGGAGTGAGGTTCATTTCTTCTTGCCGCCGCCTCCGTCCTCCAGCGAAGAGGAGGGGGGAAAGAAGATTCCTTTCTAGTTATCGCAGCAGCATACGCATCACGGTGGCTTTGCCTGCCTCCTTTGGTAAAGCGGGATTCGATTCTTCCGGTCTATTTGCAGTTGGTGGTGGGGGGGGAGGAGAGGAAAAGGGATTCGCTTGCACTTGCAGGGGCATCTCGGCAATGGCGGAGATTCTTGTTGCCGCAGCAGCATACGCATCACGGTGGCTTTGCCTGCCTCCTTTGGTAAAGCGGGATTCGATTCTTCCGGTCTATTTGCAGTTGGTGGTGGGGGGGAGGAGAGGAAAAGGGATTCGCTTGCACTTGCAGGGGCATCTCGGCAATGGCGGAGGAGGCGTGGAGCAGCAGCACAAGAATCAGAATCGCCGGCGGCGGAGCGGAGGCAGTGGGCAAGGTAGGGTTGCTCGGTTGGGCCACCAGTCTTGTCTTGAAAGAAGAGAATCGATCCACAAAATGGGCTTGAGTCCTCTTTCTTGTTTTTCTTTTTTTTGAGGCGTAACTCCTACAGTCCTACTTTTGTAGCGCTGATGGCACAAAGTGGGCTGGCCCTTCTAAGTTGTCATATGTTTCTTCTAAAAAAAAAGTTGTCATATCTTGAATATTTATTTCTTTATTTTTTCTTTTTAATCAAGGAAAAACCATCGTGACTAGCTTTATTACTCAGATAATAGTACTCCCTCCATTCCTAAATATAGTGCGCGCTTGCTTCAGCTCCAATACCAATGTGTGTGCTGGCACATGTACTTTGGACTAATATACCCCCTCCATTCCTAAATATAGTAGCTAGCTAAATGGGTGGGGATCTGTGGGGATCAAGGCGAGCAGGGAGGTGGGAAAAAGCGGCGACGAGAAAGAGATAAGGGAGAGACAGAGAGAGAGGCGGTGGGGTGGGGCGCTGGCTGTTCGGTGGGAGGGCATTTTTGTCCAAAGCCGCTCGTTGCGGTAGATACGCACTACATTACAGAATTTATCTAAAAACTATTGCGCACTAGATTTAGGAACGGAGGGAGTAGTATATACCCCATAATTTTATTTTATTTTTTGCAAATAAAAAAAATCTAGAAGCTCATCGGTAAGGTTAGTTACAAGACGATGTCAACTCAAAGCTAAACTTTGCAGTATCATGTGCTAAGCCATTTGCCTCACGAGGGCAATGATGAAACTCTTAAGTCTTTTTTTTTATTTGCAAGAAGATGAAACTCTAAGTCTTTTTTTTTATTTGCAGGAAGATGAAACTCTAAGTCGATGCGGTTAGCAAAAATTGTCGCGGCGCCATTCATCCATGCTCTTCCTCCCGACAAATTCAATATAGTCTGACTCCGCCTGGATGAACACTTCTTCTTTTTAAAATTATAACAACTCATGGTTCTTCTATTTATTTTTTTGCGAGAAAGGAAGATCTCATTCCATCAAATAGGGTATACACATGAGTTGCACAACTTGATAGATCAAAAGGGTTGCACTCTATGCGCTGGTTAAATGTAGCAAATTTTGCCGAGGAGTGGCTCACCTCACCCTATTTCGGGATCTATGAATCTTCAGAAGCAGCTTAAACTCTCTTCTCGAAGGGATATGCCTGCTTCAGTTATTGAACAAGGCTCGAGCTAGAGCCAGTGCTTCCATGCACGCCGGTAACTCTGTCCAAGATGCAGCCGCACATATATACTGTCTGAGAACACATGTATAGCACACAACCATGAGTGTTTCAGCAGCTTCTGTGCATGCTTGCCCTGACTGGAACAATACTGACGGAGATATATAAAGGTCACAGTCAGAGACATCTGAGTCAGACACAATTGTTCCAAATCACTGACAGATCACACAGTCATTCATGCTGAACAAGAAATACAGTGACATGCCTAAGTTAAATGCCCGAGAGTTTTTGGCGTATAAATGCAGGTTACTGAAAGCGGGGACAGTACATCCTTTTATCCAATCATGACTCGGTACTATTGCGGAAACAGTTCTGACGCTGCTTGGTTTTGGTTCTACTAGTAGCTTCCATGGTGATGCTGTTACATACTCACACCTCGCTAATCTCTTCAGGGATGACTGAATTTTTTGCTAAAATGTTGTGTGACACACTAACAGAGAAGGAAACTGACATATGGTACGTAATCTTAAAGGACTTTGGAGGCAAAGGCAAAGGCTTGATGTTGGAGATCCAGCTGTTGCCGTTGTTGTCCACGACCTGTGTTATGATCAGCTGCCAACCCGGCTGCCCTGTCTTGATGGTTCTGCAGTTGAAGATTGGTCGGTGAAACCCACATGAACTTCTGCTCCTCACCTCCATCAGTGTCTCACTCACATCCTATGATATACAACTCCAGAAGCTGAGTAAACAGTAAATAATGCTTTTTCGCAAAAAAGAAAGTAAATAATGCTGGAGATGCTTACCTGCCAACCTGAAAGCCGAGTGGACACTCCAGCGTGGTAGCACCTGCTCTGTTTCCTAAAATCAAACATGAAAATTTACTCCTGACTAAACTGTGATCACGCATGCAGTTGGTCAGTGACTACTGAAACCACACTGAAGGAGAAACATAAAAGGTCATCATCTATCTGAGTTACAGCTAGTGTGTTCCAAATCAAAGCCAGAGATCGCACATAACTTGGTCCATTCCTTGGAACAGGAAAATACAGTGACGTACTTAAATTAAGTGTACAGGATTGTTGGCTCACAAATGAACGCACGGCAATACATACTCTAGCCAAATATGCATGATTTCTGCTCTAGCCAGGCTGTATGCGCCGAAACAAGTTTGCCAAGGAGCCGTGCACAATCAACACCGGAAAAAAAAAAACTCCGAATATAGATCCTGCTGCTGATTCCGTGACATCATGACTTCCCATGGTGATGGTGTTGCATCTTGACTGCTCGCTAATCTCTGCGGAAGGCATTTCTCCATGTCTTGGGCTTCAACAGGCTAGGCTCTGTTCACAAATCATGTCACAGTGAATTTGTAAGTATACTAATGAAGTATCATAGTACTAGTTTACACTGGAAAAGCACGAGAAACAGCACGCGGAACGAAGAATTAACTTGTTGGGTAGTGTTACTATCGGACTAGTCATGATGTTACCATAATCTTTGGTGTGTGCTATTGCCACTATCTGTGACTACTTAATTAAATATACTCTTTAGTGCAGTGTAGTACGTAGTTACTAAGTGTAGACATGTACGTAACACATGGTTGCTGTTACACCGAAGAAAAAAATCAAGACCCTCTTCGTTTAAATTATGTATGTAGCTAGCTGGCTAGAGTCTTTCCATCCAGCTCGAGTAGTTCTATTTCTATATCCGGAAGGATTCTGAATTTGTTGCTCAAATGTGACAAACTAATAGAGAAAGAAACTACCATGCAAAAAAAAAAGAGAAGGAAACTGACGCGCGCGTACATACCTTGATAGCGGGCATCTAGATATTTCTTCTCGATGCTGCTTAGACATTGCTGGAGGCATGTAGGGAGCCTCTTTATACCAGGACAGTTTTCAATCGTAAGAGACTGGAGAGATGCGTATGATTGAGGCCTATATGGTAGGGATGACAGGGTTTTGCAATTTTCGATGTAAAGCCTCTCCAATGATGGGAACTCTCCAGAGTAAGATTCCACTGATCTCAACTCACAGCACCTATAAACTGCAATTTTCTTGAGGGATGGGGGGAGATGGAGGACCCCTGTTAAGCTGTCACACCCTGATATGAATATCTCTTGTAAACATGGAAAGAGAAAATGTTCCACCCTGGCTTCGGCTGGTGATGACATCATCTCTGAATGTACAGGTGACCCTTGAAGAATCGGTGCTGCTGACTCTCCCTGCTGCAGACTCCTGCTGAATATGGACTTGAGCTTACTGCAATCCAGAATTGTCATTTTCCTCAGGGATGCAGGGAGTTTGAAGACCTCTACCATGCTTTCACAACAAGATATCACGAGAGACTCGAGATGTGGCAGGGACTGGCTCGAGGGTTCTGATACTGTTGATGGCTCAGCTGTAGGAGCATCTACGCATCCAACCAGTTGTTTGCAGTACCAAATGTCTAGACTCCTCAAGGATACCAAGCTTTGGAACTCTTTCTTAGGCCAGTGGACAAGCCCAGGACAACCCATAATGCACAAGTGATGAAGCTGTACAAAACATGCACATAGCTCACTTACACCTGACTTTAAGCCATCTAAGCTCATCTGTGCCAGAGGGAAATCATGATGATTCCATTTTTCCATGGCATCCACCACTTGTGTATAACTATAATCAACCACCGCCGCTGAGGTTGTTTCTATGTCTTTGCGGTTCTGCAGTTTCAGATTGGTCAATGAAGTCATATATCTAGCTACCCACAGGAATATCTCTTCCTCACCTCCCTCGAAGTCCAACCCAGTCAGCTTTGGTGATTTAGCTTTCATTGTAAGCTTTGGACAACGTATAACACACAACTTCTCAAGCTGAGGAAACATTAACTCTTCATCTTCTTCCTCATTTGTTATTTCCCACAATCGTTCCAAACATTCCAGACCTCGTAGTGTAAACACCTTCAGATTTGGAAAAATGAAGGATGTACCACAACTGAATAACCATTGAAGTTTTTTACAATTGGAAAGATGGATCTCAACCATGTTTAGCAAGATAGCCATCCATGTTGGAAAGGTGGTGCCTCCGTAGGATTCTATCCTTATAGCCTGCAGGCCATCATGAGGTTTGAGACACTCGAGCACTCTTGCATCATCCCTACCACCAATGGTCCATTTTAATGACAATTCTCGAAGTTCCTTCTTGTTTTTCAGATTTGCTGCTTTTGCATCTGCTTCTCTCACATTCTCTAGTTGACGTAGCTGTAGCTGACCACTAAGGTTTAACTGTTGCAACTCTCCAACACCACTGCACTCAGAGGCAGTAGGAACTGCTACAAACCATGTAAGTGTCTGTAGTGACATGAGTTTTCGGAGGTCACTAGGCATGTTCCTCATCTCTTGACAATGATGAGTGTAAAGATGACGGAGGGCAGTCATATACTTCATTTGCCTTGGAAGCCGACGAAGTTTATTGCAGCCAGAGACATTCAATGTTTGCAGGTTATATAGAATGCTTATATCTTCAGGAAGTGCTTTGATATCACTCCTTGAGAGATCAAGGTACCTTAGGTGATGCAGATGCTTTGATTTCAAGGGGAATGACCTGCTCCAGAGGTGTAATGCCTTCAAAGAGCTGTATTTTGATAAATGCCGCAATGAATTTCCCATATAACTATCACACAGCAGTGTCTGGATAGCCGGAGATCTTTTCGCTAGAGAATCATTCAAAATACTTGCTGGTTCTTTACAAGACAAAAGTAAGTGGTGAGCTGTATCTGGAAGCCACTCTATCTGATCTGGTTTCTCAGGTGCGAGAGCACATTCTTTTTCTACTGTAGATAGTGCAACATCATGCATCAGATCGTGGATTTTACATGTATGTTTGAAGTAACTAGCCACCCCATATCGCTCGTCGAATGAGACTCGGACTTGCTTCACATCCACAAAGAATGACCTTGAGGCAAGCTCACTGAAAATCCATTGGCCAATTGTCTCAGGACGGACTTCTTTTTGTTCCTGAATAAAGCCATGTGCAATCCATAGTTGGATCAGCTTGTCCACATCAATTTCATAATCCTTGGGAAACACAGCACAGAAAGAAAAGCATTGCTTCATCTGCGATGACAAGTTATTATAGCTGAGCTTGAGTATTGGTAATATTCCAGACTCCTCGGTGCAAATGTTGCTTCTGATTGCTATAGCCTTCCACTCTTCTTCGCTGGTCTTTGTACGCAGCACAGAGCCCAGTGCTGTTGCGGCCAATGGAGAGCCACGACATCTCTTCACAATATCACCAACCATTTTCACAAGTTCGGCGGGCCTTTCTTCTTCCTTCTGCAAAACGAATGCACTCGTATCAATAATGTCCTTTATAAAGTCATCTTCCAACTCAGCAAGATCATAGGGTTTCACTGAACCCATTATTTTTGCGACACCTCCATCACGAGTAGTTGTCAGAACCACACTACCCTTGGCACCTTGTGTAAGGCGGGCCTTGAGCTTTTCCCACTTATCGCTCTCTCGGTTCCAGACATCATCCAATACAAGGAGATACCTACACCCGCTTAGTCCATCTTGAAGCCTATCCAGTGGGCTTTTCTTGAAGTCTGATTCAACTGTACTTTCTTGGGGAAGAAATTCAAGAATACTTCTAGCGAGGGATTCCACTTCAAAACTGTCAGACACACAAACCCATATCAACAACTCGAAATGCTTCTGAATTTCAGGTTCATTGTAAATGAGCCGCGCTAAGGTGGTTTTGCCTAGCCCCCCTACTCCAACGATGGGAATAACCATGAGATTTTCATCGCTAGCATGACCAACTAGCATATCAACAATATTCTTAGTGTCTTGGCATCTCGATCTGCTGATGATTTCCTTTGGATCGAAGAGAACATGATCCGTCTGCCTCCAGTCCTGCAGGTGCTTGTTGCTGATATTTAAACCCAAAGGCGTTCATCTCAGCCACAAGGACCTCAATGGCCCGCACAATCCTGCACAGTTTCTTCCCCATCCTGTCACGGAATATGAAACGGTTGTGGGTGGGAAAGAGTTTCACTGCATCGAAGCCGAGCTTGCTATAGTGCCCGTTCTTCTTGGCCTCACGGCGGAGCGCCTCGTAATTGAACTCGTCGAAGACCTCGTTTGCCTCGTAGGCCACCCTCTTGACTTCCTCCAGCCAGGCCATGGCACCATCTCTGTGGGACGCACCTTGCTCGGCGTCGGCAATGACGTCTAGGATGGCACGCAGCTTGCGCTTGAGCACCCTGTGCTGCTCTTCCATGCCGTGCATCACCTTGTACTTGTCCAGCAGGTAGCTGGATGCCTTCTGCTTCACAATGGACAGCAGCGGCCCGACCACCATGGTGGCCACCAGCTCTGCCATCGCACTGCTCAGAGCTTGCAGATGCACACGCAGAACCACAAATGCTGAACCACACACAGGGCAGAGAAGATAATGGTGGTGTGAGCAAGCTAGACCTGTAGGTGCATATGCTTCTGAGGAGAAATGAAAACAAAATGTGAGTACCTTAGCGCACCCCACGGTAAGATCCTTGGCACTGAACCTGGAGAGGGGGGCGGAGAACACAGGGAATCAGAGCTGCAGTTCAGCCATTGATGTTCGTGTGGATCAATTGGTTGTGATGGATAGAGGCTGTACAGCAAACGAATGCTCGGTGTTATATGTTGCGCCTGAGCTAAATCTGAAGAGGTTAATAAGGATAGAGGAAACAGAGCATACCTGGTGTTGCCGACGGCAAGCGGGACCAAAACGGCGATGATATCCAAGACAGTGAACCTCAACCTTGATACCAGTGTTCTCCCAAGCGACCAAACTTCAGAGATCTGCCGGCAAACCAGAAAGATAATATACAGTTTACAGACTATAATTAGCACATGGCTGAACGTTCCAGTTAATATCAGCGAAGACACATGATTCATAGGATGTGAGAGATCCACCCGAGCAGACTAAGAAAGACAAAAAAAATACCAGGACGATGGGATGCAGTCACGCGTCCCCATAACCTTGTACTGGTCCAGGAGGTAGCTGGACGCCTCTCCTTCACAATGGATGGCACTACCTCTGTTGTTGGAACGCTCAGAGCTAGCAACACAAGTAGAACACAGGGAAACACAATTGCAGTCCAGGTGGAGAAGAGAATGGTTGTATCAACTAGCGAGACGTGCACATAATAGTTTATGAGGAAAAATGGAAGCCAGTGCGAGTATTGAATTGTTGGGGAACAAGTGGTTCTCTACCTACTAGTATTCTTTTTAGACGATTAGGTCGCCTAATTACAATTATAAATAAACTACTCCTTCCAGCCGGCAGTACCTCAGCATCAGGATGGCATTGTTACTTGGTCGCCGTAAAGTAATAGGGACAGCTAACCGAACCTTCTGACATAGCACATTACCGGCTGAAGCATCTTTATTTCTTAACTAGATGATGCCCCAAAGGATGCCAGTTTGTCATACATTGATCAACAGTTCAATACAGATATGTGCAGCCAATGAAACGGTTCTGAGTTGCAGCCAAAACTGTTATTATTCTTAAAAGCATTAAGCCTCAACCACCAATAGAATCCAAAAATTCCTATTCAATATAAAGATTCCAGTGAAATAGCATATAGGAGTTGAAACACTTTAATGGGAAATTCGTAATCAATATTCACCATTGGAGGTTCACCGAGTCTGGTCGGTACACCGCCAAATCAGCATATGAAGCTTCATTTGTTGGGGATATTCCCTTCGAGCCTTGGGAGTTGATTTGGAAAACTGGGGCTACAAAGAAATGCCCTTTTTTTCTCCTCTGGCTGCTCAGAACAAATGTTGGACGGCGGACAGACTTGATAAAAGGGGCTTGCCTCATCCGTATCACTGTCAGCTGTGCGGTCAAGATAATCAGACCACCCAACATATATTGACGGGCTGCGTCTTCTCTAGGCAGGTCTGGTTTCTCCTCTTTCACCAGTTTGGTCTCCCTGATGTTCACCATAACCTGGCGATGAGGTGTTTTCGATTGGTGCTAGGATGTTGTGGAATCACAGGAATGATTCTGTGTTTAATGGGGTTACCCCTAGTGTGCGTATCGTCCTCCAACAGATTTTGGAGGAGAAGTACCTGTGGTTTCTTGGCGGGGCTAGAGGTTTGGTCGTTTTACAGTCAGCAGCGCACTTGTGTTGTGTTCCTTAGGGGTGTGTGTGTGTAGTTCTGTGTGTGGGGTGAGTGTGTGTGCGTGTGTGGGTGTGTGTTGTATTCTGTTTTTCCTTCTTAATGCAATGATACACAGCTCTCCTGCATATTCCAGAAAAACAAAGAGACAAACTGTAAATACACAAAAGAGAATAAATGAAATACGAGTAGCTATTTGAAGAACAAAAAGGATAACTGGACTACCACCTTCTTAGTAGAAAAGAGTTCCACACATGAGTGAACAAATATGTCTCTTTGTCTGATCGGTTGTCTACATTTTGCATTACCATCTCTTTCCTTGTTAATTCTGTGCTGTGAGTATTGAATAGTTAAAAAGGCTAGACCCAAATTAAGATGTGATGATACTTGATAGTGCAAAATATTGGATGAGAAGTATGCTTACAACAAAACAAAAGAAGTACAGATTCACAGTATGGCTGTTTTTCAGGTGCCTCACTATGCATACAACAGGATGTGGTCCAATACTCCAATACACCTGAATTCTTCAGTGTGTGCCACCTAAAACCAGAACATGAAATTAACCAAAAAGGAGAACATTCAGAGATGACAAAATTAATTGTTTTCAGTTTAAAAGGAAACATATACACATAGACACACAAAATCAGCAAATGTGATACATGAATACCATTGAGAAGGTGAAAGTAAAACTCAAGACCAGTAATGCCCTATCTTGCAGAAATTAGGTGTGACATTCCATAAAACAACACGGGGACAAGAAAGGAAGTCGAATCTATTGGTTTGCCTGTAGTCACCTTACAAATTGTTTTTTGTTGGTTTTGTCTTTTCCTCTCTATCTTGCAAGACAAAACAGGTTGATAGAATGAGACCAATTACTGTGATCTAACTGGAATACAATTATACGATGTGGATAAATTCCACGTCCACTGAGAGTTGAACAAAGGCAGGTGTGGGCACACCACTGCGCTTTCACCTACCACCGGGCTATCACCTAGTCCTCAGTTTCATATGTGAATTGCCCTACGTTTCGTAAGTTCATGAAAATCCATCTCATGACCAACTGATGGCCCATACTAAGAACTAATCCATAGCTTGGGCAGCTAGAAGAAAGCAACACACACATATCGTGTTGAAGATTCTAAACCGAATGACCCATACAGATTATAAACTAAGCTGTTGCTTGGCCAGCTATTAATGGTTCACAGCTTTCCGCTTGAGGATCTTGTGCTGCTCCTCCATTCCCTACATCACCTTGTACTGATCCCGGATGTAGCTGGATTCCTTGTCCTTCACAATGGACAGTAGTGGCCCAACCAGCATGGTGGCCACCAGCTCTGTCATTGGAATGCCCAGAACTTGCAACACACGCAGAATGCAGGGAAGCACGATTGCAGTCCAGAGTGGAGACGAGAATGGTTGTATGACCTACCTAGGCACTCCCAGCAGCCGGCAGTAACTCAGCACTGCGACGGCATTGTTACTTGGTTGACGTACAGTAATAGGGACAGCTGACTGAACCTTCTGACATAGCACGCTACCAGCTGGGGCATCTTTGTTTCTTCTTAACTAGATGATGCCCCAGACAGAGCATGCTACAAAAGTTTTGTCGTACATTGCAGCAGTTCAATACATATGTGCAGCCAATGAAACGGCTCCAAATTGCAGCCAAAATTGCTATCATTCCTAAAAGCATTAAGCATCAACCACCAATAGATTCCAAAAATCCTACTCCCTCCGTCCCGTAATTCTTGTCGCGGGCGTAGTTCACTGGCCATTTTGCAAAAAAAAACCTCGTGGTTTCAAAAGCGTCTCTAACAAGTCCCTCCGCCCCGTCAGGGAGATTGGGCAGGTCCTTATACTCTGCCTTGGTCAGGGAGATTAGGTACTTAATGAGTCTTCGTAAAACTTGTATTACTCTTGTTAACCGTACTCAGAATAAGGTTAGCGATAGTCTGGCTAAGTTTGCTAGGGTTGAAGGTAGAACTATGACATGGATTGGTTCAGGACCTTCGGTATCTGTAGAGCTAGCTATGGCAGATTGTAATCCCCAGAATATTTGAGTAATACAAGTTGTTACCCGCAAAAAAAAACAAGTCCCTCCGCCCCGTCTTCTTCCTCCGTCGTCGCCCACGCATCGCCAGGGTCCGGCGCCGCCCAGCTGCGCGATTCGCTAGGGGCCGGCGAGCCCAGCTGAGCTCCTCCGCCGTCGCCAAGTACCTGCTCTCGCCGCCGTCGCCAATTACCTCCTCCGCCGCCGCAGCCCAGACCTGCACCGCCGCGGTCCCCTCCCGCTGCGATTACCTGCGGGCGTCGCCGGAATCTCCTGCCACGTCTTCCTCGAGGCCGCGCGCGTCCCTCCTCGAGCTCCCGCGCATCCTCCTCAAGCTTGCGCGCGTCCTCCTCGTGCTCTCGCGCATCCTCCTCGAGCTCCCGCGTGTGCGGCGCCGCGTTCCCCTACCGGCGTCGCCGGAGCCTGCCTCCATGATCCGGTGGACCAGGAGCTCGCGCGCGTCCTCCTCTATCTCCCGCGAGTCCTCGAACTCTCGCGCGGCGCCGTGTTGCTCCTTCTCCCTTGCCCGCGCGGCTGCTTTCCCCCTGCTTCCCCCTGCCGCCGGTGGAGCTCTGCCCGTCGTGCTGCTCCTCTGCCCGTGCTGCTGATGCTCCATTGCCCGTGCTGCTGATGCTCCATTGCCCGTGCTGCTGATGCTCCTCTGCCCGTGCTGCTACTGCTGACCATCTGCCCGTGCTGCTGCTGTTGATCCAAGTGACCGTGCTGTGCTGCTGCTGTCTGCACTCTGAAGAAGGTACTCCATCAGAGTACTGCTACCTGAAAATTAGTGAAATTGATTTACTGTTAACTGAATCATGACAATGCAAATCATGGAGTGCATTCAGTTAAATTAGAAGTGGTGTTGCTTGCTTAATGTGCTGATGGCCTGATGCAAATCATTGTGATCAGTTAAACTGTGTGTAAACAAAAGCTTTCAGATGGTGATGTAATGTGTGACTGTTACTGTTGGAAGCAATTGTGAAAATTGTGTGTGACTGTTGCAAACCAATTGTGAAAATTGTGTGTGACTGTTACTGTTGGAAGCAATGGTGATGTAAAATTGTGTGTGACTGTTGTATGATCTCTTCAGATGCAAACCAATTGTGTGTGACTGTATCTAGTTTTTGTGCTAATTGCAGAACAGTATCTAGTTCCACTAGACAAGTCTAAAAAATGGAGCAGAAAAGAAACTAGTTCAGTTTCTGTGATAATTTTAGAAGAGAAAAAGGCTAAATGCTGAAGCAGAACAGTATGTACTTCCTCATGAGAAGAAGTAGCATTTGAATTAATTTTCTGAATGCAAATTTGTAGTGCCAGACAGTAAATGCTGAAACACACAATTGAATTAAAAAATGGAGTAGAAACATTTGAATTAATTTGACCAAGTCTTGATATGTCTACAATTTGTAGAAACATTTGAATTAATCTGAATTTAAAGTGCCCAATGGATACACATCTAGAATTAAACATTTGATCACATCTAGAAAAAAAGTTTCAGCTAAGCACAGCAGTACTAGGTGCACCCATCAACATTGGATTTGATGTGATGTAACTAATCTTTGTGCCATAATCTTTGCCATTTTAGAAATGCACTAATTAAATTTCTAAAATGAAGCTATAGATATAGTGTTCTGTTCTGACAGCAACTTCTGTTTGCAACTTCAATGGTCAGATTTTGTAACTGTACTTAAGGCCAAAATTCAGTGAAAATTTCACCAGACTGTTAAAATTCAGTTAAAAGATCTGTACCTTGATGCAGACTAAAAGGAGTAGGTTAACTGATCTGGTACTGTGGCTGGTCAAACTGTACCATGCCAAAGTATTTCCTGCAGAGAGAAAAACAAAAATAAGCCAAAAAAAACTACTTAATGAAAGCTTGGGTATAAAGTGGAGTACATATAAATTCAGTTATGTGAATCATTCAAATTCTTGTCTCTCCCAAGTGGAGTACATATAAATGCTAGAGCATTTCTTTTTTGGCTGCCATGGCAATCGAACTAGAAATTGTGCCATGGCACCCATTTCTTGTTTACTTGCATACTCTTTTTGTGTGTGTGTGTATATTCTTGTTATGGTACCATGGTGTACTCATATTTTGTCATTGATAGCAGGAGCACTATGGATTTGAACTTGATGCCCCAAGAGGAAGAGGATGAAGGTATTGATTTGAATTGGATCCCTGAAGAGGAAGAAGCTCAAGAGGGAGAGAATGGAGCTATATATTTGAACTTGATGCCTCAAGAGGAGGAAGATGAAGCTATGAATTGGATGCCTCAAGAAGATGAAGAGGAAGAGGATGAAGCTCAAGAAGAAGAGGATGAAGCTATGAATTGGATGCCTCAAGAAGATGAAGAGGAAGAGGATGAAGCTCAAGAAGAAGAAGATGAAGTTATGAATTGGATACTTCAAGAAGATGAACAAGCTCAAGGAGACGAAGAAGGTCAAGAAGACGTAGCAGGTAATACTCCATGATCTGAATTCTAGAGATGCAGATTTGCTTGGAGTACTTTGGTTGCAAATGTTCCTAAATTTCCTTTTGCTCCTTTTTGTAGGTAACAAGAGAAGGAAAGATTTGTCAGATAAGGAGAGGCATGGTGTTTACTTTGCTTTGCTAGTAATCGAGCTCAGAGATGGATCTGTTCAACCAGACGACAAGCTGCTAGTCTCAACCTTGTTGAACATACATGTACGATCTGTTGAAAGAATCTGGGCAGACGCCAAAAAGCAGATTGCCGAGGGCCAAGAAGTAGATGTCTCAAGCAAGAAGCCAGGAAGAGCTGGACGAAAGTGAAAAGAGATGGATCTAGCGAGGACCTCAACAATCCCACTGAATAAAAGAAGGACAATTCGATCTCTGGCACGGTCTCTAGGTGTGGCCCGCTCGACCCTACATAAGAGGTTCCAGTTGAATGAGCTCAACCGCATCACAAACACCGTGAAGCCTCACCTCAAGCCAGAGAACAAGATTGCGAGATTGAAATTTTGCATGTCTATGCTCGATGACAATTGGATCTCAACTTCCCGGCCTATGTTCAAGCCAATGACCAATATGGTGCACATAGATGAAAAGTGGTTTGACATGACCCGAGTGAAGAATAGTTACTATGTACTTCCAGGAGAACCTCCACCCAATCGCACCGTGTCAAACACTAACAGCATTGGGAAGGTGATGTTCCTAACTGCTGTGGCGAGGCCTCGATACAATGATGATGGAGAGTTAACATTCGACGGAAAGATTGGCATTTGGGCATTCATCGAAGAGACTGAGGCGGTGCGAACAAGTCAGAACAGAGCAAGAGGAACGAAAGTGCTGAAGCCAGTGAAAGTAACCAGATCTGTGTGCAGAGATTATCTCATCAATAAGGTTATCCCGGCAATTCAAGATAAGTGGCCTGACGATGACGAGGGAGCAACAATATTCATCCAACAGGATAACGCAAAGCCTCATGTCCTCCCCAATGATGTAGCTTTTCGAGAAGCTGTGGAACAAACTGATCTAGACATCCGGTTGCTACAGCAACCACCAAACAGCCCTGAGCTCAATTGTTTGGACCTCTGCTTCCACAACTCTCTCTAGTTTCTAACCGACTGCAGGTCACCTAGAAACATCCAGGAACTGGTACATGGTGTGGAAGAGGAATTCAAGAACTATGATCCCCACAAGCTGTACAAAAGTTTTATCACATTGCAAGCAGTTATGTTTGAAGTTATGAAAGACAAAGGAGGAAATCAATATAAGCTGCCACACTTGCACAAGGATCGCCTTCAGAATGATGGGAGGGAAATAATCAGTGTATACTGCGACAGTCGGCTAGTTGCTGCTACCAGGGCCATTATAGAAGAAATGCAATAGAGGGGAGGAAGAAATTATCGGAAGATGCATTGTGTAATCCTTGTGCTCCTTGTGTATGTCTTGTGTAATCTTGTGTCAAGAGGGGACAAAGAGGCCCTTATGTCATGTCCTTGTGTATGCCTTGTCTAATCCTTGTATATCAACTCCTTGTTGGAATATATTTGAATTATTTGGATTTACTGGAATTTATTGAAATTATTTGATTTTAATAAATTTATTTGAATTATTTGAATTTGTTGGAATTATTTGAATTATTTGTAATTAGTTGGAATTATTTGGATTAATTTGGATTTTATTTGAATTAATTTGAATTAGTTGGAATTATTTAAATTTGTTTGAATTTATAGGCAAATAGTCCAATATGGTAAGTAGGGTAAATAGTCCAATATGCTAACTAGGGCAAATAGAGCAATATGCTCCCTACTCCTTAGTTCATGATATAGGGCAAAATTCTTGTTCTAGATGATGATCTAGAATACTCCCTACTCCTTAGTTGAATAATCACATAGTCCAATAATCATAGGACCTCTTTTCATAGGAAGGCAACAATTTCAGCCCCATCTGTCCCCAACAATGAGCACAACAGGGATATTTTTACTCACATTCACTAAAATGCAGTAAACAGGGTTATTTTTCATTCTATACCAATCACACCATAAAATTGGAGTATTCTCTCAGTACATATTTATTCATGCAGTAGAAGAAAGCATGTACAAAAACAGGCAGCAGCAGGACAGAGCATGTACAAGAATAGTAGCCAGATCTATAATTAGTTGGAATTATTCAGAATAAATGCAACCTAGTTTGTTAACTGAATTTGTTACTACTCCATGCAGTCCAGTTTTTCTGTTTTCTACTGTAGTTTGTTAACTAAATTCAGATTCAGTTAACTGAATTTACTAAGTGTTAAACGTGTTAACTGAATTTAACACTTGGGACTTTGGGACTTGGCACAAAAGTGCTCAGTCAAATATTGCTTCAGTGCACAAGACACAAGCAATCACCATCATAATTACTCCATAATTATTCTGTTACTTCTTCCACCAGCATCCAGCCACATATGACTTGGTTTGGCACAAACAACCTCATCATGTAATATCACCCGCAGAAAGCTTTGCCTTATAGCATTAGGTCTTTCAGCTACTGCCACAGCACAAATTCTAGCTAGGCAACAGTAGTCTTCTTGGAGTACTAAAATTCACAAGTTAACAGCACACTTTACAAGAGTACTCCTCTCTTGTGCTGTGGCATCTCAGTACATCTCAGTTTATTCAGTGAAATTCAGTGGTACATCTCACATTCAGTGTTCAGAAACTAAAATTCAGAGGTACAGTAACATGGAGTAGAGAAGAGAGGTTCAGACCTAGGCTGTAGGACTTGGAGATGATCTGCAGCAGTGGAGAAAACTTGTAGCCACCGCCGCTGCTGCCAAGTGAGCAGGCGCGACCCACTGGACAGCCCAGCCGCGGTGTCGCAGGCGCGGGTCTTCCACCAGAGAAACAACGAAGAAGACGCCGCCGCGGTCGTATTCCTCGTGGAGCTGTCTTCGTCGTCTTCCACGCTCGCAAATCCACGACTTTAGCTTGCCGTCGTCGTCGGGCTCATCGGCGTTTAGCTTGCTGCATCTCCTGTCGTCGTCGGGCTCGTCGGCCTCGTCGGACTTTAGGTTGTTGGTGGTGGTCCGGATCCAGCGCCTCCAGGCTCGCTGACGCCGGTTCTAACGCAGCCGGAGCAGAGCACGGTGGTAGCTGGGGAAATCGATGATTTTTTTGAGGAAGGGGGGAGCTTGGGGAGGCAGGCGAGCGGCAGCTGTGGCGGCAGAGCAGGAGGCAGCTGCGGCGGGGTAGCGGGGGGGGGGGGGGGGGGGCAGAGGAGCAGGGGAGCTGCGGCGGCGGGGAGCAGGGCAACTGCGGCGACGGGGAGCAACGAAGCTGCGGCGGCGGGCGATGCGGCTTCTGTCGGAGGAGGAGGACGAGGAGCGCGGGTTTGGTCGGGAGAAACTAGAGGGGGTTTTTGCAAAACTTCCCTCGCGACAAGAATTTCGGGACGGAGGGAGTATTTGATATGAAGATTCCAGTAAAATAGCTTATAAGAGTCGATACACTTTTATGGGAAATTCGAAATCAATTTCGCAGAGAAAAAAAACTTCTCTCACACTCAAAGTCACAAAGAGGCAAACTGCAAACACACAGAAGAGATGAAATAATATACAGTAGCTTTTTGGAGATTAAAAAGGATTACTGGATTATCACCTTCTTAGTAGAAAAGGAGGGTCCTCCTATTTAGGTACACACATCGGAGCACATCAACGAGAGAAATGGATGATGTAGGGACCAAAAGAAAAACTCGAAACAACACAGCACTTACCTTTACTCCATTGATTTCTACAAGAAAAATGCAATGTGTTTTCTTTTACAATAGTGTCACTTTGTTTTATTAGTCCTCTACATTTTGCACTGGGCATTAGCACCTCTTCCTTTGTTAGTTCTGTACTGTAAGTAGTTAATAGCAAAAATTAACTACCCAGTCTTGCAACAGATCAGCACTGATTATTATTTTAGACAATTAGGAATAAATTACTCACCCGTGCTGGCTGTACCTCAGTAGGGCATTGTTCATTATGGGGCTAACATATCATAACAGGGAAAGCTAATCAATGGGGGCATCTTTAACTATATAATTTACCGTGTATTGCACAAAATGATCGTCATGCACTGATCAATAGTTCAAGAAATAAGTGCATCCAATGAAACATGTTCCAGATTCCAGCCAAAATTGCTATTCTTACAAGCACTGTATAGATACAGCAGGATATGGTCCGATACAACTGAACTCTTCAATATGTGCCACCAAAACCAGAACACAAAAATAACCAAAAAAGGAGAACATGATGAGAAGCTTATTATTATTTTTTGCCAGTTTAAAAGGAAGCATATGCATACACAGACACAAAGTCAGCAAATGCGCTTGTTATATGAACACCATTGAATAGGTTACGGTAATAATCGGACCAGCAAAGCCATATTTGCAGAAATTAGATGCAACATTCAATCAAACAACATCTGCACAAAGGAGTTCGTCTACCAGTTTGCGTTCAGTCATCTAAACAGACTGTCCCGTCAAACCAGAAATTTTCATGGATCTGGTTGAAGAACCATAACTACATGATATACTGGACACAATCTAGCACCAGTACAATGCCGTAAGAAAATCCTAGAGTTTAGTAACCTGAGTAGGAGTATTACCCCCAAATCGTGGAGTTGCTGACCGGGGAGCAAGGGACGGGAGGCCGGCGAGCCCGTCAGCCCTGCCTGGGGCTGCCCCCGTTGAGCGGCAGGGGCGCACTGATCGAGACGCCTCCAGATCCGCCGGCTCGCCCATCCGCGCGCGCCGCGGCCTGCGTTGAATCGCATCGGCATGGCATCGTAGTAGGCAGGGAGAGGAGGAGGTCTATTCATCCCGCGGTGGATGCCGGCGGGAGGAGGTCCAAGTAGTTGAAGAGGCGGTGTCCGGAGGAGGCGGATCGGAGGGTGATGGGGCCGTTTGCGGCGGCGCCTTCGCCGCCCCGCCGTAGAGCGCCTCGTCCCGCCGGTGTGGTCAAGTCAGTTCTAGCACGGAGCTCTGTTTCCCTTATTTTTTTTGGCAAAACAAAACTGAGCATTGTAGAGCCGTTTGATCTCAATCGTACGGCTAAAAACGGAAGAATATGCTAGAGGAATCTCTTAGATCTGAGCATTCTAGAAAGAAAAAACAATCTCCAGACCAGGAAAAGAAACAATATAAATAGATGAATCCTAAGTCCAAATCAGTTGGTAAATCTTGAAGAGAAATATATGCATTAAAGATACACTCACACATGTATTGTGCTTAACTGCATGTAGGTGCTTGCGTCTTTATACTACTTGTAAACGCAAAAAGAAAACAAAAAATGTCTCCCAAAAGAGCTCAGTGGAATCTAGCATAGATGATTCGAGAGGCAGCTATGGTCGATAAGACATCCTCGAAGAATAAGATAGCAAACAAAAAATATACTTCTATCTTCTCAATACACTTTAAAATAGAAAATTTGGATAATGATTCATGTTGGCCGGCCGGCCACTCGTGACACGCGACCTGACTCATGGCCCCGCACCGTTACCTTTCCCCATCCGGCATCTTTAGCCCCGCACGCCACTTATCTTTTCCCATCCTTATCTTCAGCTGCATCTCTCTTTCTCAATCAAAATGTTCTCGAGCTTGATCCCTTCCCTCTCCCTCCACTCCTCCTACAGCCATGGAGCACCATCTTGCTGCTGCCCCCCCCCCCCACGCATCTCCTCCCCCCCTCCCGAATCGCATGCTGCAACGGCTATGGACGCACATCCGTAACCCGTGCAGGACGGTGGTGGTCGGTGACGCTCTCGCCTTTTTTGATTGCTACATGTTTACAACCGATGGGGCAGGCTGCTACAACCAGCGTCTCTGGCTGTTACAAGCCGGCGACAGAAACTGCAACGGGCATCGATGGCGAGGAGCTGAAGATCGCTGGCAGTAGCAAACCGGTGGCGCCAGCTGTTGTTGAGAAAGTTGGAACCGGCCACCGGCAAGTTGCAAACAACATCTACAAAAGTTGCAACGGCGACGGCTTGGTGCTACGACGGAGAGCTGGACTCGACGACTATGGTTTTTGCTGGAACCATGGTGCGGGGGTGTTGAAAACAGTGTACAGATGCTGGAACTGCGATGGGCAAAGCTTCAATGGCGGAGACAGAAGCTGCAACTCGTTGCCGGAGATGTTGGAATCGGCTACACCAGATGCTAGAACCGGTGACTGATTTTTTGCTGCATCGGCGACGATTTTTTGCTGCGTCTGACAATTTTTTTCTACCAACGGTGTTTGCAGGTGCTGGAACTGGCATCCTTCGATGCTACATCAGGGAGACAATGTTGCGGCAGACGACGACGTTTTTGCTACCAAAGGTGTTTGTTGGTGTTGGAACCGGCATCCCTCGATGCTACATCCAGCAAGCGACGATGCTACGGTCGGTAGCCCTGCGCTCGCTGGAGACGGCGGCCAACGGCGCCGGAGACGACGACCGCTGAAGCTACGGCGTCCTGCTGCTACCATGAACAGCACGGTGGTGCTACGACGGTGGCGCAATGCTAGAAGCGGCGAGGACAAATGCTGCAAGTTCCAAGGAGGGTGAGGGCGGCGAGGTGGTCGCCTCGCTCATCCATGGCGAGTGTCGACGGAGGCTGTCTGTTGCTCCTGTTTTTCCTCTACTTTTGTCTGATGTATTTTTTTTGGGGGGAAAACGATTCAGCTAACTACTATACGTGGTGGCTATTATATTGACTATAGATAAGATGACAACATGTCATAGCCATCTACTGGCTATATTATTAACTATGCTCTTAGCTCATTGGAGGCGGGGTAATTAAAGAGGAGAGAAATGGTGGGTTGCACCTTCTTAATATATTTTTTACTCCACTCCATATAATTTGTCTTAAAATTTCTATATGTACACTTATTTGAGGACGGAGGGAGTAAACATATAATTTGTCAGATTCTGCTACTTCCTCTCGGTCATGTGGCCTCTAGTCTTAGGAAGCTTCACATTTCGGACATCGACAATGTCTTCCAAATATGAGTTTGACCTGAAATTTCATTATCGTGCATTTGGAAATCTAACAATATTAAATATTCCACCTTTTAACCCTTTAATGTGTCTTTCTAAGAATTGATCTCTACAAAAAAGGTGGTGCTTTATTGTAACCTTTTGTTTGTTTCTTTGAAAGATAACTTTAAGACATCTTCATTTGACTTGTCCTCGGGTTTTTTAATTGCAATTTTGCACTGTGTGATGTTTTTTTGGGCGAATGGCACTGTGTGATATTTGAAATTCAATTTCTTGCATATATGTGCTAAACAACCAACAATAATGATTTTATCAACTAAACATGACATAATTAAAGTGCAGGGGCATTACAGACTTGCACCAATGGACACACACAATAAATTCGTATTCCATAAGCTGAAAACAATAAGTATAAAAAATCTAATATCACTGTCTGCGTGTTCCAGAAGAATTGCAAAGTTGGCACTGCCCACTTTTGGTCGCAACTAACGGCAATTGTTCAGGCATATACATGTTTTTTTCCCTACGGAAATTAATTATAACATTTAGTTGAACACACCATTGCAAGGCTAGCTGGAGGTAAAAACATCCTGGACTAGCAAGTCCCATATGCACAACCGCATATATATACACCAAGAAGTTAATAAAAACATGAGTGCGAGTTCTAGGTACATATATTTACTTGCTCTCACAGAAACATACTGAAGGAGGAGACCTCATCACAGCTACAAGAGACGTCATCTGTCTTGAGTTACAGACTTACAACTGGCCTGCTCCAAATCACAGGCAGAGACCACACAGCCATGGCGTTAGTTTGCTTTGCTAGCGCGTTATTTGGAACAAGAAAAGCAGCGGGCGACATACCTAGAATCAAGCGTCACATAATTCTCAGCATACAGATGAATGTAGGTAAGTGGAAGTACGGCAACACGTGGATATTATCTGAACATGATTTCTACACTAGCTAGGTTGTACGTGCGGAAATGAGGTTTGTGAAGGAGCCGCACACAATCGTCAGAAAAAAGCTTGGATCAAATCAACTGTCCTCCTACTCCAGCTTGGTAGCTTCTCATCATGATTGTGTTGCATATAATTGACAGCTCGCTGACTTCAGCGGAGGGCATTTCTCCACGTCTGGGGTTTCAGAAGACTAGGCTCTGTTCACAAATGATGCCACAGAAAATTTCTAAATATATTAATGCCGCACCAACATCTACACTAGAAGAGCATGCACGCGAGGAATGAAGAATTTTCGTAAAAGGAGTATTTACTCCAGTTTTGAGTCGTAGTACTAACTACTAAGCATGCTATCATCTTTGGGGTGTGCTATTACCATTTTCTGACCACTTGATTAAATCTACTCTCTAGTGCAGTAGTAACTAGCAAGTGTGATTGTGTATGTAACACGTGCCTGCTGTTTATGCACGAAAAAAGACCATCTTCATCTAATTACGTATCTAGCTAGCTAGAGCAATCGATCCAGCTCGGGTAAAAGTATATCTGGAAGGGAAGGAACTCTGAATTTGTTGATGAAATAAGACAAATTAATACGGAAGGAAACTGACATGCACATTCCTCGAGGCTGCTTAGACGTTGCTGCAGGTATGTAGGGAGCCTTTTTATACCAGGACAGTTTCTAATCTCAAGATTTCGGAGGGATGAGTATGCTTGTGGCCCATCCTGTAGGGATGACAGGGTTTTGCAATCTCTGATGGAGAGGTCCCACAACGATGGGAAATTTCCTGAGTGAGATTCCACTGATCTCAACTCACTGCACTGACAAACATTTATTACCTTGAGGGATGGAGGAAGATCGAGGACCCCTGTTAAGCTGCCACACCCATATATCTTTATTCCTTCTAAACATGGAAAGAGAAAATGCTCCGCCCTGGATACGCCTGACGACACCTCTGAATATACAGGTGACTGTCCCTGCTGCAGCCTCCTGCTGAATATGGACTTGAGCTTAGTGCAACTACTAAGCGTCATATTCCTCAAGGATGCTGGTAATTTGAAGACCTCAACCATGCTTTCACAACCAAAAATCTGGAGACATGGCAGGACCTGACTTGACAATTCTGATGTTGTTGATGGCTCAGCTGCAGGAGCTTGCGCGTATCCAACTAGTTGTCTGCAGTAGCTAATTTTTAGACTCCTCAAGGATACCAAGCTTTGAAACTCTTTCTCTGGCCAGTGGACAAGCGCATCACAATTATTAATGCACAAACGCTGAAGCTGTACAAAACATGCACATAGCTCAGTTACACCTGACATACAGCCAATTAACTCCATATCTGCCAGAGGAAAATCATTATGATTCCATTTTTCCATGACGTCCACCATTTGTGTCAAACTATGATCAGCCGCGGCCGAGGTTGTTTCTGTGTCTTCACGGTTCTGCAGTGTTAGATTGGTCAGTGAAGTCATATGTCGAGCTGCCCACAGGAACATCTCCTCCTCACCTTCCTCAATGTCCAGCATGGTCAGCTTTGGAAAAACCTTTTGCTGTCCTAATAACGATGTCATCTTTTCACAGCCTATAACATGCAACTTCTCAAGCTCAGGAAATATCATCTCTTCTCTTTGAGATGCTTCGACTGCATGCCATCTCTCAAAGCTCCTCAAGTGTCTCAATTCGAGAACCTTCAATGCAGGAAATGCTGAGGGTGCCATACTATAATCTCCACCAAATGATGCTTCCGGTAATGCTTTCAGCACACGGCAATACTCAATTGTAAGTATCTCAAGCTTAGGAAATACTATGTGTCCTCTTTGAGTTCCTTCGACTGCATCCCATCTCCGAAAGCAGTCTAAGTTTTCCAAGCAGAGTACCTTCAATGCTGGAAATGCTGATCGTGCCATTGTACCATAAGATTCTCCAAGCAATCTTGCTTCTGGTAACGCTGTTAACTTTACACAGCCAATAATATACAACCTCTCAAGCTGAGGAAATATTATTTCTTCTCCTTGTTCCTCATTCCTTATTTCCCACCATCTCTTCAAACATTCCAGACCTTGTAGTGTAAACTCCTTCAGATTTGGGAAAGTGAAGAATGTATCACACCTGAATAACAATTGCAATTTTTTACAGTAGCAAAGATGGATCTCTACCAGGTTTGGCAACTTAGCCATCCATGTTGGAAAGGTAGTACCTCCATAGGATTTTATCTTTACAGCCTGCAGCCCATTATGAGGATTGAGACCCTCAAGCACTCTTGATCATCCCTACAACCAACGGTCCATTTTAATGTTAGTTCTCCGAGTTCCTTCTTCTTTTCGAGATTTGCAGCTTTTGCATCTTCTGCTGTCACATTCTCTAGCTGACATAGCTCTAGCTCACCACCAAGGTTTAACTCTTGCAACTCTCCAACATCACTACACTTAGAGCCAGCAGGACCTGCTACAAAACATGTAAGTGTCTGTAGTGACATGAGTTTTCGGAGGTCACCAGGCATGTTCCTCATCTTTGGACAATTATGAGTGTCGATATGACGGAGGGCAGTCATATACTTCATTTGCCTTGGAAGCCGACTAAGTGCAGGGCAACAAGAGATGTTTAATGTTTGCAGGTTGTATAGCATGCTTATATCTTCAGGAAGTGCTTTGATACCACTTCTTGAGAGATCAAGGTACCTTAGGTGATGCAGATGTTTTGACTTCAAGGGGAATGACCTGCTCCATGTCCAGATTTGTAATGCCTTCAAAGAGTTGTATTTTGATAAATGATGCAAAGAATTTCCCATATAACTATCACACATCAGTGTCTGGATAGCCGGAGATCTTTTTGCCAGAGAATCATTCAAAACAGTTTCTGGTCGTGCACAAGACAAAAATAAGTGGCGAGTTGTATCTGGAAGCCACTCAATCTGACTAGGTTCCTCAGATGCCAGAGCACATTCTTTTTCCATTGTAGACATTGCGACATCATGCATCAGATCATGGATTTTACATGTATGTTTGGAATAACTATCCCTCATCCAATGCTCGTCGAATGAGACTCTGACTTGCTTCACATCCACAAAGAATGACCTTGAGGCTAGTTCACTGAAAATCCGTTTGCCAAGGGTTTCAGGTCTAACTTCTTTTTGGTCCTGGATAAAACCATGTGCGATCCATAGTTGGATCAGCTTGTCCACATCGATCTCGTAATCCTTGGGAAACATAGCACAGAAAGCAAAGCACTGTTTCATCTCAGACGACAAGTCATTATAGCTGAGCTTGAGTATTGGTAGAATTTCAGATTCCTCAGTGCAAATGTTGCTTCTGCTGGATATAGCCTTCCATTCTTCTTCGCTGGTCTTTGTACGCAGCACAGAGCCCAGTGCGGTTGCGGCCAAAGGAGAGCCACGACATCTCGTCACAATCTCACCAACCATATTCAGTAGCTCAACAGGTTTTTCTTCTTCCTTATGCAAACTGAATGCCCTTGTTTCGATAATTTCCTTTATGAAGTTATCATCCAAAGCTGAGAGATTATAGGCTTTAACAGTAGCCATTATTTTTGCAACTCCTTCATCACGAGTAGTTGTCAAAACCACACTGCCCTTGGCACCATGTGTAAGGTGGGCCTTGAGCTTTTCCCACTTATCGCTGTCTCGGTTCCAGACGTCATCCAATACAAGGAGGTACCTACGCCCGCTTAGTACATCTTGAAGGTTATCCAGTGGGCCCTTCTTGGGAGCTGCTTCAACTATACTCTTTTTTTGATGAAATTCAACTATACTTTTAGCCAGGGAATCCACATCAAAGCTCTCTGAAACACAAACCCAGATCATCAACTCAAAATGCTTTTGAATTCCAGGTTCATTGTAAATGAGCTGAGCTAAGGAGGTCTTGCCTAGCCCCCCTACTCCAACGATGGGAAGAACGGTGAGATTTTCATCGCTAGCATGACCAACTAGCATATCAACAATATTCTTAGTATCTTGGTTTCTCGATCTACTAATGATTTCGTTGGATCGAAGATAATATGATCCATCTGCTGCCTCCACTGCTTGGATCCTAGCGCTTGCTGCTGACATTTAAACCCAAAGGCATTCATCTCAGCCACAAGGACCTCAATGGCCTGCACAATCCTGCATAACTTCTTCGCCATTTTGTCACGGAATGCAAAACGGTTGTGGGTGGCGTAGAGTTTTACTGTATCAAACCCGAGCTTGCTGTAGTGCCCGTTCTTCTTGGCCTCACAACGGAGCGCCTCGTAGTTGAACTCGTCAAAGATCTGGTTCGCCTCGTAAGCCACCCTCTTGAGCTCCTCGAGCCAAGCCTTGGCCCCTTCTCTGTGGGGCACCGCCTGCTCGGCGTCAGTGATGACGTCCAGGATGGCAAACAGCTTGCGCTTGAGGATCCTGTGTTGCTCCTCCATGCCCTCCATCACCTTGTACTTGTCCAGCAAGTAGCTGGACGCCTTCTGCTTCACGATGGACAGCAGTGGCCCGACCACCATGGTGGCCACCAGCTCTGCCATTGGAGTGCTCAGAACTCACAACACACGCAGAACACAGAGAAACCCAATTGCGGTCTAGGGTGGAGAAGATAATGGTGGTGTGAGCAAGCTAGACGTGTAGATGTTTGCTACTGAGGAAAATGGAAGACAGTGGGACTATTGAGCTGACTTTCTAGGGGACAAGTAGATGTGTTTCGTTGCTTCCATCAATTATACCACAATATAAATTCGTGTGTTGTACTTAATAAATAGTTCTATGGAGAAGTAGAGCTTGATCTGCACTTCTTCAACCAATCACAAGTCAACCGTCCAATCATAATCATGCAACAGCTCAGCACTAGGCATTCTTTTTAGACAATCAGCTGAGCACCTGAGCCTAATAAGAAATAAACTAGTCACTACAGCTGGCAGTAGCTCAGCAGGGCATTGTTAATTTTTGGGTCGACGTAATGTAATAGGGACAGTTAACTGAACCTTGACTATAGATACCCCCCGCAGCATGCTACAAAAAGTCTTGAGAGCATTAAGTCTCAGCCACCAATAGATTCCAAAAAACATAAGCGCAGCCAATGAAACTGTTCTGAATTGCAGCCAAAATTGTTGTTCTTAAGAGCATTAAGTCTCAACCACCAATAGATTCCAAAAAATCATATAGCACATGGGAGTTGATACACTTCTATAGAAAATTCGAAATCAATTTTGCAGGGAAAAAACTTCTGTCACCAATAGCCACAAAGAGACAAGCAAACACACAAAAGAGAAGAAGTCTAATAAATTAAGACGTGTTTGCAAGCTAACATAGCTTGCAAAAACATCTTATATTGTGGGACGGAGGGAGTAGCTTTTTGGAGAACAAAACGGATAACTGGATTATCACCTTCTTAGAGAAAAGAGGCACTCTTATTTAGGTTCCACATGTGGGAACATATCAATGAGAGATAAAATGAAATAAGGGATCAAAAGACGAACTCAAAACAACACATCAATTACCTTTACTCCATTGATCTCCATAAAAATGCAATGTGCTCAGAACTTCTGTTAAAATAGTGTTTCTTTGTTTTACTATATCTTGCGTTAGCATCTCTTTCTTTGTTAGCCCTGCACTATAATCAGTTCCGTGTACAGATTATATAGACTAGAAATCAGCAAAGTGCTATATGAACACCATTGAGTAAGAGACAGTTATACTCAGACCATCAAAGCCATGTCTTGCAGAAATTAGGAGTGGCATGCTATAAAACAACATGTGCACAAAGAAAGTCGAATCTATTGGTTTGCCTTCAGTCACCTTAACAGCACATTTGAGCAACATATTTCTCGGTTGGTCTAGTCTTTTCCTATCTAACTTGCCAGACGAAAATGGTAGATAGGAGATCTAATTGGAATACACTTTTCCGATGTGGCCAAATTCCACGTCCACTAGGAGTTGGACCAAGCCGGTGCGGGCGTGCCACTGTGCTCTCACGTACCACTGGGCTATCACCCAGTCCTCAAGTTTTCATCTGTGAATCACCCTAGGTTTCGTAAGTTCATAATAATCTAATGACCAACTGAATGGCCCATAGTAAGAACTAACCGGTTGCTTGTCCAGCTAGAGGAAAGGAACACATACAAATTATGTTGGAGATTCTACCCAAGATGAAAGGAACTTAAACGATTTTGGTTATCCCTATCCAAGAAAATAAATTTTGACATTCTGGTGATCCTACATTTGATCAACGGGAAACTGAAGAAACCAACAGAATCAGAGTATACAAGACACTTTTGCTATGAATTAACTGTCAATCAAACCAGAGTATGAAGTATTTCACGGTCTACCTCGACAAAATCTAGCAGCAACATCTGTATGAACCATTAATTGGGGGGAATTAGATACAGTTACGAACCAATCTGCAGGAAGAAGCCGTTGAACCATTAGTTGGGGGTTGCTGACCGCGGCGCGGAGCAGAGAGGCCGGCGAGTCCGTCGGGCGTCGGCCCTGGATGGGTCTGCTCCGGTTGAACAGGAGGCGGGTACTGACCGAAACGCCTCCACGCCTGCCGGCCCGCGCGCCCATCCACTCGAGCCGCGGAGAGACGCATCGGCGTTGTAGTCCGGGCAGCGGAGGAGGTCGATCCCGCGGTGGATGCCGACGGGAGGAGGTCAACACCGCGGTTGAAGATGCAGTGGCGGGAGGGGGTGGACGGACCCAGCCGGATTGGTGGGTGGTGGGGCCAAATGCGGCGGCGCCATCGCCGCCGTCGAGCACCTCGGCCGGGCGGTGTGGCTCAGTCAGTTCCACCACGGGGTCTTTTTTCTCTTGGCACAACAAAACTGAGCATTCTAGAGCCGTTCGATCTCCATCGCAAGGTTTAGAAAAGGAGTAATACATGAGAGAAATTCTTTTTTGCCGAGATAGTAAAAGCAAACCTTACAATAACTTCCGTACAGTACAATATTAAGAAATTACAAGCAAATCGTTACAGCCTGTTTGGTTCGTGGGAGTTAGATATGAGGAACCAGAATTAGGGGTACTCCATCCATCCCATAATGTAAAACGTTTTTTGACACTTAAAAAACGTTTTACATTATGGGATAAGAAGATTAAAAGTCCAATGATTGATTAAAGGGATTGAAAGTTTATGTGAAAAGGGAGAACAAGTGTTTTTTCTTTTTTCTTTTGATAACTAAGGAGGAACGAGAGTTGAGAAAACCAACTCCCACTTATTCCTTTTCATGGGGGCATGTTAATTTGTGAGCAGGTTTTCATCTCGGATTAATTCTCATTATCTATCAACCGAGGGAATGAGAGAAAGCTCAGATCCGGGGTTTTTCGGGTCGGACGATGTTGACGTCTCTATGTCATTTCCCTTTGGAGCATTTTCTTGAGGATCATGCTGCTCCGGGTGGAACTGCTTATCATTGCTTGGACCCCCCCCCCCCCTCCCCCCAAATTTCCCTTCGATCTCGGCTTCGGTCTCGGTCGCGCGCTATCCTTTTGCTTCACCGGAGGCACACCTGTATCGCCGCACAATCTCGGCTATCCGACGCCCTTCCATCGTGACATCAACTCTCCTCGCCGTGCTTCTACTTTGGGTCTATGTTTTGGCAGGTTTGTGCTCTTGGTGGCCCTAACTACTCTTGTCTGGACGTTTTGGAGTGGTCTTGATAGCGTGTTGCCCTTCAACCTCGATGACGATATACCAGTGCAGCATCCTTCGGTCTCGATTGTGCGTTGTCTTCCAGCTTCATCGGTGGCACACGATGTTGCCGCGCTATATTGGTTATCCAATACCGTTCAATTTGTGCCAGTGATGCTCCTCTACAAGCTTCTACTTTGATGCCTGCATTTTTCACACTAGCCCTTTCCGGTAGCATTTTTTGTTGTGGTGGGACGAGGTTCTACTTTGATGCTCCTATACAAGCTTCTACTTCGATGCCTGCATTTTTCGTCTCTGTGTTTGTTTCTAGAACCCTAGCAAGACATGCATGGGTTGTCGGCTGGTGGGGTTTTTGGTTTGGCTTATTCAGCTAGGTTCCCCTCTGTTTCAGTGTTTTTTTTATTGTTTTAGCACTCATCTTGGGCACATGTGGCTTTTACCCACCGGTCAATCTAAAAAAGGGTTTTTATGAGTTTTGCCACTAGCTATGTCACACTACTCAATTTTACCACCCGAAGTTTTAACTACTAAAAAACACCATCCTTCTACTTAGCCTGTGCTAAAAACTGACACTCGGCATCGTTGATGTTTGGTGAAAAGCCATTGACCAAGGTGAAGTGGCCAAAATATGCCTAGATCCCACTTGTCAACGCTCCCCTATGACCTGTGGGTCCTAGTAGTCAGCACATAGAGAATTAAATTAGGGGGAAATAACAACATGCAAGGATTCAGTCACCCGCACGCGAGGCTATTTTTGTTTCTAATTTCATTCTCTATGTACTGAAATCTAGAACCCACATTTTTTTTGAACACAGTACAGACGCAAGCGCTCATACATACGCGCATACACTCACCCCTATGAACGCACACATGCACACGGCACACCCTACCCCTATGAGCACCTTCGAGAGACTGAGCCGGCATATCATCTTGAAATTTACGAATTCATCGTAGGCGCCTCGTCGTCGACGGGAACGTCTTCTCCCACTGAAAGCACATCGCCGGAAATCCTGAAATAAATCCAGGAATAATGCGAGCACCAGGACTTGAACCCTGGTGGGCTGGGGATACCACTGCCCCTCTAACCATCCAACCACAGGTTGGTTCGCAAATCTAGAACACACATGTTCCAGTGAGTTGTAGAGGTGGGCCTGGGCCAGATACTCGTTTGTGACCAGTGGGCTGAGTTCACCGAAATATTTTCTTTTCTCCACTTGTAACCAGGTTTTCTTTTCAAATTTAATCCTTGTTACATATTAAACCAACAACAATTATGGATTAGAGGGAGTACTATTATTTTGCATATTAGTACTGGTAGACATAGATTTGTAAACTAAAAAAACTCTATCAACCGCTTGTGCGGGCAAAAGAACAGCAGTGCTTCACAGAAACACCTTCGTTTTTAGTTGTTCAACGTCAATGATCAACTTCTTCAAGATAATAGATTATTCTTTTATAGAGGAATCAAGTCGAATACAACACAGTAGAAATTCTTAAAAAGTTTAAACTCTGAAAATGAAAGGGTGCAATGTAAAAGATGTCACAACATTATTTGTCTATTCTGATCTGTCATTTGATCCATATGAACATAGATCCCCAAGATGGCAAAACACCGATTAGCGCGGGGAGACAAATACAAAGCAGAGCTGCAGCGCTAATCAGTAGTCGTCGCCTCTAGATATGACTTCTTTACAGGTTGGCCGGAGCAAAATAGTGTGCTCAAACTGGGAGACATAACTTCCCCTCACATCGCACACTGGAGGGTACAACTGCAAGTAGGTGAGGAAACCATGAGCAATCATGTCCATGGTAGGGATCAGACATTGGAGTGAAAATAGTGGTATTCTACATACCTGCACAATGCCAACATCACATAGATTTTTCAGTGCCATTAGATACTTGGTCTCACCAATGCGGTCCAAGTACCGGCGGCAAAAAGTAAGCGTTCCAAAGTTCTTGTTGATTGTCGCGAGTAGCTGCTTGGCTTTTGCTACCCTCAATGGCACATGCCCCACATCAAAAGTTCTTCATGTAATGACTGCATTCCATGTCCTCCCTCACAAATCCCTTTCCTGCAAATAGAATTACGCTTGTGAAATGTAAGACTGTTCAAAAACTTGAACATGCACCAAAGTAGGGAAAACGGATATCGGTTGTTCAACCAAGAAGGCCATGATACTTAGATACTATAGAAAATGATTTAAAAAACTATTAGTAATCCGATGAAAATGACTTTCCTAGTGTATTTGGACATATGAGTTCAAGCTATATAGCGACGTACCTGTGAACCCAAAAGTTTCAATGGCGTAAAATTCACCCTCCTCCATTTTTGTTTGCTCTCCGCCTTTTACAATTGGAACTGATTTTCCATAATGGATTTGGTATGGTCCAATGCCGTGTCCATTGAGGTTTCGTACACTTTTTACTGTCACAAAACAAAGAAGCCATTTGAATTTTCATTGTTGTCACTATATAATTCTAATAGCGCTAAATGAAAAAAAAAACTGCACACACCTTGGAAAACTTTCCCATTAATTTCAACCTCATATGACTCCATGACTTCTTGGATTACAGCACCGACGTCACAAAGCCGTGCATCTATTCCAGCTTCCTGGAATGAATGATAAATAAACATTATTAAATAACAGACAATAGACATGATTTAAGGGAATATGATTTCAAATATCAGATCATTAACATGGGAAAAACAAAATCAGATTCAACCAAAACAAATCACTATACATAAACAGTTGGAGAGAAAACAACGTGCCGAAACATACACTACAATCAAGTAATCAAAAGCAAAAGCTTTAACAAAAACTATAACTTCCACCAAGTAGAGCTGCTATTATAAATACTATGGGCAAAGGTGCCTATGGGAAGCATTCATTCGGAAATATCTAAGTCCATTGACTTAAAATATACCCCATCCTTCTAAGAGTAAACACAATGCATAGAAATTACCTTGATTCCAGTATTTGTGGCATCTCTCGCTGCTTGAAGCAACGGATTAAACATGGGATTAAATGCGACGGTAAATGCAGAATCAACTATGTGCCCTGGGAATAATTACACTATCATGTTAGTTTCTGAAATTATAAATATCATGAGTTCATACTTGCAAGGACAAAAAACTACAAAATACACACCGAAAATCATTGATGAAAGGACCGAACAAAGTAATAAAAATATACCATCTATATGTGTCCCAAAATCCAGCTTCATCACATCATCATATTGTAGTACAGTTTTGTCACCAGAATTTGGAGTCCAGTGAGCTGCAACCCTAAGCACAATTCTTTTTCGTCAATGTAAGAAGGGGAAGGAGTACCAGGAAGCATTCTGGAGGAATACCATACCAATTCAAGGAGCATCCTGTTGGAAAGGCAATACCCGCTTGCAGTCCATTCTCCTTGATAAGTTTCCGAACCATGTTTTCCAAAGTTTCACATAATTCAATCATTAGCATTCCAGGCTTCACAATGCTCCTCATGTATTTCCGCACCTTGTAAACAAATATTATACAACGTAGAGTTGTAACCAACAATAGAAACAAAGAAAACGAAGTTGCAAAAAACCAACGAGGCTAGAACATTCTAAACCTGTCGATGAACTTCTGCGGCTCGGCGAATAGAATCGTACATCGGGTTTTGTATGAATTACTGAAGAGCAATGACATGATTAATTTACGAAGAGAAGATAACTATCTTTTTTCTTCACACTAGTTGTTCTATATGAATTACTGAAGAGCAATGACATGATTAATTTACGAAGAGAAGATAACTATCATTTTGCAGAGTGCCATATTAGCAATAAATGAAAAAGTAGTATTTATGCATCATTTTCAGAAGTTAAGATCACGCATGTAATTTTAACCTTGGCCTGTTTTATCAAGATAGAAAACACTGTATTCCTATATATGATTCAATAATTCACTGCAACAATAATTCCACTATTTGAGATAGACTAATACTTACTCATCCTTGTATTGTTGTATTTCACCCTCAGGAAAATCTCCGGAAGGGAAAAGCTCATCAACAGGGATTGACGGAGGATCTATCTGCTGAAGAGGTTCCTTCTTCTTTCTACCGAAAACACATGGTATGTTCTTAAAATAGAGCAAACGAAACAAGAACATTAATGGTTCAATTAAATGACAGAACTCACTTGGCCTTGTTTTTCTTCGTTTTCTTCTTCGCAACCGCAGAAGCAATCCATTTCAGATGTGATAGTTAGAATAATTACATGATTCATATCCCAGTTTCCAAATGCTGGCCAGAATAGCCGAAGATCCACTAGTCTAGTTCTAACTGAGAAACTTTGAAATGAGAACTCGATAAGTAGAGCGGTTACCTACTGCTCCTTCTTCAGATGGACCATCCACTTGAGCATCAGCATCATATTCCGGTGGTGAGGACTGAGCTCCGGGAGACCCACAATTGCTAAGTGCAACCTTGAGTTCTTTTGACGAGGTTGCATCCGACTCTACAATAGACGCCTTTTTCAGAATGTCCTGCAGCAAAAATGGGAAGCTTAGGGCATCTCTAACCCTCAAAATTTTGCCCCTCAAACCTTAAATCCTCAATTTGAGGAGTTAAGAAAAAGTGGTTCCTAGCCGAACTCCTAAACTTAACTCCCTAAGAAAAATTTGCATACAATTTCATTTCAAACACAAATTGACCCTACTCAATTACATAATTAAACAGAGGTGGCACATCATACATAGCACAATTAGATGATTAGACAACATAAAACTACTTAAAACTACATAAGATACTTGATTAAAACTATTTGGATTCCTCCATGAGCTCGCCCCAATTCACTTCTGAGGAACTGAAGTCAGAGGAGCCGGAGGAAATATCGATTACCCCCACGACGGCGGAGGGTCTGGCCTCATCGGCATTGTTGCAATGCTTCTTATAGGCCTTGCAACACGCTTGTTCCTCGGGGGCGAGCTCCGGATGCTTTGGTCTGAGCTTGGACATATGGGCCTCGTCGATGCGCTCAGCCTCGATTTGCTCAAAGGCCTCACGATTCTCTTTCTCCTCGCGATGGAATACCAACGCGGGTTGCCGAAGCCTGGGACGTCGCGGCTGCGGAGGGGGAAGTTAACCTTCGACCGGCAGCCGAACAAGTGGACCACCGCCACGTCGTACGCACGAGCTGCCTACTCCACGGACTGGAAAGTGCCAAGCCAATGCCCCTCCCGCATGTATGAATTCCGGATTCTGCCACCCAAATCTCCCATGGTCTATGACACACGCTGGGGTACTTCTTATTTGTTGAGTATCGTGATTATTAGGAAACATAGGATAGACTAGGATTTGTTCTAGCTTGTCTTGTACTCCAAGATAGTCATGTACTCCTATATACATGACCACGAGGCTCAAGCAATACAACAACAATTCCACCAATTCCCTTTCTATCTTTCTACATTCTTTAGTGGCGATGGCGATGGCAACTGAGATGAGCGGGGTGGATACTCGGGGTGGCAGTACAGATTCGGTGGTGGCCCTCCTTGTTGATTCGGCGGTGACATCGACGACTGGTGGCTAGATCGCCAATTTCGGTGGGCGAAGACCGATGCTGGTGGCTCTCCGTCAATTTCGGCGACGGCGGTGACTGACGAGCGAACCGAAGTGGGACAGAAAAGCGACGGGGCCTATGGGATGTCGGCGGGGTGCTTGGTGGCCGGCAAAGGCAAGGATGGCAGTGTTGGCGTGAATGCGGGCGAGTGGAGGAGAGCGGTGGTTGTAGGGGGAGGGGAATTTTTTTGCTAAAAAGTGTCCGCTCATATTTTAACGTTGGCCGACGCACCGTCTTTTTTGAGGAGTTAAACCGATTGAGGGTTCAGCTAGTTCTGATTTATCTCCTCAAAAAGGGAAATTTTGAGGAGTTACACCCTTTTGAGGGTTCAGCTAGAGTTGCCTATTTACAGTAAATATACATATAACCGTGCAATAATCATTCAAGAGAAGATGGTGTGTATAAGATCTCCAAAGCGGACCCTCAAACCTCCCTTATACGTCCGGACCACAGTGTCCGGACCACTTCTGCCATCCAACGGGGACCCTTATATGTCCGTTTAGCGGTTCGGACATACGGATTCCGGTATCCTAACAACAAACATAGCGGAGCTTTGTCGGAGGCCGGACATCCACTTGACCAACCAAAAGTAACCACGTGGTCCTCCTCTCTTTTCTCTCTCTTCACATGCATGGTCCTCATCTTCTCTCTCTCCTCCCAGCCGGACACCACATCACAAAATAACACCACATGCATGGTCCCCCTCTCCTCTTCTCCTCCCAACTGGATTAATTTAGTAGTAGCATTGGATGACCGACTCCCGCATCATGACCGTGGACCACGTCCGGACAGGAAAAGGACATTTGCGGTGTCCGTTTGCGGGTCAGCATTGGAGATGCCCTAATTACCTAGTTGCCACGGGGGTGCATTTTTTTTTGAGGGCCACAGGGGTGCTTGTTTTTTTTAGGGCCACGGCGGTGCTTGGTGGCCCGCAAAGGCAAGGAGGGAGGCTCTAAAGTAAGCCATGAGAAGAATTCAGGGGACAAGCTACAAAAGCAGATCGAGATAAAGTACGAACACAATTTGACTAAGTTTACCAATAAGGCAATGAAAAAACAATTATCGCAAGAAACAACGGGTAGTTGTTGACTTTTTTTTTTGTTGGGGAGGTAGTTGTTGACTTGTCGTGATTACCAATTCCGCAAAGCTGAATAGTATGGGCCAATAGTTTGTATGGTTCTTGTTCATCCCCAACTGTCGGTGTACTAAAGTATGGGTCTTTTTAGTACCCCTTACTTGTGCACGGGCAGTTGTAGCCGTACCGCGGCAAGCCTTGCCGGGGAATAGCTAGGAGTAATCACAAGACTAAGATGCCAATGAGACGTTCAAGTCAACGATCAGACCAGAGGACAGAAAGCCAAAGGGTTGCGGAGGCCCGGCAAGACCCTTGCCGGGTGCACCCGGCAAGGCCTCGCACCCGGCAAGACCCGGTCCCGGCAAGGATTCAGCCCCGGCAAGGATTCGGCCCCGGCAAGGATTCGGTCCCGGCAAGGCTCTGCACAGTGCAGCGCTATCGCTCCAGTGCAGCGACCAGCCTTGTCGTTTAGGGCTTGTCCTCATAGTGACGTGATGCGATGCTGGCCACGAGATACTTAAGCGGTGCTGATGCGATAGCTGCTTTTGCCCATCCCCTGTAAAGCTTTTCCAAGCCCAAGACGCTAAGGGACACCTCGACGGACACCTCACGGTGCATTTAATGAGCTTGTCCTAAGCCGTTAGGGTTAGGTATGATAACACTGTAGATACTTTCCACCTCATGCCTTATCTCGTACGCCACTGTGGTAGCCCCTTTGACTCATATAAAAGGAGGCCCGAGGCGTACAGGCGGAAAAAGGATGGCACTTCTGGAAGATAGCACTCCCGAGGACCCGTTCTGCATGCGTAGCTACCGAGTACTGTATCTCCCAGAACTTGGCCAAGAACATCCACAATAATACAATCAAAGCAGGAGTAGGGTTTTACGCATCCGTGCGGCCCGAACCTGGGTAAATCCCCGTGTGCTGCTCGTTAGTTCTGCTCTTTGTGCAATCCTCTCCCCTTTGCCGAACCGTAAGGGATCACCTTGATCCCATAGGTGTTCGTTTCCCACGACACCAACATTTTGATCTCTGGGAGCAAATAAGTCTGAAATATGCCAAAGCAACCATGCATGCAAGATATGGCGAGGAAAAACATTCACGGCTAGTTAATTCAAGGCAAAAATTAGGAACTTTTGCAGCACAGTGCTTACTTTGGCTTCCTGAGTTTGCCCACCACGCAATGCCCCCATCTCCTTGGCTGCTGCGTCTGTGCTACCCCCAGCCATATTGTATATTCCCAAATCTTAATAATTGAAAACCTGAATGAGCAGAATGAACATCCAAGGGTAAATTACATATAAGAATAAACTTAGCACCCTTTAGAAGGAAAGCAGAAGTTCGCAACATCTCTGAAACTAGAAGGCCACGTCTGGGAGGAAGGAAAATAAATATATACCCTTGTGAAAACATTACAGGGGTAATTTACCAGGCCCCCAAAAAAAACCTTAATTACAAGGGTATTTCTTTGCAGTTATGAACCACTGTTTGGATAGCAGGCAATGCAACAAGGGTCTCATACTTGAAACCGAGTGCACCAGAGACTAGCTAGCATACTTGCAGAAACAGCAGCGATCCATGAGTACATACAAAGTACAAACAGTTAACTGATGGACTTTATGAATTAAATCCAACTGGGGTCATATCGGCAATAAACTCAGTCATCCACAAGAAACAAATCACATAAATAAAGGAAAGCATATATACCAACTGGGTCATATCGGCAACAAATTTCGGTTAAGTGATAGACTTTATTATGAATTAAACAGAACTGGGTCATATCGGCAACAAACTAAGTCATCCACAAAAGACAAATTTCAGATAAATAAAAGCTCACCGACTCATACATGGCTCAAACATCAGAATAAGTATGAATCTGGAAATGAGTTTGGCTGACTCGTACAATCCGATCTGAATAACTAATCATCTATGCAGCAGGAAAGGAGAGTACCTTTATCTTTATGGGTGTGTGGGGAGGAGGTGCAGAAGCGAATCAACCGACAGCGTCAGCGCTGAGGAAGCCGGAAGAAGCAGAGATGGCGGCGGCAGGTCGCCGGCGTCACCGTCCGCGCGTGCGGGGCCGGCGGCAGCGCGGCAAACAGGAAGGTCACGACGGCGGGAAGTCGTAGGCGAGGTCTTCTCCCTCCGCCTTATATCTGCCGGCGCGTGCTGCGAGGAAGAAAATATGGGTTAGACTTGGAGCACGAGCAAGAAGCTTCCGCGCGTGCAGGAAGGAAGCTCGTGACGGCGGGAAGTCGTGGACGGGGTCTTGGAGGTCCCTCCGCCCTGCTGGGAAGTTTCGCTGTTTCGCGTGACGACATGGTTAAACTTTTCATATTCTAACCGGATCTTCTGAGTCCATAGTGACTATTTTTCATGTAACCACGGAGGTACTCTCTCTTGATTATCCCTGATCAATAAATCACGAAACTCCTTAAAAAAAAAGGAGCAAGAAGGTTTTGTACGACTACGACACAAACACAGCAAACGGGAACTCGAAATGGCACCGCAACGAGCTATATATCTGGCTTACAGCGAGTATATCTCTCATCTCGCCTGAAATGTCCAAGTCCGCATATATGGCTCGGTGTCGATCGCTGTTAGCTTGGTCGCTCGCTCGTTCTATGGATTGTTTTTTTCTCTTTCCGGTACAACGGTTGCAACGGTCAGGTTTTATTTTATTTCTTTTCCTTTTTTTTTCTTTTTTTCTTTTTCCTTAGGTTCCTTTTGTTTTTTGATCAGTTTTCTTTGGGTTTTCTTCCTTGTAATAATTTCTTTTCCTTTTGTTTTCATTGATTTTCTTCTATTTTTCTTTCATTCTTCATTATACTTTGGTTTTATTTGCCTTTTTTTGTTTCTTTGTTTTTTGTCGATTTTCATTGGTTTTATTTTTTTCAACGCACGTTAACTTTTTTTAGTACACATTCAATATTTTTCGTATACATCAGAAATATTTTTTGAAAACTTATATTTTTTTATGTCTACATTTTTCATACATATTATACATTTGTGGTATATATCAAATACATTATTGTAATACATGTTTAACATTTTTTAATACATGGTCGACATATTTTCCATACATATTTTTAACATTTTTTTAAATGCTGGATTGATATTTTTCAAATACCAGATTAACATTTTTTAATACATGCTCAACATTTTTTTATACACATTTAACATTTTTAAATTCTTGATTAGTAATTTTTAAATACAAGATTAACATATTTTGAATACGTGGTCAACATTTTTTCGATACACATTTAACATTTTCAAATGCTTGATTAACATTTTTCAAATACAAGATAAACATTTTTTTAATACGTGGTCAATACTTTTGCTATACATATTTAACATTTTCAAATGCTTGATTAACATTTTTCAAATACAAGTTAAACATTTTTTGAATACATGCTCAATATTTTTTCTATACACATTTAACGTTTCAAAATGCTTGATTAACATTTCTCAAATACAAGATTAACATTTTGTGAATACGTGGCCAACATTTTTTTATACACATTTAACATTTTGATAATACTTGATTAAAAAAATTCAAATACAATAGTAACATTGGTTTTTCAAGTGCTTGATTAAATTTTATTAAATACATGATCATCTTTTTTATACATTATACTTTTTTGTATACATGACATTTTCTCTATACACATTTAATATTTTTCAAATGTTTGGTTAACATTTTTTTCAAATGTTTTCATGTAAAGTGTTTTTTGTAATATGTTTATTTATAATACTTGGAAGTATAAATAAAATTTAAAAAAGCAAAGAACAAAAAAAAACAGATTTTTTTAAAAAAAAATGAGGTTGCGACCTCCTGCGTGCGTGGGCAGGCCCATCTCACACCTCCCTGGAAGCGAGTCTTCCCTCGGTCTCGCTAGAAGCGAGATATAGCCCCCCCCCCCCCCCCCCCCCCCCCCCCCCGCCGCAACAGAACTGAACTGATTTTAAGCCTAGGAGGGCATGTAAGCCTCGTGTAAGGTCGATTCGGCTTTGGCCCAACCCACGAAGGCTAAGACCTCAAGACCGAAGCAGCAGCAGTGTACGGCCAATGGCATGGCGGAGGAGGGGACGCAACAACTTTCTGTTTGATGCTCAAGAGAAGGAAGAAGGTCAACGAGGACTAAGACATCATGAACTGGGAGAGCAAGGCAGCCAAGAGACAGCGCCCCGCTGAGGCAATCGACGCCAAGCTGCTCTTCGCCATCCGCATCTCCGGTTGCGGGTGAGGCAGATCAATAGCCAGCTACCGAAAGCTTGCAGAGGCAGCTTCTTTGGCTGGTCATGGTGCACCTCGCGATTAATAACGAAGGTTTTGGGTGTGACCCGCAAATCAAGACGACTTTGCCCAGCCTGCCGTTGAGGCCGACCCATGTCGAATTCCGTGTTGGATGCTCACTGCCTCTAATTATAGTTGAATTGCACATGGTCAAGCGAGTGACCGACAAAGTGGGCCGGCCCATTTTGCGTTTTTCACCTGTGAGCTTCCTGCTTTTGGAACCTTCTCGAAGGTTTTAAACCGGGTTTTTTTCCTTATGGGTTTGTTTTTGTCGTCGTTTTTTCCTATACTCTTTTTTCTTCTTCTCTTTTCTAGTTTTTTAATTTACAAATTTCAAACAGTGTTAAAAATCTTCAAAAAAAATCAGACTTTAAAAAATTGCACTTGTTTTAGCATTTATTCATAATCCCAAAAAATATTCATGTTTGAAAAAATGTTTTAGTTTTTCAAAATTTGGTCACATGTTCAACAGTTGTTCTTGTTTTCAAAAAATGTTTGGGAATTAAAAAAACTATTTTCATAATCTGATCCCAAATTCAAAAAAAACTGTGTTTTCAAAAAATGTTCACATTTCAAAAATTGTTCAAAAATTAATATAATGTATCCATTTTCAAATTTTGTTCACATGTTCATAAAATGTTTGGGTTTTTCAAAAAAAAATCGAGTATTTTCAGAACTGTTCGTGTTTTCAATAAATGTTCATAATTATCATAAAACGTTCAAAATAAAAAACCAACCAAAAACCAATTCGGTAGAATGAATAGGCTACTGCAGCATGCCGGCACCGTATAATACAACGGTCACTATGGGTAACTGAAGAAGGTTGTAGAGGAAGCTGTGCCCTCATGAAGGAGAAAGCCCCGGCCACCCGGGCCATCACCGGCTTTCTCCCTGTCACTCGGACGACCCCATGTTAGGCACCTCCACCGGCTCCTCATCCTCCGACAATGAGATCCGCCGCGATTCCTACTCTGCCTTCGACCATTACTACCGCTACGAGGATGACAAGGACAAGGCCAAGAGCAAGCGCATGCGAATGTTCGGATATGTAGCCATGATAGTGCCTCCTTTCTTCCCTTCCCTGACGCCCCATTCTCTCTTGTTCTTTGTTTGTGTTGAAGACAGTGGCTACTCTAGTGTAAGGAGATGGAGAGGAGGTCTAGGTCATATCTAGAGGGTGGACGGATGTGCCTAGGCCCACCAAGGGATTCTACATCGGCTCACCCACAGATTCTACGTTGGCCCATATATATAAGAAGAACAGCTATTAGTCTCTACTTAGACTCCTAGTTAGCGTTCTTAGCGCCAGTTTGCCAAACCACACATACCCACCTAACAACTTTGGGCTTGGCCCATTTAATGTTCTGACCGTTTTCTCAGGGGATATTCGCATGCCAACCTAAATTATGAGTGTTGAGCGTTGTTTTCACTAGTATGTACTATTTTTACGAGTAGGGTTCTGTGTTTTTAGAAAAATGTTCATGAATTTGAGAAATGTTTGCACTTTTTAAAAAAATGCCCATGAAATTTTAGAATATTCATAAATTTTGAAAACATTCATGGATTTAGAAAAATGCTTATTTATTAAAAAATGTTCATGAATTCGTAAAAAATCATGAATTAAAAATGTCTATGAATTTGAAAAATATTCATGAATTAGAAAGATTTTTACAAATTCTAAAATGTTTGTAGATTAAAAAATTATTGTTCATGAATTTAAAAATGTTCACAAAAATTGAAAAATAAAAATATAATAAACAGAAAAAGGGAAGAGGAAAGCCGAAGAATAATAAGAAAAGAAAACCAGGTAAACCGTAAAAAATCGACCGAGAGGTTCTACAAGCTTCGAAAAACCGGTAGAAGATAGCATATATGGCCCGACCCAGGGGCACGCGTTGCGTTCCTAACCGACACAACCGACGTCAAATGGGATTCACCAATCAGCATTGGGTTGGTTTCGAGACATAATGATATCAGGCTTAAAGAAATTGTCCTGCACGTTTTTTGCTAGAGGAATCTGTATCTCATATTCTTAAATTTGAACAATTTCGTGGAGGAGAAAAAACTGTCCTTGTAATATTCAATTTTTTTTTGTGGGGCATATTAAGACAATTTTTATTGTTGTTTTAGATGGTCTTGACAACATTTTCTTATATGCCTAGGTGGTCCTACGACTGCTACCGCAGAGCTATTATCGATTTCTATGAGGGGAGAGCAGAGGTTCTCTAATTTTCATATCAAGAGGGTGGACGGATAGGCTTCGGCTCACCCGAAGGATTCTACGTCGGCCCACCCAGAGATTCTATGTCGGCCATATACTATAGAAGACCAGCTTTTGACCTCTAGTAACCATGGGTTCTCCTATTTGGCGCTCTTAGCGCTAGTTTGGCAAACTACTCGTACCCACCGAGCGTCTTTGGCTTGCCCATATAATGTTTTATCTGTTTTGTCACGGGATATTCACGCGCTACCAAAAAATATAAGTGTTGAATGTTGTTTTCACTAGCGTCCGCACTAGTTTCATTTTTATGAGCGAGGTTCATTGTTTAATACGTGATTTTTTGAAATTTTGGTGAAATCAAAATATATCCACTGATTTAAAAAAATGTTCATGAATTTGAAGAAAAAGAAGGGTTTGAAAATTGTTCATGCATTTGAGAAATGTTCACAATTTTTAAAAATTTCCATGAATTTTGAAAATGTTCATTAATTTGAAAACTATTCATGAATTTTAAAAAAAGTTATGGATTTTAAAAAATGTTCACGAATTTGAAAAGAAATCATGAATTTGTAAAACATTCAAGAATTTTAAAATATTTGTATATTTGAGAAAAGGTGTTCATGAATTTTAAAATGTTCATAAAATTTGAAAATGAAAAAGATAAAGAAAAAAAAGAAGATGAAAATACAAGAAAAGAAGACCAGGTAACCGTAAAAAACCCGTCGAAAATGTTCTACAAGCTCCCCAAAACTGGTAGAAGATGTCCCTTCGGGGACATCCGATAAAACTGGTAGAAGATAGCCATATGGCCTGGCTCATCTAAAGAAACTAAAGCTGTAGCGGGTAACGCGTTGTGTTCCTAACCGACGCAACAGGCGTCAAATAGGATTTACCCATCAGCACTGTTCCTAACCGACGCAACAATTTTGCTGCTTAAAAAAATATGTCCTGCACATTTTTTTGGCAGAGGGGTTTGTATCTCATTTTCTTAGCTTTGACCAATTTCGTGGAGGAGAAAAATTGTTGTTTTAGATGGGAATATTTAGACATTTTTTATAGTTGTTTTAGCTGGTCTTTACAGCATTTTATTATTACGTGCCTAGGTGGTCCGACTACTGCTACCGCAGAGCTATTCTGGTGATAAACAGGCCCGGAGAATATGAGAAAGTAGCAGTGAATAAGAACGAAGGTACCCACGAGATAAGAGAAAAGGCTACACTAAAAATGGCAATTTAACCAGAAGACAGCATTCCGAAACTTCAAATTGTTTACATTGAGTTTGCTACACTTTCAACACACAGTATCCAGTCAACTACTGTAGTCTGTAGAAAACGACCGAGTGCAGCATGCTATCAAGGCGTTGCAAGAAAACTGCACATCGACGAAAAGAAAAAGGCTCAGACCTTCAGATGTTGACAAGCAACAGTTTACACAGGGTGAAGACAGTCATCGCTAATCTCTGCCGTAGAAAATGATGGTGACTAGGCGATCTGTTCACAAATGATGCCACAGAAAACTTGTAGTTATTAATGTAGCATCAAAGTTTACACTGGAAAAGCATGCAGTCAAGGAACGGACAGTTATTATACGTGAAAGGAATATTTCATCCCAGTTTTTGGGTTGTAGACTTGTAGTACTAGACTAGTCATGCAGTTACCATTATCTAACTACAGTACTTGATTAAATCACTAAATATACTCTAGTGTAGTACTAGTAACTGGTAACGTGATTGTTGTTACACCGAAAGAAAGAAAATCAAGATCCTCTAGTCTAGAGCAATCGGTCCAGGTCAAGTGGTAGTCTATCTGAAAGGATAGGCGGATATTGTATTATTCTGCCCAAATGTGACAAAGTACTAATATAAAAGGAAACCGATGCAGAGCATTCCTTGATCCAGCTGTTGCCGTTGATGCCCACCATTTGTGATTAGCCATCGCCGCAACAGAAAATTCGATTGTCCAGTTTCAGATTAGTCAGTGGTTTCAGAGTTAGACTGACGTACGTGTTCCGGTTCCGTCCTAAGGATTTTGGCGGCCTCGGAATCCATCATCTTCATCGGCAGAGCAGAGCTCCTGGGCTTGGTTGGATGTGGCACTTTGGGTCATACCAACAGGAACATGTCTTCCTCCCACACCTCCTCCCGGTGTCCTGTCCTGTCCTGCTGATGCTAGCTGCTGCCATCTTCTCGCAGCCTGCCTATGACGACGTACAGCTTGTCAAGCTGAGGAAACAGCACCTCAACGCTGAAATCAGAGTGGATAGGCAAACACATGATCATCTCAAATTCCTGTTGTTGATCAGTATTTTTTTATTTTTTTAGAGAAAAGGCTCGGCCGAGCCCAAGATAGGGCTCGAGCCTTGCCCGACTTTGAATTAATAAAGCCATCAACCGGCAAGGATTACAACTGGACCAACTTACAAAACAACAAGAAACGGCAAAGATACAAAGTGCTGGAACAGCTAGAGATCTAACAGAGATACAGGCAACCGCTAGAAGAGGAGAAATCCGGCCTGAAATACTAAGGTCACATGTCCAGAGATGCAGCCACACCAATGAAGGGGAGAAAATCAGCAAAAGACACCATCTTCGGTAGCTAGCAGATCCTCGCTTGCTTCTGAAGGCCAAGACAAGGGCACACAAGTCATCCAGTTCTGCCTCCGAAGAGGACCACTATCCTCTCGCCCTGGCTCGAAGGGCGCCGATCCGTCGCAAGGCAGAATGCTCCTAGAGCCCGCATGAACACTGTTGCCAAAGCTGCCCAGGAAGAAGGAACCAGAACGCCAAACCACACCCGCAGGCCTTCTACGACCCCGCCGCCGACAACGATCCAAGCACATCACAACACGCTAGCTGAAGAACGCCCCCGCAAGACGAAGACCAGTAGGAGAAATGGAAGGATGTGGAACAAGCAGCCATCAGCATATGCCATCAGCCAAGGTAAAGCACCAGCCTTGCAACCGCGCAACCCCGAACGACGCCTCCAAGAAGGTGAGCGACGCAAAAGCGCCGTCGTCGTCCACAAGGGGAACAAGGGCTTGGGAGATATGCTAACCCACAGAACAACCCAACACTAGGAAAGTCCCAACCATAATACTGCAGCAGCTCAAGCTTAGGGGCTGCTCCTTCTTCAAACCCCACCAACTTGAGGTTTTCTATGCAAATCAGCTCCAGCACCTTCAGGCTCGGGAATGCCTCCCGACAGAAACTGAAACGGACCTCTTCACCAACGAACGAGTAACGCAATAGACGTAGGGTGGCCAGGTTTTGTAGGTTCCCAAGGACTTGCATGGCCGCATCATGCTCCGATATCCTCGACCCATCTAGTTTCAGCTTCACGAGATTTTTGAGGCCCTGGATCCACTCCGGCAGTTTAACCAGGTTGCCTCTCAACTTGAGGCTCTGCAGGTTTTCTGGAGGTGAGGACAGGCCATCCAAGCAGCCTGATAAACCTGTCTCTCCATGTGATTGCAGTGACAATGACTCCAGGCTGCTGAGACGAGCAATTGCTGAACACAACTCTTGACCGTTTCTCTTGTTGATGCCTGTCAATCCTAACTTGCGCAACCGGGTGAGCTTTTTTATATCTTGTAGAACAGCCTTCCCAACTGAGATGTCCACAACACGTAGTGTGTGCAGGGCCTTCAGCTTCCAAATCCCTCTTGGCACTTCAACTCCACCTCGATTTCGTCCTCCTGCCGCATAATAAGGTAATATGCTGCAACAGAAAGCTGTGCATACATCACGCCTGTTAAGTTCTGTATCATCGTCAAGGTTAAGTTGATCTTTCAGAGAACTAGGCGCATAACATGCCACACAACAACGCGCTGAATATAAAGGTAAATTCATTAGCGACTGCTCATCTGCATCTTCAAATATATGTCTATTTCCATTTCCTATGTCGCTAGCAAGAATGCGTTGCATCTTCACAAGCTTGGTGATGGTCCTTGGTAGCTTCATTACGCTTGTACCAGAAATATCTAGTGTCTGGAGTTGTCTCAGGTTCCCTAACGAATTTGGCAGGTGAAATATATCAGCCTGTCCCCTTAGAGAAAGATATCTGAGATGTACAAGCTTTCCAATGTTCTCAAGATGATGATCAAGTAGATCCCACTTGCCTTCCAAATCCAGCACTCGTAGCAACCTCATCTTCTCAGAAATGTAAAACGGCCTCCAATTTCCAAACACTGTCAACGATCGTACACGGGACAAGTCTATGATATTCTCAAACACACACTGATCCCCTTTCCAGTTACTGCTTACAGCGAGATGACGTATTGTGCCTTGGTTGTTTAAGCTGCAGCCTTCCTCCAATGTGAATACAAGATTTGCCTCCGTAGCCTTTGAGATGGCAATTTCGCGAATGAGATCCTGGACATGGCAGGAGTCAATTCCTTTCCTGCTATAAATTGACCGTTGAGATGGCAGAATCATGCTCCGGCTTACAAGTTCCATGAAGTAACAGTCCAATATTTCTTCCACAGACTTGCCACGCACCCCACTTGAGTAACCCTCTGCAATCCACCGACGCACTAAGCGTCTCCGTGCAATCATGTAGTCTTCAGGAAAGATGGCCAGATACAAGAAACAAGCCTTGAGGTGATAGGGTAAACCATCATAGCTTTTCATAAGTACTGCTTCTATGATCTCAAGTTCTGGATTCATCTCCAACTCAGCACTGATATGCTCATTCAATTTTTTTCCATTCAAAAGCAGTTTTTGGTTGGCTTGCCAAGAAGCCACCTATGGTGACTAGTGCAAGGGGAAGCCCTCTGCACTTCTTCAATATCAGGTTTGCTTGTGCAACCAACTCTGGATATTGCTCGTCCAAATTCACGGTCTCCTTAAATACCTGAAATCAGTATCAATCAAGTTATTTAGTACTACACGAAAGAAATCATCTATGCACTATTGTATAACACATATTTTACCTTAAAAGTTTGAATATATGGGAGTATGCAGTATAAAAATGTGGAAGTGAGACATTGCTACTTTTTGTTAGCTAATAAGTTGCTCCCTCATCCATCTTTTTTATTTAGTATATCATCATTCTTCTTGCTAAACCGTTTTTCCTCCCACCTAGCAACATACCCATAGTGCAATGTACCATCGTGTTACTCATTCCTACCTGCATTGCATGCCAAGAAAGCCAAGCGAGACAGTGCACTTTCCCATGATGATCTACCTCTACGATTGTGCCTCGTCTCCTCTTAACTGGTTACTGCTAATTGTATTCTTGTCGCTGATTTTATTCTACATCAGTCACCCTACTGACACTGCTAGAGTTGTTTCTGATTTGGTGCTACATAAACAGGCATTAACTTAATATAACCGGGTCTCTTAGTTAATGGTGTACATTTGTCATAACCATAACATTTGAATGTGGTTAACTTAATATAAACGAGCAGCTCTTTTATGGTGCTCCTATTAGAAGGTAATATGGTTCCTCAATCTTAACACCTTAGTGACTCATTCTGCAAAGGCTTTTTCTATCCACGAGTGTTGACCGTCTTCTCCCGGTTACTTGTACACACTAGTACAAAACAGGGCTTCGGTCCACCCCTGAGAAGCCCATTAGTCCCGGTTCACTCACGAACCGGGACCCATGGGGCCATCGGTCCCGGTTCGTGAGGCCAGGGCGCCGGCCGGGCCTCGTGGGCCATTGGTCCCGGTTCGTCTGACCCCTTTGGTCCCGGTTCCAGACACGAACCGGGACCAATGCGCCTCGCTCCTGGCCCACAACCATTTGTCCCGGTTTGTGGCTGGAACCGGGACCAAATGGGGTCCTTTAGTCCCGGTTCCAGCCACAAACCGGGACCAATGGTTGGCCTATATATAGCCCCTGCCCGCGAGTAGAGCGCTCTGTTTTTTTGCCCGGCCGTGGGAGAGCTTTTAGCTCACCTCTTATGCACATGAGTTGTTCGATGAAATGCCCGAGCCACACTTAAGATTTCTCCTCTCGAAGCTCCTTGTCCAAGCTCCATTTTCCTCAAGATTTGTCTAGGTTTGGCGGTCTGTCCTGTCCCGTCCCCGTCCTCACCGCCGTCGACCGCTCGCGCCCATCTCGGCGCCGGCACCACCATGGTTAGCCTCTTCTTCTTATCTTCTTTCTAAAAGAAAAAAGTTCTTACTTGTATGTTTTAATTAGATGCTCTAGAGAGTTATATGTTGTTCAATAATGAGAACTATATAACGCACGCAGATGAACCGGCAATGGATGTACGGTGACCGACGCACCTCCGAGTATATTAAGGGCCTGCATAATTTTCTCGAAGCGGCTGAGGCAAACAAGCAGAATGGTTTTATGCATTGTCCATGTACTGTCTGTGAGAATACGAAGGCTTTCTCCAACTCTAAAACCCTTCACTTCCACCTGCTTGAGAAGAGTTTTATGCCACACTATAATGTTTGGACCAAGCACGGAGAAAGAGGGGTTATGATGGAAGACAACGAAGAAGAAGAGGATGATGACAACTACCCGCCCCCTGAATACGGTGATGCTGCAATGGGGGAAGCTGAAGATCAAGAGGAACCAGACGATGTGCCTGATGATGATCTTCGCCGGGTCATTGTTGATGCACAGAGAGAATGCGAAAGTGAAAGGGAGAAGTTGAAGTTCGATCGCATGTTAGAGGATCACAAAAAAGGGTTGTACCCAAATTGCGAAGATGACAACACAAAGCTCGGTACCACACTGGAATTGCTGCAATGGAAGGCAGACAATGGTGTATCTGACAAGGGATTTAGTTCGCTACTGAAAATAATGAAGAAGAAGCTTCCAAAGGATAACGAATTGCCCGGCGGTACGTACGAAGCAAAGAAGGTTCTATGCCCTCTAGGATTGGAGGTGCAGAAGATACATGCATGCCCTAATGACTGCATCCTCTACCGCGGTGAGTACGAGGATTTGAACGCATGCCCGGTATGCGGTGCATTGCGGTATAAGATCAGACGAGATGACCCTGGTGATGTTGAGGGCGAGCGCCCCAGGAAGAGGGTTCCTGCCAAGGTGATGTGGTATGCTCCTATAATACCACGGCTTAAACGTCTGTTCAGAAACAAAGAGCATGCCAAGTTGATGCGATGGCACAAAGTAGACCGTAAGAAAGACGGGAAGTTGAGAGCACCCGCTGACGGGTCGCAATGGAGAAAAATCGAGAGAAGGTGGGGGGACTTTGCAGGTGACGCAAGGAACGTATGGTTTGGTTTAAGTGCAGATGGCATTAATCCTTTTGGGGAGCAGAGCAGCAATCATAGCACCTGGCCCGTGACTCTATGTATCTATAACCTTCCTCCTTGGTTGTGCATGAAGCGGAAGTTCATTATGATGCCAGTGCTTATCCAAGGCCCTAAGCAACCCGGCAACGACATTGATGTGTACCTAAGGCCATTAGTTGAAGAACTTTTACAGCTGTGGAATGGAGAAGGTGTACGTGTGTGGGATGAGCACAAACAGGAGGAATTTGACCTACATGCGTTGCTGTTTGTAACCATCAACGATTGGCCTGCTCTCAGTAACCTTTCAGGACAGACAAACAAGGGATACCACGCATGCACACACTGTTTAGATGACACCGACAGTATATATTTGGACAAATGCAGGAAGAATGTGTACCTGGGGCATCGTCGATTTCTTCCGACCAACCATCAATGTCGAAAGAAAGGAAAGCATTTCAAAGGTGAGGCAGATTACCGGAAGAAGCCCGCCCTCCGTACTGGTGATCACATACTTGATATGGTCAATGATTTACAAGTAATCTTTGGAAAGGGTCCTGGCGGACTATCTGTTCCGACTGACGATGCGGGACGCGCACCCATGTGGAAGAAGAAATCTATATTTTGGGACCTACCCTATTGGAAAGACCTAGAGGTCCGCTCTGCAATCGACGTGATGCACGTGACGAAGAATCTTTGCGTGAACCTGCTAGGCTTCTTGGGAGTGTATGGGAAGACAAAAGATACACCGGAGGTACGGGAGGAACAGCAACGTATGCATGAAAAAGACGGCATGCATCCAAAGCAGTATGAAGGTCCTGCCAGCTACGCTCTTACCAAAGAAGAGAAGGAAATCTTCTTTGAATGCCTGCTCAGTATGAAGGTCCCGTCTGGCTTCTCGTCGAATATAAAGGGAATAATAAATATGGCAGAGAAAAAGTTCCAGAACCTAAAGTCTCATGACTGCCACGTGATTATGACGCAACTGCTTCCGGTTGCATTGAGGGGGCTTCTACCGGAAAACGTTCGATTAGCCATTGTGAAGCTATGTGCATTCCTCAATGCAATCTCTCAGAAGGTGATCGATCTAGAAATCCTGCCAAGGTTAAGGAGTGATTTGGTGCAATGTCTTGTTAGTTTCGAGCTGGTGTTCCCACCGTCCTTCTTCAATATCATGACGCACGTCCTAGTTCATCTAGTCGACGAGATTGTCGTTCTGGGCCCTGTATTTCTACACAATATGTTCCCCTTTGAGAGGTTCATGGGAGTCTTAAAGAAATATGTTCGTAACCGCGCTAGGCCAGAAGCAAGCATCTTCATGGGCCATCAAACAGAGGATGTCATTGGGTTTTGTGTTGACTTCATTCCTGACCTTAAGAAGATTGGTCTCCCTCAATCGCGGTATGATGGGAGACTGACTGGAAAAGGCACGCTAGGAGCGGACTCAATAATATGTAGGGACGGGCATTCTTGGTCTCAAGCACACTACACAGTTCTACAGAATTCTACCTTGGTGACCCCGTATGTCGATGAACACAAGAATATTCTGCGCTCCAAACACCCGGAGCAGTGTGACGACTGGATTACATATGAACACATCAGGACTTTCGGCAGTTGGTTGCAAACACGTCTCATGGGTGACAACACTGTTTCTGATGAGCTGTACTCGTTGGCCAGGGGACCATCTTCGACTGTATTGACTTACAAAGGGTACGAGATAAATGGGAATACATTTTACACGATCGCCCAAGATCAAAAGAGCACCAACCAAAACAGCGGTGTCCGCTTTGATGCAGCAACCAAGAGGGGAAATGACACATATTATGGTTACATAGTGGACATATGGAAACTTGACTATGGACATGATTTCAAGGTCCCTTTGTTTCAGTGCAAATGGGTCAATCTGTCAGGAGGCGGGGTACAGGTAGACCCACAGTACGGAATGACAACAGTGGATCTGAACAATCTTGGGTACACAGACGAACCATTCGTCCTAGCCAATGATGTGGCGTAGGTTTTCTATGTGAAGGACATGTCTACCAAACAGAGAAAAAGAAAAGATAAGGAAGCGAATACATCATACGATGAGCCAAAGTGCCACATAGTTCTTTCAGAAAAAAGAGACATCGTGGGATTGGAGGGCAAGACAGACATGTCTGAAGATTATGAAAAGTTTCATGAAATTCCTCCCTTCAAAGTCAAGTCTGACCCAAGCACCCTGTTAAACGATGAAGATTATCCATGGTTACGGCGCAATAAGCAAAGGACACAAGCGAAGAAAAAGTGAAGATTTTCTCTCCACAACTATATCAGTAAATGCATGAAAGTTCAGAGTTCATTTGTAGTGCTTTTCAATTTCAGGGTCATTTAGCTTAAAAAAAAATCAGTAAATGCATGAAAAATAGGAAATGAAGTCAGAAAGGGTTGAAAATTGATGATGTGGCTTTGAATGGTGCATTTTGAACACACAAAAAGTCTGGAGTTCAAATAAGTTCAAAAAAATGAAATCCCTTTGTAACAGATGAGTTTTCGTCCGAAACCCTGATACTTCGAAAGAGATTGTCCGTTTTGTACACGAAGTGCATCCAGTTTTTGACGTAACCCTCTCAACTTTTTAGCACATGCTATGTGGGTGAAATGATGATACCATTCCAACTTTCAACCTTTTCAGAGTTCATTTGAAGTGTTTTTCATTTTCAGGGTCATTTAGCTCAAAGAATGAACTAATAGCAAAAAGAATGAACTAGAAAACCTTTATGAAACTCTAATAGCAAAAATAATGAACTAAAAATAATCAATTAAAAAATTCTGTTATGATCAACTAAAATAAAACTATAATATTCTTCAATAGCAAAAAGAATCAACTAAAAAGCTTTTATAAAACTCTAATAGCAAAAGGAATCAACTAAAAATATTTTATAAACCTCTAGTATTTATGAAACTAAAATTATATAAAATTTATGCAACTAAAGCTATCAAAGTATTTTTTGTTCAAAACATTAATAGCAAAAAGAATTTTCATAAAGAATTTTTTTTAGAACTAAAATAACAAAATCTGTTTTTGGTTAAAACAGACATTTAAAATAACCTAAAAATTACCAAATTGAATATAATGATAAAACACTGTAATATTAAATAGCAGGAAAAAGAATCACTCAAAAATCTATTTTTATAGTAAAGTTATTCACAAACTAGTGATTCACACCAATTTAAAAGAATTCAAATTTAAACTATTCAAATTTGGAAACTAATGGCACTAACAGAAAGTTTATAATTTTTGTGACCTAAAAGCAAAAAGAATCACTGAAAAACTGTAAGTAGAAACAAAAGAAAATAAATAAAGCAAAAAAGAAAACAAAAAAATAGAAAAAAGTAGAAAAAAATGCCGCCTACTGGGCCACAGCGGCCTGAATACGACTAGAAACCCAACCAGCTTGTTGGGCCAGGATTCAGGCCCGCAGAAGAACCAATAGGCCCACAGGCAGTGACAGATTAGGCCCGGAAGCCTGCTGTTGAGAGGAGCTCGAGAGGGTGTGCGCAGCAGCGCTTATAAACCACTCTCGAGCCCTCTCAGCTAGCGAGGTGGGACTAAAAATTTGGCCCCGGGCAGCACCACCCTTTGGTCCCGGTTGGTGGCACCAACCGGGACCAATGCGCCCCTTTAGTCCCGGTTGGTGCCACCAACCGGGACCAATGCCACCCTTTAGTCCCGGTTGGTGCCACCAACCGGGACCAAAGGTCTCTGCTTCCCGCCCTTTGGGCTGACGAAAAGAGACCTTTGGTCCCGGTTGGTGGTATCAACCGGGACTAAAGGGTGGCATTGGTCCCGGTTGGTGCCACGAACCGGGACCAATACTCTGTGTATATAAGCAACACTTACGATTTTTTCAGATTTCATCTAGCACTTGCCCCCGACGACGCCGAGCACATCGACGCCGCCAGGCTGCCCGAGCTCGCCGTCGACGCCCTCTGCCCTGACGCCCTCTGCCCCGACGCGCCGTCCCGTGCCCCGACGCCGGCGCCGCTCCCCGACGCGTGCCCTGCCCCGACGCGCCACCCCGTGCCCCGACGCCGGCGCCGCTCCCCGACGCGCGCCCTGCCCTGACGCCGCCCCGCGCCACTGCCCTGCCCCGACGACGCGGCCCCTCCTCCCCGTTCGGTCCGGCCGACCCCCTTTCCTTCCTGTCCTCCCTGTCCCCTGTTGATTTTGATGATTTTGATGATATATAGATGATAGATGATATATGATAGTTAGATGATGATGTTGATGATAGCTGATGATGTTGATGATAGATGATGTATGCTTTTTTTTTTGTTCATATAATTTTTTATAGCATTTTTGGTCCATGTATATATGTGTGTGTGTATGGATGGATGGATGTATATATATAGAAAATGATCATATGATATATGTATGCTAAAGAAAATATGATATAAATATGATATAAAAAAAATATCGTAGCTTCCTGTTTTTTTTCCATGGATGTATGCTAAAGAAAATTATGAAAGAGTTTATGGGAGGTTTCTGTCAAAAGGTTCAATGATTTGTCAAGGCAAAAAATTGAAGTAATTAAGGTATCCCATGTTTTTGTATATATGATATATGTATTTTGTTGGCAGAAAATAAGTTGGCTAAAAAGAAGTTCCTTCACGAAGGGGTTTTACTTTGCCTAAATCGGGGAGGGGCAACTTCACTAAACATTCATGATTTTTTTTGTTCATATTAAGAAAGAGCGTAAATCGGGGAAAATGAGGGTGGAGGAGTCCGCAAGTATCCCCTAACTCTCTCGGGAAAATGAGGGGGGAGGAGTCCGCAAGTATCCCCTAACTCTCTCGGGAAAATGAGGGAGGAGGAGTCCGCAAGTATCCCCTAACTCTCTCGGGAAAATGAGGGGGGAGGAGTCCGCAAGTATGTCCCCTAACTCTCTCGGGAAAATGAGGGGGGAGGATTTTTTTATGCTCATAGAAACTCTCGAGTCCACCCAAACCGGGACTGAAAGAGCGTTGTCGAGGCCACCCCACCCACCGCATCCCCGTAGCTCACCCGAGAAGCTCGCCGCCGTTGAGGTCGTAGCGCTCGACTCTGGCCGTTTCAGCCGCTCCGACCACCGCCAATCGACGCGCCGTCGTCTTGCCGTTCGAACGAGCCCGGCCGCGCATCGAATGATGCCCTGTGGGCGATTTCCGACCGAAGCCCGAGCCGCGCCGCCGCGTTTGGCTCGCCGGAGAGCTTCATACCATTATGCGCCTGTTACTTCCGGCTAATGATGAAGCCTTGGTTTTCTTGACACTAGACAACGTGACATATAGAAGGGTAGATGAGATCAGGAAAAATATGGACCATTTTCTGCACATTCAGAATGGCGCCATTTTGTTAAATCCCTTAAAGGTTAAGAGAATCCCTTGTTTGACATTCATAAGAGAGGTGGTCCGGACGTCGGACATTCATGAGAGAGGCGGTCCGGACGTCGGACATTCATGTTTGTATATTAATTGCCATGTTGTAATATTTGCAGAAAGTATGGATCAAAGAGACTTGGAACAAGAACAGTTGTTGGGGGAGATAATCCTCGCCGGAGGTGATGCTGTCTTGTCGTTTCTCAACGACACCGATGGAACAATGGAGGAGGAAGGACATGATCATGATGGCTCCGGTGACATGATCATGATGGCTCTGGAGGTGCTGACTAGCTAATTGATGCATTAATTGTTTTGGTATGTACATATATTAACTCTTATTTCTTCTTTTATAGCCCTCCGGATCGAGCCAAACTTCGGTAACGAGACGAGGCCCGAAGAAGAGGTTGCGCAAGGATGAAAGGTTCACGATCACAGCACCCGCGGACGATGGCCTACCGATTGAACCCAAGCGGACCAAGGACGCATTTTCTGCTCAGTGCGGAGCTATTGTTAGGGACGACATCCCGATCAGCATCAAGCAATGGAATAAGCCTAAGGACGACGCCCCTGAAGGTGATTATGTCACCGATAGATAGAAAGATGATCTTTGGACCTTGCTGAAGGCAAATTTCACCCTACCGCCAGAGGAGGATCCGAATAAGCCAGTTATAGAGCCACTGGTCAAGGCGTGTGCTCTTAAGAAGATGGCAGATCTATTCAGGAGGTGGAAGAAGGAGTTGAAATCAAAGTTTGTCGACAAAGGTGAGACTCCAGAATTCATCGGCCGATTTGAGAAGATAAGAGATCACTGGCCCGCATTTGTGGCCTACAAGACATCGGACAAGAGTAAGATAATGTCAGAGACAAACAAGAACAATGCTGCAAAGAAGAAGTATCACCATCACACGGGGTCAGGTGGCTACCTCAAAGCCCGGCCATTGTGGGACAAAGCTGAGAATGACCTGATTGCTAAAGGGGTCGAACCAGGGACATTGAACTGGCCAGACCGTTCAAGGACTTGGTTCTTCGGGGTTGGGGGAACTTTGGACCCTGAAACAGGGAAGTGCCGTTGGACGGACGAGCAACTTGCAATACCCGTCACGAAGCTTCAGAAGTATATCACCGCAGCGCAGGAAGGGACGTTCATTCCCGACAGAGAGAAGGACGAGCTGACTGAGGCCCTAGGGAATGCTGAGCACCCTGGACGAACACGAGGCACACCAGGCTCCGTTCCGTGGAAGGTTGGGTTTCCCGACGCAGGCGGTTACAGAAGCCGGGAGAGAAAGAGGAAAGCGGAGCTGAGTGACATGCAGAAGATGAGTGCAAGAGTACAAAAGCTAGAGGAAGAACTTGAGAGCCAGCGAGCTGCCGGCCAACCATCTCAGCGGCACGAAGCTACCCCAGAAGCTACCCCGCCATCTCAGCGGAGAAGCAGCGTGGCTTCCACGGAGCCCGTTCAGACTGACTTCACGGCTCCTATCTACCCCGTGGATACTATCACGGAGGCTCAAAATTGCGAGCTTATGACGAAATGCCGGAACCTCACTTTCAAGGCGGCTGTCGGCTCTGTTGCACCTCCTCAACCCACCGGAACTTTTCACTGCCTTCTGATTCCACATGGCTATGCTGTTGTGATGGTGGATGTAGTAATGCAGGGATTTGAGGAGCTCGAGCTTGACCACTCTACAGGTGAAGGGGAGAATCAGCTGGTTCGTGCTGTGAGTAGTACATGTCTATGGCAGAAGGAGTACATCAAGCTTCCAAACTGGAAGCCTCCGCCTCCTCCTCCTCCTCCGGCGAGTCAGGGCACTCCGCCTCCTCCTCCTCCTCCTCCTCCGGCGAGTGATCAGGGCACTCTGCCTCCTTCTCCGGCTCCTCCGACGCGTGAGGGCACTCCGCCTCCTCCTTCGCCTACTCCGGCGCGTCGGAGCAGTCCACCTCCTCCTCCGCCTCGTCGGCAACGGCGGAAGACAGACGCCGCCGGTCCGGCTCCTCCGGCGCGTCGGAGCACTCCGCCTCCTTCTCAGCCTCGTCAGCAACGACGGAATAGAGACGCCGCCGCTCTGGCGGCTAGCAGTATAAGCAGAGGCGGGAGGCAATTCAGATACGGTCCATCTCTCAAGCCTCTGGAAAAGTTACCATATGAGAGGACCGAGCAGGAAAACGAGGACATAGTTCGTGCCCAAGTGAGGGCCCATTTTGCAAAGAAAACTCCACCTCCGAAGGAAACAATAGATCCGGTGAAAGTGAAGCGCACTATCGATGCCCTGAAGCGACCACCACCGCCTCCGCCGCAATCCAACTATGACCGCATTATTCAAAAGACATATGATGAAGCGCGGCGGTCGGGAAGTACTTCTAGTGATGCAAGGTTAGCAGAACGAAGAAGTGGGAAAACAATTCCCCAGCTCGGCGAACAGGAGAAGAAATCGTGCCCCCCGCTCAAGGTGTCTAGCGATATCGTCGCTAATCATCCAGGGATGGTGCTCGGTACCAATCCTGGTGATTACTTGGGGGATGATGTAATTTTTGAAATGGCTGAGGTACCAAAAGAAGAATATAAATACGTGCACGGGAAGCCTCTCGTCAAACCTGATCCTCCTCCTCTAACAACTATGATGTACAAATTGCATGAGTGGTACTTGGAAACCTGCAGGAAGAATGGGTCCGATAGTTTGCTGGTGAGAATTAAAGATGAGCACGACCTCATTGGAGTCGACCTGATGCCTGTTGAATTTGTGGAGTTATTTCAGTTATTCAATCAAAAGGCCCTCGACAAACAAATCATGACTTGCTACTGTCTGTAAGTATTACTTCTGTAATTAAGTCTCTAGCTCAACTCGTTCATTGCATGTATATATAATTATCCTCACTATATTATGCAGATTGAAGATCTTCGAATGCCCAAAAAGACAAATCTATGATATTGGGTTCATTAGCCCAAATACCGTAAATGAATGGGCGGTACAAGAAAGAGTTAAAGATACCGAGGAAAACTTGCTAAAAGCGTTCCTTCGACATCAAAACAAAAGGGAAATACTTTTTCCTTACAACTTCAAGTGAGTGTTACTGTCTTGTGCATATTCGGTTTTGCTTACTCGAGGTTAAGTACTGTAATTGATGAGTTATGCGTGCGCAGTTTCCACTATATTCTGCTATCCATTAAGCTTGACGGGGGAGTAGTAACTGTCTTTGACTCGAGACGTAAAGATCCCAAGGATTATGCGGACATGACTGCAATGCTCCAGAAGTAAGTTCAATCAATACCGGGACCATATCGACAACTTTCGTTCATTTCCTGATATCAAGTAATCATTTTCTTTGCCTGGCAGGGTTTGGAAACAGTTCACCGGACAGGTTCCGGGTCTGAAGAACGAGCTGCGATTTACACACCCCAAAGTAAGTAGTACTAGCTAGTTCCGCGCATCTCTCATTGATTCCAGTTTCATCAATACCATTATCGTGCTTGATTATCAGTTTGATTGAACTCTATTCTCGTAAAGTTCTTGTGGCAGGAACCCGGGAATAATTTATGTGGATACTACGTTTGCGAGTACATTCGCCACAGGACCTCTGAGCGGGGCAGATCTGAAGAACAATTTGAAGTATGTAAACAATATTCACAATTTTTTTTATTACCATCAATTGTGTTGAGTTTCATTCATATATATGTATTGACTCCCTTCTTTAAATTAGATCTGGCAGATGCGGGATGAACTCCTACACATGATCGCATACGAGCAATTCAAGAGGAATTGGCGGGATTCTTTCTTGACCACGTCATACATGAAAAGGGAGAATACCATGCGGAAATTCAATGGGAGTTTGGCGCTTGATGATGTCAGGGATGTTATATTGTATATATGTAGTAGCGTCGGATAGATTTACGAAAACTTGTTGTTCGAACAAGCACGGAGAAAGAGAGGTCACTTCTCTCTGTATATGTTCATGACGATCTTGTGTAATTAATGGTTTCCTTCATTTGCTTACTAGCTAGCGTCGAGTTCTCTCTATATGTAGTAGCTATCGTCGACCAAGCACGGAGAAAGAGAGGTCACTTCTCTCTATTAGCTAGCTAACACAATATGAAACCCCTAAACCCTCCAAAACCCCTAACCCCCCCCCCCCCCCTTTCAAAAAAAAACAAAAACCCCAGCGCCTTTTGGTCCCGGTTGGTGTTACCAACCGGGACTAAAGGTCCTCCTGCCTGAGTGCTGCGAAGCGGCCACGTGGAACTCCTTTAGTCCCGGTTGGTGTTACCAACCGGGACTAAAGGTCCTCCTGCCTGGGCTCCCCACAGCAGCCACGTGGAGCCCCTTTGGTCCCGGTTCGTAAGCGAACCGGGACTAAAGGTTTTGGGCTTTAGTCCCGACCAGAACCGGGACTAAAGCCCCTCTGGAACCGGGACTAATGGGCCTTTTTCTACTAGTGACATGAGAAAGGAAAGGAAATAAGTGATAAAGTTATAACAAGTGCTGGCTGAACCCATATACAGTTGGCACATGCACAAAATATTTGTGGAGGCACTCAAGGAATGCACCATAACAGCAATAACCATGCCACTCCCATGCGCCCCCCTGTCACTCCCATGCGAGTGACTCGGGTGGCGACTCACCCCACCAAGGTTAGGGTTCCATTTCCCGCCTGCCGTCGCCTTGGTGTGCTCCTGCCTCTGGATCTGGATCTTTTTGGATCTGGCAGACCAGGGAGGCATGTGGCGGGGCTTGGGCTCCAGGACAACACCCCTTGATGGTGAGGTTGTGGCGTATTTGGCGGGGTGTGCTGCAGTGGTGCTGTCCGGTTGCTCTAGCCATGAGGGTGGAGGGGCGCCCGTGAGGCATTGGCTCCAAATGGCGGTTCTGGGTGGTGTGTTTTCTGCAGTCGGGCCGGGCTGGTAGCAGAGGGACAATGAGGGTGAAAAAAGTGTGGTTGGCAGTGGCCTTCCTTTGTAGCAGGGGCCTTGCTGACGCACTGGTGTCGTCTCCGGGAGCCTAGTCTACTCTGGCGGGAGCGTGGAAGTCCAGCAAGGTGACTGCTCCTCACTGTTCATATCCATTGACTACAACCAAGCTTTCTGGATTCACCTTCGCTGTTGGCATCTCAGCCGTATCTTTTGTTGGCCATGTTGCTGGGCGGAGGGTGAAAACCCAGGCCCGAGTCTTCCCGATTGGGGCGGCTGCGGTGTGCTGCTTTCTTCTTGAAGACGCCGCCTTGATGCTTCCTAGCCTCTCCTCGTCTGTGGTTGTGGCGTGGTGGCTGTAGTGGGGGTTCTGAAGGCGGAAAGGCGGTCTTCGTCTGGTTGTGGTGTACTGTGCTTGGTGGGTGCCCGAAAAGCCCAGAGACAGGGGCCTTTCCACGGTGGTAGGTGGCCATTGACTTGGCACGAACCAGTTCGGGCAACTCTGCCGTGCTCGTTCGATAGGCTTCACCATGCTTCGCTCACATGGCCCTTGGCAACAGCAATCCTCCTTCCGCTTCTAGTGTTGCTTCATGGATGTAGCTAGGCTCTGGAAGCTACAGCTCGCACAAGATAAGGGAGACCTTGCAACTCAACACGCTGGTAGTTGCTTTGTGTTTTCTATGTTCTAGTGATATGTTGTAGTTTGTTGCATGTTGTGGTTTGTTCAAAGGTGAGCTGTTGTGGTGGCCCTTGTAGCTTGTTGTTTACAACATCTTGTATCCTTCCTGCAATGCGGTCTAGGGCTGTGACCCTGGACCAATTTAGGGGTTTATTCCATGTAATCGTATTCTTCCATCTGGGCTTTCATCAATATAAAGCCGGACAACATGCCTACTGTCTTAAAAAAAAAGGTAAGCTACTCAAAACTCCTTGGAAACAGGAAATCTGAATGGAAAAATAAATGTAATAACGTATTCGAGATAAAATAAATGCAACAGCTCGTACCGCGTGGTGTATTCTCTCCATATTCATCAACCATATTTACAGGGCACAAAACATGCCCTAGCTTTCTTAGAGGTACGTTTCTAGCGCATGAATTTTAAAGGAGCTTCTGAACATTTTAATTTTAAAAAAATACGAGAAAAACTATCCCACATCCGTATGCGGTCTATGTAATACAAGATCAACAAATCAAGCATAAAACGTATGCATGCCAATATTTTGGAAAATATATATTTGAGCTTGTAAGACATTCTTGAGTTTCAAAGGCAAGACCCCCCCCCCCCCCCCCCCCCCCCCCATCTAATCATATGTATTGCTCGGCTACTAGAATACTCAGGTCAGATCAAACAGATAATCTCGTTATATACTTGCATGATATTCTGTCCAATGAACACTCTTGTACGAAACTAGGAACATATGTTGGCCGATAGAAGTTAATAGCAATGTTGCCATGCTACAAACAGAATGTTGTTACATTACAAATAATCCTATTACAGGATCTCTTTTTCTCTTTGTCATGACGGATGATGAACAAAAGGACGGACGCCATTTGCCATCGTACCACCGTGCACACACACAAAGGGAGTAGCAGCTTACATCATCAACTCAATCCAAGGAAATACCACTACATACATAAAAGGGAGGGACCTAATAATACGTACGTACATGAATATTAAGATAGACGAAAAGGGAGTGGAATACAGCTAGAAGAGGCATCTATATATCTGAGTCATCTATATATCTGAGTCACACTCAAGCGTTCCAACTCACTAGAGACCATACTTTGCAATTACTTGGGGCAAGAAACACGGTGATATGTACCTAAAATTAAGTGTGACTGTATCTGCGGAAACAGTTCTGGCAAGGAGCCACGCGCAATCAACACCACGAAACACGGTGACACAAAAGTGTTCCAAACCACAGGCAGAGATCACAGCCATGGTATATAGCTTGGCAGGTTGTATGTGCGGAAACAGTTCCGCAAAGGAGCCGCCTGCAATCAACACCAGAAGAAGAATGCTCAGAATTTAGTGATCATCGATCCCGTCCTATAATCGAATCAAATCTCCTGCTGCTGCTGCTGCTTGGTCGTAGTATTTCCCATGGTGCCGGTGTTGCATACTGACAGCTCGCTAATCTCTGCGGAAGGCATTAATCCATGTCTTGGGCTTCAGAAGAGAAGACTAGGCCATCTGTTCACAAATGATGCCACAGAAAATTTGTACTAAGTATTGATGTAGCATCAAAGTTTGCACTGGAAAAACACGCACTGTTCTGAAGGAACGGACAGTTATACGTGAAAGGAATATTTCCTCCCAGCTTTTTTTTTGGGTTGTAGACTTGTAGCACTAGTCGTGCAGTTAATGTTATGTAACTACTTGATTAAATGTACTCTAGTGTAGTACTAGTAACTGGTACCGTGATTGTTGTTACACCGAAAGAAAGAAAATCAAAGACCTCTAGAGCAATCGATCCAGCTCAAGCTGTAGTCTATCTGAATTCTTTTTTTTTTTTTGTGTGTGAGGAAAGTAGTCTATCTGAATTCTGAAATGTGGCAGTAATATAGAAGCAAACCGGCGAATGGTAGGCAGAGCATTCCTTGACCCAGCTGTTGCCGTTGACGTCCACCACTTGTGTCAAACAGACTATGCATGATCAGCCATCGCCGCGGAGGTTGTTTGGATCATGTCTTACGATTGTGCAGTTTCAGATTAGTCAGTGGTTTCAGAGATAGGTTGACGTGTGCCTGCCTAAGGATTTTGGTGGCCTCGGCATCCCTCGTCTTCATCGGCTGCGTTGGATGTGGCACTTTGGGTCAGTCAAGTCATACATGCATATAGCTAGCTACCAACAGGGACATGTCTTCCTATCACACCTCCTCCCGGTGTCCTGTCCTGTCCTGCTGATGCTATCTGCTGCCGTCTTCTCGCTCGCAGCCTGCCTATGTCGTACAGTACATACAACTTGTCAAGCTGAGGAAACAGCACCTCAGTGCTGTCCCTGCCAACCTGAACTGTGATCACACGAACAGAAATAGAAATCAAAGAGTCGTAACGGATGAACAAAATAAATGCCATCTGCTATCGTACCACTCGTGCGCACACACACACAAAGGGAGTAGCAGCTTACATCATCAACTCAATCCAAGGAAATACCACTACATACATAAAAGGGAGGGACCTAATAATACGTACGTACATGAATCTTAAGATAGACGAAAGGGAGTTGAATACAGCTAGCTACTGCCAACTCTTCAGAACGGGCTTGTTTTCATTCTCTGCCAGCTGGCCTTGCAAGTCCTCCACAAACTCGGTGACCCAGTCCGACTCATGCAGCATTAATTCCTTGAGGCTTGGCAGATATGCTAACCCAGAGAATAGACCAACCCTGGCAAGGTTCAAACCATAATACTGCAACAACTCAAGCTTAGGGGCTGCTCCTTCTTCAAACCCCACCGACCTGAGGTTTTCTATGCAATTCAGCTCCAGCACCTTCAGGCTCGGGAATGCCATCCGACAGAAACTCAAACGGACCTCTTCACCAACGAACGAGTAACGCAATAGACGTAGGGTGGCCAGGTTTGGTAGGTTCCCAAGGACTTGCATGGCTGCATCATGCTCCGATATCCTCGACCCCTCTAGCTTCAGCTTCACGAGATTTTTGAGCCCCTCGATCCACTCCGGCAGTTTAATCAGGTTGCCCATCAACTTGAGGCTCTGCAGGTTTTCTGGAGGTGAGGACAGGCCTTCCAAGCAGCCTGATAAACCTGTCTCTCCGTGTGAGTGCAGTGACAATGACTCTAGGCTGCTGAGAAGAGCAATCGCTGCACACAACTCCTGACCGTTTCTCTTGTTGATGCCTGTCAATCCTAACTTGCGTAACCGGGTCAACCTTTTTAAATCTTCCAGTGCCTTCCCAACTGAGATGTCCACAACACGTAGTGTGTGCAGGGACTTCAGTCCCCAAATCCCTCTTGGCACTTCAACACCACCTAGATTTCGTCTTGCCGCATGATAAGGTAATATGTTGCAGCAGAACATAGTGCATATATCACGCCTGTTAAGTTGTGCATCTTCATCAAGGACAAGATCCTCTAGCAGGAAATTAGGCGCACAACATGCCAGACAGCAAGATGCTGAATGTAACGGCAAACTGATTAGTAACGGCATATCTGCACCATAAAAACTAGTATGACTAATTCTTCTGACACTAGCAAGAATGCGTTGCATCTTCACAAGCTTGATGATGGACCTTGGTAGCTTTGTTATGCTTGTATCTGAAATATCTAGTGTCTCGAGTTGTCTCAGATTCCCGAACGAATTTGGCAGGTGAAATATATCAGCATGTCCCCTTAGAGAAAGATATCTAAGGTGTACAAGCTTCCCAATGTGCTGAAGGTGATGATCAAATAGATCCCAATTGCCTTCCAAATCCAGCACTCGTAGCAACCTCATCTCATCCGAAATATAAAATGGCCTCCAATTTCCAAACACTGTCAACGATCGTACATGGGACAAGTCTACTATATTCTCAAACTCACTTTGATCCCCCTTCCAATTGTTGCTTACAGCAAGATGACGCACTGTGCCTTGGTTATTTAAGCTGCACCCTTCCTCCAATGTGAAAACAAGATTCTCCTCCACAGACTTTGAGATGGCAATTTCACGAATGAGATCATGGACATGGCAAGAGTCAATTCCTTTCCTACTATGAATTGACTGTTGAGACGGCAGAATCATGCTCCTGCCTATGAGTTCCATGAAGTAAGAGTCCAATACTTCCTCCACAGACTTGCCACGCACCTCACTTGAGTAACCCTCTGCAATCCACCGCCGCACTAAGCGTCTCCGTGCAATCATGTAGTCTTCAGGAAAGATAGCCAGATACAAGAAACAAGCCTTGAGGTGATAGGGTAAACCATCATAGCTTTTCATAAGGACTGCTTTTATGATCTCAAGTTCTGGATTCATCTCCAACTCAGCACTGATATGCTCATTCAATTTTCTCCATTCAAAAGCAGTTTTTGGTTGGCTTGCCAAGAAGCCACCTATGGTGACTAGTGCAAGTGGAAGTCCTCTGCACTTCTTCAATATCAGTTTTGCTTGCTCAACCAACTCTGGATATTGCTCATCCAAATTTACAGTCTCCTTAAATACCTGAAATCCATATCAATAAGTGATTTAGTACTAGAAGAAATAAATCATATGAGCACTATTGTGATTGTCTAACACGTTCTTTACCTGATAGAATATACGGGAGTATGTAGTATAAAGATGTAGAAGTGACACACTGCTACTTTTTGATAGCTAAATAGGTTTCTCCGTCATCCATCTCTTTTCACCAATATCATCATTTTTCTTCCTAAAAAATATTTTCCTCCCACCTAGCAACGTACCCTACTGCAATGAACCCATCGTCTCACTCATTCCTACCTGCAGTGCACGCCAAGAAAGCCAAGTAAAACAATGCCCTCTCCCCTCATGCTCTACTTCTACGGTTGAACCTCGCCTCCTCTGAACTGGTTAGTGCTGATAGTATACTTGCGACTGATTTTATTGGAGACATCAGTTACCCTACTCACACTGTTAAGAGTTGTTTTCGATTTGGTGCTACATAAACAAACATTAACTTGATATAATCAGGCCTCTTAGTTGATGGTGTATATTCAGCATAACCATAACGTTTGAATGTGGTTACTACACAAACAACTCTTTTATGGTGCTCCTATTAGAAGTTAATATGGCTACTCAATCTTAACACCTTAGCAACGCATTTTGTAGGCTTTTTTTATCCACAAGAGTGTTGTCTTCTCCCGGTTACTTGCACGTGAGAAAGGAAAGGAAACAAGTGATAAAGGTATAACAAGTGCTAGCTAAACCCATATACTGTTGCATGTGCACAGAATAATTGTGGAGGTATCCAAGGCATTAACATTTGAGAAAGCATAGGCTTTCGTACACCCCCTTATCTAGCCATTCATTTCTGCATCGTGATTCGTGCGAGCACTTTTGTCTTTTTTATTTCTTCCAAATAAAATAACATATAACTTCGAACTTTGGAGGACAACAAAACATTCTAACCAGAATGTGGGGAAAAACTTTAAAGATTTTTTTGTGAATCATATATACTAAAAATAATATTTTTTACTTAAAAAAATCTCATTTTGTATATTTATGTCGGACCAAAAAATCTGAAAGTTTTTCCCACATTGTAGTAAGAATGTTTTGTTGTCCTGCAAGTTTGAAGTTCATATGTTGTTTTGTTCTAAAGCAACAAAAAAGAGAAATTTTCATGTAGTAAGTTAGTTGTGTAGCACAGATCTCAAAGCAACATTGGAGTGTAAGGATCAGAGGTGTCCAGAAACCTGAGCTTTATAAATCCACATTCGTATTCAAGGAGTGCACCATGACAACAGTACCCAATACAAGTGTGAATTATTGGGTTTCTTAGAAAAACGATTTGCCCCCGTGTGGTCAAAAAGGCCTAGCAAGCTGATTCTACAATTTTGCTATATGTGCTCAAAAAGATATTTCTTGTGAAGGTAGCGCTCCCACACACAAAATATGACAACATATATTCCATAACATTATTCAAAATAAGAGGGAGACAAAGAAATACAACAACTAATTGAGCATGACACTACTTTATTTGTACCTTTTTGGTGAAGAGGGTACATGCATCAACAGGACCAAGATGGTGAAGAGGGTATATATTTCTTTCATCCTTGGAGCAGTGCTTCGCTATATTCTCTTCCCTTGTGGTGACTATTATGCAGCTTGCTGCCATTTCTGGCAAATATTGTTTTATAGCATCCCACTCTCCTATGGACCAGAGATCATCAAGAACAAGCAAATATCTCTTTCCTTCTAAACATCTCCTTAAATCTGTCTCACTTTTATCTTCATTCTTATCTCTGAATTGCATAATTAAGCTCTCAAGGAGTGCTGCTGAGTTGAAAGGGCGCATGACTGTGACACAAGCACGCTTATCAAACATGCTACTAATCTCCTGGGTTTGATAAATATCTGTCACTAGTGTTGTTTTTCCAATACCACCCATTCCCCACAAGGAGAACACATGAAAATGTTGGAGATCTTTATTTAAGATTAGTTTGATGATTTCCTCTTTTTGATTCCCTCTCCAATGAGACGAGATTCCTCTAGAGTAGCCATTGTCTCCATCCGAGTGAGAATGTTCTTGTGTGTAGAGCTGTCAACGCCAGTAGGGACTATGTATGAGATGGACCCTTTTTCGGCTGAATTCCTTTCCTCCTGAGAAACCTAAAGACAAGCACACGATTAATGCTTAGGTCTTGTTTTTGTTTCAGCAAGATAATTTTGTCCTGTTTTAAGTTTTCTGTAATTTTAATAGGCTACTTTTGTTCTATTTTGTCCCGTTTTAAGATTTTTTGTAACTTACATTTGTTCTTAAATGATTTGCAATCTCTAACAAACCATGAAGTTTGTTCAGTAAGGTAACAACGAAAAGAAAGTATGTTGGGAGAATATATAAGAAAGTTGAATATGATGTCCAAATCGAACAAATATATTATGATACGAAAAGTAAGATAAGCCATGTAAAATATGTACTTCAATTTTCCATCATTGATTACCTAAAACACTATTAAGAATTCAATGGTTGGAACCTTTCCAAAATTCATGAAACAAATTAGAGGAGCATTATGATGATACTACATAATGATCCATTGGCTAGAATCAAAATTTTGACCATTCATAAGTTGTCAGTCACAATATATGTCACAAACCTCTTTTTTCCCCTAAATTATATGTCAATGATTATTTAACCAAAAGAGTATATCCAAAGAGTACACTGAATTTTTTATGTGCAAATCACTTTGGAGTATCTCATGATAATTAGTAGAGTATAACCCAAAATGATAAAGCAGTATAACGAAGTCGTTGAACTAGTATAATATGTGGTGGGAGTATACCTACTCTCAGTCCCAGGAATACAAATATTTCGCTAGATAATTTTGCAGTTTTCGTTGACTAGATTATAGGGATGTGAATCCCCTGGTGTAGGCTATATTTGCTTGGGTGTAAAGGGCACGGTATTAATGTTAAGTTAAACCATCAGAATGGTGGATAAGCTAACTCACTATAATTAGCCCTCCGTAATTCTATTTTTCTGCTACTCTCCGCAAACCAACCCCATCACCTAAGTTATCAACAACTTGCCGAAACCTGCAACCGTATGCATGCAGCTGCACCATCTGGCATGAACCTCGCTGACCACGCACCAGGCCAGATCTGCCGCCCCACCTTGTCTGTGCGAATGACTTGGTCAATGTCCATGCAGCCCGCGGTCTGTGCGACCACAAGAACTTCAAGCTGTAGGCACTACGGACAAGCAGGGAAGAAGCAAAATTGCCGACCTTGTCGGGTCCGCATCCGCCAATCAACGTCAGCACTGTATCTGGCCACCACCCCCATTACTCATTATATCATGATTGTTTCCGCGCGCCCAAAGGTCAGATCACATGCCACACCTCCCCGGATCAGACCACATGCCACCAGAGCGAGAAGGGAGCACAACCACCTATGAGAAAAGCTCGAGGAGCACTACGACCAGCAAGAGAAGCTCGCCACCTTTGGTGTCCAAGCAGCCTGCTGCCTCCACCGGCAGCATCGAGGTATGGCAAGGATGGTGGCTTTAGGAGCATAGGATTTTTCTACCACGGTGCCACTCGAGAGAGTGATACAGGAGACCCTGCCTACTAACTAAAAAAACATGTAATTTAGGCTAATCAGGTTAGTTGTCGTACACTAATTTAGGCTAATCGGATTAGTTGCCAAATAATAAATTTAGGGGTAGAAGCTAACATGGCGAGACTAATTGGCCAACCTAGTGTGGGAGGGCCATGTTCCTTTACGTGTCTCTCTTGTGCAGCCTGAGGCTGCTGGTATTGGAGCAGATGGCATTCTCGTCAACGGGACATGAATGGCAGTCAAGGAGATTCTCTCATTTGGGGATGCAAGAATCAGGGGCAACTTAGGGTGGTCCACACATAGGGCATGTGAAGCCATTCCATGATAGGATGAAAAAGGCATCTACAATACATCCTTCTGGTAAGTGTTTTGTCATGCAAGGCTTCTCATTATGTGCTATAAGTTATAACCTACATCATCCTCTCTCGAGTGGCATTCCCTCCACGGTTATAGCCACCAGGAATGGTACAAGTGGTCCCCTCTTATGGCAGTTCTAATTTGGGTTTCGCCCCATAGTTTGCTTGCTTTCATTTGTTTTGAAGATGGAGAGAATATAATTTATGGAAGAAGTATGTGGTTGCTGACCAGTGGCCCCTAGGTAAGTATAGGAAGCCAAATAAATCCATGTCAGAGTAGAGGACCTAAGCTAGAAAACAAATGGAGTATGAGGTAAAGTTGTAACCACTGGAAGTATTTGCAAGGTCAAGATTAGATCTAATGCTAAGGCAGAGGACATGCAATCGGATGAAGGGGAAGGGGGGGAGGAGGTGTACAAACATTCAGATGGAGTCATTTATGCACACTGTCCTTGATAAATTAAGGTTGTTATATATCTCTAGCATAAGTAAAATGTATATAAATCCTACAGATTCTTTCTCATGAAAAAGAAGAAAGTATATAATTTTTTTTAAGTAAACTATGTAGAATGGCTATCAACCTAAAATATACAAGCTAGTTGATTATGTTAAATATTAGTTGAGACACTGAACAAACTTAACAAAAGGAGCATTAATTAGACAATTTTCAGGACTTAAAAGTTTACCTTCTTGTAGAAAGCATAAAGAGACTGGTCAGCAAATAACTTCTTATGTACTAGAGCTTCATCCTCTGCTCCTATGCATAAGCTTGCAACTTCAACTTGCTCAGTGGATACTATGATTCGGCTTCCTTTCTTGTTTTCTGGGAAACATGTTTTAATGCAATCCCACTCTTCAATGGTTTTTATGTCATTGAGTACAATTAGGTAACTCTTGAAATTCAAATATCTCTTGAACTCATAAGCCAAACCATCTTCTTTCATCGTTGCCATCATCTTCAAAACTTGGGCCCCAATAGTTGTTGTTCCTTCTTCTCCTGTCTCTTGAAGAGAATTAACATAAATTTCCCTGATAATGCTTCGAATGAAATCTGTTTGATTGAAAGGACTCATCAATTTGATCCAAGCACGGCAATCGAAATTCTTGTGTATCATGGGGTCTTCATAGGCACCTTTGATGATGGATTTCTCCCTCAGATCACTACTATTTGTGTCCCACAACGCTATCACTTGAAGTGCATCATCCTTGCAATTGATCAACTCGACGAGATCCATTTTTGCTTTCTGCCACAGCAGTCTTGCATCATCTGCAGCAGACATCGTCGCACTGGTGATGGTAAGCTGCCCAACAGCGGATATAGGCTTGGAGCTAGAACCTTTGATGAGGTGGTACCGTTGGTTCCTCTGGCTGACCTCCTCCACCTTGGATCTGAGCTCCTTCATCTGCTTCGCCACATAACGCCGGTCTAGCACTGTGCGAGAGAGACGCCACCAAGATTGCTTCTCAAGACGGACAGCAAAATCCAGGAGGCAGTCCTCGACAACATAGGACACATCGCGGACTTGTTTCACCCAGATCTTCACCACCTTGTTGTTCTCCCGCTCGTCATGTGCAGCCATCAGGAAACCTTGCATCATCTCAAGCTCATCCGAAATGAATGACTGGTCACGCTGGACACCAAGCTGCAGAGCCACCTCCTCAGCCACAGCCGACTGGGCGTAGTTGAGCGCCCCGCTCAACACGGACTTTCCGATGCTGATGGCCGTCACCTCCATTTACTGGATGTTTGTGTGGATCAGTTCGGATAGAGAGGCTGTACTGCAAACTAATGCTCGGTGTTAATGGCTGCTCTTGAGCTAAATCTAAAGGTGTAAATAACAAGAAGGAAACAGAGCATACCTGGTGATGTCGATGACGACCAAGATGATGGAACGGTGAAAGCCGCCTCGTGGGCGATCAACACAGTGATGAAATCCAAGACAGTGAATGCAGCGGAGCCCTCAACCTCAACACCGGCGTTCTCCCAACAACCAAACTTCAGAGATCTGCCGGGCGAACCAGAAAGAGAGTTCTAAATTTACAAACTATAATTGGCAAATGGCCAAATGTTCCAATTTAGAATCTTAGATCGATGAAGACACAAAAGACACATGATTCAGAGGACGTGAGAGATCCACCAGAGCAGACTAAGAAAGGGAATTTTTTTTTTACCAGGAACGAGGGATGCAGTCACGCGCCCCCATCACCTTGTACTGGTCCAGGAGGTAGCTGGACGCCTTCTCCTTCACAACAATGGACAGCACTAGCTCTGCGCTATTGGAATGCTCAGAGCTCGCGACACACACAGAACACAACTGCAGTCCAGGGTGGAGAAGAAAATAGCGGTGTGAGCAAGCTAGACGTGCAGATGCTTGCTTATGAGGAAAAATGGAAGCCAACGCGGGTGTTGACTTTCTGGGGGCCAACTGGAATCGTTTGGTCGCTTAATAAACATACTACTACGGAGTACTTCCTCTGTAAAGAAATATAAGAGCGTTTAGATCACTACTACGGAGGGAGTAGATCTTAATCTACACTTCAGCCAAAATACAACAACGCAGCTAACTAGAAATAAATTACTCACTCCAGCTGACAGCCTCTGCTGCAGGGCATTGTTAAATTTTGGGTTGACGTATATTAATTGGGACAGCTAACTGAACCTTCTGGCACAGCACGTTAACAGCTGGGGCATCTTTATTTTTTAACTAGATCCCTCGTGTTCCACAAAAGGATCGCCATAGATCGATTCTGCAGCCAATGAAACATATTCCAAATTGCAACCAAAATTGCTATTCTTACAAGCATTAAGCCTCATACTCCCTCCGTTCCTAAATATATGTCTTTTTAGAGATTTCAATGCGGACTACATACGGAGCAAAATGAGTGAATCTACATTCTAAAATATGTCTACATACATCCGTATGTAGTTCGTATTGGAACTTTAAAGAGACTTATATTTAGGAACGGAGGGAGTAGATTCGAAAATGCAATGTGTTCATACGTTCTGTTACATAAGTGTTTCTTTGTTAGTTGTGTGCTGTAAGTACTGTATTTATTTAATAGCTAAAAAGGCTAAACAGAAATTATGACATGATGGTTGATATTTGGATGAGAAGTATGCTTGCAACAAAATAAAAAATGTCTTGGTTCACAGTATGATTGTTTTTCAGGTCTTCAGGGTCTAATTGCAACACTATTCTTTATTAGTTTTCAAGGAAGCATATACATATAGACATAAAATAAGCAAATGTGCTCTATGAACAACATTACATGACAGTAATACTTGAGACCAGAAAAGCCATATCTTGCAGAAAATTGTTGGTTTGCCTTCAGTCACCTTAGCAGCACGTTCGAACAACATTTTTCTTTGTTGATCAACTTTTTTCCTGATCTCCAACTAGCAAGATGAAAAAGGTATCTAGGATAAGACCAACTATTGTGATCTAATCAGAATACAATTTGCCGATGCCTAATTCCATTTCCACTGGGAGTTGAACCCAGGCTGGTGTGGTGGCTCTCTCATGCACCACTGGCGTATCGTCGAGTCCTCAGTCTTCATCTGTGAATCACCCTATGATTTGTAAGTTCATAATAATTGAATGACCAACTAAACAGCCCATACTAAGAACTAACCCATTGCTTGGCCAGCTATAGGAAGCAGCATACATACATATCTGCTTGCTTCTGGGGAAAACGGAAACCAAGGGTTATTGACTTTCTGGTGTGTGGGGAGCAAGATTTTGGTTACCGAGGAGGACATTTTTCTCATGGGTGACTGGGAAATGCGGATACCATGGATACCGCGAAATTCCGAGCAAATTTCGGACGAAATTTAATTTCAAATATTGAATTCAAATTTTTGGGACCAAAAAATAAAAAATTTAAATTTTTGACAGCATGCCTACTGTATTTATATCATATCGGCAGTTTACACAGCATATATAACAACACAGATTATACTTAAGAGACCAATAACACACACAGCGACATAATGACCAACTGAAACATAGTGCAGACCTCTGCCTCCAGATCTGCTTGGTAGCCCATCAATGAAAACTTCACCTCTGCCTTGACCGACAGTGATAGACGCATGACCTGCGCCATGGACGCCGGCGACGACCGCCATCCCTACTGTTCGCAGCTCGCCATCGCCCCGCCCCATCCCCCTTCCAACACCGACCATGAGGGAGAGCGCCCCAGGTGGTGGCCGTGGAGAGGCGAGAGCACGGCCGCGCTGCAGCTGGACAGGGAGCCAAGGGGTGGATTGGGCGCCGCCGTCGACGCCTCGCTCCTGCCGCGCCGGCCGCCGCCAACTATTTGCGGGAAACGGATTTGGGGAGAATAGACGAGAGAGACTGAGCGCTTTTGGCTTCTAGGGTTCGTGCTTGGCTGTGGGAGTAGCGATACGCATGGTGGCATTCAAAAAGGCCGGATTAATTTGCTCGAGAGGCCCATTTACCGGAGGGCAGCGAGAAACTCGGTAACCGCCCGGCAACCGTTTTTCTTGGGCGGTACCCAAAACCTTGGTGGGGAGCAAATGGGTGCGTTTGGTTGCTTCCATCAACAAATACAACAAAAATATGTGTACTAGGGAGTAGAGCTTGACTTGCACTCCTTGAACCAATCACAAGTCAACTGTCCAATCTTCCAACAGCTCAGCACTGGTTATTTTTCTAGACAATTAGTTGAGCTTAACCAGAAACAAATTACTCACTCCAGCTGGCTGTACCTCAGCAGGGAATTGTTAATTATGTCATTGATGTATAATAACAGCAACAGCTAACCAAACCTTCTGACATGTTAACAGCCCAGGCATCTTTGTTTTCTAACTAGATGATTTCCCCCTTGTTGCATAAAAGGGTCCGCATGCATTGATCGACAGTTCATGACATATGTGCAGCCAATGAAACATATTCTGGATTGCGGACAAAATTGCTATCCTTGAGCGTTAAGCCTCATGCATTGATAGATTCCGAATATACTATTTAATAGAAAGATGCCGAAGTAATAGCATATAAGAGAAACTGTAAATAGACAAAAGAGAAGAAATCAAATATCTTTTCCGACAACACAAGGATAACTGGATTCTCACCTTCTTAGTAGAAAAAGAGGTATTTAGGTTCCACACGTGGGAGTACACCAATGAGAGAAACATAGCCTGTAGAAACCAAAAAACAAACTTGAAACAACCAACATTGGTTTCTACAAAGAAATGCAATGTGTTCAGAACTTCTGTTATGATAGTGTTTGTTCGTTGTTGTATTAGTATTCCATGTTTTGCATTAGCACCTCTTTTTGTTAGCTTTGTATTGTAAGTAGTTAATAGTTAAAAAGGGTAGACTCAAATTATGATGTGATCCTTGCTAGTCCAAAATATTGGATGAGAAGTATGATTACAACAAAACAAAACATAAACTGTGATTCATAGTATGACTGTTTGTCAAGTCTTGAGAGTCTTATTGCAGAAAGATGTATTATAGGCATACAGAAGGATCTGATCCAATACAACTGAATTCTTCAATATGTGGCACCAAAATCAGAACATGGCAAGAACCAAAAAGAAGAACGTTCAGAGAAGACAACTAATCCTCCCCAGCAATTGGCTTGGTCAAGCTAGTATAACCTTTTTTTTTTTTTTTGAGAAAAAGCTTGGTATGCCTGCTATTTTGGCCTTGCAGTTGTGCTACGTTTATCAGTCCATGAATGATGCTGCAGGACAGGTTCCGTGGCCGCTGCTGCCGTGATGCAGACTGAAATTGAACTCAGTTAGACAGTAGTGTTATATTGGTCCAGAGGAGTGTTCTGTTAGATGAAATTGTACAGAAAAGTTGTTCATGAACTTCTTGACCCGTGCAAGTTGTCTGGATTTTCAACCAGCCATGAAAAAATCCTACGATGATCAATGTAAACAAGATAGATGTGCGGAAGCTTGTTTCCAAGGAAATGGAATCCAATGCGAGTATTGCATTGAATTTCAGGGGGCAAGTGGATGTGCTTGGTCTGTTGCATTGATTACCACAATAAAAATTGATGGTTGTACTACTTAATAAAATAACACTACTTTGCAGGAGAAGAGCTTGATCTGCACTTCAATAACGTCCGATCTTGAAACCAATCACGTCCGATCTTGCGCTGGGCGCTGGGCCGGTATTCATTTTAGACAACTAGCTGATCCTAATTAGAAATAAACTACTCACTCCATCTGGCAGTACCTCAGCACATGGCATTGTTTCTTGGTTGAAGTATAATAATAGGGACAGCTAACTGAACCATCTGATGTAGCACGGTAATAGGAGGGGCATCTTTATTTCTTAACCAAATGATGCCCCAGGATACACACCAATGAGAGTAGGAACCAAAAGATAAACTTGAAAATACGCACCAGTTAACTTTACTTCATTGGTTTCTATAGATAAAATGCGATGTGCTCAGAACTTCTGTTAGTTCTTCTTTGTATAGTTCTCTATATTTTGCATTAGCATCTTTTTCTTTGTTAGTTCTGCACTGCAAGTAAATAGTCATAAAGGCTATACCCAGATTATGACGTGATCCTTTATAGTCCACAATACTGGATTAGAAGCATGCTTACAACAAAACAAAACAAAAAAGTTCTGATTCATAGTATAACTGTTTGCCAGGTCTTCAGAGTCTAACTGGAGACAGAAGTAAGTACCTCATTATATATATACAACAGGATCTGGTCCACTACAACTGAATTCTTCAATATGTGCCACCTAAAACCAGAACATGGAAATAACCAAAAAGGAGAGCAGTCAGAGATGACAAAATTATTATTTTTATCACTTAAAAAGGAAGCATATGCATATACGGACACAAAATCAGTAAATGTGCTATATGAACACCATTGAGTAAGTCAAAGTAATACTTGAATGTTTTATCGTCCAGTCCTCAGTCTTCATCTGTGAATCACCCTATGTTTTGTAAGTTCATAACAATCGAATGACCAATTGAACAACCCATACCAAGAACTGATCAATTACTCGGCCAGCTCAACTGCTCAAGCAAAGCAGCATGCATACATATAAGCTTGCTTCTGAGGAAAACGCAAACCACGGGTATTAACTTTCTGGTGAGGGTGGCATCTGGGGGGCAAGTGGGTGCGTTTGGTTGCTTCCATCAATTACCACAATATAAACTGGTGGTTGTGCTGAATAAAATACTTCTACCAAGAAGTAGAGCTTGATATGCACTTCTTCAACCAATCACAAGTCCAAGTCAACTGTCCAATATTGCAACAGGACCAATATTCTTCAGACAATTTAGCCGTGCCTAGTTAGAAATACTTGCTCCAGCTGGCAGTAGCTCAGCACCGGACATTGTTTTTCAGTTTGACGCATAATAATAGGGATAGCTTGCTGACCCTTCTGACTTTGCCATTAACAGATTGGACATCTTTATTTCTTACCACAATATAAACCGATAGTTGTACTTCATAAAATACTCCTACAGGTGAGTCGAGCTTGATCTGCACTTCTTTAAGCAATCACAATTTTTCACAACTCAACTACCCAATCTTGCATCAGCTCAGCACTGGTTAATTTTCTAGAAAATTATCTGAGTCTAACTAGAAACAAATAACTCTCCAGCTGGTTGTACATCAACAGGGCATTGTTAATTTTGGGGCTGATGTATAATTACAGGGAGAGCTAACTGAACCTTCTGACATAGCATGTCTAGATCCCGGGTGTTGCACAAAAGGATTGATATGCATTGATCAACAGTTCAACACATATGTGCAGCCAATGAAACATATTCCAAATTTCAGCCAAAATTGCTATTCATACAGGCATTAAGCCTCAAGCACCGATAGATTTAAAAAACATATTTAATAGAAAGATACCGGTGAAATAGCATATAAGAGACAAACTGTAGATACACAAAAGAGAAGAAATCAAATATCCTGAATCTCGCCTTCTTAGTACAAAAAGAGGTATTTAGGTTCCACACATGGGAGTACCACCAATTAGAGAAACAGAAGCTGTAGGGCCCTAAAGACGAACTTGAAATGACACACCAGTTAACTTTACTCCATTGGTTCGTATAAAAAAATACAATGTGTTCAGAAATTCTGCTCCAATAGTGTTTCTTTGCTTTATTAGTTCTCTACATTTTCCATTAAAATCTATCTCTTTGTTAGTTCTGTACTTTAAGTAGTTAATAGTTAAAAGGATAGGCCCAAAATATGAAGTGATCCTTGATAGTCCAAAATACTGAATGAAAAAAAGGCCGCCTGATTTGACAATATGACAGTTCGCCAGGTCTTCAGAGTCTAATTGGAGAAAGAAGTAATATGGATCGGAGGGAGTACTTCATTATATACATATAACAGGATCTAATCCACTACAACTGAATTCTCCAATATGTACCACGTCAAACCAGAACATGAAAATAGCCAAAAAGGAGAGCAATCAGAGATAAAAAAATGTATTTATCACTTAGAAAGCATATACATGTACAGACACAAAATCAGCAAATGTGCTATATGAACACCATTTAGTAAGTGAGAGTAATACTCGAATGTTTTATCGTCCAGTCCTCAGTCTTCATCTATGAATCACCCTATGTTTTTTAAGTTCATAATAATCGAATGACCAACTGAACGGCCCATACCAAGAACTAATCTATTGCTCGGCCAGCTCAAGGAAAGCAGCATGCATACATATCAGCTTGCTTCTGGGGAGTGGGTGTGTTTGGTGCTTCCATCAATTACCACAATATAAATTGGTGGTTGTGCTTAAGAAAATACTTCTACCAAGAATTATAACTTGATGTGCACTAAAAAAAAGCCTATAGATACACAGACAAAAAATCAGCAAATGCGCTATATGAACACCAACAGCTCACTGAACACCAATGAATAAGCACAGTGCGGACGCCCCAGTGTGCTGTCAGGCACCACTGGGTTATCACCAAGTCCTACATTTTCATCCACGGATCACTCTTCATTTTGCCAATTCATACGAATCTATCTAATGAGCAACTGAATAATGAGCCAGCTAGAGGAAAACAACACATACAGATTATGTTGAAGATTATAAACTGAATGGCCCATACTAAGAACAAATCATTTGCTTGGCCAAGGATATCTGAACATATCTAGAGTTTATTAACCTGAGCGTGACTGCAGGGAACCAATTGGATGGGATCAGAGACTAACCAATCTGCAGGAACTCCGCGGGCGAAGTCCGTCGGCCCTGGCTGGGGCTACTCCGGTTGAACGTAAGGCGGGTACTGACCGAGAGGCCGCCATACCCGCCGGCCCGCCCATCCACGCGCGGCTCGGAGAAGCGCATCGGCAGTGTGGTAGCCAGGCAGCGGAGGAGTTCGACCCTGCGGTGGATGCCGACGGGAGGAGGTCAGGGTGATGTTGAAGATGCGGTGGAAGGTGCAGGCGGACAGATCCAGCCGGATTGGAGGGCGAGGGTGCCGAATGAGGCGGCGCCGTCGCCGCTGTAGAGCGCCTCGGCCCGCCGGTGTGGTTCAGTTCTATCATGGGACTTTTATTTGTTTTTGGCACAATAGCTGTGCATTCGAGAGCCGTTGGATATTCATCGCACGGTTTAAACCAGAAGAATGTTCCAGAGTGATCTTAGAGTTGACGATTCTAGAAGAGAAAATGGAAAACGTTTGGGGCCGGAGCGCCGGCCGAACATTGGGCCGGTCGCTCCTTCTTCCTCGCGTCTCCCCGCATCTCGCGCACGCAGCACCCCCACATCTCTCGCAGCTCGCCGCGGGCGCGCGCCACACCTCCTGCTGCCCCTCCCCCCGGGTCGCAGCACCACGCCTCCCCTCCCGCTCGAAGCTCGCCAGCTCGTTTCGCTGATGCAGCAAATCAGAGCAAGCCACGGTTCCAGCAAAAAAGCCCCAAAAAGTCACGGATGCAGCAAAACGCGGCCACGTTCCAGCTCACGCGCGGTGACTGCCGCAGCCTGCCGGTGGTGACCATCGCAACTCTGCGCGGTGACCATCCCATCACGCCGGTGACAGAGGTGACCACGGGAGATGCGGCAACCAGGGGCGACGAGGTGCTACCATGGAGATGCGGCAACCAGGGGCGGCCGGGGTGTGTGACGGCAATGACCGAGGTGCCCGCGGGCTGCAACCACATCTTTTTCTGTCGCCGGTAGCCGGTTGAAGCTTTTCCCATATACGGTTGAAGCTTTCTCTGTCAACGTTTGCAACTTTTCTCTGATGCAGTGTCTGGTTGGAGCTTTTTTTCTTAACAGTTGAAGCTTTTTCCATCCACGATCGAAGCTTTTCTGTAAACGATTGAAACTTTTTTCGTTTTGAGCAGCGCTTGGTTAAAGCTCTCTCTATCATATGGTTGAAACTTTTTTCATCTAAGGTTGAAGCATTTTGCATCAGCGGTTGCATCTTCCCCTGATTCGCAGAGCCGGTTGAAGCTTTTCCATCTAGGGGTTGAAGCTTTTTCCATCTAGGGGTTGAAGCTTTTTTTCCAGCGTTTGCAACACAGGGGGTGTGCGACGGTTCAAGCCTTGCCTCGGTTCAGTCGTGAGCTCGTCGTCGAGGGCGTGCGACCGGTGATCGTCGCCACCGGAGCTCCGACCGTCGCCAGGGGGAGCTGCAACCGGGGGACACACGCTGCTGCATGCGCCGAGCCGGCGTGAAACGCAGGTGGCAACCGGCGACGAGGGCGGCAACCGGCAGCGAGGGTGGTGACCGGCGACGAGGGCGGTGATCGGCGTCGGGGGCGGCGTAGCCCGGTGGTGCTTCGAGGCCGGGGGCCTCGCTTATCCATGGCGGCTAGAGGCGTAGGAAGAAGAAGATGTGGGTGAACGGTTTTTTTTTATGCGATCCAATGGTCCACGCGCATCACATCCAAGGGCTAGGGCGCGACCGGCCCAAATTTGGGCCAGCGCGCCGGCGCCTAGCGTTGCCAAGAGAAAATCTAGACCATGAAAATACATTAAAAATGTGGATTTCCAAGTCTAATTTGTATGTGGCACATATAGCTCGAGTAAATATCACTTGCCGGTGACACCACGACCAGCCATGGTGTCCATGTGTCGATTGAGTGCGGGTTGCGCTGTACGGCACGATGATGTCGGAACTTTTCTCATGCAACTAAGAAATAGCAAACGCGCCATAGTATGGCACGTGCACGTGTCGGTCGTGTGCGTCTGTCTTTTAACGTGGAAGGGAAAAAAACTGCTGGAATCTGGTGTGACTGATCGACATATACTCCATGGTTATATCCAGTACGTGATGGACAGATCGATGGAGCCAGAACTCCAAACTGGTACAAACAACAACACAGGTCGGACTACGTACGAGAATCAAACCTGCAGTTTAAGGCCAGTGTTATCTTATGATTGAACTCCTTGATCTCTACTACGCAACGACCGGACTACGACACGCAACAACTTAATATACCACAATACCTCAGTCGTATCACAAGATCTCAGTGATACTTTTCCTCGGTTAATTTCTGCGCCTATTGGATGACAAAGATTTTCAGGTAGAGATCCATCGAGAGAATCCGGCATCTGCCTCTTCTAACCTCGATTCAATGCAGTTCAAGTCCTTGCATTCAATCAGTCCAATCTAAATATCACTTCTCCTTTGCCGGTGTAGCTTCTACCGGACAAAGCAAGCCGATCATAGGGAAGAAGTTGCTGCAGTGGAGTACACGGATCTCGAGGGGAGCGGCCGTGGCGGCGAAGACGCAAATTTCCGGTGCTGCGTACTGTGACAGCGTGCTCACCCTCTGCGGCGCCATCGGCATCTTCATCGGCCTCCACTACATAATTCTGGGCTGCTTCTACCTCCCGGCCGAGGCGGCGCCGGAGGACGGTGGGGCCATCATCGTTGCCGGCGCCTTGCTGCCGCTTGGGCCGTTGCGCTGGCCTGGCTCGTTGTCCAGTGCTGCCGTGGCTCCTCCTTGTGGTCAGTTTCTGATTGATGTTTCTTTGCGTTCACGTCATCCTTACATGTGGGCCTCCATGTAAGTTTCGAGGTTAAAACATGCTAAATGAGCGATCGGTAAATCTGCATAAAATTAGGCGCTGTTTGCGGTGCTTTCTTCTTTGCAGATGGTGGCTTAATTTGGTGATTTTCTACTTTTAACTCTGTTTGCTGCAGATAGGTAAAAACAAAATATTACGCGATGAACTCAACCTTACTAATAAAAGCGAATCACATTAAATAGTGATTATTATTACTACAAGTTGATTCCACAATCTCCTTTTTCGGCGACCTCTAAGTGTCCTTGACTGATTCAAGAACAAAAATCGATTGGCTCGCAAATTGTTTGATCAACCACCACCCCTCGCCTCAGGTCACATCCCCTATTTGTCCTCTTCTCCGGCGGGTCCTTTGGCATTTGCAACACGACACACCATCTGTAGCAACAGAAAAGGGTTGGCGACCACCCAACATTGCAACACCGAGCGACTAGTTCCAGCACTGGCACGACAACTTTAATAGAGAAAAAAGAGCACGTCGACAACCCCCTCCTGCCTTGCAACATCGATCCGGTTAGGCTTGCAACAGGTAGTATCGCTGCAACGTTTGCGGCGGCGAACAACACAGTCAGCCTATACCACTAGCGCAGGCTATGGTGGCTGGCGTGCATCGACCGTCATCCACACAGTAGTGGGGTGGCGAGCTCCGCCAATGATGATTGGAGAGAAGCCAGAGAATATGAGTAGGCTCTCGATAGATGCAGCTTGCCGGAGGATGAGCAGTGTGAGAGAGACGAGAGCATATAGGGATCGATTAAGGGGAAAGACAACTTCAATTGAGATATTTCGATGTGAGAGGATAAGGTTAGGAGAGAAAAAAAAAGCGTGAGGGCCCCAAGGGAGCACGGGGAGTCAAACAGTTTTCCCTAAAGGAAAAAAAATGTTTATCACACTTCCAAGAAGATAGTTTGAAGATAAAATATATTCTTTTTTCTACTATTAATAAAAATAAGAATGAAGTTTATTGGACGGTGCCGTTGGACGGCTTATATAGGGCCCTTTCAGACGTTTGCCGACAATCCTTCGCTTAAGTCGCTGGATAGGAGGACCCGTTCAAACATATGTATGCTAGAGATAGGAAGATCCTATCTAAATTACTACCATGCATGATGCAAGGCGAGACCTGCAAAAAAAAAAAAAAAATTGATGCAAGCCGAGAATGCCATTTATCGAGGCTAGCGCAACACAAGATAGATGTCAGCCCGAACGAAAAAGTTTGTTTAGATACGATCCGTCGAGTCACTTCAAAATTGATGGGTTGTTATCACAGAATTTCCGTTGTGGAAGATAGATAAAGCAGGGAAGCGCTCTAGCTAGCTATGTATGTATACGCTACCTACGCAAGCACCTCATCACCGACCCTGCGACCGACCGATCAAGCACGCGCGCGCGCGCATGGAGATGGAGGACAGCAGCGACGTGGCGACGGAGCCAGACCACGGCGGTACCATCAGCCGCGGCGTTGTCTGGCTGGTCGCCTTCACCGGCGCCGCGTGTGTGGTCATCGGCGTGATGTATGGGCTGCTTGTCTGCTGCAGCCAGGCCGGCAGCACTAGCTGCCGGTGCCAAGGGGTCCCGTGGTTCGTCCTCGTGGTGTGCGGCGCGGTCATGGCCGCCGGGTGCGGCATCTGGGTCTGCCTCGTCCTCCGCTTGTGCTGCTGTTGATGGCGGTCCGGCTGCCTCGAGAGGCGCCACGATGGGGTGCTCCAGTCCATGCTTAGTTGGTTCGTTAATTAGAGCTTGTGTTGCATCCATGCGCGTATTCGTTAGTTACATCATTGTGTACGTTATCAACTGACCTATACAAATCTATCGCACATAAAAATCTAGTTAGAAATATTTTGCAGCTCAAACCGTCACTCTAGTTATGATATGTTTTCACAATTGACTTCGTGTCAGACGAATTGATTCAAAACTAAATCTCACTTGTTTCGCACAGTTAAATATGATTGGGTGCGTTGTCTTGGAACCAGGTCCCTAAGTTGGGGCCGGTGGTGGGGATGCCGTACCGGCCCTGGATCCTTTTTTGTGTTGCGACTTGCTTGGCGATAATGATGGTGGTGAGTTCAGTAGGGTCATGGCAAGGGTTTCGGTAGTTACTTTTGCCGGCATGTTGTAACACCCCCATGTATTACCTACAGTGATCACCCTCTGATAGTGCCAAGTCACCATGATTATTAAGCTTGATCATCTTAGCATCATATCTCATTTCAAATTCCACTTCAAAAACAAAAATCAAATAATAAGTGAAATATTAAAAGATACAAACTTGTATGAAAAATAGTTCATCATTTAGAGAATATTCCATAGTTATTTAATGTTGAGGAAAACAACATCACACTAAAGCTAAGTTGGGCTATAATAATTAAAACAGTGTTAAAACAGCTCATTTAAATGCTTTTCAAATTTTGCAAAATTCAAATAAATTAAGATAATCCCCAAACTTTTTGTGGCAGTACCAAATAATGCAATGCTAATTGTGTGGCAGGCGCCACATTTTACAAAAGTCATTTAAGGCAAACAGAAAATGCAAAACAGGACCAACAGCAACTAATTGGACTGTTTCAAAATAAACAAATATTTAAGCCTGTCGAAATAATCTGAAAACTTGTGGGTGGTCCCAGAATATTGTGTTAGATTTGTGTATCAAGTGTCATCCTTAGCAAAAATCATTTGGCCACTTAAAGGAATGTAAAACAGCATTTAAGTAAATAACAGAAAATAGTAAAAAGAAATCCAACTGTGCACTTGGCCCAGACGTCTACAGTGGCAGACCCAGCCCACCACCCCGGTCATCCCTAACCACTCTCTCTCCCCGTGCGTGTCACTGCCGCGCGCGCCCAGGGCGCCGATGGCGCACGCGTCGGGTATCCGCCGGCTCCCCGCGAGGATAAGGCGTACCCCGAGCCTCCCCTCGCCCCCTGGAACCCTAGCCCCCTCCCATTCCCCTCGCTCATCCCTCTCCCCCTCGATTTCGTCTGCACTCGACCACGGCCGTCGTCGCGCAGTCGTCGCTGCCGTGGCCAGGAGCGTCCCCAAGCAACATGGAGACATCCAGGAGGACCGCCACGGTCGCCTGCGTCCTCCCCGAGCACCAAGTCGAGCCGGGCCGCCTCGTAGGCTCGCCATCGCCGCCGTCTTCTCCGCGGGCGCGCTTCTCTGCCCTACCCCGGATCTCCATCGCCGGCGCCTCCCGGCCTCGCCGAGCACGTCCACGGCCTCTCCGGGGTGAGCCCACGTCGATCCCCCTCGTCTCCTCCTCTGCTTGTCGACGTAGCCGCCGTCCGCGACCTCCCATGGCCGCGCCCGGAGCTCTGCTCCCGCGCGCGCGCTCGCCGCTCCCGGCAGAGCCCGCCTCCGCCCGTGCTTGCCCGAACTCCGGCCGCTGCATCGACCTCATTTTCGGCGAGCACCGACCACCTTAGCTTGCGAGGTTGCCGCCGTTGGATGCGGCGTGCTTCGGCCGTTCGAACGCTGGTCGTGGCACTCGATTTGGTGCCCCCTAGCAAAAACCCGAAGTTCGCCGGCGTTCGGCCGCCGCGAATGGCCTCGCCGGAGCCGTTCCGGCGCTGGCGCCGACGTGGCCTGACCGGTGGGCCCTTTCGAGTCACCGGTAACTGGGTCCCGCGGGCCCAGTTGACCAGTTGACTGGGTCAACGTGGCTGACGTGGCGGCTACTGCCGCTGACGTGTGGGCCCCCTCTGTTAACTAAATTAACTAAACCGTTTTTAATTAAAACTTAATTAGATTAGCTAAATAGTCACTGACATGTCGGGACCTTTCCCTAATTAACCTTGGATTAATTTAAATTAACCCTGTTAAACCCACTGTGTATGACAGGTGGGTCCCAGCCGTCAGGTTTGATCTGGCACGGCTGGGTTGACCGCCGACGTCACTGTGACATCATGCTGACGCAATAAGCTATTTTCTGTTATTTTCAAAATTGATTTAAATTTCAGAAAAATGCTAAAAACTTCGGAAATTTGTAGAAATTAAACCGTAGCTCGGATCGAAAAACTTTCTACATGAAAGTTGATCAGAAAAACGAGACGAATCCGAATACGTCCTCCGTTTATCTGTCACATGCCCACAACCATGCGATCATGGAACCTTCCCCTCCTGTTCAGTATACCGAGATCAGCCTAAACGCCGGGAAAATATCCCAGATATTTTTCCCGTTTCGTCTGCGACATGTAGCAATGCATTAGGTCACCACTAACACTGCATACTGCCATGCCATGCATCTGTGTTGCATTTGTCTGCCTTTATTTATTGTTTCTTCCCCCTCTTCTTCTCCGATAGCCCCCGAGACCGACGCAGCTTCGGAGATCGACGACACCTCTGACGACCCCTCCTTTGCCGCAAAGCTTCCAGGCAAGCAACCCCTCTTGACGCATGCCTATATCACCTATTCTTTCTCCCTCCTGCTTGCACTAGAAATTGCTACTGTTCTGTTTTATCCTATTATGATGCATAGCCTGTTTTTTAAACTGCTTTTGATACTTTACCTGATTTCCAAAATGCTTAGTATAGGTTGGCAGGAAACCATCTGTGGCCCCTCTTCCTTGCTCTAGTTGCCCCGCTTTAGTACTAGTGCCCCGATCGACGTGATCGTCGGGCTGAGACCAGCACATCACCGCACACCCCTAAGTTGCTCGACTCTGCAGGGCTAACATCGAGTGCCGAGGGTGATACCTCTTATCTCACTCCCGATAATGCCTCTGTAGTACAACTAGTCGGTGGTGGGTTACCGAGGGTGATTCCTCTTCCACCACCTCCGATGAAGCTTCTGTCGTGCAACCCCGCAAGTGTGAATACCATCGAGGGTGATTCCTCCGGATTCACTTTAACGGGATCATCGAGTGGGAATCCAACGAGGGTGATTCCTCGGATTCCTGCTTGATGTTATGGACACACGGTTACTTGCACTTTATTACTGATACCTGGATAAAGTCGGGTCGGCCCCGAGGGGTACCCGCGAGAGATGTGGATTCGGGTTGGCCATGAGGGTTCCCGAGAGATGAATACATGGCACGGCCGGGCATTCCTAGCACTTGCCGTAAGTCCACGAGACGGGGCGACGGGGTCGCAAGATCGTGAGTCTCTGTTCGTTACCGCGCGCTACCAACGCACTAATGGGTTAGGGTATGTAATCTGAGTAGGCCTCTGGCCTTATCGCGCTAACCAGCACGTGGGAATAATATGGGTACTCGACGTCGTATGTATCAGCCGAAGCTCTTCAGACGTCAGCAGTTGAGCGGCGCGCGCCGGGTTGGTTTGGTAAAGCCTGCGCTTGTATTAAGGGGGCTAGGACTGCTCACCGGCCGCGTACGCAACGCGCAGGAGTGCAAAGGGCGATGGGCCCAAGACCCCTGAGTGCTTAGGATGTAGACCGGCGTGCTGGCCTCTCTGTAGAGCCTAGGTAGGGCTACGACGTGTCGATCAGCCAAGGCCGGGCATGGACTGAACAAGTGTGTCCGGCCAGAGTTAATCGAGCGTGTTGGGTAAGTTGGTGCACCCCTGCAGGGAAGTATATCTATTCGAATAGCCGTGTCCACGATAACAGGACGCTCGGAAAATATCCCGATCTTCTACAACTAGAATTGGGTAAAATGTATAGGCTCCGGGATCGCTTTCTCGCAGGGAGTCGAGGAAGGATCTCTGGGCGTTGTTGTTATGTGATGCTACTATTATATTAATGTACTAATCTGCACTCTTCTTATGTTGTAAGACCCTGAAGATGCTAGTCTTCGATAGGCTAGGACTTTCTCTCTTTTTCTGGCATTTCTGCAGCCAAGTCCACATATACAACATTCCTTTGATAATGATGCATAACTAGAATAGTTCTGATGTAAGTTTGCTGAGTACTTTGGATGAGTACTCACGGTTGCTTTGCTTCCCATTTTTCCCCATGCCCGATTATTGCTACCAGATGACGGAGCCCAGGAGCCGGCTGCCCCAGCCGTCGACTACGACTACTACTACCCCCCTGGCGGATACTACTACTACGAGGAGCTCTCCGACGACCAAGAGTAGTTAGGAGGCACCCAGGCAGGAGGCCTGCGCCTTTCGATCCAGTGTTTTATTTTGCTCTGCCTTTTTAAAGGCTATCTGTTTAACTTTATGTCTGTACTCAGATATCTAATGCTTCCGCTGATGCTTGTATGACAACGAGCTTATGTATTTGAGCCCTCGAGGCCCCTGGCTTGTAATATAAAGCTTGTATGACTTTTATTTGTGTTTAGAGTTGTGTTGTGATATCTTCAAGTGAGTCCTTAGGCTTGATCGTGTGCATTTGCGTGTATGATTCGTACACGATTAAGTCGGGGGCGTCACACATGTAGCCTTGTACAGTGGGTCTTTTTGTTTTATCAATCCTTGTGGCATCAAACTTGCGATGGAGGTAGAGGCGGAAATACAAGCATTTTCTCCCCTTCCTTTTGGCGGCTAGGGCAAACTCTCCCCTCCAGACTTCATCGGCGAGTTCGTGGATTCGTATCCCCTTTACCAGCTGCTCCGACGACCGGTGACGGGGAGGGAATCCCGGTGCCTTCGCTCTGCCTAGTAGTTTAGGGTAGGGTTTTTTAGTCCTCACAGGTGCGACACTTGGGCAGATGGCGGCGCTTCTTCTTTGAGTTTGTCTTCCAGGCTCTAATCCTTCTCGAGTTCGTCCATTTGGACGTAGTCGACGGAGCTCCGGCATAGATTTACGTCGTCTCGTTGGGGCGACGAGGTTAAGATTTCTCTTCATGTGCGCGCGTCAACGAGTCTAAGACTTCTCATCAAAATTGCAGCTATCTATTGTTGGTGCTGCAGTAATAAATAAATATTTGTTTGCAACATCTGATTTTTTTTCACTTTATTTGTTCAAATTGTTAATCTAGAAAGGCAAACTTTAAGATCGACCCTCTCACCTCAAAATATCTTGATTCAAGTTGTCTTGTCCATTAATCGGTCCTTATGCTCTCGTGTCTCTCACACATTGTCTGCCCTTCGACATACATATCTTGAGAGCCTCCTCACTATGATAGCCTGGCTTAATAGGGATGATAGACTACTCATAATAATAAGGAATTTCTTCTTTTCCGGGAGCCCATTCGGAAAGAACTCCAAAGTTAAGCGTGCTCAGCTTGGAGTAATTTCAGGATGGGTGACCGACCGGGAAGTTGCTCCCCGGTGCGCATGAGTGAGGACAAAGTGCGCAGGAAAGACTAGTATTGATCTGTGAGGCCAGTCTAGATCTCGCCAGGAGTAACGACCACCGGCGGGTGTGTCCGGGGTGTTACAAGTTGGTATTAGAGCCGACCCTTGCGGTTACACGGATGTTTGCGGGTCAGGTGCGCGGTCATGTTGTGCATGACGTTTGTGACCCGTCGTGGCACACGGCATGGCACATGTGCCGGACTGCTCGCACAGACGTATGTGCCAAGAGGGAACGTTCCTGTGCCCGACGAGGACGTCGGTTCCTCTGAGTGGGGGTGTACGTGATAGCCTGGCTTAATAGGGATGATAGACTACTCATATCAATAAGGAATTCCTTCTTTTCCAGGAGCCCATTCGGAAACAAAGTGCGCAGGAAAAACTAGTATTGATCTGTGAGGCCACTCTAGATCTCGCCAGGAATAACGACCACCGGCGGGTGTGTCCGGGGCGTTACACTCACGTCCTCTCGCTTCTCTCCAATCATAGGTCCTCGAAACTCGCCACCCCACTGCTGTGAGGATGAAGGTGGCACATGCAAGCCAGCCAGCGCTACGGGCCGGCCTGCCATCCACGTGTTGTTCCTTGCCGCATACCTCGCTGACAGTCTGCGTGTTGTGTGCTCTTTCCTCTTTGTTGCAAGATGTTGTGCTGGTGCTGCAAGGCCGGGTGGGCTATTGAGAATGGTGTGTCGTGCTGCAAATGCCATTAAAACCGTCGAAGGAGAGGATAGATTGGGGACGACCCAAGGATAGGGGATGGTGGTTGAGCGCAGAGCGATGCAATCGGCGACTGGCGAGCCAACAGATATTTTCCCGGATCATTCGGGACACCCAAGGAGGTTGTGAGAAACAACTTGTAGTAATAATAACAAAAGTTTAATCTGATCTGTTCTGAGTGGTAAGGCTGCGTAGGAGCTTCACATTCTGAAGTTCATTTTTACACATAAGGAAAGATATATAAATATTGTATGTGACTCTTTCTAAATACATATACTCATCACGTAAGCAATTAAGATAAACTATACTATTGACATTACAAATACATACACATATTATCACTAGGCATAATTAAGTATAAAAAATAAAATATTTAAATATTTAAGTGGCATTGACATGATTATATATCACGTGATTTTGTTTCTAAAATCATGGGATGTCGTAATATTACGAAATAATAATTTAACTATTTTAATATGTACATATAATACTATGCAAATGATTTGGCATTTGTAAGAAATACACATGAACATATATTTTTAAATACATAAATTGTTTATTATATATTAACCACGTAAGTAATTTAGAGAAACTATATTTTTGATATTAGAAAATGTGCACATATAAATTATCATTAGGCATACTTAAGTACAAAAAATATAATATTTAAATATCACAGTGGTGTTGATGTGACTATATATGACATGATTTTTATCCTAAAATTGTGGGATGTGATAATATTAAGAAAAATCATACTTCAAGATGCATATACACACGTACCTCACAAAAATATACACGTGTGTGCCATATTATTTTTTAAATTAACATGCATAGTATAAATGAAAGACCATTTATTTGTCAGAGGGAAAATCTCTTTTTGGAATGAAATGTCACTAAATCAATCAAGAATATTTTCTCCTTATTTTCTGTTGTACTTACCATATTTTTATACTCAAAATTGCCCTTCACCAATCAACAATTAGGATTAAATTGCCCTCTTACCTACTCTTACCTCTCGAGCAGTAAGAGGATACGTTAGGGAAGAAAAGCGGCTTGCGGGCCCCAAGGAGGCACCTGGCAGTCTACTGAGTCAAACAGCTTTCCAAAAAAATAATCACTATAACAGTTTGAAGGAAATAAGTGTCTTATATATAAAATATTTTTAAAATTCTGTAAAAGATAAAAAGTATGAAGTTTATTGGACGGTGCCAGTGGCCGGCCCATATAAGGCCTTTCAGACGTTTATGGACAAGCAACAATCCTTCGCTTAAGTCGCTGGATAGGTGGACTGGTTGAACATGCACTACTGGAATTTACTACTTTACCGAGTGCCATAAATACTCGGCGAAAGCCGTTTCCCACTCGGCGATGACTTTGCCGAGTATAGTTCTCGGCCCAGGGTACTCGGCCCGAATCCCGCCGGCAAAGCTAGGTTTGCCGAGAATCAGAATACGGGCACTCGGCAAAGTCTTTGCCGAGTGCTCAAACGGGGACTCGGCAAAAAAAAGGCACTTGACGGGTCGGACGGAGACGGCGGGTGCCACTTGGCGGAAAACTTTGACGAGTCCCTACTCCAAGTACTCGGCGACCACATATGCCCTGCGGCCGCCACGTGGCGGTGACAGTGTGCCGAGATGCCGTCTTCGCCGAGAACCCGTGATGAAGCACTCGGCAACCGTGAACGTGTTTGCCGAGTTTTACACTCGGTGAAATGTGTCGAATGGACGGTCGACGCGTGGTACGAGCCATTGGCCGAGATGCCTACTCGGCAAAGGCGGGGGCAGTTTGCCGAGATGCCAACTCGGCAAAGAGTTGCCCGCAGATAGCCCAGGTTGCAGTATTTGCCGAGTTGTTTTTGGCGAGCACTCGGCAATAATATATCCAAGGAATCAGATGGCACCACGTGGCTCTATAGCCAAGTTTCACACTCGGTAAACATATTTCACCGAGTACTGAACTCGGTAAAGCATCTGGCAGTGGCAATTTTTTGTTTGCCCTGCAACAAATCAAATTGAAATAATATCTCACATATATACAACAAGCAATATCACTTCGCAGATGACTCAACCATTGCCACATTATAGTCAAACAACATATGGTCTCAAATATAGCACAAACTCATTGTCTCAAGCACACAAACACAATGTTCTCAAGCACACAAACACAATGGTCTCAAATATAGCAAGTTCAGAAAAGCACAAGTGCATGCATACATAGGAAAGCACAAAGTTCATGAAGATAACTAGGGGTTCACACGGTTTTGTTCGCAACGGGAACATTGAAAGTAGCTATTGGGATTGCTTGCTCAACTCCAGGATTAGCTACCGGCACATTGTTAGACCCAGTTGAAGGAATGACCTGTAAGCACATGAGACGAATAAAATGAATAGCAAGAACGAAGATGGTGGTTGAATAAGTTTGCTGAGAACTCACCATGTCCGTGGCAGGATCATCTGTAGGATGGTTTGGTGATACTGGCATAGTTTTGCCACTCATGGTGTAAAGCTGTGCAACCATCTCTTTTAGTGTCTGCAGTTCCTGGTTCTGTTTCTCAATGATGGACCGGTCTTTTGCTCGCGATCTCTGCTGCTCCTCCCGCAGTCCCTGTTCTGCATCCAGCCGGGCCTACAACATGCCAACGCATTGTCATCAGTGTTGCAAGGCAAATATGCATCACCATTGTATTCACGAATGAAGAAGAACTGACCTGAATTGCCTCATACATGACCTCGGAATACACAGGGCGTGCCTCTATGCTCGGACTTGAGTCCGTACTCATAGCCCTCAACGCATTGATTCTGGGTAGCCTTGAGGTCTGGACGGAATCAACGTGAACCCCCATCCGCCCATTCATCCTACCGCCGTTAGCAATAAGAGCCACCTTAGGGTCAAAGGGCCCATCCATGGGATCAGACACCTCCCCGTGCGTCTGCTTGTACTTCGCGATGTATTTCTTCCCTTTGTAACGAGATTCCCTGACCTCATATTCAAAACCTTGGGCTACTCGTCTCAATTCGACACTCATATCATCCTCTGTGCGTGCCTACAGGTTTAAGGGGAGATCGCCTGCATTAGCTACAAGTATGCATGACTTGAGATATCGACACTACAAGCCAAGTTAGAAACATTACTTTAGACGAGAACCAAGAAATAAAACCGCAACCAGCGGTTTGAAGGTCCCCTACTTCGTCGTCCGTGGGGTCCGTTGGTAGCTTCCAGAATTCTGTCATGAATTCCCTATATGGCAAGGTGAAGAAGCGGAGTTAGACATAAACTAGTCAGTAGGTGTGAATTGAAATAATATGGTGTGCACTTACTGTATGTATGGCCGCACTTCATCCATGTTGGTCAAGACATACATCATAATTGTGTTCCACTCATCAATTGAAAATTTCTTCCTAGTCGAGCCACTTGCTTTGCCACCTACCCCCATGAAGAGGCTAATCTCTGATGCATCATCAATTTTTTCGTCATTGTATCGACGAGCTGGATTATGCTTAGTGTGAATATTTTGATGATACTGCTTTGTCGTGCAGGTTGACACCTCCTGGTGCAAGTATGCCTCGGCTATGGAAGCTTCGATGAGGGCTTTATTCCTACATTTTCCACGAAGATCCTTCTGTTCTCTCTCGGCTGGATACTGCCAACGGTACTGCACAGGCCCCCCCATTCGTGCCTCGTACGGGAGATGCAAGATCATATGTTGCATCGGATTAAAAAAGCCTGGCGAAAAGATCTTCTCTAACCTGCATCGCAACTCGGGTGCCTGTTCCTCCAAATTTTCAACCACTTCAATATCTAACTCTTTAGCACAAAGCTGGTGGAAGAAATAGCTCAACTCCGCCAGCACTCGCCAAGTATCCTCATCGACATATCCTTGCATCATCACAGGCAATATCCGCTCAATCCATACATGATAGTCATGACTCTTCAGCCCTCCTATTTTCCCGTTACTCAAATTAACCCCCCTCATGATATTAGCTGCGTACCCATCAGGGAAGTACAACTTGGTCATGATCCATTTGAGTATTTCCGTCCTTTGCTTCTTTTGGGGGCAGAACGGGGCCGGTGGCCTTTTCCAGTTTTTACCTTTGGGTCCGGGAGCAACCATCTTTAGTTTTTCTCTACCGCACAGATTGTATTGATCGACTCTAGCATGAACGTTATCCTTCGACTTTTCAGTGTCAAGGATTGTGCCAAGAAGGGCCTCGGTGATATTCTTTTAATTGTGCATTACATCAATGTTATGTGGAAGTTCGAGATCCTCAAAGTAAGGGAGCCTCCACAAGCTTGGAATGTGAGTCCACTGGTGTGTCTCTCCATATCCCTGAAAACCAGGCCCTGTGTCTTTTTTCTGGAGATTTTTTAACTGTTCTTTAATCTGTTTTCCGGTCATCATAGGTGGTGGCGGATCATTGACAACAACACCTTTCCGAAAGTTCACGGTGTCTTGTCTGAATGGGTGATCAAGACGAAGGAATTGCCGAGTTTGGTCAAAGCAGGTATACTTGTGACCCTTTTGCAGCCAGATGAAAGTCATAGCCTACCGGCACACCGGACAAGGCCAATTCCCATGTGTACACCAGCCACAGAAGATCGCACGTGCAGGCATGTCATGCAAAGATATGTAGTACCAAACATGCATATCGAAGTGCTTCTTCGATACGGCGTCATAGGTTCGTATACCTGTGTTCCAAGCAACCAGCAAGTCGTCAACCAACGGTTCCATGTACACACTCATATTCTTCCTCGGATAGTTCGGCCCTCGAATTATCAGCGACAGGAACATGTTATGTCGTTGCATGCAGACACCAGGGGGGAGATTCAGGGGAATAACATACACAGGCCAACAGCTGTATGTGGCAGCCAACCCACCAAATGGATTGAACCCATCGGTTGATACCGCAATTGCTACATCCTTCGCGTCTCCCGCTTTATCCTTATGAAGCTCAACAAAATTCTTCCATGCTGCAGCACATGACGGATGTATCATCTTTTTAGGATTGTATCTCTTCCCTTCTTTGGCCCATCTCATTTGTTGGGCAGATTCCTCGTTCATAAAAAGTCGTTGGAGCCTTTGTATAAATGAAAGATACCGAAGAACACTGACAGGGACTTTGAGCTGCTCCCTCTTACCTTCACCATTGTCAACCTCAAAATACCTAGAGGATTTGCAGTAGATACAATATTTTGTATCCGCATGTTCGTTTCTAAATAACATGCATCCCTTTGGACAAGCATGTATCTTCTCATACGGCATCTTAAGTGAACCAAGGATTTTGTTCGTCTCGTACATATTTCTTGGCAAAAGGTGCTTTGAAGGTAGAAGTGTTCCAAAAACGGTCAATAATGCATCGAATGAAGTATTGCTCCACCCAAACTGGCCTTGAGGGCCATTAGGCGTGCGATGCCATCCCGTTGAGTAGCCTCTGTATGCCCATGAAGGGGTTTCTCTGCCTCAAATAAGGCTTTATAAAAGTCCATATGGCTTTCCTCCGGCTCATCTTCCACCTCTCCCCCCGTAGGTTGAGTATCATGCCCATTTGCATTGCGGATTTCTTCTAGCAAGAAGTCCATCCCTGTATCATATTCGGCGGTGTGTTGTCGGACCACCTGCTCTCTGGGTTGCTCTGACTCACCGTGGAATATCCACCGGTAGTAGTTTGGCGTAAACCCATGTGTTCCTAGGTGTATACCTATAGTCTGCTTATCCTTTCTGGAATGGTTATCACATTGTTTGCAGGGGCACAAAATTCCACCAGTTTCTGTTTCTTCAGCAAATGCTTGATCTAAGAACTGTTCGGTCTTGGAGACCCAATCACGAGTCATACCCTCCATACTGGGATGGCCAGCGTACATCCACTCACGGTCTTCCATCCTATGGTATATTGTTAAACACGAATATAATGTTATTTATGCAACAACTGGTTTTCATCAATTTTACGGCATGCACTAAGCTATCAAGTAGGTAAAGATAGGTTCTAATCCCACCCGAGGATGTGTAGGCTCGGTTCGTTTTCATGATGTACTCCGGTCCGAGACAGAATTTCGGCAGCACCTCCCCGTTGTTTTCCAAATACACGTCTTGGCAAAAAGCCGAGAGAATGAGTATCCGGAGAACAACGGTGAGATGCTGCCAAAATTCTGTCTCGGACCGGAGTACATCATGAAAACGAACCGAGCCTACACATCCTCGGGCTATCCATGGAAAACGTGGACAATTCGAAACAGTTACGGTTATAGATATGCAGAACACTTGCATATTTATAAATATAACCCTTTCGAACGGGAGACGCCTAGGTTACGCGACTAGTTAGGTGATCTACAAATAAAAAAAAAGTACTTGAAAAATTAGAAGATCGGCTTGAGATTTTTAACCTAGAAGCGTGATCTCGAATGTCAGAACGACCGTGGCGACGACGGTTACTCCCTGAAGATCAACCTTCCTGCATATCCTGCAAAAAAGGACATAGTGCTGTCAAACATAGCATCAATCAATGTTGCTACACTAATCTAAACAAATACACACTACCTCACACATACACAGACTAGCAACCTCACACATACAACACACTAACAAAAAAATGAAGAAGCCTCCGTGAAGCTGTATCTGAAACGGCCTCGGATTTTTACCACGGCCTGCAGGGGCCGTGGGAAGACGCCGCGCCAGGTCCCGTCATTTTCCTGGGTCCTGTGAATTTCCGCGGATTTAACCGGCAGCAAGACGCGCGCCGGCGGCCACCCCCGCGCCCCCCGCGCCGGGCCCACCCTCTCGGTTGTCTGCGCAGGGCCTGGGAATGGACCGAAGACCGCGGGTTGGGGATTCCCAGCCCTTTCCATCCATGATTTTATGTGTCCGCAGCCCCGTTCTTGAATTTCCCACATAAACCCCCGGAAATGCGAGAAATGCACGGAACATGGCTGTCGGCCTCTGAAAAAGCCCAGAACCTGGCACGTGCCTTCGAACGGAACCGCGCGAGAACAGAAAAAGTTCCGAGGCCGACGGAGCGATGGGCCCCGCACCCCCTTCACAAACCGGACGCATCCCCGCTCGAAAGCTAGATCCTTCACTGGATAAGGTCCCGTTTGCACTAAGCCTCCGTGAAGCCGTATCTGAAACGGCCTCGTATTTTTACCACGGCCTGCAGGGGCCGTGGGAAGATGCCGCGCCAGGTCCCGTCATTTCACAAACCAGTTCGAAAGAAAAAAGAGAGGTCTAACCGAAGCTTCTACTTATGAATGATGAAATAATCATCATATGCTGATATATAAAATCACCCTTATTAATCATAAAGTTAAAGTATGCTATGAAACCAAAAACTTATAATCTTAAGTTGCCGAGCTCCCGATATAAAAATCTCGGAAAAGGTGGTCGTTTCCTTAGGTCTGCAGCCGTCCGGTTTCCGAGTTCCTATTCGCGGGATCTCGCAAAAGGTTACTTTTGCCGAGTTGTTTCTGTCGTACACTCGGAGAAGGTGCCAATATGAATAGCCGCCGATCCCCTTTTCCTCATCTCTCTCATTTCTTCCTCCGTTTCTAGGGTTCGTCAAATCGCCGGAGACGTCGCCTCCGCCGTCCGCCGTCCCCTCCGCGGCCAGCCCCCTCTGCCGTCCGCCATCCCCTCCGCGGCCAGCCCCCTCCGCCGTCCCCTCCGTGGCCAGCCCCCTCCGCCGCCATCTCCCAGCGCCGAGCCCCATCGGCCGCCGCCCCCAACCGCCGGCAAGCCTCCTGTTGCTCGTCCAGGAGGAAGAAGGAGGGGCGCGCGGCTCCGGCGTCGACCACCGAGGCCATTCACCGGCGGCAAGGTAAGCCCCCCTGCCCCGGCCATATTTTTTCAATTTTGTTGTTTTATTTAGAATTCTCTACTGCATAAATTTAGGAAATAAACCATACTAGAATTCTCAATGAAACCTTGCATGATCTCAATATGTAATCAGTTCACCGTGTGGTAATTTTTGTAAAGTGTCAAACATAAGTTTTATTACACACTTTGCTAAATTTTTTAAAGTGTCAAACATACAGCAGCACAATTTTTTTTAAGTGTCAAACATAAGTTTTATTACACACTTTGCTAAAAAATTTAAAGTGTCAAACATACAGCAGCACAATTTTTTTAAAGTGTCAAACATGATCTCTATATCTCAATATCTAAAGATAAGTGGAATATATACGTTCGTACGTAGGGGTGCAGGGGGGGTGGGAGTGTCCAGTCTGAGAATTACATGGTGTTGTTGATATTTTTGGGACATAATTTCTTTTATGCATGTAATGTACACCATTCCTAGTGATAACTCTAGTTTTTGGATTTATAAAAAGTTACTAAGCTATTAGGGAATTTGCATAATTCACCTTAGCAGCGTTTACTGCGTTCGAACGCTGCTAATATATCCACTAGCAGCATTTATTTCCTTCGAAACACTGCTAGTATGGTTTTAGGGTTCCTAATCTCATTTATCACGATGCAATTCTAGTGAATATATTTATTCCGTCTTTTTTGTAGTGGGTGCTTCGTCATGTTGAAGATGAAGAAGCGATACCAAGTAATACCAAGCGTTGCCGATGGCAGGGGCGCCAAGCACTCGTCCTCGACTGGTTCTGTACCCTCAGCCACGGAGAACCATGTTGAGCCCTCTTCCGACGAGGAGACGGAGGATTACGTCGAGGGGCCGGATCCCCTCGCTACCGATCCTGAGGATGAGGCAGGGGAGATGGGTGGTGGGGACAACTCGGGGTCTGGCACCTCGACGACAACCGGGAGAAAGCGCTCAACCCGTTGTCCGTCCTAGGCACCGAAGGAACCCACGCCCGCCGACCGTCAACCTATCCTTGAGCCCAAAGGAGACAAGTAAGCAAAGATCACAAGTTATTTAGCTTATTAATATTTGCACACTGACATATGATTTTCCTTTTCATTGTGCAGGGAGTGGAAGTGTTTTACTAAGGGGCATGGGCGCATGCCGAACCACATGCTTGGCTCTCTACTGAAGAAGCACTTCCCTGGATTGTTCCAGTTGAAAGCCGACAAGCCCGCAACGCCAGGTTTCACCTGGGAGCACTACAAAGCGGCCAAGGATGAGGACGATGTCAGCAAGGCCGAGCACGTCTGTCGTGAGTTCTGGGTATGTGCCTATGTCATTGCATTGATCGTTATCCCGACGCTCGGTAATTATTTAACTCCTATATGCATTGCTGTAGAATCACTTTGCCTGTTCACCTGGGTTCGAGGATGAGGCTGCAAAGGTGTTAGAGAACATTGCCATGGGCCGTCTCTATGACATGAAGCACAATGCGCGCACTGCGGCCGTGCAGAGAGCTCGCCCCATGCACTCCGAAGGGAAGAAGATGACGAGGTCTCTAGCTTGCTGCACCTACGATCTCGAGCAGGACGAGTACTTGGCGGTGAGCAACATCACAACCGAATAACTACTTGCATCATCACCCGCTTGTTCCTTATGTTCGTCATATGATGTATTCTGTCTAAACAGGTGAAGGAGCCATGGATCCCAACTAACTGCTGGGAAGCGTTGGTGGTGGATTGGTGCAGTGATGAGTGGCTGGCGACGCACAAGGTGAAAAGGGGGGACCGCCTGAAGATGCCCGGTCCGGCACACGTGCAGGGGAGCCTCAACCTTGCAACATACCATGAAAGAATGGTATGTGGAACCCCAAGGTCATTTTTGTCTATAGGTTCATCTGGGTTTTACTAATCACGACCGTCTTTCTTTTGTAGATGAGAGAATAGCCTGTGGCCCACATCAACATCATGCAGGCATGGAAACATGGGCATAGAGGCAAGGATGGCGTGGAGTTCTGCAGCACGTCGGCCAAGGACAGATCTGGGTTTTACGAAACCCAATTCAAGGAGGCCTACGGGGAGGAGTCTGATCCTATGTCGCAGGACCTCGATCCCTTGGTGGTCATGAGGGCAGGCCCAGGGAAGAGGAGCGGCCGCCACTTGATCGGCGCCGGCACGATCTCCACGTCCTCGCATCCCAAGCTATCTCAGATGCGGGCGCAAAGCACAAGCTCAAGTCCCTCCATAAGGAGTCGCCCGACGACTCAGTCGGTTGAGATTTCAAATCTCAAGGTTTGTAAATTTCATGGATGTCATTGTCTTTGCATTCTTTGTGTCGCAACCTATATGTGAAGAAACTCCGTGTATTACAGGCCACGCTGGAGGCATCCGAGGCCACACGTGCAAGAGACGCGGCCGAACAGGAGGCGCGGCTGCAGGCTGAAGTGGTGGCTAGACAGAAGCAGGCCGCCAAACAAGAGGAACGGATGAAGGTCGAGAAGCTGGAAAGGGAGAAGATACAGGAAGACTTAGCGGTTAGCAACCCCTCTTGACGCATGCCTATATCACCTATTCTTTCTCCCTCCTGCTTGCACTAGAAATTGCTACTGTTCTGTTTTATCCTATTCTGATGCATAGCCTATTTTTTAAACTACTTTTGATACTTTACCTGATATCCAAAATGCTTAGTATTGGTTGGCAGGAAACCATTTGTGGCCCCTCTTCCTTGCTCTAGTTGCCCCGCTTTAGTACTAGTGCCCCGATCGACGTGATCGTCGGGCTGAGACCAGCACATCACCGCACACCCCTAAGTTGCTCGACTCTGCAGGGCTAACATCGAGTGCCGAGGGTGATACCTCTTATCTCACTCCCGATAATGCCTCTGTAGTACAACTAGTCGGTGGTGGGTTACCGAGGGTGATTCCTCTTCCACCACCTCCGATGAAGCTTCTATCGTGCAACCCCGCAAGTGTGAATACCATCGAGGGTGATTCCTCCGGATTCACTTTAACGGGATCATCGAGTGGGAATCCAACGAGAGTGATTCCTCGGATTCCTGCTTGATGTTATGGACACACAGTTACTTGCACTTTATTACTGATACCTGGATAAAGTCGGGTCGGCCCCGAGGGGTACCCGCGAGAGATGTGGATTCGGGTTGGCCATGAGGGTTCCCGAGAGATGAATACGTGGCACGGCCGGGCATTCCTAGCACTTGCCGTAAGTCCACGAGACGGGGCGACGGGGTCACATGATCGCGAGTCTCTGTTCGTTACCGCGCGCTACCAACGCACTAATGGGTTAGGGTATGTAATCTGAGTAGGCCTCTGGCCTTATCGCGCTAACCAGCACGTGGGAATAATATGGGTACTCGGCGTCGTATGTATCAGCCGAAGCTCTTCAGACGTCAGCAGTTGAGCGGCGCGTGCCGGGTTGGTCTGGTAAAGCCTGCGCTTGTATTAAGGGGGCTAGGACTGCTCACCGGCCGTGTACGCAACGCGCAGGAGTGCAAAGGGCGATGGGCCCAAGACCCCTGAGTGCTTAGGATGTAGACCGGCGTGCTGGCCTCTCTGTAGAGCCTAGGTAGGGCTATGACGTGTCGATCAGCCGAGGCCAGGAATGGATTGAACAAGTGTGTCCGGCCAGAGTTAATCGAGCGTGTTGGGTAAGTTGGTGCACCCCTGCAGGGAAGTATATCTATTCGAATAGCCGTGTCCACGGTAACAGGACGCTCGGAAAATATCCCGATCTTCTACAACTAGAATTGGGTAAAATGTATTGGCTCCGGGATCGCTTTCTCGCAGGGAGTCGAGGAAGGATCTCTGGGCGTTGTTGTTATGTGATGCTACTATTATATTAATGTACTAATCTGCACTCTTCTTATGCTGTAAGACCCTGAAGATGCTAGTCTTCGATAGGCTAGGCCTTTCTCTCTTTTTCTGGCATTTCTGCAGCCAAGTCCACATATACATCATTCCTTTGATAATGATGCATAACTAGAATAGTTCTGATGTAAGTCTTGCTGAGTACTTTGGATGAGTACTCACGGTTGCTTTGCTTCTCATTTTTCCCCATGCCCGATTATTGCTACCAGATGACGGAGCCCAGGAGCCGGCTGCCCCAGCCGTCGACTACGACTACTACTACCCCCCTGGTGGATACTACTACTACGAGGAGCCCTCCGACGACCTAGAGTAGTTAGGAGGCACCCAGGCAGGAGGCCTGCGCCTTTCGATCCAGTGTTTTATTTTGCTCCGCCTTTTTAAAGGCTATCTGATTAACTTTATATCTGTACTCAGATATCTAATGCTTCCGCTGATGCTTGTATGACAACGAGCTTTTGTATTTGAGCCCTCGAGGCCCCTGGCTTGTAATATAAAGCTTGTATGACTTTTATTTGTGTTTAGAGTTGTGTTGTGATATCTTCAAGTGAGTCCTTAGGCTTGATCGTGTGCATTTGCGTGTATGATTAGTGCACGATTAAGTCGGGGGCGTCACACATGTAGCCTTGTACAGTGGGTCTTTTTGTTTTATCAATCCTTGTGGCATCAAACTTGCGATGGAGGTAGAGGCGGAAATACAAGCATTTTCTCCCCTTCCTTTTGGCGGCTAGGGCAAACTCTCCCCTCCAGACTTCATCGGCGAGTTCATGGATTCGTATCCCCTTTACCAGCTGCTCCGACGACCGGTGGCGGGGAGGGAATCCCGGTGCCTTCGCTCTGCCTAGTAGTTTAGGGTAGGGTTTTTTAGTCCTCACAGGTGCGACACTTGGGCAGATGGCGGCGCTTCTTCTTTGAGTTTGTCTTCCAGACTCTAATCCTTCTCGAGTTCGTCCATTTGGACGTAGTCGACGGAGCTCCGACATAGATTTACGTCGTCTCGTTGGGGCGACGAGGTTAAGATTTCTCTTCATGTGCGCGCGTCAACGAGTCTAAGACTTCTCCTCAAAATTGCAGCTATCTATTGTTGGTGCTGCAGTAATAAATAAATATTTGTTTGCAACATCTGATTTTTTTCACTTTATTTGTTCAAATTGTTAATCTAGAAAGGCAAACTTTAAGATGGACCCTCTCACCTCAAAATATCTTGATTCAAGTTGTCTTGTCCATTAATCGGTCCTTGTGCTCTCGTGTCTCTCACACATTGTCCGCCCTTCGACATACATCTCTTGAGAGCCTCCTCACTATGATAGCCTGGCTTAATAGGGATGATAGACTACTCATATCAATAAGGAATTTCTTCTTTTCCGGGAGCCCATTCGGAAAGAACTCCAAAGTTAAGCGTGCTCGGCTTGGAGTAATTTCAGGATGGGTGACCGACCGGGAAGTTGCTCCCGGGTGCGCATGAGTGAGGACAAAGTGCGCAGGAAAGACTAGTATTGATCTGTGAGGCCAGTCTAGATCTCGCTAGGAGTAACGACCACTGGCGGGTGTGTCCGGGGCGTTACAAGTTGGTATTAGAGCCGACCCTTGCGGTTAGACGGATGTTTACGGGTCAGGTGCGCGGTCATGTTGTGCATGACGTTTGTGACCCGTCGTGGCACACGGCATGGCACATGTGCCGGACTGCTCGCACAGACGTATGTGCCAAGAGGGAACGTTCCTGTGCCCGACGAGGACGTCGGTTCCTCTGAGTGGGGGTGTATGTGATAGCCTAGCTTAATAGGGATGATAGACTACTCATATCAATAAGGAATTCCTTCTTTTCCAGGAGCCCATTCGGAAACAAACATAGTGCGCAGGAAAGACTAGTATTGATCTGTGAGGCCACTCTAGATCTCGCCAGGAGTAACGACCACCGGCGGGTGTGTCCGGGGCGTTACACTCACGTCCTCTCGCTTCTCTCCAATCATAGGTCCTCGAAACTCGCCACCCCACTGCTGTGAGGATGAAGGTGGCTCATGCAAGCCAGCCAGCGCTACGGGCCGGCCTGCCATCCACGTGTTGTTCCTCGCCGCATACCTCGCTGACAGTCTGCGTGTTGTGTGCTCTTTCCTCTTTGTTGCAAGATGTTGTGCTGGTGCTGCAAGGCCGGGTGGGCTATTGAGAATGGTGTGTCGTGCTGCAAATGCCATTAAAACCGTCGAAGGAGAGGATAGATTGGGGACGACCCAAGGATAGGGGATGGTGGTTGAGCGCAGAGCGACGCAATCGGCGACTGGCGAGCGAACAGATATTTTCCCGGATCATTCGGGGACACCAAGGAGGTTGTGAGAAACAACTTGTAGTAATAATAACAAAAGTTTAATCTGATCTGTTCTGAGTGGTAAGGCTGCGTAGGAGCTTCACATTCTGAAGTTCATTTTTACACATAAGGAAAGATATATAAATATTGTATGTGACTCTTTCTAAATACATATACTCATCACGTAAGCAATTAAGATAAACTATACTATTGACATTACAAATACATACACATATTATCACTAGGCATAATTAAGTATAAAAAAATAAATTATTTAAATATTTAAGTGGCATTGACATGATTATATATCACGTGATTTTGTTTCTAAAATCATGGGATGTCGTAATATTGCGAAATAATAATTTAACTATTTTAATATGTACATATAATACTATGCAAATGATTTGGCATTTGTAAGAAATACACATGAACATATATTTTTAAATACATAAATTGTTTATTATATATTAACCACGTAAGTAATTTAGAGAAACTATATTTTTGATATTAGAAAATGTGCACATATAAATTATCATTAGGCATACTTAAGTACAAAAAATATAATATTTAAATATCACAGTGGTGTTGATGTGACTATATATGACATGATTTTTATCCTAAAATTGTGGGATGTGATAATATTAAGAAAAATCATACTTCAAGATGCATATACACATGTACCTCACAAAAATATACACGTGTGTGCCATATTATTTTTTAAATTAACATGCATAGTATAAATGAAAGACTATTTATTTGTCTGAGGGAAAATCTCCTTTTGGAATGAAATGTCACTAAATCAATCAAGAATATTTTCTCCTTATTTTCTGTTGTAATTACCATTTTTTTATACTCAAAATTGCCCTTGACCAATCAACAATTAGGATTAAATTGCCCTCTTACCTACTCTTACCTCTCGAGCAGTAAGAGGATACGTTAGGGAAGAAAAGCGGCTTGCGGGCCCCAAGGAGGCACCTGGCAGTCTACTGAGTCAAACAGCTTTCCAAAAAAATAATCACTATAACAGTTTGAAGGAAATAAGTGTCTTATATAAAAAATATTTTTAAAATTCTGTAAAAGATAAAAAGTATGAAGTTTATTGGACGGTGCCAGTGGCCGGCCCATATAAGGCCTTTCAGACGTTTATGGACAAGCAACAATCCTTCGCTTAAGTCGCTGGATAGGTGGACTGGTTGAACATGCACTACTGGAATTTACTACTTTACCGAGTGCCATAAATACTCGGCGAAAGCCGTTTCCCACTCGGCGATGACTTTGCCGAGTATAGTTCTCGGCCCAGGGTACTCGGCCCGAATCCCGCCGGCAAAGCTAGGTTTGCCGAGAATCAGAATACGGGCACTCGGCAAAGTCTTTGCCGAGTGCTCAAACGGGGACTCGGCAAAAAAAAGGCACTTGACGGGTCGGACGGAGACGGCGGGTGCCACTTGGCGGAAAACTTTGACGAGTCCCTACTCCAAGTACTCGGCGACCACATATGCCCTGCGGCCGCCACGTGGCGGTGACAGTGTGCCGAGATGCCGTCTTCGCCGAGAACCCGTGATGAAGCACTCGGCAACCGTGAACGTGTTTGCCGAGTTTTACACTCGGTGAAATGTGTCGAATGGACGGTCGACGCGTGGTACGAGCCATTGGCCGAGATGCCTACTCGGCAAAGGCGGGGGCAGTTTGCCGAGATGCCAACTCGGCAAAGAGTTGCCCACAGATAGCCCAGGTTGCAGTATTTGCCGAGTTGTTTCTGGCGAGCACTCGGCAATAATATATCCAAGGAATCAGACGGGGCCACGTGGCTCTATAGCCAAGTTTGACACTCGGTAAACATATTTCACCGAGTACTGAACTCGGTAAAGCATTTGGCAGTGGCAATTTTTTGTTTGCCCTGCAACAAATCAAATTGAAATAATATCTCACATATATACAACAAGCAATATCACTTCGCAGATGACTCAACCATTGGCACATTATAGTCAAACAACATATGGTCTCAAATATAGCACAAACTCATTGTCTCAAGCACACAAACACAATGTTCTCAAGCACACAAACACAATGGTCTCAAATATAGCAAGTTCAGAAAAGCACAAGTGCATGCATACATAGGAAAGCACAAAGTTCATGAAGATAACTAGGGGTTCACAAGGTTTTGTTCGCAACGGGAACATGGAAAGTAGCTATTGGGATTGCTTGCTCAACTCCAGGATTAGCTACCGGCACATTGTTAGACCCAATTGAAGGAATGACCTGTAAGCACATGAGACGAATAAAATGAATGGCAAGAACGAAGATGGTGGTTGAATAAGTTTGCTGAGAACTCACCATGTCCGTGGCAGGATCATCTGTAGGATGGTTTGGTGATACTGGCATAGTTTTGCCACTCATGGCGTAAAGCTGTGCAACCATCTCTTTTAGTGTCTGCAGTTCCTGGTTCTGTTTCTCAATGATGGACCGGTCTTCTGCTCGCGATCTCTGCTGCTCCTCCCGCAGTCCCTGTTCTGCATCCAGCCGGGCCTACAACATGCCAACGCATTGTCATCAGTGTTGCAAGGCAAATATGCATCACCATTGTATTCACGAATGAAGAAGAACTGACCTGAATTGCCTCATACATGACCTCGGAATACACAGGGCGTGCCTCTATGCTCGGACTTGAGTCCGTACGCATAGCCCTCAACGCATTGATTCTGGGTAGGCTTGAGGTCTGGACGGAATCAACGTGAACCCCCATCCGCCCATTCATCCTACCGCCGTTAGCAATAAGAGCCACCTTAGGGTCAAAGGGCCCATCCATGGGATCAGACACCTCCCCGTGCGTCTGCTTGTACTTCGCGATGTATTTCTTCCCTTTGTAACGAGATTTAGCACTGATCCAGTCACCATCCGGATTATTAGGGTCTCTGTCCTTGACCGGTTTCATGCGTTTCGAGCTCCTAGCCCGAAAGAAACTGATGGCAACGCCTGTTGCTCTCTTCTGCAAAAGAGAGTTGTCACAACCATGAAGGGCACGCTAGCGCGTGAAGGACAAATTCATGAGAAGAAAAGAAGGTCTTTGCTTACATGCTTGTCCATGACACCAGTGACGGTGAGGTTGCCTTGACCGTGTGCTGGAGCACCCATCTTAAGACGCCTCTTCCCTACTATCTTGTGTTCAGCCTGCCACTCTGGACTTATCCACTTGTCAACGATCATGTTCCAGGACTGCATTTTGTCGGCGCACCACCGAGGAACCACCTGAGTTGAAATACAGCTTAGGAAGGAAGCTAAGTTGTGGTAATGTATGGAATAGTAAGCAACCTTCACTTACCTTCATAAACTGTTCACGCGTAAGATGCTCTTGTCGGGCTTCTTTCTTGCGAATCTTTTTCTTCAGTTGTTCCGCGTGATATTGGACCACGCACCTGATGCGCCCCTCATAGTGCATGTCTTTCACAAGCTTCTTGGCGATATTTTCCACGACCTTATTTGCGTGATTCTGCTCACCCTCGGCACAAGTAAAGAAATCCTACAATCGTGAAAGTCGACGCAAAGGATGAAGTCATGAGGCAACAATTTTCAAAGGGATGGAACAACAATTGATGTGTTTCAAATGAACTCACCCAGAAATCCTTGACCAAACGAACGGCTTTGTTTTCATACACCCTCTTCTTTTCGTCCGGGAAATCCTTTCCATATTTGAAGTGCTCCCATGACCAGGCTGGTTCCTCGGTGTTGTCAGGCAAAGTGACCAGGCCAGGGTAATGATACCTACACAGAAGGCCAATGATGACGCTCGGCAGGCGTGTCGGAGCCTTATCTCCAATGTGTGTGAAGCTCCTGCACAATGAAAACCCAAGTCATTATGTATGTGATGAAATATTATAGTTGCGGAATGTAGTAATTCATAAGAGTCGACCAAAGCACTTACTTGTCTCCAACTGGTTTAAGCACCACGTCTGCATGCGCGTATGGTCGCTTGGGCAGCCTCGAAGGCCCATGCAACCACACCTTCGTCTCAGTGGTGACACACGAACCATCCTGCCCCGCCACCTCCACCTCGTTAGCCGCCGCTACTGAGGGCACATCCCCACCCTGCGGATCCTGATGAACAGTCAGTTGCTTCTCACCCCCACTCCCCACCACCTGGTCCAACACCGCATCCTCGAAAGGAGACTCCAGGCGAGCCCTAGGCTCCTCCTCCAAAGGAGACTCCGGGCGATCCCTAGGCTCATCCTCCGAAGGGGACTCCGGGAGATCCCTAGGCTCCTCCTCCTCAGGAGGATCATCCTCCGAAGCAGACTCACCATCCACTCGAGATGGTTTATTAGCACGAATCCTTGCCTGGCGTTTGCGTGACCTTTTTGTTCGTTTCCCAGCTCCTTTCTGTGTCGGTGGTGATGAAGCGACCACCCTTTTGGCAGCCTTGGTGGCCACAACATCGGTGACTGCCCCCACCAACCGTTTGCGCTTCTTCGTGCCCGTGACTACCGGTGTAGGAACAACGGCAATAGTATTAGCGTATAGAGCAGACATGGGTTTCCGCACCAGCTTGGCAAGGCCCTTGTTGATGCCGCCGTTTGGCATGTTTCAATCACCTGATATGAGAGAAATTAAACGAATTAGTACAGATTATACCAAACAAAAGAGTAAAACAATAATGCAAAAGCAACAATACAAGTTATGGCAAGGAGTTGTCACACACAAATACACGAAGTTGTTACACGAATACAAATGCATGGAGTTCTCACACACAATTACACGAAGTTGTTACACGAATACAAATGCATGGAGTTGTCACACAGAAATACACAAAGTTGTTACACGAATACAAATGCATGGAGTTGTCACACACACGGATACATGGAGTTATCACATTAGTCGTCAAGTTCGTAGGGATCAATATTTGGAGGAGTGTCATCATCGCTATCACGCCAGTTCATACATTCATCCTCGAAGTCTTCAGGTGGACCGGGTTCATCGTATTCTATGCCTAGTTGCAGTCGGTTAAGTAGTGCCAGCTCTTCAGGGTCCTCAATATAATCATATTCCTCTTCATCATCTTCGGCTTCCATGCCCTCATTTTCGTCTTCCATGCCATCATCTTCGTCTTCCATGCCCTCATCTTCGGCTTCTTCATTGGGGGGTTCTTGAAAAAACTCTCCCTCGTATGTGTTGGGGTTAAAGTGGTAATCTTCATCATTTGGTTTAGGTACTTTGCTATGTGGCGGTATCCGGAACACAACATCCCATTTCAGGAGATTGATATGATTCGTAGATGTGCACGCGTAGTTGAGAAAAAACACTTGCTTGGCCCGTTGAGCCATAATATAGACATCAGATCCTTTATAGACGGATGCTCGTTCCACTTCGACCTAGCCAATATCAGGGGTTCGTCTCACTTTGTCTGGATCGAGCCAACTACATCTGAATACGACTGGCTTTTGATGGTTGATCCCACCATAATCCAGTTCGATTATTTCCAGGACACTTCCATAGTAGTCACGCCCATCTGTCCCTGCACAATACACCCCACTGTTTATTGTCCTTCAATTGGGTCGGTCATGTGGGTGGGTCTCGGTGTGGAAGCGATGGCCATTCACGTCATATGCCTTAAATTCCCTGACCTCATATTCAAAACCTTGGGCTACTCGTCTCAATTCGACACTCATATCATCCTCTGTGCGTGCCTACAGGTTTAAGGGGAGATCGCCTGCATTAGCTACAAGTATGCATGACTTGAGATATCGACACTACAAGCCAAGTTAGAAACATTACTTTAGACGAGAACCAAGAAATAAAACCGCAACCAGCGGTTTGAAGGTCCCCTACTTCGTCGTCCGTGGGGTCTGTTGGTAGCTTCCAGAATTCTGTCATGAATTCCCTATATGGCAAGGTGAAGAAGCGGAGTTAGACATAAACTAGTCAGTAGGTGTGAATTGAAATAATATGGTGTGCACTTACTGTATGTATGGCCGCACTTCATCCATGTTGGTCAAGACATACATCATAATTGTGTTCCACTCATCAATTGAAAATTTCTTCCTAGTCGAGCCACTTGCTTTGCCACCTACCCCCATGAAGAGGCTAATCTCTGATGCATCATCAATTTTTTCGTCATTGTATCGACGAGCTGGATTATGCTTAGTGTGAATATTTTGAAGATACTGCTTTGTCGTGCAGGTTGACACCTCCTGGTGCAAGTATGCCTCGGCTATGGAAGCTTCGATGCGGGCTTTATTCCTACATTTTCCACGAAGATCCTTCTGTTCTCTCTCTGCTAGATACTGCCAACGGTACTACACAGCCCCCCCCATTCGTGCCTCGTACGGGAGATGCAAGATCATATGTTGCATCGGATTAAAAAAGCCTGGCGAATAGATCTTCTCTAACCTGCATAGCAACTCGGGTGCCTGTTCCTCCAACTTTTCAACCACTTCAATATCTAACTCTTTAGCACAAAGCTGGTGGAAGAAATAGCTCAACTCCGCCAGCACTCGCCAAGTATCCTCATCGACATATCCTTGCATCATCACAGGCAATATCCGCTCAATCCATACATGATAGTCATGACTCTTCAGCCCTCCTATTTTCCCGTTACTCAAATTAACCCCCCTCATGATATTAGCTGCGTACCCATCAGGGAAGTACAACTTGGTCATGATCCATTTGAGTATTTCCGTCCTTTGCTTCTTTTGGGGGCAGAACGGGGCCGGTGGCCTTTTCCAGTTTTTACCTTTGGGTCCGGGAGCAACCATCTTTAGTTTTTCTCTACCGCACAGATTGTATTGATCGACTCTAGCATGAACGTTATCCTTCGACTTTTCAGTGTCAAGGATTGTGCCAAGAAGGGCCTCGGTGATATTCTTTTAATTGTGCATTACATCAATGTTATGTGGAAGTTCGAGATCCTCAAAGTAAGGGAGCCTCCACAAGCTTGGAATGTGAGTCCACTGGTGTGTCTCTCCATATCCCTGAAAACCAGGCCCTGTGTCTTTTTTCTAGAGATTTTTTAACTCTTCTTTAATCTGTTTTCCGGTCATCATAGGTGGTGGCGGATCATTGACAACAACACCTTTCCGAAAGTTCACGGTGTCTTGTCTGAATGGGTGATCAAGACGAAGGAATTGCCGAGTTTGGTCAAAGCAGGTATACTTGTGACCCTTTTGCAGCCAGATGAAAGTCACAGCCTGCCGGCACACCGGACAAGGCCACTTCCCATGTGTACACCAGCCACAGAAGATCGCACGTGCAGGCATGTCATGCAAAGATGTGTAGTACCAAACATGCATATCGAAGTGCTTCTTCGATACGGCGTCATAGGTTCGTATACCTGTGTTCCAAGCAACAAGCAAGTCGTCAACCAACGGTTCCATGTACACACTCATATTCTTCCTCGGATAGTTCGGCCCTGGAATTATCAGCGACAGGAACATGTTATGTCGTTGCATGCAGACACCAGGGGGGAGATTCAGGGGAATAACATACACAGGCCAAAAGCTGTATGTGGCAGCCAACCCACCAAATGGATTGAACCCATCGGTTGATACCGCAATTGCTACATCCTTCGCGTCTCCCGCTTTATCCTTATGAAGCTCAACAAAATTCTTCCATGCTGCAGCACATGACGGATGTATCATCTTTTTAGGATTGTATCTCTTCCCTTCTTTGGCCCATCTCATTTGTTGGGCAGATTCCTCGTTCATAAAAAGTCGTTGGAGACTTTGTATGAATGAAAGATACCGAAGGACACTGACAGGGACTTTGAGCTGCTCCTTCTTACCTTCACCATTGTCAACCTCAAAATACCTAGAGGATTTGCAGTAGATACAGTATTTTGTATCCGCATGTTCGTTTCTAAATAACATGCATCCCTTTGGACAAGCATGTATCTTCTCATACGGCATCTTAAGTGAACCGAGGATTTTGTTCGTCTCATACATATTTCTTGGCAAAAGGTGCTCTGCCGGTAGAAGTGTGCGAAAAATGGTCAATAATGCATCGAATGAAGTATTGCTCCACCCAAACTGGCCTTGAGGGCCATTAGGCATGCGATGCCATCCCGTTGAGTAGCCTCTGTATGCCCATGAAGGGGTTTCTCTGCCTCAAATAAGGCTTTATAAAAGTCCATATGGCTTTCCTCCGGCTCATCTTCCACCTCTCCCCCCGTAGGTTGAGTATCATGCCCATTTGCATTGCGGATTTCTTCTAGCAAGAAGTCCATCCCTGTATCATATTCGGCGGTGTGTTGTCGGACCACCTGCTCTCTGGGTTGCTCTGACTCACCGTGGAATATCCACCGGTAGTAGTTTGGCGTAAACCCATGTGTTCCTAGGTGTATACCCATAGTCTGCTTATCCTTTCTGGAATGGTTATCACATTGTTTGCAGGGGCACAAAATTCCACCAGTTTCTGTTTCTCCAACAAATGCTTGATCTAAGAACTGTTCGGTCTTGGAGACCCAATCACGAGTCATACCCTCCATACTGGGATGGCCAGCGTACATCCACTCACGGTCTTCCATCCTATGGTATATTGTAAAACACGAATATAATGTTTTTTATGCAACAACTGGTTTTCATCAATTTTACGGCATGCACTAAGCTATCAAGTAGGTAAAGATAGGTCCTAATCCCACCCGAGGATGTGTAGGCTCGGTTCGTTTTCATGATGTACTCCGGTCCGAGACAGAATTTCGGCAGCACCTCCCCGTTGTTTTCCAAATACACGTCTTGGCAAAAAGCCGAGAGAATGTGTATCCGGAGAACAACGGTGAGATGCTGCCGAAATTCTGTCTCGGACCAGAGTACATCATGAAAACGAACCGAGCCTACACATCCTCGGGCTGTCCATGGAAAACGTGGACAATTCGAAACAGTTACGGTTATAGATATGCAAAACACTTGCATATTTATAAATATAACCCTTTCGAACGGGAGACGCCTAGGTTACGTGACTAGTTAGGTGATCTACAAATAAAAAAAAAAGTACTTGAAAAATTAGAAGATCAGCTTGAGATTTTTAACCTAGAAGCGTGATCTCGAACGTCAGAACGACCGTGGCGACGACGGTTACTCCCTGAAGATCAACCTTCCTGCATATCCTGCAAAAAAGGACATAGTGCTGTCAAACATAGCATCAATCAATGTTGCTACACTAATCTAAACAAATCACACACACTACCTCACACATACACAGACTAGCAACCTCACACATACAACACACTAACAAAAAAATGAAGAAGCCTCCGTGAAGCCGTATCTGAAACGGCCTCAGATTTTTACCACGGCCTGCAGGGGCCGTTGGAAGACGCCGCGCCAGGTCCCGTCATTTTCCTGGGTCCTGTGAATTTCCGCGGATTTAAACGGCAGCAAGACGCGCGCCAGCGGCCACCCCCGCGCCCCCCGCACCGGGCCCACCCTCTCGGTGGTCTGCGCAGGGCCTGGGAATGGACCGAAGACCGCGGGTTGGGGATTCCCAGCCCTTTCCATCCATGATTTTATGTGTCCGCAGCCCCGTTCTTGAATTTCCCACATAAACCCCCAGAAATGCGGGAAATGCACGGAAAATGGCTGTCGGCCTCTGAAAAAGCCCAGAACCTGGCACGTGCCTTCGAACGGAACCGCGCGAGAACAGAAAAAGTTCCGAGGCCGACGGAGCGACGGGCCCCGCACCCCCTTCACAAACCGGACGCATCCCCGCTCGAAAGCTAGATCCTTCGCTGGATAAGGTCCCGCTTGCACTAAGCCTCCGTGAAGCCGTATCTGAAACGGCCTCGGATTTTTACCACGGCCTGCAGGGGCCGTGGGAAGATGCCGCGCCAGGTCCCGTCATTTCACAAACCAGTTCGAAAGAAAAAAGAGAGGTCTAACCGAAGCTTCTACTTATGAATGATGAAATAATCATCATATGCTGATATATAAAATCACCCTTATTAATCATAAAGTTAAAGTATGCTATGAAACCAAAAACTTATAATCTTAAGTTGCCGAGCTCCCGATATAAAAATCTCGGAAAAGGTGGTCGTTTCCTTAGGTCTGCAGCCGTCCGGTTTCCGAGTTCCTATTCGCGGGATCTCGCAAAAGGTTACTTTTGCCGAGTTGTTTCTGTCGTACACTCGGAGAAGGTGCCAATATGAATAGCCGCCGATCCCCTTTTCCTCATCTCTCTCATTTCTTCCTCCGTTTCTAGGGTTCGTCAAATCACCGGAGACGTCGCCTCCGCCGTCCGCCGTCCCCTCCGCGGCCAGCCCCCTCCGCCGTCCGCCATCCCCTCCGCGGCCAGCCCCCTCCGCCGTCCGCCATCCCCTCCGCGGCCAGCCCCCTCCGCCGTCCCCTCCGTGGCCAGCCCCCTCCGCCGCCATCTCCCTGCGCCGAGCCCCATCGGCCGCCGCCCCCAACCGCCGGCAAGCCTCCTGTTGCTCGTCCAGGAGGAAGAAGGAGGGGGCGCGCGGCTCCGTCGTCGACCACCGTGGCCATTCACCGGCGGCAAGGTAAGCCCCCCCTGCCCCGGCCATATTTTTTCAATTTTGTTGTTTTATTTAGAATTCTCTACTGCATAAATTTAGGAAATAAACCATACTAGAATTCTCAATGAAACCTTGCATGATCTCAATATGTAATCAGTTCACCGTGTGGTAATTTTTTTAAAGTGTCAAACATAAGTTTTATTACACACTTTGCTAAATTTTTTAAAGTGTCAAACATACAGCAGCACAATTTTTTTTAAGTGTCAAACATAAGTTTTATTACACACTTTGCTAAAAAAATTAACGTGTCAAACATACAGCAGCACAATTTTTTTAAAGTGTCAAACATGATCTCTATATCTCAATATCTAAACATAAGTGGAATATATACGTTCGTACGTAGGGGTGCAGGGGGGGTGGGAGTGTCCAGTCTGAGAATTACATGGTGTTGTTGATATTTTTGGGACATAATTTCTTTTATGCATGTAATGTACACCATTCCTAGTGATAACTCTAGTTTTTGGATTTATAAAAAGTTACTAAGCTATTAGGGAATTTGCATAATTCACCTTAGCAGCGTTTACTGCGTTCGAACGCTGCTAATATATCCACTAGCAGCATTTATTTCCTTCGAAACACTGCTAGTATGGTTTTAGGGTTCCTAATCTCATTTATCACGATGCAATTCTAGTGAATATTTTTATTCCGTCTTTTTTGTAGCGGGTGCTTCGTCATGTTGAAGATGAAGAAGCGATACCAAGTAATACCAAGCGTTGCCGATGGCAGGGGCGCCAAGCACTCGTCCTCGACTGGTTCTGTACCCTCAGCCACGGAGAACCATGTTGAGCCCTCTTCCGACGAGGAGACGGAGGATTACGTCGAGGGGCCGGATCCCCTCGCTACCGATCCTGAGGATGAGGCAGGGGAGATGGGTGGTGGGGACAACTCGGGGTCTGGCACCTCGACGACAACCGGGAGAAAGCGCTCAACCCGTGGTCCGTCCTCGGCACCGAAGGAACCCACGCCCGCCGACCGTCGACCTATCCTTGAGCCCAAAGGAGACAAGTAAGCAAAGATCACAAGTTATTTAGCTTATTAATATTTGCACACTGACATATGATTTTCCTTTTCATTGTGCAGGGAGTGGAAGTGTCTTACTAAGGGGCATGGGCGCATGCCAAACCACATGCTTGGCTTTCTACTGAAGAAGCACTTCCCTGGATTGGTCCAGTTGAAAGCCGACAAGCCCGCAACGCCAGGTTTCACCTGGGAGCACTACAAAGCGGCCAAGGATGAGGACGATGTCAGCAAGGCCGAGCACGTCTGTCGTGAGTTCTGGGTATGTGCCTATGTCATTGCATTGATCGTTATCCCGACGCTCGGTAATTATTTAACTCCTATATGCATTGCTGTAGAATCACTTTGCCTGCGCGCCTGGGTTCGAGGATGAGGATGCAAAGGTGTTAGAGAACATTGCCATGGGCCGTCTCTATGACATGAAGCACAATGCGCGCACTGCGGCCGTGCAGAGAGCTCGCCCCATGCACTCCGAAGGGAAGAAGATGATGAGGTCTCTAGCTTGCTGCACCTACGATCTCGAGCAGGACGAGTACTTGGCGGTGAGCAACATCACAACCGAATAACTACTTGCGTCATCACCCGCTTGTTCCTTATGTTCGTCATATGATGTATTCTGTCTAAACAGGTGAAGGAGCCATGGATCCCAACTAACTGCTGGGAAGCGTTGGTGGTGGATTGGTGCAGTGATGAGTGGCTGGCGACGCACAAGGTGAAAAGGGGGGACCGCCTGAAGATGCCCGGTCCGGCACACGTGCAGGGGAGCCTCAACCTTGCAGCATACCATGAAAGAATGGTATGTGCAACCCCAAGATCATTTTTGTCTATAGGTTCATCTGGGTTTTACTAATCACGACCGTCTTTCTTTTGTAGATGAGAGAATAGCCTGTGGCCCACATCAACATCATGCAGGCATGGAAACATGGGCATAGAGGCAAGGATGGCGTGGAGTTCTGCAGCATGTCGGCCAAGGACAGATATGGGTTTTACGAAACCCAATTCAAGGAGGCCTACGGGGAGGAGTCTGGTCCTATGTCGCAGGACCTCGATCCCTTGGTGGTCATGAGGGCAGGCCCAGGGAAGAGGAGCGGCCGCCACTTGATCGGCGACGGCGCGATCTCCACGTCCTCGCATCCCAAGCTATCTCAGATGCGGGCGCAAAGCACAAGCTCAAGTCCCTCCATAAGGAGTCGCCCGACGGTGCATTCTTTGTGTCACAACCTATATGCGAAGAAACTCCGTGTATTACAGGCCGCGCTGGAGGCATCCGAGGCCACACGTGCAAGAGACTCGGCCGAACAGGAGGCGCGGCTGCAGGCCGAAGTGGCGGCTAGACAGAAGCAGGCCGCCGAAGAAGAGGAATGGATGAAGGTCGAGAAGCTGGAAAGGGAGAAGATACAGGAAGACTTAGCGGTTAGTACTTTCCCATATCGACGCATATCCATATTAACCGATTGACCAACTTGGAACAATGCTGACATGTCGACCCTCGTCCTCTGTAGGGGTTACGGGCAATGTGGGCGATGATGATGAGAGGAAACCCTCCTCCTCCTCCTGAAGGATTGTCGTGATGTGTCTCCCGTCGTCCTCCTCCTATGTACTGAACATGCGAAGTGTTTGCGTCGTGACTATGTACTGAACTATGTCGTGAACTTGTCGTGAGCTATGATCGTGAACTTGTCGTGAGCTATGGTTGTGATACATGAGTTTAATTCGTATGTGATGTCACTTTGAGCCTTAATGATGTGCTATATGTGTTGTGTGCTATATGTGTTGTGATATATATGTGCTGTATGTCAATTGCAGGGATTTAGGACAGAACATACAGAAAGATCTTCACTGTGCTGTCACCTTCTGCCGAGTTCAGCACTCGGTATCACAAGGCTTTCTCGAGTGCGGTGCTCGGCAAAGGTGGTGCCTGAGCTACGCTGGCACTGGCAGCTCTTTTCCGAGATCCGAGGTACTTGGGAAAGGTAGTGCCTGAGCACAGTTTCAACTGGCAGCTTTTTTCCGAGAACTGTGGTACTCGGGAAAAGTGGCCTGACCTGACTATAGTATGCCGAGTGGTGGACCGGAGATCTCGGCAAATATATATGTAATAGGAGAAAAAGAAATTACTTAAATACTTTGCCGAGTGTTGCTTCACGGGAGCTCGGCAAACAATTACTGTGAGGGAAAAAGTATTTTAGTAAATATTTTGCCGAGTGCTTCGCGGAGAATCTCGGTATAGGTGGACTGTACGTGACGGAGCCGTCAAGCGCAAACGGCCGTGCCACCTGGCGCTTGTTTGCCGTGTGCCCTAGAAAAGGTTCCCGGCATACATCAAATAAACCGAGTGTTATTTGTTTGCCGAGCCCTTTGCGTTAGACGCTCGGCAAACACGAGCGTGTGCCGTGTGCTGCTCTTTGCCGAGAGCCGCACTCGGCTTACTTACCTTTTGCCGTGATCCCGTGTCCTCGTACTCGGCAAAGACGAAAGAACTCGGTAACGACGAATTTGCCAGTAGTGATGTATGCTACTAGCAAGATCCTATTTGAATTACTACATGATGCAAGGTGATAGGAGGTCATTATTTTTTGTAGAACAATAGGAGGTCAGTTTAGATACGACCCATGGAATCACTTCAAAATTAAGTTGTTCCTACAGATTTACCGTTGTAAGATATAGATAGGCCGTGAAGCACTAGCTAGTTATAGGGGTAAGCTACGTACGCAAGCACCTCATCACCGCCCCTGCGATGGATCGAGCACGCGCGTGCATGGAGCTGGAGGACGACGGCGGCGTGGCGACTGAGCCAGACCGCGGCAATACCTTCAGCCGCGGCACGGGCTGGCTGCTGGCCTTCGTCGGCGCCGCGATTGTGGTCACCAGCCTCCGGTGCGCGCTGCTCATCTGCTGCACCCACCAGCGGCATAATAGCTGCCGGTGCGAAGAGTTCCCGCGGGTTGTCGCCGTGGAGCTTGGGTTCCCCGTGGCCGTCGGGTTCGCCCTCTGGGCCTGCCTTGCGCTCCGCTTCTGCTGCTGCTGCTGGCGGTCTGGCTGCCTCGACGAGCGCCCCCACGGCGTGCTGGATGCTATTTAGTTTTTTTATAGCCGGTGCTATTTAGTTAGTTCGTTAATTAGAGCTATTATACATTGTTGTGTACGTTATCACGTGAATTATACTCCTACATTTATTGCGCGTCGAAATCTAGTAAATGAACATTTTGCAGCTCTAACTGTTGGTTACGTATATTTTTGCCATTTATTTTGTGTCGACAATTGGGTCGAATTTCATTAGAATACACTAGTAGAAAACAGGGCTTTGATTCTAGTCGGATGGGAGCAATAGTCCCGGTCGCATTACGAACCGGGACTAATGTGAGCATCAGTCCCGGTTTGAGCGGCTAGGAAGCCGGTCGGGGCTCGGCAGGCAGCAGTCCCGGTTCGAATGGGACATTTAGTCCCGGTTGGAGACACCAACCAGGACTAAAGGGGTCTGTCTTCAGTCCCGGTTCTAGACACCAACCAGAACTAAAAAAATGCCTATATATATCCTCGACCCTGCCAGTCCTCTCCTCTGTTTTTGGCTCGTAGAAGGTGAGAGGTGTGTGCTACTTTGCTCTCCCATCCTATGCACATGAGGTGTTCGATGAAATGCCTGAGAGCATGATGCCACTTGAGTTCACACAAAACAAACATGATATGAGGTGCCCGAGGCACACTTAAGCTTTCTCCTCTTTCTTTTCCTCTGTTCTTCCTCCAAGCCCGTCCCCGTCCCCGTCATCACCGCCCTCGATCGCCCGCGCCGATCTCGTCGCCGGCACCACCGTGATGAGCCTCTTGTTCTTATCTTTTTTTAAAAAGAAAAAATTCTTACTTGTATGATTTAGATAGGTACTTGTATAATTTTCTTACTTGTATTATTGTTTGTTATTATATAGTGCCATTGTTTTGATATCCGCCCCCGTCGGCTCTCGTCCGGTCTATGATTCGGATGTGGTATATTATCTTTTATAACTATTTGTTTCATTTAGTGTTTATGACAATTGTGCCGACCAACTTGACATAAATGTTTTTATTTAGGAGGTATGTGAACCGGAAATTCTAACCAACCCTCTTGTCGAGAGGTTAAATTTAGTTGAAAAAAAAATAATTATTTGAAAGAAAAATTGAAAAGAATTAAAGAAGAGAAGATGAAATTGGAGTTGCATGTTGCCGATGTCGTCGATCTACACAAGATCCAGATGGATGCAATGCGCTTGAAGATTAGAAAGATTAGAAAATATGCCATTGATAAAGAGGCTTGGTATCATTATGCTGTTGGATCAATTGTTACCTTAGTTACGATTTTGATCGCATTTGTTATTGCATTTAAATGTTTTACATTGTTATATGTTGTTTTATGAGAACTATGTATGAACTTTATGTATTTATTTTTACAGTAATAAGATTTGATCGCTACTGTACTTTGGTTTTAATGTGATGATGAACTTGTATTAATTTGGTCATTTCTCTATTCATAATGTTCTGTAATGGTTTTTGTTATACTTAATTTTATAATGCAGATGAACCGGCAATGGATGTATGGTGACCGACGCACTTCCGAGTACATTACGGGCCTGCATAATTTTATCGATGTGCCTGAGGCAAACAGTCAGAATGATTTTATGTATTGTCCATGTGTTGTCTGTGAGAGTACGAAGGATTACTCTTCCTCGAAAACCCTTCACTTCCACCTGCTTAAGAAGGGTTTCATGCCCCACTATAATTATTGGACCAAACACGGAGAAAGAGGGGTTATGATGGAAGACAATGAAGAAGAAGAGGATGATGACAACTATCCTATGTTCCCTGAATACGGTGATACTGCAACGGGGGAAACTGAAGATCAAGAGGCACCAAATGTGCCCACTGATGATCTTCGCCGGGTCATTGTTGATGCACAGAGAGAATGCGAAAGTGAAAGGGAGAAGTTGAAGTTCGATCGCATGTTAGAGGATCACAAAAAATGGTTGTACCCAAATTGCGAAGATGGCAACACAAAGCTCGGTACCACAATGGAATTACTGCAATGGAAGGCAGAGAATGGTTTATTTGACAAGGGATTTGAGAAGCTATTGAAAATAATGAAGAAGAAGCTTCCAAAGGATAACGAATTGCCTGACAGTACGCACGAAGCAAAGAAGGTTCTCTGCCCTCTAGGATTAGAGGTGCAGAAGATACATGCATGCCCCAATGACTGCATCCTCTATCGCGGTGAGGAGTACAAGAATTTGAATGCATGCCCGGTATGCGGTGCATTGCGGTATAAGATCAGACGAGATGACCCTGGTGATGTTAAGGGCGTGCGCCCCAGAAAGAGGGTTCCTGCCAAGGTGATGTGGTAAGCTCCTATAATACCACGGTTGAAACGTCTGTTCAGAAACAAAGAGCATGCCAAGTTGTTGCGATGGCACAAAGAAGACCGTAAGAAAGACGGGATGTTGAGAGTACCCGCTGATGGGTCGCAGTGGAGAAAAATTGAGAGAAAGTGGCCGGAGTTTGCAGATGACGCGAGAAACTTATGGTTTGGTATAAGTGCAGATGGCATTAATCCTTTTGGGGAGCAGAGCAGCAATCATAGCACCTGGCCTGTGACTCTATGTATCTATAACCTTCCTCCTTGGTTGTGCATGAAGCGGAAGTTCATTATGATGCCAGTGCTCATCCAAGGCCCTAAGCAACCCGACAACGACATTGATGTGTACCTAAGGCCATTAGTTGAAGAACTTTTACAGCTGTGAAATATCAAAGGTGTACGTGTGTGAGATGAGCACAAACAGCAGGAATTTGACCTACGAGCGTTGCTGTTTGTAACCATCAATGATTGGCCTGCTCTTAGTAACCTTTCAGGACAGACAAACAAGGAATACAATGCATGCACACACTGTTTAGATGAGACTGAAAGTATATATATATTTGGACAAATGTAAGAAGAATGTGTATCTGGGACATCGTCGATTTCTTCCGACCAAGCATGCCTTAAAAAAGAAAGGCAAGCATTCCAAAAGTGAGGCAGATCAATGGAAGAAGCCTGTCCCCCGTACTGGTGATGATATATTTGATATGGTCAAGGATTTAAAAGCAATCTTTGGAAAGGGTCCTGGCGGACAATCTGTTCCGAATGACGCTGACGGACACGCACCCATGTGGAAGAAGAAATCAATATTTTGGGAGCTACCCTATTGGAAAGTCCTAGAGGTCCGCTCTGCAATCGACGTGATGCACGTGACGAAGAATCTTTGCGTGAACCTGCTAGGTTTTTTGGGCGTGTATGGGAAGACAAAAGATACACCGGAGGCACGGGAGGACCAGCAACGTATGAACGAAAAAGACGGCATGCCTCCAAAGCAGTATCAAGGTCCTGCCAGCTACGCTCTTACCAAAGCAGAGAAGGAAATCTTTTTTGAATGCCTGCTCAGTATCAAGGTCCCGTCTGGCTTCTCGTCGAATATAAAGGGAATAATAAATATGGCAGAGAAAAAAATTCCAGAACCTAAAGTCTCATGACTGCCACGTGATTATGACGCAATTGCTTCCGGTTGCATTGAGGGGGCTTCTACCAGAAAATGTTCGATTAGCCATTGTGAAGCTATGTGCATTTCTCAATGCAATTTCTCAGAAGGTAATCGATCCAGAAATCCTACCAAGGTTACAGAATGATTTGGTCCAATGTCTTGTCAGTTTCGAGTTGGTGTTCCCACCATCCTTCTTCAATATTATGACGCATGTCCTAGTTCACCTAGTCGACGAGATTGCCATTCTGGGTCTTGTATTTCTACACAATATGTTCCCCTTTGAGAGGTTTATGGGAGTCCTAAAGAAATATGTTCATAACCGCGCTAGGCGAGAAGGAAGCATCTCCAAGGGCCACGAAACAGAGGAGGTCATTGAGTTTTGTGTTGACTTTATTCCTGACCTTAAGCTGATTGGTGTTCCTGAATCGCGGCATGAGGGGAGACTGGGTGGAAAAGGCACGCTAGGACCGAAAGTAATAATATGTAGGGACGGGCATTCTTGGGCGCAAGCACACTACACAGTTCTATCTAATTCTACCTTGATGGGCCCGTATATCAATAAACACAAGAATATTTTACGCTCGAAACACCCCGAGTAGTCTGACGACTGGATTACACGTGAACACATGGGGACTTTCGGCGGTTGGTTGCAAACACATCTCATGGGTAACACCACTGTTGGAGATGAGCTGTACTTGTTGGCCAGGACACCATCTTTGACTGTATTGACTTTCCAAGGGTACGAGATAAATGGAAATACATTTTACACGATCGCCCAAGATAAAAAGAGCACCAACCAAAACAGTGGTGTCCGCTTTGATGCAGCAAACACCAATAGCGCAAAGGACACATATTATGGTTACATAGAAGAGATATGGGAACTTGAATATGGACATGATTTTAAGGTCCCTTTGTTTCGGTGCAAATGGGTCAATATGACAGGAGGCGGGTGAAAGCACATTTGCTCCCTTGGTGGTTTTGGTAATTTATGCCAACATACATGCTGTTGGACTAATGATTTTATCTAGTGAATTTCAGACAAGTTCAACAATGGCGTGGCAGGGACAAGAGGATGTGGAACCCCTTCAAAATGCTAAGGACAAGGATTGGCAAAAGCTCAAGACTCTACATTTTTGGTTTAGTGATCCAAGATCACATTGAGTTCATAGGAAAGCCAATACTATTAAAAGGGGATGAGGTGTTGCTTAATGGTCTTTTTGCTCAAGTGCTTTGTGACAGTATTCCTAAACCCTCAACCACTCTCTCTAACCAAATATGTCCTAAACCTACATTCCAACTCGGCCCCACCGATATTTCCAATCCGGCCCCACCGAGTTCATCCAAGACTTAGCCACTGCCAAAACCATAACAAATCGGATCCACCGAAATGGATCTCGGTCCCACCGAGATGGCCTTGCCAACTCTCTGTAATCGGTTGCATTTACTTCGGTCTCATCGAGTTTGCAAATCGGTCTCACCGAGATGGCTTGCCAAGTCTCTGTTGCCTTATTGCTTCACTTCGGTCCAACCGAGTTGATGCAATCGGTGCCACCGAGATGAGGATTGCCCTAAGCCATTGCACTTCGGTCCATTCGAGTTGTCCGTATCGGTCCCACCGAGATTCCTAAAGTTCATATCTTTTACACAGTTCGGTGCTACCAAGATTATCGTTTCGGTGCCACCGAGTTGGGTCAAAAGTGTGTAACGGTTGGATTTTGTGTGGAGGCTATATATATCCCTCCACCACATCCTTCTCAGTAAGGAGAGCCATCAGAACGTGCCTACACTTCCACCATACATTTTCTGAGAGAGAACCACCTACTCATGTGTTGAGATCAAGCTATTCCATTCCTACCATTTGAACCTTGATCTCTAGCCTTTCCTAAGTTGCTTTCCACTCAAATCCTTCTTCCACCATAGCCAAATCTTTGAGGAGTTGTTTGAGTGCTGGGAAGACTATCATTTGAAGCACAAGAGGAAGGAGTTCATCAACAACACACCGTCTATTACCTTTTGGAGAGTGGTGTCTCCTAGATTGGTTAGGTGTCACTTGGGAGCCTCCAACCAGATGTGGAGTTGAACCAAGGAGTTTGTAAGGGCAAGGAGATCGCCTACTTCGTGAAGATCTACCCCGAGTGAGGCTAGTCCTTCGTGGACGTAAGCCATGGTGGAATAGGCAAGGTTGCTTCTTCGTGGACCCTTCGTGGGTGGAGCCCTCCGTGGACTCGCGCAGCCGTTACCCTTCGTGGGTTGAAGCCTCCATCAACGTGGACGTACGATAGCACCACCTATCGGAACCACGCCAAAAAACACCGTGTCTTCATTGCGTTTGATCTTCCATACTCTACCCCTTTACTTTCCGCACACTTGCATGCTTTACTATTTCCGCTGCTTAATCTCTAGATATGCATGTGTAGAAAGCATGGGAGTGATCTTAACTTGTGCCTAAATCTGCCTAAATTCAAGGGAAATTAAAAACTGCTAATTTGGCTGGTTAGGAGTCTATTCACCCCCCCTCTAGACCTATCTCCTTGATCCCACAATTGGTATCAGAGCATTGGTCTCCATTGCTTTGGTTTCATCACCATTGGAGGGAGATGGATGTGTCTACGTTGGGGAGTCTTAGACGTAGATTGCCTATTCTCGATGGGGAGTATTACAACTTTTGGAAGGATGAAATGCTTGATATCTTTGATGAATTTAACTTGAGCAAGTATATTCATAATCCTTATGTGCCCCCTATTGATCCCTTGCATCCTACTCATGAAGAGGAAATTGACATGCTTCGTAATCTTAGAACCGTCAATCTTATCATTAGAGGATTACCTAAGGTTGTGCTTGGTTGTATGCGAAACTTTGCATGTGCTGATACTCTATGGCATGATTTAGAAAAGCGATATCCCGATTACTCCTTAAAGAGTCTCAATAAGATTCTTCATAAGGCTATTGTTTTTCACAAGATGAGTCCTAATGATCCTAAGTTTGATGATTGCTTGTTTGAGCTTCGTGATCTTATGCGTGCCAAAGGAGATGTTAGAACTATTAGCAACATTATCATGGAAACTATTAGAATCCATAAACTTGAACATTGTCATGATCATGAAACTAATGAATCCATTGCCCTAGGTAATGATCACATGCATGATGATGATGATGTTGAGCATGGCTATTATGATGAAGACGAAGAATTTGATATTGAATTTGAGAAGACCATGAGGAATCCCAGTCTTATGGCAAATCTTCGAGATTATATGGCCGGAGGAAAAGAGTGGATTCTTGACAGTGGATGTACCGATCACATGACCGGAGACAGAGACATGTTTCGTGAGCTTACTAAAAATGATGGTCCACGCAAGTATGTGACTTTTGGAGACAACTCCAAGGGTAAGGTACTTGGCCTTGGTAAGGTGGCCATTTCCAATGATAGCTCCATACAAAATGTTATGCTTGTTGAATCTCTTGGTTACAATCTTCTTTCCGTATCTAGACTAGCCGATTTTGGTTTCAATGTTCTATTTACCAAAGTAGATTGCCAAGTGTTTCGCCAAGATAATCATAATATAGTCTTTACCGGCATTCATAGAGGTGATCTATACATTGTTGATTTCACTAAGAGAGCCCAACCTCGTGCTTGTTTAATTGCTAAATCTTCTAAAGGTTGGTTATGGCATAGAAGACTTGGACATGTTGGTATGCGTAACCTTGATAAACTTGTTAAAGGAGATCACATTCTTGGAGTGAAAGATGTTATATTTGACAAAGATCGACTTTGTAGTGCTTGCCAAGCAGGAAAACAAGTTGGAGGAAGCCATCCCGTGAAGAACATTATGACCACGAGAAGACCACTCGAGCTACTTCATATGGATCTCTTTGGTCCCAACTCCTATAAGAGTCTTGGTGGTAACTCTTTCGGTTTGGTCATTGTTGATGATTTTTCCAGATTTACGTGGGTGTTCTTTCTTGATGACAAATCGCAGGTACAAAAGATCTTCAAGAACTTCGCAAGAAAGGCTCAAAATCAATTTGAAGTGAAGATCAAGAAGGTTCGGAGTGACAATGGAACGGAGTTCAAGAACACAAATGTGGACACCTTTCTTGATGAGGAGGGTATTTCACATGAGTTCTCGGCTACGTACACACCTCAACAAAATGGAGTTGTTGAGAGGAAGAACCGGACACTTATTGAGATGGCAAGAACAATGCTTGATGAATACAAGACGCCAAAACATTTTTGGGCGGAAGCGGTTGAAACAGCTTGTCATGCAACAAATCAACTATATCTTCACAAGCTTCTTGGTAAAACGGCGTATGAACTGCTCACCGGTAACAAACCACAAGTTCGATACTTTCGAGTATTTGGCTCAAAATGTTACATTCTTGATAAGCATCGTCGTTCAAAATTTGCTCCTAAATCTCATGAAGGTTTCCTACTCGGTTATGGATCGAACTCTCACACTTACCGTGTCTACAACAACTTCACTCGAAAAGTTGAAGAGACGGTAGATGTGAAGTTTGATGAAACTAACGGCTCACAAGTCGAGCAATTGCCATTTGATGTAGGAGATCAAGAACCATCGGAAGCAATTAAAGACTTGCCCATTGGCAAGATTCACCCCGTCGAAGTAAAGGAGAGTACCTCGTCTATTCAAGTGGAAGCCCCAACTTCACATCAAGGTGAACGACAAGTTGATATGGAGGCATCCACAAGTGGAACACGTCAAGACGATGGGAATGAGGAAGTGCAACAAGATGATCCACCTCAACCTCCTTCTCCACCTCCACAAGTGAACAACGACAACATCAACGAAGAAGAAGAAGATGATGATGATGAGGAAGCCTCACCACAACCCAAGAAAAGGCTACCTCGAGTTAGAGCAAGAATCGACAAGGATCATCCCGTCGAACAAATACTTGGAGATATCCAAACCGGGAGAATCACTCGCTCTAAATCTCGTTTAGCTAACTTTTATGAGCATTACTCATTTATCTCTAGTGTTGAACCCTTGAAGGTAGAAGATGCTCTCAAGGACCCCGATTAGGTGAATGCAATGCATGAGGAGCTACACAACTTTGAGAGGAACCAAGTGTGGACATTGGTTGAGATGCCAAAGGAAGAGCAAAACATCATTGGAACCAAATGGGTGTTTCGGAATAAGCAAGATGAAGATGGACAAGTTGCACGCAACAAGGCTCGTCTCGTAGCACAAGGTTACACACAAGTCAAAGGTATGGACTATGGTGAGACCTATGCCCCCGTTTCAAGACTTGAATCCATTCGCATTTTACTTGCTTATGCCAATCACCATGATATCACTCTTTACCAAATGGATATTAAAAGTGCCTTCTTAAATGGTGAAATTGAGGAGGAAGTGTATGTTAAACAACCTCCCGGCTTTGAGAATCCCAAGAAACCTAATCATGTGTACAAACTTCGTAAAGCTCTTTATGGTCTTAAACAAGCCCCTAGAGCTTGGTACAAATGCTTGACAAAGTTTCTTCTTGAAAAAGGTTTTGAAATTGGGAAGATTGATTCAACTTTGTTCACTAAGAGGGTTAATGGAGAATTATTTGTATGCCAAATTTATGTTGATGATATTATCTTTGGATCTACTAACCCCTCTTTTAGTGAAAAGTTTGGAAGATTGATGTCGGAAAAGTTCGAGATGTCTATGATGTGTGAACTCAAATTCTTTCTTGGTTTGCAAATCAAGCAAACTAGGTAAGGTACCTTTGTTTCTCAAACAAAGTATACCAAGGACTTATTCAAGAAGTTCAACATGCAAGAGAGTAAAGGTATGAAAACTCCCATGCCCACGAGTGGACATCTTGACTTGACCAAGGATGGCAAACCGGTTGATCAAAAGGTTTATCGATCTATGATTGGTTCATTGCTATATCTATGTGCCTCCCGTCCTGACATTATGCTAAGTGTGTGCATGTGTGCACGATACCAAGCGGCACCAAAAGAGTGTCATCTTAAGGCGGTGAAAAGAATTGTGAGATACTTGATACATACACCAAACTTTGGCATGTGGTATCCCAAAGGATCTTCTTTCAATCTTGTTGGCTACTCCGATTCGGACTATGCCGGAGACAAGGTTGACAGAAAATCCACTACGGGTACATGTCAATTTCTTGGTAGATCTCTTGTGTCTTGGTCCTCCAAGAAACAAAATTCCGTATCTCTATCTACTGCCGAAGCGGAATACATTGCCACAGGATCATGTTGTGCTCAATTACTATGGATGACACAAACTCTTAAAGACTATGGTGTGCATGTGAGACATGTGCCATTACTATGTGACAATGAGAGTGCTATTAAGATCGCACACAATCCCGTGCAACATTCTCGAACTAAGCACATTGAGGTTCGTCACCATTTTATTCGAGATCATGTTGAGAAAGGTGATATTGACCTTAAGCATGTTCGTACCGACAAACAATTGGCGGACATCTTTACCAAACGCCTTGATGAGAAAGTGTTTTGTCACTTGAGAAGTGAGTTGAACATCATTGATGCTTCAAATGTGAACTAGAGGTTCATGTGGATGCATACAAGGGCATGAGCATTCTTGACTAATCCATGATACTACCATGATCATCTTAAATCTTGGATACTTTGCTCCCTTGTATTGTATCTAACCTTTTGTTGGTACTTGGACAAGCTTCATGCCACAAGATTGCGTCTCACTCCTATCATAAGCAATCCTGTATAACCCAAGTATCGACAATTGATGGTGGAACAAGGAACAAGACAACCTAAACATATCCTTTGACAACCTTTTGAGTTATGCTTCATTCTTGTCATTTTGGATATACAAGTTGTTCCTTGCAAGACAAACCCATGTAGGAAGACGAACTACAAAAGATATGATCGCTCCCAACTTCAACTCATGAGCACCTACATCAAGTTCAACTACATGATGGACATCACCACCAAATCCCAATGTAAGTTCTCACATCAAAGAGAAGCTTTGCCCAAAGATATGAGCTAAAGCAACTCAACAAGATGTGAATACATTGAAATGCTTAAAGGAAAAATGGCAACCCCATTTCGAGCTTGAACGATGAGTATGACCTATGATCAAGTGTTCTCACTTGACTCCTAAGTCAATATACTCTAACATAGGTGACCTAGTCGCCGACCCATCTAGATGAAGTTCTCTAGTGTGTTTAAAAAAAACTTCATCTAGATGTTGCTTTGCTTCTTTTCTGTGTTTATTTTCTTTTGCTTGATTCGCAGTTTAATTCATTGCAAATCTTTGTGAGAATTCCGTTGCCTAGTGAGCTGAGTTGATAAAAAGTTCCATTGCAATCAAACTCGGTCCCACCGAATTGACTCAACTCGGTGTCACCGATTTTGGCTACCCTAAGGAACTTTCTGTCAAATTTCTCCTGAGTTTTCTGCTCTAGCTCCACTCAATGATTCCTATTCTCTACTTGCATCTAGGTGTGTTTCTCAAGGACCAAACCCACTTATTCAATAACCTTGAAGTCCCTTCTTGGAAATTGATGTCAAAGAGGGAGAGAGGAATACATCAAAGCTTATCACTACAAAGAGATGCACCTTACAAGAGGAGAGAATGTTACATGTTTCTAAGAGGGGAGAAACATGATTTCAGTTGCTTTAGTGTTAGTTTTCTCACCCTACCTGCTCCCAATATCCAATGTTAGATTCAGGGGGAGAGAAAGTTCTTTTAGGGGAGACAACTATTTCTTTTGGGGACATGTCTGCTTCAAAGAAGTATTCACTCAGTGATAATATCTTCTACATGTCGTCCCAATCTTGGTTTCTTGTTGATCTTGTGTCTTTTTTCTTGAAGAAATTATCTTGTGTTATCTAACCCTGTTTTCTCAAGTGTATTTCTTCAGGTACTTGATCAAGAACTTCAAGGTAAGTATATGCATCACACTCATGTGCATGATTGACCTCTTGCTGGTATATATTGTTTGCAAGAAGAAGATCATGGACATGTGGATACCTAAATGCTATATATATTGCTCTGATGCATATAGCCAAGACACATGTTGCATGTATATCTCCCATGTGATATCATCTTTTTATATGCACATCTTCAGGGGGAGTTCCAGGAAGTTCATACATGTTACATGTTTCCTTCAAAGCTTTCATACATACCTCTGCTATATCTGTATTTGAAGCTTTGATGTATGTTGTCATCAATTACCAAATAGGGGGAGATTGAAAGCACATTTGCTCCCTTGGTGGTTTTGGTAATTTATGACAACATACATGCTGTTGGACTAATGCTTTTATCTAGTGAATTTCAGACAAGTTCAACAATGGCGTGGTAGGGACAAGAGGACGTGGAACCCCTTCAAAATGCTAAGGACAAGGATTGGCAAAAGATCAAGACTCTACATTTTTGGTTTAGTGATCCAAGATCACATTGAGTCCATAGGAAAGCCAATACTATTAAAAGGGGATGAGGTGTTGCTTAATGGTCTTTTTGCTCAAGTGCTTAGTGACAGTATTCCTAAACCCTCAACCACTCTCTCTAACCAAATATGTCCTAAACCTACATTCCAACTCGGCCCCACCGATATTTCCAATCTGGCCCCACCGAGTTCATCCAAGACTTAGCCACTGCCAAATCCGTAACAAATCGGATCCACCGAAATGGATCTCGGTCCCACCGAGATGGCCTTGCCAACTCTCTGTAATCGGTTGCATTTACTTCGGTCTCACCGAGTTTGCAAATCGGTCTCACCGAGATGGCTTGCCAAGTCTCTGTTGCCTTATTGCTTCACTTCGGTCCAACCGAGTTGGTGCAATCGGTGCCACCAAGATGAGGATTGCCCTAAGCCATTGCACTTCGGTCCATCCAAGTTGTCCGTATCGGTCCCACCGAGATTCCTAAAGTTCATATCTTTTACACAGTTCGGTGCTACCGAGATTATCGTTTCGGTGCCACCGAGTTGGGTCAAAAGTGTGTAACGGTTGGATTTTGTGTGGAGGCTATATATATCCCTCCACCACATCCTTCTCAGTAAGGAGAGCCATCAGAACGTGCCTACACTTCCACCATACATTTTCTGAGAGAGAACCACATACTCATGTGTTGAGATCAAGCTATTCCATTCCTACCATTTGAACCTTGATCTCTAGCCTTTCCCAAGTTGCTTTCCACTCAAATCCTTCTTCCACCATAGCCAAATCTGTGAGGAGTTGTTTGAGTGCTGGGAAGACTATCATTTGAAGCACAAGAGCAAGGAGTTCATCAACAACACACCGTCTATTACCTTTTGGAGAGTGGTGTCTCCTAGATTGGTTAGGTGTCACTTGGGAGCCTCCAACCAGATGTGGAGTTGAACCAAGGAGTTTGTAAGGGCAAGGAGATCGCCTACTTCGTGAAGATCTACCCCGAGTGAGGCTAGTCCTTCGTGGACGTAAGCCATAGTGGAATAGGCAAGGTTGCTTCTTCGTGGACCCTTCGTGGGTGGAGCCCTCCGTGGACTCGCGCAGCCGTTACCCTTCGTGGGTTGAAGCCTCCATCAACGTGGACGTACGATAGCACCACCTATCGGAACCACGCCAAAAACCACCGTGTCTTCATTGCGTTTGATCTTCCATACTCTACCCCTTTACTTTCCACACACTTGCATGCTTTACTATTTCCGCTGCTTAATCTCTAGATATGCATGTGTAGAAAGTATGGGAGTGATCTTAACTTGTGCCTAAATCTGCCTAAATTCAAGAGAAATTAAAAACTGCTAATTTGGCTGGTTAGGAGTCTATTCACCCCCTCTCTAGACCTATCTCCTCGATCCCACAGCGGGGTACAGGTAGACCCGCAGTACGGAATGACAACAGTGGATCTCAACAATCTTGGGTACACAGATGAACCATTCGTCCTAGCCAATGATGTGGCGCAGGTTTTCTATGTGAAGGACATGTCTACCAAACCGAGAAAAAGAAAAGATAAGGAAGCGAATACATCATACGATGAGCCAAAGCGCCACATAGTTCTTTCAGGGAAAAGAAACATTGTGGGAGTGGAGGACAAGACAGACATGTCAGAAGATTATGAAAAGTTTCATGAAATTCCTCCCTTCATAGTGAAGACTGACCCAAGCATCCTGTTAAATGATGAAGATTATCCATGGTTACGGCGCAATAAGCAAGGGACACACGCGAAGAAATAGTTTTACACCCCAAAAGATCCCACTCTAGGATGTGACCGGCTTCACCGCCATCACTTTCTCTCTACTGTGAGTTTCCGGACTTATAGCTGGAAAGTGCCACTTCGGACAAACCGGAGGGAATGTTAATTTGTAAGAGCTAGCTAGGGCATTTTGGCATTTGAAACATGATTTTAGAATAATTATTTATTAAGTTATGAAATTTCAATTATTCATATCCTTTTAGTATTTTAATTATACAGAGGAGTTAATCAATGCAAATATTTAGACCATTTTAGCAGGTGTACCAAGTTTGAGCTCATTTGGACATGTTTAGCAATGTTAAGTTGCTCAAATTAGAAAATGGACAGAGATGGTTTCGAGGGAATTTGATGATGTTATCTTGTTCTCCAAGCCATGAGACTTGGCAAGATCATCAAATATGGCATTTGTGACATGCTAGAATTTTAGTTATGATCAACTAAAACAAAACTATAATATTCTTCAATAGCAAAAAGAATAAACTAAAAAGCTTTTATAAAACTCTAGTTATGATCAAAATAATATTAACTTATAACTATATAAAACTCTAGTTATGATCAAAGTATTTTTTGTTAAAAACTTTAACAGCAAAAAGTATTAAATGAAAACTAGGCATGTATGCTACTGTTTTTGAATCAGTAGCCACCTTCCTGCGCTCCGGAGGACTCGCCGCCGTGGCCGTGGCCGCTGCGCCTACCACCTCCACCTCGCGCAGACATGGACAAGCTAGGTCCGTACCCTACCTAAGGAGTTGGCAGTGGCACAGGACAGCGAAGCCTGAAAGAACACCCCTCTTTGGAGCTGAAGCGGCTTGGACGATGCTATATAGAAAGACCGAAAGACGGGCTTGCGGACGTATCATGGAAAAGAGAAATGCCAATGACATGTGGAGCCAGGCAAGCGCGAGCCCGCGTGTCAGGGACTCAGAGTGAGGAGCGCCTTGGTACACGTGTGCAGCGGCAATGATGAAGGATTGTCAGGGTGCGATCTTTTTCTTTTCCACGGAGTACGATCTTTCATAGGTAATGTAGTCTTACTTCTTCTTTTGACGTATGCTTCATCGTCATCGTCATCTTCCCTCATCGGGTCAAGTTATGAAAAGTTTTTGAATCTGTTTAAAAGAAAACTAAAACTAAAATATCCTAAAAAGGTCTAGCAAGCATTCTAGCAATCAAAATACAATCAATGAATAAAGCAATAAAGAAAACAATAAGAAAAAGCAAATAGAAAACAAAACAAAATACTAAACTAATAACTTAACAGAAAAGAAAATATAACATTATTAGGTTAACAAAATGTAAGTGAGCATGTACAAAAATTTTGGGGTGATTTGGAGATGGTCCAAAAATAAACAGCTGCCATATGCAAAAAAAATAAAATTGCCCACCTACTAACACAAGATTTTCACTCTGCACGGCCTGCATACGACTAGAAACCCAACATATGGGCCAGGATGCAGGCCCATACAGCATGAATACCTCATGCTAGTAGGCCCCACAGGGCAGAGAGGTGACCGGATCGGCGTGTTGCTGTCTGGGCGAGAGAGGCTCATGCCTGCTCTCTCTCGCCCGCGTATATAAGCAGGTGCGGGCGCCCCTCGCTTGGCGAGGTGGGACTAAACTCCTACCGCCCGTCAGCTCTGCCCGGTGCGGCTCTGCCAGGTTTGTCCCGGTTGGTAGCACAAACCGGGACTAAAGGCCAACCTTTAGTCCCGGTCGTAGCCACCAACCGGGACTAAATGCCTACCCTTTCGCGCCCTTCTGTCTGCCGAAAATTAGCTTTAGTCCCGGTTGGTGGCTCCGACCGAGACTAAAGGCCTACCTTTAGTCCCGGTCGGAGTCACCAACCGGGACTAAAGCTTGAGGTATATAACCGCCCGGGCCATCTTCCTCCCCCAATCTTCTCCATCTTCCTACCCCCGACGCCGAACCACACCATGCCGCCGCCAGGCAGCCGGAGATCGCTCCCCCCCCAGTCGCCGACACCCGTAGCCGCTCGTCGCCCCGCCGCCCTCGTCGCCGGCAGCCGCTGTCGCCGGACCTCCTCGCCCTCCTCCCCAAGCCGTTCCCCTCCTCCTCCTATCCCCCCCCCCCCCGCGGTCACCGACGCCGATGCCGCCCACGCTCAGGCTGCTCCGACGGCGCCGCCCGCGGTACATGGAAGAGTGGATGGATTGATCGATGGATGTAGATGATTTCTTGTTCTTCTCTGTACATGGAACAATGGATGGATAGATGGATGTAGATGATTTGCTTGATTGATGCTCAATGCTACTGTGTGTATGTAGATGATTTGTTAAAAAAATTTGCTACTGTGATTGCTCAATGCTACTTGTGAGTGGTTCTGTTTTGCTACTGCTACGTGCTAATTGATAGACATTGTAGATGGAGATTGATAGACATTGCTCAATTCCAGTTCAGGGACGTTCAGGAACCCGCCTAGTTGTCTTTTTTTTTCTTTTTTGTTATTTTTGTCTTAGTGAATTATACCCCAGATTCATAGATTTTCAGTGAGCATTATCAATGTTGAAGAAGGAGTGATCTTAATGGACAGAAAATTTTTATAAAGTTTGATCCAAATTTTTTTGCGGGAGAAAGTTTGATCAAGTTATCGAAAACAATTTAAATTTTCACAACGATCGCCGGAGGAGTCCCCGACGATCGCCGGTGAAGAGTCCTCACCGTTTCCTTCCCGATATTTTGGGTTGCCGGAGGAGTCCCGACGATCGCCGGTGAAGAGTCCTCACCGTTTCCTTCCCGATATTTTGGGTTGCCGGAGGAGTCCCGACGATGGCCGGAGGAGTCGTCCCCGACGATCGACATTAATAATTGATGATGAAGCTTATTTTGCAATTTGAGATGTTGTTAAAAGCTATATGATATGTGATGGTCTAAATTTTTAAATCGGTACAATTTACAGATTTGTGGTGTTGCATCTCCGAGGAGTGTTTATCGTCGTCGGAGCTGTTGGTCCCCGATCTTCCCTCCGCTGATCAACTACTTCCTCTACAGCCGAGGGTGAGCTATGAATCCCCCTTCACCTCCTCTTCTTTTTTTTGTCACTAGATTTCAAAAATGTGAATCGTGTATTTGATAGGTGTATAAAAAATATAGACATGTGGTGAGAGAAAAAAAGAAAAATATAGAAATCGTGTATTTGTTTTCATAGGAATTTCTTCTCGGAGACGATGCCCGACCCGCATCCTCGTCGTCGACTCGGCGGCGACAACCAGTTTGAGAGGCGCCATGTCCGGGACTGGGCTCCGCCGGGCTGGCACTGGGAGGTGCTACCTTCCGGGGCGCACAGCTTGGTGAGGAATCGGGGTCTCGTCGTCGACCTGGAGCTTCTTTGGTGGCGGTCGCATGGGCCACTATTGGTGCAGAGGGAGCCGGCCCTCGAGAGGGTGGTACGTCGCCGTGTCAGGGAGGAGGACGAGCACGTCCGTCGCTACATGGTTGCGTTGGACGACAGCTTCTCCAATACTTGGCAGTTTCTACAGGGATCTCACCCGAGCTATGATCCTGTGATGGTTCCTTCTCTTTGGGTGTTCACCGCCCGCGGCTCAGGAACCGGGAGTCGACGTCCAGTTTGATTGGGCGAGATGTTTAGTGATATGATGTGATATTATTGTTGCATTAACTGGATTATTCTAGAAGTATTAGTGACGGAGGAGTCCCCGACGATCGCCGGAGAGTTACCTAACATGCAACTGATAAAACTTGCTGTTTTACACTAGCTGAAAAACTGCTAAGTCTGAAACTGACTGTTATAAAACTTGTCAACTTTGCATGATGTTTGCCACTAATCCATTGCTCATATGCATATGATTCCTTCTTGTGATTTGGTCTATGTAATGTGTACTTTGATGCCATGCCATTGGTTGCCATGTAAAGTTGTTGTAGCATGACTCAATCTTGCTCTCAAGTTGTCATCATAATGTTACTGTTTTGCATTCCCAGATTTCATTAAGTCTGAAAAACAGCTTATCTCTCATGGTTGTATATTGCCATGTTGTAATATTTGCAGAAACTATGGAACACGACAGAGACTTAGAACAAGAAGAGATGTTGGGGGATATAATCCGCGACGGAGGTGATGATATCACCTCACAGTTTCTCAACGACTCCGATGGTGAGGGAAGAGAGGATGACGGCTCCGGTGATCGAATGGAGGGAGAAGATGACGGCTCCGGCGGTGTTGGAGCCTTAACTGTTGTAAAGTCCGGTGAGGTATATTAATTAAGCCTGCTGACTAGATGCATTAATTCATTTGTATGTACATATATTAACGCTTCTTTCTTCTTTTAGCCCTCCGGATCGAGCCAATCTTCTGTAAAGAGACGAGGCCCGAAGAAAAGGTTGGGCGAGAATGAAAGGTTCACGATCGAAGAAATCGCTGCAGATGGCAAACCGACTGCTCCCAAGCGGACCGCAGACCGATTTATAAGTCAGTGCGGAGTTGTTGTTAGGGACATCATCCCGATCAGCATTCAAGAATGGAATAAGCCAAAGGCGCATGATGGAGTTTCTTATGTCGACGATAGATCCAAAGATGAGCTTTGGAATACGCTCATGACAAATTTCAGCCTACCGCCAGAGGTGGGTCCAAATAGCAATGTTGTAGAGCGAAAAGTCAAGGCGTGGGCTCTTAAGAAGATGGCCGAACAATTCAAGAACTGGAAGAAAAATTGCACGAAAAGTTTGTCCTGAAAGAGAAGACTCCAACATTCACCGGTCAATATGAGAAGATGAAAGATCACTGGCCCGCATTTGTGGCGTACAAGACATCGGAGAAAGGTAAGAAAAGGTCACTGATAAATAAGCAAAATGCTGCAAAGAAGGAATATCACCATGTTACGGGGTCAGGTGGCTACAAGGCTGCCCGGCCTAAGTGGGAGAAAGTTGAGAACGACCTGCTTGATAAAGGGATCCATCCAGAGACATTGAACTGGCCCGAACGGGCAAGGACTTGATTCTTCGGGCATGGGGGAACTTTGCATCCAGAAACAGGGAAGTGTGTTTATACGAAAGCTCAACTTGCAACACCCGTCAAAGCCATTCAGGATGCAATGAAGGACGTGCAGGAGGGGAAGTTCCATCACGACAGAGATAAGGACGAGCTGACACGCGCCCTCGGGAATCCTGAACACCCTGGACGAACACGAGGCACATCAGGCTCTGTTCCGTGGAAGGTTGGGTTTCCCGACAGCAGAGACACTTATAGAAGCCGAGGGAGAAAGAAGAAAAAGGATGCAGACCGGCTGCAGAAGGTAGAAGAAATAGTAGCTTTGCAGCAGAAGCAAATAGAGGCACTTACCAGCCAGCGAGCTACCGGCCCATCATCTCAGCGGCACGAAGATCCTTCATTTGATACTGCCCATGGAGCTACCCCACCATCTCAGCGGAAAAGCAGCGTGGCTTCCACGAAGCTCATTCGGCCTGATATCACGGCTCCTCGCTACCCCGTGGATGATATCACGGAGAGGGAACATTGTGATCTACATGTGAAATGCATGAACATAACCTTGAAGGTGGCGGTCGGCTATGCCTTACCTCGTGTACCTGATGGAACTTACCATTGCTCTCCGATTCCAGATGGCTATGCTGTTGTTGGGGTGGATGAAGTTACCAACGGATTTGAGCAGCTGGAGCTTGAGTACCCTACAGGTGAAGGGGAGACTCATCTGGGAGATGCCATAAGGACTACCATTCTATGGAGAAAGGAACACATCGTGCTTCCATACTGGACGCCGCGTCAGCAGACTCAGCTGGAGGAGGCCCCTCAGCAGACTCCTCACAGTCCAGCTCTATCTCCGCTGCCTCAGCCGTCTCCACCGCGTCAGCACACTCTGTCGCCTCAGCTGTCTCCGCCGCGTCAGCGGACTCCGCCGGAGGAGGCCCCTCAGCAGAATCCGCCGCGTCAGCTGACTCCGCCTCCTCCGCCGCCTCAGCAACGGCGGAAGAGATCCGCCGCCGCTCCGGCGGCTAGTAGTACAACATCGAAGAAATCCAGAGCAGGTAGCGTCAAGAAGGCTCCTGCCAAGTTACCATACGACATGACTGAGGAGGAAACCAAGGAGACCGTGGCTGCCGACGTGAAACGCCAGCTTGCACCAACCCGTCCAGATCCAACGGAGAAAATAGATCCGGTAAAAGCGAGGCGCTTGATGGAAAACCTTACAAAACCACCGCTGCCTCCGATGCTATCAAACTATGACCGCTCTATTGTAAAGTCATATAGAGATCCACAGCAGCGGTCGGGAAGTAGCAGTAGTGCAAGGGGGAAAACAATTCCCCAGCTTGGCGAACAGAAAAACCAATCGTGCCCCCCGCTCAAGGTGTTTACCGATATCGCTAATGATCCGGGGGTAGCGGCCGCTGATCCTGGTTTCACTCTTGGTGATTACTTAGGCGATGAGGTACAATTCAAAATGGCTGAGTTAGCCTTTAAATTCGAGCACGGGAAGCCTCTCGTCAGACCTGAGGAGCTCCCGCATCTACCAACGATGATGCGAAGATTGCATGACTGGTACTTGGAAGCCTCAAAGCAAGGGAGCAACTATATCATTGCGGGAATTAAAGATAAGCATTACTTCAAGCGAAACAGAATGATGTGTACAAAACAGTATAACACTCACTGGAAGTTGTAAGGAAATAGTATTTCCCTTTTGTTTTGTTGTTCAATTAACGCCCTTAGCAAGATCTTCTCTGTATCCTTGGCGTACCATTTTACCGTAGCTTCGTGAATAGTATTTGGGTTAATGAACCCAATGTCATAGATTTGTCCTCTTTTGCATTCGAGGATCTTCTTTCTGCATAATATATATAGTGAGGATAATTATACATGCAATGAACGAGCTGAGCTAGAGACTTAGTTACAGAAATGATACTTACAAACAATAGCAACTGACGATAGATTTGTCGATGGCGTCTTGATTGTATAACTGAAATAATTCTTCAAATTCAATGAAAATATCCTCGTCTCCATTGCTCGATGTTAAGTATAATTGATGAGCTATGCGTGTGCAGGTTCCACTTTATTCTGCTAGTCATTCGGTTTGACGCAGGAAAAGTACTTGTCATGGACTCGCTACGTAAAGACCCTAAGATGTGGGCGGACCTGCGTGATATGCTCCAGAGGTAATTTCAATCATTATCGCACTATCACTAGTAGAAAAAGGACTTTACATGAGCCCCATTAGTCCCGGTTTGGAAACGGACCGGTACTAATGTGACCATTAGTCCCGGTTCCAACGGCTAGGGGGGCGGGCATCATTAGTCCCGGTTCGTGTTGAACCTCTAGTACCGGTTCGTGACACGAACCGGGACTAAAGGGGTGGTGGCAAGCTGGTGTCAGGCTGGGGCCCCATGATCACCTTTAGTCCCGGTTCGTGTCACGAACCGGTACTAGAGGCTCACCTTTAGTCCCGGTTTGTGTAACGAACCGGGACTAAAGATGCTCCTATATAAACCCTACGTCCAGCCCTAGCTCTCTGTTCTTCCCCTTTCCTCTCCTCTCTGTTCTTCCCCTCTTCCTCGAGCTCATCCTCCATTTTTGCCAAAATTTGTCAAGATTTGGAGGCACCCCATCCATCCAAGTGTTCACAAAGGTTAGCAACTTTGTCCTTTCATCTCTCATTGCTAGATTAGCTCTTGCAATGCTCTATAAGTATAGTGATTTGTGGGTTTTAGTTTGGGAGTATTTATATGTGGTAGTTTATTTGATTTATATGCAATTTGAGCTCAAATTAACTTCTTAGTTTGGATGTGTAGGTGTGGTTTACTTAGTGCCTTCCCGTCCCCGTCCTAACCACCGTCGATCGCCCGCACCGTCCCGTCGCCGGCACCACCTTGGTGAGCCTCTTGTTCTTATACTTTTTATAAAAAGAAAATCATGTTTGTGTGATTTAGATAGTTACTTGTATAATTTTCTTACCCGTGCGTTGTTTGTTATACATAGTGGCATGGTTTTGATATCCGTCCCCGTGGGCCCTCGTCCGGTTTATGATTCGGATGTGGTATATTCTCTTTTATAACTATTTGTTGCATTTCGTGTTTATGACAATTATGCCCATCAAGTTGACATAGATATTTTTATCTAGGAGGTATGTGAACCGGAAATTGCAACCGACCCTCTTGTCGAGAAGTTAAATTTATTTGAAAAAGAAAACAAGTATTTGAAAGAAAAATTGAAAAGAATTGAAGAAGAGAAGATGAAACTGGAGTTGTATGTTGCCGATGTCGTCGATGATCACAAGATCAAGATGGATGCAATGCGCTTGAAGATTAGAAAATTTATAAAATATGCCATTGATAGTGAGGCTTGGTATCACTATGCTGTTGGATCAATTGTTACCTTAGTTGCGATCTTGATCACATTTGTTGTTGCATTTAAATGCTTTAGCTAGAGAGTTTGTATGTTGTTTTATGAGAACAAGTGTGTATGAACTTTATGTATGAACTTGTATTAATTTGGTCTTTTCGGTGTTGTGTAATGAAGATGAGCCGGCAATGGATGTACGATGACCGAAGCTCTCCCCAGTTCATTAATGGCGTGCGTACTTTTCTGGTTGCGGATGAGGCAAATAAGTGGGCGGATGGTTTTATTTATTGTCCATGTGCTGGCTGTAAGAATGATCGAAATTACTCTAACTCAAGAACCATTCACGTCCACCTGTTTGAGTCCGGTTTCATGTCCGGCTATAACTGTTGGACCAAGCACGGAGAAAGAGGGGTCCTAATGGAAGAGAATGAAGAAGAAGAGGATGACGACAGCTATCCTAGCCATGGGTTCCCTGAATACGATGGTACAACAATGGGGGAAGAAGCTGAGCCGGCAATGCGGGAAGAAGCTGAAGAAGAGGCATCAGATGAGCCCGCTGATGATCTTGGTCGGGCCATTGCCGATGCAAAGAGAAACTGCGCAAGTGAAAAGGAGAAGCTGAAGTTGCAGCGCATGTTAGAGGATCACAAGAAATTGTTGTACCCAAATTGCGAAGATGACAAGAAAAAGCTGGGTACCACACTGGAATTGCTGCAATGGAAGGCAGAGAATGGTGTATCTGACAAGGGATTTGAAAAGTTGCTGATAATGTTAAAGAAGAAGCTTCCAAAGGACAACGAATTGCCCGACAGTACGTACGAAGCAAAGAAGGTTGTCTTCCCTCTAGGATTAGAGGTGCAGAAGATACATGCACGCCCTAATGACTGCATCCTCTACCGCGGTGAGTACGAGGATTTGAATGCATGCCCGGTATGCGGTGCATTGCGCTATAAGATCAGCCACGATGACCCTGGTGATGTTGAGGGTGAGCTCCCCATGAAGAAGATTCCTGCCAAGGTGATGTGGTATGCTCCTATAATACCACGGTTGAAACGTTTGTTCCAAAACAAAGAGCATGCCAAGTTGATGCGATGGCACAAAGAAGACCGTAAGAAAGACGGGAAGTTGAGAGTACCCGCTGATGGATCGCAGTGGAGAAAAATCGAGAGAAAGTGGAAGGACTTTGCAGATGACGCAAGGAACGTATGGTTTGGTTTAAGTGCAGATGGCATTAATCCTTTTGGGGAGCAAAGCAGCAATCATAGCACATGGCCTGTGACTCTATGTATCTATAACCTTCCTCCTTGGTTGTGCATGAAGCGGAAGTTCATTATGATGCCAGTGCTCATCCAAGGCCCCAAGCAACCCGGCAACGACATTGATGTGTACCTAAGGCCATTAGTTGAAGAACTTTTAGAGCTGTGGAGTATAGAAGGTGTACGTGCGTGGGATGAGCACAAACAGCAGGAATTTGACCTGCGAGCGTTGCTATTTGTAACCATCAATGATTGGCCTGCTCTCAGTAACCTTTCAGGACAGACAAACAAGGGATACCACGCATGCACGCACTGTTTAGATGATACCGACAGTATATATTTGGATAAATGTAAGAAGAATGTGTACCAGGGACATCGTCGATTTCTTCCGAGCAGGCATCCCGTAAGAAAGAAAGGCAAGCATTTCAAAGGTGAGGCAGATCACCGGAAGAAGCCTCGCCACCGTACTGGTGATGATATACTTGATATGGTCAAGGATTTAAAAGTAATCTTTGGAAAGGGTCCTGGCGGACAATCTGTTCCGAATGACGCTGACGGACGCGCACCCATCTGGAAGAAGAAATCTATATTTTGGGACCTACCCTATTGGAAAGACCTAGAGGTCCGCTCTGCAATCGACGTGATGCACGTGACGAAGAATCTTTGCGTGAACCTGCTAGGCTTCTTGGGCGTGTATGGGAAGACAAAAGATACACCGGAGGCACGGGAGGACCAGCAACGTATGCACGGAAAAGACGGCATGGATCCAAAGCAGTATCTGGGTCATGCCAGCTACGCTCTTACCAAAGAAGAGAAGGAAATCTTCTTCGAATGCCTGCTCAGTATGAAGGTCCCGTCTGGCTTCTCGTCGAATATAAAGGGAATAATAAATATGGCAGAGAAAAAGTTCCAGAACCTAAAGTCTCATGACTGCCACGTGATTATGACGCAACTGCTTCCGGTTGCATTGAGGGGGCTTCTACCGGAAAACGTTCGATTAGCCATTGTGAAGCTATGTGCATTCCTCAATGCAATCTCTCAGAAGGTAATCGATCCAGAAATCATACCAAGGTTAGAGAATGATTTGGTGCAATGTCTTGTCAGTTTCGAGTTGGTGTTCCCACCATCCTTCTTCAATATCATGACGCACGTCCTAGTTCACCTAGTCGAAGAGATTGCCATTCTGGGTCCTGTATTTCTACACAATATGTTCCCCTTTGAGAGGTTCATGGGAGTCTTAAACAAATATGTTCATAACCGTGCTAGGCCAGAATGAAGCATCTCCAAGGGCCATGAAACAGAGGAGGTCATTGAGTTTTGTGTTGACTTTATTCCTGACCTTAAGCCGATTGGTGTTCCTGAATCGCGGCATGAGGGCAGACTGGGTGGAAAAGGCACGCTAGGAAAGAATTCAGTAATATGCCATGACGGGCATTCTTGGGCGCAAGCACACTACATAGTTCTACAAAGTTCCGCCTTGGTGGCTCCGTATATCGAGGAACACAAGAATATTCTACGCTCCAAACACCCGGAGCAGTCTGACGACTGGATTACACATGAACAAACGAGGACTTTCGTCGGTTGGTTGCAGACACGTCTCATGCATGACGACACTGTTGCAGATGAGCTGTACTTGCTATCCAATTTACCATCTTCGACTATATTGACTTTCAAAGGGTACGAGATAAATGGGAATACATTTTACACGATCGCCCAAGATAAAAAGAGCACCAACCAAAACAGTGGTGTCCGCTTTGATGCAGCAAACACCAATAGGCCAAAGGACACATATTATGGCTACATAGAGGAGATATGGGAACTTGACTATGGACGTGGTTTGAAGGTCCCTTTGTTTCGGTGCAAATGGGTCAATCTGACAGGAGGCGGGGTAAAGGAAGACCCGTAGTACGAAATGACAATAGTGGATCTCAACAATCTTGGGTACGCAGACGAACCATTCGTCCTAGCCAATGATGTGGCGCAGGTTTTCTATGTGAAGGACATGTCTACCAAGCCGAGAAAAAGAAAAGATAAGGAAGCGAATACATCATACGATGAGCCAAAGCGCCACATGGTTCTTTCAGGGAAAAGAAACATCGTGGGAGTGGAGGACAAGACAGACATGTCAGAAGATTATGAAAAGTTTCATGAAATTGCTCCCTTCACAGTGAATATTGACCCGAGCATCAAGTTAAACGATGAAGATTGTCCATGGTTACAGCGCAAAGGGACACACGCGAAGAAAAAGTTTTATACCCAAAGATCCTACTCTGGGATGTGACCGGCTTCACTGTCATCACTTTCTTCTCTAGTGAGTTTCCGGACTTATATATCTGGAAAGTCCCACTTCGGACAAACCGGAGGTAATCTTTGTAATAGTTAGGGTACTTATGTGTTTTGGCCTTTGAAACGCGAAGAAATATTATGTCCAAAGCCACGTCATCAATTTTCAACCCTTTTTGAATTCATTTGCTATTTTTCATGCATTTACTGATTTTTTTGAGCTAAATGACCCTGAAATTGAAAAGCACTACAAATGAACTCTGAAAAGGTTGAAAGTTGGCATGGTATCATCATTTCACCCACATAGCATGTGCTAAGAAGTTGAGAGGGTTACGGCAAAAACTGGATGCACTTTGTGTACAAAATGGACAATCTCTTTCGAAGTATCAGGGTTTCAGACGAAAACTCATCTGTTACAAAGGCATTTCATTTTTTTAAATTTATTTCAACTCCAGACTATGTGTGCGTTCAGTATGCACCATTCTAAGCCACGTCATCAATTTTCAACCCTTTCTGACTTCATTTGCTATTTTTCATGCATTTACTGATTTTTTTGAGCTAAATGACCCTGAAATTGAAAAACACTACAAATGAACTCTGAAAAGGTTGAAAGTTGTCATGGTATCATCATTTCACCCACATAGCATGTGCTAAAAAGTTGAGAGGGTTACGGCAAAATCTGGATGCACTTCGTGTACAAACTGGGCAATCTCTTTCGAAGTATCAGGGTTTCTGACGAAAACTCGTCTGTTACAAAGGCATTTCATTTTTTAAATAACCTAAGAATTACCAAATTGAATATAATGATAAAACACACTAATATTAAACAGCAGAAAAAAGAATCACTGAAAAATCTATTTTTAAAGTAAAGTTATTCAAAAACTAGTGATTCACACAAATTTCAAATAATTCAAATTTAAACTATTCAAATTTGAAAACTACTGGCACTAACAGAAAGTTTATAAAAAAAATTTACCTAAAGCAAAAAGATTCACAAAGAAACTCTAAATAAAGCAAAAAACAACTCAGAAACAAAAGAAAATAAATAAAGCAGAAAACAAAAAAAACAAAAAAATAAATAAATTAAAAAAAAGCCCGCCTATTGGGCCGCCACGGCCTGCATACGACTAGAAATCCAACCTCTAGTTGGGCCAGGATGCAGGCCCGTACGGCCCAGTAGGCCCCACTGGGCGGCACAGGTGCGGTAGGCCCAGAAGGCCTGCATTAGAGAGGAGCTCGAGACGGTAGCCGCGGCGGGGTTTATAAACCGGTGCGAGCTCCTCTCAACTAGCGAGGTGGGACTAAACATCCACTGCGCCCCTCGCCTGGCACACCACCTTTAGTCGCGGTTGGTGGCTCCAACCGCGACTAAAGACCCCCCTTTAGTCGCTGTTGGAGCCACCAACCGCGACTAAAGGCTTGTCTTCCCGCCGCTCTGCCTGGCCAAATTTCACCCTTTAGTCCCGGCTGGTGCCTCCAACCGGGACTAAAGGTGCCTCCTATATATACAACACTTACGAATTTTCCCCCAAATCTGCCTTTCTTCTCGACGACGCCGAACGTACCACCACGCCGCCAGGCTGCTGGAGCTCGCCATCGCCGTCCGTCCGCGCGCCCCTGCCCCTCGACGTCGCCGTCCGTCCGTCCGCGCCCCTACCGCACCTCGAAGCCGCCGTCCGTCCGCGCCTCTGCCACACCTCGACGTCGTGGCCGCCGCGCCCCTGCACCTCGCCATCGCCGTCACCGTCCGTCCGCGCCCCTGCACCTCGACGCCGCCGTCCGTCCGCTGTGAGCTCGCGCGGCCGCCCCGCCCTCCGGCGATTTTTTTTTCACTAGTTTTTTTTATACATGTATGCATGAATGTTTGATGTTTTATTTAGATGTTTTAGTTGTTTTAGATGATTATTTTTTTCACTAGTATATATGTATGTATGAATGCATGTTAGATGGATATAATTAGTGCTTAATTAGTATAGAATTTTTTTATATAATGTTGTTTTTCTGTTTTTTAATGGATGTATAGAAGTATGCTTAATTAGTGTTTCTTTTTCTGTTTTTTAATTTTATATAATGTTGTATATCATAGTATAGAAAAATTTTGCATAGGAAAAAGTTGACCATATATATATTTGTTAGAAGGACTATATATAAGTGGGAAAAGTTTCGGAATTTTTTGAGAAAGGAATATTATTAGGGTAGTTATAACCTAGGAATGGGACATTATAATTGAAAAGAGGATATTTTGCTCAAAATTTCCTAATAAAATGACATTGCATATATAGGAATTTTTTTTCATAAGAATTTGTTCTCGACGTCAACGATGCCCGGCCCGCATCCTCGTCGTCGACTCGTTCGTGACGACGTCCTGCTTCAGAGGCGCCACGTTCGGGACTGGGCTCCGCCGGGCTGGAACTGGGAGGTGCTACCTTCAGGGGCGCGCAGCTTGGTGAGGAACCCGACCCCGGGTCCCGTCGTCGACCCGGAGCTTCTTTGGTGGCGTTCGCGTGGGCCACTTTCGGTGCGGAGGCAGCCGGCCCCGCCGGAGGTGGTACGCCACCGTGTCAGGGAGGAGGACGAGCACGTCCGTCGCTACATGGATGCGTTGGACGTCAGGTTCTCCAATACCTGGCAGGTTCTTCAGGGATCTCACCCGAGCTATGATCCTGTGATGGTTCCTTCTCTTTGGGTGTCCACCGCCCGCGCCTCAGGAACCGCGAGTGAACTAGATTCTTCGATAATATTCGATCTGTATTAGCTAGTGATGTTATATATATGATAATATTCAAGATGTATTAGTGATAATACTCGAGATGTATTCGAGATTATATTCGAGACGATGTATTCGAGATTATATTATTCGATAATATTCGAGACGATGTATTTGAGATTATATTTGATGATGCATATTATCTGGATTATTGGAGATGCATATTATCTACTATGATTCAGTTTTTCCTTATTGATTGCATGCATTCTAATTTGAATACTAAATTGTTTTATCTTTCTTCTGGATTAGTTAAATAAAAGCTATGGACAATACCGGTAGAGAAGAAGAAGAGGCTCTGTTCGACATCATACGCTCCCCGAGCCCAGATGATCATGATGACGGCTTGCAATATCTGAACACTACGGGTGAGGGTATGATGTTTGATGAAGACGAACGAATAGATGAAGGCGACAACAATGATGACGAAGGAAATGTTCTTCAAATAACAAAGACCGACGAGGTATATTTATTATATAAGCCATCCGGTGATCATTACATGTATTAATTGATTTGTATATATTAACGAATCGATCTTTCTTCTTTTAGCCCTCCGGATCGAGCAAATCTTCTACAAGCGGCAGGGCAGTTCGAGGCCCGGCCAAAAGGTTGCAGGCTGGCGTAAAGTACAACATCGATGCCATCAAATCAAATGGCGAACCGCTTGAACCTAAGAAGAATGCGACCAAGTTCACTCATCAATGCGGAGTTATTGTCAGGGACCAAATCCCGATCTCCGTTCAAGAATGGAAAAAGCCAGCAAAGGGAGATCCAGGAGTTACTTTTGTCGACGAAAGAGCAAAAGATCTGCTTTGGGAATCGCTCATGTCACATTTCACCCTACCAGATCATTTGACAGATGCAGATCTGGCGAAAGTCAGGAAGAGTGCTCTTAAGAAGATGGCGATAGCTTTCAACAACCACAAGAAAAATATATGGGCCGCGTACGTCAGAGCAGGAAAGCAGACTCCAGAATTCAATGGAACACTGGAGAAGGCAAGAGGTCACTGGGACGCTTTCGTGAAGTTCAAGGAATCGGAACTAGCTCAGGAACGGTCGAGACAAAACAAGATTAATGCTGCGAAAAAGAAGTGGCACCATACTCTGGGGCCAGGTGGCTACCAGGTGGCCCTGCCTAAGTGGGATCTCGCTGAGCAAAAGATGATGGATGCAGGGGTCACTCCAGTTACATTGGACTGGCCCCCCAGGTGCAGGACTTGGTTTTATGCGCATGGGGGGAAGTTGGACCCAGAGACAGGGCTGATTATGGAACGGGCAAGTCTTAAAAAAGCTCAGGACGATTTACTTGTTGCAATAGAAGAAGCTCGAACGGGGGTGTTCACGCCCAACAGAGAGAACGACGAGCTTACGCGCGCCCTGAAGAATCCTGAACACCCGGGAAGAACACGTGGCAAAGGCGTTGTTCCGTGGTTAGAGGGGTTTGCGGATTGGAACGCCGATTACAGAAGCCGTGCGAGAAAGAAGCAGCAGGAGGAGCAGAAGAGGAAGCTGGAGGAGGAGAAGAGGAAGGAGGAAGCACTCCGCCTTCAAGGCCTAGAATCAAGGCACTTGGAGTTGGAACGCGCTTTCAGGCAGCAGCAGGAGCAGATCGACTCACTTAGCCAGGAAAGGGCGTCTCAGCGGCAGCAGGAGCAGATCGATCCAGCATTGGATAGCACCGTCCCATCTACGCCGAGAAGCAGCGTGGGTTCCACCCCGGCCGATGATGCAGTGCTGGCTAGATACCCTGTGGATGATATCAAAGATAGGACTACTTGTGAGCTACACATGAAAGTGAAGAACCTATCCATGAAGGTGGCGGACGGCTATGCTTTAACAAATCCCCCTGAAGCAACCTTCCATTGCAATCCGATTTCAGCTGGCTATGCTCGTGTCGGGGTTGATGAAGTGATGTCAGGATATTACGAGCTACAGCTTGACATTCCTGGAGGTGACGAGGAGAGCACACTGGGAGAGGCCATACATCGTATCATTCTATGGAAAAAGGATTACATCGTCTTTCCAAGGCCACCGACTCCTGCTGCAACAAGTCCGCCACCGCGTCAGCCGACTCCTGCTCCTCCAAGTCCGCCGCCGCGTCAGTCGACTCCTCCGCCGGCACCGCGTCAGCCGACTCCTCCTCCTCCAAGCCCGGCACCGCGTCAGCCGACTCCTCCTCCTCCAAGTCCGGCACCGCGTCAGCCGTCTCCGTCGTCTCAGCGGGCTCCGCCGCCTAGGCAAGAGCGGAAGAGAGGCGCCGCAGCTACGGCGGCTAGCGGTACAACAGGCAAGAAATACAAATATGGTCCAAGCCTCAAGCCTCTTCCGAAATTGCCTTACCACCTGACTGAGGAGGAAACCAAAGCCGAAGTGGCTGCCCAATTGAAGGCCCATTTTGGACCGAAACCGCCCCCGCCGCCAAAGGAGAAAGTACGTGAGGATGTCATACAACACTTTATTGATAATGCTCAACCGGCTGTCAAGCATACCAACTCAGACTATGAGCGCTGTATCAAGAAGTTATATCAGGCACAACAAAAGAAGGAGTCGAGCTCGAGCTCGAGCCAAGCAGTTGGCAAAAAGAGCGGGAAAACTGTTCCCCAGCTGGCAGAACAGGCAGTGCAATCGATCCCCCCGCTCATTGTACAAACACATGTGAGTACCGCCCATCAGCTGGTAATAACCGACGATCATAAAAGGCAGTCTAAAGAGACCGGTCTCACTGTTGAACAACTCCTAGGCACCGAGGAACTCCCCGTGTTTAAAGAGGAGGAACTAAGATGGAAATATGTCCGCGGCCAACCTCTGGTCAAGCCTGAGCAGGTCCCGCTTCTACCAACGAGAATGTACAATTTGCATAAGTGGTACATGATAGAAGCAGCAAAGACTGATCGAGAGTCCCTCATGATGAAAGTCAAGGAAGAGCATTACTTGCATGCAAAAGATTTGTGGGTTGAGTTTGAAGAGATGTTTCAGTTATTCAATCAAGACGCACTCGACAAATCTATCGTCAGTTGCTATTGTCTGTAAGTGATTTCTTTCTGTAATTTAAGTCTCTAGCTAGCTGTGCTCGTTCATTACCTGTAATTATCCTCACTATATTCTTTTCTATGGTATTATGCAGAATGAAGATGTATGAAATGAAAAAAGCTAGATGCTATGGCATTGGGTTCATTGACCCAAATACGATTAATCAAGAGACATGGTCAATGGAATGGTCGAGAAAAGACACAGAGATCAGCTTGCTAGAGTTTTTGAAGCGACTAAACACCCAACCAGAAATACTACTTCCTTACAACTTCGGGTGAGTGTTACTATATCTTGTACTACAAATTCTATTTTTGCTTACTAGATGTTAATAAGTGTAGTTGATGAGTTATGCACATGCCCGCTTAATTATACAAACATGTGCGCATGCAGTTTCCACTGGATCTTGTTAATCATTGAAGTTGACAAGGGAAAAGTTCAAGTACTGGACTCACTATATAAAGACCCATCCGAATACGAAATCGTGAAGGGGATGGTCGACACGTAATTTCAATCATTATCGCACTATGTCGGCCTCTTAGTTCATTTCCCGATATCAACTAATTAATAACTCCTTTATTCATTTTCTTTGCCGGCGGGCAGGGCTTGGCAAAAGTTCATCAAAGAGGTCACCGGCGAATGGAAACAACAGCTGAAATGGGTGCGACCCAAGGTAATTAAGTAGTACTCCCTCCGTCCGAAAAAGCTTGTCTCTCAAATGGATGTATCTAGCACCAAGTTATTGCTAGATACATCCATTTGAGGCACAAGCTTGGGACAAGCTTTTTTGGACGGAGGGAGTACTAGCTAGCTTGATTAATTCTAGTTTCAATACCATTATCATGCTTGATTAATTATTATCTGATTGAATTTTATTCTCGTAAAGTGGCTGAGCCAGGCGTCGGGGAATAATTTATGCGCATACTACGTTTGCGAGACCATTCGCATGATGACGTCCGAAATGGAAAAATCTGAAAGACAACTTTGGGTACGTTTGCCAGAACACTATCCATAATTTTTTTATCATGATCTAATATATGTACACACAACTAATATATTCATCTTGATCTCCTTCTTTAAAGCTGTCGGAGATGCGGGGCAAGCTCCTACCAACGGATCGCATACGAGCAATTCAAGAGGAAATAGCGGGATTTTTGCTCGACCAGGTCATAGATCCCAAAGGAGAATACCATTACAAGCTGTAATGCCTGCATGTAATGATCCGCAAATTGTAGGAGAAATTGTATATACCAAATTGTATATATATATATGTATATGTGAATGGTCGTACGAGAAATTCGATGATATATATATGATCGGTTCTACGAGAAATTCTATTTATATATATATGCATAACGTGTACAGTATGTAGTAGCGTAAAATATGTTTGAAATGAAAAAGAACTAAATGGAAAACACAAAATTAAAAGGAAAAATAAACCATAATTCATAAACCCAGAATTAACTGAAATACTTTTAGTCACCAACCGGGACTAAAAGGTCCCCCAGCCCCCGGCGCCGGCTCGTGCCACGTGGTGGGCCTTTGGTCCCGGGCCGTGTTGAACCGGGACTAAAGGGGGGGGGGGGGGCTTTAGTCCCCACCCTTTAGTGCCGGTTCCTGAACCGGGACTAAAAGCCCTTACGAACCGGCACTATAGGCCGATTCTGCACTAGTGTATATCGGCAACTATCGTTCATTTCCTGATATCAAGTAATTAATAACTCCTTTATTCATTTTCTTTGCCGGGTAGGGTTTGGAAAGAGTTCACCTAGCAGGTTAGGGGTGAATGGAGAGAGGAGCTGCGATTTGAACAACTCAGTGTAAGTAGTACTAGCTAGGTCCGCGCATCTCTTTGATTCTAGTTTCAATACCACTATCATGCTTGATTATTATTTTGATTGAACTCTATTCTCGTAAAGTGCTCGAGGCAGGGATCCGGGAATAACTTATGTGGATACTACGTTTGCGAGTTCATTCGCCAGACGACCTCTAAGAAAGGCAGATTTTTGGAAAAATTTGAAGTACGTAAACAATATTCACAAATTTATTTTATTACCATCAATTGTGTTGAGTTTCATTCATATATATATATATATATATATATATATATATATATATATATATATATATATATATATATATATATATATATATATATATATATTCTGACCCCCTTCTTTAAATTAGATCCAACGGAAGCGGGACGAACTCGTACCAAAGGCTCGCATACGAGCAATTCAAGAGAAATTGGCGGGATTCTTCCTTCAAGAGATCATAGCTAAAACCGGAGTATACCATCGAGAATTGGTAGTGAATGTTGGTAATTAGATATTAGGGATCGTAAGAGATGTTACATTGTATATATGCATGAACGTGTACTATACGTAGTAGCGTCGAATAGATATACGAAAACTTGTTGTTCGACCAAGCACGGAGAAAGAGAGATCACTTCTCTCTATATTCATGACGATTTGTGTAATGGTTCCTTCATTGCTATATGTAGAAGCTAGCGTCGAGTTGAATGAAAAACGTAAAATAAAAACGAAAACCCTAAATGTAAAAGAATTGAATGGTAAACACAAAAAGAAAAGGGGGAAACACAATATGAAACCCCTAAACCCTCCAAAACCATAAACCCCTCATTAAAAAAAAAACCCAGCACTTGGCTGCCTTTTAGTCCCGGTCGGTGTTACCAACCGGGACTAAAGGTCCTTCTATCTGGGCGCCCCACAGCGGCCACGTGGAGCTCCTTTAGTCCCGGTTCGTAACACAACCGGGACTAAAAGTGGGGGCCTTTAGTCCCTTAGGAACCGGGACTAATGCCCTGTTTTCTACTAGTGATATGTCACAAGAGATCTTTTCTTTCACAGTTAACCTTCTTGAATGCATTGTCTTGGAGCCGGCTCAACAGTTGGGGCCGGTGGTGGGGATGCCATAGTGGCTTTGGATGAATTTTTTTGCGTGGCAACTTGTTTGGCAACAATATGGTCCTGAGTTCATTGGGGTCACAACAAAGAGTTTCAATAGTTGCTTTTGCCGGCGTGTATTAACCATCGTAGTCATGGCCAGGGTGGTCCATGGACCACCTTGGGATTCTGCAACCCACAACTGCTGGCCCATCTCCTTGATGTGGCGCCGCCAACAATTCTAGGGTTGGCGATGTGGTAAATTACTTCGATTTTGGCGTGCAACAAATGATTTCGGGTGAGAGAAGGGAGGATTTGGCGCGGTGCTAACGCAGAAGTGCGGGAGGCAAGGGAAACACACAAGATCCGGAGCGCCGGTTCTAGCGCTCGTACCAGGCTGCAAGCAGATGGTTGTTCTTCGATTCCTGCGCTGTAGCCGGGAGATTGACGGAGCACCAGCTCCCTTCTCTCTCTTGCCGTATCTCCTCTCGGGCTGGATTTTTTCTAACGTGGACCGGCTTGCAGCCGGCTGACCAGACGCTATTGAACTTGCTCTCAGTCAAAAAACAACCCGTGTCCCAATGCCTAGCCCAAGCCGACTAGCCTAGATCGGCCTTATAACATGTTCCTGAATCGTTCCATGTCCTTTGACCGCTTGATGTCATCACATAGCAGTCGTTCCCGAATACCAGGCAGCACCGGGCGGAGGTAGGGGCATGCAACATGCTCCCCCAGTCGAGGACGCGGTAAGTTATTCCATTTTTCAGTGCTTGTAAGTTGTAGTCATACTAATTTTTTAAATGTGGGTTCGTCCAATTGAGAATTGATGATTTTTTTATTCTACCGTTGTTGCAACGCGAAGAGGATAGAGGATCGGTGATTTTGTATCTCTTTTTCTAAAAGATGAAGCAAAGAAAGTTGTTGCGTCATTTTTTATCTCGTTTCCCTGTGCTCAGAGCCTTCAACAGAACATATAACTGATCGGGAATGCTAAAATCTGATGCCGAGGATGATAATTTTCTAGCAAGCATGACGATTTCTGGCAAAAAAACTGAACATGGCAAGGATTTGACATGCTTTCTAAACTAAATTTCCATCCTCGTTACAATATAATTTACCATCTCGGACGTTCGATTTGCCATGCCCAAAAATCCGATGTTCGATTTGTAGCGGAATCCATAATTGATACTTTCATGGCTATGAGAAGGCATTATCCAGAGAAATAAGGTGTGCTCCTTTTTAATGCAAAATTTCCAGACTTATCTGTGAATTATATTCTTATAGAAAAATACTACAAATGCAAACACTCACATACACGATTCACACTCAGCCCTATGAACACACACATACACACCCCTACCCCTATAAGCATTTCCGAGACTAAGCCAGTAGATCTTCAGATTGAAGAAGTAGTCGCGAACGTATCATAGTTGACGGACACGTCATGCCGCTGAATTTTAATTTGATATTTTTCTTGTTGGCATGCTATTTTTATGGGATATATACTTTTGGACCACCCTAGACTTAAAACCATGGCTACGCCACTCATACTATTGGTCTTTTCGATATGTCAATCGTTGTGGAGTCGTGGCTGCAACAGAGGTCTAGGTGGTGACAATGACATGCAAAGGATATTCCTTGTGAGAGGCTTTTGAAAATTTATGGGAGGACGCATGGGCGGGGATACTCATGCATGCGGCCACTCATTTGCTTCAAGATTTGTGCACTCGTTTATGCCATTAGCCCTTAATTGTTGTACTTGGGGTCCATGCATGCCAGCTTTCGGCAGAGTTGCATGCGTCACTCATCCCACCTCTTGTGCTTTTTCATTTTATCTTCAAATTTAATCTATTGAATCTTTTGAGCTGAAATTCTAAATTATGATTCGTCGTGTTTTTTGCAACGAGTACTGTCAAATAAGATCAATTTTGAATACATTTGACAACCTTTTAATGTTCTACCAAATTCCAAATATTAAAACATGATAGTTGTAGTATTAAGTTTTTACAAAGTTTCACCAAGTGTACTTTTAGGGTTTAGAGGGCATATGCATATGGTTTATGGTGTAGTTGTTGAAACTTGCTGAATTTAACATGCATTCCTTCAAGTTTTAGTAGTTTAAGTTTGATGAAGTTTTAAAAATTTGTCAAAATGTATTCAAATCTGGGCTTGTTTCAAAGCTGTCGTCACAAGGAACACGAATATGCAAACGATATATAAATTATTAAATTAAACTTTCGTCTCAAAAAATATAATAGATTCAAACTTAGAAGTCAAAAGTAAAAGCATGAAAGATGGGGTGGGTGGGCATATGCACTCTCTGCAAAAAGTTGTACCAAAAACTACAAGCATTGAGTATTAAAACTATAGTCACAAAATACGTTTCCGAATCCATGCGCAATCATCTGGCTGGATGCATGCGTGCCCCCGCTTGTGCGTGCCACAAATCTTCTTACAAGTGGCTTTTCCACTATGAAATTTTTCATCGATGTCGGAGCTATCTCTTGTTGGTGATGCAGCCGATTGTGCGCTATGAACAATTCTCTTTGCAACATGCGGACATAATTTACCTTAATTATTCAAGTTGTTAACCTAAAGTTAATGAAATAATCATATTTTCGAAATTTATATATTTTTGAGCGAATAATTTTCGGAAAATGAAAAAAACATACATATGTGCAATGGGCCACGCAGTGACCGAGATATAGACGACGCCCTGTAAGAACCATCATGATGTAAGGCTCTATTATCTCCGCAAAGAAAAGTTTAAATAGTTTCCCAAAAATAGTGATTACGAGGAAAGTCAGTCTAGGAACTACTTAGGATCGTATCACTTCAAAATTGAGTTGTTAGCTTTTCCATTGGAGTGGTTAGCTAGTTAGCTATAGGTACGTTATACGCGCGTACGTAGGAACCGTATCGACCAGTGCGTACATGGATCTGGAGGACGGCGGCGTGGTAACGGCGGCAGACCGCGGCAGCACCTTCAGCCCCGGCAAGGGCTTGATGGTGGCCTGCATCGGCTCCGCGTGATCGCTGGCGTGCTGCCGGCGCTGTGGTCGTGCTGCGTCCACCAGGACGCGGCTATCAGAGGCTGCCAATGCCAACGAGACCACCTGGTGGTCATCGCCGGCGGTTTGCTCGCGGCCGTCGGGTGCGGCAACTGGGTCTGCCTGGCCCTCCGCTTCTGCTGCTGCTGCTGGCGGTCCGTCTGGGGTGAGAGGATCCACGGCGTGGTGATGTTATGTAGTTATTAGTTTGTTAATTAGGGATAGCTAATTGCTGCATGTAATATTGCACTAATTCTGAAGATTGATCAGAAATTCAGATCCCATCGTCACGAGTGATTGCATTTTTCCAAACCTCGCCATGCAGTGTATATTTCTTCTGTGTGTCTAGGTAAAAGTAGCCAGCTTGAAACATGGTACTCCCTCCGTAAAGAAATATAGGCGTTTAACCCTAAACTGGCACAAACAAGAACTTGAATCGGATTTCAGATCGACCTGCAGATTAGATGATTGCGAGCGTCGGTGTGTATAAGTAATCATATTAAACACACCCGGCTCCCGCAATCACAAGCGCAAACGAAAAATAATTGATACAAGTTTCTGCACTAACTCGATGATGAAGATTTTCAGGTAAAGATCGAAATGATCATCTGCCTTTTTATTTTCTTTGGTCACACAAAAATTAGAGCAAGGGTCAATCGAGTCATCATTGATGTTTCGGAGCCATTGATCTGATCCAACACTCAACTTTCTCTTCTTTGAAAGTGCAGCTTCTGTCGGTCGAAGCAGGCGGAGCCACCGGAGGATAAAGAATGGGCAGGCCGGGAGTATGTGGATCTCGAGGATGGCTGCGGCAAACATGCCAGTATCAAGGACTCTGACAGCTCGCTCATTGTCAATTGTGTCCCTACCATTATCATCGGCATCTACTTCGCAATACTGGCATGTGCCTTCCTGGCCACGCCTACCTCCAGGCCGAGGGGCGGTGCTGGGACGGGTCATTGCCGGCATCTTGTTTCTCACCATTAGGGCGCCACTTCGCCCAGTCTTGCCCTCCCAGGTTATGCGTCACCTCGTGGCACTCGTCAGACTCGATTTATGAGTTATTCATTCTTTGCATAGTTCATTATCTCTATTGCGCCTAGTACTATTAATGATCTGTTATTATCATCTTTGTTGCTAGCTGGTACAGGTCTTTCATTCAGACTATTGTCAATGCGAAATATCCTTCTTCCTTTCCAAAACGAGGACGACCACTCAGAAAAATCTGTTGTAGATGGTCTATACCAAAGAAGGTTCTCCTACGGGAACCGACATCCTGAAACCGCCAATTCAAAACAATGTCAGTGACGATCGCCCTTTTGTGGGCTTTCTGTGACGACGGGAAGGCTATTTTGTACTAGTGGGAGCTTTCAATTTTTGTACTCTTAAAGTGCTAACCATTTTTGGTAGGAAGGTCATCATGGCTAGTTTTATTAACTTCAAGTAGTAGTAGTTACATCGTACATAAGTTTGCTCAATATAAACAAAGAGTTAATCGACTCAACAACATGTCTATTTATTAAGAAAACTATACCTAGTTATGTCCAGCGGGCTGCATCAGGGACCCGCCGAGGGTTCTTCCCTTCTTCCCTCTCTCCCTCGCCATCTCCGATGGTGTCAAAGGGGAAAACCCATGCGGCGCTGGTGTCGACGGGGTCACGGGACTGGATTTGGAGGGTTGTGCAACTGCAGTAGCGAGGAGCTTACCTCTAGTGTGTTGTGGGCCTCCCTTGCACGGATCCCTGGCTGGCAACAGTGAGGATCACATCGGTAGACCAGGGACCAACAAGGCTTGATTTTACGAGGAGGCAACGGCCTCAGATGGATGGTTTGTGAAACAAATCGTTAGACTGTTGCAGCCAACTCATTCGACTGTGGCAGCACGTCATGGCGGCGAGCAGTGGTGTTTGGGAAGAGCGGGGTGGAGCGCATCAGGCGGCGTTGAACGTCGAGATGATGACCTAGAGGGAGGGGCAAATATGTCTCTACAAAATTTTAGTATTTTTTCTTTGGAATATTTGGATAAATGGAGTTCTCCTAAATGCAACTAGGTGGAAATGCCCTATATGATGATACAAGTTAGGGGAACGCGTGCATAGAGAATGAAAGAAGCCATAGGAACTCAAGATCGTGTGTGATATGCCATATAATTAGTGTGAGATTATTGTGATTTCGCACCCCACCTATTTGAGAGTGCATGTGTGGTCACTCACCTCGCACACCCTCATTGACAGCCTTGGTGGTTGGTGCTGTGGCTTGATTCCCGACCTCACCAAAGCTCGAGGTCGTGGCTTGAATTGGGTGGCGACGGCGGCCGGCACAACACCTGCAGGAGGTGGCCGCTGTTGGAATTCCGCCCACAAGATCGATCACACTAGATAATCTTGTCTAGTAGTAGATTAGTTAGTTCCTAGCTCAATTGTTTAGTCTGGCTAGGAGTGTTTTGGCTAAAGTTTTTGTGTACGCGTGTTCGTCGTGATCTAGTGTGATCGATCCTATGGGCGAAATTCCAAGAATTGGTATCTAAGCAAGGTTCGAGATTTGAAGCCGCGCTTGCCCCGGGGTGGCGGTCTACTAGCACCTCGGGGCGGGCCATGAAGTCGCTGGGTGATGCAGCGACGAGGAGGATCAGGCAATTGTCGTTCGGTGGAGCGACAAGGAGGGAGACGGCGGGCTGTCGTCAGCAAGGCGGTTGAAGGTGGTCGTTGATGGGTGTGATGGTGCGGAGGTGTGGTACCGGAAGATCTCGTCAAGATCGTCGTGCCAGGGAGTCTCAACGAGTCGTGTGGGTTAGCACATCTTGGTCGTCGTCGTCGTCATGTCCAAGTGCTCGTCTCTGTGAGGAGGCATTGAAGATGAAGTATACCGAAGTCATCTATGTGCCTCGACGAGAAGATCAAATTCAAGTATGCGGTGACGGTAAACCAGTGAAGGTGAGTCTCTTCAATGACGCCATGTCTCTACATGAGGCTGGAGTGCATGGTGTAGTGCACAGGGTGGTGTGATCCACAAGGAGCCGGCATGTATCTCGCTAGGATGGATGGTGTAGTCCACATGGTGGTGTATTCCACAAGGTTTCTAACGAGGCTGGGTAGTCCAAGGCATATTTGAGGTGGTCCGTAAATTCGCCAAGTTGAAATATTGGAGATAGATTGTTGCAATCAATGAAGCCTATCAATTTAACTTGTCATGGTGCGAGCAAATGAGTCGACGAAGGATGATCTACAACGAGCTAAGATCGGAGGAGCACTATGAGAAGCGTCAAGATTAGGGAGAGAATTTTAGAGATAATCTTGTCTAGTAGTAGATTAGTTAGTTCCTAGCTCAATTGTTTAGTCCGGCTAGGAGGTGTTTTGGCTAAAGTTTTCGTGTACGCGTGTTCGTCGTGATCTAGTGTGATCGATCTTATGGGCGGAATTCCAACAGCAGCAACCTTTGGAGAGGTGCACTGTAACACGGACGGCGCGAGTGGTCGGGCGCGACGCCGAGGAGCTCTGCCAGCATCTCGACGCGGGCTACGAGCTTCAACTCGATGATGAGTGATGGCGACATTGGGAGGAGATTCGAAAGGCTCCCACGGGCGGTGGCGTGGCCGAGAATGAGCGGAGAAATGGGGTGTGCGACACACCAAAGGGGATAGTGTGGACAGAGAGGTCCCCATGGCGACATTGGTGGTGGTGGGACTTTTTCTTAGTTTAGAGAGGTTTTGGGAGTTATCTTATCCTTTTCAAATTTGAGCAGAACATAGAAATTTTGAGGAATTAACCCAAAATACGGAGTCAAATCTTTTGGGAAGGGCTAGATGCCTAGATGGTGTGAACTCCCAGAAGGAATCTCGTTTTTGTTGAACTAGAACATTGTGATTTCATTAATAATCGAGACAGCCAATTCGCTAGCCACAATACCGCATAGGTAACACATATGGCATTTGTTCTGGAGAATGAATTTTCTACCATGCATATGCTATATAGCATGATTCCCATCTTTTCAGAACTAGCATTAATTTTTGCAACACGTTTTTTTACTGAAGTCGCCTGACAATGGTGAGTCGATTCAGCAGCGTCCGCAGTAAGGCCAAGCCAAGACCTGGCCAGAGATGGGGCCGTTGCGTCACAGGCTCATAGCAGAGGAGATGGTAGAGGTTGACGGCGCAGGGGTCATTGGACCAGCAAAGAGGGCGGAGCTTAGAGGGAAAGTTGGAGGCGATTGGTAACTAACAGAAGAAGCGGATCGAACAGGGGCAGGGCGCCGAGGCATGCGCGGCAGCAACACCAGCCGCCGATAGTAGGGCTTGGTGGTTTGGTTGTGTGGGAAGGCAGGTCGGGTGGGAGGCAAACGAAGGGAACAAATCTACTGACGCGGTTTTTTTCCAGACAACTGATAAATAGCCTGCCCCTCTTTCCAGACCTCACTATGTTGGGTACAAGTACTCCCTCCATCCAGAAATAACTATCGCGCAAACAGATGTCCTGACCAAAAATTGTTGTCGCTTAAACTGATGTAGCTAGGCTTATTTTAGTGCTACATACATACGTTTGAACGACAGTTAATTTTATTTTATTTTTGAGAAAAACGACAGTTAATTTGGGATGAAGGGAGGTAAGATATTAATAAGAGACCGTTTTTTTACTCGAACTTAATAAGAGACCTGGGATGTTGAAACAGGACATGGTACGTAGTACGTACGTGATACGGAGAGATGCATACTGGTATACGAACAAAACAAGACGAATCGGATTAGGATTTGTGCCACGACCGACAACCAAATCGACATCGGCTTTATGATAACCCACTACAGATAATCGATCCATCTCCATATATTAAACCCCGTGGCCGTGGGTGCATAATAAGCATATTAAACTCTCTCTCGACAGAAAACTCGGCCCTTTTCCTCGATCGGTTTCTTTCTGTGTTCATTAACTCGATGACGAAGATTTTCAGGTAGGGATCGAGACAATCCTACAATCCTCTCGCTTTTTCATCATACAACAAAATAAAGAAGATAAAGAATGTGATCGAACTAGTCATCGTGCATGCAGCTTTTTAAAGTTTCGGCGCCATTGATGATTTGATCCAGTCCAACCTTTTTTTTCTCCCCCTTCTCAGGTGTAGCTTGTACCGGTCGAAGCAGGTCGAGCCGCCGGAGGAGGAAGAATCGGCGGCGGCTCCGGCAGCTTGGGAGTACGTGGATCTCGAGGACGGCCAAGGCAAACAAGGCGCCGGCGGCGTGGACTCTGACGCCCCACGCAAGGTCGCCGTTGTCTCCACCACTGCCATCGTCATCTACGGCATACTAGCGGGCTGTTTCTACCTGGCGGTCGCCTACATGTACCCCGACACGGCGCTGGCTGGCTATTTTGTCTTTTTCGGCGCCATGTCGCTCGCCATGGCGGCCATCTCTCTGTGCGGTCTCGCCCGACGTGGCTACTCATGGTGGACGTCGACGGTTTCTCATTGAGATTACTTCATTGTTTGCTTACCTCATTGTCTCCATTGCATCTGAGTGAGTGTTAATCTGTTATTATCATCTCTATATTGTACAGCTAACTGTGTTCAGCTCTAGACCGTGTGATTGCAGTGATGAAATATGCATGTCTGACGGAATGCTATTGTGAAAGCTGCCGTGGATGAATGTGTGAATGCTACGTACCGTGAGTTCTGAGTGAGACTGTGCATGCATGGATTATGGTCCCAAATAGCAGGTTGAGTCTGGTTAATTTTCAAATAGCAGGTTGATTATGGTCCCAAATATGCATGGCGAAAGAAGTGTTGCATAGGATCTCTCTGAGACACCTATAAGGCCTTGTGCAGAGAGGTGCTTACAGAAGTACACCAGCGTTTCTTTAAGCACTGATGCTTATGTATAGAGAGTAGACGTTTAATTAGCCACCTCTCTTGTAGAAATAGGCACTCGTGCTTCAGAAACACTCAGTTTGTTTTTCTAATCACCTCCCTAAACGTCTAGCATTGTACAAGGCCTAAGCCGTCACCCTATGCCCCCTTCCAAAACATCCACCCGTAAAAACCCATTGCAGATGGTCAATGACAACGGAAGAAGGTTCTCTTATGGGAAACATCATCTGAAAGGTGGCTATCCGAGACAATTGTGAAACCGGGTTGCAAAGACCCTACAAATTCATGAACAATCTCAGTGCCGGTCGCCCGTGTAGGGGTTTTTTCTGGTACCTATGTCAGAAAGGATGTTGTGTAGTGGTGGAAGCTTTTAGTTTGTTACTCCTGAAGTTCTAGTGTTTTTTTTTGTGGGAAAAACTTCGGATCTATTTATGAAACATCATGGCAGTACAAAGAACACGAGAAGTAACAAAAATTACCTAACGACAACTACAAGCATTGGAGCAAGCCGAAGACACGTCGCCGTAATAGTCCCTCCCTCACCGGAGCCGGGCATACCTTATTGTAGTAGACTATCGGGAAGTCGTCGTGCTAACGCCCCAAAGGACCAGCGTACCAGAAAAGCAACCACCAACAATGAAGATAAGCGTAGGTCGGAAGGATCCAACCAGTAGACACAAGAACATATACAAACCATTCGCCAAAAAAAGCATATACAAACGAAGATAGGATCCACGCAGATCCACCGAAGACTAATACTGACCAAATCTCGTGAGATCCACCAGAGACACACCTCCACACGCCCTCCGACGACGCGAGACGCACCGCTGGGACAGGGGCTAGGAGGGGACAACCTTATTCCATCTTCAGGAAGTCACTACCACCTTGCCTTCCTGAACAGGACACAAACCAAAAACAGACTAAAAACCCCTAAAACTGAAGCATGAGCCATCCCTCCAGCAAAGGCCGGGATCTACCGTGCCTCCATGGCCCTAAAGGCACAAAAGATGAGGCAGATCGGCGGCGCTAGCGGGAGGCAGGAAACCCTAAATGCCTTGGGGCCCTTCTTTCTTTGTGGGTAAGAAAACATGTAATAATTAAAGAACTAGTCCTTTTCTTAAAAGGCCATCGTGGCTACTTTACTTACTACAAATAATAGTTACATCGTCTGGATGTTTTCTGATAAGTAAACCAAGGGATCTCAACTCAACTACATGGATGTTTATTAAGAAAACTATGTTAGTATCTCTCTTTGGCGGGTTGCGCTTGGCGCCTAGAGCTGACCATCGAACCCTCCCCTACTTCCCTCCTTCCCATGCCACCGCATGAAAGCCGCATCGGGCAAAGCCCAATTGTCTAAAGGGTCATCCCATGGCATGGAGGCACTTAATCTAGAGGGTTGCTCAACAACGGCGGTGGGGAGCTCAACTCTACTTGGTGGTGAGACTCCCTTGACTATAGCGCTGGCTGGATGTGGCGAGGGACACACCAGCGAATTGGGGATTTACAAGGCCATATTGGGTGCAAAAAAGGTGGCACAAGATCACCGGTTTGTGGGGTGACTTGTTAAACTGTGGCGACACGTCATTGCAGTGAGCAGTAATGGTTGGGGCATAAGGTGGTGCGGTGTGTGGAACCATGGCGTGGGTAGAGAGTTCCGCATGAAGTCTTTGGAGGCTGCGGGACTTTTTCTTACTTTAGGATGGTTTGGGTGTTATCTTATCCTTTCAAATTTGAGCAGAACATGGCATTTTTGAGGAATTAACCCAAAAATATGGAGTCAAATCTTTTGGGAAGGGCTAGATGTTGATACCTCCCAAAAGAAATCATTTTTAACTGAAACATTGTGATTTCATTAATAATCAAGCTGCTCAACCAGATCGCTAGCAACAACACCGCACATGTAACACATATGTTACAAGTTCTGGATAATGGTTTTTCTATAGGGTAACGCGGTAGAAAACAAAATAAATTGTACTACGTACATGCCCAGGACCACTGTGAAGATGCATACAAGGTTTGATTAGATCATTACTGACTTGTAGCATCAGCGGAAGTAGAGTCGGTGAAAATCGTCGGTGCAGATCCCCGCAGATAGGATTTCACAACCTCCCAACCACGGAGATTATCTCCCTCACATAGTCCTCCGGCTGTCCCTCAGACAGAACCTCGAATAGAACCTCGGAGTATCTCTCGAGCTAAGATCGAAACTACGAGACCTCTCTACCTGGTTGCACACATCCGGTGTCAACTATCTGGCAGGTCTTCGCTGTCCAGAACTAGGCCCTACCGAAGACTAGACAACCTTTCGGCAACACGAAACTATTTCGTGGAGGAAAAGAAAGAATGACAGATCATTGGATGCCTTGTGGAGAGAAACTTGAGTGAGAACTTGTGAAATGAAGAGCCCTCGCCACCTCTATTTATAGTGAAATTGATGGTTGGAAGCTTGAAAAAAAACTCAAAAGAGAGAGGGAAATATTTTCCACCAGAAGCCACCAAAAGGGGAAGGAAGCCCCTTCCCTTGGCCGGCCACATGTGTGCCCCCCCCCCCCCCCCCCCCCCCCGGCCCCTGCGGCTCACGAGGTCTCATTTGCTGGTTGTGGGGGCAACACGCTGGTTCACGAATTGGCATCTGAAGCTAGCAAAATGAAGATCAACTGCTGATCGCTAGAGTTCCTAATACTCGTGAATGTAACACCTCTATGAGTATCTTGGTACTCGTGTCTCTCTCAAAAATAAAATCTGAAGGCAAATTTTAAGATGGACCCTCTTATCTCCCGAGAGGTAAGAGTAGGTAAGAGGACAATTTAATTCTAAATGTTGATGGGTAAAGAGCAATTTTGAGTATATAAGTATGGTAAGTACAACCAAAAATAAGGAGAAAATATTCTTGATTGATTTAGTGATTTCTCTTTCGAAAAATATTTTTCCCTCTCAACAAATAAATAGACTTTCATTTATACTGTACTATGTATGATCATTTAAAATAAATATGGCACACATGTGTATATTTTTGCGAGGTACATGCGTATATGCATTTTGAAGGATGATTTTTCTTAATATTACCACATCCCACAATTTTAGAATGAAAACCATGTCATATATAATCATGTCAATGCTACTGTGATATTTAAATAGTCTACTATCAAAAATAAAGTTTCTCGAAATTACTTACGTGGTTAATATATAATAAACCAACCAATTTTTTTTAAATGCCAAATCATTTGCATAGTAGAATGTGCACATATTAAAATATGATTTCTTAATATTGCGACATCCCATGATTTTAGAAACAAAATCATGCGATATATAATCATGTCAATGCCACTTAAATATTTTATTATTTACACTTAATTATGCCTAGTGATAATACATGTATGTATTTCTAATGTGAATATTATAGTTTATCTAAATTACTTATGTGATGAGTATATGTATGTAGAAAGTCACATACAATATTTATATATCTTTCCTTATGTGTAAAAATTTGGACTTCACGATGTGAGGATCCTACACAGCCTTACTTATCAGAACAGATCAGATTAAACTTATATTATATAACTACAAGTTGTTTCCGGCAACCTCCTTTTGGGCAATTCCTTGGTGACTCCGAATGATTGTGGAAAATATTTGTTGGCTCCCTTCGCCCATTCCGCCGCATTGTTCTTAACCACCATTCCCTGTCCTCGGGTCGTCCCCAATCTGCCCTCTCCTTGAACGGGTTTAATGGCATTTGCAGCAAGACACACCATCCTCCACAGCAAAAAAGCGTTGATGACCACCCGGCCTTGCAGCACAGAGCAACTGGGTGCAGCACTAGCACGGCATCTTGCAACAGAGAGAAAAGAGGACGCAGCATGCAACACTGTCAGCGAGGTATGCGGCGAGGAACAATACGTGGACGGCAGGCCGGCCTGCTGCGCTGACGCTTGCGCGATGGCTGGCTTGGATGAGCCACCTTCATCCCCACAGCAGTGGGGTGGCGAGCTTCAATGACAGATGTTTGGAGAGAAGCGAGAGAGCATGAGGACGATCTCGAAAGATGTACGTCGAAAAACGGACATTGTGTGAGAGAGACGAGAGCACAAGGAACGATGAAGGGTGAAGGCAACTTCAATAAAGATATTTCGAGGTGTGAGGATAACGTTAGGGAAGAAAAGCGGCGTGCGGGCTCCAAGGGGGCACTTAGCAGTCTGAGTCAAACAGATTTCCAAAAAATCACTATGACAGATGGAACGAAATAGGTGTCTTAGATAAAAAAAAAATCTGTAGAAGATAGAAAAAAATACGAAGTTTATTGGACGGTCCACATGTAAGCTACATATAAGGCCTTTCAGACGTTTATGGACAAACAACGATCCTTCGCTTAAGTCGCTGGATAGGAAGACTGTTGGAACATGTATGCTACTACATAGCAAGATCCTACTATCTGAATTACTACATGACGCAAGGTGATAGGATGTCAGTTTAGATACGATCCATCGAATCACTTCAAACTTAAGTTGTTATTACAGATTTTCCGTTGTAAGGTATATATAGGCCGTGAAGCACTAGCTAGGTAGGGGTAAGTTGTAACGCAAGCACCATCACCTCCTGCGATCCATCGAGCACGCGCGTCGCGTGCATGGAGCTGGAGGACGGCGGCGGCGTGGCGACAGAGCCCGACCGCGGCAATGCCTTCAGCCGCGGCACGGGCTGGCTGCTGGCCTCCATCGGCGCCGCGTTTGTGGTCACCAGCGCTGGGTGCGCGCTGCTCATCTGCTGCACCTACCAGCAGAATAATAGCTGCCGGTGCGAAGAGTTCCCGCGGGCTGTAGCCGTGGAGCTCGGGTTGTTCGTGGCCATCGGGTTCGCCCTCTGGGCCTGCCTCGCGCTCCGCTTCTGCTGCTGCTGCTGCTGCTGGCGGTCTGGCTACCTCGACGAGTGGCCCGACGGCGTGATGGATGCTATTTAGTCTTTTTATGGGATATTCCTATTTAGGTGGTTAGATAATTAGAGCTATTCTACATTACTGTGTACGTTATCCCGTGAATTATATATTTATAGCACATCGAAATCAAGTAAACAGATAATTTGCTGCTCAAATCGACACTCTAGTTATGATATATTTTCGCCATTTATTTCGTGTTGACAATTGATTCAGACCAAATTTCACTAGGATATGTTCCGAGAGATCTTCTCTCATAGTTAAACCTTCTTGAATACATAATCTTGTAGCTGGCTCATTAGTTGGGGCCGGTGGTGGGGATGCCATAGTGGCTTTGGATCAAAAAATTTGCGTGGCAACTTGTTTGGCAACAATATGGTGCTGAGTTGATACGGGTCAAAACAAAGAGTTTCGATAGTTGCTTTTGCCGGCTTGTATTAACCGTCGTAGTCGTGGCCAGGGTGGTCCATGAACTACCATGGGATTATGCAGCCCACAACCCGCATGCTTCAATCCATTATTGCTTCAGTCGAGAAACCATGCACCCGTGTCCCAACGCCTAGCCCAAGCCGACGAGCCTAGATCGGCCTTATAACCCGTTCCCCAATCGTTCCCTGTCCTTTGACCGCTCGAAGTGTTCCCTATTACCAGGCAGCACCGGGCAGAGGAAAGGTCATACCGGTACCCAATCGTTTCCGAAGGAATCGGAGCCACGGAGGTAGGGACATGCGGCAGGCTCCCCCAGTCGAGGCCGCAGTAAGTTAGTTCCATTTTTTCCAATGCTTGTAAGTTGTAGTCATACAGATTTTTTAAATGTGGGTTCGTCCAATTGAGAATTGACGATTTTTTTATCCTACCGTTGTTGCAACGCGAAGAGGATGGGGGATCGCTGATTTTGTATCTCTTTTTTAAAGATTAAGCAAAGAAGGTTGGCACGTCATTTTTCATCTCATTTCCCTGCGCTCAGAGCTTGCAACAGAACATATAAATGATCGGGAATGCTAGATGTTCGTTGTGAGAGGCTTCCGAAAATTTCTGGGGGCACACACCGGCGGGGACACCCATGCATGCGGGCACCCATTTGCTTCAAGGTTGAATTTAACATTCGTACCTTTAAGTTTTAGTAGTTGAAGCTTGATGAAGTTTTTTTTTTTAAATAGAGGAAAAGGGCTCGAGCCCTAGCTCCATTGCATTGACAATGAAACCAAAATATTATGTAAAGAGATTCTTACAGACGGTTACAAGCACGCGGAGAGGTCAAACACAACGCCGCCTCGGCAAAATAAAGAACATAAAATAAACCTGTTTCACATGGTCATACTAAGAGAGACTACAGCTCCGACAGAAGCAGACAACGGTTGTAGCAGCACAGCTCCCCCATAGTTTTCCTCCGCCCGTCTTCAGCATGAAAAAGCACCAAGGCTAGTGTGTCGGGACAACACTAGCCGGGGTCTAGCCATAGTAGCATCGGAGGATCTCTTGCTAGTTGCTCCATTTTCCTCACCAGCTCCACCACTCTCTCTATGGCAGGGCCTAAGCACAGGACTTCCCAGGCAGCCAAAGTGGAAGCTGTTTTCCTCCAGATCGCCTGCATTCTAGACCAACAAGCACGATTGAAACATGTGTCATTTCGATACTTCCAGAGAGCCCACAGTGTTGCAGCATGAAGCATAATATCAGCAGTCCTAGCAACATTAGCAGACCACCAGTTCATGAGCAACATTAGGTCAAGCTCATCAGTGTAACTGGTAATGTCTGGAATGACTCTCCAGCATTCCATCGAAACAATACACGCAAAAAATATATGATGACAGTTTTCAGGTTCAGCACAAAAAAGACAGGAAGCATCAGTGATGCTCTGTCTCTTAAGCAGGTTATCTCTGGTTAGAACTTTATTCTTAGCTAAAAGCCAGAGAAAAATCTGAACTTTGGGAGGAATTTTAAACTTCCAAATAACATGGATATTAGCAGAACAAATGCCTCGAAAGTTAATAATATTGTATAGAGACTTGACAGTATAAAGGCCTTTAGCTTCAAAATTCCAAACAATGGAATCATCTAGATTAGTGAGAGTCAAATCCTTCACAATATTAAACAATTCATTCCACTCTTTCAACATGTCAGGGGAAAAACACCTCCTAAAAGTAATTTTCAGACAGGCCCCATCCCAAACTTTGTGGATGGAAACATTGTGTTCATTGGCAATATTATAGAGATTCCAGAATTGTGTAGCTAAAGGAGCATTTCCTATCCAATGATCCTCCCAAAATCTGGTACTCAAACCATTGCCCACTTTCCAGGAATACCCAAATTTAGTGGCTTTGACAACCCACAACACACTTTTCCAAAAGGGGGAGGCCCCAACCACACAGAGCTATTAAAAATATTAGGGCTCTGGTTGTTATACTTACATCTACTATATTTTTCCAGATTTTACCTTTATCTAGATAATATCTTTTAACCCAAGTAGCTAGAAAGCAAAGATTGAAATCAACTAGGTTAGTAACACCCAGCCCTCCAAACTTCCTCTTGAGAGTAACAGACCCTCAGGAAGCCAAATGGTACTTATGGCGGCCATCACAATTGTCCCAAAAGCAGTGAGCCAATTGGGAGTTTATAAGATTGATGGCACATTTGGGAAATTTAATAATTCCCATAAGATAGGAAGGGATACTGGCCAAGCAAGCTTGAACCAGAACAAGTCTTTTACCAGAGGAAAGAAGCCTACCTCTCCAACCGGCACCTCTTTTGATAATCTTATCAACAACTGATTGGAGGTCCTCTTTTTTCAGTTTGTGGTAATGTAAAGGAGCACCCATGTATTTAATATGGAAACTTCCTAGTTTACAACCTAGAATCTGGGCAAAAACTTGAGCCTCATTCCTATCTATGTTGATAGGGACCAGGTCACTTTTATGGAAGTTAATTCTCAAGCCAGATATTTGCTCAAAACAGGAGAGTAACCATTTGAGGATTTTGGCACGAGTTTAATTTTTATCTAAAAATAACAGGGTGTCATCAGCATACTGCATGCTAATAACCCTAGCAGGATTAGTGCTAGGGAATAACCCTTGGATCAGGTTATTTCAAGTTTTTAAAATTTGTCAAAATGTATTCAAAAGTGAGCTTGTTTCAAAGCCCTCGTCACAAGGAACATGAATATGCAAACGATATATAAGTTATTAAATTAAACTTTCGACTCAGAGGATATAATTGATTCAAACTTAGAAGTCAAAAGTAAAAGCATGAAAGTTGGGGTGGGTGGGCATATGCAGTCTCTGCAAAAAGTTGTACCAAAAACTGCAAGCATTGAGTATTAAACTCTAGTCACAAAACAAGTTCTTGAATCCATGCGCAGTCATCTGGATGCATACGTGCCCCGCTCGTGCGTGCCACAAATCGTCTTCCGAGTGGCTTTTCCCCTATGAAGCTTTTCATTGAAGTCGGAGCTATCTCTGGTTGGTGATGCAGCCGATTGTGCGCTATGAACATTTCTTTTTGCAACCTACTCCGACGGAAAAAAAATATACCTATGTGCGTACGGGCGCCCAGATGTGAAATGATATACACATTAGAATTTTTTCTGTCAAAAAAAAAAAACTATGTGCAATGGGCCACGCAGTGATCTGAGATATAGACTCCCCTAAAAAAAAGATTTGAGATAAGACGACGCCAGTATGAACCACCATGATGCAAGGCTCCTATTATCTCCCTAGAAAGAAAAAAAGCTCCTATTATCTCCGCAAAGAAAAGATTAAATAGTTTTCCATAAAAAGATTATAAATAGTGATTTTGAGAAAGGCAGTCTAGGAACTAGGATCGTATCACTTCAAAATTGAGTTGTTAGCTTTTCCATCGGAGTAGTTAGCTAGTTAGCTAGGTACGTTACGCGCGTACGTAGGAACCGCACCGACCCGTGCGTGCATGGATCTGGAGGACGGCGGCGTGGTAATGGCGGTAGACCGCGGCAGCACCTTCAGCCCCGGCAAGGGCTTGATGGTGGCCTGCATCGGCTCCGCGTGGGCGATCGCCGGCGTGCTGCTGGCGCTGTGGTTCTGCTGCGTCCACCAGGACGCGGCTATCAGAGGCTGCCAATGCCAACGAGACCTCCTGGCGGTCGTCGCCGGCAGCGGGTTCGCGGCCGTCGGGTTCGGCATCTGGGTCGGCCTGGCCCTCCGCTTCTGCTGCTGCTGCTGGCGGTCCGGCTGGGGTGAGAGGATCCACGGCGTGGTGATGTTATGTAGCTAGTTCGTTAATTAGGGCTATCTAATTGCGGCATGTAATATTATTGCACTAATTCTAAAGGATTATCAGAAATTCAGATCCCATCGTTTTCACGAATGATTGCATTTTTCCAAACCTTGCCATGCAGTGTATACTTCTTCTGTATGTCTAGGTAAAAGTAGCCAGCTGGAAACATGGTGCTAGGATATAAGAGATTGATCCAGGCCCGTTGATGCATGGCGTTGAACCCTAAACTGGCACGAAAACAACTCGAATCGGATTTCAGATCGACCTGCAGATTAGATGATTGCATGCGTCGGTGCGTATAAGTAATCATATTAAACCCTCTCGGCTCCCCCGCAATGACACGTGAAAACGAAGAATAGTTGATACAAGTTTCTGCGCTAACTTGGTGACGAAGATTTTCAGGTAGAGATCGAAACGATCATCTGCCTTTTTCTTTTCCTTGTTCACACAAAAGAAAAATCAAGGGATCAATCGAGTCATCATTGATGTTTCGGAGCCATTGATCTGATCCAACACTTTCCTTTCTCTTCATTGCAAGCGCAGCTTCTGCCGGTCCAAGCAGGCGGAGCCACTAGAGGATAAAGAATGGGCGGAGGGGGAGTACGTGGATCTCGAGGATGGCCGCGGCAAACATGCTGGCAGCATGGACTCTGACAGCTTGCTCACCGTCAATCGTGTCCCCATCATTGACATCTACTTCACAATACTGGCCTGTGCCTTCCTGGCCACACCTACCTCTAGGCCGCGGGGGCGGTGCTGGGACGGGTCATTGCCGGCGTCTTGTCTCTCGCCATTAGGGCGCCACTTTGGCCGGTCTTGCTGTCCCAGGTTATGCGTGCACCTCGTGGTAGTCGTCAGACTCAGACTACGTCAGCACGTCATGGTGACGAGCAGCGGTGTTTGGGAACAACAGAGTGGCGCTCATGAGGCGCTGTTGAAGGTCGAGATGATGACCTAGAGTGAGGGGCAAATAGGTCTCTACAAAATTTTAGCATTTTTTTTGGAAGATTTACGGTAAGTGTGGGTAAATGGAGTTCTCCTAAATCCAACTAGGTGGAAATGCTAGATGATTATACAAGTTAGGGGAACGCGTGCATAGATAATGAAAGAAACCATAGGGACTCAAGATCGTGTGTGATATGCCATATAATTTGCGCGAGATTATTGCGATTTCGCGCCCCACCTTTTTGGGGTTGCATGTGTGGTCGCTTAGCTCGCACACCCTCATTGGCAGCCTTGGTGGTTGGTGCTATCTCTTGATTCCCGACGTCACCAAAGCTCGAGGTTGTGGCCTGACTTGGGAGGCAACGGCGACCGGCACAACATATGCAGGAGGTGGCCGCAACCTCAGGAGAGGTGCACTGTAACATGGAAGGCGGAAGTGGTCGGGCGGGACGCCGAGGAGCTCTGCCGGCATGTCGATTCGGGCTATGAGCTCCAGCTCGATGGTGAGTGATGGCGACAGCGGGAGGAGATTCAATAGGCTCCCACTGGTGGAGGCGTTTGCCGAGAATGAGCGGAGAAATGGGCAGCGCGGCATACCAAACGGGACGGCGTGGACAGAGGGGTCCCCATGGCGACTTTGGTGGTGGTGGGACTTTTTCTTAGTTTAGAGAGGTTTTGGGAGTTATCTTATCCGTTTCAAATTTCAGCAGAACATATGAAGTTTTGAGGAATTAACCCAAAAATATGGAGTCAAATCTTTTGGGAAGGGCTAGATGCCTAGATGGTGTCAACTCCCAGAATGAATCTCTTCTTTATTGAACAAGAACATTGTGATTTCATTAATATAATCAAGCTCAGCCAAATCGCTAGCCACAATACCATACGTAACACATATGGCATTAGCTAGGTCTGGAGAATGGTTTTTCTACCATGCATATTCTATATAGCATGATTCCCATCTTTTCAGGACGAGAGGCATTTTTGCAACGCATTTGTAACTTAAGTCGCTTGAAAATAGTGAGTTGATTCTGTGGCGTCCCCAGTGAGGCCAGCCAGGACCTGGCCCGAGATACGACACTGCGTCACAACAGAGGAAATGGTAGTGGTTGACGGCGCGGGGGTCGTGGAACTGGTGAAGATGGCAGGGGTTAGAGGGGAGGCCGGAAGCGACGTCAACTAACAGGAGAAGCCAATCGAACAGGGCAGGGTGGCGAGGCATGCGGCAGTGCCACCAGCCGCGGATAGTAGGGGCTGGTGGTGTTGGCTGTGTGGGAAGGCGGGTCGGGCGGGGAGACAGACGGAAGGAAGAAATCTAGTGACGCAGTTTTTTTTTTCAGACGACTGATAAATAGTCTGTCCCTCTTAACAAACGTAACTAGTACAAGGGTACAAAGTATACTCCATAGCAGGTAAGATGTTCATAAGAGACCTGGGCCGTTGAAACAGGACATAGTACCTACGTACTCTAAGTTGTATGGAGAGATGCATACTGGTACGAACAAAACAAGACGCATCGGACTACGATTTGCGCCACGACCGACAACCAAATCGATATCGGTGTTTTGATTACCCACGACGCATAATCGACCCATCTCCAGATTAAACCCCCGTGCGTGCATAAACAATTGCCTTAAACCCTCTCGAAACACAGCCGATCGACCCCTCTTAATTTCCACGATTTGTTTCTGTGCTAAATCAACTCGATGACGAAGATTTTCAGGTACGGATCGAAACAACCCACTCGCCTTTTCTTCTTTCTTTCTTCAATCATACACCAAAAAGAAGAAGAAGAAAAATAACTTGATCGATCGAGTCATCGTGCATGCAGCTTTGCAAAGTTTCGGCGCCATTGATGATTGATCCAATCTAACCTTCTTTTTTCTCCTGCTTCTTTCTTCGCAGGTGTAGCTTTTACCGGTCGAAGCAACCCGAGCCGCCGGAGGAGGAAGAATCGTCCGCGGCCGCAACGGCATGGGAGTACGTGGATCTCGAGGACGGCCGAGGCAAACACGGCGGCGGCAGCGTGGACTCTGATGCCACACCCAAAGTCGGCGTTGCCTGCACCATTGCCATGGTTATCTACAGCATACTAGTGGGCTGCGTCTACCTGGGCGTCGCCTACATCTATCGCGACGCTGCGCTGGCTGGGCTTTTAGCCCTTTTCAGCGGCGGGTTCCTCGCCGTGGCGGCCATCTCTCTGTGCGGTCTCCGCCCCCCTGGCTCCTCGTGGTGGACGTCCACGGTTTCTCAGTGAGATCACTTCGTTGTTTGCTTACCTTGTTGACTCCATTGCATCTGAGTGAGTGTTATTAATCGGTTATTCACATCGTTATGTACAGCAAATTGTGTTCAGCTCTAGGCCGTTTGATATAAACTACTCCCTCCGTCCCATAATATAAGAGCGTTTTTGACACTACACTAGTTTCAAAAACGCTCTTATATTATGAGACGGAGGGAGTATATATTATGTACTCCCTCCGTCCCGTATTAACTGACGCGCTGGTCTTTTTGCAGTTTAGTCCCTAAAAAATCCCCGACATAACCCGCACTCCCTCCTCTTCCTCACTGCGCTCCTCCTCGTCGCTGCGCTTCCGATGCCGGCCGACCCCTTGCTCCCCCCTTCCCCACGCCGCCCCGCGCCGGCCCGCGCCGCCCCGCTCCACCCCACGCCGGCCCGCGCCGCCCCACGCCGCCGCGGCGTTACTTCACCTTCCTCGTTCCCCACGGCGAGGAGAAGATTGGATTTTTCTCCAATCTGCTCTCCGATGGCGGCGACCATCCCCGAGGGAGGCGAGCCGGAGCTGGCCCTTCCCTTCATCGTAGACCACCTCCTCGTCGGCTGGCCGCCGTCGACCGGAGCAGGCGGCGCCGCGGCCGTGTGACATGGGGAGCAGGCGGCGCCGTGGCCTTCATGCCGGAGCGGCCCAAGGAGCCGCCTTGACGCTGATCTCCTCTTCTTCATGCGTGGCTCAATCTTCAGTACGTATCTCCCCCATGACGCTGCTCTCTGAGCTCAATATCTGCTCTTTGTTGTTAACTGTTGAGTGTTAAAAATTCAGTTACATGTTCAAAAATTCAGTTATAGATAACCTGACTGAATGGCAACAGTTTTTGTTGCTTAGGATTTCATTGTCATAGTGTTGTTCGATTGAATGGCTTAGTACTGACTGCAAGGATTTGTTGGGAACAAGTTACTCTGCATCGTCTGGTCGTTTTGTTGCCACTACATATGATTCCTATGAGCTGAGCTAAGTGTGCCTATATAACTGAATTTTAACAAACCTAAAACTGTACTGGTGAGCAGAAATTCAGTGCTGAATTTTGCCACTCTACCACTAAAACTGTACTGGTGAGCAGAAATTCAGTGCTGAATTTTTTCAGGTATGACTTGCAGGCAGGGTCAAACTGAATTTTCAATTTTCACTACCCCCCTATGTGCTTGTGTGTGTGTTCAGAATGCATGGTCAGAACTAATTAGTGCCCCAGCTGCATTTGCTTTGGCATGGTCAGAACTAATTAGTGCCCCAAATTCCATATGGCATGACTACTTGTTTCTGTTAGTGTAAAATACTCCATGTTAGCGCGACGGGTAGCAGCTTCGGACCCTCGGGTACATCTCCTCGTTCTTCAAGCTGCTGTACATCTCCTCGTTCTTCAAGCTGCTGTACATCTCCTCGTTCTTCAAGCTGCTGTACATCTCCTCGTTCTTCAAGCTCTATAAGGGCAATTGTTTGGTCAAGTAGCTCGATTGGGATAGATAGAGCAATTGGAAGTATTCCTTCTAGTAGCCGGCGTTCCTTCTGCATGTGTTGGATATCATAGCCTATGCCTCCCCTTTCTTTCATAACCTGGATCATGACGGACTGTAGCGTCAGGAAGCTTCGAGATAATTTGTCGACCTCGTAGTTTTGGTACTCTTCCTGCACACCATCTATCAATTCTTTGATAGTGGTAGGTGCTCTGGTATCGGTGAGGGATTGGAGAGATCTGAAGAAGCAAAGGTCGAGCACATTCAGGTCTGGACTATTTGGAGGTTGCTGTATCAACCTAATGTCCAGACCAGTCTGTGCTATGGCCTGTCGGAAAACCTTATCACTAGGGAGGACATGTGGTTTTGCATTATCTTGTTGTATGTAGATTGTCCTTTCTTCATCCTCGTCAGGCCATACCTCAGCGATAGCAGGAATGAGTTTTTCGCACATATATCTTCTCATGACATCTCTAGTCACTTTCAGTGATTTCAATTCCAGTGTGCCTCTATCCCTGTTTTTACTCTTCTTAAGAGCTGGAGTCTCTTGGACGAATGCCCAGGTACCGATTTTTCCGTCAAATGTGACAACGCCACCTTCACCGTATCTTGGCTTTGCCACGGCTGTTAAGAACATCACCTTTCCAATGCTGTTTTTGTTTCTCACGGTGCGCAGCGGTGCAGATTCTTCGCGGAGTAGATAGTAAGTGTTTTTCTCTCTCGTCATATCAAACCACTTCTCATCAATGTGGATGATGTTATCCATTTCTTGGAAGATAGGCCGGGGAGTTGTCAACCAATGCTCATTTAGCATAGAGACGCAGAACTTCAATCTTTTAATCTTGTTTGCTGACGTCATCGCTGGCTTCAAGGTGCTAGTGTGGCGCTTCACCTCACCCAACTTGAAGCTTCTGTGCAAGGTTGAGTGGCAAACACCTAGAGACCTTGATAGTGCTCGAATTGTTTTCCTTTTATTTAGTGGGATTGTCAAAATCCTAGAGAGTTCCAGATCTTTCCTCTTGCGGCCAACTCTGCCCTTCTTTCTGCTAGAGACATCAACTGGTAGCTTTTTTGCAATTTTTTCATTTGCATCTCTCCATATCCAGTCAACAGTGCTTAGACTTGTGTTCAATATGCTTGCAACAAGCTCCTTGTCTGATTTCAGAACTTGGCCGTCTTTGCGTTGGATCACTGTCAAAGCAAAATAAACAGCAAATCTTTGCTTATCTGTCAGGTTTACTGCATGTCTTTTTATTGCTTCCTGCTGCACTTGATCACCATTTGCTTCCTCGGGCATTCCTTCCTCAGGCATCATGTTCAGATCTAGCATTGCTTCCTCCGGCATCATGTTCAGATCTAGCATTGCTTCCTCGGGCATCATGTTGAGATCTAGCATTGCTTCCTCGGGCATCATGTTGAGATCTAGCATTGCTTCCTCGGGCATCATGTTGAGATCTAGCATTGCTTCCTGCTGCTGCTCTTGGTCATTTGCTTCCCGCTGCTGCTCTTGGTCATTTGCTTCATGTTGAGTTGTGGATGCATTTTGTAGATCAGTACACATTCCTGTAAAAAGAGCGAGATTGGGCATGACATGATTTCTTGTAAGAACAAAAATACACCTGCTGAACCGAGCATATATACTAGCTTACCGTGTATCAAAGGTTCAGAGAATATGCCGTCCTTTTGGCGCATCATGTTATACTTCCACATACTCAGCCTTGTATTGGGTACTTTCTTCCTCCTTGAAACCAACTTATGTAATTCGTGGCCTTCAATTTGGTTTTTCATATAAACATTGATAACAATATTTGCTTATCAAATTTGAGGCTTCTCTTGTTCTCTGGATGCAGGTGAGAGATAAGGAATTTGTCCGCTGCGGCGTCGCCTCTGTGGAGCTCCGCGCATCGCCGGCGAGCTCCGGGCGTCACCTCCGTCGAGCTCCGGCGCGGCGCCTCCGTCGAGCTCCGGCGCGGAACCTCCATGGAGCCCTGCGCGACTGCTTCGTCGAGCTCCGGCGCGAGTTCGCCTCCGTCGTCCTTCCGCGCGGGAGACCTCCGACGGCGAGCGGAGCAGCGGCGTGGCCCTGCGGTCCTGCGCGCGCCGGGATGCGGGGTACGGGAGCGGTCCTGCGCGGGGTACGGGTGCGGCGCGCGGTCCGGCGCCGGGTACGGGCGCGCGGCGCCGGAGCTCGGGACGGGACGGGATGAGGGACTGATTTGAAATGGTTTGAAAGATTTTGGACTAAATTGCAAAAAAAAAATGTACACAGCCCGCGTCAGTTAATACGGGACGGAGGGAGTACGTGTGATTGAGTGATGGAATATGAATGTGTGATAGAATGCCATTGTGAAGGCTGCCCTGAATGAATGTGTGAATGCTACCGCTTGTTTTGAACGAAATTGTGTCATCTGCCGTGAATCCTAGCTAGTTTGAGTCTAATTAGCTAGGTATGTCAAACGAATGGTGGAAAATCAGCCAAAAGAACTGACTGTCTATAAAATAACTTGTCACCCTTGGATCATGTATCTGCGTACGTGATGGATGGATGGATGGATGGGATCGACCTACAACTCTATTATCTTGGACAGTTAGATCTCCTGCAATCCAAAAGGTAAAGTTGCATCCTAAGAGCATCTCCAGCAGACCCTATATTTGAGAGAGAAAATTTTCATTTAGAGAGTTATAAGCCTTAGGAAGCAGATCACCACACACATAACTTCTAAAAATATGACTTTGTATCCCTCAAAAAGCTATCATTTGGACAAAATTTAGTCCAATGAGTGAACTTTGAGCATATTTGGGGGGCCCGCGCCGCGCCGCCTTCGTCGCTGGACAGCCCCCAACGTTAGAATCAGACCGCGCCACCCCCCGCAGCCCCGTCACCCATCCCACACCTTCTCCTTCGTCAACGGTGCCAGATTCGACGAAATTCATCGCTTCTTCAATCCGTTGCTTCTAAGCCGCGATATGGCCGGGAATGGAGCCGCATGAGGTTGGGGAACCGGATGGGGGCCCGTGTGAGAGCCCACACCGCCCGCTGGCCTCGGAATGGTCCTTCTTCACCGCCACCGTGACCAAGCTCCCCGTTGCTCCCATCTGCTTGGCCTTAAGCTCCCCGCCCTGACATATGCACTCCGGCGAGACATCGTGCAGCAGCAGCGCCGGTGTCGGATCTGTCGGCAAAGCGTACTGCATCGGCAGCGATGCGCCCGCAAATTTGGCGAGGCCCCCGGTGCTCATGTGCGGCTGCGAGTACCCCATTATTTATGCACCTAGAGTCCCAAGCGAGACATCTTCGCTTGTGATGGGCACAAAAGCAGGGTATAACACAAATCCCTTTATTTTTGTAAATTAGGTATATTAATCCCGTAGCTCATAACATTATACACACGTAGAGTGCAAACACTTGCAGCACATGAAGATGGGTTGCTCTCGTGTAGCTTTATGTAAATCAATTGCTTGACTACCACTATTGATCATCGAGAGAGAAGCTAAATGATGCGCTCATAGACACATGAGAGAATCAAGTCCAAATGAACGAGAAGCAAGTTCAAATCTAACGCGATGCAAGCCCAAGGAAGAAAATTTAGGAAACATTGCCTTGCACTTATTGCTACTACAATGATTTGGTTCAAACTCTTTGGATCAACAACAGTTCTTCCTGTGAGAGCCATTACACTGATGATGTTTTAGTTTAGGCGACGATAAGTAGAGCTATCTAGTACGTACTATAAATATGGTGTATGCTATGTAGTGTTCGATGTACTGTTACTGTACTATGGAATGTACTGTTTAATTATGCTATGTATGGTGCTGATGTGGTAGTGTTGTCGAATTATGTAATTAAGTAGTTTAATTAGTGTTTGAAACGAGTTTGTGTACAAAAATTGTGTTTAAATTTTTCATGGGATTAAGTTTAGGGGATCTGCTAGCTAAAGAAAAGTTCAATCTGTAAAGAAGTTTGACTTTTTTGATAGGGAGAATGTTTGACATATTAAGTTGACGAGGTATGCTAGAGATGCTCTCCGGACTTTGTACATGATCTTTCCCACAGAGGGAGAGGGCACGTGGCCACCAGTCGTCGGTTGATGGAAAAACACCCCGCCTCCACCTCGCCATCACCGGCCACGACATCGTCGTCATTGAAGAGGCTTCCACGGAGTTGCAACCCCCTTTCGGTGATGCAGATTGTAGGAGGTGTTGAAGTTGCAACAACTACATAGTCCTAGCCCCAATATGGCCTAGTCATGGCGAGGAGGAAAAGAAAACGCTACCGGCTTCGGATTAGTTGAAGAAGAATTCACACTGAGACATACCTATAGTCCACCCAATTGTCAGATTCGATAGTGTCCTCGTCGACGATGATGTGATCTTGGACCTTCGCCAGATCAAGAGATCCGGCATCCGGTGCCATGGATCTTGCTCACTCATATCTCCCAGAAGATTATTGAAGCAAGAAAAGGGGATTGGGAGCATCGGAGCAAGGGCCCGGGGATAAACCACGCAATGGATCGGGTAGATGGACGCCAGCATAGATTTCCTCATAGGGCCTTACTCCGTCCTCCCGCCACAACGCCATGATATAGACCCGGGGGAGAGGAGCAGAGGAGAACTGGTAGAAGGATCCGCATCTAGGCACCCTTTTATTGGCCAGGGGGAGACGCAACCTAAAGCTACAAACAATAAGAACATTCAAACCTCCCTCCCACTCGTCGCCGGCCACCATGGGGGGGGGGGGGGGAGGGGGGAGGGACCAAGGAGGAGATCTGGGGAAGAACCATGAAGAGGCATCATAGGGAGGAAGTTGCCACAGGGCCAGGCCTAAGCGACAACAATCAAAAGGATAGTCCCTAATAAGCCAACTTCATTTATTATTTGATATATATTAAGTAGATTTTATAAATAAATTGTTCCCCATTGATGAACTGAATGTTAGTGCCTTGCCCCACTAGTGTGATTCAGCTCTATCTCGGTAATCTTAGAACTGATGGGGTGGTTGAAACATGTGATTTTGTTTTTTGAGAAAAACAATACAAATGCATATACTTAGGCCCCGTTCGGAAGTCCTCCCGCTCCCAGCTTCTCCGGAAGCGGGCGAGGTCCTGGCCGAACGCGTCGGCTCCAAGGAGCCAGCTTCAGAAGCGGAGGAGGCGCGACGTGCAAATCCGTGGGAGAAGCTGGCGCGAGGAAAGTCCAGCTCCTGGAAAACGAGAAGCGGGAGCTGGCGTATATTACACCCGGAATGCCATCCCGAAGTGCTACAGCTGGCCCAGCGAAGCGTTTTCCTATCGCTAACCCATCGAATCGTTTTTCTCTCGCTCCAGCTGGCCCATCGAACCGTTTTCTCTCGCTACTGTGTACGAAGTCGCTGCCGAACGCTCGCTGGCTCCCGTGAGAAGCCAGCTACGCTAGCTCGCGCGAGAAGCTGGCTCTCGGAGAAGCCAGCGGACTTTCGAACGGGGCCTTAGATACATGCACGAACACTTGCGTCTATGAACGCACATCTGACCCCTATGAGCACTTCTGAAAGATTGAGCCTCTAAATCTTGAGATTGATGAAGTTAGGCGTCTCGTAGTCGAGGGGAACATCGTGTCCCCCTAAACAAACATCACCAAAAAGTCTAGGATAAATCCCAAAAAATGCAAACACCTATACCAAGTCTAGGACTTAAAGTCGGATGAGTTGGTTCTACCACAGGAAATCTAATCTGAGCTAGTTCGCGAAGCATGTGATTTCTACTCAACTCTTGTCGCGAATGCACACCCCGCGGTGTTTGGCACCAGATGACTTGTCCCTTTTTCCAGTTTTCTTCTCTATTTTCCTTTTCCTTTTTCACGTTGTCATTCTTTTCTTTTCCCTTTTCATATCTTTTATTTTATGTGTTATTCTTTACTCCCTCCGCCCCACAGTATAAGATGTTTTTGCAAGCTTATATTGGAACGGAGGGAGTACTTATTTTGGATCGGAGGGAGTACTAAATTTTAACTAAAACCATGGCACTTATTTTGGATTGGAGTGAGTACTACTTTTTAACCTTCTTTTTTGGAGATAAAATAGTTATTACTACTGTTCAACATTTCCATGAAGGATTCCACACACAAAACATTTTCTTAAGGAAAGAAAAGTTGTTACCACAAGATAACTTTTTTTAAAGCGTTACCACGAGGTAGTTGTCAAGCCAGACGACAAAGTCAATTTGAAACTTTAGATATGATCGAATTACTTCAAATCAAGTCAGAAGATAGATAGGCTGGGAAGCACTGGCTACCTAGGTGCGTTGGGTACGTGAGCACCGCAACAACCGATCCAGTGCGCGCGTGCATGGATCTGGAGGACGGCAGCACGGCGGCGGCAGCGGACATATGTCACGTGGTTATCGCACTAGCTAGTTTTGGAGAAACGAGATCCCATCGTTTCACAAGTGGAAGCATTTTTATTTGGACGACACTACAGGTCGGTCGACCAAAGTGAGATAGCGTTTGGTCGACTCGCTGTCCGATTCGCGCCACACCGTTGGACTTCACCACTCATGTAATGCCTCTCCTTCTGCAAAAATAAATTCTCTCCTCCACCAATCCCTCTTTCTTCAAACCCCTTCATTGCAAGGCAGCGGTTCCTCCAGCGATGTGCTCCCCCTACCGCACGGCTTAGAGCATGGTTAATAGTATAGCCGGCTGCTGGCTATATGATCTTGCCACATCATCTATAACCAAGCTTATAGCTGGCAAATATCATAGTTACGTATAAATATGTACTACTTTGTTGATACATGGCCCACCTTCCTCTATCACAAGTGTCTAGGAGCGCGTGCTATAGCCGGTTGTTAATTAGTAGTCTGCTTCTCTTCTCTCTCCTCCAAACTCATCAAAAATATAATATTTAAAAGTCTTACGGCCCGTCTACCTCATCCTATTGTACTTGCTCTTAGGTGGGGGAAACCCCATCGCCGAACCGGCGAACACCGATGCTCCTGTCGCAGTACTGCACATCTTTTGTCGCAGGACATCCCGTGTCCGGTCGTGGCACCAGCGAGCATCGATGTTGACATGCTTTCTCGTACTAAATAAAAAAGAGAACATATTTCATGGAGAATTTAATAATACTTATTTGATATTGTACATAATAATATTTTGCCATCTGGTCCTCCGGCTGCATGCACAGGCGCCTCGACGGCGTGCTCCATGCTTAGGTAATTCTTCAATTAGCTAATTTCTGCATGCATGCATGCATTTGGTTAGTTACTTGTTGCATTGCGTAAAGTTGTACTCTTACATAAAGTTGAGAGCTGAGACACTTATTTTGGGACGGAGGGAATACACATTATATCCCTTCTTTTGTGGAGAATTATCGGATCCCATCTTTTCCACGAGCGGAAGCATATTTTCAAACCTGACCCTATACATGTCTTACGTGAACGTGATGCACAGATACATCGGGTTATGATCAAACTCCTATCTGGAGTACATACGTACGCAACAGACTCCATATATCCCCTCTTCCTCCCGTCTTATAACAACTTTATTAATTTGCGCCTAGTCGATCGTACCTATCAGGAGAGCTCATCAGTACGCAATCCTTGTTCTAATTTTCTGTGCTGATTTGATGACGAAGATTTTCAGGTAGAGATCCATCCATCGATCGATCCAAACGATTCATCTTCTGCCTTTTTCTTCCCGCACACACACGCATGCACAAATCAAGCGATCAATCGAGTCATCGTGCATACAATGTTTCGGCGCCATTGACCCGATCAAACCCTTCTTTGCAGGAGCAGCTTCTACCGGTCGAAGCAGCCCGAGCCGCCGGAGGAGGAGGAGGAGGAGGAACCGGCGGCGGGGGAGTACGTGGATCTTGAGGACGGCCGAGGCAAGCATGGCAAGACGCCTGGTGTGACACCCCGAGACCGATTTCTTTCATTATTATTATTATATTGTTTGCCCGGTGTTATTTCTTTTGCATTGCATCATTTCATCATGCCATCATGTCATTAAAATTTTGCAACTTGATAAATAAATTGTATGGATCTTCGATCCATTTAAATCGAGGGAAATTCACATGGTGATTTCTCTTTATAACATATCCTCCCAATATTTTAGAGAGCTATTCTAAAATATTCCATTAATTTGGAGTCACCATAACACACTTGCAATTTAAATCCCATGCCTTCTCTACTTCAAGTTTGTTCTCCAAACTTCGTCGAAAATTCATTTTCCATTTATCGAGGCTCCTCCAAAATTCTCAACATTTTTGGACCTATCTAAACCTTGTCCTAATTCAAACTTATTTGAATCAAATTCAAATATGTTCGAATCCAATCCTTCTAAACAGTTCCAATTGCTTTTTCCTTGGATCAAGCATATTTTGTAGGGTCCAAGGAAATTTCCCCCATGATCAAACCTCACTCCTAACCACTCTTTCTTTTTCTGTCATTTCTCTGTTTTCTTTTATTAAACAGAAAGAGAAATAACAGAGGGAGAGAGAGCCTAAAAGCAAGGTCGGCCCGATCATCTCTGTGGCCCATCCAGCGGCCCATTTCGGCCTCCACTTAAGCGAACCCTAGCCCGATCCCCATCGCCCTGTCTCCCCCTCGTCTCCTCCACCTCGCGCCGCCAGGGGAGAGCTCTGCTCGATCCCCATCTCCCCTCGTTCCCCTCGTCTCCCTCCTGCCGCCGCCAGAGAGAGCTCCTCCTCGAGAGCCCCTCACGCCGCGCCGTCCGGCAGCCACAGCCGATCGGCGACCCGCCTTTTCCCCGCGACCTCCCCTTCTCCTCTCCTCGCCTCCACGGCCGGCCTCGAACGGCGCCGCCCCGCCCGCGACCACAGGTCGACGCCATGGCCGGCCCCAACCTTCCCTCGCACCGCGCGCTGCTGCTCTGCCTCGTCGCCGTTCGCTGTAGACGCTGCTGTGCCCCGCGGCTGCCGCCCCCAACTCCGGCCCTTCTCGCGCATCCTGCGCCGCTGCTCCTGTCGGCAAGCCTTCCAGCCGGTGAGCCCGTGCCATGCCGAGCGCCCTTGCCCCCTCCTCCTCGATCTGCAGCAGGAGCCCGCCACCATGGACATGAGGTCCTCCAGTGCCCACGGCTGCTCTGCCACTCGTCGCCCTGCTGCTGCCTCCGTGCATCTCCCCTGCCCGTTGACTTTGACGCCGAGAACAGGACCTCTGTGGCCACCTTCATCTTGCTGCACCACGGCCACCAATCCTCTACCTCACGCGAAGTGCCACGACGACCGTGTACCTCTACTGCCGTCTTCAGGAACGCCAAGACCGCATCCGCGGTTATCGCCAAGACCCGAGGCCCCAAGTACCACGGAACCCCAAGTTCGACTACACGGCCTCTTCATCGATCGACCGAGACGTCCCCGAATAGGAGCATTTTGGATTCGCCAAGACCCGTACCCGGAACGCCAAGACCCCTTCATGGATTTCGCCAAGTACCCCGGTACCACCGCCGTGTCCGGAACGCCAAGTTCAACGACGACCCGCGAAGAACATGGATGCGCCAAGTTCCTCTTCAAACGCGTACCCCTACTTCCACTACCGTCGACCCCGAAGGGCTTGGATTCATCAAGTTCCTCTCCGACACGAGTACAACTACTCCCACGACGACCGTGTACCACTACCGCCGTCGCGAGAACGTCTACTTCCCTCTACCAAACTCGATCCACCCCAAATGCACGCTGCGAAGGTATAACCGCCGAGATGACCGCCCGAGAACGATGCATGTTTTGTATGAGATGCTCGTGTCGCACCGTGTGCGATTGTCCCTTGCACGTTCCTCGTTTGCCTTACTACCGACGCGTGTGAATCCGGTATCCGGGATCACCCCACCATCTCTTGCGTGATCCGCACACTTGTTCTTTGCACCGGTATCTCGATGAGTTACCGGAACCGGAATGTTGCCGTGGCACCATTTCCGTTTTCGTCGCCGTGGCACCCATTTCTTTCCGCCATGGCAACAAATGCCTCATATCTTGATATATGCCACCATTTTCATAAAATTGCATCCAACTTAAATATGTCATCCTCATGCATGTTAACAACATTTAAATTGTTGTTTGCTTTAAAATTGCTAAGTGACATGCTAAAATGGTTTATTTCGTAACTAAATAACCGTAGCTCCAAATTAAATAAACTTTATATGTAAATGGGGTAGAAAAATGTGTAGATTATCATGGTGCACTTTCTTTTGCTGTTTAACAACTATAAAATATGGTTTAGGGCAGAACAGTACCAAATTCGAAAATTACATATGGGGATTTTCCGGAATTGTTCTTGGTTGTTTCCGGCCTCATTTAAATTGCCTAGATAGGTAGTTTAATTATGCTTCACCTCTTGCCATGTTAACCAACATTTAAACTTGTTGAGTACCTAAACAGGATTGAACATAATATTTGAAAGTGGAGTTTGCTTCACTTAATATGTAGTATTGTTTGTTGCACTCTTGCCATGCCATGCCTATTTAAACCGGACATGCATCATATTTGGTTGTGCATCATGCCATGATTATGTGTTGTGTGTTTACTATATTGTTTGCTTCTTTCCGGTTGTGCTTCTTCTCGATAGTTCCGGTTATGTTGCGAAGTGTGAGGATTCGTTCGACTACGCTTGTTCGTCTTCTTCATGGATTCGGTCTTCTTCCTAGCGGGATTTCAGGCAAGATGATCATGATCTTGGATATCTTTACTATCTTTGCTTGCTAGTTGTCTCGTTACTATCGCTATGTCACGCTTCCTACCACATATATGTCAGCCTCCCATATGCCATGATACATCCTCTAACCACCCTTACCCAGCAAACCGTTGTTTGGCTATGTTACCGCTTTGCTCAGCCCCTTTCTTTTAGCGTTGCTAGTTGCAGGTGATCTTGTAGGTTGTTCCATGTTGGGACATGGACATGTTGGGATATCACAATATCTCTTATTTAATTAATGCATCTATATACTTGGTATTGGGTGGAAGGCTCGGCCTTTTGCCTAGTGTTTTGTTCCACTCAAGCCTCCCTAGTTTCCGTAATGCTGGTGTTATGATTCATATTTAGCGTTCCTAACATGCTCAGGGGAATGGGACCCTCTTGACAGTTCGCTTTGAATAACCGCTTCCAGCAAGGCCCAACATTGGTTTTACCATTTGCCAACATAATAATACTGAACTAAATAATTAATTGGCATAGGGCGTCATGAACCCGAGGATTCTTTTAATTCCACATAATACAGGTGGGCCAGTGCTGATGGTGCTGGTCCAAAACTAGAGCACCGTGCGGGGCCGCCCCTTGGCAACTTGGGGTATTTGGCACCTGTACGCTTAGCTTATCCGCCGTGTCCTGAGAACGAGATACGCGGCTCCTATCGGGATTGTCGACACGTCGGGCGTTCTTGCTGGAATTGTGTTACCATTGTCGAAATGTCTTGTGCACCGGGATTCCGAGGATACTTCGGGCTATCTCGAGGTTGAGGTATTTCCACCGCAGCTTGTGTAGGCTTATGATGGGCCAGGTTGGAACACCCCTGCAGGGTTAAATCTTACGCGAAGCCGTGCCCGCGGTTATGTGGCACTTGGATATTTATAACCTCCGGTTGTAGAGAACTTGACACTAAATCCTAATTAAAATACACCAACCGTGTGCGTAACCGTGACCGTCTCTTTTCGAGGAAGTTCGAGAAGAGAACACGGTGGGGTTATGTTTGACTCGTAAGTAGGTGTTCAGGATCACTTAGTGATCATTTGTAGTTTGCGACCGTTTTGCGTAGATGCTCTTCTTATTCTTGTACTCGTAAGTTAGCCACCATATAATGCTTAGTGCTTGCTGCAACCTCACCACCTTACCTTTCCATACCCATTTAAGCTTTGATAGTCTTGCTACCCATGGTTATGGGATTGCTGAGTCCTCGTGGCTCACAGATTACTATAACAACAGTTGCAGGTACAGGTAATGCGATGTCTTGACGTGAGAGCGATGCTTGGTTACTTTGGAGTTCTTCTTCTGCTTCTTCTTCTTCGTCGATCTGGGGATAGGTTCCTGGTCGGCAGCCTGGGCTAGCAGGGTGGATGTCGTTCTTCTTTTCATCCGTAGTCGGATGCTGCCCTTCTGTAGGATGTTTGTTATGTATTGTTGATGTATTCATGTGATGATTGTATGTATTTATATGTATCCCCATCTATTATGTATGTGGTATGATGTAATGATATCCACCTTGCAAGCGTCTCCAATATGCGTTTCTACTCTTGGTGGGGCTTCCGAGTTCCTCGAGAATAGGATCGCATATTGGGCGTCACAAGTTGGTATCAGAGCCTCGACCGACCATAGGAGCCCCCTTGATTGATCGAACCGTTGACGAGTCTAGAAGAAAAACTATTTTGAGTCCTAGTTATATATCGGAGAGTAGGAATTCTTTTTACTCCTTATCCCTTTCGTCGCTCTGGTGAGGAATTGTGACGTAGGTGTTTTGATTCTACTATCTCTTCACACTCAAAAAAAATTTAGGATCACGCGAGTATTGTTGGAATGGTTGCGATATCGGTGTGACGTGACTCTGTTCTTGGTGCCTCCTGACCGTATGGATTGGACCCGGGGATTTGAGCTCCAAGGGGTTTTGTCACACTCGCTATCGTTTCGGTTCCGAGAATACCAGAGGACGCCGACATCGAAACGCTTCTATACTTTTTGTGGTGGCAAATAGTGACGTGACTTTTCCCCAGTACTAGAGGAGATAGCTCGGATGATCCACCATGACTAGTATCGCTGTGTTTTCGAAGGTCTGAGGTAGACGAATTTGCGAAGTTTCTTGGTTGTGTGTTAAGGGTTGCGGATTGGTTGCAGCTGATTAGGATATTATTGTTGTTGTGTGCTGAGTAGGTTCCCATATCCGCAACCTGATCTTATAACCAAGAAGTTTCGGGAGTTCTTAGGTGGGAATTCAAGTATTACCTAGAATATCTTTTCCAACAGACACATGATACGATATGGGGTCTATCATATGTTTGTTCCGGCTTATTCTACAAGCCAAATCCTTGTGTTGTTTTTTGTTGTGGTATTTGAGTTGCTTCGAAGTCAAGTGTTGATTCCATACCTTTCCTAAGCAGTGTTCTCATATTTCTATGGGATCATCGAGATTGTCATGTTAATTCTTCTCCATCCGACGTGCTTCTCTTCAAGTTGATCCGATCATTTCAACGTTTGCACGATCAATTCTCAGTTTTCTCAACGGTGTTCGTTTCATCCATCCGAAGTTGTCTTTATTTTTTTCCCACCCTCCCACCCTTTTTCTTGCGGAGTCAAAAATTCTCAAATCAATTATCCATTGTATTCGTGAGAAGTCTCTACATTCTTTTCCTTTAATGTTCTTAACCGGTGATTCTCATGAAGATGCTCAGGAGCTGCAAGTTCATCATTCTTCATTCTCGTTTCTTCTCCGATGGATTTAATTCAAGCTTTCGGCATTGTTCATATCCTTTTCTTTTGTTCACATATTTTTCCCATGTTGGAAATTCTTACCTAAGCATATCTTGTTCATTCACCTCTCTCTATCCTTTTTCGGTGCGAAGAAATTATCTCAGAAGATTCGTGTTTCCATTCAGGATCCGTTCGACATATTTCGAGGTTGTTATTTCTCTCAAGCCATTTAATTCAACCAGTGCAATTTCTATTTCAAGCAGTCGTTCCAACGGTGTTTCTTTTGAGTGGGCCTTAACCCACAGGTCTTTTCCCAGGATCTTACCCGACTCTTCTAATTTTCCGGAGCTATTCTCGAATTCTTTTCAAAGTTGACGTAAGAATGAATTCTCATCGGTCAATTGCCTCTCCAAGATCGCTTTCAAATTATTTTCATCTTTGGCTCAAACCTTTGTATTTTTCATTATTCCAGAGTATCTCACAAAATCTTCATGGTGGTTCTCGTCGTCATTCTCAGCTTTGAAGACCGAAGGAGAGTTCTCTTAAATCCTTTTCCGTTCTCTTCAAGATTCGTAGTTCAAGCTTGATGCTATCCTCTCAAATTGTTCCGATCGTGAGAAATTCTTTTCATACCCATCCGGAGCATTTCATGAGTTCTTTCCATTTTTGATTCTCCGGAGGGCGTCATTCAGAAGAATTATTCATTCTCAACGCTCATCTTTCGTTCTCCAAATCTTACCGGTGCATCGTTCAAGCATTTCTAGTCAGCTCGTGATCGCTTCGTTCTCTTGTATCTAAATTCCCTCAAGTATCTTCATGCGTTTTTTCTAATTCTTCACGGCAACTCCTTCTCTTTTCTTCGTTCGTTTGCAATTCTTACGGTGGTGCGTTCAAGATTCCTCTTCCTTTGTTATCGTGTCAATTCATTTGTTCTTTCCAAAATCCTACCGGTGGTTCGTTGAAGACTCCCCAAGCTTGCGCTATATCTCTCTTCAATCTTTTCATGAAAAATAAGTAGTATGCAAATCCATTGCTTTTCATCAGTTTAATTTGATGAAGGATAGAGATATCATAATTCTTATTCTTGCTTCATCGAGGCGATTCAATTCCTTCTTCCGGAGTTTGTTCTTGATGAATAAATTCTCGGTTCTAGCTGTTCATCTTTCTTTTCCGGAGTTCCAAGTTTTCTCAGTTATCTCATCGCGAAGCTCCATCTAAATTATTGCAAGGCTTCATCTTGTTCTTTTCAACCTTCGTTTCTATCATCCTTTTGTTTACCGGAGTTCTTCATGCTGGTTTGTCAAGGATTTAATTCATTCTTGAAGTGTTCTTCGATGAGCTCAAGCATTCTTCATATTGCATTCCGAAGTGCTAATTCTTTCTACCTTATCTGTTGAGGTGGTATTATGTCCTTCTTGACAATTTGTCTTCGTGTTTCATGATTCACAGTTGTCAAGAATGAGATATTTTAAACCCATCAACCTCTTCGTTGGAGTTATCTTGGTATAGATTTCACCTAAAGCCTTTCCGAAGGATTGTTGCTATTTGGGGTGATTATCAATGATCCAAGTTTCTCCTTCTCTTCTCGGTGAAAGAGGTTTTCATCTCTTCGAGATCTCAAGCAATCAATTGTTCCGTTATTGGCCGGTTGTCACCTCATAATTTTGAGATGTTTTCCATAAGCCCACAACAAGCTTATTCTTTTTCGTTGTTGATTTTCCAACGACTCCGTCCAATCCTACGTTGTAAGGATGCTTGCCAAATTCAATTGTGGGAGAGGTTGTCATTCTCTTCTCCGTTCTTTTCATTCTATTCTTTCAATTATTCCGGAGGCATGGTGATGTTGCTCTCTTCGACATATTATATCGTTTCGCCAAGATCATGTTATTTCCTTACTTATCCATTTTACCGGAGTGTTGTGTCATCTTTTCAAGTCTTTCATCTTGTCAACCACTGCTTTTCTTTTCTACCAGGATGCTATCCGAATTCTTTCATTCTCATTCCTTTTCTATCGTGTTCTAACCGGAGTGGTTACATAGTCTATCTTGTCCCTTGAGCTGTTGATTCTCGTCATATTCCTTGTCCCTCTTTTCTACCGGAGTGCTCTCAACTTCGTTCATCTCCGTTGTATTCTTTCATTCAAGTTTTTCCAACCTCTCAAGGTTCTTTGGTTTCACTCGTTTGTCAAAGAAGCAACTTAGTTTTACCTCTTCCACATTCTCTTCCTCTTCTCATTCCTAAGATCTCGGGGCGAGATCTCTTGTAAGTGGGTGAGTGTTGTGACACCTCGAGACCGATTTCTTCCATTATTATTATTATATTGTTTGCCCGGTGTTATTTCTTTTGCATTGCATCATTTCATCATGCCATCATGTCATTAAAATTTTGCAACTTAATAAATAAATTGTATGGATCTTCGATCCATTTAAATCGAGGGAAATTCACATGGTGATTTCTCTTTATAACATATCCTCCCAATATTTTAGAGAGCTATTCTAAAATATTCCATTAATTTGGAGTCACCATAACACACTTGCAATTTAAATCCCATGCCTTCTCTACTTCAAGTTTGTTCTCCAAACTTCGTCGAAAATTCATTTTCCATTTATCGAGGCTCCTCCAAAATTCTCAACATTTTTGGACCTATCTAAACCTTGTCCTAATTCAAACTTATTTGAATCAAATTCAAATATGTTCGAATCCAATCCTTCTAAACAGTTCCAATTGCTTTTTCCTTGGATCAAGCATATTTTGTAGGGTCCAAGGAAATTTCCCCCATGATCAAACCTCACTCCTAACCACTCTTTCTTTTTCTGTCATTTCTCTGTTTTCTTTTATTAAACAGAAAGAGAAATAACAGAGGGAGAGAGAGCCTAGCAGCAAGGTCGAACCGATCATCTCTGTGGCCCAGCCAGCAGCCCATTTCGGCCTCCACTTAAGCGAACCCTAGCCCGATCCCCATCGCCCTGTCTCCCCCTCGTCTCCTCCACCTCGCACCGCCAGGGGAGAGCTCTGCTCGATCCTCATCTCCCCTCGTTCCTCTCGTCTCCCTCCTGCCGCCGCCAGAGAGAGCTCCTCCTCGAGAGCCCCTCACGCCGCACCGTCCGGCAGCCACAGCCGATCGGCGACCCGCCTTTTCCCCGCGACCTCCCCTTCTCCTCTGCTCGCCTCCATGGCCGGCCTCGAACGGCGCCGCCCCGCCCGCGACCACAGGTCGATGCCATGGCCGGCCCCAACCTTCCCTCGCACCGCGCGCTGCTGCTCTGCCTCGCCGCCGTTCGCTGTAGACGCTGATGTGCCCCGCTGCTGCCGCCCCCAACTCCGGCCCTTCTCGCGCATCCTGCGCCGCTGCTCCTGTCGGCAAGCCTTCCAGCCGGTGAGCCCGTGCCATGCCGAGCGACCTTGCCCCCTCCTCCTCGATCTGCAGCAGGAGCCCGCCACCATGGACATGAGGTCCTCCAGTGCCCATGGCTGCTCTGCCACTCGTCGCCCTGCTGCTGCCTCCGTGCATCTCCCCTGCCCGTTGACTTTGACGCCGAGACCAGGACCTCTGTGGTCACCTGCATCTTGCTGCACCACGGCCACCAATCCTCTACCTCACGCGAAGTGCCACGACGACCGTGTACCTCTACTGCCGTCTTCAGGAACGCCAAGACCGCATCCGCGGTTATCGCCAAGACCCGAGGCCCCAAGTACCACGGAACCCCAAGTTCGACTACACGGCCTCTTCATCGATCGACCGAGACGTCCCCGAATAGGAGCATTTTGGATTCGCCAAGACCCGTATCCGGAACGCCAAGACCCCTTCATGGATTTCGCCAAGTACCCCGGTACCACCGCCGTGTCCGGAACGCCAAGTTCAACGACGACCCGCGAAGAACATGGATGCGCCAAGTTCCTCTTCAAACGCGTACCCCTACTTCCACTACCGTCGACCCCGAAGGGCTAGGATTCATCAAGTTCCTCTCCGACACGAGTACAACTACTCCCACGACGACCGTGTACCACTACCGCCGTCGCGAGAACGTCTACTTCCCTCTACCAAACTCGATCCACCCCAAATGCACGCTGCGAAGGTATAACCGCCGAGATGACCGCCCGAGAACGATGCATGTTTTGTATGAGATGCTCGTGTCGCACCGTGTGCGATTGTCCCTTGCACGTTCCTCGTTTGCCTTACTACCGACGCGTGGGAACCCGGTATCCGGGATCACCCCACCATCTCTTGCGTGATCCGCACACTTGTTCTTTGCACCGGTATCTCGACGAGTTACCGGAACCGGAATGTTGCCGTGGCACCATTTCCGTTTTCGTCGCCGTGGCACCCATTTCTTTCCGCCATGGCAACAAATGCCTCATATCTTGATATATGCCACCATTTTCATAAAATTGCATCCAACTTAAATATGTCATCCTCATGCATGTTAACAACATTTAAATTGTTGTTTGCTTTAAAATTGCTAAGTGACATGCTAAAATGGTTTATTTCGTAACTAAATAACCGTAGCTCCAAATTAAATAAATTTATATGTAAATGGGGTAGAAAAATGTGTAGATTATCATGGTGCACTTTATTTTGCTGTTTAACAACTATAAAATATGGTTTAGGGCAGAACAGTACCAAATTCGAAAATTACATATGGGGATTTTCCGGAATTGTTCTTGGTTGTTTCCGGCCTCATTTAAATTGCCTAGATAGGTAGTTTAATTATGCTTCACCTCTTGCCGTGTTAACCAACATTTAAACTTGTTGAGTACCTAAACAGGATTGAACATAATATTTGAATGTGGAGTTTGCTTCACTTAATATGTAGTATTGTTTGTTGCACTCTTGCCATGCCATGCCTATTTAAATCGGACATGCATCATATTTGGTTGTGCATCATGCCATGATTATGTGTTGTGTGTTTACCATATTGTTTGCTTCTTTCCGGTTGTGCTTCTTCTCGATAGTTCCGGTTATGTTGCGAAGTGTGAGGATTCGTTCGACTACGCTTGTTCGTCTTCTTCATGGATTCGGTCTTCTTCCTAGCGGGATTTCAGGCAAGATGATCATGATCTTGGATATCTTTACTATCTTTGCTTGCTAGTTGTCTCATTGCTATCGCTATTTCGCGCTTCCTACCACATATATGTCAGCCTCCCATATGCCATGATACATCCTCTAACCACCCTTACCCAGCAAACCGTTGTTTGGCTATGTTACCGCTTTGCTCAGCCCCTTTCTTTTAGCGTTGCTAGTTGCAGGTGATCTTGTAGGTTGTTCCATGTTGGGACATGGACATGTTGGGATATCACAATATCTCTTATTTAATTAATGCATCTATATACTTGGTATTGGGTGGAAGGCTCGGCCTTTTGCCTAGTGTTTTGTTCCACTCAAACCGTCCTAGTTTCCGTAATGCTGGTGTTATGATCCATATTTAGCGTTCCTAACATGCTCAGGGGAATGGGACCCTCTTGACAGTTCACTTTGAATAACCGCTTCCAGCAAGGCCCAACATTGGTTTTACCAATTGCCAACATAATAATACTGAACTAAATAATTAATTGGCATAGGGCGTCATGAACCCGAGGATTCTTTTAATTCCACATAATACAGGTGGGCCAGTGCTGATGGTGCTGGTCCAAAACTAGAGCACCGTGCGGGGCCGCCCCTTGGCAACTTGGGGTATTTGGCACCTGTACACTTAGCTTATCCGCCGTGTCCTGAGAACGAGATACGCGGCTCCTATCGGGATTGTCGACACGTCGGGCGGTCTTGCTGGAATTGTGTTACCATTGTCGAAATGTCTTGTGCACCGGGATTCCGAGGATACTTCGGGCTATCTCGAGGTTGAGGTATTTCCACCGCAGCTTGTGTAGGCTTATGATGGGCCAGGTTGGAACACCCCTGCAGGGTTAAATCTTACGCGAAGCCGTGCCCGCGATTATGTGGCACTTGGATATTTATAACCTCCGGTTGTAGAGAACTTGACACTAAATCCTAATTAAAATACACCAACCGTGTGCGTAATCGTGACCATCTCTTTTCGAGTAGTTCGAGAAGAGAACACGGTGGGGTTATGTTTGACTCGTAAGTAGGTGTTCAGGATCACTTAGTGATCATTTGTAGTTTGCGACCGTTTTGCGTAGATGCTCTTCTTATTCTTGTACTCGTAAGTTAGCCACCATATAATGCTTAGTGCTTGCTACAACCTCACCACCTTACCTTTCCATACCCATTTAAGCTTTGATAGTCTTGCTACCCATGGTTATGGGATTGCTGAGTCCCTGTGGCTCACAGATTACTACAACAACAGTTGCAGGTACAGGTAATGTGATGTCTTGACGTGAGAGCGATGCTTGTTTGCTTTGGAGTTGTTCTTCTGCTTCTTCTTCTTCGTCGATCTGGGGATAGGTTCCTAGTCGGCAGCCTGGGCTAGCAGGGTGGATGTCGTTCTTCTTTTCGTTTGATTTCATCCGTAGTCGGATGCTGCCCTTCTGTAGGATGTTTGTTATGTATTGTTGATGTATTCATGTGATGATTGTATGTATTTATATGTATCCCCATCTATTATGTATGTGGTATGATGTAATGATATCCACCTTGCAAGCGTCTTCAATATGCGTTTCTACTCTTGGTGGGGCTTCCGAGTTCCTCGAGAATAGGATCGCATATTGGGCGTGACACCTGGATCCGCCGGCGGCTGCGACGGCGGCTCCAGTGACTCGTTCACCCTCGGTCGGGGTATCTACTACATACTGCTGGGCTGCGCCTTGCTGGCCTGCGCCTACCTCATGCCCAAGCCGGCGCAGGACAGCCATGTCGGAGCCATGATCGGCGCCTTGTACCTCGCCATCAGGGCTACCGCTCTGGCAGTCTACGCTTGCACCTCGTGGCTACGGTCGTCGGATTCTGATTGAGTTTTGTTCCTTCTTTACTTCATGGAATCATGATCTCCATTGGATCGATTATATTCGTCATCTTTATTATAGATGTAGTTGTGTTAGCTAGCTCTAGGGAATTTTATTCAGACTTATTAGTTGTGAATGCGGACGATTGTGCATGGTTGAAGTGACGAAATACGCTCTGTGATGAAATTCAAAGTCGGAGTTATCTCTCCACTCTCGCTGGTGGCCGACTATTTGGCATAGGTCAATGTAAGATTCTTGCAATTGTTGCGGCAAGGGCCCTCTTGGTGGTTTTTTACGGTGAGGCCAGAGTCGCTCTGGCTCGTGGAGGAGTGATGACAACCACGCGTGCAATTATAATTCGTGCGGGAAAAGTATGCTTCTATCAATTTTCAAATATATCAGAGCTAATTTTTGGCAAAAGAGTGTTGCATCGGATCTCTAGCACTGGGTCTGTGCCGAAGAAAGTTCTCGTATTGGAAACCACATCGAAAGGTGGCTATCCGAGATGACCGTGAAACAACCTTGAAAAGGCGCTACCTATTCACGACCAACGTCACTGATGGGTACCCTAGCTTGGATGGGCTATCTGTGACCGCCTCGGAGAGGCTATTATGTGCTAGTGGTGTTTTCAATCGTGTACTCCTAAAGTTCTAGCCCTTTCTTGAAAGGTTGTCTTAGCCAAGGATTTGGCTACTAAATTGATGAAGAAAAATCGGTTTTGCTATTTCTCGGCTAGCTAGCTAAAGCTGAGAAATAGTTCTACCGCAATCACGCAGCTGACCGCTGGATCCTGAGAAAGTGATTTGTGCCGTTAAAGGTTCAATAGTGTGTGCCTATGTATGGCGAGCGCAGCGGTCTGTGGGGTTGTTGGATGGTGCGGCCCATTTCTTTTTCCCGTTGGCTTTCATTTTTTGTTGTTTGATTGACACATCTTTTTGGGAGCGACTAGGGCTCAGGGCATATACTATGGAGGCATCACCCTCATACTACCACAGCTATTTATCTAATCAAAAAGTAATAGAACCACCGTTCTGGACAACCGAGACTTAGAGGCTACACTCTATAGCGGACCCATCTCTCTTCACATGCATACTGTTTTCTTTCCTCTCTCTCTACGTCTCTCCTTGCATGCATCAGCCTACCTTCTCCTTTCTTGCTTTCTCTCAGCTTTTACACCCCAAGAGGACGGCTCTTCTACAGGCTACAGCAGCTCCTGCGAGGTTGTAGTTTTTAGTCTGAACCAGCTCCGAGCCTACGTGGACCTGCGGGGCACTTGGTTGAGGCTACCCATTGGCCATGCCCTCAGTCATCCCTGTTTCTCGTACGCACGTGTGGTTTTTCTTCAAGGAATGTTGTCATGTCCTGTGTTTTTTCTGTTGCAAAGCTGCCCAATTGTCCTGTGTGGATGCTGATTTTTATTTGCTTTATTGCAGATTAGTCGCAAGGTTGTTACAGATTGGTCGATAGGTAGTCGACAGGTAGTTGCAAGGTTGTTCCAAGGTTGAATGGGTTGATCAGATTTATAGGCGCCTCGTAGTCGACAAAAACATCGTGTCTCACCGACAGAAGCCTTCTCTTGACATCGCAAGGGTAACAAGAAAGATTCTCTAGCAGCAACACCACCAGGAAGGGACCGATGTTGAAGCGCCGCATCGGATGTAAACAACAAAGGTCAGATCCTGGGTTTTCACACCAAAGATAAAATTTGAGCATATCCGGGCAATGCCTTCAACAAGTAATGATGAAAAACTCCATCAATGCCAAGTATAACAAACTAGGGTTAGACCTAGGGTTTTCATCCCGGAGCTCGAGACCGGGTACTCGAGAAGCACCACCAAATTGAAGTTATCATGTTCTACCGCCACCACTTTCAGTGATCCCAGTAGTACATGCGTCGCACGATCTTGACATGAGATGGGACGCAAGTGAAGACAATGCCCACACAAGCAGATGGTCTAGCCACAACAAGTGTGAGTCGCCACCAAAGGCTCGAAACAACGAAGGTTATCGTCGCACATGCAACGAATATTGATGAAAGAGGAAGGTCACACCGCTAAAATCTCAGTTTCGGACACTCTAGCAGAGTGTCAAAACCGCACAATCCACATGCTCTGATGCCCTCGTTTGTGACGGTAGAATGGTCAGCAAAACATAATTGTCGTTGACGTCGGATCTGAAGGTGACCCTATGGCCCATTGCGACAAACGCATAGCAGTGTGGAACCACGACGCCAACCGCGCGCCTGAGCGGAGGATCGCCATATTGAGACATAGAAGGTCACCGCTGTCGTCCATATAACTACATATGGGATGGCGGCAACCGACGCCTCGTCACCGGGGGCCGCTGACCCAGCGAGAAACACCACCGCCAAAGTTGCACAGCCATACCCTCTGCCTTAAGTCATCATCTGTAGGTCATATCTCGCCTCGCCCGCTGAAGACTATCAGAGCAGAGATCCTTCTATCATCGCCTTCATCGACCAGTGTCGGGACTTCACCCCCTACCACCTCTAGCAGCACAGAGGGAAAGAAAATGGGCCGTGGGAAGGGAGGTGGGGGGTTGTAGGGAGGCATGTATGAGTACTACCTGGCTATGTACGTGATGGACATATCTTTTCGGAAGAAAAAAACTTGATGGACAGATGCATGCATGCATATAGGGCGCCAGAACTCTAAACTGAAACGAATAACAACACAGGTCGGATAATGACCAAACTCCTCTCTACGTACGCAACGCATCAGGCTCCATCCCCTATTTCTCTCGTCTTAATTCGCACTCAACAACTTAATTGATTTGTTTCTATTCTGGTCGCATCGCAAGATCTCAGCGATCCTTTTCCTCGATATCTGTGCTGATTCAATGACGAAGATTTTCAGGTACAGAGCGATTGATCGATCGAAATTAAACAAATCTTCTACGCTCTTCTTCCAAAAAAAACCAGAGCAATCGAGTCATCCATGCGGCTTCAAAGGTTCGCCATTGATCCAATCCAAGCTTTTTCTTCTTCTTTGCAGGTGCAGCTACTACCGGTCGAAGCAACCAGAGCCGCCGGAGGAGCCCGAAGAATCGGCGGCGGGGGAGTACGTGGATCTCGAGGACGGCCAAGGCAAGCATGGAGGCGGCCGCGAGAAGCCGGAATCCGGCGGCGGCGTGGACTCTGATGGGCCGCTCATGATGGACGTCGTCGCCACCATTCTCATCGGCATCTACTGCATAATGGTAGGCTGCTTCTTCCTGGGTTGCTCCTACCTCCAGACCGGCCTGGCGGGGCCGGACGTCGCCCTCCTGGTCATCGCTGGCGCCTTGTTGCTCGCCCTTGGAGCCGCCGCTTTGGCCGGTCTCGCCTTGTGAGGCTACACTGTCTCCTCCTGGTTTAGGGTTTCTAATTGAGATATACAGTATCATATATGCATCCTTTGCTTACTTTATTTACTGTCGCCATTGGATCTAGTATTAATCAATCTGTTATTATCATCTTTGTAGCTATTTGTGTTAGCAACAGGTCATTTCTTTCAGACCCACTTAGTTGTGGATGTGAACTATTCTGTGTGATTGAAGTGATGAAATATGCGATGGAATGCTCTGACTTATGAACGTTTGATGAAGTGCTGCTGTGAATGATATAGCATGAGAATGCTGTCATGAATGAATGTGTGAATGCTACCGTGAGTTCTGAATGGGACTGTCACAAATAACACGTTGGTCTATTCGTCATCAAAGTGGGAGTTGTCTCGTCACTGTCGTTGGTGGCCGACTATTTGGCACAGGTCAATGCAGGCTTCTTCCGATTGTTGCGGCAAAGGGCCCGTCGATGGTTGTTTGCGATCAAGTCGGAGTCGCTTGCTCGTGTAGGAGCGCTGATGATGACATGTGCAGTTAACTTCAACAGCATGTCTGATTATTATTATTTTGGTTCATAGCCAGGTTGGCAGGGGTGTCCGGGTGAGCATTTGTAGCAGTTTTTGCCTGATTTTTTGTAATTAGGCTATTATATTCTTCTTTATTTGTGATATGAGGCAAATCTTTTGCCACTTTTTGAAAAAAAACAGCTATTTCTTCTATTATAATTTTCAAACATATGTAAGCTAATTTTTCAAAAAAAAGTTGCATGGGATATCCCTGACCCTGAGAAATAACAAAATATTATATAACCTGGTCGTACGCCTCGTCCCAGTAGACCCTATCGATCAGATGTGGCTTTGCGAATCTCAAATCAAAACCACGAGCCCTCTGATCGATAGGGTCTAGTGACATGAAACTTGAATCTAAACCATCGGATTCAGTCGTCATCCACATCTCGCACCATTGCACAGCCAATGCAGTGTCTTCTATGCACGCACGTAAAGCGAAACATGTAACTCTTCCGGTGTTTTGGTTTATAGAGTGAGAGCATCTACAGCTGGGCCTCTCAAACTGGTCTCAAACGCTCGGGCAGACGGACCGGTCACTGACCGGTCAAAAAAAATCGACCCAATCGAGCGTCTCAAACCGGCCTCAAACGGCCGAGCTGTTCGGCGTCCCTTATATCCAGCCCAAATGTAGGGCAGATATAGGGCGGCCCGGGCACGTCCGCCACGTCAGTCCGGCCCATCACCGACCCCACTCCGTCTCCACAAAAACCCCAATCCGGAACCCTAGCTCACTTCACTCTCCTCTCTCGCTTCGTCCTCTCTTCTCCCCTCTCCGATTTCTCCAATTTGGATCGAATCCGATGACTCCGGCGAGGATGTCGACCTCCGGCAGCCGCTCCGGCTCCGATCTCCACATTGACGAGGAGCTGGCCCTCCGCATTGCACGGGAGCGGTCCAAGGTGGACAAGGGGGCAGCTCCGGATTTGCCCCGTCGCCGCTCCCGCGAAGGCGCAGTGAGGACGTCGAAGCTGGCTCCATTCTGAGCCAATAAAATCCACCCTTTATCGAAAAAGCTATATGCGTGATGGACAGATCTTTTTGGGAAGAAAAAGCGTGATGGCCAAATGCATGCATATATGGCGCCGGAACTCTAAACTGGAACGGATAACAACAGAAGTCGGATCATGACCAAACTCCTCTCTACGTACGTACGCAGCGCAAAAGGCTCAGGCCCTTATTTCTCTCGTGCTACTTAACACGTAGTAGTACGTACGTACGCAACAACTTGATTAATTTGCATCTAGTCGTATCGCAAGATCTCAGGAGCGACCCTTTTCCGCGATTTCTGTGCTGATTCGATGACGAAGATTTTCAGGTACAGATCGGTTGATCGATCGAAACAATCTTCCGCCCTTTCCTTCCCCCGAGAAAACCCGGATCAATCGAGTCATCCATGCAGCTTCAGCTTCAAAGCTTCGCCATGGATCCAATCCAAGCTTTTCCATCTTTGCAGGTGCAGCTACTACCGGTCGAAGCAACCCGACGAGGCGCCCGAGGAGGTCGAAGAATCTGCGGCGTGGGAGTACGTGGATCTCGAGGACGGCCAAGGCAAGCATGGAGGCGGCGGCGAGAAGCCGGAATCCGGCGGCGGCGTGGACTCTGATGGGCCGCTCACGATCGACGTCGTCGCCACCATTCTCATCGGCATCTACTGCGTAATGGTAGGCTGCTTCTTCCTGGGTGGCTCCTACCTCCAGACTGGCCTGGCGGGGCCGGACGTCGCCCTCCTGGTCATCACTGGCGCCTTGCTGCTCGCCCTCGGGGCCCCCGCTTTGGCCGGTCTCGCCTTGCGAGGCTACACTGTCTCCTCGTGGTTTAGGGTTTCTGATTGAGATATATTCATCATTTGCTTACTTTATTGTCTCCATTGGATGTAGTATGAATTTATCTGTTATTATTATCTTTGTACAGTCTTGCTAAGTCTCAGTCGACTGAGACTTCGTTAAGTCTCAGTCGATGGTATATCCGTGAGATTCTACATTAAGATCCGTGCAAAATTTTCTTTTCAGTTTTTTCTTTTTCTCTTTTGCATGTTATGTCGTTTGACTGAGACTTGGTTAAATCTCAGTCGACTGAGACCTAGCCGCACCCATCTTTGTAGCTAATTGTGGTAGCTACCGGCTGTTTTATTCAAATTTACTAGTTGTGGATTTGAACTATTCTGAGTGATTATCCCGTAAAAAAAGAACTATTCTAAGTGATTGAAGTGATGAAATATGCGAAGTGCTCTGACTTATGAATGTGTGATGGAATGCTAGCTGCTGTGAATGATATGGCAATGCTGCCATGAATGAATGTGTGATTGCTACCATGAGTTCTGAATGAGCCCGTCACAAGGAGTAAGTTCGTCTATCATCATCAAATTCGGAGCTATTTCTTCACTGTCTTTCGTGGCCGACTATTTGGCATAGCGCAATGCAACCTTCTTGCAGTTGATGCGGTAAATCAATACTATAATTAAGCAATTGTTTTCTTTTAATACCCTTTTCAAATCTCCAATCCACAACGGGTAAATCTATCGGTCATACGCGAACACATACTTCACAAGCAATACATTTATCAAATTCAAAGTGGATTCGCCCCGTCAATGGTTGTTTGTGGTGAAGCCGGAGTCTACTTCGGAGGAATTATGATAATAACGCGTGTGCACTCAACCTTGACGGTGTGTCTGTTGTTTGTGTTCGTAGCCCGCTCGGAAGGGGTGCCCACTCGGCAATTATATTCTTCTTTATTATTTTATTTTTTTAGGATCTTCTTATTTATTTTTTTGAGGATCTTCTTCTTTATTAATTAGTGATATGAGGCCCGGATGGACATATCCAGGGGTCCATATTCTTCTTTATTAATTAGTGATAAGTGATATGAGGCAAATCTTATACCACCGCTTAGGGGACAATAGCAATTGTTTATGTTCATTTTCAAGTATATTTGAGCTAAATTTTGGCAAAAGAAGTGTTGGATGGCTAGGCCAGGCTAGTCAACCCTTATCCATGGCACCATGCCCCCTTCCGAGACATCCACTCATACAAACCCATCGCAGACGGTCAATACCGAAGAAGGTTCTCTTATGGGAAGCCACATTGGTAAGGTGGCTATCCGAGATGGTACTGAAACCACCTCAAAAATGCGCTACCAATTCATGGCCAACGTCACGAACGATCGCCCTTGGATGGGCTATCTGTGACTGCTCGGAAAGGCTATGTCCTAATTGGGGTTCTTTCAATCGTGTACTCCTTAAGTCCTAGCCCTTTTTTCCTTTCCAGAAAGTTTATCATGGCAAAGGATTTTGCTACCAAATTGATATATATTTTACCCGGGGTGGCCAGAATTTATGGATACCACGGTAAGCAGACAATTTCCGCACCAAATTTTGAAAAAAAAAATTGAATTTAAAATCGTTGGATTCAGTCGTCATCGGCATTCCGCACCGCCGCAAAGCCATCGCAGCGCCTTCCACGCACATAGAAACATATAACTTTTGGGGTGTTTTGAGAGTGGCTGGGTGAGATCCCCTTTTTTTTAGTGAAGGCCATCGTGGCTAGCTTTATTAAAAATTAAACAGGGATTACATCGTCCACAAGGTTGGGAACTAGGCAGCTCGGAGGCTCCCCCGTCCAACTACTAGAAATCTTATTACAAACACCATGATTAGCTAGCACATGCACCGCTTGATTAGAAGAACGATAACAATGTTTAAAGTTGACCTTCCCGATTGACGAAGACACATCCACACATTCCGTAAAGATCGCTGCCCGCGGCGTCCCACCATCTTGTCTATTGTAATCAATCACCGTCAAGGAGTCAGACTCAGCTTCCACTCGAGGGAACCCCAGAGAGTTTGCGAAGATTAGTCCATCATGCATAGTCATAGCCTCCGTTGTCGCCACATCTGCTGCGTAAGGTATAAATCGAAATTGTTGGTTGTGTGCATCTTAGTTATGCAGAGGCCGGGCGTAATGCTTAAAGTCTTTTAAGTAATAAAGCGCCTCTTTTGGAAAAATAAATCGACATTGTGCGGCCAAAAAGTTACCCTTGCCGTCTCTAAGAACAGCTGCAGTGGCTCCTGCACCTTCATCCATATGGAACGAGGCATCCACGTTTAGCTTCACAAACTTGGGATCCGGCTTGCTCCATTTATGTTCCTATACACCACGGATTTTTAAGTTGGCTTGATGAAAATTGTTTGCAATTGCCAGGACCAAAATAGGCCATCTCGAGGGAGGTGGCGGTGATCCATCATGGGTGAGATCCCATTTTGCTTCACAAGCGTAGGCAGATTTGCTCCGATCCTCCGACTTTGTTTGTTTCCTTCTCTACTACTACTCCGTCCCAAAATATAAGACGTGTTTTGACATTATCATAGTGTTAAAAAAAAAGTCTTACATTTTGGGACGGAGGGAGTAGTAGTTGTTGCAGGTAAGATGCTCATCGCGCGCGTGGTGTGAGCCACGTCATCTCCACGCTCGCTATCTCTGTGATAGATGGATGGATGCGATCGAGCTGCGACTCTAGAAAAACCCTAAAAAAAAACTAGTACGGTTACAGATCGGATTTACTGCAGATTAGTTGGGAGGTTGTTACAGATTTGGGAGGTTGTTACTCATCATGCATGCATGCATTCCATGCAATCTGACCTTCTTCTGCGACTAATCCAGAGCGTAATAATTTTCCTTTGCCGGTGCAGCTTCTGCCGGTCGAAGCGGGCCGATCGGCCGGAGGAGGAGTCGGCGGCAATGGCGGCTGCAGGGGAATACAGGGACCTCGAGGGCGGCGGCAACAAGGACCGCGAAGGGGCCCCGGCGGGCTCCGGCGATGGCGGCGCGGGCCATCGCCGCGTCGGGCTGTTCATCGCCGGCCTCGCGGCCTACTTCGTGTCCTTCATCGGCATCTACTACGTACTGCTCGGCAGCTTCTACCTCCCGCCCGAGGCAGGGGAGGACGGCGGCGGGGCGGTCGTCGTCGCCGGCGCCGCCCTCCTGGCCGTCGCGGGCGCCACGGTGGGCGGCGTGATCTCCGTTCTGTGCTGCTGCCGCCGTCGCGACGGCTCCTCGTCCTCGCCGCCGGCTGATGATGAGCCATCGTTAGTTAGTTGATCGAGTTAGCAGTCGTGTTCCTGAAGCCTGACAAATATGGATCATGGAGGCATGGAGCTGCTGCACAATTTCATTTATTCATTTATTTTAATTTTTATGTCATCTAGTAAACGAGTAATTCGCAATATTGGATCAATGCATTTGCTTCCTGTGATGAAATAATGCGTCGAGTTATATATGATTCAGTAGCAGCACAAGTTTGATAAACAAGGAATCAAACAGTACGTACGATTAGAAACATGCCGCTTGCTGCAAATCCGCACATTATCCGGTTACACAGCGACAATGATGGGAGAAAAAACCTCTGATCGTGATGATGCAACGCCGCCAACTCATCGTCACCACCGCCGCTACCCGTGAGAGCAAGTTCGGCGACGTTCATGTACTTTGCTACAACTAACAGCAATGGTTCAGGCCGGAAGCGGAGCCCGGCCCTTGCAGTGGCAGGAGCTAAACCTAGGATGACGCAGCCGGTGGCGGCTGGCCATCGGCGGAGTCGTCTCGGTCCTTGCTCTCCTTCCACTTGGCCCAGCCCCATCGCGCCACGAGGAAGGCTCCCAGCGCGTACACCTGCAAGAGTAAGGAGGCGAATGAATTACGACTTGGTCTGAAACCTGAAAAACAGAGGGTATGCTGTGCTGGTTTCTCTGAAGACTAACTGGAAGAAAGCAGCAGTTTTAACATGGTCAGCCGGAAGAAATACATGGTATCTAGCAAATGACCACAAGATGGCCATATACTGCAGCAATATATCCGCCGGAAGATCACAGGAAACTAGAGGCATAGGGGTTGTCTGAAGGAAAGTCCTGATTTATCTGAACTTAAGACAGTAAACAGCAACTGATAGAAAAACAGTAGGAGCCTCTCCTACTGTTTCAGTTGTCAAAAAAAAAAAAAACTGATAAAAAAAGGAATATGCTCTGGATCAACTAGATGAACCAAATCAGAGCTTCTTAAAGAACTCAGAATCATCACTATCTTTTTAAGCAGACGAAGACAACTGATGTCTCACACAACCTTCAGAGATACGTGATCGCTTCAAACCCCAGTGGCCTCAAAGCAGGTGAGTTGTTACTAAATCCAGCGTCAGGTAAACATAGAATTGCTACATCCAGATTATGCATGCCATGCTCGATTTTGGAAGCAGAGATGGTTCGAAAGCAACACACTATAAAGTAGTTTACGTGTGTACCATATACCGAACGCCTAAACAGATGCCTACAGTGTAGTTTTGAACAATAAAACTACACAGGATATGCTGTGCTGATTAGTTATTGTAGCACCATTTTCATCTAAGAAGAACAAAACAGAGTATATGCTGTGCTGATTTATCTGAAGACCAACACGCAGAAATACGCAGCACTATCTAACAGGAATGAATAACTGACCACTTGGTCGCATACTGCAGCGAAATATTCGCCGGTAGATCACAGGAAAATAGAGGCATATATGTGCATTCTCTGAAGAATGTCGTGATTTATCTGAACTTAAGACAGTAAACACCAGCTGACAGAAAACAGTAAGATGCTCTGCATCAACTAGATGAACCGAATCAAAGCTTGTTACTGAACTTAGAATCATCACCGTCTCTGTAAGCGGACGAAGACATAACAAATGATGTCTCACAGAACCTTCAGAGATACGTAATCACTTCAAACCCCAGTGACATCAAAGCGGTTAGTGGTTACCAAAATGCAGCATCAAGTCAACCCAAAATTGCACTACATCCACAATATACTTGGTGCTCGATTTTGGAAGCAGAGATGGTTCAGTAAACAGTTTACGTGTGTACCCCATGTTGAACACCTAAACAGAAGCCTACAATATAGTTCTGAAAACCGTAGATCGAGATGCAAGTAGCAGAATTGCTCCCGATTCCACAATCTATACTAGGGCACTCACAGGCTTTATGGAAATAAGATCTCACTAATAGTGAAAACTGAGCCTTGACTCCTAATCTAGCGCATGTTCATAATGCAGTAATATAATCACCAGGAAGTCACTGGAAACTAGAGGTATAGGTTCTCTGAAGGAATGTGTTGATTTCTTAACACTAGAGACACCAAACGGCAGCAAACAATATATTTGTGCATCAACTAGATGAACCAAATTAAAGCTTCTTACTGAACTTAAAATCATCATGGTCACCATGTTAAGCGGTAACCGGACGAAATAACAGAAGTGCCTCACAAAGCATTCAGAGAGATAGGCAATCGCTTCAAACCCCAGTGGCCTAGAAAGTGATTAATGGCTACTAAATCCCACATTATACTTCCCATGCTCAACTCCGGAAGCAGAGATGGTAAAATCCTCCCATTCTGAAGTTCAAAAGCAGCACGCTAGCCCGTAGTTTCTGCACCACATAATCCCCAAATCGACTCCCCTAAAAAGAAGCCTGCAGTATAGTTCTACACAAGCGAAAACTGGCACTCGAGCAGCGCGAATTCCTCCCGATCAGAGGATTCCGCAATTTCTACTGGAGCAACCACAACCTTTCTTGCAGTAAGATGTCAGGAACAGTGAAAACTGAGGCTTGATAGCTAATAATCCAGCACGAATGCCAGACCAGGTAAGAAGCTCCCCCCTATCCAGTTCAGTTCAGTTCAGTTCATTGTGGATATAAACTCCTAATAAACCCAACTGCTAAACATCGCGACGTTGATTCGTCAGCTCTGCGCCGCTAATTAGGAAGACAACCATGGAGGATTTGGGTGGGGGTTTTCTCTTCTACTTTCTGGCTCGGCCATGGGGTAGAAACAAATAAGCAATCGCTATGACGGGGAAAAGGCCGGACGGCGGGCGAGGACGGAGATATTCATACCTGCCAGAGGTTGCGGGGGGCGGCCATGTCCTCATCCACGCCCTCGCCGGCGGTCGTCGTCGGCGGCGTCGGCAGGTCCTCCTCCTCCAGCTTAATCGGCGGCGGCTGCCTGGCCGTGTGCTGCGCGGCGGCGGGGAAGAACCGCACCGTGGACGGCGGTCCCCCGCCGTCGGCCTCCTCCGGCTTCTTCGTCTGCTCCGGCGCGCTCGCGCTCCCGGCGTTGCCCATCTCCTGCCGGCGTTCCCCAAACCCACAGACTTTCTTTCTCTCTCGCGGCGATAAGATTCGTGACGCGTACGCGGTGCGGCCCGGGTCAGGCTTGCGCCGGTTTAATTAAGGACCCAGTTTATTTACTTAACAATAATATTCATAATGCTACTTATGTCCAAAAAAATAGTGCAACTTACATTTCATTTCAAAATAAATCTTTTTTTGAGGAATTTCAAAATAAATCTATTCATAGAATGTTCTGGAGAAAGATAAATCTGTTCATAGGTGTACAGGCTGTGAGAATTCGATCCTTTTGTGACATCGCCGAGAGCTACGAATAAAAAGAAAAAGAGTGGGGTGCGGATTTTACGGGACGTGGTTCTAGGCGCACCGGCTAAAGCATTTTAAATTTGATGAACTAAAATATATCAAAAGCTCCATGCAATTTTGGAACTTTTTTTGTGGCAAACATGGTTTAGTGTTCTACTCGCATATGAAGTTTGCGTGAACAAATGACTTCTGTGGTTCTTTTGGGTGGAAATGACGAAATTGTAACTTCAAAAACTTGAATAGTTATATAGTCGCTTTTGTACAAAATCAACTTTTTTTCGCATAGACGAGTACAGAAGTCATTTCTTTGCAAAACATTACACATGGATAAAGACCATGTTTGTTAGAAAAGGGTTTCGGGAACGTTTTTTTATATATTTTTAAAAAAGTCAATGTGGGTTCACCAGAGCCCCGGCCCAAGTTTGACTGGATATTTTCAATAAATAATGTAGTTTTTTATGCCAGTAGATAAATCGATTTTCTTAAAAGTGCCATGAGTGTATATTTCAACTACCATTTTGCTTTAGAATACAAATTTTGATGGTTTTTTATTTTGGAAAAACACTTTGCACCGGTATTTCTTCCATGGTGAAAAGCTAGAGAAGATTAAGTTATATTGCATTGACTTTTCTTATGAGAATGAACTCTTGGAGCTGTTCTGGACATTTTAGTGCCATATGATCACTAAAAGTTAATTTTAGGTATGAAAACATATTTACCGGAAAGTTAAAATTGGCCCACCGGATCATGGATTCGTGAAGAAAATACAACTGTTGAGGCATAGTGAAGTTCAAGAAAAAAAAAAACATTGCCGGACATAGAGAAATAAGCAGAGTATACCGCTACAAACATTTAGTGATTTTTGTTGATAAAACATATAAGGAATCAACATATTATTTAGAGTGTACATATATTGTCTTAAGGAGAGTGTACTGTGTGTCATGAAAGTTTTGTTATACTATTTTGCCTGGTGATGAATAATAAAGAGCGCCCCCTTGAATTTCTTCAGGTCATGTACCTCAAACTTTTTTAAAAAGGATCCTAAGGTTTACATCTTGTCTTTCCCATGAAACAATTTTTGGTATGGAAAGATGTTGTTTCCTCAATAATGAAATGGAAACATATTATGGACAATACTTTTCATGTGATGGTTGCATATTGAACATTTCAAAATAATATACTCATTGTAGTTTCGATAGTGAAACATGCCACTGACAGATTATCATGATTATCTTCGGGCGTGGCAAAAAGCACAGACACTTCTAGTAGTGCATCAGTATATCATCTGTATATGGATGGCCATGACGGCTTTCACGGAGCACATAGGACATATGTCCCTTTCTCCACTTTTGCTTTTGTCTTTTCTTTTTCTTTTTCTCCATCGATTGATTTGGAACCACAAAGTAGATCTTGCCCACATTAGTTTCTTTTGGAAGACTAACCAAATTAGGCTCTTTTAGAAGACTAACCAAATTAGCATGTTTCAGTTTTAGACAGACGATACAACTTTATTGATCAATTAAACATAGTAATTGCACAAATTGGAAGAAACACAACAACCCTCAAAACTAAATGGAAACGCCTGGGACCGTCTCCGCAACCGTCGGATCCAACTTTTTTTTTTTTGTACTGGTCGGATCCAACTTTGATTAAACGGCACGCAGTTTATCCCTCCCACACGAGCGGTGGTTTGCAACATGGACCAAGTTGCAGACACAAGACCCCAACATGTGAGGTGTTGTTGTCCCTCCATGCTCAACACAGCCGTACTCAACGCCCACCTTTTTTCCCTTCTTATCTCTCATGAGATACACCCTCTCTATGGCACGCCGTTGGGTCGTCCCCTGGCTTTCCCCCAGGATCGCAACATGGGTATTGTTGCAGTCTCAACATGGGGTCACAAAGGTGTCGTTTTGGGGTGCTCAGCCCGTGATTGCAACATGGCCACTGTTGCAGTCGCAACACTGGTCTTGTTTCAGAGGGGGAAAAAACAGTCGGGGAAGATTGCAACAAGACTCCTATTGAAGAGTGCCGAGCGCAACAACACTTCTGTTGCAAAGATACGACGGCTGTTCTAGGCTGCCCAAACTAAATTGAAAGTTACACCAAAGTTCTTTGTAGTCTCTAGCTTCACTTTTTTGCATCATCACGACTCAGATGGTTCAAGGCACACAAGGTTGTGCACAAACTGATTAGCAAAACAAGCCAGATTACATCACTTTCTAGTTTCGACTTTTTTTTATTAATAGTAGGTGATGCGGTCTTTGTACTGGCAGCCTGAAGAACCAGGTTCACAACAGTCAGGCTAAACTGCCAGTTTACACACCACGTCGCCAGACACATCATTCGTAACATTATTGTTCATATTACCACACCGTGACTGAATGAAGCTCGCTAACCAAAGGGGTTAAAGCTTAAAACTCAACATTAGCCCTGCTGAAAACTAGTAATCTCACATCATCATCAACTATGCTGAAGAAGAATATATCTCTAACTAACAGCAAAAGAATAGCACGGGAGGTGCAACCAACCAAACGTAACAAACACTGCCACCACAGGTATAATAGATACTCAGATACTCAGTTCCCTTTGCCCGATATAGGGTTACACAATGACGAATCTAGGTAGGTAAGAAGATAGGTGGTGGGATCTAGAGGCGCGACAAAAACGACGACGACGGTTTCACTACGATATCCGTATCCGGCTTCCAAAAGAACAAGAGCAGCGTGGCCGCGGCGGACGTGCTGTCATCGTCTAGCTTGAAGGCGTCGCCGTGGCCAGACACATCTGCGTCTTGACGGCTTCCTTGTAGGTCTTGTGCTGGTAGGTCAGCGTCGTCTCCAGCAGGTCCTTGAGAGGGGTCTTGGGGTTCCACCCTGCAGTTTGTTTGGAGGTCAGACATTAGGTACTAGTAAATCAGGAGGATAATCAAAGGCGGAACAAACACGCTGCTGCAGGGAGTGATATACATACCTAGCTGCTTGTTGATCAGGGTCATGTTGGGGATCCTCTTGTCGCTGTCATCGTACCCTTCGCCGTAGAATTCTTTCGCGCTCACGTCGATCACAGGCTCCTCCAGCGGGGGCTCTCCTGAGACCTTAGCATAGACCTGCAGATGAATGCAAATGAAAGATTCAGAAGAGACAGAGTAACAGAACATACAGTTGCTACTGCTGGTTGATGGCACATACCTCTGTCATCATTTCGGCCAACTCCCTAACAGTGACTTCATTGTCAGGATTCCCAACATTGAAGATATGACCATTGGCTCGAGCAGGGTTTTCCTTTGGCACAAGAAAACAGAGATTTAAGTTTCACTGATGCGGTAGATACTGAGGAACATCAGAAAAACAGACCGGATATAAACAGAGAAGACATACAATCATCAAAAGAACAGCTTCAATGGCATCCTTGATGTAAACAAAAGTTCTCTGGGACTCGCCGCCATCGACAAGCTTCAGGGGCTCTCTGCGGAGGAGATTCTGCACATCCATTGGCAAGGTATATCTTGTAAGAAAGAAGATTAACACAGTGCAATGAAGCTATTCATCCTTAGCAAGGGATACGTTTACATACGTTGCTGAAGCAAGCCAAAACCCGAGGAACACCCTCGCTAGGACCATCAACGCCAGGAATGAAGTCCATCCTTGGCCCAATCCAATTGAAAGGTCTCACAATCGTGAATTCAAGGCCATTTTCTGCGCCTTCAGCTGGGGGAAACTCAAATGTACATGGTCAGAAAAAGTTTAAGGGTGCTACTAATGGCACAATCAACAAGTTATAAGTTCTTCCACTCACCAAAAACAAGCCTCTCGATAAGCTGCTTTGCGCACGCATAGGACCATCTCTGTTTCACGATTGGACCAAAGATGCAGGGTGACTCATCTTCTGTCAGCACATAAAATTCAGCTTCCTGTTTGAAAGGTAAAAGGCACACAGAGCATCAGCTGAACAGCCAGGTGTGATCATATGAATATGTGAGTGACATGGTAAAAACACATTACTGACGACCAACCAAATTATTGTAACTGCTAGGCTGAGTATAGTATTGCTACGAAGATAAGAATCTAAAGACAAGAATAGCAAAAATCATTGTACTCAGGTCTGGTTAGTTGAGTCTTTAAATGATGAAGCTCGAACTGAACAGTTGAATAAGAAAAGGAGAGTTCCTTATGGCAGCACGTTTTGCAAATTACTACATCCACTTGCAGAGCAATATGCAGTGACAGGCATAAGCATGACATGGCTTGAGCCAAAAAAAACATTTCAATCTAAAAGAGAGAAGACATTGTGAAATGACAGTATCCTTGCTTACAACTAGTCCCTGGAAGTTACTATAGAATGGTGCCCGACAATCAACGCGGACATATTAACAAACAAGCAACCTAAGAAAAACCAACACTAAAATAGGCAGGACATAGCTTGAACAATTAATTATTGCCAACCTAGAAAAGTAATAGACTATATGAAATGACAGCATCGTCTCATACAGCTGCCCTGTAAGTTACCACAAAATGGTGCTACAGATTAATCAATGTGCAACTTAAGACAGACCATTGCTAAAATGTAAAATCAATGTATGCAGTCAAACTCTGTTCTTCCTTTAAAGTCAAGACATGCCATAACCTTCACACCAAACAACAATTACAAGACATTATCCCAGTGCCAACCAACAACCAACAAGGATTTTCAACTAGAATAATTCCACTCCCAATCAACACCAAATCTAGGCCAACCTTTTATTCAAGGACTGTACTAAAAGAACAGGACAATTACAGGTGAACATCAAATACAGGACAATTTAAGGACTGTACCATAAAAAGGTACTACCTCCGTTTCTTCAAAGTTTGACCAAGTTTATACAAAATAGTATTGACATTCACCATACAAAATCAATATCATTAGAGCCATCATGAAATATATTTTCATATTATATTTATTTAGTGTTGTAGATGTTGATATTTTTTAATATAAATTTGGTCAAAGTTTACGAAGTTTGACTTCGAACAGATCAAATACGCACGGGGAGTACTAGACAGATTAACCAATGAGCAACTCTTCTTAAGACAGACCATTGCTAAAATGTAAAATCAACGTAAGCAGTCAAACTCTGCTCTTCCTTAAAGCCAAGCCATCCCATAAGCTTAAGGCCAAACCACCATTAGAAGACATTATCCCAGTGTCAACCAACAACCAACAAGGCTTCAACTAGAATATTTCCACTCCCAACCAACACCAAATCCAGGCCAACCTTTTATTAAAGGACTGCACTACAAAGAACATAATAATTACAGGTGAACATCGCAATCTAGCAACCTGCACCAGATCCAATCATCCAATCAATTCCACCCCAATCCGATCCAATCAAATCAAATCCGTTTGTTTATTCAACCACCCAAAAAAGGCTCACACACTCAGATACCACCAGATTATCCACTGATGTCACTTGGTGAGTGACACACATACAGCAAGTGCAGACAGATAGTGTGAGGAGCAGGGGAAGGGGATGTCATGTCATCACCTTGCGGAGGGGGTGATCCTTGGGGAGGAAGCTGCCGATGGTCTTGCCGTACACCTCGCACGTGGAGAAGTGGATCAGACGCTTGCTGTTCTCCGAGCAGTACTTGACCTGCGCACGTAGCACCGAGACGTGATGCTCAGACATTCGGTTCTTGGAAACGTCGAAAGCACCGAGAATAATCTTGTTGGAGTGAGGTGAGCACGTACCACCGGCAGCGCGTCGATGAAGTTGCTGTAGATGGTGTCGAGCGGCCTCGTGTTGTAGTCCGCCGGCGTGCAGATCGCCGCCAGGTTTATCGTCTTCGCGGAGCAGATCCAACAAGCCAGCCACCGACACAGAAAACAAAATCGTCAGCGGCTTTCCAGAATTTCAGGTGACGCGAATATTTTTCAAACGACGAACGCGCGATTGGCAACAGAATCAAAAAACTAAATCCCAGGGAAATCGGCGGTGATGTTCCATTTTTCGCGGACCAATCCGCCATTAGAGGGCGAGAGCGAGCGGGGGAAGGGAAAGGAGGGGTGGAGGGGGGAGGGGCGCGTACCAGATCGGCCATCTTGATGAGGCCCTCGAGGCGGGAGTCGTTCTTGATGTTGAGGCGGTGGAAGGAGATGCGGCCGGCGAGGTGGGGCGGGGGCGGGTCGACGAGGTGGCGGATCTTGTCGCAGTAGACGTCGACGGCGAGGACGGTGTGCGGGGTCTCGGCCATGAGCTTCTCGCAGAGGTGCGAGCCGATGAAGCCGCCGGCGCCGATCATGCAGATGGTCAGCGGCGCCACGGCGCCGCCGTCCAGATCCACCTTGCCCCCGCTCGCCATGCTCTCCCTCCCCCGGCGGTCGCGGGCGCGGTCGGTCGGTCGGTCGGTCGGATCCGGGATGGGGAATGCGCGTGCGGATCGGGTCTGGTTGGATTTGGGCTGGGATTATCCGGCGGCGATGTCGGTGGTACGACGTCGATGGGGTGGTGGTATTTAAGGGTGGGGGAGAGAGTGGAGTGGCCGAAGGAAGGAATGGGGGGTGTGGGGCGGGCGGGCCCACCGGCCAGATCGAGATCCGCTATCCTGTGGGCCCATCTCTCTCCCCTTCTCTCTCGATTGGTCTCTCTCATTCTTTCTTCATCAGATGTTTTTTTTTGGAGAATCTTCATCAGATGTTTTCTAAGTTTCTCTTTGGATACCTTTCTTCCTTGATGATTATGCTTGTGAGTTGATTTGATTTGGTTGTAATGCGTGTGTCGACACGTTTGGTTTTTATTACCTTCGGTTTCTCTCGAGTCCAAGCGACGCTCATGTGTGTCTCAAGTAGAGGATTTTTGCCCTCTAAAGCTTGTCGTTTGTATACAGACCCAAGGTTAAGCTAACGTTCTATCAGTGTATCCGAGCGAACTATCGTTCCTCCCTACGTGAGGCCATCCGAGCGAATGCTGCGATTTGAAGGTGTCCCCTAAAAAAGATCTCCAGCGAGCGCTTGAAAAGTGTCATTGCTAAAACAGATGTATTATGCTGTAAAGAAAAAAACATTGTGATGATAGTAGAAAGTGTCAGAAATTTGCCATGCTGCAGCAGAGTAATTGCCATGCATTTTCGGTGATTTGTCATGATGCAATATGGAGAATTACCGGACTGAAAAAAGAAATTTCCAACTTGTTCAGGATTTGCGATGTTGGCAAAGGAAAATGTCATGCTACATCAAAGTGAACTAGAGAAAATTGTCATGTATCCCCGAATGTGTTTGTTTGGATTGCCATCCTAAGCGAACCGTTTAGTGTCGTCATCTTGTAGTTCGCTCGGAGGGGTGCGTGGCACCTGCCACGTATTTTACTTTGAGATTCGTACATGAAAATTAAACGTGTCACATCGCGTTCGCTCGAAAAAACCCCATAGAGCTGAAGTCAGATTGTTAATATTTAAGATATATCCATTTGTGTGGCTCAATAGAAGGCACACGCATTACGCAATTCTCCCCCTTTTTCTCTTTTTTGACGTGCCATCAGCCGCAAGCCATCTCACTCAATGTGACATTCATTGTTCATCGCCACGCGGCCCCATATTCATGACGCCATTCACCATGGAGGCATGACACTCCTTGCTCCTCCGGTGGAGCCGTGGAGAAGAAGGCCCTCTTGGTCCTCTTTGATTCGATTTGGCTGGACCGGATTATAATTCGAGCGGCCATCTAGCCAGCATGGGAAGAAAATCACCATGATATCAATCTCAGGGGCGGCCCTGGTGTATGGCCAGAGGGGCAAGCTATCTTTTTAGTCTTTCTGCCGTAATATGGCACTGGCCAACAATTATTGTTAGACATCTCAAACTAAAGATTTATGGTTGAAAGTTTACTCTTAGTATTATGCGAATGAAGCTAAATATATATTTGTTTATGTAGAATACACGTACATACAGCCGGTTTATATAGTCTGAGGGCTTAGGGGCCATGTCGTCCAGTTCGTCCTAGGGCGTTGCGACAGATAGAGCCGGCCCTGATCAATCTTACTCCAGGTCCATCCAAACAAATTAAACGAAAACAAGAGAATATAACGCAACTTGTGGCTAGCACATGTGCACCCCCATGAAACCAGCTCCTCGAGCAAAGCAGTCGGTCTCGGATTCTTTCCTTGCGGGGATTAGTTTAGTTTCTGATTGCCTCGTGTCCATGAATGCAGGGGCGAAGCTGCGTCCTCATCAACCCTGTTGCCCCGTTGCTAGTCTACAGTAGATTCTACAGTATATTAGGCTAAAACTACCCGTAGAATACAACTCGACCCTGTTGCTGGTGCAACAGGGAAGCTCCATGCAGCTCCGCCCCTGCATGAATGCCATGCGTAGTCGGCACACCAACCATCCATTTGGGAGCAGAAAATATTTGATCACGTATCGAGGGGCTTGGAAAACAAGACCCTACTTATGCCAAAACAAGATCCTACTTACTAATTTACTGATGATTGTACCTTCGTCAGTATTCGAAGGTAAGTGATTCCAATCTGCTGACCGGTCAGCGCCTCGCGCTGATCGCCTCCTCGCGCCACGCGCCCGTCATTTTAATATGATGATGAAATCGTATTAGAGAATTTGAGCCAAATTATCATTGGCTAATTCACGGTTGTTTTTTTCGCGGGGGACTGATTCGTTAGTTAGCAGAAGTAATAAGTCAATTAGGGCAGGAAAGGGAGAGATACTTTTCTTTCCTAGAAGAAGATAAATGCAATCGGGGAAGATATACTTTTTTTTTTTCTGAAGTGTCTCAAGGAAAGTTCTTTCCCCCTCTAAACCTTGCAGTTTATATAAGGACCCCAATATTGTGATGACGTTCCCTCAGTGAGGTCCCCGATCCAACTACCGTTCCCTGCGGGAGACCATCCGAGCGAACAAAACCTTTCCCAACAGGCGCTTGAGAATTATACCATACTAAAACGAATATATTTGTCATGCTATTATATAAAGATTTGCCACGTTGTGAAGAAAAATTTACCATGCTGGCAGAAAGATCATTAGGAATTTGTCATGATGTAGTAGAGTAATTTTCATGCGTCTTCAGGGATTTGCCATGATGCACAATGGATAATTGACAAAAAAATAAAAAAATAAAAGAAAATTTCCAACTTGTTCAGGATTCACAATGTTGGCAAAGAAAATTACAATGCTACATCAAAGGGATCTGGTGAAAAAATTCCATTGCTCTAAAAATAGAACTTGCCATCCCCTGAGGTGTTCGCTCATATTGCCATCCAGAGCGAACCGTCTAATGTCGTCAGCTCGTAGTTCGCTTAGAAGGGTGTGTGGCAGCGCACAGTGATCGTCACATGTATTGCTTTGATATTTGTACACGAGAATTAAGCGTGTCACAACGCGCTCACTCAACAATTTTTTTTTTCGAGCTGATGTCCGATGGTTAACGTTTCAAGTAATATAAACTACTTTTGCAGCTCAATGAAATGCACACGCATTACACCAATCTTCTCACTTTTTCTCTCTCTCTCGACGTGCCATTAGCTTCCAGCTATCTCACGTGACGTGACATTCCTTATTCATGGTCACTGACCACCCTGTTGTGGATTTTCTGGAGGGGACATGCTTGACCCAGCAAAAAAAATGGAAATTCATAAATATTCTGAATTTCTTGAAGACCAAAAGCAGAATGAACCTTCAAAATTAGCGAATCGTAATAAAAAAGATGTTGGGGGCGAGGGTAGTAGTTACGAATCCAGGGCAATCAACCACTATCTAAAAACCCAGGTTGGATAACTACGTGTCTTTTAAATCCTAGATCCGTCACTGATTTCACTCGACGTGACATTACTTGTTCATTGTCATTGACCACCTTGTTTTCAAATCCTAGCTCCGCCATTAATTTCACTCGACGTGACATTACTTGTTCATCGTCTCGCTGCCCCCAAATTACTGACGCCATTCACCGTAGAGGTTAGTCACTCCTTGTTCCTCTGATGGAGCCATGGAGAAGAAGCCTCTTGGTCCTCCTTTGATTTGATTTGGCTGGACCGGATTATAATTCGAGCGACCATCCAACTAGCAGCGTGCGGAGAGAAACTCCTCACCCATATAGACAACTTAAACAAAAAATAAGAGAACCTACGCAACTTGTGCTAGCGGCAACAACATGATACTTAATGCTAATTTAAAGTCACATGTGGATGTGCACCCCATCAACCCACCTCCTCGAATGAAGAAGTATTCAACGGATCCTTTCCTTCGGGGGGTTATTTTAGTTTTCAGTTGCATGGTCGACACACCAATTATTCATTTGGAAGTGCGAACCAACCTGTGGTTGGATGGTTAGGAGGACAGTGGTATTCACAGCCCACCAGGGTTGAAATCCTGGTGCTCGCATTTATTCCTGGATTTATTTCAGGATTTCCGGCGACTCGCGTTCAGTAGGAGGAGACGTTCCCATCGACTACGAGGCGTCTTTGGTGATTTCGTCAATCTCAAGATAATATGCTGGCTCAGTCTCTCGGAGATGCTCATAGGAGTAAGGTGTGCGTGTGTGTGTTCATAGGGATGAGTGTGTGTGCATATATATGAGCACCTGTGTTTGTACTGTGTTAAAAAAAACTATCCATTTGAAAGTAGAAATTATTAGGTCACATATCGAGGAGCTCCGAAACAAGATTTTACTCTTTTTTTAACACGGTACAATCGTAGATGCTCACATACACAAATCTTGAAGGACCCATGCACGATACTAAGCCCACACAACATTTTGAGATTGACAAAATTGTTACAAACGCCTTGTAGTCGACTTAAACTTCTCCTTCTACTGAATGAGGCGCCTAAAATAAATCTGGAAAAATAAGACCACCAATACCATTGTACCAAGTCTAGGACTTGAACCTGATGAAATAATTTCGCCCCAAAGAATCTAACCGTTTGAACTACCCTCAATTCACGAAATAAGATATTGATTAACAAAGTAAGATTCTACATAATTTACTGATGATTGTACCTTGGTTAGTACTCTAACGCAAGTGATTCCAATTAGCTGAGGCTAGTCATAGTGAGGAGTAATTTAGACTAATGTCATGCATACTTTTAGTGCAAAGTAACATAAAAGTAGTCTCATAAATGCTTGCATTTATTAGATTGTAGATTTATTTTGCTTTGAGTTGCGTTATGTTAAGGCAACATATTATGTTACTCTAAACACCTCTCTCCTCACTAACTACATGCCACTTAAGCAAACTTGTCTTAAAATGGTTATGTTACTAGGTAAGTTACTCTCACTATGACCAGCCTCACCGATCAACACCTCGCGCCACGTGCCCGTCGCCTGCACCCTAGACCAGCTCCTCAACTAAAGGAGTCAGTCTCGGATTCTTTCCTTGTGGGGATTAATTTAGTTTTGATTGCCTCGTGTCCATGAAAGTCATACGTGCATTGTCGGCACACACACACCAACCATTCATTTGGAGTAACTACAAAGGGATGCTTTCAGGAAGAATACAAATTTACGGATGGTATTTTGGTCATTTATTTTCTCTAACGATGTGAGGGTAGAAAAAGATTTTTAAAATTAGGTCCTACTACTTACTAATGCAAGATCCTACTTATACGTACTAATGTACTGTACCTTCATCAATATGCTAATTGTTCGTTAACTTATTGTGTTTATTTTGAGCCTGTTTAACATATTGTGTTAACAGAACAAAATACGTCTTCCTTGCACAACAAAATAGCCGGGAGAAGGTAGATCCTCCCCGAAAGAGTGCGCGGTGGTCAAGCTCGGCCCATCCATCCCGCATAAAATCGCCATGCTCCTCCTGATCGTTTAAACAAAAACAAAGAGACTTTTTATGGTGCATCGTACTACAGAAATTATGTGTAGTATTAAATCGATTCGACGGTTAGTATGGTTTGACTCAGAGTTTAGCTTGAGAATATAGTGATAATTTTCTATAAATAACAGATTTGCGCATTTCACGTGTTACTAATCCAAATAGTTTTACAGTCGTTTCCTGGGAGACACAAGCGACGGGGGATGTGTGTGTGTGTGGGGGGGGGGGGGGGGGGGCGACGGGGCTAGGTCATGGTTTTCTGCCCGACCTCTTTCTGTCTACTCGGTTGTTCGATGCTACTGGTCTACCGTGCCTCCTGGCGCCATCTAGAGCGCTTGTGTATGTCGATGAGGCTGTGAGTGTGCCGTTTGTTTGTAGACGGAGAATAGTCGCAAATGACATACACGCAAATCAAGAGATTAGCTAAACTATATCAAACTCATCTTATGACAATCTGTAAAATGATCGGAGTCTTCTCAACCATCGGTTTTTATGGCGCCTCGATCTAAATCCCGGGTCATTCGTCTTGCTTTGATGGTATCCAGCCAAACTCCTCACCCATCCCGATAACTAAATGTAAAACAAGAGAAGGCAACATGTGCTACAGTAGCGGTTACGCAACGACATGCTAAAATCGCCGGTGCACCCCGGACCGAGCAATGCTAGACCTACTAAGGGTTACTTAAATTTTGTACATACTTGCTGATGTGGAGTATTAGGATTGGAAACAGGGGAAGGAAGGGGCCACCCCGGTGAAATTCAGGGGGAGAGAGTTAGTTAGTTTGGGAAGTTATAAGTAAGGGATAAGTATACTTTTCGTCCCTGAACTCTTCCCAAAGTTTACAAATGGTCCCTCAACTCCAAAACCAGTAAAACTTAGTCCCTCAACTTTCAAAACTGGATACTTTTAGTCCCACGGGCGGTTTTCGTACGTGGTGAACAGTACATTGATGAACAGTAAATTCGAAAAAAATTCAAAAAATTCTGAAATTTGTTGGCACAGAAGATACTCACATGTGCAAGGTGCGTGATAAATTTCATGCTGTTTGGACATTCGAGGACCACGTGGCAAAAACAACACTGTAAATCTACTATATGGTGAACAGTAAATTCGAAAAAATAGCAAAAAAATTTAAAAAAATATGAAATTTGTTGCCATCGAAGATAGTCTAGTGCTCAAGGTGCGTGCAAAGTTTCGTGATCAAATAACATCCGAGGAGCTGTAGCCAAGAAAAACAAAAATAGTGCAGTTTTTCAAAAAATATATCTGAGCCAAATTTTGTTTTTTTTGCCACGACCTCCTCGAATGTCCAAACAGGATGAAATTTAGCACGCACCTTGCGCACTAGAGTATCTTCGATGCCAACAAATTTCATATTTTTTTTGATTTTTTTTGCTATTTTTTTCGAATTTACTGTTCACAGTATAGTAGATTTACAGTGTTGTTTTTGCCACGTGGTCCTCGAATGTCCAAACAGCATGAAATTTATCACGCACCTTGCGCATGTGAGTATCTTCTGTGCCAACAAATTTCAGAATTTTTTGAATTTTTTTGCTATTTTTTTTCGAATTTACTGTTCATCGATGTACTGTTCACCATGTACGAAAACCGCCCGAGGGACTAAAAATATCCGGTTTTGAAAGTTGAGGGACTAAGTTTTACTGGTTTTGGAGTTGAGGACCATTTGTAAACTTTGGGAAAAGTTCAGGAACGAAAAATATACTTATCCCTATAAGTAATATTGCCCCGGACCACTCTCGAAGAAAGCAGTCAGTCTGGATCCTTTCCTTGTGGGGATTAATCTAGTTTTTGATAGTCTCGTGTCCATCAACTCAAACAAAGAAAATTTATCTCGTGTCCATGAATGCCACGCGTAGTGGGCACACCAACGAACAACCGTCCATTGGAGTGCGAGTTTACTGGGTCATTTGTTTTGTTTAATTGACGTTGGAAGGATAGAAAATTACTACGTATCGACGAGAGCTTGGAAACAAAAGAGAATCCTTTGCGAAGCGTGCGCGGTGGTCAAGCTCGTCCCATCCAGCCAGCATATCGTCAAAATCGCCATGCTCCTCCACCCGGAGCACTTAAACAAGAACAAAATGGCAAAGAGAACCCATTGTAACTTGAGCCATGCAACTTGCTCAGGTCACATGCGTGTATGGAGTTGTCTCCTGAGCATATTTTATCTTTTCAAAAAACATCATTGTATTACAAAAGTTCACTAAAAGTACAAAGCATCTCAAACATAATAAAAATTACACCGGGATTCCGAGACCACCGAACGACCACTACCGCCGCCAGAACGAGCCACCGACGCGCCGCTGATACCTCTCCCCTACCTAAGCCGGCTTGACCTTGTCGATGACAGACGGAAACTCTTCATGCGCGTGCCCCTAAGGACCAAAGCCCTAGAGCCGTAGTTGTCGCCGTTGAACCCTTGCATAAATCTGAAGCATCTGACAACAAGTCTTGTCACATGACGAGAAATCCTAACCTCACCGCCCAAAAGGAGACGACAGTAATCTACGCTGGAGCTCCGTCAACTACGTCCAGACAGACGAACTCGAGGAGGATCGGAGCCTGAAAGACAAACTCGAAGAAGAACCGCCGCCATCCAATCGAGTGTCACACCTGCGAGGACTAAAAAATCACTAACCTAAACTACTAAACTGAGCGGAGGCACCGGGATTCTCCTCCCCGCCACCGGTCGCCGAAGCGGCAGGCAGAGGGGAGACGAATCCACAGGCTCGCCGGTGAAATCTGGAGGGAAGAGTTTGCCCTAGCCGTCTAGGGTTAGGGAAGGAAAACCAAAGGAAGTCGCCAGTACTCCGAGCCTTTTATTCGTGCAACTTTTATTTAAAAACAAAAACTCCTATGCATATTATCAAACACACGCATTTATTTTTGTTTGTTTTCAGAAGCATGGATATTTTTTATTCTTTTCAAGAAGGGTAGTTTTCTATGTTGGTATTGCCTCTGTCACGCTAGATAAATCACTTAACACGCGAGAAACAGGTTCATCCTCTCCCAACTGTCCAATTGTTGGCCCTGTGTAGTTCGTTGCACCAAGCTTGATCACAAATATTAATCATCAGATCATCGTAAACCACTACACATATTTGAAATACGACATTTATAAGCTTTCATGTTTTCCACGGTAGCAATTGAAGGCCCCTCAAATAGCAGATCATCTAAGATTTGCAAAAAAATTGCTCCCACACAAGATAAATGTACGATACAAGCGGGCGAGGAACTATATCAATGGAGGTAGAAGCCAGATGCAACAATTAGTAACAAAATCCTCGTGGTAATGGTATCCCATTGACCTAATCCTCTCTAAGGGATGCACGCCTTTGCTTTTCCCGTTACACACGGCGCAACAACTGAGATCCATCTTCGCTAAGGACTCCAAGTTGTCGTTCCTATAGCGATAGTGTCGTTCCGAGTAGTAGATGTGGGGCCGAAATCACTGTTCTGACCTTGTCAGAAAAGTATGGCACAAAATGAACTCGAAACGAAATTATTTTACAATCTGACCCTTTTAGAAACGTCAGAGACCGTGGCGTTGCCGCTCCGCATAGAAACGCCGAGATACCTCGCGTTGCTGCCCTGGCCCCACTGTCAGGCCCAGCTGTTGCTGCTCGCTGACGTGGCAGGCCAGAAACGCCAAGCCACCCTGCGTTTCTGGAAACGCCAGAGGCCGAGGCGTTTCTGCCCCAGATATTTAAGTGGCCGTGGGGCTTTCACCCACCACTCACCACTCACTCTCTTCTTCCCCATTGGCCCCCCCGAGCTCAAGCCTTTTTCCCCTTTATCCCCCTCACTAAAAACCCCCTCAAATCCTTACAAATCAATTGTGTTGGTCCGTGGATCCAGTGTCATTTCCGTTCCTCGAGGTAATCTCCTTCATCTCACAATTTTTTATTGGTTGGATTTGTCAATTTGGATGGTTTTGTTCATGTGGATCCTAACCCTAGTTTTGAACATTGTTCCATAATATGATGTTTGTAGTGTTTAGTAATGAGTATGGTTGATCCAATACTGTTGAATTGTGATGTGGATGAACAAACCTTAGGCGTTTATGTTATGCTTAATGTTAGGATTTAGGGTTAGGGTTAGGGTTTGGGTAATGCTTAATTTCGATGGACAATGTTGTTCTTAGTGGTTTTGTATGCAATGTATTATATTTTGCATTGTTCCTTTGTTGTACTTATGTTTCCCTTTTTTAGATGGAGAAGATTGTGAATATTCATTATGTTGACAAAGCGGCATTTATGAATGTTGATATTGTTGACAAGTATGAGGAAGTGTTGTTATTTCTTGAGAGTCCTAGTTATGAAGAGGTTGTGGAAGAAACACAGATTAGATTAAAGTGGGTGGATCCAAGTGATCAAGTTGAATTATTAGGAAGATATGATGTTGGGACGGCACACAAGTGTCAAATGAAGACAATGCCTATCAAGTCCAATTTGCATTGGGGTGCATATAAGGAGGTTGTTGCATCCTCGAAAGTCAAATCACTCGAAGTGTTTGCAAGTAAGGTGGTCAAGGCTCCTCTCTTTCATCTTGACTTGGACCAAACCTTAGTAGATGATGTGAGTCTGATTGTTGAGCAAAGAGTTGAAGTGGAAGCCAATGCAATGAGCCAACCTCATGTTAGTCAATCAAATGAATTTGAGGTGAAAGATATGAAACATGACAACGAACAAGTTGATTATGTCAATGAGTATCCCTAATATGAGTTCGGAGGTAGTGCACCGATCAAGGATGATGGTCATGACTCCGACGAAGAGTATGAGAGGCAGCACAACATTGTTGGTGACGTAGAGGCTCAAGTAAGGCATAAGGACATGGATCCTGACATTATCTATCAGCGTGCTTGTGTGGATGACTCGGATGATGAAGGCCCGGTGAATGAGTTGGACGAGGATGGCTTCACTGAGAAAGAAGCAGAGTGGTACACAAAAATCACCGGTAGGGATCACAAAGTTCCCTTGTTTTGTGATGTTAGCCTTGCAGATAAGGCTATAGTCGACGGTGGCATGAGCAAGACAATTGAGGCTAGACAGTTCCCAAGTAGTACACCCAATGAGATTTCCATGTCTTACATAAGGAAATGTTTGATGTTCGAGCACATGCTAGAATTCAAGATGTGGTTGTGTGAGTATGCTGTCAAACACCACAGGCCTTTCATAGTTGTTCACTCGGACTGCAACAAGCGATACACCGTCAAATGTGAGGTAGAAAGATGCAAATAGAAAGTCAATGGAAGACTCACGAAAGATTATTGGTGGAAGATAACTAGTTGCAAAGCCACTCACCAATGCACACCGCCGACCATAGAAGCACGGAAGTCACACCGTGAGCTAACCTCGGAATTCATCGGTTATAAATACCAGAAACATATAACCGAGGATCCAACCATTAAAGTGAAGTTGATGATGAGTTGGGTTGAAGATAAGTTTGGATATAAGGTCAAGTACGGGAAGACATGGAAGGCCAAGCAAGTCGCTCTTAGAATGTTGTATGGTGGATGGGAAGAGGCGTACAACATGCTACCCAGGTTGTTGGGAGCGATGTCCTATAGAAACCCAGGAATGTACCACTATGTCCAAGATATTGAAGGAGTGTTCCGTCATGCCTTTTGGACCTTTGGCCCATGCATTGCAGCTTTTGAGCATTGTCGTCCGGTTTTGTCTATAGATGGAACATTCTTGATAGGCAAATACAAGGGCACACTCATGATAGCAATGGCACATGATGCTAATGATCAGGTGTTGCCTGTGGCATTTGCTTTGGTGTCCGTGGAGAACCAAGACAACTGGGAATGGTTCATGAGACTTGTGAGGAGCACGGTCATTCCTCCGAATAGGGAGGTATGCATCATATCGATCGGCACCAAGGCATATTGAAGGCCGTGAATATTCACATTCCAGGGCATGCGAGGCTTCACCACCGATGGTGTACGAGGCACTTCGTTGCAAACTTTTACAGGGCTTGTAAGAACAAGGATCTTTGCAAGGATCTTAACTCCGCATGTGTAGCCTTCTCCGTTAAGTCGTTCACGACATGCTTGGACAAAATCTATGAGAAGGCAAACGAAGGTGGGAAAGATTTCCTAGAAAGGAATATTGATGAGAGACACAAGTGGTCACGGGCATGTGACGAAGGAGGCATGAGATATGGTGACATGACAAGCAATCTTGTTGAGTGCTTCAACTTTGTCTTGAAGGGTGCCCGTCAGTTGCCGGTGACGGCAATAGCGGAATATACCTTTTACAAGCTAAATGAGTATTTTCTGAAGCACTCCGATGAAATCAACAAGTTGATTGGTGATAGTGAGAAGCCTCCTAATGAGATTTATCCGAAGAAGGTTGCCGAGTGGCTAGAGTATCAGAAAGACAAGTCAGCCATCCAGCGAGCCAGTTGTTTCGATAATGTTGAAATGAAATACCAAGTGGATGAGCCAGGTGGGACAACAAGAGATGGAGAATCATATGGTGGTCGCTCATTTAAGGTGGCTCTTCGGACACGGCATTGCACTTGTGAGCGGCCTAGTAAGTACCACTGGCCATGCTCGCACATGATGACGGCGGCCCGCAAGAGGAATTTGCCCGTCTCTGATGGAGTAGTTGTGAGGTTCCATGAATTCAACTTGCAAACTCATAAGTTAACATGGGCGTCTAGATTCCACCCTTTTCTGGACGCATCACAGTGGCCAGAGTATCACGGCCCTAACATTAGGCCGGATCCGGAGATGATGGTATAACCCAAGGGTAGAAGGAGAACAAAGCGATACAGGAATGATATGGATGAACTCATGAGCACCAGAGAGTTTGGTAGCGGACATTTCATGGAGCCACGTGATAGGAACTAATGCGGTGATTGCAATGAAACGACACACAACAAGAGGACTTGCAAAACAAACAAAACTTCAAAAGGGCACAATGCTTCTACTAGTGATGCCGGTGGCAGAAGTGGTTCAAGTGGTGGTGGTAGAGGTTCCGGTGGCGATCCTCTTGGTGGCCGAGGATCCGGTGGTGGTCTTGGTGGTGGCCGAGGATCCGGTGGTGGTCTTGGTGGTGGTCGAGGTTCCGATGGTGGTCTTGGTGGTGGCCGAGGTTCCGGTGGTGGACTTGGTGGTGGCTGAGGTTCCGGTGGTGGTGGTCGTGGTAGAGGTCGAGTTACCGGTGGTGGTGGTCGTGGTAGAGGCCGAGTTACCGGTGGTGGTGGTCGTGGTAGAGGCCGAGCTACCGGTGGTGGTGCTCGTGGTAGAGGCCGAGTTACCGATGGGGGTGCTCGTGGCGAAGGTAGAGGTTCGGGTGGTGGTAGAGGAGGTTTCATGGGTAGAGGCCGTGGTCATGCTAGAGGAATGTTTGGATATCTAGATGGACCATTTCCGTACGTGGCTACATTTCAATATTACTTTCATGTTGTACAATATATTTTTTTCATATTGTTTTTGTCCTTACTAACTAACTAATGTCTTGCAATTTTTTGTAGATATGACGGCTTCTCAACCCAACAAGGCAACAATGAAGGTGGTGGAGGAGAAGGATGGGGAAGGTGAGATGTCGGGGTGGTGGGAGAAGGCTGCGAGGAAGTTGAGAGAGGAGGATGCAGCCGCACTAGAGAAGAAGAAGCAACATGAGTTCGAAGAGAAGATGAAGGAAAAAGAGAGAGGGATATTTGAGGAGATCACGAGGAGGGACAAGTTGAGGATTGCATGTGAGAAGGCAGCTGCGCAACGACAAAAGGATTTTGAAGAAAAATGCAAGAAACTTTGGGCTTTTGAGAAGGAAAAAAAGAGAGGGAGAATAAGCTATTCATAGAGAGGGTGGTTCACGACGCTCATCTCATAAGAAAAAGGGAGGAGGAAGAAGAAGAAGAGAGGAAGAAGAAGAAGGGAAAGAGGCCTTGCTCTACACAATAGAGGAATGTGGTTGCCATCATGTTGTGAACTATGCCATGCACTCCTTCGTGTGCATTTTATTTTGAACCTTCTCGTCGCCTAGATTATGATCTTTGAACTTCAATTTGGTCGTGGACCTCTATGTGCACTCTAAATTGCTATGAACTTGTTTGTGTGAGACATTCTACTTGTGTGATTTAGATTATTTGCAAATTGTGTGTTCTGAATTTGTGTGCTTTATGGTTCTGTCATTATATAGCATATGTTGGAAAGAAACTTGTCAAAGGTGTTGGCGAAAGGAGAGAAACTGTGTGAGTGGATGCTGGTCAGAAACGCCAAAAGCTGAACTCTTCTGTAAGTTGCAATGCAGGCCAAAAACGCCAAGATCCATGGCGTTTCAATGAAGGCTAGAAACGCCAAAACCCTAGGCATTTCCAACCAACATGGAAACGTATGGCGTTTCTGCTAAACAGAAGCGTGAGAACGATCAGGCCTGAACGTTTCCATGTTGGTTGGAAACGCCAAGGGTTTTGGCGTTTCTAGCCTTCATTGAAACGCCATGGGTTCTGGCGTTTCTGGCCTGCATTGCAACTTACAGAAGAGTTCAGCACTGATGTAATCAGCACATATTTTCACAACACATTTCATAACAAGTCCAGGAGATATTTTCACAACACATCAGCAGATATTTTCACAACACATAAAACTTATCAAGTCCAAGATATATAGTACTTAACAAGACCGTAGAAGTACTTAATAAGTTCACACATTAGCCTAGGAGAGACATAAAACTACATGACTAGTCCAGAAGACATAAAACATCATACGTCACTTCACTTCTTTCCTCTTTTGGCAGCCATCTTCCCCTTGTTGGCGTAGCCCTCTGGAGTGTTCTGCCATCCTGGACGTCGGCTGATTCTTGAGCTAGCTCGGCGTACTTATTCTTGCGCTTGTGAAGGTTGAGTTGGTTCCGGAGCATCTTCCATCTGCGAAGCCCCAAGCTCCATATAGTCCGGATCATTTCTCTCATCTTGGTCCGTCTCCTCTTCCTCTGGATCCACATTCCGTGCTCGGCTGGAAGAAGCACGAGCTCCGCTGGAAGAAGCACGAGCGGAAGAAGCACGAGGCATATCCATTCTATACTGAGGACGTGCCCGTACATCCGTTGATGAACCACCGTGGCAAGAGAGTAAAGCAGCTAGTGTGCGGCAATGATTCAAGACCTTCTGCACAAGCAAAGAGATTGACATGTTAATATGCAACAAGAGCTACGAGGAAAGAAAGCACATGCATTATTAAGAAGGCCTCTAACCTCCAGAGTAGTCCTAACTAGCCCGTCCGTTTCTGGACCAGGGGCACGTGAGAGCACTACATTACCATCATTGATACATCTCCATAGCTCCGTGCCCTGCATAGAACATATGTGAGACACCACTCATTCTATAGACACATGTTCATATTTCAAAAGTGAGACATACCACTCGGTCATGCATAGGGCCATATTCAAGATGCGCTCCTATGGTCTCCCTAACCGAATTGTTGAATGCACCATCAGCAGCATCACTTGGCAGTAGGTCCAAGCAATCGGCACGAGTCCAAGCTCCCTTATGGATAAGTCGGTACTCTCGGCGAAGCCACTCCAAATGCCTCATATATGCCCGCTCGTCGTGGTCGGGTGTGTGATCAGTCTCCACTCGAGCTCGTCTCTGCGCATTCCACATGTCCACCCACATAAAGTGGTGGTCCTCCCAATTCGTGACATTCTTGTTGATTTGCCGACTCGTCCTACAAATCATGCCAAGAATAAATTAGTCACATTTTTGAGTATTTAGCATGAATTCACGTGTACCACAAAAGTTCTCTCACCTATGAAGCTTCACACTTGTCTCCACGTAGTCCGGTGGGGTTCGTTGTTGTACTCCAAATTGCTTTGAGACGCGATGTGGGAGATGCCACTCGACTGCATAAAAGCATATCATAGGGCACCGCACACGCCAAAGATGCTGGTCACAGAGGCACATGTTGCTAATAGGATACTGCCTCATTTCCATGTACGGCCTCCAGTTGACCTACATCACAGTATGTCACTCACGCACAAAAATATTTTCAGCAATGATGGCAAAGCTTTTGAATAAATACCTAATTGTAAGTCAGCATGTCGAGCTCGCTTATGTACGCCTTGTACCGCCCCATGGCGGCGACACTTGTCGCTTGGACGTTAGCCCATGTGTACGCGATAGTGGGGTACCGCTCCTCATTCCCGTTGAAAGGCCACTCCCAAGGTTCGTCCGGCTGAACGGTGACTGAACGGCCAACAGGGATACGCTCCCACATCCAAACCTATAGGGCCCACACAAAACCACCAAGACAGGATCTCGGCTTACTCCTCTGACAAGCTCCGTCCAACTGCACATTTGTACACACGTTAAACGATCACACGCAAACATCTATTTCATATAATGAAAATGGATCATAGTAAGCATTACCTGACAGTACAAGAAGGCTAGTGCCGCGGACCCCCAACTCCACTTAACATCCCAGTTACGAAGAGGGTCCAAGAACATCCAGGAGGCTGTGTCCCCCGTGCCATCCGGAAATACCACTTGGGTCAAGAGATTCCATAAGTAAGCCCTGGCGTACATCTCCACAACCGCCGGACTGGCATCCTTTGGGCACTCGTAAAAATGTTCTCATATCCACGAGAACAACACACCGGATGGCCTAGGATCCTTCTTGGTTTCATGAATCCAAGGGTCAGGTTCAACACCAACCAATCCTGCAACCCGTTGTCGCCACCCCTCAGACTTCACCTTCCCGGTAAGAGCCCTGCCCTCGATCGGAAGGCCGGAGATCATCGCAATATCCTCCAAAGTGATGGTCATCTCACCAAGAGGCATGTGAAAAGAGCGCGTCTCCGGCCTCCAACGGCCAGTAAGGACGGTAATGGCCGTCGAGTTCAGCCATGGTGGTGTGCCTTTAAAGTTGAGCACAAACTGAAGAAGATCCATTCTTCTAAAATAAGGCTCGTAGCGAAGGTCATATTCGAGAGATTCACGCGGGTTGTGGCCCCTCAATCGAAGTATTGGAGGAACCTACAAAAACAAACGCACAATATGTTACTTCTCTCAACTTGTCACAATATGTTACTTCTCTCAACCTACAAAATCCACCAATAGAGATAGATAATTACCTCCCCTCTTTCCACTAGCACAGCACGATGGTTCTCCTCGTAGAAATCATCAAGGCCAGGATATTTATCCGGCTCGAACATCCTACATGATACATTATAGACTAGTTAATATAAATGCATAAAACTTTGACCACGTTATAAAATACTCTCTAAATCCACTAGCATTTTACACAATGCTTAAAACTTTTCATCACATTCACATACATACATACAAAATCATAGATACATAATACACATTTGAAATTATATCAAAGTCACAAGCATTTGAATACTTATATATAAAGTCACAAGCATATTAGACAAAAAAAAGACACTTTCATACACAAAGCTAAATATTTAATCTCTAAATCAATTACTACACATCCCAACACAAATGCTTTTCAACCAAACTTATCACAAAGAATTTATTCAAACTTATTACGAACAAATCATCTTAGAATTCAACCTAATACAATTTTCTTTCCTATCTCTAAATCCAATACTACACAATAGCAAGTACTTTAACATAACTACTATATCTTCCTTCTAAACGAAATCTAATCCTAACAATGTTCAAATAAATCACAAAAAATGGATCTTAGGGTTCCACCATGTTTCAAATAATGCATCTAAAATAGGCAATATTGACTGAATTTTTTTGGAGGAATAGAGGGAGAATACCTCAAGCAACTTGGGGATGATCTAATCCACGAGTTCTAATGGCGAAAATAGAAGATTTGGGAGGGATTTGGAGGAAAGGAGAGAGGGGCGAAACGCCTCTGTTCGTCCTGGCGGCTGGAGGAAGACGGGGCTGCGAGTGGGCTGGGTCCCAGCCGCGGCCCCGCGTGGGTTACATAATTCAGGCCAGAAACGCCACAGACTATGGCGTTTCCATGGAGGGCAGAAACGCCTCATCCTCTGGCGTTTCCAGAAACACAGGGTGGCTCGACGTTTCTGGCCTGCCCGTGGGCCCAGGGCAGCAACGCGTGGTAGCTCGGCGTTTCTATGCGGAGCAGCAACGCCACGGTCTCTGGCGTTTCTAAAAGGGTTAGATTGTGAAATAATTTCGTTTCGAGTTCATTTTGTGCCATACTTTTCTGACAAGGTCAGAACAGTGATTTCGGCCTAGATGTGGTTCCTCTTTACCCCACCATGCTTGTCCGGCGCTGATACGTGCACCACCTTGCAACATGTTGGTCCCAGGAACAAGGCATGTTCACCCCAAACCTGTCACCTCTTCCCACGTATATCTAAAAAATGATGTTACGTTGCCGTCTACGATCTCGAACACACGAAAAAATTGGGATTTCCACTTGTTGAAGCATCCTAGCCGTGGCTCCACTTGTACCGCGATCGCCAGCTTGCCGTGGAGCTTGAAGATGGGGATGGAGTTCACCCCCAACGTGAATAAGGAGGTAATTTGGAGTTCACGCCAATGTCAAACTTGAACAATTCCACGCCCGTGCATCCATAGAGCTCGCTCTTGTAGAAGGCGATGGGAAAATTTCAGGTGCTACCAAACCTTGGGTGATACCGTGATACGGACTTCTCGGCCGTTGGATCTCAGATCTGACGGCATCTAAAGAGTTATTGTATCTGTGCGTAATTTTGAGACTCGGACGTTTTTTTTGCAAAATGTTCAAGAGCTTCCTGTAGCCATCAGATCTGAGATCCAACGGCTCTCGGAAGCCTGTATCATGGTATCATCTAAGGCTTGGTATCACCAGATATCTTCCCAGAAGGCGATGTCTTCAAGCACCTTGTATGTGTTAGTATCACACCCTCGTGTTGTCCATCTGTCCTCCGGGTAGCCAACCCTGTAGAGTGCTATTACACCGTGTGATTATTGCGGCGAGAATACGGCGAGAATGCAGCCGCTCTGAGAAGATGATTTTTCTAGCGGTGATCCAGGAGGTGCTGAAACTACATTCAAGGCTGCTCTGTTTCACAGAGAGCGCCACCGTTGCTCCGAAGAAGAGGTTCCTAGTGGGATCCGACAAGCTTCATGGCCGTCGGAAACCATGGGAGCGGGAGGCGGAAGGCCATGCCGCCATCCTCGAGGCCGTATGCTCGCGCCTCTTGGTCGCACACTCGTGCTCGCCATCGCCTGTCAATGGGAGAAGTTGCGGGGGAGCGAGCAAAGCGGGGTGCCACAATGCAACGCAGCGCCATGACGTGCATACAACGGTGAAGCGGGCGTGGTTGTATGTCGAGGAGTAGCACCCGCGGTAGACCACATCCAGGAGGTCATCGGGGAGCTCGGACCACGACCCTCGCCGGACGCCTTCACCTTCACTGTCACCAGCCATTGGCTTAGGTTAGCGAGACGGTGGCTCAGATCAGATCTCTGTCGTTTATCACCCGTACGGATGCGCGGCGCAACCGTCGGCATGCCAGTACTCCACGACGCGCATGACAACATCCTCCCAAATGTTGCTCTCCGTGCTTGACCACCACCGGGCTCGGTTGGTTACTTTGCTTCGTCACATGTTTTTCCGATTTAAATCAGCATTTCTGTTTCGGTACAACCCCCTAAACACATCAACGGACGAGATCTATCCATATCCCTTCATAATAAAGCGTAGGATGGTCCTTTTTATAAATACGTAGTCCACGCCGAGCGTGGCTTGTATGTATCGCTCGGGCCGGACCATTGGGTGTGGATATCGAACCACAGACCTCACGCTTGTTAAAGGGAGTTCAAAGCAACTGGAGCCAAAGTGTCTGAGTGACTAATGAGTTGCGTGACTTCATAAGAACTAGTGGCGGATCTGATTTTTAAAAATAATTTATGAATTGTTTCCGAAATTACGAAGATTTTTATTATTTTTGAAAACGTGAACATTTTTTGGCAATCACAAAATATTTTTGAAAAAACAGGAACAAAATTGAAAAAAAAATACATTTTTTGAAAGCAGAAACAAAAATTGAAAACACAAATATTTTCGAAACTATGAACAATTTTTTGAAAAAATCAAACATTTTGTGAAATTCTGCGAACATTTTTTGAATTTGCATTTGCTTTAAAAGAGCAACATTTTTTTAATTCCTCAAAAAAATTTGGATTTGTGAATTTTTTTTAAAAATGTGATTCTTTTTAAATTTGCAATTCTAAATTTTTTCAATTTTTGGAACATTTTTTTGAAAAGAAGCAAACAATTTTTAGAAGTGTACTTTTTTTTGAATTTTCTATCAGTTTTGAAAAAGAAGCTAACAAAATTTTAAATTCCAAACTTTATAAGAATTTCTAAACAAAAAATCAAAACAGGAACATATTTTGAAATATTGAACTTATTTGGAAAAGTGCGAACAGTTTTTTTTTAATATTTTTGAACAATTACTGAAAAAACTTAAACTTGAAAGAAGAAAAAGAAAAAGAAAATAAAAAGAAAATAAATAAAAGGAAACAAAAAGAACAAAGAAAAAAGAGAGAAAAGAAAAAAAGAAACCGGAAAATCAAAAATGAAAAAGAAACATAAAAGGAATGCTAAGGCGGGCCCAACATGCGCCCAACGGGAGCGATGCCGTTGCCTTATTGGGCCAACGCCTAAGAGATATTATTTTTGCTTTCTATTTTTCGCTTTTCATCTTTTTTTCTTCGTATATTCATTTTTCCTCCTTATTGAAATTTATTATTCCTTTTAAAATCTGTTCAAAAATTCGAAATATTGTTTGGAATACCATAAAATGGTCTTTTTTTTCAAATATTACTACAATTTTTAAAATGTTATGGAATTTCAAAAAATGTTTCTGTTTTCGTATTTTTTGTTCAAAAATTTAAGAAATGTTTGCATTTAAAAATGATAAATTTTTAAAAAGGTACGTGTTTTGTAATTTGTATTAAAAAAATTCATCAGTTGATGCGAATTTGTTAACAATTTTTGAAAAAGTGTTCATGTTTGTAACATGTTCATATAGAATTTGAAGTTTCAAAATTGTTGACAAATTTCAAGAAATGGTCAGGATATAAGAAAAAGTTCATGTTGATTGATAATGATGGAAACTGCAAATAACAGAAGAATTCAAATTAGGAAAACTACAAGCTCATGGATGCACCCGTCTGGCCTAGTCTCGCACACTCCTCTCCACTGGTGTTTCTTTTGGACTATGGATAAATGACCCAACTTCTTGAAGCAGCCTGGCACGGACATATGAGGCATCCATGCCAGGTTTGAACGACTTTTGACACCGTTTGCATGTTGCGACACCTCCGGCCATTTATTGGCCCTTTGTCACCAAGAAAACTCCAGAAAAGGCAAAACTTGTTAAAAATCCAAACAACTTGGCATGATGCTTTGAATTGGTCATACAAGTCCATGAAAAAATGGGGTCATCTCAAGGATGTTGAAAAACAACATGCTTTCAGAGGGAGACTTCTGGCCTACCGGGACACCATACATTCAATATGGTCTATTTTTAGATATCCTTGAAATGACCCCAACTTTTGAAAGCAGATGGCATGCCCATGGTACGCATCCATGCAAGGTTTAAACGAATTTCGACACCGTTTGCATGTGGCGACACGTCCGTGCATTTATTAGCCTTTTTCACTAGGAAACTCCGGAAATTAAAAAGCTTGTCGAATACCCAAACAACTTGGCATTGTGGCTTGAATTGGTCATACAAGAGCTATGGGAAAAAGTTGGGATCATTTCAAGGATGTCGGGAACAACATGCTCGTACACGGAGCCTTCTAGCCTATCCGAACACCCTCCGTTGAACATGGTCTATTTTTGGACATCTCTCAAATGACCCCAACTTTTGCAAGGAGGTGGGCATGCCATGGTAGGCATCCATATCATGTTTGAACGATATCTGACACCGTATGCAACTTGCGACACGTCCAACCATTTATCAACCTTTTTTTTTGCCGAGAGAACTCCAGAAAATGCAACATTTATTGACAAACAAAAAAACTTTGCATGGTGCCTTGAATTGGTTATACAAGACCATATTTTTTTGGGGGGCCATTTGACTGATGTAAAAAAAACATCCTCACCCTCCGTTGAACATGGTCCATTTTAGGACATGCATGTGACCCAAACTTTTGGCACCATGTGGGTATGCCCATGGTAGGCATCCAAGTCTGGTTTGAACGAATTCCGATGCCGTATGCACCGTGCGTCATGTTCGGCCATTTATCGGTATTTTTTCACCGAGAAAACTCCAGAAAATGCAAAATTTATCAAAAACCCAAACAAGTGGATATTGTGCCTTGAATTGTTCGTACAAGGTCATTAAAAAATTGGGGTCATTTGACGAATGTAAAAAAAAAATTAGGGCAATGATACGTCTCCAACGTATCTATAATTTATGAAGTATTCATGCCATGTTTATTATAGTTTTGTATGATTTTGGTGCACTTTTATATGGATTTTATATGATTTTCATGGACTAACATATTGACCTAGTGCCCAGTGCCAGTTGCTGTTTTCTGCTTGTTTTTGGTTTTCCAGAAAATCCATATCAAACGAAGTCCAAATGCAGTGAAACTTTTTGACAATTTTTTCTGGAAGGAAACAGACACAGGAAGCTTCGGAGGAGCAGTAGAAGAGCCACAGGGGCCCCACGAGCCACCAGGGCGCGCCTGCCCCCCTCCCAGGTGCGCCCTGGTGCCTCGTGGGCCCCCTGTGTCACCTCTTTGCGTGATTCCAACGCTGAAAAATCCTATATATTCAGAAACCCCCGAAAGTTAACCTAGATGAGTTTTTACGCCGCCGCAAGCCTCTGTACCTCCACGATCTCATCTACATCCCTTTTCCGGCACCCTGCCGGAGGGGGAAATCATCACCGGAGGCCATCTTCGTCATGCCGGCGGTCTCCATGATGAGGAGGGAGTAGTTCACCCTTGCGGCTGAGGGTATGTACTAGTAGCTATGTGTTTGATCTCCCTCTCTCGTGTTCTTGATTTGACACGATCTTGATGTATCACGAGTTTTGTTAATATAGTTGGATCATATGGTGTTTCTTCCCTCTCTACCCTTGTTGTGATGAATCGAATCTTTTCCCTTTGAGGTTTCGTTATTGTCGGATTGAATATTTCAGATGTGAGAACACTTGATGTATGTCTTGCATATGAATACCTGTGGTGACAATGGGGTATTATATTGATTCACTTGATATATGTTTTGGCACTCAACTCACGGATTCCCGCGGTGACATTGTGGTAATCTATGCATAGGGGTTGATGCACGTTTTCATTATCTTTTCTCCGATAGAAACTTTGGGGTGCTTCTTGAAGTTCTTTGTGTGGATTGAATATTATGATTATGAAGTTGTTTGATGCATATCGTATAATCAGCTCACGGATACTTGTGGTGACATTGGAGTATCTGGGTGACATTAGAGTTGGTTGATGTATATCATATGGTGTTATTTTAGTACGAACTGTAGTGCTGTTTGTGACACTTATAGGAATAGGTCAATAGATCGATCGGAAATGATAACTTTGAGGTGGTTTCGTACCCTACAAACAATTTCTATCTTATGTTCTCCGCTAATAGGAACTTTGGAGTGATTCTTTATCACACGTTGAGGGATTGTTATATGATCCAATTATGTTAGCATTGTTGAGAGATTGCACTAGTGAAAGTATGAACCCTAGGCCTTGTTTTTAAGCATTGCAATACCGTTTGTGCTCACTTTTATCGTTTGCTACCTTGCTATTTTTATTTATTCGGATTATAAAAATATATTTCTACTATCCATACTACACTTGTATCATCATCTCTTCGCCGAACTAGTGCACCTATACAATTTGCCATTGTATTGGGTGTGTTGGGGACACAAGAGATTTCTTGTATTAGATTGCAGGGTTGTTTGAGAGATACCATCTTCATCCTACGCCTCCCACGGATTGATAAACCTTAGGTCATCCACTTGAGAGAAAATTGCTACTGTCCTACAAAACTCTGTGCTTGGAGGCCCAACACGAGTCTACAAGAATAAGTTTTGTAGTAGACATCATGCCATTTCAAGGATGTTGAAAAAAAAGTTCGCTGCTAAAAAATTCACGAATTTGGAAAAAGTTCGTGGGTTTAGAAAAAGTTCAGGAAAAGTGGAAACGTTCACAAAACTTGAAAAAAGTTCACAAAAATTGAAAAAAAGTTCACAAGGTAAAAGTTCATGCATTTGAAAAAAGTTAATGGCTAAAAAATTCATGATTTTGGGAAAAAGTTTGCTGATCTGAAAAAAGTTCACGAATTTGGAAAACAATTCATGAAAAGTTGAAAAAGTTCAGCAATATGGAAATTGTTTAGGAAATTTGGAAATTTTTTTACAAAATTTGAAAAAAATCACTAATTTGAAAAAAGTTCACAAGCTAAAAGTCATGCATTTGAAAAAAAGTTCACGGCTAAGCAATTCACAAATTTCAAAAAAATTGTGGGTGAAAAAAGATCACGAATTTGTAAAAAAAGTTCATGAAAATTGGGAAAAGTTCGTGAAATTTAGAAAAATTTAAAAAACCTAGATAAAGTTCACGAATTTGAATGAAAAGTTCACGAACTAAAAGTTGATGCATTCAAAAAAGAGGCCACGGCTAAAAAATTCATGAATTTGGAAAAATGTTCATGGATTTAAAAACAATTCACAAATTTTTAAATTCATGAAAATTAGAAAAAGTTTACATCTTTTTTTTGCAAATTAAGAAAATAAAATAAATAAAATAAAGAAAGAGAAAACCACAAAAAAGTTTGTCAATTCAGAAAATAAGATTCAAAAAGAAAAAAAGAAAGAAAGGGAAAACAAAAAACTTGAAGAAAAAACTGCCAAACAGTAAAAAGGAAAAAGAAAAACCAGGCTGATATTACGCTTTTTTTTATCGTCACTACACGATGACAAAAATTTAAGGGCAATTAACTACCGGGAATAAGCAAGAATTGAGGGCGATTAACTTCCTGGAAAGCTTTATGTGCCGGGCAATGCTATATAGGTCAATGCAACTGCCGGGAATGCGGAAGCTATGTGGGGAGGCTATCTGCCGGCATCTTTTGGGTCGGCCCAATTGCCCGGAATTCCTTTTGAGGGCGAATGCACTGCCGTTAACCAGTTGGCGCGGAACAAATTGAGGCCCAAAAAGCTAGCCCGCGAGGCAGTCGCGGGAGAACGAAAAATTAGAAGACACTGGAAGCCCACCGCGGCCTTAATTTCCCCTTCTCTTTCCCCTGCTCCACACACTGCATCTGGCCGCTCTCCCTCCCTCAGCCGCCGCGCGCACTGCATCTCGCCGTTGCCGCCAACCCTAGCGCCGCCGCCCCTGCATCGAGCCACCGCCGCCGCACCTGCATCGACCCACCGCCGCCCTTGCATCGACCTAGCGCCGCCGCACCTGCATCGACCCACCGCCGCCGCACCTGCATCGAGCCACCGCCGCAGCCCCTGCATCGACCCACCGCCGCCGCCCATGCATCGACCCACCGCCGCCGCCCCTGCATTGACCCACCGCCGCCGCCCCCATCCCCCTGCATCCACCCAGCGCCGCCGCCCCTCCATCCACCCAGCACCGCCGCCCCCATCCCCTTCGTCCACACCGCACGAGCATCCCTGTAACATCCCCATGTAATAGCTACAGTGATCCCCCCTTTTGATAATGCCAAGTCACCATGCTTAACAGTGCTTGATCATCATTTGCATCATATCTCATTTCAAATTCCAATTCAATTTGAAATTCAAATTTAAAATGAAAATAAAAGTTGTTCCAATTTAGAAGTAAAAATGTTCATTAAATAGCAAATAATTCATAACTAATTATGCTCAGGAAAACAACATCACCAAAATTCACTAAGTGACTCTTTCATCTTAAAACAGTAGCTAACAGCAACATTTAATATCATTAAGTTTAAATAAAATTTAATTAGACTAATCAGTCGCTGACAGTGCGGGCCCACCAGTTAAATAGGTTAATTAGTTAATTTAACCTCTGTTAATTAGTATAGTCACTGACCAGTGGGACCCACTGGTCAAGTTTGACTGGTCAGCGAGTCTGTTGACTGCTGACGTCACTCCTACGTCATGCTGACATCACCTAACACTATTCTGGATAATTCGGATTTAATTAATTAAAATAATTCCAGGAAATGTTTAAAACTTTGAAAAATCATATAAATTAAACCGTAACTCGGATGAAAATAATTTATATATGAAAAATGATCAGAAAAATATGAAGAATCCGAATATGTGGTCAAAATGCTTGACCATCACTCCTAGCTAGGTGAACATGGAACTTTTCGACTGATTTCGATAAATGAATAGTGCTCAACTTTAATAAAATAAATCCAAATAAATTCCTAAATTAATTAAAACATTTAGTTAGGCAGTAAAACACCTTTGCATATCATTTAGGCATGCCATGCATAGTGATTGCATTTTTGCCGTGAATTTATTGTTTCTTCCCCACCTTCTCTCCCGATAGACGCCGAGACCGCCGCCGACGTAGCTGGGTACGTCTACGCTCCAGACGAGCAGCCTTCCGACGACCAGCCCCTCTCAGCAGAGCTTCCAGGCAAGCAAGCCCCCTTGACGCATGCCTATATCACCTATTCTCTCTTCCTCCTGCTTGCATTAGAATTTGCTACTGCTATTGTTTTATCCTATTCTGATGCATAGCCTGTCCTTGTAACTGTTATTGATACCTGCCTGCTATCCGAGATGCTTAGTATAGGTTGGATGGTAAACCATCTGTGGCCCCTCTTCCTTGCTGTAGTTGCCCCGCCTTAGTACTTGTGCCCTGATCGATGTGATCGAACGGGCTGAAAACAACACATCACCGCACATTCCCCTTAAGTTGTCCGACTCTGCAGAGCTGTCATCGAGTGCCGAGGGTGAAACCTCTTATCTTACTTCCGATGATGCCTCTGTAGAACAGCTATCCGTTTGTGAGTTACTGAGGGTGATTCCTCTTTCATCACTTCCGATAAAGTTTCCGTCGTGGAACTCCTCGAGTGGGAATCCATCGAGGGTGATTCCTTGGATTCCTTCTCGATACTTGGACACACGGATACTTAGACCTTTATTAAAGGCGGGTCGACCCCGAGGGGTACCCGCGGGGAAATATGAAGTCGGGTTTGCCAGGAGGGCACCCGCGAGAGATGCAGGCGGAGACCACCCTGATCGTGATCCGTGTGTTACTAAGTCGGAGCGACAGGTAGTCTGATCGTCTCTGCGAGTTACTAAATACGTCTAACGGATTTGGGTATTTGATCTGAGTGGGTCGTTGGCCCTAAACGCACTACCACCACGTGGGATAATGGTTATGGGACCCTCTACGTCGTATGTATCAGCCGAAAGCTCTTCAGACGTCACAGCTCAGAGATGCGGGCTGATTGTTGGGGTGAGCTGGTTACGTCTGTGGTGCTTCCACAGTCGCGCTTGGGCCCCGGCCAGTCTCGCAACGTGCAGGAGTGCAAAGGGCGATGGCCCAAGACCCCTTCGCACGTAGGATTTAGACCGGCGTGCTGACCTCTCTGCTGAGCCTAGGTAGGACTGCGTCGTGTCGATCACCCGAGGCCGGTCATTACCCAGCAAGTGTGTCCGGCCAGATGTAATCGAGCGTGTTGGGTAACAGTAGTGCACCCCTGCAGGGAAGTTATCTATTCGAATAGCCGTGTCCACGGTAACAGGACGCTCAGTGTTGTATCCCGATCTACCACTATTTGAACTGGATACATGTTAATTAATTATAAGCTCCGGGATCGCTTTCTCGCAGGGAGTCGAGGAAGGATCGCTGGGCTTTGCTTCAACATGCTTGTTAATTTATAAAATGCTAATCTGCACTCTTCTAATGCTGCAAGATTGCTTCAAGATGCTAGTCTTTGATAGGCTAGGCTTCTCCCCCTCTATTCTGGCATTCTGCAGTTCAGTCCAAAGATATAGCCCCATTCCTTTGATACCGATGCATAATTAGTATAGATCTGATGTCAGTCTTGCGAGTACTTTGGATGAGTACTCACGGTTGCTTTGCTATATTTTTCCCCCATACCCGCTTGATGCAATCAGACGACGGAGCCCAGGAGCCAGACGCCACCGCAGGAGACTACTACCAGGAGAGCCCCGGAGGCACGTACTACTGGGTTGAGCCAGCCGACCAGGAGTAGTTCGGAGGCTCCCAGGCAGGAGGCCTGCGCCTTTTCGATCTAGAGTCGCTGTTTGTGCTAGCCTTCTTAAGGCAAAACTTGACTAACTATGTCTGTACTCAGATATTATGGTTTGTATGACTTATGTATTCGGGTCCTCGTGCCCCTGGTTTGTAATATGAAGATTTATGTTTAAATTTGAGTTTAGAGTTGTGTTGTGATATCTTCCCGTGCGTCTCTGTTCTCGAGCGTGCACGTTTGCGTGTATGATTAGTGCACGGTCGAGCAGAGGGCGTCACAATCCCCCAATCCAGCGCCGCCGCACCAACATCACGCAATCCAGCGCCGCCGCCCCATCCCCTCCATCACCCACAACGCCGTCCCATTGTACAGGCAAAGCTAAATTCAAAAGATCTCAGTTTTGTGGGATATACATACAAAAACTTTGATGCTGTGAAAGGATTAAAACATGCAGGTTTGTGTCTTTGACATAATTTTATATGTTGTGAAATATGGTTGGATTGCAAGTATGGATTTCTTTTCTAGTGTTATTGGCATTTTTCTCATAGCATAGTCATTATGTTTTGTCAACTGATAAATGACAGTTTTTCATAGCATAAACATGCTATTAGGTAGCTTCATCACTTCATGAAAAATGACCAGTATCTAAGTGACATACATGCTGTTTATAATCCTTTGCTGTTTCTTAATCTATAAATGTTTGCATATATGCAAAGGAGCTCATCGCTAACAAGGCCCTCTATTGGTGCTATATTCCCCAAGAACGACGCCTCCCCATACCCTTCGCCATCCTCGCCCCTGGTTCGCCTCCTCTGCCACCTACTCGTCAACTGAAGCAGCAGCAGCAGCAACAGCCTAAGAGTCACAGATAGAGGCTGCACCGCGCTCTGTTCTCTGTTGTTATAGGTATGCATTTAGAACATGCAAAGTTTTTCTTGTTGTGCTGAGGTAGTAAATTTGGCTATGAGCTATGAGTCTAATAGAAGATTCTTGTAACTTGAACTGTCAGAACATGATTCCTAATTTATGCCTATCAGGTGCTATTTAGAGTATATGACTTAGTACTTTTGATTTAGTTTCATTAATGATCTGGATGATGCACTCCTCTTTCTTTTCTTCATTGCCATAGCAGTTGAGGCATTTTTCTTGCTTTTGGAGTCCAAACCGGGTTGTGAACCCCCCTTCCAAAAGTGCAATTTTATTTGAACTATGCATACTAAGAGTTCTGACGCAGCCCATCACGTTCGTACATAGTTAGTTAGATTGATTTTTTTATACATGTAGCTTTTCAGTACGTGAAACTCTCTCAGCCAAAACTCTCCATGGCTTGCCTTCATGCTTCTGGTAATTTTTGTGTCTTCTTATGCCCGAGACATCCCAATCTACATTCTGCAGTTCATTTTGGGTTGTGACAAAGCAGTCACTGTTTTCTTCAAGTTCATATTAAGTTATAAAGTTTGGATAAATAAAGTTCTGAAATTTCAGCAGAAGCTCGTTAATTGACTAAATCCTGTATTCAACTCTACATGCCTTGATGTGCATCGCCGGATTTTTTTGGCAGTTTCTTTACATTATCTATTCGTTTATTCATGAGTAGAAGCTTCAATTCTGATTCTGTAGTTGAGGAGTAGCTAGCTCCTGTGTGCCGGTGTATTTACTTTTTTTCAAGATTTTTTTTGTTTTCTGCTATGAGATTGGTCTAATAGTGCAAACAACTACAGAGGTATCACAGATTCTATGCTTTATTTCCTTGTTTTGTGCAATTAAATATGAAGCGAGGCTTGAGGATGGGACTACTGTATCAAAATCTGGTGATGCTAAGTTCATTGTGAAAGAAGGTTTTTGGTGATTTCATTTCTAAGCAGTTCATCGAATTCCTCAGTTCTGTTTGCCCCCTTCCCGATTTGGACCGCTGACCGCCGCACGGCCGCCAAGCCAACTGCTTGCTGCTGCATGCATGGAACGTCTCATGCTGTTGCGCGCCACTCTTTTCCATCTATACTTTGCTTTCATTTTGAAATTTGGCCCCCTAATGTTTTTCTGTCATGCTCCACCACTGTCAGCAGAAGCAAGATTGATGCCAAGCGCACCAGCACGTGTGCTTAAAATGAAGACATTCATACTGCTGTTCAAGTATTTAAACTCTGCTATCTGCCACAGAAAAACATTACCAAATATAAATTGTGAGATAGCAAACCTGAGTGCTCAATTTGTAGTTCTCTTTGCTGTGTTTTTGTCCCTTTTCCCCACTGTAAGACCCATTGCAGTTAGGTGTATGCAATTTGTGTTCTAAATTCAAGTGCAAACCCAGAGTTGCTGTTACATAAAGTATGGCATGTAAATTCTGACCTGCTCTTGCTTGCAAGTGGTTGTACATGCATTTGTGGAACATGTTCTGTCGAGCTTCTAACTGGCAATTTCTTTTTCTGCAGGTCTTCGGTATAATGCTTTTGCATCAAGTTCCAAGAGGTGTTTCGTGAGCTAAAAGGGTCTTCTGCTGGGATCTACTTGTGAACCTACAAATGTATTACAAGACTTGTGAACCTACAAATGTAGGCCTATGTATGCATGTAGACATGATGTGGATTGTATGCTTTTGGTTGCTGTGTTGTAAAACTGGACTCAGTGAAACCTATCTATATATACATATGTAGACATGATGGATTAATTTGCTGAGATATATTATGTCTAAGCGATGCAACTTTATATATATATATATATATATAACACCGTATATTACTGTGCACATGTATACACACTGTACTTATGGCACAAAATGGAGTGAAGATGACTGATAGATGTGGATGGATTCATGCTTGCGGTGTACACGATTAAGGGCAGAGTAATTGCCAGGAATTATACTATCTGCCCCGCATTGTCAACCTGCCGGGGAAACGTTGGGTGCTGGGAATAGTTGCAACTGCCGGCAAAGCTTCTGATCAAGCAGGGCAGGTGGCCTGCCGGTGATACCTGTAACTGCCGGGAATTGTTTTTCCCGACATGAATTTCAAGGGCGGTTCACAAGTGCCGGCAAAGCTCATTCCCGGCAGTTAGTCTGCCCGCACTGGCAAGTTTTCCCGGCAGATATTGTGCCCTCTAAATTTGGACCATGGTGTAGTGCGTTATACTTACTACACAAAAAGCAAAAAAGGAAGGAAGTGGGCATAGCGTGCAAGTTGGACTAGTTTGTTAGGTCCACTTGAAGGAAACTACACGAAGGGAGTTCGAGTCCCACAGCTCGCATAAGTTCTTTGAAATTCAAAAGAACGTAAAAAGTAAGTGGACTGAGCCCATGAAGGAGAGGGGTTGTGCGCCGCGCGGAAATGGGCCGGCCCAGTCGGGCGGCCTGTGCGTGCTGGTGTTTATTTGACGCTACTGCTAAAACTTACGGCGTATTACGAAAGTGGATACGATATGTCAAAGGTCCATATTACCCTTTATATGTTTAGTGAGGGTGGTTGTACTGAAGCGGGACTCATCAATCAGAGTCTCTCGTCCTAGTCACAAAAGGCCATCCAGCATGTAATATCAACATGGTAGATTATGTTATAGAGTTATTACTTGTCGCTACAGATAACAATCAACAAAAACTATTTAATTAACTATGGAGATTAAAACATAGAGATACTCGTTGCTACAGAAAGCCATCCAGCACTATTAGATGTGGGTTTAACTGGTATTTTCTCAATTTTTTTTGAGAAACTTACAATCTATTCATCTTAAATCATAGTAGTACAAAGAACACCGGAGGTAATAAAAATTACAATTAGGTCCATGAATCACTTATCGACGACTACAAGCACTAGAGCGAGTCGAAGGCGGGCCGCCATCATCGCCCCTCCCTCGTCGGAGCCGGGCAAACCTTGTTGTATTAGACAGTCGAGAATTTGTTGTGCTAAGGCCCCGCAGGACCAGCGCACCAGCGTAGCAACCATCGCCGATGAAGAAAGTCGTAGATCGGAAGCATCAAACCTGTAAACACCCAAACCAAGACGAACGATGACCGGATCCAAACAGATCCACCGAAGACAAGCACCGACCGAATCCCGCGAGATCCGACGGAGACACACCTCCACACGCCCTTCGACGACGCTAGACACATCATTGGGATGGGGATAGAACGTGGGAGACATTATTCCTACCGAGGAACATCGCCGTCGCCACACAGCCCCAACCAAGACACTGAACCTAACAAGAACGAGAACGGGTCCCTCCTGCCGGCGGGGGGCCGAGATCCTCCGCACCTCCATGGCCCAAAGCCATCGGAGATGAGGGGAACTGACGGCAGCGCCGATGGGAGGAAGAGGAAATCTTGGGGTGTTTTCTTGTGGAGGAGGAAAGGGATTCTCAATTTATTTTATTAAAACACTGACCCGGTTTCGGGAGGTTGAGGGGGACATTCCCATTTCGTCATGGCCGCAACCCGCAAGGAAGCACACTGGTTTCCCCTTATTCAGTTCCCGCCTCTCACCTTCAAATGCTATTTTTTTCACATTAAATTCCTGCCAGAAGTGTGCGGGGATGGATAGGGGATCGGCGATAGGTGGTCCTGTTATGTTCGTATGGTTCAGTATCTGATGTCTACTACACAACTTGTTCTTGTAGACTCGTGTTGGGCCTCCAAGCGCAGAGGTTTGTAGGACAGTAGAAATTTTCCCTCAAGTGGATGACCTAAGGTTTATCAATCCGTGGGAGGCGTAGGTTGAGAAGATGGTATCTCTTAAGCAACCCTGCAACCAAATACAAGAAATCTCTTGTGTCCCCAACACACCCAATACAATGGTAGATTGTATAGGTGCACTAGTTCGGCGAAGAGATGGTGATAAAAGTGTAGTATGGATAGTAGATATAGGTTTTTGTAATATGAAAATATAAAAACAGCAAGGTAACAAAAGGTAAACGGGCATAAAAATGGTATTGCAATGCTTAGAAACAAGGCCTAGGGTTCATACTTTCACTAGTGCAATCTCTCAACATTGTTGACATAGTTGAATCATATGTAAATCCCTCACGTGCGACAAAGAGTTCACTCCAAAGTCACAAATAGCGGAGAACAAATGAAGAAATTGTTGTAGGGTACGAAACCACCTCAAAGTTATTCTTCCCGATCAATCTTATGAGCCATCCCCATTAATTGTCATGAACAGCCCTAGAGTTCGTACTAGAATAACACCTTAAGATACACATCAACCAAAACCCTAATGTCACCTAGGCACCCCAATGTCACCACGAGTACCCACGGGTTTGATTATACGATATGCATCACACAATCTCAGATTCATCTATTCAAACCAACACAAAGAACTTCAAAGAGTGCCCCAAAGTTTCTACCGGAAAGTCAAGACGAAAACGTGTGCCAACCCTTATGCATAAATCCCCAAGGTCACAGAACCCGCAAGCTGATCACCAAAACATACATCAAGTGACTCAAGTGAATATCCCATTGTCACCACAGATATCCATATGCAAGACATACATCAAGTGTTCTCAAATCCTTAAAGACTCAATCCGATAAGAAAACTTCAAAGGGAAAACTCAATTCATCACAAGAAGATAGAGAGGGGAAAACTCCATATGATTCATCTATATCAACAAAGCTCGCGATACATCAAGATCGTGCCATCTCAAGAACACGAGAGAGAGAGATCAAACACATAGCTACTGGTACAAACCCTCAGCCCCGATGGTGAACTACTCCCTCCTCGTCATGGAAACCGCCGGGATGATGAAGATGGCCTCCGGTGATGCCTTCCCCCCTCTGGCAGGGTGCCGGAAAAGGGCTGTAGATGGGATCTCTCTGGTACACAGGCTTGCGGTGGCGTAAAAACTCATCTAGGTTAGCTTTCAGGGGTTTCTGAATATATATGATTTTTTGGCGTTGGAATCACGCGAAGAAGGGCCACGGGGGGCCCACGAGGCACCAGGGCGCGCCTGGGGGGGGGGGGGGTGGCGTGCCCTGGTGGCTCGTGGAGCCCCTGTGGGTCTTCTGGCCTCCTCCCAAAGCTTCTAGTGTTTATCTTGGCCAATAAAAAATCTCCAAAAAGTTTCGTGGCATTTGGACTTCGTTCGGTATTGATTTTCTGTAAAACAAAAACAGGGCAGAAAACAGCAACTGGCACTGGGCACTAGGTCAATATGTTAGTCCATGAAAATCATATAAAAGCCATATAAAAGTGCACCAAAATCATACAAAACTATAATAAACATGGCATGAATACTTCATAAATTATAGATACGTTGGAGACGTATCAGCATCCCCAAGCTTAATTCCTGCTCGTCCTCGAGTAGGTAAATGATAAAAGAAATAATTTATGAAGTGTGAATGCTAGCATAGTGCAAAAGTTTGATCAATGATAATTTCAATCACTTTTCCTAGCATCATAACAACAACTTTCTCTCATAAAAGTCATCATGATAAAGTAGCAATTAAAAACAGAAATTTTGATGTGGAATGCTACCTATCATAATCATCATATAATCCTTTCTTTTATAGCATGGACATTGGACTTGAATGATTCAAAGCAAGATCATTATTATAACAGCAATATTTATTATCATAAAACTTCTCATGAGCAAGTAACAATTCATCACAACAATGAAGTATAAGGCATAAACTTTCTTGGAAACTAACAAACTATTCTAGTCAACAATGCAATTGCAATTCATCATATTTTCAGGAAGGGTCTCATGTAGGAGCTTTTTAGCAAGTCCACATACTCAACCATCATTTAGTCTTCTATGATTGCTAACACTCACGACATATATATGGAGCAAAAGTTTCAGCCAGACACCTAGAAAGATAGGGGCTTGTGATTTCGCCTCCCAACTTATTCACCTCAAGGGTGATGTCAACAATAATAACTCATGATCACTCATATCCAACTGGATATATGTGCCTAGATCTTTCCCCACCACATGATGCTTGCAAAAGAGAAAAATAAAAAGGAAGTAGAGGAGAACACTATTGACTCTTGCATAAAAAGTAAATACATAAAAGTAAATGCATAAAAGTAAAAGATAGGCCCTTCGCAGAGGGAAGCAGAGGTTGTCATGCGCTTTTTATTTTTGGATGCACAAGCCCTTAATGCAAAGGAACGTCACGTTATATTGCCCCTTGTGATAGCAACCTTTATTATGCAGTCCGTCGCTTTTATTTCTTTACCATCACAAGTTCGTACAATGCTTATTTCTCTTACAATGAAAGATCATACATATTTTAGGAGCAATTTTTATTGCTTTTTGCACTGATGAAAACTTACTTGAAGGATCTTATTCAATCCATAGGTAGATATAGTGGACTCTCATGGCAAGAAACTGGGTTTAAGGGTTTTGGATGCACAAGTAGTATCTCTACTTGGTGCGGATTTTTGGCTAGCAAAGATATTGGGCAACCATCACATGTTGGAGGATCTATAACAATATAACTTCTATGTGAATATGAACAAACATAATTCATTACGTTGTCTTCCTTGTCCAACGTCAACACTTTGACATAAAATACTTAATGGGGGCTCACAATCATAAAAGATGTCCAAGATAGTATATTTGCATGTGAATCTTCTCTTCCCTTATTAACTTTTTCATGAATTGCATCATTGACTAATGCTATGCTTGTTAACCTCCAATAAATTTTACCACTTATACTTTTCTTTATGTAATGTCATTACTTTCCATAAGATTAGCATATGATCTCTTTCATTATTTTCATTGCAAGGAGTCACACTTATCATATCCAATGATCTATATGAAAGTTTTTATTATATCCCTCTCGAATATTCATCATCTTGGGACCGAATTCTTATCTTGTGCAAATTACCATTACTATTATTAACTCTCAAAAAGATATAAGTGAAGCATGAGAATTAATGACAAACTACTCCAAAATATATAAGCGAAGATCAATGAGTAGTGAAACAATTAAGTAGCTATGTGAGGACTCTCTCTCATTTAAAAAGTTTCATATCTTGATATTTTATTCAAACAGCAAGCAAAACAAAGACACAACCAAGTATAGCACACATTATGTGAACGAGTAAAAACTTGGGTTCAATCGAGACTAACCGATAGTTGATGAAGAAAAGTGATGGGGTGCCTACCGGGGCATCCCCAAGCTTGAATGCTTGATACTTCTTGGAATATTAACTTGCGGAGCCTTGGGCATCCCCAAGCTTGAACTTTTGTGTCTCGTTAATTCTTCTCATATAATAGTTTCCCTAAGTTTCAAAAACTTCATCCACACAAAACTTGACAAGAACTTGTGAGATATGTTAGTATAAATCCACTCAAAACCTCAACATTCTCTACTGTAGCAAATCACTAAAATTATAATTAAACATTGAATACTAAATGCCTCTGCATATTTAATACTCCTATCCTCAAATAGAATCATTAAACAAGCCAACATATGCAAACAATGCAAACATAACAGCAATCTGCCTAAACAGGACAGTCTGTAAAGGATAATTAAGAATCCATACTTAGATAACCGAAAAAATTCTGAAAATTTACCACAATGGAAATAATTTATCAAAGTTGACTGTGTAAAAATTTCAAGATTTTATCACATTCTGATATTTCTGGGCAATTTAATCAATAGCAGCAAAATTTCTGTTTTGAAACAGCAACTCATAAACTTGCAAACTGGGCATGGTAAAGGCTATAATTGGCATTTTATTGAACGAAAAGATACAAAACATGATTATTGATAACACAAAGCAAATATTAACAGAAGAAAATGATGCTCCAAGCAAAACTCATATTATGTGACGAATAAAAATATAGCTCCAAGTGAGGTTACCGATAGTGTTGAAGACGAAAGAGGGGATGCCTTCCAGGGCATCCCCAAGCTTAGGCGCTTGAGTCTTACTTGAGTATTACCTTGGGATGCCTCGGGCATCCCCAAGCTTATGTCCTTGCCACTCCTTATTCTCCTCATATCGATACCTCACCCAAAACTTGAAAACTTCAATCACACAAAACTTAACGGAACTTCGTGAGAACGGTTAGTATGATAAAGAATAAACCATCACTTAGGTACTGTCCAAGACAAGATTCACAATTGTTCCCATATAATTCCTACTGTATTCTATCATTTCCACAATTTATACCTCATAATATAAGCTATGGAAACATTAAAACAAGCAAACTATGCATTGAAAACAGAATCTGTCAAAAACAGAACAATCTGTAATGATCGGAGCAACTACCATACTTCTTGAACTCTAAAAATTCTGAAAAATTAGGACAACGTCAAAAATTTGCATATAAATACTGTGTAAAAATTTAAGATTTTTTTGACGCCCCAGTAAAATCTGGGAAATTAAACACTGGAGGCAAAAGTTTCTGTTTTTGCACAGAATTGAATCAACAAGTATCCACACTACCCCAAAGGTTTTACTTGGCACTTTATTGAAAGAAAACATATAAAACATGATTAATACAGTAGCTTAATCATGTGAACATACTAAAACATAAAGGATACATATTGGTTTGCCTCCCAACAAGCGCTTTCCTTTAAAGCCTTTTAGCTAGGCATGATAATTTTGAATGATGCTCACATAGAAGTAAAGAATTGAAACGTAAAAGGAGCATCATGAGAAATATATCAAACACATTTAAGCCTAACCTACTTCCTATGCATAGGGATTTTGTGAGCAAATAGTTTATGGGAGCAAGAATCAACTAGCATAGGAAGGCAAAACAAGCATAACTTCAAAACTTTCAACACATAGAGAGGAAACTTGATATTATTGCAACACCTACAAGCATATGATCCTCTCTCATAATAATTTTCAGTAGCATCATGAAGAAATTCAACAATATATCTATCACATAAAGCATTCTTGTCATGATACGTAAGCATAGAATTTTTATTACTCTCCACACAAGCAATTTTCCTCTCGTTGATAATAGTGGGAGCAAACTCAACAAAATAACTATCATGAGATACTTGATTGGCATAATCCAATTGAAAATTAAAATCATGATGACAAGTTTCATAGTTATCATTATTCTTTATAGCATACATGTCATCACAATAATCATCATATATAGCAACTTTGTTGTCATAATCAATTGAAACCTCTTCCAAAATAGTGGAATCATCATTAAATAAAGTTGTGACCTCTCCAAATCCACTCTCATAATTATAATCATCATAAATAGGAGGCATGCAATCATCATAATAAATTTGCTCATCTAAACTTGGGGGAGTAAAAATATCATCTTCATCAAACATAGCATCCCCAAGCTTGTGGCTTTGCATATCATTAGCATCATGGATATTCAAAGAATTCATACTAGCAACATTGCAATCATGCTCATCATTCAAATATTTTATGCCAAACATTTTATTGAATTCTTCTTCTATCAATTGAGCACAATTTTCCGATCCATCATTTTCAAGAAAGACATGATAAAGACGAATAATATGAGGCAACCTCAATTCCATTTTTTTGTAGTTTTCTTTTATAAACCAAACTAGTGATAAAACAAGAAACTAAAAGATTCGATTGCAAGATCTAAAGATATACCTTCAAGCACTCACCTCCCCGGCAACGGCGCCAGAAAAGAGCTTGATGTCTACTACACAACTTGTTCTTGTAGACTCATGTTGGGCCTCCAAGCGCAGAGGTTTGTAGGACAGTAGCAATTTTCTCTCAAGTGGATGACCTAAGGTTTATCAATCCGTGGGAGGCGTAGGTTGAAGATGGTATCTCTCAAGCAACCCTGCAACCAAATACAAGAAATCTCTTGTGTCCCCAACACACCCAATACAATGGTAGATTGTATAGGTGCACTAGTTCGGCGAAGAGATGGTGATAAAAGTGTAGTATGGATAGTAGATATAGGTTTTTGTAATCTGAAAATATAAAAACAGCAAGGTAAACGGGCATAAAAACGGTATTGCAATGCTTAGAAACAAGGACTAGGGTTCATAATTTCACTAGTGCAATCTCTCAACATTGTTGACATAGTTGAATCATATGTAAATCCCTCACGTGCGACAAAGAGTTCACTCCAAAGTCACAAATAGCGGAGAAAAAATGAAGAAATTGTTGTAGGGTACGAAACCACCTCAAAGTTATTCTTCCCGATCAATCTTATGAGCCATCCCCATTAATTGTCATGAATAGCCCTAGAGTTTGTACTAGAATAACACCTTAAGATACACATCAACCAAAACCCTAATGTCACCTAGGCACCCCAATGTCACCACGAGTACCCACGGGTTTGATTATACGATATGCATCACATAATCTCAGATTCATCTATTCAAACCAACACAAAGAACTTCAAAGAGTGCCCCAAAGTTTCTACCGGAAAGTCAAGACGAAAACGTGTGCCAACCCTTATGCATAAATCCCCAAGGTCACGGAACCTGCAAGCTGATCACCAAAACATACATCAAGTGACTCAAGTGAATATCCCATTGTCACCACAGATATCCATATGCAAGACATACATCAAGTGTTCTCAAATCCTTAAAGACTCAATCCGATAAGAAAACTTCAAAGGGAAAACTCAATTCATCACAAGAAGATAGAGAGGGGAAAACTCCATATGATTCATCTATATCAACAAAGCTCGCGATACATCAAGATCGTGCCATCTCAAGAACACGAGAGAGAGAGATCAAACACATAGCTACTGGTACAAACCCTCAGCCCCGAGGGTGGACTACTCCGTCCTCGTCATGGAGACCGCCGGGATGATGAAGATGGCCTCCGGTGATGTCTTCCCCCCTCCGGAGGGTGCCGGAAAAGGGCTGTAGATGGGATCTCTCTGGTACAGAGGCTTGTGGCAGCGTAAAAACTCATCTAGGTTAACTTTCAGGGGTTTCTAAATATATATGATTTTTTGGCGTTGGAATCATGCGAAGAAGGGCCACGGGGGGCCCACGAGGCACCAGTGCGCGCCTGGGGGGGGGGGGTCGGTGGCGCGCCCTGGTGGCTCGTGGAGCCCCTGTGGGTCTTCTGGCCTCCTCCCGAAGCTTCTAGTGTTTATCTTGGCCAATAAAAAATCTCCAAAAAGTTTCGTGGCATTTAGACTTCGTTTGGTATTGATTTTCTGTAAAACAAAAACAAGGCAGAAAACAGCAACTGACACTGGGCACTAGGTCAATATGTTAGTCCATGAAAATCATATAAAAGCCATATAAAAGTGCACCAAAATCATACAAAACTATAATAAACATGACATGAATACTTCATAAATTATAGATACGTTGGAGACGTATCAGTATCATGTTCTGAAGAATCTGATAATTATTCAAACTTAATAGTGCCCACTTCAGTGCAAGAGTTCTGAAGACTCATTTGGAAATCATCATAGGTTAATTCCTATTTTGATCAGGCTGACTGTGAATTTACATGTTGGCATTATCTCCACGGTAGTCTTCAGTAGCATTCCCTGCGTGGCTGTGTTTCCCTCTCAATAATCTGCTAGTGTTCAGAATTCATAGTCGGTTCAGTTGAGGCTTTTGTAGATGATCGGAAGTTTGTTTCTTGTCCAAACGAAATTTCTGTATTGGGAGCCAAAAGTAACATATGGGTCATTATTTACTAACACTGCATGTAATCCTTGGAGTAAAATGAATCATAAGTCCTAAACCTATTGGAGGTGTGTCACTTTAGTTCTATAACTTCGAAACTGTAGTTTTGGATCCTAACACTATTGGAGGTGTGTCAGTTTAGTCCTATAACTTCAAAACTGCAGTTTTAGGTCCTAAAACTATTGAAGGTGTGTCAGTTTAGTTCTATAATTTTGACACTACAGTTTTGGGTCCCAAAACTATGCTAGTTTGTTCCTCTTATGTCCTAAGCTTTAATGTCTAGCATTGATCTACCGATGTGTCGCTTGGAAATGCTTGGATTGTTGCCACGTTGACCCAATGGACCCATCAGGTTAACTTATAAAAGGTAAATATGCAAGAAAACCCCTAGAGCGTTGTCTCGCCTCATTCTCACGCCCTCGTCTTCTCCCACACATAAAATGCCCAGAGGCGACAGTACGGAGTCCATCAGTGGCATGATGGCTTGAGCTCCAGCGAGGAGAGTCGGCCAGTCATCTCAGCCTCCACCCAACAGTAGCAGAACGACACGTCGCACAACGTCCAATTGCTACCCACCTATGGCTGCTGCTGGGGCTGCGTCACTCTCATCGACCTTCGTGCCAGCTTCACGGTTTCCGCGCACTCCTGCGCGTCATCCGGCAATAGCGACAATTCCCCACCTATGGCCATGCTCGTGCCCAAACAACAACCTGCACGACCAGCTCTATGGCAAGGGTGTCGGGGCAACGATGATGTCGTGAGAGAGAAGGGGGGGGGGGGTGGGATGGCGTCTTCCATCCTGATTGGCTCGGGATCTCCCCAGCGGCTGCGCCGAGGGAGAGGGATGTCGTCCTCCATGCCGACTGGCTCAGGGTCTCCCCAGCGGTCACGCCAAACCTCTCTCTGAGGCTACCGTGCAGCTCATGGCCATGCAGGTGGTGGGCATGCAGGTTGCAGCACACACTGCAATGTGGAAGCGTATGGACCACTTTTGGGGAAGCAAACACATATAAAGGGCTCATTTGAAAAAATGCACCATAGATGCTGGCCATGCAAGCTTAGGACCTGAGATGAACAAACTTACATAGTTTTGAGACCCAACACTGCAATTTTGAAGTTATAGGACTAAAACGACACACCTCCAATAGTTTTAGGACCCAAAACTGTAGTTTCAAAGTAATATGACTATACTGACATACCTCCGATAGTTATAGGATCCAAAAGTGCAGTTTCAAAGTTATAGGACTAAACTGACACACCTCCGATAGTTTTAGGACTTGTGATGCATTTTATTCTAATCCTTGCTATTGTGAAAGTTGCTAGACCGACTGATTTGTACACGTGTTGCCAGATATTTTATGGTATATATATGCACCAGTTTAGAGGAATCTCAAGAATCTCTACTCCTAAAGGCAGGCCTGGTCTAGTCTTCACTAGACATTTTCGGTTGGTTTTCTAGGTATTCAGCGAGCCTGATCACTTTTCTGCATTTAAATTATTTTTTTTCCCAGAATAATTAATAAAACCTGAGATTAGACACTCATATACACAATGCATAGAAAGATGATAGATGTCAACGTGTAGTTTAAGAAACAAGAAATGCCATCAAACATGAAAAGCCAACGTGTATGTCACGGAATTTCAAATCCGATTTTGATCCACACATTAAGAAACAAAAATTGTGTAAATCATAATTAAAGGTACTCCTCACTCCTTATATTTAGACTGCAAGAATTTGTATGTCAGATCTAATATTGTAAATCAAGCTAGGGTATAATCCATAAGAGAGAATATTGTCGCCAAACCAATAAAGTTTTATCATGGCATAATAAACCGTACACAAGAAAATCTAGTACAACCATCCAGTGCACTCAACAGAGCCACATAAGCATCGTTTCTTCTTGATGTTACCTTCAGAGTCATGGACCCCATCTATGGTATAATTATAGTCATATGATAGTGGTTCAAGAGGCTGAATATCCTCACAAGCAAAGAGCATGATGTGAGGCATACCCTTGTTGTCATGGTCATAAAGAACATTTTGTGTGAAAAGGTTAGGGGTGCAGCTATGGTTGATGAACCTTGCAAGGTTGCCACATTTCAGTGCGTCCACCGCAAAGAAATTTTCTTCCTCTTCCCCAGGGCCATTCCTAAGTGAGGGGATAGTCTTTTGTAAGTTGTCCCAGCGGGATACATCATAATAGTTGTTTCCAATAAGGAACAAGTACTCATCATTATCCCTCTCTTGAGCATCTTCGTTATCCAACAGTTCCCCTATATATTCACACACAAAACGTCCCGTAGGTATAAAATCAAGGCTTCGTACTCCCCAACCCATTGATGTTGTCTTGAAGACTTGAAGGCGGAAATTAATTCCATGTTGGCCCACTCTATTGCGACAAGTTGGAAGGCACTTGCATGAAGGTCCACACTCGTAAATAAGAGGTTTTTCCTCTAGGAGACCACCGGTCTTTCTGAAAGGGATCTTCCCTCCATTTTTCATTACACACGCACACTTTTGCGAGTCCGAGCATCGACCAACGCAATCACAACCTGATGGAGGATCTAGCTGATACTTCCTGAGGTATTGTATGTGTGAAATGTAGCAAAATGGAGCTGGGGCCTCGTTTGATATGGAGTTGATTGCAGATATAGGGATCTTCTCGAGACCTGCCGATATGTCTACAGTAAAAGTTCCATTGGATGGTTCAGCCATTCTTTTTTCCACAAGTTCTTGAATGTTGATGGGTGGTTGCCCCGGCAATCTTCTGAGATGAAAAGTGCTAACATGTTTGTCTTTCGTCGGTTTCTCTCTGCAAAATTTCTCGACTAAATATAAACCACCATAAACATAGTATGTAAGCTCCTCGGCTCCACCTGGATGGCTGGTCACAACAAACCTATAAATGACACGGACATGTGTTCTAGTATCCATACTCTGCTTCAGTGCCAGGTCAGTACCTTCCATCTTTTGACCAGTGGTGGCAGCCACAGACCCAATATGTAGCAAGAAATCCAGATTGTTATTTTGGGGAGACTGTTGCGCATACGATACGATGCTAACGGCTAGACATGTCCTGCCCCCGTTCTGGTTGATGCAATCGACACGCGACTGCTGTGAACGATGGAGACCAACAACGAAAAGCTCGGCGTCCGAGTCAAACACGTCACCAACATGAACTCCAGGAACACTGCCCACGTACCTCCTATCATCGAATTCAACACATAGCCTCTCCTTGAAGACTTGAAAAGCTGCAAGATCATGTTCTTGTTTCCTGCAGTTGGCCTTCTCTTGGGCCACAAGCTGCCTGTAAATTAGCCGGAATTCCTGCAAAGAAGCCATGACGCTTTCTCTGCTGATGGCGACTTTGTTCTTTGGCATTGCACGATGACGACCACCCTTATCAACTTTCGTCTTCTTGGGTATAGAAGAAGCAGCTCCTATATGCCTGGAACCATCTCTGGACAGGGAAGTTCCAGTACCACCAGGGCGTCCATCAGATCCGTCAACCTGGTTTAAACCCAGCGAACGCGGCCGCTTGAAGCCAATCTGGAATCTCCATGGCGCTACGGTCTTGCGCCCCTTGCGGCAACCACCCGTACCGAATCTCGTCGTCGAACTGTTCTCCCACGTAGAGCCGTTGCACTGAGAGCCCTGCTGGGTGCTAGGTTTGACTGCCACGTTTGGCTCCCCGGTGCCTCCATGGCCATAGAGAACCTCATCCAAGTTGCGGACCTTTGAGGTTGCCATGGTCGCCTCCATCGGAAGTTGCAGCCGCAGACCCACCTGGCGCGATCAAGATCAAACCAACATCACTAGAGACCTGCACTAGACAGATTGAGGCGTCATCGAAGATTGAAAATAGAGGGGAACGAACGGACAGATTGAGGCAGTTGGGGATCGTGTTGTACCTGAAGGAAACGGAGGAGGACGAGACGAGATCCGCGTCTCGGGTTGCCGGCATGGTGGTGTGGCCGCCGTCAGAGACAGACTGGTCGTGAATTGGAATTGCCGGCTGTGGCTCCTAAACTTACGGGTGGGGGAGATTTTGTTAACAGCCCCAGTACAAGAAAAGTCTGTTTATAAGCCCCTAAACTATGAGGTGGGCGAGATCGTCTTTGTTTTGGTGTAACCCTAACCTAATTGTACGGGTGCTTTATATCTCCCCTACGTGGATTATTAGTGAAAATAATAATATATATCTCCCCTACATGGATTTTGGCGAACACATGGTCTCACACACTCTTGACCTCTCCTGATCCCAAGGGAAAACGAAATGTCAGTCCAATGTGTTTGCCAAAATCCATGTACCACAATAAATGCAGAATATATGCAATAATGTTGTGATCGCCATAACAGTGGTATGGTGCAAACTCACTTCCTGTTTTTGCACGCGCGCTGCCAGAGATATTACGGTATTCACCAATTTAAAAGAATATCTATTTTACGGCTTCTTTGGATCACAGGATTTGCAAAACAAAGGAATAGGAAATATGGAGGATTTGGTTGTCAGGACATAGCCAATCCTATGGAATGCAAAACCAGAGGAATGTGTAACAAAGAGCCTTTGGCTGCACCATAGGTAACGTACAGGAATCCATACAATAAAATATTTATTATTTTGAAGATGTGTTTCAAACGGCAGTGTAGTCAACTGCCAATAAAATATTATTATTTTCAAGTCTGATGTGTTTCAAACGGCTAGTGCAGCTGAAGTAGCCGTTATCAGCAGGGCATAAATAAGCTGATGCTTCTTTGCTCTGTGCAACGCATAGCTCCTTCCCTTGCCCACTTTGCTTACATCAGTTGTTGCCTGATCTCTATTCTTTCATCTTACCCTTGCTGAAGAAACCAACAAGGTCAGTGCTCATTTCCTATAGCAGAATGATAGTGCATGCTATTCAATCAATCAAGACATTTTACTTTATTTTTCATTTGATTCATTTCAGCATATTTTGGCTCTGTTGTGCACACCATGAATCGAAGCTACCACCGTAGATCAGAAAGTGACTATGAGTTCATTCATTTTGTACTTCCTACTTTAGAAGATGCATCACAATCTTCTTCCAGTAAGAAACCAATGCACACATCAAAACTTTCTGGAGCATGGCGTGTTCAGGAAATTTTAACAGGGCATGAAAGCTTATGCAAAAGGACTTTCCGCATGGAGGTTGATATTTTCCGAGCACTTGTTGACAAGCTGCGTGAGAAAAAACTCCTTGCTGATTCAAGAGTACTAGCAGTAGAAGAGCAAGTGGCAATATTTTTATATGCATTACCCAAAAATGCAACGAATGAAACACTACAGGATTGGTTTCAGCATAGTGCAGAAACAATAAGCCGTCGTTTTGGATTAGTGCTTGATGCAATCACACGGCTCACACATATATATATTCGTCCACCTTCCCTGAACCCACATCCAATCTTGAGCAAACCACAATTTTACCCTTTCTTCCAGGTATGAGTATCAACAATTTAGATCAAATAATTTAAGTAATTCAATGCAAGGTAATAACAGAGATATTCATATTTTGTTTATGCAGAATTGCATTGGTGCTATAGACGGAACCCATATTCCTATGTTCTTGTCACCGGGTCAACAAGAACCATACCGGAATAGGAAGCAAACACTCTCACAAAATGTGATGGTTGCTTGTGATTTTGACTTAAAATTTGTGCATGTACATGCTGGCTGGGAAGGATCAGCTTCTGATGCAAGAGTTCTACAAGATGCACTAAATCATGGTTTTCATGTACCTCATGGTAAATTTTACCTTGTTGACGCTGGTTATGCAAACACACCCCAATTTCTTGCTCCATACCGTGGTACTAGGTATCATCTAAAAGAACAAGGAGAAGTACGTCAAAGGCCACAAAATTACAAGGAATTGTTCAACCTTCGCCATGCTCAACTTCGCAATCATATTGAGAGAATTATCGGCATATTAAAAATGAGATTTCCAATACTTAAAGTTGCTGCACATTATTCAGTTGATAAACAAATTGATATATCCATGGCTTGTTGTGTTCTGCACAATTTCATACGCCTACACAAAGGAGATATGGAGTGGCCTACTGATGCTCCTATGGAGATTGACCCAAACCAGATTGTTGATGTGCCAAATGGAGACCACGACTATCATGGTGATATACATGCATTTAATTATTCCAGACAAGCAGGAAATCAAATGCGAGATCATATTGCACAAGGAATGTGGAACCAGTATGTAGCACGCAGAGCTTGACATGATATGTACCGCAAAGATATGATATGCAAGTTGTATTACCATTCATGTACTTCTGATATCAATATTCTACTTCATTAAGTTAATTTTCTCATGTCCTTTTTCAGCTAACATGATTGGAGTCTGAAACATAAGAACTCCTATACTAGGCCTCTCAATCTACCAAAATACAAAGGTCTAGTAAACAAAAGCATACTACTGCATGACTAGTTATCATCTCAAACTACCAAAATATAGAGGTCTAGTAAACAAAAGTGTACTGCTTCCTCAAGTTCATCTCTAGAGAAGGGCAGGAAAACCTCCCTGTTTTCCTTAGTTTTCACTGGCACGAGCAATCTCCCTTTTAATCCAAGCCAACCGTCGTTCATCGCTAGAGAAGGACAGGAAAATCTCCCTATTTTCCCTAGTTTTGAATATGTCTGATGCCAACAACATATCGCCCAATTGTAGCCCATCCAATCCTTCAATTGCCGTGATGCACCTGTGAATGCTAAATGGATCCTCTAGTTTCTTCTCCTCAATGGCTGCAAACCGATTTATTTCTTCCATCTTTAGCCTAAGGTATCTTTCATGGAATCCATCTGTAGAGTCTGTAGGATTGTGCTTCTGTTTTTTTCTACGTCTATTCTCAGGCTTCTCTGTGGGTGCCTTTTGGGGTACGGATTGGGTATGCATGTGTTCGTTGGGTGTTGATGTATGCTGGGCAGAATCAAGATTCGCTCCCTCAACCTCTTCTTCCAAAGGAAAATGCAAACCTGGCTCGTCTAGAGCTATTGTAGGAGGTGAAGATGATTCATATGTATCAGTCACATGTGCTTGGTGCGGCGATGGAATTGATGCATGTTTTGCCTTGTTAGCGTAATAGTCCATACCATGGCGAGTTCTTCCTTCGGCATAACGACCTATACATCCAACAAAAAACATATATTTAGCTCAGGAAAAGATGACCTGAAATTTGATATAAGAAAGCACTAAGTAACGTTAAACTAACCATCATAGAGAGAAGCCAAATCATTAAAGTATGGAAACGACTTGTCTCGCCATTGGAGATACTCCTTGCTATTTTTGCGAGCAACAAAACTAGCCCAAACACTTGCTGGTGCTTCTACCATCATTCTATCCTTATCCCATCCAAACCCACTTTCTGCCAACAATTCTTTCACGCTTCGATATTCCTTCTTCAAATCTTGCTCCTTTTGTTTGACTTGAATACCACTTAATGATACACAAAACGCTTGATTTAGTCGATTAACAATGTTTGTCCAGGCCTCTTTGCTCTAAGCATTTTGTGTTCGAAAACCAGGAACATCATGCTCTTTCAGCAAGTCAATAAGAAACAACTTCATTTGATGAGTCCATTTAGCCCTCTTCGTGGTACCTAAAATTAATGACTCAAATTTAGCTGCAGTAGACAGCACATTCTTGCATATTGTACAAGTAACTGACACTAGGAGTAATACCTATTTCCTGATGATACTCAACAGCCCCATGATCATCATCAATATCACCAAGTCCTTGTGATTGCACACGGCTGCGAGCACGATCACCATCAATAGCACCAAGTCCTTGTGACTGCACACGGCCGCGAGCACGATCACCATCCACGTCATGAAATCCTTGTGATTGCACATGGCTGCCTAGCAACTCAAACGAGTTGAGCTGATGGACCATCTGCATTGCAAAAAGACTTATATTACAAGATTGTACTGAGAAACCCATAGTAATATGCACAAGCATGTATGAGCAGCAGAGATTTGGATTTCGTCCGGAATTATTGGATTTCGTCCGAAATTCGTCCATTTCGCCTGGGCCCAGTATGTGTATTACCCGGTCAAAAATTTCGGCCTTTTCTGTACTTCTAGCCCAGCCCATATACCAAACTAGTCCACGTATTCCATGCTCTGGTATAAAAACTCAAGGCGAACCAGTCCCAACCCTAGTTTTCACGTTTCCTCTCCACTCATTTGTGCGGCGGCTGCAGGCAACGCGAGCGGCAGGCCTGAGGGAGGCGAGGCAGCTCCTCCTCCTCCCCCTTCAGCACCCCACCTGCCCAAGGACTCCTCCTTCTCCTTCCCATGGAGGACGTAGGTCGCGGCCGTGACAGCAGGGCCCGTGTCCGCGGCGACCTGGTCGACAACGGCAACACCGTGGGTCGCGGCCACATGAGGTTTAGGCTGCACTTGGGCGTCGATTGATTTGGCAGCAGCAACAACATCGAGCGTGGCCACTTGATCTGCTTAATTTCAAAATTTGGAGCAAATTCCGGTCATTTTTAGTTCAATTTTCGGCCATTTTTCGTTTCAAAATTTAAATTTTGGTTTCTTCTTTTCGTCCGAAATTTTCCAAAAAAATTCCGAAATACCGAATTTCGCCCATTTCGTCCAGATCCGGTAAAAACAGAAAACGAAATCCAAAACCTTGATGAGCAGTACATACACAGGCACAGCAATCTACAGCAGCACTTTCATCTCTCAATCTCTCACAGTTTCTCTCTTCACGGACATCACACACAACAAATCCATCTCTCAATTTCTCTCTTTGCACACAACACATCACATCATTCAGGCACAGCAAGCACACACATATGTGGGAAGCCGGTCAAGCATACACTCGGGCACCACAGCCGTGGGAAGCCGGTTGGGCAAAGCGGGCGCGCACGACGCGGTCCTCGGGCTGGCGGCGGGAGGAAGCCAGCGACGGCCGCTTTGCCCCTGCCACCAGCAGCCATCAACGCCACACCCCGTGCCCAGATCTGCCGCCCCCGCACCATATCAGGCACTCCCTCCCTCGATCTAGAAAAAAAAATGCAAGGGAAGGAGATGGAGGGACTATGTGATGCGGGCTAACCTGGATGGGGCCGGCGCTGATCCCGTCGAACTCGACGAGGAAGGTGAGAGCGAGGTGGTCGGCGTATCCGACGGACGCCGGGTCGCCGCCGCTTCCGTCGAAAAGGATCTGACCTTGTTGCCTCTTCTGCGAGCCACGACCTCGCCGCCGCTTTTGGTGCGAGCCTTTTTTTTATTTCCTTCCAAGCCTGATCGATGTGGTGGCGTTTTTTTTTTGTGCGATGCGTGGTGTTTTGACATGAAACAGCGCGGCTGTTTTGGCGCGAGCACGCGGCGCGAGCGCTCTCTTTTCGCTCCAGGAATTTTTCCAACAGGTCCGACCTCATGCGTAAATTCCTCTGGAATCGGCACCTTGGGAGCCCAATCCTCAGGAATTTTAATGACACAATCCTGTGATCCAAATGCATTCCGTAGGAAACAATCCTGAGGTTTAAAATCATGCGAAAATCCTGTGAAAATCCTCCAATCCAAAGAAGGCGTTAACCAAGTGTAGGGTACTGCAGCCATTCACCATAATATACCCAGGTAGCTCTAATTATTTTTGTTTGTCTGGTGCGCAACCATGCATGCTTCCCCATTAGGTGAAGCTTGGTTCCGTCATAAAAAAACTTGATTATCTACTTGGGTGTATGCAATGGAACCAAATTGGGATGAAAAGGTTGCATGGGAATAGTGGATTCTTATAAATGAAAAAAAAAACTTAATGAGCTACATCTCTGTATGCAATGGAATCAAATTGGGATCAAAAGGTTGTTTGGAACAATGGAGGTTCGAGGGAACAAAGGCATCTAGTGCAATTCTGTGGCCTATTGGGAGGAATGGAGACATGGACAGGAAGGGCAAGAGAATGAGAATGGGAAAAAACGGTCGTTTGCTATTTCGGAATCAGACAATCACATTAACAACACATGAAAACTAACCAAATGGATGGACAGGGACTCGTCCTAGACGTCTGAAGTGCATGGGATGACATCAAGACATATATAGAGAACAAAAGAAACCTACAATGATGTGGCTGCTTGAGAGTGCATGAAAAAAAAATAGTTAATGATTATTTGTGGTAAGCTGCATGTGCATTAAGAGTTAGTGGGGAGGTGTTTTTACATGGTGAACCTACTTGATGATGTGGATATGTTTCATGTCAAGATAATAAATATGATAATGTGGATGAATCTCTTGGATATATATAGGATACGTGCACATTTTTTAAATGCCATGAACACTTTTTTTTCAATTGTATGAACGTTTTCCACAAATAAAACAAACATTTTTTTTTACATTTTCATGATCTTTTTATTAAAATGTCGTGGCAAGTTTATATGCTGAAGTTAGATGCTCACTGTAATACATACTAAATTGAAGCATGGGTCCAGGAGTACCTCGCTCCATTCGATGAGCAAGATTTAGTTTCACGGAGGTGGGTGATAACCATCAGTAATCATTAGGTAAATGATCACACTACTAACTAAACGCTGCCACTAACAACTGATAAGTTAACAATCTACTTTAGACAAAATCCTGGTTGCGGCGGCGATTCAGCCACCGTCGTGGGACCGATGAGCCGCTTGCCCCACGAGAAGCCCCAAAGAGGGGAACGTAAGACGTTGCTCGCGCCTTTCGGTCACGCTCGGCGTCTCCCGTCTAGGGTAGCAGGAGGGGGGAGAACTGGCAGCATGGGGTGCCACGATGCGACAGCGCGCCATGGCACACAAACGGTGGTGAAGTAAGGACGGTCGTGCGGAGATGTGATCTAGCCACGATAGATCATGCCGAGAAGGTCCTCGGGGAGCTCAGACCAGCCCCGCCAGAGCCCGCCACGGTGACTGTCATCGGGGAGAGATTTTATTAGTTCCCAAACTATCAGGTTGGGACCCACTAACCTAATTGAACCTACGTGTCGTACGTACTACGTGCGCGTCCCAGTGTCCCGAGCGTCCTGTGCACGTACGACCTTGCCCTATTTATGTATATATATCTGTATAAATAAAGGTAAATCCGATGGAGATTGATCATGCCAATCCATTACGATCCGATCCAGCCCACCGTCTTCTTCGACGTAAACGATCGAGGACCTATCAATGGCATGTGGCGGCGGCGGCCGACGGCGGTGGTCCGAGCTCCCTGAGGACATGCTCGACAAGATCTACCGTGGCTGCGTCTCATCTCCGTACGACCGTGCTCGCTTCGCCGCCGTCTGTGTGTCATGGCGCGCCGTCGCATCGTGGCACCCCGCGCTGCCAGCTCTCCCCCTCCTGCTACTCTGGACGGGCGACGCCGAGCGTGATCGAAAGGCGCGAGCATACAGCCTCCAGGACGGCCGCGTCCTACGTTCCCCTCTTTGGGGGTTGCCGTGTGGCAAGCGGCTGGTCGGATCCCACGATGGTGGCTGGATCGCCGCAGCAACCGGCACTCACATCCTCATCGTGAATCTCTTCTCCGGCGCTCAGGTGGAGCTCGCCGCCAAACAAAGCATCATTGGATGCAAATGCCCAACCAAACGTCTTCTGGCATTCAATCAGAGAGCCAATCTTGTCTCCGTTCCAAAAATCATCTTCTCGGAGGACCCATCCTCAAGTGAATGCATCCTTTGTTAGAATAATCTTGACATGTGATGCATACATGCATGTGTGAATGATCCGTGTGTTCGTGCATGGGTTAGTGGCCGAGTGATTTGGCCAAGTTGGTTAGACGTTGGAGTAGCAAAGTATGCATGTCCGAGGTTGTTAGCTGCTGCTGCATGAGTGGCCGGGTTGTGTGGTTCCTAGAGTGATTCTAGGAGAAGATCCGGTCATTAGTTAGTGGTTAGTGGTGTGAGTGCATGCGTGGATGCAGTTAGTGGGCGAGTGAGTGGCCCGGCTGCGTGGTGTGAATCCCTTGTACTAGCTATATAAGTCCATCAGATGAATGAGAAGAATGGAGCCGTGAGGGCTGGGGAAAATCATGTAGTCTTTGTGCTCACCGAGGGAGAGTGTTCTGGGCAAAGTCAGATGGCCTTCTTCCTTGGTTGTGTGGGTGTGTGTGTGTTCTTGTGTTGTTGAGAGAAACCATGAGAGAAGAAGAGAGTTGTGTGATGCAACCAAGAGGAAGAAGAAGCGGCGCTGCGAGAGGCGGCGCAAACATTTGGTATTCAGAGCCTTGTCGATCCGAGGCGGTGGTGGCGCGACGGACTCCATGTGAGGTGGAGGACGGCGGCGCGAGGTGGAGGCCGTCGGCGGCGTGATGCCGCTGGTGGTCGGTTGCGGTGTGATGCCGCAAGATGATGGTGGCGTGGTGATCGGCGTCACGAAGGTGTGGTCCACGTCAAGAGCAGGCCGCTGCGTGCGGCACGATGCTATGGTGACCGGCGCTGCGATGGCGTCATCCACGGCAAGATGGTCCATGGCGGGTGGTTGGCGCTGCGACGGCGTCGTCCACGACAAGGAGGTGTTTGGCGGTGTGATGCCGCGCGAACATGTGGCTGCGGTGTGATGCTGCAAGAGGAGATGGCGGTGCGATGCTGCCACAACGACGGTGTGATGCCGTTGCTAGGAGACGCGGTGCGATGCCGCTACGAAGATGTACGATGGCGCGATGCTATCACTTGGGTTGGTGCGATGCCGACGGCGATGGTGTGATGCCATCGTCATCATGGAGAGTTGGTGCGAAGCCAACAAAAGTTGCAGCGTGATGCTGCGGCAAGACGGCGTGGTGACCGCTGCTGCGATGGCGTGGTCAACGCCATGATGGTGATGTCGAGTTTGGCGCGGTGATGGCATCGTCTACGACAAGGTGCGCGTGATCGATGCTGCGACGGCGTCCAAGACGAGATGAAGTGGAGCTCGGCACTGCGAAGGCGTCATCCATGTAATTTTTGGTGAGCCAGCATGTCAAAATTAGGAGGGAAAATGTTAGAATAATCTTGACATGTGATGCATACATGCATGTGTGAATGATCCGTGTGTTCGTGCATGGGTTAGTGGCCGAGTGATTTGGCCAAGTTGGTTAGACGTTGGAGTAGCAAAGTATGCATGTCCGAGGTTGTTAGCTGCTGCTGCATGAGTGGCCGGGTTGTGTGGTTCCTAGAGTGATTCTAGGAGAAGATCCGGTCATTAGTTAGTGGTTAGTGGTGTGAGTGCATGCGTGGATGCAGTTAGTGGGCGAGTGAGTGGCCCGACTGCGTGGTGTGAATCCCTTGTACTAGCTATATAAGTCCATCAGATGAATGAGAAGAATGGAGCCGTGAGGGCTGGGGAAAATCATGTAGTCTTTGTGCTCACCGAGGGAGAGTGTTCTGGGCAAAGTCAGATGGCCTTCTTCCTTGGTTGTGTGGGTGTGTGTGTGTTCTTGTGTTGTTGAGAGAAACCATGAGAGAAGAAGAGAGTTGTGTGATGCAACCAAGAGGAAGAAGAAGCGGCGCTGCGAGAGGCGGCGCAAACATCCTTGCTGCGATAACCACAAGATGCAAGATAGCGCTATGCAGAATTGGCAGTCCGAATCGTGGGTGGACCACAAGAGGATGTGGCGCTTCTGGATATGAGGAGATCACAGACATCGCCTTCTGCGACGGCATGATCTATGCTGTTATTTCCGACAGTTTGTTCAGGTTCACCATTGGCACAAATGAAAACGGTGCTCTGATTGAAATGAAAGAGAACTTGCATGTGCGCATGTCTGCGTCCTACCAAATCTTCGAGCTACGAGGCAAGCTAGCGATGGCTGTGGAGTTCTCGTCATGGGTTCAAACTTTTAGTGTTTTTGAGCTTGCCGATAGAGGCACAACACAGCCAATAGACTACAGGTTCGAACGGGGAGAGGTGACGAGTTTGGGTGACCATGCTTTATTCTTGGGGCCAGCATGCAGCAAGGCGGTGCATGTGTCTGTGACTGCTGGACACAACAGGGTGAAAAGGAATCACATTTACTACTCGAAGCAACACTTACATTGAAAAGGGCTCGACCTCGGCAGTCTTACCGTGTATTGCAGAAAAAGGGATCGTTCGGAGCAGATCATATCACAGGGATACCATTACCGTCACGACGATGGCGATGGCGGTAATGCTTGTGTTTGGGTTCTGCCTCCGGACTTCTAATTCCTCGTTCATGCCTGTATCGAGAGAATGTTAAAGGGCAGTAATATCCACATGCTTAAACTTATGCAGTTTCTCTCTTTGGCGAGGTATAGTTCTGTTACCTGGTGTACACAGGCAAGGAATTAATTATCTAATCTAGCTTGTTCTTGTAGTGGTACATGCTTAATGTCATATTCTGTCATTGACCTGGTAACACATAGGGTAATCCTCTCTTGTAACTTAGTATGGTTAACCTAGCTACAGGAATAGGAGCATTTGTACCCAATCAATTTGTACAGTTATGCGGCGGCTGCTGGAGTGACCACCCATAGTTTCTTAGTCTGAACAACAGGTAATATACGTAATTTATACACCTATAACCTATGTAATCAAGATGCTTCCTGATAGGAAGTAGTAATGCTGAAAGATGCTTATCGTTGTTCTGAATGTTTTACATGGTAATATCCGTCTCAAAAAAGAAAATCCATCATATTGTTCTGCTTATTATATACTAGTACCTATGTTCCTAAACCTAAGACGTTTTGGCAGTTCAAATTGAACTGCCAAAACGTCTCACATTTAGTAACAGAGGGTGTATTTTGTAGGGTAAAGAGAGGATTTCATTACTCAACAACGATAGGGTCATGTTCCTGGCGAATGATGTTAACGGCTGCTGAGAGCCATGCAAAGTTCACTCCGCACTTAATCCTGATCTCATTTCATTGAGTAGATAAAGTATGAGCTAGCCTATTACATCATTTCTTTATCTTGTGCCACTGAACATCCACAACACGAACACATGCACGTTTAATCTCCTCTACCACCATGAACAGGGGGATCAAGACCTCACAGACTGTGACAGACCATGCATCACCTCCGCGCGATCCGATTCAATGATGCTGACTTTATATCTTGGTACGATGTGTCTCTGATCAACCTAGATAAAATATTGAGTTTTCAACAAAGCAATTGATTCTAATCGTGGAAAGTACGGAGGTCTATCTAATATTAATATGAGAAGACTGATGACACCTGAAAGGTGTGAGATTGAAATGTATGCACAAGTACGGGACTCGGCAACATGATTCTCATGTGTCAGTACAACTAGGGGTGCAATCGGCTTGACCAAAAAAAATTGCTTGGTTTCTCCGGTTTACCCTAATTTTGGTCTTAGAAAGTTGGAAATCATTGATCTAGTTAACACATAATTCGGTTTGGTTTTTGCTTAAAAGTTCAAACTGAACTAGTAGCATAGAACACCCGTTCAAGCATTATACATTGGCCATCGCATGGTCTCACACACTCCGGATCTCTCCTGACCACAAGGGGAAAAGCAAATGTCAGTCCAATACTGTGTTTGCCGAAATCCATCTACCACAGCAAATACAGAATGTATGCAATAGTGTTGTGGACACCATAGCAGTGCTATGGTGCGAAGTAACTGCATGAGTTCCCAGCCGTATGACCGGACCATTCCTGATTTTGTACGCGTGTTGCCAGAGATTTTACGGTATGCACCGGTTTAAAGGAATCTCTATTTTCATCTATAATCTCTATTTTCATCTATTTTCATCTCGATTTTACGGTAGATGATAACTAACAACCACAAACAACCAATTGGTGGATGAGCCATTATTCCTGTACCAAAGAATCATTATAACATAAAGGCATAACTGTTCTATTCTTTCCTTGATAATTGCGTTCGGTTTTAGGGTAATCATCCAACATGATCTTTTTTATGCGTTTGAATTTCATTTTTTCGGAATAATTAATAAAAGGGACAATTGCATTTTTGCCCCTAGTTGGAACCTACCCACGGGGTTTGCCCTTACTTTTTGACTTTGCTCAGTTTTGCCCTTAGATTTGCCCCCGAGATTGGCCGAATGCCCTTTGACCGTTTGACCAATATTTTGAAAATTCATAACAAATTCATATGAACTCAGAAAAATGCAAATAAGATATCAAAATGTTCATATAAACATTGCCTTTATGTGCATGTCATTTGCATCCAGGACAAAAGCACCGTTTGAACTACCCGAGGTTATTAATGTTATTACCATTATTAAAAATAAAAAGGTATAAACAATACTTTTTTCATGAATAAAAATTACATGCAAATGTAGGTGATGTTTTCTGAACATGTTGATATCTTATTTGCATTTTTGTGAGTTCATATTAACTTGTTATGAATGTTCAAACGAGTTTGAGAATTGTTTTGAAACTTAAATGGTAGTTTAATAATGTTAATAACATTAATAACCTCGGGTAGTTTGAATGGTACTTTTAATGACACGGCTATAGTTCTAATCCCTAAAGTTCCCCACCCTAAGGAACTGAAGGATTTCCGGCCTATTAGCTTGTGTAATGTGGTTTATAAAATTGTGTCAAAGTGCTTGGTTAACCGGCTTCGGCCTTGGCTTACTAAGCTGATTTCGGAAAACCAGAGCGCTTTTATTCCTGGACGACCGATTTCGGATAATTCTATTATTGCTTTTGAGTGCATCCACCATATTCAGGCCCTCAAGGGCAATGATGTTTTTTGTGCATACAAGCTGGATTTATCGAAAGCTTATGATCGCGTGGATTGGACTTTTCTGGAGAAGGCTCTTTCTAGGTGGGGTTTCTCACAGGCCTGGATTTCTCGTATTATGGCCTGTGTTACTTTGGTAAAATATTCTGTCAAGCTGAATGGTAAAATTCTGGATTCATTTACACCCTCCAGAGGCCTCCGTCAAGGTGATCCACTATCCCCATTTTTATTTCTCTTTGTTGCTGATGCGTTGTCTGCATTGATTAACAAATCAGTGGCGTCGGATGGCCTGGAGGGAGTGAAAATTTGTCGTAATGCTTCGGTTATTTCACATCTATTATTCGCGGATGATTCTCTTTTATTCTTTAAAGCTACTGTACATCAGGCAGAGGCAGTAAAAGGTTTGTTGAACACCTATGCGGCATCAACAGGGCAACTTATAAACCCTACAAAGTGTTCCATCCTTTTCTCTGACAACTGTCCGGTAGCTGTTTCAGCGGGTGTGAAGAATATTCTTGATATCACACAACAGGTGTTCGATCCTAAATATCTGCGATTACCGGTTCCAGAGGGAAGAATGAATAAAGGAAGGTTTGAGGATATACATGCACGTATGGGAAAGAGACTAGTTGATTGGAGTGAACAGTATATGTCATCGGGCAATAAAGAGATACTTATCAAGTCAGTGGCACAGGCTATTCCCACGTATGTGATGAGTGTCTTCAAATTGCCTGCTTCGGTATGTGATGACTTAACTCGTATGATGAGGCAGTATTGGTGGGGAGTTGAGAAGGGTAAAAGGAAGATGGCATGGCTAAGTTGGGATAAAATGATGTTGCCTAAAGCTAAAGGTGGCCTAGGCTTTCGGGATATGCACTCCTTCAACCAAGCGTTATTGGCAAAACAGGCTTGGCGTTTGCTGGATAATCCAGGGAGTTTATGTGCACGGTTACTTAAGGCGAAATATTTCCCCAATGCGAACATGTTGGATACAGTTTTCTCGGGTAATGCTTCTGCGGTGTGGAAGGGTATTGAGTATGGATTGGAGCTAGTCAAGAAGGGGATGATATGGAGAGTAGGTGATGGTCGTTCTATTCGTACTTGGTGAGATCCATGGATTCCCCGTGGCTCATCTTTTCGCCCTATAACACCGAGAAGGAATTGTAGACTGAAACGGGTTTCAGATTTTATTGATGAGCATGGAGCTTGGATAAAGGAAAAAGTGGAGGAGTTTTTTTGGCCTATGGATGTGATACATATTTTAAAGATTAGAACGTCACCTCGCCTCCGGGAGGATTTCTTGGCTTGGCAGCCGGATCGTTCAGGCAGGTTTACTGTTCGTAGTGCGTATCAGTTAGCTACTCTACAACACGATGCTGAATTTGTCGGGGGTGCGAGCAGCTCTCATCCAGAGGGGAGCGTCCACTTTGGAGGAATATATGGCAGACCATAGTGCCCCAGAAGATGAAAATATTAGCCTGGAAGGTTGTGTCAGGAGCTTTGGTAACTACAGAAAACAAACAGTACCGGCACTTGTCCACGAGAGCAACATGTCCTATCTGCGAGAGGGAAGCTGAAGGATCGTTTCATGCCTTGGTTGCATGCCCTCATGCATGTGAACTGTGGGATGCAATGAGTACTGTATGGCCAATTCCGCGCAAGGAGCAGGTGTTTGACTCGGGCAGGGACTGGCTGCTATTGCTGCTGGCGGGTTGCTCGGACATAGCCCGTAGTATGGTTGTCATGTTGGTATGGCGTATTTGGCAGATACGAATTGATATTACTCATGGCAAGGAGGGTGCGCCTACCCAGGTTTCCGTTGATTTCCTAGAAAGCTACATGAGGTCGATTCTTGATGCTCAAAAGTATACAACGGAACTGTACCGGGAGGCCAAAGTGCTTCGTTGGCCGGCGCCGCCGGGCAACATGACGGCTTTGTCTGTGGATGGGTCGTTCCTTATGGAGGACGGCACGGCGGCGGTCGGGATGATTCTACGCAGACATGATGGCTCGGTCATTTTATCGGCTTATCGCTATTTGTTCAATTGTAGTGAGGCTCTAGAGACTGAGATTCATGCGCTGATGATTGGTATGGCGCTTGCTCGACAACATACAGAGCCTCCGGTGGTAGTTCAGTCTGATTCTTCGACTGCTTTATCTCGTCTTTCAAATTCTAGTTTAGATCGATCATTGTTTGGTCACTTAGTAGCTGAAATTAAGTCCCTTATGGTTGATAGGGTGTTTATTCCACAGAAACTTCATAGGTCTCAAAATAGTGTTGCAAATTGCCTGGTAAGGTATAGTCGCTCTGAGCGAGCTACGGCTGTGTGGCTCGGCAGAGGACCCCCATGTATTGAGGATCTCTTGCCAAAAGATTGTAGCCCTACCGTGATGGAATAAAACCCTTTTGATCTCGCAAAAAAAGAATGCAAATGACATGCACATAAAGGTAATGTTTATCTGAATATTTTGATATCTTATTTGCATTTTTCTGAGTTCATATGAATTTTTTATGAATTTTCAAAGTATTGATCAAACGGTCAAAGGGCATTCGGGCGATCTCGGAGGCAAATCTAAGGGCAAAACTGAGCAGAGTCGAAAATTAAGGGCAAACCCCGTGGGTAGGTTCCAACTAGGGGCAAAAATGCATTTGTCCCTTAATAAAAAGCTGAGATTAGACATTGATATACATGATGCACAGAAAGATGATAATGGTCAACGAGTGCTGTAACAGACTAGAAATGTCATCAAGCTTGAAAAGTCACCATGTATGTTACGGAATATCAAATCCAAATTTGATCCACACATTAAGAAACAAAAAATTACGTAACAAACATTTAAGGTTCTCTCCTCTCACTCCTCATATTTAAAGTGCAAGAAATGGCATCTCATGTCTAATATTATAAGGTTGCCACTTCACCTGACTCTGCAAAGGAATATTGACAAACATTGCTCTCGTTACCACCCCCTTCCCTTTGGGGTTTGGGTCAAAATCTATATTGGAATGGCAAGGCGAAAAAGAGGACAAAAAAATTTATTCACAATATTAGCAGAGATGGAGACATATTCCTTCCCTTTACCAAAAATCAAATCATTTCTTAAATGCCATGCTCTCCAAGGGATAAAAATAACTTGCTCCCGCAACGGAGATCACAACTGATACGGTAAAATAGCCAACCATTTTGGGCCTGAGTACTTGATGATCTCCTCATTAATTAGGGATATTCCAAATGTCTCTCATGGTCATACGCAGCGCATGAGCCTTTGAGGAAGACACAAGAGCATGAAAAGTGCTTTCATCTTCCACACCGTAAACAGAGCACATACCTGTGAAAGCTTGATGTTGTGAGACAATTAACCTGAACGGCCAGACTATTGGTTGCGGCCCGCTAGGAAAAAATCTTGATCTTCTGTGGGACATTGGCCTTCCAAATTCTATTCCAATTTTTTCTATCCACATTCCCAGGGCCATTAGATAGCCCCACATCATCACTATGATCCTTAAGTTTCTGCGCCAGCTTGTACGCACTTTTTAACAGTTTGATGGGGCGATTTGATTCCTGTCAGGTGACGACTGTGAAGATGGACTGCAATTCTCTGGCACAAAAGCTGGCTTCACTGGCGAGGACACATGGAAATCAATTGTTCATTGCTAGGTACCTGATTCTATCCAAGATATACTATGTAAAGAGTGTAGGCATTTGGCAAGCTAATTGATTTTGGCGGTTTTTCTAGAAAAAATGTAGATGGCCACTCAGTAGCTGGTCAAGTCATCCGGAAGATGAAATCCTATCTCCCAAATTTCCAGGGCTTTAAATTTCAGTGTGTTAGAATGGGGGAAAACTCTGCACATAGGAGGTGCTAAGTGTTGATGGCAGCACTCTCTGTATGACTGTATGGTTATTTAAATATATCAAACAATTAATGTATGTTGTAACAGAGAACCTGAAAACAAAAGAGCCTATATATGGTCACTTCAGCTATGCAGCATACTTCACGTGCATATACTTTCAACTATAATATTTGCAAAAAAAAGATGCAGGTGGAATATAGAAGTTCCATGGACAAATAATGTGTTAAGAAATAATGATGTGCTACATGCATGCATCGGTGGAGGAGCTACAACCGTGGAGGCAGAATCCACGTACAACTATAGTTACTACTACAGACATCCTATAGGTAGTAATGGTATTCCCTCTCCGAGTGTTGCACGCCATCACTTTTCCAGCAATCCACAACACAACTACCAAGTTCCTCCCGTGCTAAGTGGTTCTCGTAGCCGCCAGAAGAGGAGTAGTAGATATGATTCGCTTCTACGAGGCCGCGCTTATCCACCGCCGACACATGCACCGCCTTGCAACATCCTGGCCCCAGGAATAAAGCATGGTCGCCCAAGCTCGTCATCCTTACCCATTTGTACGTAAATGATCCTGTTGTTTTGTTACGGCGGGTGGCGAGCCCAAACACCAAAAAGAATTTAGCCTTGCACTGTCTGGTGAACTCCACTGCCATTCCAAGCTTGCCGTGTAACTCGAAAATGTATTTGGCATCCCCGAGGGGGATGGGTTTCGTAGTGAGCTTGTCGAATGAGGAGACCACTGGAGCGCCTGATGTGTTTTGGCCGACGACGAGCCTGTATAAAAGTTTGCCGCACGAGAGACCGTAGAGCTCGCCGTTGCAGAAGGCAATGTCTACTAGGCTCGGGCATGCGCGGTCCACCCACCCTCCACACCCTCGTGTCGTCCATGCACGGTCTGCACCGGCATCCTTGCTGCGACGCCTACAAAGTCCTATCTTGCAGCCTGTGGTTATCGCGGCGAGGATGCAGTCTTTTGAGACAGGGTCTTTCGAGAAGATGATCTTCTTGATGAAGATCTTGTCGCTGGCCTCTCGTTCAGCATCTCGACATCTATATGCAAAGTCCGCAGAGAGCAGCGCCCAGCCGCGGGTGAAGAGGTTCACGACAACGACTCGGGAGCCGGTGGCGGCAGCGACCCAACCACCGGCGTGGGAACCGACGATCTGCCTGCACCTGGGGAACCCTGGTAGCGGGCCACGCAGGACCCTGCCTTCTTCGGGGCTGTACGCCCGCGTCGTCCTGTCACGCCGGCCATTGACCGTCGATGGGAGCAGCAGCGGGAGAGCCTGCGTGTCGGTGTCAAAACCGACAGACCTCGGGGTAGGGGGTCCTGAGCTGTGGATCTTGGATCAGTGGTAACAAAGACAAGGGAGACGATGTTTACCCAGGTTCGGGCCCTCTTGATGGAGGTAAAACCCTACGTCCTGCCCTTGTTTATATTGATGGAGATGTATCGAGTACAGAGTTGATCTACCTCGAGATCGTAACGTGTGTCTAACTCTAGGGCTAGGTGAATGATGTTGCGTCGATCCCCCTCTACGGGCTAAAACCTATGGCTTATATACACGCTAGTGAGGGTATCTAGGATTACAAGGTCGGCAACTAGGAGTAATGCGGTAGGAGAGATCTTTGGAGTACACGTCAAGTCTTCGGTGGAGGCAGCCTCGATCACGCCTCCTGTACACGGCCTCCGGAGTCCACCTTGACCACGCACGAGGGCCCATCAGCCCAACCGAAAGGCCGAGCTGGCTAGGTTAGCACCCCCTAATCCAGGACACCGTCAGTAGCCCCCGAACTGGTCTTCCACGCCGAGGACGACTTCCTTAACAGACGCCACCTCGGATCCGGAGTCCTTGGCTTGACAGACGAGTTCCCCTTTATAATTTACTGCTTCCCTTAAATCGCGGTTCGAGGCAGCCTTTTTACTGGCACATCCCATCGAAGTGGAGATCATGCCCGTTTTCTCAGGGATATCATTACGATTTTGTTTTCCCCGATATGCTTAACGGCATCTTTGATGGGAGTGGCGTTTTTATCGGCGCAGTAAAGGGGACTCTTAGCCTTTCACCGGCCTATAAGAGCAAAAGGGGGGACAGCGCAACCTACAACGCTCCCATTTCCTCCCTCTACTGCTCCATCAAGCTCCAGCGCCCAGATCCCATCCCGCTCCTTTTTCCTTCTGCGAGTCCAACCTCCACCACCAGCCATGGCCGACACCCTCAAGGGGCACTGGGGCGGTTCCATCGTGACGGATGGCACCATCCTAGAGTTGCGCAGCGCGGGGTATCTGACCCCCTCCATCACCGCCCATGCTCCAGCGGCTGGCCAGCAAGTGCCCGCTCCCAACGCTGGGGAGCGGGTAGTCTTCGTCCCCCACCTCGTCCGAGGCCTGGGGTTCCCGCTGCACCCCTTTGTGCACGGGGTGATGTACTACTACCGGCTCGATTTCGACCATATGGCCCCAAACTCCATTCTTCACCTCGCCTCCTTCATCACGGTCTGCGAGGCCTTCCTCTGTTGCGAGCCGCACTTCGGCCTATGGCTGAAGCTCTTCGGGATCAAGCCGAAGTCCAGTGGCTCTGACCTCGCGGAGTGTGGAGGAGCCATGATCAGCAAAAACCAGGGGGCCGTATGGTTCAAGGGCACCTTCATCGAAACGGTGAAGGAGTGGCAGCGGGAGTGGTTTTATATCACTGAACCGCTCGCCCCTGGTCAAGCCGAGGTCCCCGCCTTCTTGGCCGGGACTCCAAAGAAGCTCACGTCCTGGAAGGAGAAGGGCGTCGCCTGGGGGAACCCAAAAGAGGTGGAGGTCCTGGTCGAGAGGATCAAATGGTGGTCCACCACGGGGAAGGTCGAGCTTGCCGACGTCATCAACGTCATGCTCAACCGCCGCATACTCCCTCTCCAGCTTCGGGCTACCCCGATGTGGGCACAAAAGCCCGAGGACATGGACTCTATCACCACCTTCTTTCGCTCCACCTTGGCCGCCATGTGGACGAAGCTCATGAAGCTGGCCAAGGACAAGATCCCCAAGGAAGGGGAGGACCGTGGCCTCGAGGACGGCTATGAAGCCCCCCCGGTAAGTGATCCTGCTCACCAACTATCATTTTTGTCCTCCGTATCGAGGGGGAGAGTTTTGATGAATCGTTATGCTTGACGTTTTGCAGAAGTGGCTGGCCTAGGTACAAGGAGTGCGATGCCCGGCTCCACTGCCAGAGGAGCCCCCGACTCCCTTGCTCTCGGCGCTCTTGACCGAGGAGCCGCACGTGGTGGCCCCCAAAGGGACGAGGTCCCAGAGGGGTAAGTCAAGTGCTCAGACTCGGGAGACCTCGGTCACCTGGTCCGAAGAGACCCACACCTCCGCTGCCCATGACGGCGACGCAGAGGAGGGTGAGGTCGAGGAGATCCCTCTCCCGAAAGGGAAGAGGTCGGCGACAGGGGACGCCGAGGCTGGTATGCCCCCCAAGGCCCCGAAGAGGCCGAGGAGAACCTTGTCCGGGGCCTCCAGCAAGTTGTCGGAGAGGGTCGAGCTCTCCGGCGACTCAGAAGAAGACCTCCTCGTAATGGGGAGGAAGAGACCGGCGCCTCGAGGGTAAGCCGTCGTCTTTATATCCCGTCTTTCAATTTGACAAGTTCTTTTTAGCGAGGGAAAACTCATAGAGCGTCTTTTCTCACGCAGTCCGCCGAGGGTAATCCCCAGCGGTTCCTTGAGCGGGTTGCCATCCGCCAGCGGGACTCCAGAGTCCGCTGCTCCTCCCCCGGCGCATGAAGGGCTAGGGGAGGCGACATCCACCCTAGCTCCCGACGTCAACATGACGAGGGCCGGGGAGGTGGTCGTCATGTCCGAGGTCGACACCTCGACCCAACAAGACCCGGGGGAGAAACACCCCGAGGTCGTCGAAGAGGAGCTGGGCCAGACATCGGTCCAGCCGATATCTGCTTTGGCTCCACCACCGCAGGTGGAGGCTTCCCGGATCGGCACATCCGAGGTCATCCCTCTACCCTGCCCAGTGCCCAAGGACGGGCTGGCGCGGGGTGGACCGAGGAGATGGCGGACACCCTGAAGGGCACCTCCATCAAGGAAGAGCACCGTGCCTTGATAGGCACGGTGCTGCAGGGCTTCCGGTTCGCAGATGCCGGCCTGCATAAGGTTTTTAAGAACCTCGTAGCGATTTTCGAGGTATGCCTCTATCCTCGCACCAAGTTTAACTTGTTTATTTGAGCTTTTTGATTTATGTATTTGTCCGAGGACATAATAGCACAGCCTGCTAAACGGCTTAGTGAGTGAGTAGCCCCCGAGCCCGAAGGCGGTTTCAAGAAACCGGCATTGGGGTCGTATAATTTAGTAGGATCCTGTCAGGTAGCCCCTAGGGCGTTGGTCAAGGCAACCGTCTTGGAAAGAAGTTGACTGTTGCCTTTGTAATAAGGATTTTTGCTGCCAGGTTTCGACTTCGGTTCCGGACTCCGTCTCCGAGGAGATTGCGGAGATAAACCGGAAGCTCGAGAGGTCCCAGAAAGACCTCAACCTGGTGAACCAGAAATTCGAGCAGTCTCAAGGTAAGCAAGTTAAACTTGCATTATACTTTGTACGAAAGAGTTATGATGTGTTTTGCTAAATTAAAAACTTAAGGCCGAACTGTTTCAATGACAACGGCGTTAGCGGGGCTTGAGACGCTCAAGGTCGAGCTCGAAAAGGCTCGGCAGGAGGTGAAGCAGCATGAAGGGCTTGTTTGAGGAGCGCGACAAGCTTCAGACGGATCGAAAGCAAATGAAGGAGGAGCTCGAGAAGCTCTGATAACCCACAAGTATATGGGATCAATTGTAGCTTTTTCGATAAATAAGAGTGTCGAACCCAACGAGGAGCTAAAGGTAGAATTAATATTCCCTTCAAGTTCTATCGACCACCGATACAACTCTACGCACACTTAACGTTTGCTTTACCTAGAACAAGTATGAAACTATTTTGTAGGTGATAGGATAAGTTTGCAAGAATAAAACTAGGAGTACTTTGCGAGAATAAAACTATGAATAAATTGCAAGATAATAAAAGTTAGTTGTTTAGTAGAAAGCTTTTGTAACACAAGAGAAAGATTTGTCCATAGGCAATCGATAACTAGACCGGTAATCATTATTGCAATTTTATATGAGGGAAAGGCATGAGCTAACATACTTTCCGTACTTGGATCATATGCACTTATGATTGGAACTCTAGCAAGCATCCGCAACTACCAAAGATCATTAAGGTAAAACCCAACCATAGCATTAAGTATCAAGTCCCCTTTACTCCCATACGCAACAACCCCTTACTCGAGTGTAAGCTTCTGTCACTCTAGCCGCCCACTATAAGAGAATTATGAACGTATTGCAAACCCTACAGCGGGAGTCCCTCACGCTTGCGCGACACGGAGGGCACCATAGGACAGCACCAAAATAAAACATACAACTCAAACCAATCACGATCATCAATCAACCCATAGGACAAAAAGAATCTACTCAAACATCATAGGATGGCCACAAATCATTGGATAATAATATGTAGCATTAAGCACCATGTTTAAGTAGAGAATTACAACGGGAAAAGAGAGGGTACACCACTGCATAGAGGGGGAGAGAGTTGGTGTTGACGGTGGCGAAGTTGTTGGTGTAGATCGCCGTCACGATGGTTCCCCCGGCGGCGTTCCGGCGCCACCGGAAGAGAGGGGGAGAGAGCCCCCTCCTTCTTCTTCTTCCTTGGACTCCCCCCTAGATGGGAGGAGAGTTTCCCCTCTGGTCCATGGCGGCCATGGCGGCGGAGGGGCAGGAGCCCCTCCTAGATTGGATCTCTCTCTCTCTCTCTCTGTTCTCTTCTGTTTCGCGTTCCTGTTTTTCTGGCCTTTCACCGTTTCTTAAATTCCCGGAGATCCGTAACTCCGATTGCGCTGAAATTTTAACACTATTTTTTCCGGATATTAGCTTCCTTGCGGCCGAAGAAGAGCCCCAACCGACTTACGGTGTGCCCACGAGGCACCACCGTGCGCCAGGGGGGGCCGCGCCCAGGTGTCTTGTGGAGGCTGTGGGCCTCCGTTTGCGTTGATTCCACCTCCCAAAAATCACATATATTCCAAAATAATTATCCGTAAAATTTTATTGCATTTGGAGTTCGTTTGGTATGGATTTTCTGTGAAACAAAAAAACGCAGAAAACAGGAACTGGCATTGGGCACTGGATCAATATGTTAGTCCCAAAAATAATATAAAATGTTGCCAAAAATATGTGAAAGTTGTAAAATATTGGCATGAAACAATAAAAAATTATAGATATGATGGAGATGTATCACCATCCCCAAGCTTAATTCCTGCTCGTCCTCGAGTAGGTAAATGATAAAAAATAATAATTTTTGATGTGAAATGCTACCTAGCATAATCTTGATCATATAATCTAATCATGGCATGAATATTAAGACACGAGTGATTCAAAGAAATAGTCTATAATTTGATATAAAGACATCAATACTCAAGCATACTAACAAACAACCATGTCTTTCAAAATATCAACGCTAAAGAAAGTTATCCCTAGTCCATTATGCTCAGTCATTGATCCATTCATGAAACACACTCAACATTAACTACACCCAATGCACAAGTATGACAATAGTGCTTTATAAGAGAAGATGGAGACTCAATAAAAATAAAAATGCATAAAAGTAAAATAGATTGGCCCTTCGTAGAGGGAAGCAGAGATTTGCAGAGGTGCGAGAGCTCAAAGCTTAAAACAGAGAGATAAAATTATTTTGAGAGGCATGCTTTTCCTGTCAACGAAAACGACCAAGAGTTCCCAATATCTTCCATGCTAGACACATTATAGGCGGTTCCCAAACAGAAAATAAAATTCATTTCCTTTCCACCATTCTTTCACAATCCATGGCTAGCCGTATCCACGGGTGCCTTCCATACCAACACTTTCCAATAAATTTTATTATTATTATTTTTGATTCATTGTGGGACTGGGCATCCCTATTACCTGCCACTCTCTCGTGCAATGACAAGTGAATAAACACTCATCTTGAGAATAACACACCTAGCATGGAAAATATTGGCCACCCCCTGCCGCTTCATGAGCGGTACGGGCACACAAAAAGGAAAATTATTTTGAAAAATAGAGTTGGCACATGCAAATTTACTTGGAACGGCATGGAAATACCGCATATAGGTAGGTATGGTGGACTCATTTGGCACAACTTTGGTTTTAAGGAATTGGATGCACAAGCAGCATTCCCGCTTAGTACAAATGAAGGCTAGCAAATATATTGAGAAGCAACCAACCAGAAAACGAAAATGGTCATAAGCATGCATTGAGAATAACTAACACTGAATAATGCACCATAAGTTGGATATAAGTTCGTTGCATAACTATTGACTCTACGTGCAGGCATAGGGAATCACAAACCTTAACACCAATATTCTTACTAAATCACAATTACTCACTAGCATAACTCACATATTATCATCTCCATATCGCAAAACTATTGCAAGGAATCAAACATATCATATTCAGTGATCTACAAGGTTTATGTATGATTTTCTGACTAACCATGTGAATGACCAATTCCTGTCGACTCTCTAAAAAATATAAGTGAAGCATGAGAGTTTAATTCTTTCTACAAAAGACCACACTCTAATAAATATAAGTGAAGCAAAAGAGCATTCTACAAATAATGGTTTTCTATATGAAGAGAAACAGGCATCCAAACTTCAAATGATATAAGTGAAGCACATGAAGCATTCTATAAAGCCATACTCAAAAGATATAAGTGAAGTGCAAAGAGCATTCTATAAATCAACCAAGGACTATATCATACCAGCATGGTGCATACAATAAAAGGGAAAAATAAACACAAAAGACGCTCCAAGAATTTACGCATATCATGTGAACAAAACAAAAACCGAGACATACCGATAATTGTTGAATAAAGATGGGATGCCTTCCGGGGCATCCCCAAGCTTAGACGCTCGAGTCTCCTTGAATATTTACTTGGGGTGCCTTGGGCATCCCCAAGCTTGAGCTCTTTCCTCTCCTCATTCTTCTCATATCGATACCTCCTCGATTTTTGAACACTTCATCCACACAAAACTTAACCGAACTTTTTATTAGAAGGGTTAGTACATATAACATCAAATCCCATCATGTCTTGCTCTAACATTATTGTATAATTATAATAAAAAATTACCCACTGTATGCTATCACAATTCTATGGCTCCCAAGTCAATGGGGCTCAACAAGATTTCAAACATAAGCAAATAACAAAACTATAACAGCAATCTGTGAAAATAGGACAGTCTTTAAAGATGCAAATATTACATATACTTATGTAACTAAAAAAATTCTGAAAAATTAGGAAAAAATAAAAAGTTTGCATAGTAGTACTGTGTAAAAATTTCAGAATTTTTGCATGTTCCAGTAAAAAATGTAAATTCACGCACTACAGCAAAAGTTGCTGTTTTTGCACTGCACATACCAAACAAGCAATTTAAGCATCCTAACGGTAAATCTTGGTACATTTTTTTTATAATACAATGGATTTGTACAAGGGGATAATTATTTTTGTTGAAAAGTTTATGTAATCAAGGTTCACAAAGTTTCCATGGGCATGAACAAAGTTCAAGGCTAGTCCCCACTTCCACATTGCTCATCTGTCTCACTTTCACTTTTCTTTTTGGAAAGTTTTAGGTTCCCCTCTATATTTTTTTTGTTTTTAAACTTTATAAAAGCACTCAACAGAAATAAATGACTCTCTAAAACTTCCGGGTTGTCTCCCTGGCAGCGCTTTCTTTAAAGCCATTAAGCTAGGCATAAAGTGCTCAAGTAATTGATCCACCCGGATCCCAAGGTATATCAAAGCCAATTTTAATTAACAATGATTTGTAATTTAATAGTGAGCACAAAGCAACATATATCATGAAATGACGAAGTCTAAATCTCTTCCTATGCATCGACATGTCATAAAATAACAATTCATGCACATCAAGTAAAGGCCCATGCATAGTATAAACAGTTTCTTGCAATTTTATCGCATTGGAAACATAGAGAGGCGGATATGTAGTCCCTCTCTCATAATAATTGCAAGTAGGAGTAGCAAGCACATGCATATTATACTCATCAAAATTATTATGTGCAACGGTAAAATGCAACCTGATGTCTACTACGCAACTTTATTCTTGTAGACTCGTGTTGGGCCTCCAAGCGTAGAGTTTTGTAGAACAGTAGCAAATTTCCTTCAAGTGGAAGACCTAAGGTTTATCAATCCGTGGGAGGCGTAGGATGAAGATGGTCTCTCTCAAACAACCCTGCAACCAAATACAAGAAATCTCTTGTGTCCCCAACACACCCAATACAATGGCAAATTGTATAGGTGCACTAGTTCGGCGAAGAGATGGTGATACAAGTGTAGTATGGATAGTAGATATAGGTTTTTGTAATCTGAAAATATAAAAACAGCAAGGTAACAAGTAACAAAAGTGAGCACAAACGGTATTGCAATGCTTGAAAACAAGGCCTAGGGTTCATACTTTCACTAGTGCAATCTCTCAACAGTGCTAACATAATTGGATCATATAACAATCCCTCAACGTGCGGTAAAGAATCACTCCAAAGTTCCTATTAGCGGAGAACATAAGATAGAAATTGTTGTAGGGTACGAAACCACCTCAAAGTTATCCTTTTCGATCAATCTATTGAGCCATTCCTATAAGTGTCACAAACAGCCCTAAAGTTCGTACTAAAATAACACCATCTGATATGCATCAACCAACTCTAATGTCACCTAGATACTCGAATGTCACCACAAGTATCCGTGAGTTGATTATTCGATATGCATCAAACAACTTCAGATTCATAATATTCAATCCAACACAAAGAACTTCAAAGAGTGCCCCAAGATTTCTACCGGAGAAAGTAGGACGAAAACGTGCATCAACCCCTATGCATAGATTACCCCAATGTCACCTCGGGAATCCACGAGTTGAGTGCCAAAACATACATCAAGTGAATCAATATAATACCCCATTGTCACCACGGGTATTCATATGCAAGACATACATAAAGTGTTCTCAAATCCATAAAAGTATTCAATCCGATAATAGTGAAACCTCAAAGGTAAAAACTCAATTCATCACAACAAGATAGAGAGGGAGAAACACCATATGATCCAACTATATTAACAAAGCTCGCGGTACATCAAGATCGTGCCATATCAAGAACACGAGAGAGAGAGAGATCAAACACATAGCTACTTGTAGATACCCCTAGCCACGAGGGTGAACTACTCCCTCCTCGTCATGGAGACCGTCGGGATGATGAAGATGGCCTCCGGTGATGATTCCCCCCTCCGGCAGGGTGCCGGAAGAGGGCTCCAGATGGTATTTCGAAGGTACAGAGGCTTGCGGCGGCGTAGTCCAAAATCTAGGGTTATTTCTGGGGTTTCTCTATTTATAGGATTTTTCAGCGTTGGAATCACGTCAAGATAGGCTAAGATGGGCCCACGAGGCACCACGGCACGCCACCCCCCTGGCGCGCCGTGGTGGCTTGTGAGCACCTCAGGAGGCTTCTGGTCCTTCCACGAAGCTTCGGGGGTCTCTTTTGGTCCAAAAAAAACCATCAAAAAGTATCGCTGCATTTGGAGAACTTTTATTTCTGCACAAAAAAACAACACCACGGTAGTTCTGCTGAAAACAGCATCAGTCCGGGGTAGTTCTAATCAAATCATACCAAAACCATATAGAATTGTTATAAATATGGCATGAATACTTCATAAATTATAGATACGTTGGAGACGTATCAGCATCCCCAAGTTTAATTCCTGCTCGTCCTCGAGTAGGTAAATGATAAAAGAAATAATTTATGAAGTGTGAATGCTAGCATAGTGCATAAGTTTGATCAATGATAATTTCAATCACTTTTCCTAGCATCATAACAGCAACTCTTTCTCATAAAACTCATCATGATAAAGCAGCAATCAATTCACATGTTATGGTTCAAACAATGCATTCTCTTGAAACTTAGCAACCCATGTTCTTAGTCACCAAACAATTGCAATTCAACTTAATTTCAACAAAGTCTAAGTAAGAGCTCCACATACTCAATTATCATATAGTCTTCTATATATGATTGCTAGTACTCAAAGCATATTTTTAGAACAAATGGCATCCATCGAACACAAAGAAAGATAGGGGCTTAATGTTTCGCCTCCCAACTTATTTATCATAGAGATAATTGTCAACAATAATAATTCATGATCAAATATATTTGACTGGCCACATGTGCCTGGATCTTTCCCCACCACATGATGCTTGCCAACTAAAGAATAATTTAGGTTGAGATGAGAATGAATACTTATTGACTCTTGCATAAAAGTAAATACATAAAGTAAAAGATAGGCCCTTCGCAGAGGGAAGCAGAGGTTGTCATGCGCTTTTGATTTTTGGATGTGCAAGCTCTTAATGCAAAGGAACGTCACGTTATATTGCCCCTTGTGATAGCAACCTTTATTATGCAGTACGTCGCTTTTATTTCTTTACCATCACAAGTTCGTACAACGCTTATTTTCCCTTGCAATAAAAGATCATACATATTTTAGGAACAATTTTTATTGCTTTTTGCACCGATGACAACTTACTTGAAGGATCTTATTCAATCCATAGGTAGATATGGTGGACACTCATGGGAAGAAATTGGGTTTAAGGGTTTTTGGATGCACAAGTAGTATCTCTACTTAGTACAAATTTTTGGCTAGCAAAAGATCCTAAGCAAGCACCACATGTTGGAGAATCCGTAACAATATAACTTCTATGCAAATATACCCAAACATAACTCATTACGTTGTCTTCGTTGTCCAGATTCAACTAATTTGCTCAAGTTTGAAAATAATTAATGGGTATTCACAATCATAAAAGATGTCCAAGATAATATATTTATATGTGAAAGTTCTCTTCCTTATACTAATCATTCATGAATTGCTTGTATGACCAATATTGTGATTGTCAAGCTTCAATAGATTTCACTTTCTAACCCAAATGTTAAACTACTACTAGACATGATACAAGCATATGAAGCACATATAATTTCAAATTTATGATATTCAATTCATTCAATAATTTACTCTTAGGATATAAGTGAAGCACAAAAGTAAATGACAAACTACTCCTAAAAGATATAAGTGAAGATCAAATGAGTAGTTAAGTAAATAGGTAGCTATGTTAGGACTCTCTTTCATTTAAAATTTTCAGATCTTAAGTATTTTATTCAAACATCAAAGAAAACAAAATAAAATGACATTCGAAGAATAGCACATATCATGTGAAGAAGCAAAAACTTAGGCTCAACCAAAACTGACCAATAGTTGTTGAAGAAGAAAGGTGGGATGCCTACCGGGGCATCCCCAAGCTTAGATGCTTGAGACTTCTTGAAATATTAATTTGGGATGCCTTGGGAATCCCCAAGCTTGAGCTCTTGTGTCTCCTTAATTCCTCTCATATCATGGCTTCTCCTAAATCTTTAAAAACTTCATCCACACAAAACTCAACAAGAACTCGTGAGATAAGTTAGCATAAATCAACTCAAAACCTTAACATTCTCTACTGTAGAAAATCACTAAAATTATAATTAAACATTGCATACTAAATGCCTCTGCATATTTAATACTCCTATCATCAAATAGAATCATTAAACAAGCAAACATATGCAAACAATGCAACTATAACAGCAATCTGCCAAAACAGAACAGTCTGTAAAGGGGGATTTAAAATTCATACTTCCCTAACTCCAATTTTTTTGAAAAATTACCACGTGACAGAGAACTCATGTATTCTTACTGTGTAAAAATTTCATATTTTTATCATGTTCTGACAATTCACGAAAATCAGGACATAACAGAAAACTTTCTGTTTTCGAACAGCAACACATGTACTTGCAAACTGGGCATGGTAAAGGCTATAATTGTCATTTTATTGAAATAAAAGATAAAAAACATTATTATAAATAACAGCAACCAAATACAAATAAAATAAAATGACGCTCCAAGAAAAACACATATCATGTGACGAATAAAAATATAGCTCCAAGTAAAGTTACCGATAATGTTGAAGACGAAAGAGGGGATGCCTTCCGGGGCATCCCCAAGCTTAGTTGCTTGGGTGTTCCTTGAATATTACCTTGGGGTGCCTTGGGCATCCCCAATCTTAGGGTCTTGCCACTCCTTATTCTCCTCATATCGATATCTCACCCAAAACTTGAAAACTTCAATCACATAAAACTTAACGGATCTTGTGAGATAGGTTAGTATGATAGAAATAAATCATCCACTTAGGTACTGTCAAGAAAAGTTTCATAATTGTTCTCACATAATACCTACTGTATTCTTTCGTTTCCACAATTTATATTACTCAATATAAGCTACGGAAACACTAAAACAAGCAAACTATGCACCGAAAACAGAATCTGTCAAAAACAGAACAACATGTAGTGAGCGATTTAAAAACCATACTTCTGTACCTCCAAAAATTCTGAAAAATTAGGACAACGTAAAAAATTTGTAACCCAATTCTCTGTAAAAATTTCAGAATTTTCTCACGCTGCAGTACAGAATAGAAATTCCAGCACTGGACGCAAAAGTTTCTATTTTTGCACAGAATCGAATGAACAAGTATCCACACTATCCCAAAGGCTTTACTTGGCACATTATTGAAAGAAAACATATAAAACATGATTACCACAGTAGCTTAATCATGCTAACACAGAAAAAAATAGTAGGGGTAAATGTTGGGTTGTCTCCCAACAAGCGCTTTTCTTTAATGCCTTTTAGGTAGGCATGATGATTTCAATGATGCTCGCATAAAAGTAAAGAATTGAAACACAAAGAGAGCATCATGAAGCATATGAATAGCACATTTAAGCCTAACCCACTTCCTATGCATAGGGATTTTGTGAGCAAACAATTTATGGGAGCAAGAATCAACTAGCATAGGAAGGCAAAACAAGCATGACTTCAAAACTTTCAACATAAAGAGAGGAAACTTGATGTTGTTGAAATATATATAAGCATATCTCCCGCTATCATAATAATTTTCAGTAGCATCATGAATGAATTCAACAATATAGCTATCACATAAAGCATTCATTTCATGATCCACAAGCATAAATTTTTTATTACTCTCCACATAAGCAAATTTATTCTCATTTATAATAGTGGGAGCAAACTCAGCAAAATAACTATCATGAGATAGTTGATTGGCATAATCCAATTGAAAATTAAAATCATGATGACAAGTTTCATAGTTATCTGTAACACCCCCAGATCTTAACCCTGTCATTAAGTTAATTAAATTGCCTTGTCATCATGATCATCCTAATTAAATTGCATTTAGGAAATAATACAAATTCAAATTCCAAATTCAAATGCAAGTCAAATTATTACTTCTTCAAATAATTAAATAAAAATGTTCATAATATTGAAAATAATCCCAGAGCAATTATAAAAATAAAATCAGCATTATTAAAATTCCAAAATTGACCATAAGAACCAAAAACAGTGACTTAACAGCCACTTTAATTCATTTTCAATTAAACAAAATTCAAGTGAAATCATTAGGCCCCCAAACCATTTTGTGGCAGTGCTAAATACTGCAAAGTATTTATGTGGCACAATTCCATATTTTACAAAAGTCTTCTTATGGCCAAACAATTTGCAAAACAGTTGCAAAAATGTAAAAAAGAAAAAGATAAAGAAAAAGAGCAGAGACCCACTGTGCACTTGGGCCATCAGTGCACAGTGCAGCCTGGCCCAGCCCGCCACGGCCTTTCTCCCTCCTCGCGCCAGAACAGGGGAGGCCGCGCGCGCCATGGCCGTCCAGACGCCGGATGCACCGCTGTCAGCCATCCCGCGGTCCTCGGCGGTGGATAAGGTGTCCTCGAGCCTCCTCGCTCTCTCCCCGCAAACCCTAACCCCCACACTTGCCCCCTCACCCTCTCTCTCGCGCAAAATCGGCGGCGCCCGAACGCTGCCGTCGCCGCGCTGCCTCACCGCCGTGGCCACTGGCCTCCTCTCTCCGTTCCGAGTTGTCCCCGAGCTTCGTCCTCGTCGACTATGCCTCCTCGCCGACTCACACAACGCTGGACGCACCACAGCCGCGGATCGCGCCGCCTCCTTCCTCGGATCGCCGCTGCCGTTCGTCGTCGTCTCCGGCCACACCGCTTCTCCCGAGCCCACTGCCCGTCCCTACAACATCGCAGTGAGCCCCGCCTCGCCTCCCCACTCTTCCCTGACCCACGCGCGACCCCTAGCTACGGATACCCCCGTGCCCGAGCCCGCCACCGCGCGAGCTCGTCGCCGGCGAGCTTCCGGTGACCATTTGGTCACGCGGCTGTGTCCGTTGAGCTCGCACACGAGCGTAGATTCTCCCTAGCACATCCATTTGACTCAAGCTCGCCCGCGTCGCCGTTTTCGCCGAGCTCCCGAACCAGCCGCCGCCCGACCTAGTCGCCGCCGACGTTTCCGACCACCTCAGCCCCTGCAACTGCCACCAACCAACGCGTGACGAAGCGCCCGATTGAAAGAGCCTAGCCACGCCCGATTTGAGCCACCGTACGCGATTTCCGGCGAAGTCCGGCGAACTCCGGCGATGCCGCCGACATGGCTGCCACCTGGCCTCCTCGTGCCACTGACGTGTGGGCCCAGTTGACCCAGTTGACTGGGTCAACTGATGACTGGGCGCTCACAGTCACTAACATGTGGGCCCCGCCTTGTTTAGACATTTTTATAAATTAAAAAAATGCTAATTACTTGTTAATTAAATTAATTAACTAATCAGTCACTGACTAATGGGGCCCACCCCCTAATTAATCTGTAATTAGTTTAATTAATCCCTAATTATCTACTGTGTCACTGACCAGTGGGACCCACTGGTCAGGTTTGACTCTGGTCAGCCGGGTTTGACCCGCTGACGTCACACTGACGTCATGATGACGTCACCTATCACTGTTTTGGATAATTCGAATTAAATAATTAAAATAATTCCAGAAATTCAATAAAACTTTGAAAAATCATATAAAATAATCCGTAACTCGGATGAAAATAATTCATATATGGAAAACGATCAGAAAAATATGACGAATCCGAATATGCCACCCACATACCTGCCACACCCCTCTAACATGATGAACATGGAACTTTCCCCTCCGATTCATCTGTCCGATAATTGCCCGGAGCTGGTAAAACGCCTCCAGATGTTTCCCGCTCCGACTAACTTGCGCAGTACTGCATTAGGGCCCTCCTCGAATAACATACTGCCATGACATGCGTTTGTGTTGCATTGCTTGTCGTGTATTTATTGTTTCTTCCCCCTCCTTCTCTCCAGATAGACCCCGGGACTGCCGACGACCCTCCTGAGTACAACTACGTCGTCGACGAGCAACCCCTTTGCAGCAGAGCTTCTAGGCAAGCAAACCCCCTTGATCATTCCTATATCGCCTATTCCTTCTCCCTCCTGCTTGCATTAGATTTTGCTACTGTAATTGCTTGCTCCTATTCTGATGCATAGCCTACTTTTTGTAACCTGCTGTTGTTACTTTACCTGTCATCCTAAACTGCTTAGAATAGGTTGTTTAGTGATCCATCAGTGACCCCTCACCCTTGTCCCTGTTGCCCCGCTTTGTTACCAGTACCTCGATCATTGTGATCGATGTGCAGTTACCGTCACATCACCGCACAACCCCTTAGTTGTACGACTCTGCAGGGCTACTATCGAGTGCCGAGGGTGATACCTCGTACTGCACTCCTGATGATATCCCTGTAGTATAGCACATCGATGGTGATTGCAGAGGGTGATTCCTAGCCACTAGTATAAAACAGGGCTTTGGTTCTAGCCGGATGGGAGCAATAGTCCCGGTCGCATTACGAACCGGGACTAATGTGAGCATCAGTCCCGGTTCGAGCGGCTAGGAAGCCGGCCGGGGCTCGGCAGGCATCAATCCCGGTTCGAATGGGACCTTTAGTCCCGGTTGGAGAGGGCTGGCAGGGACTAAAAAAATGCCTATATATATCCTCGCCCCTGCCAGCCCTCTCCTCTGTTTTTGGCTCATAGAAGGTGGGAGGTGTGTGATACTTTGCTCTCCCTTCCTATGCACATGAGGTGTTCGATGAAATGCCTGAGAGCATGATGCCACTTGAGTTCACACAAAACAAACATGATATGAGGTGCCCGAGCCACACTTAAGCTTTCTCCTCTTTCTTCTCCTCTGTTCTTCCTCCAAGCCCGTCCTCGTCCCCGTCCTCACCGCCGTCGATCGCTAGCGCCGATCTCGTCGCCGGCACCACCGTGGTGAGCCTCTTGTTCTTATCTTTTTTTTAAAGAAAAAATTCTTACTTGTATGATTTAGATAGCTACTTGTATAATATTCTTATTTGTATTATTGTTTGTTATTATATAGTGCCATGGTTTTGATATCCGCCCCCGTCGGCTCTCGTCCGGTCTATGATTTGGATGTGGTATATTATCTTTTATAACTATTTGTTTCATTTAGTGTTTATGACAATTATGCCGACCAACTTGACATAGATGTTTTTATCTAGGAGGTATGTGAACCGAAAATTCCAACCGACCCTCTTGTCGAGAGGTTAAATTTAGTTGAAAAAGAAAACAATTATTTGAAGGAAAAATTGAAAAGAATTGAAGAAGAGAAGATGAAATTGGAGTTGCATGTTGCCGATGTCGTCGATCTACACAAGATCCAGATGGATGCAATGCGCTTGAAGATTAGAAAGATTAGAAAATATGCCATTGATAAAGAGGCTTGGTAGCATTATCCTGTTGGATCAATTGTTACCTTAGTTGCAATTTTGATGGCATTTGTTGTTGCATTTAAATGTTTTACATAGTTGTATGTTGTTTTATGAGAACTATGTATGAACTTTATGTATTTATTTTTGCAGTAATAACATTTGATCACTACTGTACTTTGGTTTTAATGTGATGATGAACTTGTATTAATTTGGTCATTTCTCTATTCATGATGTTTTGTAATGGTTTTTGATATACTTAATTATATAATGCAGATGAACCGGCAATGGATGTACGGTGACCGACGCACTTCCGAGTACATTATGGGCCTACATAATTTTATCGATGTGGCTGAGGCAAACAGTCAGAATGGTTTTATGTATTGTCCATGTGTTGTCCGTGAGAATACGAAGGATTACTCTTCCTCGAAAACCCTTCACTTCCACCTGCTTAAGAAGGGTTTCATGCCCCACTATAATTGTTGGACCAAGCACGGAGAAAGAGGGGTTATGATGGAAGACAATGAAGAAGAAGAGGATGATGACAACTATCCTATGTTCCCTGAATATGGTGATACTGCAACGGGGGAAGCTGAAGATCAAGAGGCACCAGATGTGCCCGCTGATGATCTTCGCTGGGTCATTGTTGATGCATAGAGAGAATGCGAAAGTGAAAGGGAGAAGTTGAAGTTCGATCGCATGTTAGAGGATCACAAAAAACGGTTGTACCCAAATTGCGAAGATGGCAACACAAAGCTCGGTACCACACTGGAATTGCTGCAATGGAAGGCAGAGAATGGTTTATCTGACAAGGGATTTGAGAAGTTACTGAAAATAATGAAGAAGAAGCTTCCAAAGGATAACGAATTGCCTGACAGTATGTACGAAGCAAAGAAGGTTCTCTGCCCTCTAGGATTAGAGGTGCAGAAGATACATGGATGCCCTAATGACTGCATCCTCTATCGCGGTGAGGAGTACGAGAATTTGAATGCATGCCCGGTATGCGGTGCATTGCAGTATAAGATCAGAGGAGATGACCCTGGTGATGTTGAGGGCGTGCGCCCCAGGAAGAGGGTTCCTGCCAAGGTGATGTGGTATGCTCCTATAATACCATGGTTGAAACGTCTGTTCAGAAACAAAGAGCATGCCAAGTTGTTGCGATGGCACAAAGAAGACCGTAAGAAAGACGAGATGTTGAGAATACCCGCTGATTGGTCACAGTGGAGAAAAATCGAGAGAAATTGGTCGGAGTTTGCAGATGACGCAAGAAACTTATGGTTTGGTATAAGTGCAGATGGCATTAATCCTTTTGGGGAGCAGAGCAGCAATCATAGCACCTGGCCTGTGACTCTATGTATCTATAACCTTCCTCCTTGGTTGTGCATGAAGCGAAAGTTCATTATGATGCCAGTGCTCATCCAAGGCCCTAAGCAACCCGGCAACGACATTGATATGTACCTAAGGCCATTAGTTAAAGAACTTTTACAGTTGTGGGATATCAAAGGTGTACGTGTGTGGGATGAGCACAAACAGCAGGAATTTGACCTACGAGCGTTGCTGTTTGTAACCATCAATGATTGGCCTGCTCTTAGTAACCTTTCAGGACAGACAAACAAGGGATACAATGCATGCACGCACTGTTTAGATGAGAGTGAAAGTATATATTTGGACAAATGTAAGAAGAAAGTGTACCTGGGACATCGTCGATTTCTTTCGACCAAGCATGCCTTAAGAAAGAAAGGCAAGCATTTCAAAGGTGAGGCAGATCACCGGAAGAAGACTGTCCCCCGTACTGGTGATGATATATTTGATATGGTCAAGGATTTAAAAGCAATCTATGGAAAGGGTCCTGGCGGACAATCTGTTCTGAATGACGCTGACGGACACGCACCCATGTGGAAGAACTCTATATTTTGGGAGCTACCCTATTGGAAAGTCCTAGAGGTCCGCTCTGCAATTGACGTGATGCACGTGACGAAGAATCTTTGCGTGAACCTGCTAGGCTTTTTGGGCGTGTATGGGAAGACAAAAGATACACGGGAGGCACGGGAGGACCAGCAACGTATGAACGAAAAAGACGGCATGCCTACAAAGCAGTATCAAGGTCCTGCCAGCTACGCTCTTACCAAAGCATAGAAGGTAATCTTTTTTGAATGCCTGCTCAGTATCAAGGTCCCGTCCGGCTTCTCGTCGAATATAAAGGGAATAATAAATATGGCAGAGAAAAAAATTCCAGAACCTAAAGTCTCATGACTGCCACGTGATTATGACGCAATTGCTTCCGGTTGCATTGAGGGGGCTTCTACCAGAAAATGTTCGATTAGCCATTGTGAAGTTATGTGCATTCCTCAATGCAATTTCTTAGAAGGTAATCGATCCAGAAATCCTACCAAGGTTACAGAATGATTTGGTCCAATGTCTTGTCAGTTTCGAGTTGGTGTTCCCACCATCCTTCTTCAATATTATGACTCACGTCCTAGTTCACCTAGTCGACGAGATTGCCATTCTGGGTCCTGTATTTATACACAATATGTTCCCCTTTGAGAGGTTCATGGGAGTCTTAAAGAAATATGTTCATAACCGTGCCAGGCCAGAAGGAAGCATCTCCAAGGGCCATGAAACAGATGAGGTTATTGAGTTTTGTGTTGACTTTATTCCTGACCTTAAGCCGATTGGTGTTCCTCAATCGCGGCTTGAGGGGAGGCTGAGTGGAAAAGGCACACTAGCAGCGAAAGCAATAATATGTAGGGATGGGCATTCTTGGGCGCAAGCACACTACACAGTTCTACAAAATTCTAACTTGGTGGCCCCGTATATCAATGAACACAAGAATATTGTACGCTCCCAACACCCGGGGCAGTCTGACGACTGGATTACATGTGCACACATGTCGACTTTCGGCGGTTGGTTGCAAACACATTTCATGAGTAACAACACTGTTGGAGATGAGCTGTACTTGTTGGCCAGGACACCATCTTCGACTGTATTGATTTTTCAAGGGTACGAGATAAATGGGAATACATTTTACACGATCGACCAAGATAAAAAGAGCACCAACCAAAACAGTGGTGTCCGCTTTGATGCAGCAAACACCAATAGGGCAAAGGACACATATTATGGTTACATAGAGGAGATATGGAAACTTGACTATGGACGTGATTTTAAGGTCCCTTTGTTTCAGTGCAAATGGGTCAATCTGACAGGAGGCGGGGTACAGGTAGACCCGCAGTACGGAATGACAACAGTGGATCTCAACAATCTTGGGTACACACACGAACCATTTGTCCTAGCCAATGATGTGGCGCAGGTTTTCTATGTGAAGGACATGTCTACCAAACCGAGAAAAAGAAAAGATAAGGAAGCGAATACATCATACGATGAGCCAAAGCCCCACATATTTCTTTCAGGGAAAAGAAACATCGTGGGAGTGGAGGACAAGACAGACATGCCAGAAGATTATGAAAAGTTTCATGAAATTCTTCCCTTCACAGTGAAGACTGACCCAAGCATCCTGTTAAATGATGAAGATTATCCATGGTTACGGCGCAATAAGCAAGGGACACACGCGAAGAAAAAGTTTTAGCTGGAAAGTGCCACTTCGGACAAACCGGAGGGAATCTTTGTAAGAGCTAGCAAGGGCATTTTGGCATTTGAAACATGATTTTAGAATAATTATTTATTAAGTTATGAAATTTCAATTATTCCTATCCTTTTAGTATTTTAATTATACAGAGGAGTTAATCAATGCAATTATGTCCAAACAAAATATGAATGTCTTCTGAGCATTCCAGATAAGTCGCTTGAGGTTGACATGCATAGGCCATACACACCCTCACCAGTTGTAGTGATTTCAGTCCCAAGTTTTGCAAGGTTGATCATACGCGGTTAGTCCCGGTTGGTGGCTCCATATAAAATAACACGGTTAATATAGACATGGCTTAAACGTCTTGACATAGATGAATACAGCAGAAGCATCGGAGATGATAAGAGAGAAATGTTGTATGACATAAAGTTGGAGGTCCAGATGAGGAGTTCTCTGGTTGCTTTCTGGTGAAACTGAGGACAACATATCAGATGGCCATTCTCGAGAATAGTCTATTGTTTTGGCATATCTCATGAACATCCAGGCACCTTTATATTTATCTTACATCAGGAGTACAAACCCACATCATGAGTATGTTGGGTTATACTCAAAGGGCTTTAGATTCCGGAAGAAAGATTTTGACAGCATTGATCGCCTTGTGTCATATTTTCAAAAACATATTGACAAACCTGATGCTGGCCCTTCAATGCGAAATGTTGCGGCAATGGTACCTATGAAAAATAACTTGATAGAACTATTTGTCACTATCTGATGAAAATCTATATCATCAAATAAAGTTATATAAAATTCAAGTTATGATCAACTAAAATAAAACTATAATATTCTTCAATAGCAAAAAGAATTAAATCAAAACTAGGCATGTATGCTACTGTTTTTGAATCTGTTTAAAAGAAAACTAAAACTAAAATATCCTAAAAAGGTCTAAAACCAAAAATAGGAAAAACAGATTTAGTCCCGGTTGGTGCCCCCAACCAGGAGCAAAGGCCTACCTTTAGTCCCGGTCCGAGCCACCAACCGGGACTAAAGGCCTGGGTTTCGCGCCCTTTGGGCTGCTGAAATTTAGCTTTAGTCCCGGTTGGTGGGTCGGACCGGGACTAAAGGTAGAACTTTAGTCCCAGTTGGGGGCACCAACCGGGACTAAAGCTGTGGGTATTTAACCGCGCCTTCTCCCTCCCCCCAATCTTCCTCTCCACTCCAACCCCCGACGCCGAACCACACCACGACGCCGCCAGGCTGCCGGAGATCGCCGTCGCCTCCGAGCCGTCCTCGAGCCCGCTGACCATCGCCGGACCTCCTCGCCCTCCTCCCCGAGCATCGCCGCCCCCGAGCCCGTCCTCGTCGTCGCCGCCCCCGCTCGCCGGACCTCCTCGATCGCCCTCCTCCCCGAGCCTCGCCGCCCCCGCTCCCCGGTAATGCCGCCCCCGCTGTGTGAGCCGCTGCCGTTCAATTCCCATCGACCGGGCTTATATATTTTTGTGACATAGAAATTTTTGTAATATGTACGTACGTATGTGTTTGCATTGATCAGCGCGGGCTTATATAGTTGATTGCACTTTGGAGTACTTAGTTGAGTCCAACATCTATATTAGTGAATGATTTCAGATTGTTGGGCACCGCGGGCATTTTGAAGTTTCATGTTATATTGAGAAGACTTGATGAAATGTCTTCATATAAATGTCTTGAGAAGACTTGATGAAACCGGCCATTTGTGTATGACACTACATAGTTATATTGGATAATATTGATCTTCATATAAATGAAGCATAAAAGTCTTTTGTTTGAATTGACTAAATACATCCGATAGATATAACAGAGTGTGGCAGAAAATTATACTTCATCTAAAATTATGAGTAAATATGCATGATTTACTTGATAAGAACTGAAAAATATTTGAAATAGTTCAAAGAAATTCAGGATGAAGATATAATATCATTATGACGAAAGATAAAATAATTCTTCTTTCATGAAGAAATATGTCTAAGTCATAAGTTTAGCAAACAATTGAGTAATTGCGGAATTATTATTACCGATCACCGGAGGAGTCCTCGACGATCACCGGAGGAGTCGTCCCCGACGATCGCTGGAGGAGGCCCCGACGATCGCCGGAGGAGTCGTCCCCGACGATCGCCGGTAAGGAGTCCCCGACGATTGCCGGTGACGAGTCCCCGACGATCGCCGGAGGAGTCCCCGACGATCGCCGGAGGGTTACCTAACATGCAACTGATAAAACTTGCCATTTTGTTATTTTTGTGTGATTTAATGCAAGCATCATATGAATAAACTTTGTACATGTGTTTAGTGCATTTTCATGTGTATTTGCTGCTGGTATTTTTCCCATGCCATGGTAAACATGTTTAGGCACTGTAACAAGCTTGCAAACATGCTATGATACTGTTGCTGTTTTACACTTGCTGAAAAACTGCTAAGTCTGAAACTGACTGTTATAAAGTTGTCAACTTTGCATGATGTTTGCCACTAATCCATTACTGATATGCATATGATTCCTTCTTGTGATTTGGTCTATGTAATGTGTACTTTGATGCCATGCCCTTGGTTTCCATGTAAAGTTGCTGTAGCATGACTCAATCTTGCTCTCAAGTTGTCATCATAATGTTACTGTTTTGCCATGTTGTAATATTTGCAGAAACTATGGAACACGACAGAGACTTAGAACAAGAAGAGATGTTGGGGGAAATAATCCACGACGGAGATGAAGATATCACCTCACAGTTTCTCAACGACGACTCTGATGGTGAGGGAAGAGAAGATGACGGCTCCGGTGATCGAATGGAGGGAGAAGATGACGGCTCCGGCGGTGTTGGAGCCTTAACTGTTGCAAAGTCCGGCAAGGTATATTAATTAAGCCTCTGCTGACTAGATGCATTAATTGATTTGTATGTACATATATTAACGCTTCTTTCTTCTTTTAGCCCTCCGGATTGAGCCAAACTTCTATAAAGAGACGAGGCCCGAAGAAAAGGTTGGGCGAGAATGAAAGGTTCACGATCGAAGAACTCGCTGCAGATGGCAAACCGACTGCTCCCAAGCGGACCGCAGACCGATTTATAAGTCAGTGCGGAGTTGTTGTTAGGGACAGCATCCCGATCAGCATTCAAGAATGGAATAAGCCAAAGGCGGATGGAGTTTCTTATGTCGACGATAGATCCAAAGATGAGCTTTGGAATACGCTCATGACAAATTTCACCCTACCGCCAGAGGTGGAGCAAAACGTCAAGGCGTGGGCTCTTAAGAAGATGGCCCAACAATTAAACAACTGGAAGAAAAGATTGCACGAAAAGTATGTCCTGAAAGGGAAGACTCCAACATTCACCGGAGCAGATGAGAAGTTAAAAGATCACTGGCCCGCATTTGTGGAGTACAAGACATCGGAGCCAGGTAAGAAAAGGTCAAATATAAATAAGCAAAATGCTGCAAAGAAGGAATATCACCACGTTACGGGGTCAGGTGGCTACAAGGCTGCCCGGCCTAAGTGGGAGAAAGTTGAGAACGACCTGCTTGATAAAGGGATCCATCCAGAGACATTGGACTAGACCGAACGGGCAAGGACTTGGTTCTTCGAGCATGGGGGAACTTTGAACCCAGAAACAGGGAAGTGTGTTTATACGAAAGCTCAACTTGCAACACCCGTCAAAGCCATTCAAGCTGCAATGAAGGACGTGCAGGAGGGGAAGTTCCATCCCGACAGAGAGAAGGACGAGCTGACATGCGCCCTCGGGAATCCTGAACACCCTGGACGAACACGAGGCACATCAGGCTCCGTTCCGTGGAAGGTTGGGTTTCCCGACAGAAGTGACACTTACAGAAGCCGAGGGAGAAAGAAGAAACAGGATGCAGACCGGCTGCAGAAGGTAGAAGAAATAGTAGCGTTGTAGCAGAAGCAAATAGAGGCACTTACCAGCCAGCGAGCTACTGGCCCATCATCTCAGCGGCACGAAGATCCTTCATTCGATACTGCCCACGGAGCTACCCCACCATCTCAGCGGAAAAGCAATGTGGCTTCCACGGAGCTCGTTCGGCCTGATATCACGGCTCCTCGCTACCCCGTGGATGATATCACGCAGAGGGAACATTGTGATCTACATGCGAAATGCATGAACATATCCTTGAAGGTGGCGGTCGGCTATGCCTTACCTCGTGTACGTGATGAAACTTACCATTGCTCTCCGATTCCAGATGGCTATGCTGTTGTCGGGGTGGATGAAGTTATCAACGGATTTGAGCAGCTGGAGCTTGAGTACCCTACAGGTGAAGGGGAGACTCATCTGGGAGATGCCAGAAGGACTACCGTTCTATGGAGAAAGGAACACATCGTGCTTCCACATTGGACGCCGCGTCAGCAGACTCTGCCGGAGGAGGCCCCTCAGCAGACTCCTCACAGTCCAGCTCTATCTCCGCTGCCTCAGCCGTCTCCGCCGCGTCAGCACACTCCGCCGCCTCAGCTGTCTCCACCGCGTCAGCACACTCCGCCGGAGGAGGCCCCTCAGCAGAATCCGCCGCGTCAGCTGACTCCGCCTCCTCTGCCGCCTCAGCACCAACGGAAGAGAGCCGCCGCTCCGGCGGCTAGTAGTACAACTGTGAAGAAATCCAGAGCAGATACAAGCGTCAAGAAGGCTCCTGCCAAGTTACCATACGATATGACTGATGAGGAACTCAAGAATGTTGTGGATGCCGATGTGAAACACCAGCTTGCACCGAAACGGCCCGATCCAAAGGAGAAATTAGATCCGGCAATAGCGGAGCACTGTATAGAAAACCTTACACGACCACCACCGCCTCCGCTGCTATCAGACTATGACCAGTCTATTGTAAAGTCATATGGAGAACATGTGAAGCGGTCGGGAAGTAGCAGTAGTGCAAGTGGGAAAACAATTCCCTAGCTCGGCGAACAGAAAAACCAATCGTGCCCCCCGCTCAAGGTGTTTACCGATATCGATTATGATCCGGGGGTAGCGGCCGATGATGTTGGTTTCACTCTTGGTGATTACATAGGCGAGGAGGTACAGTTCTCCATGGCTGAGTTAGCATATAGATACCAGCACGAGAAGCCTGTCGTCAAACCTGAGGAGGTCCGGCTACTACCAACACAAATGCGAAAATTGCGTGAGTGGTACATGGAAGGCTCAAAGGAAGGGTCCAACTATATCATTGCGGGAGTTAAAGATGAGCATTACTTCAATGGAGACGAGGAGATTTACGTTGAATTTGATGAATTATTTCAGTTTTACAATCAAGACGCCATCGACAAATCTATCGTCAGTTGCTATTGTCTGTAAGTATCATTTCTGTAATTAAGTCTCTAGCTCAGCTCGTTCATTGCATGTATAATTATCCTCACTATATTATGCAGAATGAAGATCCTCGAATGCAAAAGAGGACAAATCTATGACATTGGGTTCATTAACCCAAATACTATTCATGAAGTTACGGTACAAATGAACGCCAAGGATACAGAGAAGATCTTGCTAAGGGCGTTAATTGAACAACAAAACAAAAGGGAAATACTATTTCCTTACAACTTCAAGTGAGTGTTATACTGTCTTGTACACATTCTGTTTCGCTTACTCAATGTTAAGTGTAATTGATGAGTTATGCTGCGTGCGCAGCTTCCACTTTATTTTGCTAGTCATTCGGGTTGACTCAGGAAGCATACTTGTCATGGACTCGCTACGTAAAGACCCTAAGATGTGGGCGGACCTGCGTGATATGCTCCAGAGGTAATTTCAATCATTATCGCACTATATCGGCAACTTTCGTTCATTTCCTGATATCAAGTAATTAATAACTCCTTTATTTATTTTCTTTGCCGGGTAGGGTTTGGAAACGGTTCACCAAGAAGGCTAGGGGTGAATGGAAAGAGGAGCTGCAATTTCGACAACTCACTGTAAGTAGTACTAGCTAGGTCCGCGCATCTCTTTGATTCTAGTTAATTTCAATACCATTATCATGCTTGATTATTATTTTGATTGAACTCTACTCTCGTAAAGTGCTTGAGGCAGGAAAGGGGGACTAATTTATGTGGATACTACGTTTGCGAGTTCATTCGCATGACGACCAGTGAGACTGGCAGAAATTTACAACAACATGAAGTACGTAAACAATATTCACAATTTTATTTTATTACCATCAATTGTGTCGAGTTTCATTCATATATATTGACCCCCTTCTTTAAATTAGATCCAACGGATGCGGGACGATCTCCTACCAAAGGATCGCGTAAAGGCAATTCAAGAGGAATTGGCGGGATTCTTCCGTAAAGAGGTCATAGCTACAACTGGAGAATACCATTGGAAATTGGTAGTGAATATTGGTAATTAGATATTAGGGATTGTAAGAGATGTTATTTTGTATATATGCATGAACGTGTACTATATGTAGTAGCGTCGAACATATATACGAAAACTTGTTGTTCGACCAAGCACGGAGAAAGAGGTCACTTCTCTATATTCATGATGATGTTGTGTAACGGTTCCTTCATTGCTATTAGTAGCTAGCGTCGATTTGAATGGAAAACATAAAATAAAAATGAAACCCCTAAACCCTCCAAAACCCCTAAACCCCTAAACCCTAAACCCCTCCTTTCAAAAAAAAAAAAACAACGCTTGGCAGGGGCTGACGCGTGGCAGTACCTCGATCATTGTGATCGATGTGCAGTTACCGTCACATCACCGCACACCCCCTTAGTTGTACAACTCTGCAGGGCTACTATCGAGTGCCGAGGGTGATACCTCATACTGCACTCCTGATGATATCCCTGTAGTATAGTACATCGATGGTGATTGCAGAGGGTGATTCCTAGCTCTCCCCTTCCCGATGATGACTCTGTCGTGCAACTCCTTTAAGTGGGGACCATCGAGGGTGATTCCTCCTGGTTCTCCTTAACGGATTACATCGAGTAGGAATCCATCGAGGGTGATTCCTCGGATTTCCCCTTGATGTTTCAGACACACGGATACCTTGAATTTACCTCAGCCCCCTGGTTAAAGTCGGGTCGACCCCGAGGGGTACCCGCGAGAGGTGTGAAGTTGGATTGACCGTGAGGGTACCCGCGAGATAAATACGAGGCGCGGCCGGGCAGGCAGAGACCGCCCTAGAGAGGTATGGGCCTGACCCTTGTTGCACTTCCTCGAGACGGGGTGACAGGAGTACTGATCGTCACCGCGAGCTCCTAATAATTCGCTAACGGATTTGGGTATTTGATCTGAGTTGGCCACTGGCCTATACGCACTACCACCACGCGGGATAATGGTTTATGGGGCCCTCGGCTCCGTATATATCAGCCGAAAGCTCTGTCAGATGTCCAGTTTAGCATTGTGGCCAGGTCGGATCGTGCCGTTGGCGCTGGTATCCACCCTGCGCACAACGACCCGGAGTGCATAGGGCGATGGCCCAAGACCCCTGATCACCTAGGATGTAGACCGGCGGGGACCTCTCTGCTGAGCCTAGGTAGGGCTGCGGTGTGTCGATCAGCCGAGGCCGGGCATGACCCGGAAAAGTGTGTCTGGCCAGAGTTAATCGAGCGTGTTGGGTAACAGTAGTGCACCTCTGCAGGGAAGATTATCTATTCGAATAGCCGTGTCCACGGTAACAGGACGCTCAGTGTTTTATTATAACTTGAACTGAATTAATTGTAAGCTCCGGGATTGCTTTCTCGCAGGGAGTCGAGGAAGGATCTCTAGGCTTTGCTACTACATGCTTGTTACTTTTTATTATGCTAATCTGCACTCTTCTAATGCTGCAAGAAGCTGAAGATGCTAGTCTTCGATAGGCTAGGTCTTTCTCTCTATTCTGGCATTTCTGCAGTCTAGTCCAAAGATATAGCCCTATTCCTTTGATACTGATGCATACTTAGTATAGTTCTGATGTCAGTCTTGCGAGTACTTTGGATGAGTACTCACGGTTGCTTTGCTCCCTCTTTTCCCCCATACCCGTTTACTGCGACCAGATGATGGATCCCAGGAGTCAGCTGCTCCAGCCGACGACTGCTACTACACTTCCGGTGGAGCCTACTACTACGTGGAGACCGACGACCAGGAGTAGACTCGGAGGCTCCCAGGCAGGAGGCCTTGCCTCTTTCGATCAGAGCCGTTGTTTGTTTTCGCCTTCTTAAGGCATCTTTGTTTAACTTGGTGTCTGTACTCAGATACTGTTGTTGCTTCCGCTGATGCTTGTATGACTCGAGCTTATGTACTCGAGCCCTCGAGGCCCCTGGCTTGTAATATAAAGCTTGTATTATTCTTTATTTGTGTTTAGACTTGTGTTGTGATATCTTCCCGTGAGTCTCTGTTCTCGCTCGTGTGCATTTGCGTGTATGATTAGTGCACGGTCGAGCAGGGGCGTCACAAGCTGGTATCAGAGCCGATTGCCTGTAGGAAGCCCTCTTTCGAACTCCTTGGCCGAAGTTGAGTCTAGTCTCCAAAAACTGTTTTACTAACATGGCTGTGTGGCTTACGGGCCCACGTCGCCAATGGGTGGTATTAGGATCTTTTATTCCTCTTCCTTACTCTGGGATTCTGATCTCTCTTCCATTCGGGTTAAAATTTTGCTAACACTAACAATAGGTTCTCGTATTCACATTCACCCGGAGAGCTAGATTGTCTGCAATTATTCCTTTCCATTGGTCTGTTTAATCTGACCATCACATTTTCCTTCCCATTGGTCTGTTTAACCTTTCTTGTAATCTAGCTTTTATCTAAGCAGTGATGATTCCCTACTTATGCAAACACCTCGGTGTACCACTCAGTCGGTAACATCATGTTACTATTGTTGTTGGCATTCAGCTAACCGACGGTGGATGAGAACTTTGCCTATTGTTCCGCCTCGTCTTAACGAGCGGGAAAATTGTTCTCTTCATCCCTCGCTCTTGGTACCGACGTTGTTACCAACCTAGCTGACAAGCTATCCCCTGTCGTGCCTTACTATCATGACCGTGCAAGATGTCACTGCCTTCCCACGCTTAATCGACACTCGCCACAGCTCCACAGGATCGAAACCTGACTCTCCTGTACATCCTTGATCCCGAAGATTCCCGTTACTCCACCTCTTAAATCTCGGGATGAGATTTCTCGTAGTGGGGGAGATTTGTAACACCCCCAGATCTTAACCCTGTCATTAAGTTAATTAAATTGCCTTGTCATCATGATTATCCTAATTAAATTGCATTTAGGAAATAATACAAATTCAAATTCCAAATTCAAATGCAAGTCAAATTATTAGTTCCTCAAATAATTAAATAAAAATGTTCATAATATTGCAAATAATCCCAGAGCAATTTTAAAAATAAAGTCAGCATTATTAAAATTCCCAAATTGACCATAACAACCAAAAACAGTGACTTAACAGCCACTTTAATTCATTTTCAATTAAACAAAATTCAAGTGAAATCATTAGGCCTCCAAACCATTTTGTGGCAGTGCTAAATACTGCAAAGTATTTATGTGGCACAATTCCATATTTTACAAAAGTCTTCTTATGGCCAAACAATTTGCAAAACAGTAACAAAAATGTAAAATAGAAAAAGAGCAGAGACCCACTGTGCACTTGGGCCATCAGTGCACAGTGCATCCTGGCCCAGCCCGCCACGGCCTTTCTCCCTCCTCGCGCCAGAACAGGGAAGGCCGTGCGCGCCATGGCCGTCCAGACGCCGGATGCACCGCTGTCGGCCATCCCGCGGTCCTCGGCGGTGGATAAGGTGTCCCCGAGCCTCCTCGCTCTCTCCCCGCAAACACTAACCCCCACACTTGCCCCGTCACCCTCTCTCTCGCACAAAATCGGCGGCGCCCGAACGCTGCCGTCGCCGCGCTGCCTCACCGCCGTGGCCACTGGCCTCCTCTCTCTGTTCCGAGTTGTCTCCGAGCTCCGTCCTCGTCGACTATGCCTCCTCGCCGACTGACACGACGCCGGACGCACCACAGCCGCGGATCACGCCGCCTCCGTCCTCGGATCGCCGCCGCCGTTCATCGTCGTCTCCGGCCCCACCGCGCCTCCCCGAGCCCACTGCCCATCCCTACAACATCGCAGTGAGCCCCGCCTCACCTCCCCACTCTTCCCTGACCCGCGCGCGACCCCTAGCTACGGATTCCCCGATGCCCGATCCCGCCACCGCGCCAGCTCGTCGCCGGCGAGCATCCGGTGACCATTTGGTCACGCGGCTGTGTCCGTTGAGCTCGCACGCGCGCGTAGATGCTCCCTAGCACATCCGTTTGACTCGAGCTCACCCGCGTCGCCGTTTTCGCCGAGCTCCCGAACTGGCCGCCGCCCAACCTCGTCGCTGACGACGTTTCCGACCAGCTCAGCCCCTGCAACCGCCACCAACCGACGCGCGACGAAGCGCCCGATCGAAAGAGCCTAGCCACGCCCGATTTGAACAACCGTACGCGATTTCCGGCGAACTCCGCCGAGGGAATGGTCGCCGGCGCGTCTCCGGCGACGCCGCCGACGTGGCTGCCACCTGGCCTCCTCGTGCCACTAACGTGTGGGCCCAGTTGACCCAGTTAACTGGGTCAACTGCTGACTGGGCGCTCACAGTCACTGACATGTGGGCCCCGCCTTGTTTAAACATTTTTATAAATAATTAAAATGCTAATTATTCCGTTAATTAAATTAATTAACTAATCAGTCACTGACTAATGGGGCCCACACCCCTAATTAATCTGTAATTAGTTTAATTAATCCCTAATTATCTACTGTGTCACTGACCAGTGGGACCCACTGGTCAGGTTTGACTCTGGTCAGCCGGGTTTGACCCGCTGACGTCATGATGACGTCACCTATCACTGTTTCGGATAATTCGAATTAAATAATTAAAATAAGTCCAGAAATTCAATAAAACTTTGAAAAATCATATAAAATAATCCGTAACTCGGATGAAAATAATTTATATATGAAAAACGATCAGAAAAATATGACGAATCCGAATATGCCACCCACATACCTGCCACACCCCTCTAACATGATGAACATGGAACTATCCCCTCCGATTCATCTGTCCGATAATTGCCCGGAGCTGGTAAAATGCCTCCAGATGTTTCCCGCTCCGACTAACTTGCATAGTACTGCATTAGGGCCCTCCTCGAATAACATACTGCCATGACATGCGTTTGTGTTGCATTGCTTGCCGTGTATTTATTGTTTCTTCCCCCTCCTTCTCTCCCGATAGACCCCGAGACTGCCGACGACCCTCCTGAGTACAACTACGTCGTCGATGACCAACCCCTTTGCAGCAGAGCTTCCAGGCAAGCAAACCCCCTTGATCATTCCTATATCGCCTATTCCTCCCCCCTCCTGCTTGCATTAGATTTTGCTACTGTAATTGCTTCCTCCTATTCTGATGCATAGCCTGCTTTTTGTAACCTGCTGTTGTTACTTTACCTGTCATCCTAAACTGCTTAGAATAGGTTGTTTAGTGATCCATCAGTGACCCCTCACCCTTGTCCCTGTTGCCCCGCTTTGTTACCAGTACCTCGATCATTGTGATCGATGTGCAGTTACCGTCACATCACCGCACACCCCTTTAGTTGTACGACTCTGCAGGGATACTATCGAGTGCCGAGGGTGATACCTCGTACTGCACTCCTGGTGATATCCCTGTAGTATAGCACATCGATGGTGATTGCAGAGGGTGATTCCTAGCTCTCCCCTTCCCGATGATGACTCTGTCGTGCAACTCCTTTAAGTGGGGACCATCGAGGGTGATTCCTCTTGGTTCTCCTTAACGGATTACATCGAGTAGGAATCCATCGAGGGTGATTCCTCAGATTTCCCCTTGATGTTTCAGACACACGTATACCTTGAATTTACCCTAGCCCCCTGGTTAAAGTTGGGTCGACCCCGAGGGGTACCCGCGAGAGGTGTGAAGTCGGGTTGACCGTGAGGGTACCCGCGAGATAAATACGAGGCGCGGCCGGGCAGGCAGAGACCGCCCTAGAGAGGGATGGGCCTGACCCTTGTTGCACTTCCTCGAGACGGGGTGACATGAGTACTGATCGTCACCGCGAGCTCCTAATAATTCGCTAACGGATTTGGGTATTTGATCTGAGTTGGCCACTGGCCTATATGCACTACCACCACGCGGGATAATGGTTTATGGGGCCCTCGGCGCCGTATGTATCAGCCGAAAGCTCTGTCAGATGTCCAGTTCGGCATTGTGGCCGGGTCGGATCGTGCCACTGGCGCTGGTATCCACCCTGCACACAATGACCCGGAGTGCACAGGGCGATGGCCCAAGACCCCTGAGTACTTAGGATGTTGTAACACCCCCTTGTAATATGCTACAGTGATCATCTTCTAATCATGCCAAGTCATCTTCATTTGCAGTGTTAAATCATCATTTGTTCATATCTCATTTCAAATTCCACTTTAAACAAAAATTCAAAATGCATGTCAAAATAAAAGTTGATCAAATTTTAAAACAAAATAGTTCATAATATTGTAAATAATCCCAAAGCAATTATAAAAAAAAACCAACATTAATTGAATTTCCAAATTGACCCTAACATCCAAAACAGTAGCAAAACAGCCCTAAAATAAATCATTTTCTTTTAAATTAAATTCAAATGGATTCAATTAAATCCTAAACTTTTTGTGGCAATCCTAAATAATGCCTAGTATTTTTTTAATCAACCTCACATCTTACAAAATATATTTAGTGCCAAAAGAAATACAAAACAGAAAACAAAAGGGAAAATAGGAAATGGAAAAAAGAAAAGAGAGAACCCCCTGTGCAATCTGGCCCATAGCTACAGTACCAGCCCACCCCGGCCTGTCTTCTTCCTCACCTACCCCCGCTCGCTGTCGCCACCGCACGCGCCCGAGCCGGCAATCCACCACGCGCCGGCTATCCGTGCCTCCCCGGCGAGGATAAGGCCAACCCCGGCACCCTCTCTCCCTCCCCGAAACCCTAGCACCTCCCCGTTCCCCTCTCTCGTTCTCCCCCGAGTGAATCGAGCTCGCGCCCGAGCGAGCTCATTGTCGCCACCCCGTCGTTAACGCGGCCACCGGCCTCCCCTCTCCGTTCTGAGCTCCAGGAGCTCCACCGTGGACGCCTACTTCCTCTGCATGGACCAGCTCGACCTCAACCCCCCTACTTCGCCGGATCGGACGCCTCCTTCCCCTTTGGCTGCCGCACGCCATTGCCGGTGATTCGCCCTGCTCCAAGCTCCTCCGATCGCGCCGTCCCCTTCTCTGCGACCACTGTGAGCCTCCGGTCCTCCCTGGCCCCTTCCCTCTCTTTCCCGAGCCCCGTAACCGAGCGCCCGCTCGAGCCCATATTCCGGCCGCCGTGTTCGTGCTCGCCGCTGTCGATCTAGGCCTCCTCGGCCGCTGCCGTCTGCCCAGTTGGATGCGCGCGAGCTCGAGCTCTTGAACGCGCCGTCCCGCGGCTCGAACCGTCGCCGGACGGCGAAATCTGAGCACTGCCCGTTCCCTCCGCCGCGGATATGGCTCGCCGGAGCTCTCTCCGGCGCCGCCGCCAACTGGCGCGGACGTGGCTGCCACATGGCCTCTCTGAGCCACTGACCGCTGGGTTCCGCGGGCCCCGTTGACCAGTCAACGGGTCAACGTTGACTGCTGACTGGGCAGTCAACGGGGCCCACCAGTCAGCCGCTGGTGCACTGCTGGGTGCACTGCACCGTGTGCACGTAGCATTTTCACAATTAATTTCGAAATTGTTTAAAATCCAGAAAATGATTAAAACTTTGAAAAATCATATAAAATAAACCGTAACTCAGATGAAAATAATTTATATATGAAAAATGAGCAGAAAAATCCAACGAATCCGAATATGTCATCTGACTCATGTTAGAACCCTTTAAGTAGGTGAACATGGAACTTTTTGCCCGTTTCCGGTAGATGAATAGTGCATGACCTCAAATAAATAAGTCCAAATAAATTCCTAAAACATCTAAAATAATCAGAGATGCCATATATCACCCCAGCACATCGTTTAGGCATGTCATGCATAGTGATTGCATTTGTATGTTTGTATTTATCTGTTTCTTCCCCCTCTTCTTCTCCGGTAGACTCCGAGACCGCTGACGAACCGGGGATCGTCTACACTGTTGAAGATTCCTTTTCGCCTGCAGAGCAACCAGGCAAGCAAACCCCCTTGAGCATGCCTATATCACCTATTCTTTCTCCCTCCTGCTTGCATTAGAATTTGCTACTGCTTTTGATTGATCCTATTCTGATTCATAGCCTGATTTTGTTAACTGCTATTGATACTTTACCTGATATCCTAAATGCTTAGTATAGGTTGGATGGAAATCCATCTGTGGCCCCTCTTCCTTGTCTTAGTTGCCCCGCATAGTTACCCGTGCCCCGATCAAGGTGATCGACGGGCTGAGACCAACACATCACCGCACATCCCTTACGTTGTACGACTCTACAGAGTTACCAACGAGTGCCGAGGGTGATACCTCTTATCTCACTCCCGATGTTGCCTCTGTAGTATAGCTAGTCGGTCGTGGGTCAATGAGGGTGATTCCTCTTCCACCACCTCCAATGAAGCTTATGTCGTGCAACCCCGCAAGTGTGAATACCATCGAGGGTGATTCCTCCGGGTTCACCTTGACGGATACGTCGAGAGGGGAATCCAATGAGGGTGATTCCTCGGATTCCTTCTTGATGTTATGAACACACAGTTACCTGGATTTTATTACAGATACTGGATAAAGACGGGTCGACCCTGAGGGGTACCCGCGAGAGATACACATGAAAGTCGGGCGGGCCCGGAGAGCACCCGCGAGAGTTACTGTGGCGGCTGGCTGTTTAGCGGTACCAACCAGGTTGTGTTGGTAGCTCCGGACTTGTCCCGACAGCTGTCACTACAATTAATAATGCACTAACAGATTTGGGTATTGATCTGAGTTGGCCACTGGCCTATACGCACTACCACCACACGGGATAATGGTTTGATGGGCCCCTCGGCGCCGTATGTATCAGCCGAAAGCTCTGTCAGACGTCCAGTTCAGCATTGCGGCACGGCTGGGCCGGCGCCATCCAGGAGAGAGGTGGTGCCGAGATTCGCCCTGCTCGCAACGACCCGGAGTGCAAAGGGCGATGGGCCCAATACCCCTGCGCACTTAGGATGTAGACCGGCGGGGACCTCTCTGCTGAGCTCTAGGTAGGGCTATGGTGTGTCGATCAACCGAGGCTGGGCATGACCCAGAAAAGTGTGTCCGGCCAGAGTTAATCGAGCATGTTGGGTAATAGTAGTGCACCCCTGCAGGGAAGATTATTTATTCGAATAGCCGTGTCCACGGTAACAGGACGCTCAGTGTTGTATCCCGATCTACTACACTTGAACTGGATACTTGTTAATTAATTTAAGCTACGGGATCGCTTTCTCGCAGGGAGTCGAGAAAGGATCCCTAGTCTTTGCTACTACATGCTTGCTACTTTAATTATGTTACTAATCTGCACTCTTCTAATGCTGCAAGACGATGAAGATGCTAGTCTTCGATAGGCTAGGCCTTTCTCCCTATTCTGGCATTACCGCAGTCCAGTCCACATATACAGCCTTCCTTTGATAATGATGCATAATTAGACTAGTTTTGATGTCAGTCTTGCGAGTACTTTGGATGAGTACTCACGGTTGCTTTGCTTCCCCTTTTTCCCCATGCCCTTTTGCCGCGATCAGATGACGGAGCCCCGGAGCCAGATGATTCTGCCGACGACTACTGCTACCACGGTGGAGCCTACTACTACGTGGAGACCGCTGACGACCAGGAGTTGTTTGGAGGCTCCCAGGCAGGAGGCCTGCGCCTTTTCGATCTGTGTTTCTATTTTGCCCAGCCTTCTTAAAGGCCTATCTTGTTTTCTCTTTTATGTCTGTACTCAGATATCTAATGCTTCCGCTGATGCTTGCATTACATCGAGCTTATGTATTCGAGCCCTCGAGGCCCCTGGCTTGTAATATAAAGCTTGAATTATTTTATTTTGTGTCTAGAGTTGTGTTGTGATATCTTCAAGTGAGTCTCTAGGCTTGATCGTGTGCATTTGCGTGTATGATTAGCGCATGATTAAGTCAGGGCGTCACAGATGTAGACCGGCGGGGACCTCTCTGCTGAGCCTAGGTAGGGCTGCGGTGTGTCGATCAGACGAGGCTGGGCATGACCCGGAAAAGTGTGTCCGACCAGAGTTAATCGAGCGTGTTGGGTAACAGTAGTGCACCTCTGCAGGGAAGATTATCTATTCGAATAGCTGTGTCCACGGTAACAGGACTCTCAGTGTTGTATCCCGATCTATTACAACTTGAACTGAATACATGTTAATTAATTGTAAGCTCCGGGATTGCTTTCTCGCAGGGAGTCGAGGAAGGATCTCCAGGCTTTGCTACTACATGCTTGTTACTTTATATTATGCTAATCTGCACTCTTCTAATGCTGCAAGACGCTGAAGATGCTAGTCTTCGATAGGCTAGGCCTTTCTCTCTATTCTGGCATTTCTGCAGTCTAGTCCAAAGATATAGCCCTATTCCTTTGATACCGATGCATACTTAGTATAGTTTTGATGTCAGTCTTGCGAGTACTTTGGATGAGTACTCAAGGTTGCTTTGCTCCCTCTTTTCCCCCATACCCGTTTACTGCGACCAGATGATGGATCCCAGGAGTCAGCTGCTCCAGCCGACGACTGCAACTACACTTCCGGTGGAGCCTACTACTACGTGGAGACCGACGACCAGGAGTAGATTCGGAGGCTCCCAGGCAGGAGGCCTTGCCTCTTTCGATCAGAGCCGTTGTTTGTTTTCGCCTTCTTAAGGCATCTTTGTTTAACTTGGTGTCTGTACTCAGATACTGTTGTTGCTTCCGCTGATGCTTGTATGACTCGAGCTTATGTATTCGAGCCCTCGAGGCCCCTGGCTTGTAATATAAAGCTTGTATTATTCTTTATTTGTGTTGAGAGTTGTGTTGTGATATCTTTCCGTGAGTCTCTGTTCTCGCTCGTGTGCATTTGCGTGTATGATTAGTGCACGGTCGAGCAGGGGCGTCATATTATCATTATTCTTTACTAGTCGTCAACCCGTGCTTCTGCACGGTCTAGAAATTTGGGAAGTTTATAATAATGTACATAGAAAGTTTCTGTAAGTATTATTTTCTTTCAATCTTATAGATGTTAGATGTGCGAAATACTTATAAATATCCTATTTTTAGGTCTTATTAAATATTGTATTCCATACTTTATGAATGACTAAATACATTTGAAAATGTCTTTTCTTTTTTAACATTATTATACATATACCATCTATGATTTCACGGTTCACGGATTTCTATCTCCAGGATTATTCCATTATTCCCATGCAAAGATATGACTAAGATGTTTAACCAAAACATGTGTGACCAATGACCATATTCCGAGCAGTTTTTTCAAGTGCTCATGAGTTCAACATGCCCGGTGTGCCGTACGCCTTGGACACAACTCAGTTAAAGTTTTCTTTGCTGGGAAACTGGTTAAAGTGTATCCTCTTAATTTTACATGTTTGGAAGACCATTAAACTTCTTAAAGTTTGTTTTTAAACTCGTGGAAGCCTTCTTTGACTTTTCTATAATATCCTATATTTGTAGTATTCTCACCGAATCTTCCTTATAATTGGATTGTAACGTTCTAGAAGCCATCATTATATTTTTAAAAGAAATTATAACAATATTTTTAAGTTGTCATGTAATTTAGGACATAGATTTATAACTTTTTCGACATTAATTCTTTGTATTTTCGGAAAATACTATGTGCACTGTCACATATAAATTTGGGAGTATATATTTAATTAAGTCTGATTTATGGACGGATTAGTATAGTACATGCATATATAAATTGTGGTTGTGCGCGTGGTGATTTTGGATGAGAAAATTTAGTCCACTTACCTAGACCTAGATGTACGCACCAAACTAAAGCATTGTACGCAGAGCTAGCTAGGTGAGCAACATTGACACGTACGTGTTTTTTTTTTTTTGAGTTGCTATTCTCGCAAAAAAAAAAATCCTTATACTTCTAGTTGCGTCATGCCTGCATGGATAACTTCATGGGTACGTTTCTGGCAGAAGATCTTTTTTTTTAGAATGGACAGAAAATCTTTAGTTTGTTATAGATGACTAGTACATATGCCCGTGCGTTGCTACGGCCCTTGTTCGGACCATGGGTTGCAGAGACCAAGCCATACTCCTGTCATTCAAAAGTACAAAACCAGAAATATGCACTGTATATTTTAGATCAATTCGACACCTTTTCCCAAACCATGATGCTATGATAGAACTAAGAATACCACTCAAATAAAGCAACTGCCACGCAAGGCAACCAGTCAATATCATTTTAATAGCACTATGCAAACGAACACAACTCTTAACCAAGGCCAGGCGAACCAAGCTAACCACACTGCTACACTATGACTAAAACCCTTGCCTTGCTGCCTTGCACCTACTCCCTCTCCATCGACGAGGAAGGCATCAGCACCCTCCACGGCAACCTCCTCTGCCACATCATCACCTGCCTCACAACCTCCTCTGCCACATCATCACCTGCCTCCCTGTCAAGTGCACAGTCACCCTCGTCTCCGCTAATTGGCTCCACCCTGCTCGTCATGAACAATATTCGACCTGTCCAGATTTATCCTCCTTTAAGTTATTATAATTACACTGAAAGTATGAGAGCTATTAAAACTGACTGGTACTTAAATTGAGAAGACATGACAAAAGTACAAAAAAATCTAAGAACGGATTTTGAGAAACCACATTTGTCATGAACCAGGGTTGACCAGGTTTTGGTCTCAGAGCGCCATTCATGTCCGATAATATCAGAAGCGCTTCAAGAAGATTCTATAATATAATAGTGTAATATTTGTGAGCATCGTCAGCTAGTCTAGTAAAACAGAACCATATGCTAGTGGTATCTGATTAGAAAGTTTTTGGGACCTATTTCAAAAATTATAGCATCAGATCTGATCCAAAATGCTAGAACTTTGTCTCTTCACAAGCTCATGTTTTGTAACTAATATGCAGCTACAGAAATCATCTACCACACTAATCAAAAACTCTAATTAGACAAAAGAATAAGAACAAGTGCTTCTACCACAATTGTACAGTATGCATTGATAAACCTGCAAAAGTGTGTTCAAATTTAGGAGCAGTCAACACAGGCAACGCATACATATCTATGGAGCTTATTCTAGAAAGCACATACTTCCTTTTAGGCATAAAAATAAATACCTGTTGGGCAGGAAGCGCAACACAACATAGGCCAAAATAATTCCCCTATGTTTTTCAGATCGTAAGCTTCAAGAGTAACTTCAAAACCAAAAAAGAAATCACTGAAAAGCTCCAGCAAGAGAAATTCACGTGTTAAAAACAAACGAATGAGAAAAAGTTAAACACAGACACACACACACCTGTAGGCGCTTCGGACGTGTATGGGGGAGCTCATAATTCTTTGCTCCAACGAAGGCAAGCAGTGGTGGCCATGCCCAAGGCGGCAGATGTCATCCATGCTAAAAAAATCTAAAAAATAGCATCGTTCAGACCTACAGACCTATTCAAACTATCCTTGACCAAAAACCTATCTTATCGACCTATTCATTTAATCAAATAGAGACTCAATATTGTGCAAACTCGAGACTCCGAATATTCAGGATGCGGAATGGAGTGCAGAGTTGAAATTCTAAAATAGAACTACATGTGTACATGAGGAGGGATGTGAACAAGACTTAATCTGTTTGTTGTTCACATCCACATATAACATACAAAGATCTGTGGCATCATCTCAGTTGAGAATCCGATGTGAATGTAAGTTTCAGGGAGGCTGGGCTAACTTTCACATGAGTTCTTATTAAGATGTGGAGGGGTGACAGGGAAGAAACGCTCCATGGCTTTGTGCCAATACAAAAACTCAGGGATCTCCTAAATCTTGTTTATCTGGGTTGATAATATGAGTAAAATAGTGCACAATTATCTCCAGATTCAGCAATTGGAGGGACATCCAACAAAATCTCCTGATAATACAAGAGAACTTAAGGTGCAGCGGAGTAGAGTAGATCACCCATTTATGATTGAAACCATGTCAAACTTTAATAACCTTTATAGACGTGACATGTCTCCTCTGTTTCAAGAAAAAATAATGTGAACATGTCTTTGAGGAGAGCAACTAAAATGAAGATCAGGGGACCCCAAGTGTTAAAGAGACAGTAACCACACTAAAGAAAAAGTTACTAACAGACCTCAAACCATCACTCTGGAAAATGTGAATCACTCGGTTTAAAAACCCGTGGAAAATACGTTTATTTTATCCCAATAAGACAGTTCCAAACATGTGTAGAAATTACTGCTAATGTGTGCAAGCTAGATGTCAACTCTTGGCACCATAGTTGGTCATGCATGGCAAGTAGAAATTTCTAGGCTTCAGTTGTAGTATCAGCACTAATAGTCCAGAATACATAATATTCGAACAACCTCGTATCACATAATGGCTTTCATGGCGAACTGACCCAAAGATGACGATGTAGATCTTGCAGATGGTCATCCACCGCAGGTCCCGTACTTCATCATCCACAGCCGCCGCGAGCATTGGCCACGCGCCCCACCGTGAAACACTTCGCACTACTGCCTGCCATGCTGCTAGCCCCGTAGCCTGCAGGCCACCATTGCCGCCGCCACCACCCCGGGGCTTGACTTTGCCCTGCCCTGTTAATCATGTCCAGACCGCAGCTCCCAGATATTTGGGTCAGAATGTGATGACGATATGCATCATGGTGATCTCCTACTTGTTACTTTTAGTGAACTCAGTGGGCTTGGCATTGGGGATGCAATTACCGTTGAGCCACTTCTCATACTGGAAACATGATGAGCCTCAAATTCTTTCTATCTCGAAATAGGTAATGATCTTAAACGAAATTCTGCACTGTGTTAAAACTGACAGACGACAACCTGTTCTTGCTCTACTTTTTAAAAGATTATAATTCAGATGACAAAAATCAGTACCATTGGAAATCTTATGACAAAGACTGGAGTATTCATGTTGGGGACATGTATAAATTCTGAACCAATTAGTCCCAGTTCTCAACTTAAACCTCTGTCTTTATTTCCAAAATACAAACTGCATCTATTGTGTGTGATTTCTTCCAGTCTACACATCAAACTATCATCTTAGTTACTGTATTATATACTCCCTCTATCTCAGTACATATCTACACCAAAAAAATCTTATATTGTGAGACAGAGGGAGTAGATATTACCTTTGAAACGTAGCTGGCCAGTTTGACTTCAACTTCAGAACTCGGATGAATTTCTTCTCAGTGGATGTATGCTCCTTCGTTTGGCGACGCACACATCAGTCTGAACCAGCGCCCGCTAGGAGCCAGCAAAAATTTAAAGCAGTTTCTTTAAGGAAAAATAAAACCAGTTCTGAATTGCAGAGCATGCACAAATGGGAAAGAAAAAAGCCTCTGAATCTGTATCTCGGCAAAACACTTCACAACCTTCACCCCAGCAGAGAACCAAGTCTGAAGGTGTACTTTGATTTCTGATTCTACCTGCAACCAGAGTGTTTTCTCTCTAAAAAAGAGCAACCAAAGTGTACACAATCAACTTCAGTTCGTACATGTGCAAAAGCCCTGCTACCTAGCATCTCAGAATCATACAGTACTTGATTCAGCATAATGGGTAGACCTAATGCAGAGGATTAAGTTGGCTCCTATTTCTCTTATTAGCCATTTAATTAGCTATCAAAATCTCAAAGTTTTGTGTGAAAATCATCAAGCTAAAATTTGAGATTCAGACAACACTTGAGAGGCATAGAAGATTAGGCAAAACTGACAGAATGGAGGCCAATCTGAGACGGGGACTACCTGCTTGCCGTGGATGACGAGGTCGGGGCTCTCCTGGGGCGCAAGGGCGCGGAGGATCTTGGCGACGGCGAGGGGCAGGCCGCCTCCCGAGCAGCCTCGTTGCGCTGCCCCGCGCCTCCGACCTCGGCAGCCGCCGGAGTGCCGCCACCGACCGCGACCACCATCGCCGCCCGCCATGGAAGCGGTGCCAGCGCCAGCGCCGCCCGCCATGGCCGCCGTGCCAGCGCCGCCGCCGACCACGACCACCAGCTCCGCCCGCCATGGCCGCCGTTCCAGCGCCGCCCCGATGCTGCGCCATGGATCTCCACCTCCGCCCGATCTACTCCCTCGCCGGCGCCGAGTCCCGCCGCCGCCGGTCGGCGCGGCACCGGATCGGGCGGCCGGCGCGGGTCCTGCGCCTCCTGGCGGCTGGGATCGGGAGGCGAGGGAGAGGAGAGCCCGTGCTTGCGTCTGTGCATGTTTTTTTTACAACCCTGGACAAAACGTTTTTTCACTTTTAGGAAAGGACTGCGGGTTAATTACGAAAAAGGACAGGGACTTTTTTGCAAAATTACTGACGACGTACGACAGAAGCAGTAGCTGCTTTATTATTAGTAGATGATTATTATTTACACGTTTCCTTCCTTCTTTTTTGTTTTGAGGTTTTGCACGTTTCCTGCCTAGTGTACCACGTATGGACTCTTGGGCTGGATGGATCTCCGTTGTGGACGTACATACTGTAAACAGGAGGGAACCATATCTCAGTTTTATCGTAGACGCAAAATTAAGATCTAACGGTTATTTGTAAACAGTTTTAAGGATTAACGTGGAGGCTCCTATGATGCTTCCAATTAGTAAATATAAGATAGGATCTGGAAGAGAATCCACGGATGGACTGAGAGGCTTCTGTCTCGGGCTGCTAAGGATGTACTAATCAAAGCTTGTGCACAAGCCATCCCAACCTTCGCTATGTCCTGCTTTGACTTGACAAAATCTCTATGCGAACAAATGGGTGCCATGATCTGCAGGTTTTGGTGGGCGCAGCAAGATGATATGAAAAAAATGCACTGGCTGAGCTGGGAACTATTAACTAGACCGAAAAGCAAGGGGGGGGGGGGGGGCTGGGCTTTAGGGATCTACACGGTTTTAACCTTGCAATGCTTGCCCGCCAGGCGTGGCGTATGTTAACAGTACCCGATTCCCTGTGCGCCCGGATCCTAAAGGCCAAGTACTTCCCGACTGGATCGATCTTGGATGCCCAACCAAAGGCAGGGATATCATATACATGGCGAAGCATTTTGAGAGGGGTGCAGCTTCTGAAGGAGGGAGTCATCTGGAGAGTGGGAGACGGGACAAGCATAAATATCTGGTCTGATCCATGGTTGCCAAAGGATGGAACACGGCAACCCCGAACCCCTAGGGGCAACTGTGTGCTTACCAAAGTCTCAGAACTAATTGACCCAAATACTGTGACATGGGATGAGACACTGGTTCGAGATATTTTCTGGGAAGAGGATGCCAGTATCATTCTAGCCATGCCGATAAGGGAGGATTTCGAAGATTATTATGCATGGCATTACGATGGAAAGGGCGAGTTCTCAGTCAAGTCTGCGTACCAGGTGTATGTTCGAGGGCGTGACGAAATTGCCTTCCCAACATCTGCTGTACCAGCTGAAGAGGAAGTGGACTGGAAGAAACTCTGGGCTATGCCCTGTCCGCCCAAGGTCAAGCAGTTCTTGTGGCGCTTTGCTCATAACAGTTTGCCTGTCAAGATGAACATCCGACGGAGAGGTATTGAATGTGAAACCCTGTGTGTGTGCTGTCGGCGTCTTGATGAAGATGGATGCCACTTGTTTATCAAATGCAAGGAAGTAGAAGCTTTGGCGGGAGATACAGATGGAGGACTTCAGGCTGCGTTTGTGTGCATGCAGAGGAGCAAAAGAAGTGGTGCAACTTGTCGTCTCGCTTCATGAGACTGATCAAGTGTTAATTGCATGCATGCTATGGAAGTGGTGGGATCGCAGGAATAAACTAAATAAGAATGAGAGCGTGTGTCCTGTTGTGACCATGGCTGCACACACAAGGTCCTGGGCTCTAGAAGCCTTGCAGTTTAGTGCGAAACAGCCAAAGGTGCAAGCTCCCAGGCCGGTCTGCAGATGGACAAGACCGGAGGGAGAAAGACTAAAAATCAACATCGATGGGGCGTACCATGATTCATCAGGGACCGGGGGCTGGGGCTTTGTGATCCGAGATAGATGTGGAGATGCTGTTGGTGCAGGAGCAGGGAAAATCACGCATGCCAGTACTGCCACACGTACAGAGGCCGAAGCTTGCTTCCAAGCATTGTCAGCTGCGGCGACATGGGGTATTTCCAATGCGGTGGTGGAATCAGACTGTCAAATCCTACTGAGCGCGCTGCAAAGTACGGACTATGATCGGGCCCAGAAGGTGTTATATTCAGAGATATCAGGCAGTTTATCCGTCTGCATTTTAGCTCTTTGGTTTTTTCATTTGTCCCTCGCGACGATAATAAAGTTGCCCATGCACTCGCTGCATTGGGTTGTAAGGGCTCGGAGCACCAACGGTTGTGGTTGGATGCTGTACCGGACAATGTACGCGTGCCGATGGCCAGCGAGTCTGCTGAGCCTGTTTAAGTAATGGAACCTCAGTGTTCCAACTTAAAAAAAAATATATATATATATAAGATAGCATACATGTCATCACAATTGTCATCATAGATTGCAAATTTGTTGTCATAATCAATTGAAACCTCTTCCAAAATAGTGGAATCATCATTAAATAAAGTCATGGCCTCTCCAAATCCCCTTTCATCAATATAATCATTATAAATAGGAGGCATGCAATCATCATAATAAATTTTCTCATCAAAACTTGGGGGACTAAAAATATCATCTTCATCAAACATGGCATCCCCAAGCTTATGGCTTTGTATATCATTAGCATCATGGATATTCATAGAATTCATACTAACAACATTGCAATCATGCTCATCATTTATGGATTTTATGCCAAACATTTTATTGAATTCTTCTTCTAGCAATTGAGCACAATTTTTCACTCCATCATTTTCAAGAAAGACATTATAAAGATGAATAATATGAGGCAATCTCAATTCCATTTTTTCTTGTAGTTTCTTTTATAAACCAAACTAGTGATAAAACAAGAAACTAAAAGATTCGATTGCAAGATCTAAAGATATACCTTCAAGCACTCACCTCCCCGGCAACGGCGCCAGAAAGGAGCTTGATGTCTACTATGCAACTTTATTCTTGTAGACTCGTGTTGGGCCTCCAAGCGCAGAGTTTTGTAGAACAGTAGCAAATTTCCCTCAAGTGGATAACCTAAGGTTTATCAATCCGTGGGAGGCGTAGGATGAAGATGGTCTCTCTCAAACAACCCAACAACCAAATACAAGAAATCTCTTGTGTCCCCAACACACCCAATACAATGGCAAATTGTATAGGTGCACTAGTTCGGCGAAGAGATGGTGATACTAGTGTAGTATGGATAGTAGATATAGGTTTTTGTAATCTGAAAATATAAAAACAGCAAGGTAACAAGTAACAAAAGTGAGCACAACCGGTATTGAAATGCTTGAAAACAAGGCCTATGGTTCATACTTTCACTAGTGCAATCTCTCAACAGTGCTAACATAATTGGATCATATAACAATCCCTCAACGTGCGATAAAGAATCACTCCAAAGTTCCTATTAGCGGAGAACATAAGATAGAAATTGTTGTAGGGTACAAAACCACCTCAAAGTTATCCTTTCCGATCAATCTATTGAGTGATGACCCAAAGTACAGGGGATCAATCGTAGTCCTTTCGATAAGTATGAGTATCGAACCCAACGGGGAGCAGAAGGAAATGATGAGCGGTTTTCAGCAAGGTATTTTCTGCAAACACTGAAATTATCGGTAATGAGTAGTTTGATAGCAAGATAATTTTTAACAAGTGACAAGTAGCAATAGTAACAAAGAGTGCAGCAAGGTGGCCCAATCCTTTTTGTAGCAAAGGACAAGCCGGAACGATCTCTTATAATAAGCAACGCGTTCTCGAGGACACATGGGAATTTCATCTCGTCACTTTCATCATGTTTGTTTTATTCGCGTTCGCTACTTTGATAATTTGATATGTGGGTGGACCGGTGCTTGGGTGTTGTTCTTACTTGAACAAGCCTCCCACTTATGATTACCCCCTCTTGCAAGCATCCGCAACTACGAAAGAAGAATTAAGATAACTCTAACCATAGCATTAAACATATGGATCCAAATCAGCCCCTTACGGAATAGCGCATAAACTAGGGTTTAAGCTTCTGTCACTCTAGCAACCCATCATCTAATTTCTACTCCACAATGCATTCCCTTAGGCCCAAAGATGGTGAAGTATCATGTAGTCGACGTTCACATGACACCACTAAGAGAATCAACAACATACATATCATCAAAATATCGAACGAATACCAAATTTCCACGATTACTTATGACAAGACTTCTCCCATGTCCTCAAGAACAAAAGTAACTACTCACAAACCATCATCATGTCCAAGATCAGAGGTGTATTAAATAGCATATTGGATCTGAACATATAATCTTCCACCAAATAAACCAACTAGCATCAACTACAAGATGTAATCAACACTACTAGCAACCCACAGGTACCAATCTGAGGTTTTGAGACAAAGATTGAATAGAAGGGATGAACTAGGGTTTGAGATGAGATGGTGCTGTTGCAGATGTTTATGAAGATTGGTCCTCCCACGATGAGAGGGTCGTTGGTGATGTCGATGGCGACGATTTCCCCCTCCTGGAGGGAAGTATCCCCGGCGGCGCACCATCCCAAAAGTCTTCTCTATATTTTTTCTAGGGCAAATGGACTTATATACCAGAAAATGGGGGCCAGAGGCTGGCCAGGGGCCCCACGAGCCACCAGGGCGTGCCTGGGGGGCGCGCACTGGTGCCTCGTGGGCTCCTGGGTGGCCCCCTCTGGTACTTCTTGCTTCCAGTATTTTTTATTTATTCCGAAATAATTCACCGTGAAATTTCAGCTCATTTGAAGATGTGCAGAATTCCAGTTGCCGGCAATCTCCCTCCTTGTGTAAATCTTGCATATTAAGAAAGAAAAGGCATTAGAATTGCTCCACAAAGTGTTATATTGATTAAAAACACTATAAATAACAGTAGTAAAACATGATGCAAAATGGACGTATCAACTCCCCCAAGCTTAGACCTCGCTTGTCCTCAAGCGAAAGCCGATATCGATAATCATGTCCACATGTTTAGAGAGAGAGGTGTCGATAAAAACAAAAGACGGACATAGTAGCATCATGATCATTATTATAGCAGCAATATTTATTATCATAGAACTTCTCATGAGTAAGTAACAATTCATCACAACAATGAAGTATAAGGCATAAACTTTCTTGAAAACTAACAAACTATGTTCTCAGTCAACAATGCAATTGCAATTCATCATATTTTCAGGAAGGGTCTCATGTAGGAGCTTTTTAGCAAGTCCACATACTCAACCATCATATAGTCTTCTATGATTGGTAACACTCACAACATATATATGGAGCAAAAAGTTTCAGCCAGACACATAGAAAGATAGGGGCTTATAATTTCGCCTCCCAACTTATTCACCTCAAGGGTAATGTCAACAATAATAACTCATGATCACTCATATCCAACTGGATATATATGCCTAGATCTTTCCCCACCACATGATGCTTGCAAAAGAGAAAAATAAAAAGGAAGTAGAGGAGAACACTATTGACTCTTGCATAAAAAGTAAATACATAAAAGTAAAAGATAGGCCCTTCACAGAGGGAAGCAGAGGTTGTCATGCGCTTTTCGTTGTTGGATGCACAAGCTCTTAATGCAAAGGAACGTCATTTTATATTACCCCTTGTGATAGCAACCTTTATTATGTAGTCTGTCGCTTTTATTTCTTTACCATCACAAGTTCATACAAAGCTTATTTTCCTTTACAATAAAAGTTCAGACATATTTAGAGGCAATTTTTATTGCTTTTTTCACCGATGACAGCTTACTTGAAGGATCTTATTCAATCCATAGGTAGATATAGTGGACTCTCATGACATGAAACTGGGTTTAAGGGTTTTGGATGCACAAGTAGTATCTCTACTTGGTGCGGATTTTTGGCTAGCAAAGATATTGAGCAAGCACCACATGTTGAAGGATCTATGACAATATAACTTCTATGTGAATATAAGCAAACATAATTCATTACATTGTCTTCCTTGTCCAACGTCAACAATTTGACATAAAATACTTAATGGGAGCTCACAATCATAAAAGATGTCCAAGATAGTATATTTGCATGTGGATCTTCTCTTCCCTATTAATTTTTTCATGAATTGCATCATTGACTAATGCTATGTTTGTTAATCTTTCAATAAATTTTAGCACTTATACTTTTCTTTATATAATGTCTTTACTTTCCATAAGATTAGCATATGATCTTTTTTCATTATTTTCATTGCTACGATTGAAACATAAAAGTAAAGAAGCAAAAACTCAAACTACTCTTTATTATATAACTCTCAACTCAATTACATAGATAGATAGATCACGAAACTAGCACTCGAAAATAGATCATACTAAACTTTTATTCTACTAGATCACGAAACAACTAAGGATCGAACTAAAAGTAGGTAAAGATAATAAAAGTGATGGTGATACGATACCGGGGCACCTCCCCCATGCTTGGCACAAGCCAAGGAGAGTGCCCATACCCATGTACTCAAGTTTCTTTCTTCGGTGATGGTGGTGATGAAGTGGGCTTGTCCTTCAGTTTCTGCTTGAGAACATAGTTTTCTTCCTTCAACTTGCTAACTTCTTTCTCAAGCTCCACTATCTTCTCACACAATACGTTCTTGTTTTCCTGTAGAAGATGGAAAGGGATAAATTGGATCTTAGATTTGTTTACTGTGTTTGGGAGGCTCGACTTCTTGAACTCCACATGCATATCCCCCGGTTGAGGTAGAGGGGCATCTTCTTCATCCGAGCTCGCGTCTTCCGTTCCCTTCATGTTGGCATCTGGCTCCTCCTCCGCGGACCATCCATAGGGGTCTATATCCCCATAGATCCTTGGATTTGTAACATAGTGAGATAGGAAGCTTTCTCCATCCGAGTCTTGAGACGACATACTTTCGGATCTGTCAGAAAAATAGCACGAGACAAGAACAAAGAATATTTCTACGATACGGTGGTCAAAACGTCCGGGAGTATATATAAAGAATTTTTATCTTGCAAAACAAGTAATCCAGGAGAAAACGGAGTCAGGAAGGCTCATGAGGGGCCCACAAGCCACCAGGGCGCGCCGGGGGGGGGGGGGGGTGGCGCGCCCTGGTGCCTCGTGGGCACCAGGTGGGTCCCCTCGGCTGTTTCTTATTTTTGTATTTTTCCTAATATTCCAAAACTGACAGAAAGTATTTTTATGGAATTTTTGGAGTCGGTTTACTTACCGTATCACGTACCTTTTCCTTCTCAGGGTTCTGAAGTGTTCTGGAAGGTCTCTCTTATGTATTCCTCCGGTGTAATTGTTGGAAATATGCCCTAGAGGCAATAATAAATTGGTTATTATTATATTTCCTTGTTCATGATAATCGTTTATTATCCATGCTATAATTGTATTGATTGGAAACTCAAATACATGTGTGGGTACATAGACAACACTGTGTCCCTAGTAAGCCTCTAGTTAACTAGCTCGTTGATCAAAAGATGGTGAAGGTTTCCTAGCCATGGACATGAGATGTCATTTGATAACGGGATCACATCATTAGGAGAATGATGTGATGGACAAGACCCAAACTACGAACGTAGCATATGATCGTGTCAGTTTATTGCTATTGTTTTCTGCATGTCAAGTATCTGTTCCTATGACCATGAGATCATGCAACTCCCTGACATCGGAGGAGTACCTTTTGTGTATCAAACGTCGCAACGTAACTGGGTGACTATAAAGGTGCTCTACAGGTATCTCCGAGGGTGTCTGTTGGGTTGGCATGGATCAAGACTGGGATTTGTTACTCCGTATGACGGAGAGGTATCTCAGGGCCCACTCGGTAATACAACATCACAATGAGCCTTGCAAGCAATGTGACTAAAGTGTTAGCCATGAGATCTTGTATTACGGAACGAGTAAAGAGACTTGCCAGTAACGAGATTGAACTAGGTATAGAGATGCCGACGATCGAATCTCGGGCAAGTAGCATACCGAAGAACAAAGGGAACATCATACGGGATTAACTGAATCCTTGACATAGAGGTTCGACCGATAAAGATCTTCGTAGAATATGTAGGAGCCAATATGGGCATCCAGGTCCCGCTATTGGTTATTGATCGAAGAGGTGTCTCGGTCATGTCTACATAGTTCTCGAACCCGCAGGGTCTACACACTTAACGTTTGGTGACGATTAGTATAGTTGAGTTATTGTGTTGGTGACCGAAGGTTGTTCGGAGTCCCGGATAAGATCCCGGACATGACGAGGATCTCCGGAAGAGTCCGGAGGTAAAGATTGATATATGTGATAATAGTGTTTTGATCTCCGGAAGGGTTCCGAAATTCACCGGAAGGGGTTCCGGGTGTTTACCGAAGTGTTCGGGTGCAGCAACACTTTATATGGGCCAAAGGGGTAAAGCCCACGAGGTATTGGAAAGTGCAAAAGGAAGTTTTGCTACTGCCTTAAGCGGTACTACCGCTGGTAAGGCAGTACTACCGCGTAAGCGGTAGTACCGCTTGTGTGAAGCGGTACTACCGCTTGTGTGAAGCGGTACTACCGCTCGTGAGCGGTACTACCGCTTGTGCGCGATACTGCTGGAATCCGAGTTGGACTCTTTCCCTGCGGGCCAAACCGACCTTGTGCGGGCAAAACCGACCTGGAGGAGGCTTTTACTCCAAGTTTAGACCCCAAGGCTCAACATATAAATAGAGGGGAAGGGCTAGCACACGGGATACATTAAGATTTCCCAAGCCGTGTGTCGGCAACCCTAACCCTCTAGTTCTCCCGTCATAATCTCCGTAGTGCTTGGCGAAGCCCTGCAGAGATTGTTCCTCACCACCATCACCACGCCGTCGTGCTGCCGGAACTCATCTACTACTTCATCATCGCTCGCTGGATCGAGGAGGTGAAGGCATCATCAAGCCGTACGTGTGTTGAACGCGGAGGTGCCGTCCGTTCGGCACTAGTTCATGATCGGATCGAGGGACGACTTGCGATTTCGATCGCGGAGATGTTCGACTACATCAACCGCGTTTCTTAACGCTTCCACTTAGCGATCTACAAGGGTATGTAGATTCACTCTCCCTCTCGTAGATGCTCATCACCATGGATAGATCTTGTGTGTGCGTAGGAAATTTTTTGTTTCCCATGCAACGTTCCCCAACAGTAATTGCTTCAATAATATTAGTTTCAACATTAATGGGAGTACCTGAAATATAATGCTTAATTCTTTGCCCATTCACCACTCTCGGATTAGTGCCTTAGGAGTTGTTTATTTTGATGGCTCCGGAGCGATAAACTTCTTCGATGATATACGGTCCTTCCCATTTAGAGAGAAGCTTTCCTGCAAAGAATCTCAAACGAGAATTGTACAATAGAACTTGCTTACCCACTTTAAATTCCCGTTTTTGAATTCTTCTATCATGCCATCTTTTAACTTTTTCTTTAAACAATTTGGCATTTTCATAAGCTTGGGTTCTCCATTCATCTAATGAGCTAATATCAAATAACCACTTTTCACCGGCAAGTTTAAAATCGTAATTGAGTTCTTTAATTGCCCAATATGGTTTATATTCTAACTCAAGAGGTAAATGACATGCTTTTCCATGAACCATTTTATAAGGAGACATACCCATAGGATTTTTATAAGCAGTTCTATAAGCCCACAATGCATCGTCAAGTTTCTTAGACCAATTCTTTCTAGATCTATTGACGGTTTTTTGCAAAATTAAGTTTATTTCTCTATTGCTCAATTCAACTTGACCACTAGTTTGTGGGTGATAGGGAGATGCAATTCTATGGTTGACATCATATTTAGCAAGCAGTTTACGGAATGCACCATGAATAAAATGTGAACCACCATCAGTCATTAAATATCTAGGGACTCCGAAGCTTGGGAAAATAACTTCTTTAAGCATTTTAATAGAAGTGTTATGATCAGCACTACTAGTTGGAATAGCTTCTACCCACTTAGTAACGAAATCAACAGCAACTAAAATATGAGTATACCCATTGGATTTAGGGAAAAGTCCCATATAATAAAAGCCCCAAACATCGAATGGTTCAATAGCAAGTGAATAATTCATAGGCATTTCCTGACGTCTACCAACATTACCAATTCTTTGACATTCATCACAAGATAAGACATACTTACGAGCATCCTTGAAAAGAGTAGGCCAATAAAAACTAGTTTGTAATACCTTATGTGCAGTTCTGTCTCCCGCATGGTGTCCTCCGTAAGCCTCGGAATGACACTTCCGTAGGATTTGTTCCTGTTCATGCTCAGGTATACAACGTCTAATAATACCATCTACTCCTTCTTTATAAAGATGTGGGTCATCCCAGAAGTAATGTCTTAAATCAAAGAAGAACTTTTTCATTTGTTGGTATGTGAAACTAGGTGGAACAAATTTAGCAACAATATAATTAGCATAGTCTGCATACCATGGAGTATTACGAGAAGCATTTATGACAGCTAATTGTTCATCAGGAAAATCATCATTAATAGGTAGTGGGTCATCAAGAACATTTTCCATTCTAGACAAATTATCTGCTACGGGATTCTCAGCTCCCTTTCTATCAATAATATGCAAGTCAAATTCTTGTAGCAATAAAACCCACCTAATGAGTCTAGGTTTAGCATCTTTCTTTTCCATAAGATATTTAATAGCAGCATGATCGGTGTGAACAGGTACTTTAGAATCAACTATGTAAGATCTGAATTTATCACATGCAAACACAACTGCTAGAAATTCTTTTTCAGTGGTAGCATAATTTCTTTGGGCACTGTCTAGAGTTTTACTAGCATAATGGATAACATTTAATTTCTTATCAACTCTCTGTCCTAGAACAACACCAATAGCATAATCACTAGCATCACACATAATTTCAAAAGGCAAGTTCCAATCAGGTGGTTGAACAATAGGTGCAGTGGTTAAGGCTTTCTTAAGTGTTTCAAAGGCTTCTAGACAATCATCATCAAAAAGAAATGGAACATCTTTTTGCAAAAGATTGGTAAGAGGCCTAGAAATTTTAGAGAAGTCTTTAATAAATCTCCTATAGAAACCAGCATGACCTAGGAAACTTCTTATACCTTTAATATCTTTAGGACATGGCATTTTCTCAATAGCATCAACCTTAGCTTTATCAACCTCAATACCTCTTTCAGAAATTTTATGCCCCAAGACACTACCTTCATTCACCATAAAGTGGCATTTCTCCCAATTCAAGACAAGATTAGTTTCTTCACATCTCTGCAAAACTCGATCAAGGTTGCTTAAGCAATCATCAAAAGAAGTTCCGTAAACGGAAAAATCATCCATGAATACCTCAACAATCTTTTCACAAAAGTCAGAGAATATAGCAGTCATACATCTTTGAAATGTAGCAGGTGCATTGCATAAACCAAAAGGCATACGTCTATAAGCATAAGTTCCAAAAGGACAAGTAAATGTGGTTTTCTCTTGGTCGGATTGTGATACGGGTATTTGAGAAAAACCAGAATAACCATCTAGGAAACAAAAGTGTGTATGCTTAGACAATCTTTCTAACATTTGATCAATAAAAGGTAAGGGGTAATGATCTTTTCTAGTAACTTTGTTTAATTTTCTAAAATTCATTACCATCCTATAACCAGTCACAATTCTTTGTGGGATGAGTTCATTTTTCTCATTACGAACAACGGTAATACCTCCCTTCTTAGGGACACAATGAACGGGACTTACCCATCTACTATCAGCTATGGGATAGATTATACCTGCTTCCAGAAGCTTTAATATTTCGGTTCTTGCCACCTCTTTCATCTTAGGATTTAATTGTCGTTGGTGGTCGACAACTGGTTTAGCATCAGGCTCCATATTAATTTTATGCTGACATAGAGTGGGACTAATGCCCTTAAGATCATCAAGAGTATATCCAATAGCAACTCGGTGCTTCCTCAGAGTTTTCAATAATCTCTTTTCTTCATGCTCTGAAAGGTTAGCACTAATAATAACATGATATATCTTCTTTTCATCAAGATAAGCATATTTCAATGTATCAGGCAATTGCTTCAATTCAAATACAGGATCATCCTTAGGTGGAGGAGGACCTCCAAGAGTTTCAACAGGCAAATTGTGTTTAAGGATAGGTGGTTGATCAAAGAACATCCTATCTATTTCATTTCTTTCATTCATATGCATATCGTTTTCATGGTCTAGCAAATATTGTTCTAACGGATCAGTAGGAGGTACGGCAATAGAAGCAAGACCAATAATTTCATCTTTACTAGGCAATTCTTTATCATGAGGTTGTCTACGAAACTTGGAGAAATTAAACTCATGAGATATATCACCAAACTTAACTCGAACCTTTTCTTTAACACAATCAATTTTAGCATTAACGGTATTCAAGAAAGGTCTACCAAATATAATGGGACAAAAATTATCTTGTTGTGAACCAAGTACTAAGAAATCAGTAGGATATTTGATTTTACCACATAAGACTTCAACATCTCTAACAATCCCAAGTGGTGTAATAGTATCTCTATTTGGAAGCTTAATAGTAACATCAATATCTTCAATCTCAACAGGTGCAATATCATGCATTACTTCTTCATATAAAGAAAATGGAATAGCACTCACACTAGCACCCATATCACACAAACCATGATAGCAATGATCTCCAATCTTAACAGAAACAACAGGCATGCCAACTACGGGCTTGTTCTTGTCTAACATATCTCATTCATTTCTAACAGGTTTAGCAATTCTAGCAGCCTCATCACAAAAGTAAATAACATGCCCATCTATATTATCGACCAAGAGATCTTTAACCATAGCAACATTAGGTTCAACTTTAATTTGTTCAAAGGGTCTAGGTGCTCTAATATTACTTTTGTTAACCACAGTTGAAACTTTAGCATGTTCCTTAATCCTAACAGGAAAAGGTGGTTTCTCAATATAAGCAGTAGGCACAACTGGATCAACATGGTAAACAATTGTTTCTTCTTTAACACTAATGGGTTCCTCAATCTTTTCTTTAATAGGGGGATGATATTTAAACCACTTCTCCTTAGAGAGATCAACATGAGTAGCAAATGATTCACAAAAGGAAGCTACTATCTCAGAGTCAAGTCCATATTTAGTGCTAAACTTACGAAAAGCATCGGTATCCATAAAAGATTTAACACAATCGAACTCAAGTATTATACCTGACTCATTACCTTTGTCGAGTTCCCAATCTTCAGAGTTGCGTTTAATTCTTTCTAGAAGATCCCATCTGAATTCAATAGTTTTCTTCATAAAGGAGCCAGTCGAAGAAGAATCGAGCATGGTTTGATTATCATGAGAAAGCCGAGCATAAAAATTCTGTAAGATAATTTCTTTTGAGAGCTCATGATTGGGGCATGTGTACATCATGTACTTAAGCCTCCCCCAATCTTGAGCGATGCTTTCTCCTTCACGAGCCAAACATTATAGATATAATTCCGATCATGATGAACCAAATGCATAGGATAAAATTTCTGGTGGAATTCCAGTTTCAAATGGTTCCAGCCCCATGTATCAGTATCATCACATAGCCTATACCATGTAAATGCCTTTCCCTCCAAAGATAAAGGGAATACTTTCTTCTTAACTCCATCTCCGGATAAACCTGCAAGCTTAAACAATCCACAAATTTCATCCACATAGATCAAATGCATATCAGGATGTATTGTTCCATCTCCTGCATAAGGATTAGATAGCAGTTTCTCTATCATACCCGAAGGAATCTCATAATAAATATTTTCAGTAGGTGTAGTAGGTTGAGGAGCAACTATTGGTGCTTCCGGTCAAGGTGAAGATATCCCGAACAAACCCCTCAAAGGATTACTTTCCATAGTGACAAGTGATAGTAAATTTCAGCACGTAATATAAATGTTTCCTTACCAAATTTCACTCACCAAAGGCGCTTCACTCCCCGGCAATAGCGCCAGAAAAGAGCTTTGATGACCCACAAGTATAGGGGATCAATCGTAGTCCTTTTGATAAGCAAGAGTGTCGAACCCAACGAGGAGCAGAAGGAAATGACAAGCGGTTTTCAGCAAGGTATTTTTTGCAAGCACTGAAATTATCGGTAACGAGTAGTTTGATAGCAAGATTATTTGTAACAAGTGACAAGTAGCAATAGTAACAAAGAGTTCAGCAAGGTGGCCCAATCCTTTTTGTAGCAAAGGACAAGCCGGAATGATCTCTTATAATAAGCAACGCGTTCTCGAGGACACATGGGAATTTCATCTCATCACTTTCATCATGTTTGTTTGATTCGCGTTCGCTACTTTGATAATTTGATATGTGGGTGGACCGGTGCTTGGGTGCTGTTCTTACTTGAACAATCCTCCCACTTATGATTACCCCCTCTTGCAAGCATCCGCAACTATGAAAGAAGAATTAAGATAACTCTAACCATAGCATTAAACATATGGATCCAAATCAGCCCCTTACGGAATAGCGCATAAACTAGGGTTTAAGCTTCTGTCACTCTAGCAACCCATCATCTAATTACTACTCCACAATGCATTCCCTTAGGCCCAAAGATGGTGAAGTGTCATGTAGTCGACGTTCACATGACACCACTAAGAGAATCAACAAGATACATATCATCAAAATATCGAACGAATACCAAATTCACATGATTACTTATGACAAGACTTCTCCCATGTCCTCAAGAACAAAAGTAACTACTCACAAACCATCATCATGTCCAAGATCAGAGGGGTATTAAATAGCATATTGGATCTGAACATATAATCTTCCACCAAATAAACCAACTAGCATGAACTACAAGATGTAATCAACACTACTAGCAACCCACAGGTACCAATCTGAGGTTTTGAGACAAAGATTAAATACAAGAGATGAACAAGGGTTTGAGATGAGATGGTGCTTTTGAAGATGTTGATGAAGATTGGTCCTCCCATGATGAGAGGATCATTGGTGATGTCGATGGCGATGATTTCCCCCTCCCGGAGGGAAGTATCCCCGGCGGAATCGCTCCGCCGGAGAGCAAAAGTGCTCCTGCCCAAGTTCCGCCTCAAGACGGTGGTGCACCGTCCCAAAAGTCGTATCTATATTTTTTCTAGGGAAAATAGACTTATATACCAGAAAATGGGGGCCAGAGGCTGGCCAGGGGCCCCATGAGCCACCAGGGCGCGCCTGGGGGGGGTGGCGCGCCCTGGTGCCTCGTGGGTTCCTGGGTGGGCCCCTCTGGTACTTCTTGCTTCCAATATTTTTTATTTATTCCAAAATAATTCTCCGTGAAATTTCAGCTCATTTGGAGATGTGCAGAATAGGTATCTCTGACATAGCTTTTTCAGGTCCAGAATTCCAACTGCCGGTAATCTCCCTCCTTGTGTAAATCTTGCATATTAAGAGAGAAAAGGTATTAGAATTGCTCCACAAAGTGTTATATTGATTAAAAACACTATAAATAACAGTAGTAAAACATGATGCAAAATGGACGTATCATTGAGCCATTCCTATAAGTGTCACGAACAGCCCTAAAGTTCGTACTAAAATAACACCATATGATACGCATCAACCAACTCTAATGTCACCTAGATACTCGAATGTCACCACAAGTATCCGTGAGTTGATTATTCGATATGCATCAAACAACTTTAGATTCATAATATTCAATCCAACACAAAGAACTTCAAAGAGTGCCCCAAGATTTCTACCGGAGAAAGTAGGACGAAAACGTGCATCAACCCCTATGCATAGATTAGCCTAATGTCACCTCGGGAATCCGCGAGTTGAGTGCCAAAACATATATCAATTGAATCAATATAATACCCCATTGTCACCACGGGTATTCATATGTAAGACATACATCAAGTGTTCTCAAATCCATAAAAGTATTCAATCCGATAATAGTGAAACCTCAAAGGTAAAAACTCAATTCATCACAACAAGATAGAGAGGGAGAAACACCATATGATCCAACTATATTAACAAAGCTCGCGGTACATCAGGATCGTGCCATATCAAGAACACGAGAAAGAGAAATCAAACACATAGCTACTTGTACATACCCCTAGCCTCGAGGGTGAACTACTCCCTCCTCGTCATGGAGACCGCCGGGATGATGAAGATGGCCTCCGGTGATGATTCCCCCCTCCGGCAGGGTGCCGGAATAGGGCTCCAGATGGTATTTAAAAGGTACAGAGGCTTGCGGCGGTGTAGTCCAAAATCTAGGGTTATTTCTGGGGGTTTCTCTATTCATAGGATTTTTCAGCGTTGGAATCACGTCAAGATGGGCTAAGATGGGCCCACGAGGCACCACAGCACGCCACCCCCCCCGGCGCGCCGTGGTGGCTTGTGAGCAGCTCGTGAGGCTTCTGGTCCTTCCACGAAGCTTCGGGGGTCTCTTTTGGTAAAAAAAATCATCAAAAAGATTCGCTGCATTTGGAGAACTTTTATTTCTGCACAAAAAAACAACACCACGGTAGTTCTGCTGAAAACAGCGTCAGTCCGGGTTTGTTCTAATCAAATCATACCAAAACCGTATAGAATTGTTATAAATATGGCATGAATACTTCATAAATTATAGATACGTTGGAGACGTATCACAACCCATTAATATAATCCTTAATAAGCGCAAATTTCGCCAACATAGTGTAGTTGAGAAAATTCAAAAAGATAATAGGACTATCATGTGTGGGTGTAATAGCAACAATTTCATGTTTAACATAAGGAACTATAGCAAGTTCATCTCCATAAGCATAATTCAAATTGGCATCATGGCCACAAGCATAGCAAGCATCAAGTTCATCAAAAAGGGATATTTTAAATGAATCAAAGGGATCATAGCATTCATCATAGCATTCATCCTTCGGTAAGCACGAAGGGAAATTAAACAATGTATGAGTTGAAGAGTTACTCTCATTAGAAGGTGGGCACGGGTAGCTAATCCGCTCTTCCTCCTTTTGTTCTTCGCTCTCCTCGTCATCTTTTTCATCTAATGAGCTCATAGTTTTAGCAATTTCTTCTTCCATAGGAGCCTGCAAAATATTAGTCTCTTCTTGGACAGCGGAGACTTTCTCAATAAATTCATCAATATAGGCATTGTATTTATAATTCTCATTGCAATATTTAAGTATAGCAAAATTTTCAGATCTGTAGACAGCATCATCACAATCTTCATACTTTTCAAACAAAGATTCAATTACATAAGCACCCTTAAAAGCACAAAATTCTTCTATTCGTTCCACATCATAGTAATCATATATACCATTAGCATAAGAATCCAAGGTTTCATTATCATTAAATCTACATGAAAAGGGAAGGTGTGGAGCCTTCATCCTAGAGCAACAAGTATAATCGTATCTCAAGCATAAATTCCAAGCATACCATTGCAAATAATAAATTTGATCCCATAAGAGTTTCCCTTTTTGAGACAAGCGATAATCCCTAAAGTATTCACGTTGATCCAACGTGTCTCCCATTATCAAGTTGAATGGGGTTTTCTTAGGATTATCAAAGTAGTGTTTAATGTTTTCCACATAACGAGCATCGAGGGTTTTAGGAGGTTCCGCATCTCCATAAGTAGCAAGTACAACTTTTTTTTTGGTATTTCATGTTCCATGTCCATAACTAAAGATAGAGAACAACTTAGAACAGAAAATAAAATCTACTTAGTGATAAAGCAAACAAGCACACACGAGAATATCAACCCCACGCTATTGCTCCCCGGCAACGGCGCCAGAAAAAGATCTTGATAACCCACAAGTATAGGGGATCAATTGTAGCTTTTTCGATAAATAAGAGTGTCGAACCCAACGAGGAGCTAAAGGTAGAATTAATATTCCCTTCAAGTTCTATCGACCACCGATACAACTCTACGCACACTTAACGTTTGCTTTACCTAGAACAAGTATGAAACTATTTTGTAGGTGATAGGATAAGTTTGCAAGAATAAAACTAGGAGTACTTTGCGAGAATAAAACTACGAATAAATTGCAAGATAATAAAAGTTAGTTGTTTAGTAGAAAGCTTTTGTAACACAAGAGAAAGATTTGTCCATAGGCAATCGATAACTAGACCAGTAATCATTATTGCAATTTTATATGAGGGAGAGGCATGAGCTAACATACTTTCCGTACTTGGATCATATGCACTTATGATTGGAACTCTAGCAAGCATCCGCAACTACCAAAGATCATTAAGGTAAAACCCAACCATAGCATTAAGTATCAAGTCCCCTTTACTCCCATACGCAACAACCCCCTTACTCGGGTGTAAGCTTCTGTCACTCTAGCCGCCCACTATAAGAGAATTATGAACATATTACAAACCCTACCGCGGGAATCCCTCACGCTTGCGCAACACGGAGGGCACCATAGGACAGCACCAAAATAAAACATACAACTCAAACCAATCACTATCATCAATCAACCCATAGGACAAAAAGAATCTACTCAAACAACATAGGATTGCCACAAATCATTGGATAAAAATATGTAGCATTAAGCACCATGTTTGTAACACCCCAAAAATTTAACCATGTTTTTATTAAGTAAAATTTGGCCAGAAATAAAATTTTGGAATTTTATTAGGTCTTTTATTATTTTAGAGTATTTTCTATTTTCTGTTTTCAAAATGCTTCCCTCCATTTAGAAATTTTTGTAATATATTGTGGGATTTGGTAGTTGTCTTAAATCAATTCATTTATATTTTAATAACAGTAGGAAATATTTTCCTAATAAAAATTTGCTCTAAAATAATTCTTTTAACAGCATTTTCAATACTTTAAATGCCTCTGTTGCACTACAACCATTTTAAATAATTTTCTAAAAATTCCACAAAATTTATGAGCGCTCATGTGATGCCTACAGATCACTTTTATGCAAAAACCCATCTTGGTGTTTTGAAAATTTTGAGTAAAACATCCACTTTTCTTTTCTGGTCCAGATTCAGCTTTGAACTACAACCCTATTTTTCCTTGCTCCAAAAATTCTGTAATTATTCCACCTTATAGTCCTTCCAATAAAACCCTTAAGTCCAGAAGATTAACTCCAATTGCATTCTGGAAGACCTCCAAATTAATTCCCCAAGTTTGGGTCCAGAACTGTTTTTCTCCAAAATTTGCACTACCAAGTTTCTCTTTTTGCCAAACCAATTCAACCATCATCTTCATCATCTAAGGAGACATCACCCTACCAGTTTTCACACCTAGCAAAGTTCTCTAGCTAGCTCTGGCATTTGATCGAGCACCTAGTGTGCGTCCACTGGGCATGGACATGGCAACCGCGTGGCACCGACGACGCCCGAGCCTGCCAACCCCGCTGCTCCCTCCCCCAGCTTGCCTCGGTCCCCTGCTAGCCTCCTACGCCGGCCACAGCCTTCCCCGCGTCATCCCCGCACCGGAGCACTCCCCCTGGCGCCGCCCTCCACCGGCCTGCGCCGTCACCGACTCCAGCGCGTCGCTGTCATCACCGCCCTGAGCCACCTGGCCACCTTGCGAGCCAATCAGCCCACCTATGGACGGTGGCCTCCTCCACAAGCCTGCCCACGTTGCACCGACCCCCTCAACCACCTTAGCGGCGCCATCAACAGCCGCCGCCGTCGTGACTTCTTCGGGAAGGCACGGTACCGCCTCGCCGCGCTATAAAACCTCTTCCCCGAGCTCCCTCTCGTCGCTAGAACCTCTCCTCGCCTCTTTGTAATCCACCCCGAGCAGCCAATTAAGTCGAGGTGGTCGTCTTCCCCGTCTCCGACACCCACGGCCGCCGCAGCCTCTCCGATCATTCCGTTGCAACCACGGCCTCCCCATCCCCAATCTCTTCACCACTCAACTCCTAGAGCACCCGCCGAACCGTTCCCCTCGCCAATTTCACCGGAGCAAGCTCAGGGGCAAAATCCCTCTTCCACCCGTAGCTCGCCTCCGCCATGCTTGAAGCACCACTCGAACCCAAGCTTCTCAACGGCCATCTCCACCTTCCACGGATGCGGCACTTCCCCCTGAACCCATACATGTGCCGAGCGTCGCTAGAGATGCCCTACAGCGCCGGCAATCGTCGCCGAAGATCTCACCTGTTCCTGTCCAGGCGCGCGCGAGGGAGAAGACAAACCCGACAGGTGGGTCCCACCTGTCGGTGAGTCACCCGCCTCTCTAGAAGCGCATCGCTGCGGGTGCGTTTTCCCTGCGGGCAAAACGTACTCCAGGGAGTACGCCTTCGACGCCGCCGTCTCCCCGCGGGCTAGGAGCTGGGCCCGGCCCAGTGACGCCGTCCGGCTATGCAGCGCTCAGGGCGCGCCTCTGCCTCTTTTCTCTTTTTGTTTTCCAGTGGATTTCAAATAATTCCACAGTAATATTTTAAAAGCCAAATGTGACGATTCAAATTTCTACATGCTTCTAAAATCAATCTATATTAGACTAGCTAGATTGAACATTTTTTTATAAGTTTAACTCTACTGGATTTATTAAATAATTCCAATTCAGTATTTATTTCAGCTTAGAAACTCTCTAGGAAATTCATATGAACTCCAAATAATTTGATTCTTTTTCTGTAATTCATCATTTTTCATCTAGTTAATTTAGGATTTATTGTAAAATTTTCTAGACAACTTTTTAGTACTGCCTTTGCTTTATGTGGTAATTGCAATATTTTTGAAAATAGGAAATGGAGAAAAGATAAAATTTTCAAAACTTTTGGAGTGCACCCAATATTTCTGGATGATCAAGGCAAGCATCTTGAACACTTGATATGGTGAACGCATAGTTATTTGTTGAAAGAAAAATTGAATTATGAATATGTTGAATTCAAATAAAAATTTGCATATTGCTAGTTATGCATGCATGATTCCTTGAAAATATTTTATCTTCATTTAAATATGAAGTATGAGTGAGCATGGTTATTTTCACATGCCCATGTTGGTTCGGACTAACCTGCAGGAAAGAATCAGTCACGAGAAACGTGACTGTGAAACTGAAATCTCGTTGTGACGAGAATGATTAGTGAGGGCATGTTGGGACATGCCAGATGGTGACCCTGTTGGGTATTACCAAGGAAATATGTTGTGCTAACCACTGCAGGAAAAATTAAACCTCCTGAGTCGACCGTAGATCGAGTCTTTTTCCGGTAACCCCCAAACTTGATCCGTGCTACCACATGTCCCTGCCACAGGTAGGGTATGGTCCAGTAAGTTGTTAACCCCTTTCCCGCACACACCGTACAGAGAGGCCATAGTGAAAGATACCATTGGCCCATGGTAGGCATGTCACTTGGTCCGGGGGCATGGGTGTCTTCGGTTGTAGGCGGAGAGGGGTAGCACCCCTGTTTGCGCGCCGATATAAATATTTTGATCCCATGCTATTGGAGGCCGTTGAATAAGGCCTTCCCACTTAGAGTTTTACTTTATCATTGCCTTGGGTGATTCCTGGCTTTGGTGAGTTAAGCTGGTGTGTGCTAGTCAGGTGTGTTTGCAACCCAAAGGCCATAATGGGAATTAGTCAGCGTCTCGGTGCTGGCTAAAGAAATCCTTTACTTGTGGGTAAAGAGTACACCCTCTGCAGAGTTATACCTATTCGAATAGCCGTGTCCACGGTTAAGGACTACAGTCTGGGTTGGTCAAGTGTCGGTCTTAGTGTCGGTCTCTGGAGGAAAATAATTAAAATTGAGCATGATTCATTTTGCAGGATAATTATTATTGCCACTGACGCTGTCATGAATATTATTGTTATTATTATGGACTAACTATTTCTCTTATTTTTATTTTCTGAGTATCTCATGGGCTGGCTAGACTACCCGGATACTCATTTATTTTCAAGATCTCTCGTGGCGTCGCTTGAGTTCTCGGGCGGTCTGTCTCGCCCGATTCTCTTTTAGACACCCGTTTGGCATTTCTTTTCAAGACCTCTCGTGGCGTCGCTTGAGTTCTCGGGCGGTCCTATCTCGCCCGATTCTCTTTTAGACACCCGTTTGGCATTTCTTTTCAAGACCTCTCGTGGCGTCGCTTGAGTTCTCGGGCGGTCTGTCTCGCCCGATTCTCTTTTAGACACCCGTTTGGCATTTCTTTTGGATTCTCGGGCGGTTCAGTCTCGCCCGATTGTCCACTTTTAATTTTCTTGGTTTGTCACTAACATTTTAATTTCTGCACATGCTAATATTTATCATGCCACTTTTTAAATATCAATCAGCATGAGCATATCATTTAATCCATCAGGGGCGTATGCATTAAGCACCATATTAATCTTCATCATGCTATGCTTTAAACTTTATTCAGCATATGCATATAATTTAACCCATCATGATCATTTGCATTCGGTATATCTTTTGTTCATTATGTTTGCGAGTACATTCAAACGTACTCACAGGCTTGTCCCTGGCTATTTAATTGGCCATGTCAGGATTTCTACAAGGAGTATTACCACGACGTCCATGCGGAGCCTAGGATAGCAGCCACGCGGGATAGGAATTATCCTGGTCAGCCGTTCCTGTGGGAATGGAGCCCCATCGACATTGGAGAACCACGAGCCGCTTTCGTCATCCTCACTAGAAATCATTGTTTTATCATGAGACCTTTATGGTCTTGTACCCAATTCTTGTAATTGCTTGGTAATCTGTAACAAGGACGTGTACACCAGTAACAGTAATCTTGGGCTGGTGACGACACGAGGGGTTAATTTCTGGGTTATCATGTCTCGGAAATCCGGCCCCGACAGCCTTGGTATCAGAGCCAGGCTGACCACTAGCTAATCCTATCTTAGCCTGGTCATTATCCTTAGGTTTCCACACCGTCCAAATCTTTCCTGTCCGTAGCCAAGCCCATCTCATTCGATAAGCCTACACAGTGCCAGCCGACATCTTTTCACAGTTGGTGCCCAACCTATCAGTCCTGCCCATAGGCCGTGTGCCTGTGGCCGGCACCTGAGTTGTCCCATCCACAAGCGTGCGATGAAAGACTCTGCTGGCTTATAAAGGAAGCCTTGCCCAACTCAGCACATCACAGCCTCACTCTCAGTTAGATATCCACCCACTAAGATGCCTGACCCCATCATTCACAACGAGACCACCGCAGTCGAGCTTGGTGACTTTGTGGTCATCCTCGCCAATCTCACCCGTCGTGCCTTCGGCATCGAAGAACCGCCTGATTATGTTGTGTACCAGGAGCACACGAGTGATGCCATCCACCACTTCTGGGCCACGGTGCACATCTACGGGAGGGGCACCGCATCGGAACGCCCCTACCGATTCACCGGGAGGTCGACCTCCGACGAGCCCCAAGCCATCCAACTTGCAGCCCGAGAGGCTGTCGTTCAACTCCGGCATCTGTCGCCGAGAGTTAACATCCGCCCCTTCTACTACTACCCTAGCCGTGAAGCTATGGTAGCCCGACCCAGGTTGCCAACGGAGACCATGAGTCGGATCCTGCCCTGGTGCATCTGGTGCGCTATCTGAGAGCGCAAGAGGCACTATTCAATCAGGTCACCCTTGATCTGATTGCGACCCGCAGGACGCTCGCTCTCCTGACCCCGGCGAGAATTGAAGCTGCACCCACCACCGACACCCCAATAGTGCTGCTTGGGAGGCCTGTTGAGCCCCCAAGTTTGGCCCCTGTTATCTTCCCGGGCAGTGCCTTCGCCTCCCCCGAGGAACTCCGTCGTCTCTTGGAGACCCACTCCAACGGGACGGTAACCTCGACACGCCGCGAAGGGCACCACCGCTACCCCAGCCCAGTAGCTCCCCATCCGACCCCGGTCAACTCCAACTCTGAAGCTCACGGAGAGGCCTCTACATCTACAAGACGCGCCCGACTAGATGTCGATGAGGTGGACTGAGTCCACCAGTATTGTTGTAGAGCCTTAGTGGCCTTGTTACCCTGTATTTTCGTAGTAGTGGTTGTATGGTGTAGTAAGTTTGTAAACCACTTGTGTGCCACTGGTAGCATGTGTGCCCTGTCATAAATTGTTGACGTGTGGTGACTGAATAAATTCTGGACGTGACTGCCAAACCCCCCTAACCGACACGCACAGTAATACGTTACTTGTTGGGATCAAGGTCTGAGTTTTTGACCAGACAGCCCTGCGCCGGAACCGGTGCACAAGTCGTACTGGCGCCGCTTCATATTTCCTCACCTAGGCACCATATAAGAGGCCATATCCGCAAACCACACCAACCATCATCACCTCGAGCACTACTTTTCCCCATCCACCCATCCATGTCTCACCCCGGAGCTTACCTGAGAAACCCCGATGCAAGCCCTGGTAGTTTTGGTAAGATATTGTGGGATTTTACCCGCAATACTCTTGGCTCCACCCACCCACCCCAGTATGAGCTGTTCAACTTGAGGATCACTCCTGGTCTCTCGAAATACTGGGCAGCTATGCACATCCCACCAGCGGATTTAAACCAAGGCCCTTCATATGTTATCTTCATCGGGAGATCCATGCCAACCTCAGGCATGGCCATTGAGTCTGCTGCTTACGAAGCAATTACCCATCTTCGATCCGTGGTACCATGTGCCAGTGCAAGGGAATACTGCTATTTCCCGAGCCGCGCAGCCTTTGGAGCAGAAGCTACGTTCCACTTTGAACGTATGGAGAGCGATCCAGCCCTGGTCTATCTCATTCAGTATGTGATGGCCCAGGAGCATTTCACCCAGCAACTACTAGAGTATCTCCACTATCTTGCTGTTCTGAATCCCCGGATCGCCATTGGCGGACCCCCTCTGCCAACTCAGGAGGGACGTGTTCTTCGTCTGCTTCCTCCTCTTCCTCCACTCCCTCCGGAAGAAGAAGAATGTGCTCCAGCACCCGGAACCCTTCCGCAAGACCCCGTAGATCTTACCATCGAAGCGTAGACGGTTATGAGCATGGTTGCTGCTGCATTCAGCACTTATTTTCATGACGCAATTTTTGCGATGTATTTTAGGGCGTACGTCAAAAGTGCATTGCTATGTTTGCATTCTGCATAATATTGTTTGTTGTGATATGCATTTAATTCTTCCGCCCTTAACAAATCTCGAGGACGAGATTTTCTTAAGGGGGGTAGAGTTTGTAACACCCCAAAAATTTAACCATGTTTTTATTAAGTAAAATTTGGCCAGAAATAAAATTTTGGAATTTTATTGGGTCTTTTATTATTTTAGAGTATTTTCTATTTTCTGTTTTCAAAATGCTTCCCTCCATTTAGAAATTTTTGTAATATATTGTGGGATTTGGTAGTTGTCTTAAATCAATTCATTTATATTTTAATAACAGTAGGAAATATTTTCCTAATAAAAATTTGCTCTAAAATAATTCTTTTATCAGCATTTTCAATACTTTAAATGCCTCTGTTGCACTACAACCATTTTAAATAATTTTCTAAAAATTCCACAAAAATTATGAGGGCTCATGTGATGCCTACAGATCACTTTTATGCAAAAACCCATCTTGGTGTTTTGAAAATTTTGAGTAAAACATCCACTTTTCTTTTCTGGTCCAGATTCAGCTTTGAACTACAACCCTATTTTTCCTTGCTCCAAAAATTCTGTAATTATTCCACCTTATAGTCCTTCCAATAAAACCCTTAAGTCCAGAAGATTAACTCCAATTTGCATTCTGGAAGACCTCCAAATTAATTCCCCAAGTTTGGGTCCAGAACTGTTTTTCTCCAAAATTTGCACTACAAAGTTTCTCTTTTTGCCAAACCAATTCCACCATCATCTTCATCATCTAAGGAGACATCACCCTACCGGTTTTCACACCTAGCAAAGTTCTCTAGCTAGCTCTGGCATTTGATCGAGCACCTAGTGTGCGTCCACTGGGCATGGACATGGCAACCGCGTGGCACCGACGACGCCCGAGCCTGCCAACCCCGCTGCTCCCTCCCCCAGCTTGCCTCGCTCCCCTGCTAGCCTCCTACGCCGGCCACAGCCTTCCCCGCGTCATCCCCGCACCGGAGCACTCCCCCTGGCGCCGCCCTCCACCGGCCTGCGCCGTCACCGACTCCAGCGCGTCGCTGTCATCACCGCCCCGAGCCACCTGGCCACCTTGCGAGCCAATCAGCCCACCTATGGACGGTGGCCTCCTCCGCAAGCCTGCCCACATTGCACCGACCCCCTCAACCACCTTAGCGGCGCCATCAATAGCCGCCGCCGTCGTGACTTCTTCGGGAAGCCACGGTACCGCCTCGCCGCGCTATAAAACCTCCCCCCGAGCTCCCTCTCGTCGCTAGAACCTCTCCTCGCCTCTCTATAATCCACCCCGAGCAGCCAATCAAGCCGAGGTGGTCGTCTTCCCCATCTCCGAAACCCACGGCCGCCGCAGCCTCTCCGATCATTCCGTTGCAACCACGGCCTCCCCATCCCCAATCTCTTCACCACTCAACTCCTAGAGCACCCGCCGAACCGTTCCCCTCGCCAATTTCACCGGAGCAAGCTCAGGGGCAAAAGCCCTCTTCCACCCGTAGCTCGCCTCCGCCATGCTTGAAGCCCCACTCGAACCCGAGCTTCTCAACGGCCATCTCCACCTTCCACGGATGCGGCACTTCCCCCTGAACCCATACATGTGCCGAGCGTCACTAGAGATGCCCTACCGCACCGGCAATCGTCGCTGGAGTTCTCCCCTGTTCCTGTCCAGGCGCGCGCGAGGGAGAAGACAAACCCGACACGTGGGTCCCACCTGTCGGTGAGTCACCCGCCTCTCTAGAAGCGCATCGCTGCGGGTGCGTTTTCCCTGCGGGGAAAACGTACTCCAGGGACTACGCCTTCGACGCCACCGTCTCCCCGCGGGCTAGGAGCTGGGCCCGGCCCAGTGACGCCGTCCGGCTATGCAGCGCTCAGGGCGCGCCTCTGCCTCTTTTCTCTTTTTGGTTTCCAGTGGATTTCAAATAATTCCACAGTAATATTTTAAAAGCCAAATGTGACGATTCAAATTTCTACATGCTTCTAAAATCAATCTATATTAAACTAGCTAGGGTGAACATTTTTTTATAAGTTTAACTCTACTGGATTTATTAAATAATTCCAATTCAGTATTTATTTCAGCTTAGAAACTCTCTAGGAAATTCATATGAACTCCAAATAATTTGATTCTTTTTCTGTAATTCATCATTTTTCATCTAGTTAATTTAGGATTTATTGTAAAATTTTCCAGACAACTTTTTAGTACTGCCTTTGCTTTATGTGGTAATTGCAATATTTTTGAAAATAGGAAATGGAGGGAAGATAAAATTTTCAAAACTTTTGGAGTGCACCCAATATTTCTGCATGATCAAGGCAAGCATCTTGAACACTTGATATGGTGAACGCATAGTTATTTGTTGAAAGAAAAATTGAATTATGAATATGTTGAATTCAAATAAAAATTTGCATATTGCTAGTTATGCATGCATGGTTCCTTGAAAATATTTTATCTTCATTTAAATATGAAGTATGAGTGAGCATGGTTATTTTCACATGCCCATGTTGGTTCGGACTAACCTGCAGGAAAGAATCAGTCACGAGAAACGTGACTGTGAAACTGAAATCTCGTTGTGACGAGAATGATCAGTGAGGGCATGTTGGGACATGCCAGATGGTGACCCTGTTGGGTATTACCAAGGAAATATGTTGTGCTAACCACTGCAGGAAAAATTAAACCTCCTGAGTCGACCGTAGATCGAGTCTTGTTCCGGTAACCCCCAAACTTGATCCGTGCTACCACATGTTCCTGCCGCAGGTAGGGTATGGTCCAGTAAGTTGTTAACCCCTTTCCCGCACACACCGTACAGAGAGGCCATAGTGAAAGATACCATTGGCCCATGGTAGGCATGTCACTTGGTCCGGGGGCATGGGTGTCTCCGGTTGTAGCCGGAGAGGGGTAGCACTCCTGTTTGCGCGCCGATATAAATATTTTGATCCCATGCTATTGGAGGCCGTTGAATAAGGCCTTCCCACTTAGAGTTTTACTTTATCATTGCCTTGGGTGATTCCTGGCTTTGGTGAGTTAAGCTGGTGTGTGCTAGTCAGGTGTGTTTGCAACCCAAAGGCCATAATGGGAATTAGTCAGCGTCTCGGTGCTGGCTAAAGAAATCCTTTACTTGTGGGTAAAGAGTACACCCTCTGCAGAGTTATACCTATTCGAATAGCCGTATCCACGGTTAAGGACTACAGTCTGGGTTGGTCAAGTGTCGGTCTTAGTGTCGGTCTCTGGAGGAAAATAATTAAAATTGAGCATGATTCATTTTGCAGGATAATTATTATTGCCACTGACGCTGTCATGAATATTATTGTTATTATTATGGACTAACTATTTCTCTTATTTTTATTTTCTGAGTATCTCATGGGCTAGCTAGACTACCCGGATACTCATTTATTTTCAAGACCTCTCGTGGCGTCGCTTGAGTTCTCGGGCGGTCTGTCTCGCCCGATTCTCTTTTAGACACCCGTTTGGCATTTCTTTTCAAGACCTCTCGTGGCGTCGCTTGAGTTCTCGGGCGGTCCTATCTCGCCCGATTCTCTTTTAGACACCCGTTTGGCATTTCTTTTCAAGACCTCTCATGGCGTCGCTTGAGTTCTCGGGCGGTCTGTCTCGCCCGATTCTCTTTTAGACACCCGTTTGGCATTTCTTTTGGATTCTCGGGCGGTTCAGTCTCGCCCGATTGTCCACTTTTAATTTTCTTGGTTTGTCACTAACATTTTAATTTCTGCACATGCTAATATTTATCATGCCACTTTTTAAATATCAGTCAGCATGAGCATATCATTTAATCCATCAGGGGCGTATGCATTCAGCACCATATTAATATTCATCATGCTATCCTTTAAACTTTATTCAGCATATGCATATAATTTAACCCCTCATGATCATTTGCATTCGGTATATCTTTTGTTCATTATGTTTGCGAGTACATTAAAACGTACTCACAGGCTTGTCCCTGGCTATTTAATTGGCCAGGTCAGGATTTCTACAAGGAGTATTACCACGACGTCCATGCGGAGCCTAGGATAGCAGCCACGCGGGATAGGAATTATCCTGGTCAGCCGTTCCTGTGGGAATGGAGCCCCCATCGACATTGGAGAACCACGAGCCGCTTCCGTCATCCTCACTAGAAAATCATTGTTTTATCATTAGACCTTTATGGTCTTGTACCCAATTCTTGTAATTGCTTGGTAATCTGTAACAAGGACGTGTACACCAGTAACAGTAATCCTGGGCTGGTGACGACACGAGGGGTTAATTTCTGGGTTATCATGTCCCGGAAATCCGGCCCCGACAATGTTTAAGTAGAGAATTACAGCGGGAAAAGAGAGGTTACACCGCTGTATAGAGGGGGAGAGAGTTGGTGTTGACGGTGGCGAAGTTGTTGGTGTAGATCGCCGTCACTATGGTTCCCCCGGCGGCGTTCCGGCGCCACCGGAAGAGAGGGGGAGAGAGCCCCCCTCCTTCTTCTTCTTCCTTGGCCTCCCCCCTAGATGGGAGGAGAGTTTCCCCTCTGGTCCATGGCTGCCATGGAGGCGGAGGGGCAGGATCCCCTCCTAGATTGGATCTCTCTCTCTCTCTGTTCTCTTCTATTTCGCGTTCCTGTTTTCTGGCCTTTCACCATTTCTTAAATTCCCGGAGATCCGTAACTCCGATTGCGCTGAAATTTTAACACGATTTTTTTCCGGATATTATCTTCCTTGCGGCCAAAGAAGAGCCCCAACCGACTTACGGTGTGCCCACGAGGCACCACCGTGCGCCTGGGGGGGCCCGTGCCCAGGTGGCTTGTGGAGGCTGTGGGCCTCCGTTTGCGTTGATTCCACCTCCCAAAAATCACATATATTCCAAAATAATTCTCCGTAAAATTTTATTGCATTTGGACTTCGTTTGATATGGATTTTCTATGAAACAAAAAACAAGCAGAAAACAGGAACTGGCACTGGGCACTGGATCAATATGTTAGTCCCAAAAATAATATAAAATGTTGCCAAAAATATGTGAAAGTTGTAAAATATTGGCATGAAACAATCAAAAATTATAGATACGACGGGGACGTATCAAGCTCCAACTTGCCCATTCCGAGCTCAAGACCATGGCCCGGGCTAACCACGAGGCGCTCCAGCAAGTGGAGCAAATCGCCTCGGGTAAGCTATTTCTGCTGCAGTGTATGTTTGGCAGCAAAGGGTGTATCGAGCTCATCCAATTATGGCGTTCCGCAGAGGTCTTCGCGGATCTTCCGCAGCGCGCGGCAGATGCGGTGGCGTACTTCGGCCAGCTGGCGGGCCACGAGGCGGAGAAGGCCTTTTGGGGGCAGTTCCCGGGGTCGCCGTCGGCCTGGCTACTAAATTATCGAATGAAGCAGCTGGTGGAGTTGTTTCGCATGACGAGACCGGCGCTCCAGGACCTCTGCGTCGCGTTGTGGCCTGCCGAAGCCATGCCCAACAGCCTCTTCGGCCTGACGGTTCGTCTCCGAGATGCCGTGCCCTGCGTGAACAGCTGGAGGAGGTCCGCGTGCTTTCAAGGAGCGCGGAGGGCATACGCCTGCGTAAAGACGCACTTCCGAAAGGTTGATGCGGTGACATGTGCCAAGGGCCCCCCTGCCGACAAGCCGCGCACCGCCGAACAGTTCTTCGTCGAGGTGGAGGAGGGAGCCCATATCACCGAAGCCATGTGTCCAAAGGACACTATGTATTTCTAAATAGTATTTCAGAATGCCGAAGCGTGTGATGTACAAAACTTTATCTTTTGCTTGGATGAATATGGCTTTAAATTCCATGTGTGTTTTTCAATTAATTGTACCTCCTGGATGACTGTTTTAAACTGAAAGTGGCCAGTCGTCGGCTTCAGCCCTAGTGTAGATCATACAAAGGGTGTTCCTTAAGGCACTCTTGACCCTTAGACGACGTCTCGGTACCCAGAGGCGGTTAGTGCTTATAGGAACTAGGCAATCAGACTATAGTGGCTTTATGACTTTCACTTAGTCATATGAGTTTGACTGTGGGAGCTGGTGACGAGCCCTCGGTGTGGGAAGTGGTCAGCCTGATCGGTCGAGGTCTAGGCCATAACACACTTCGGCTAGAAATTAAAGCCCTTCATTTAACATGGGTGATCTCTATCGTCACATCGCTTAACGCGGTCTACGGATGGCGGACCAGTTTGCGCCTACCTAGATAGTCAGTTTTTGGCTTTCTCCACTGAGGCGCTATGCCAATTGACCTGGCGGCGCAATCACAGTGGTTCTCCCATTACGCCCTTAGCCGATTTCATCGGGAACGTAAGGGGTACACATAGGAGCCGGGCAACCCAACTATTGACCAAAATCTAGGTTCGAAACTGATGCATATAAAGCCAAAATCCGAGACGCCGAATACTTCGGACTTGTGATACAATTGTATCTTTTTTAGAGAACTTCTTCGTAGCGCAGGGGCCATGTTTATAAAGAAATATGATAAGGACCTTTAAGGGGCATGGTATTTTTATTTCATAATTTCAAGCGTTTACATGCCCAGCTGCAACGAGAGGAATTGAAAGAATATAATGTAAAAAGTAAAAAGGGAGGAAGAAACAGGGCGGATATTTGTTATCAGATTTTTAAGAATCCGGGCCGCTACCTGCCGCACGTCTGCGCTTCCGAGCTGTTGACCAGATGTTCACCATTAAAGGCGGGGACTCGTGGAGGCTGATGCCTTTCTGGCCGTTTATACGCTCCAAGCATTGATTGACCGAGCTCCTTGAAGGAGGCGTTTGCCGAAGTCCGTTATGTGGTTGACACCACATTGACGTAGTCATGGTTGGCTGTTTCTTTGATAGAGACTTGCCTGTGCGGGGGCTCGAAGCCACGTCATTGCTTGGTTGAGTAAATTTTTGGCTCCTCGACGACCCAGGGAATCTTGAGTGCGAAATTATGCATCCTGGGGACGTAGTGCCCACTCCAGAGAGGGCACGGGAGGAGTCTGTATCCCTATTTTGGGTGCGGGAGTACATTGCCGAGGTCGATTTGTGCGGCCTGGGTGCGCTTTGAAGAGGGAGCGGCGCGTTTATCGCTGCGGGCTGCCTCCTCAGACGCCTGTACCTCGGCTGCGAAAGCCGCGGTCTGTTCCTCCGTCCGGAGTGATCGTTCGGTGTTACCATTGACTGTGATAACGCCGTTGGGTCTCGGCATTTTGAGGTTGAGGTAGGCATAATGCGGGACCGCGTTGAAGCGTGCGAAGGCCGTGCGCCCTAAGAGCGCGTGGTATCCACTTCGGAAAGGTACGATATCGAAGATTAACTCCTCGCTTCTGAAGTTCTCGGGCGAGCCAAAGACTACCTCCAGGGTGACCGTTCCGGTACAGCGGGCTTCGACGCCCGGGAAGACACCTTTAAAGGTGGTGGTGCTTGGCTTGATCCGAGATGAGTCAATGCCCATCTTTCGAACCATGTCCTCATAAATGAGGTTGAGGCTGCTTCCTCCGTCCATCAGGACGCGTGTTAGATGATAACCATCAACAATAGGGTCCAAGACGAGCGCCGCCGATCCGCCATGCCTGATGCTGGTCGGATGATCATGCTTGTCAAATGTGATCGGGTAAGCCGACCATGGGTTATACTTCGGGGCGACTGGCTCTAGCGCGTATACATCCCGAAGCACACGCTTCCTCTCCCTTTTGGGGATGTGGGTGACATAGATCATATTGACCTCTGTTACCTCGTCAGGAAACTTCTTTTGGCCTCCATTATTGGGCCGCCGAGGTTCTTCCTCGTCTTCGCTGCGATTTTGGGTTTTATTCTGACCCTCTGTCGCTACCTTGCCGGCTTGTTTAAAGACCCAGCAATTCCTGTTAGTGTGGGTTGCTGGTTTGTCCCGAGTGCCGTGGATTCCACATGGGCGGTCCAGGAGTCTATCAAGCTGGCTAGGTCCGTCCGTGTTCCCTTTAAAGGGTTTTCTTTTCTGTCCAGATTTAGGTCTGGTGAACCCCGCATTGACCGCAGCGTCTTCCGTATCGCTTCCACCATTTTTATACCTGCGCTTATTTTTGTTGCGCTTGGGTTTTCCATTGGCGTCGCGTGTTTCCGAGGTGCCTGCCTCGCCGTTGTGAGTACTACGGGCGAGCCAACTGTCCTCCCCCGCGCAAAAGCGAGTCATCGGTGAGGTGAGGGCCGCCATAGTCCTCGGCTTATCCTGGCCAAGTTGACGGGCCAACCATTCATCTCGGATATTGTTCTTGAATGCGGCGATGGCCTCGGCTTCGGAGCAGTCTATGATTTGGTTCTTCTTGGTAAGGAACCTGTTCCATAATTTCCAGGCTGATTCGCCTGGCTGCTGGGTGACACGGCTGAGGTCATCAGCGTCCGGAGGTCGGACGTACGTGCCCTGGAAGTTTGCTCGAAAAGCGTCCTCTAGGGCCTCCCAGCTGCCAATAGAGTGAGGAGGGAGGCTGTTAAGCCAATGCCTCGCCGGCCCCTTTAGCTTGAGCGGCAAGTATTTAATGGCGTGGAGATCATCTCCGTTGGCCATGTGTATGTGGAGAAGGAAATTCTCGATCCATACTGCTGGGTCTGTGGTGCCATCGTATGATTCTATATTGATGGGCTTAAATCCTTCCGGAAATTGATGTTCCATCACCCTATCCGTAAAGCAGATCGGGTGAGCCGGACCTCGGAACCGAGGAGCATCTCGTCAGAGACAAGGGTGAGAGTCGTGAGTAGGCCTGATCTCGGGTACGGCCGTTCCTGTCCATCCAGGCATCGTAGCCGTCAGGCCCGGCGGGCGCGCGTCCTCTTGATCCGTAGATGGACCGAGGAGGTGCCTTGTTTACCTCGATGCGATGTCTAGCGTCATGAGGATCTAGGTAATCCACGGGGTCTTTGCCATAACGGCGTGGAGGTGGCCGGTCGTTGAGGCTTTCTCGTCTTGGCCTGTCCCGGCCTCTAGGGGGTCGGTCGTGGTCGTCAGCGAGCTCCTCATCAAACTCTGGCAAGAGACGCCTGCGTGGGTATGATTTCGGCGCGCTATGGCGCCGGTCTTCCATGTCTTGCTCTGCGGAGAGCACTTCGACCCACTTTTCATTTAGTGCGTCGGTATTGGCCTGCAGCTGCTGCTGCTTGCGTTTTATGCTCCGGGCCATCGCAATGAGGTGCCACCGGAAGCGCTCTTGTTCAAAAGGGTCTTCGGGAACGATGTAGTCCTCAGTACTGCGGCTCTCGTCCTCCTCGGATTCTGGCATGTAGTTGTCGTCGGCCCCTTCAAAGAGGTCGTCGGGATCTGAGTCCCTGAGAGATCCGTCGGGTGTGCTGTTCCTCGTTGGGGAGGCTTGAAGGTCCTCCTCAGGGTTATCGGCATCACCGTCCTCCGCGTCGCCGTTATTGGCGGTCGCGTTATTACCACTGGTTTCCCATTATTACCTCTTCGGCGTCTTCGCCGACGTCTTGGAGGGGATTTGGGGGTGTCCACCATGTAAACATCATAGGTGGACGTGGCGGTCCACCTGCCCGCGTTTACCGGGGGCGAGGTGTTCTCGATGGGGTCATCAGCATCTTCATCCATGTCTGTGGCCTCGCCATAGTCTAGCACATCGGTTAAGTTGTCGACCGTGGCGACTAGGTGGGTGGTGGGTGGGATGTAAATTTCCCGATCGTCGGCTTTAAGTCTGATCTGATCGTAAACCGAAGTCTTGCCGTCCGAGATGGATATACTCTGGATGCGGTCAAGCATCTCATCGAGGTGAGATAGCTCTTCGGGATTCATCGCTGCGCCATAAGCAGGGATGACTCGAAGTATGCCCGGCGTGTAACTTGACGCGTCTTCGACGCGAAGGGAATCTGAACACAATTCCGGGTTCTGCGCCGAAGTCAGTTCTAATGTTGACGTAATTTCGGAGGTGGGAGCCGGATTTATGTCCGGACTGACGATCGGAAGGAGACTGGTCGGAGTGGTTGCGCTGGGGGTCTCTAAAGGCGCCGCGACGAAGATCGGTTCCGGAGTCGAGCCCCCGGAGCCGGACAAGCTCTCAATTCGGCCGGGAGTCCATCCCGATAGGACGAGTTCGCCGCGGGAGTCTGCGGTGTATTCGAGGCCGCCGAAGGTCACGATCCGACCTGGGGCATAGTTCTCGACAGAAGCCAGATGACCCGTCGAGTCGGCGCAGAATACCATGCTGCCGAAAACAAAAAGTTGGCCGGGGGCGTAAACGCTCCCATGGCCGCTGGCGCAGTTGATCGGCAGGTGAGCCATCGATCCTTCTGGTGATCGCACGGCGGAACTCTCAATGAAAGCACCAGTGTCGGTGTCAAAACCGGCAGACCTCGGGGTAGGGGGTCCCGAGCTGTGAATCTTCGATCAATGGTAACAAAGACAAGGGAGACGATGTTTACCCAGGTTCGGGCCCTCTTGATGGAGGTAAAACCCTACGTCCTGCTCTTGTTTATATTGATGGAGATGTATCGAGTACAGAGTTGATCTACCTCGAGATCGTAATATGTGTCTAACTCTAGGGCTAGGTGAATGATGTTGCGTCGATCCCCCTTTACGGGCTAAACCCTATAGCTTATATACACGCCAGTGAGGGTATAGGGTTACAAGGTCGGCAATTAGGAGTAAGGCGGTAGGAGAGATCTTTGAAGTACACGTCAAGTCTTCGGTGGAGGCAGCCTCGATCACGCCTCCTATACACGGCCTCCGGAGTCCGCCTTGACCACGCACGAGGGCCCATCGGCCCAATCGAAGAGACGAGCTGACTAGGTTAGCACCCCCTAATCCAAGACACCATCACTGCGGCTTGGGCTACCGCAATGCGACGAAGCGAGCGCGGTCGTACGATGAGGCGCACCGGTGGTAGATCGCCGCGAGGAGGTCCACTGGGAGCACTTCGGCGCCGGCCATGGATGGATCGATCGACTCTCGTATGCGGGTTGTGTTTTTTGTGTCTTCGGCACGGGAGTATAGCGCTTGATTGGCTAGGATCATAACGGCGGGGCGCGCACGGTACGCCACCTGACAGGATGTACCTAAGTGTTCGTGTGTGAATAGTACTTGGTCTATGTTTCTCTAAATATAAAAAGGAAAGGAAAGAGTTTTTTTTTTTCTTTTGCTGGAAGAAAAGAGTTTGCTATGTACTAGTAGTAGCATAAGTACATCAGCATTATTCTCAAAAAAAAAAGAACATCAGCCTTGTTAGGCCAACTCTAGCCTACCCCCTAAAAATAGAGTAAAACGGCGGAGTAAACCTTTGTGCAGTAAATTTCGTCCACTAAGTTTTGGTCATTTCTAGTGGAGTAAAACTTACAATTAACTTATGCATTTCGTCGAACACTTGATACGCGTCTCTGCGGATGGTGACCACGCCCGCGACGCAACATCCTCTGTTACTCAGTCGTACCAGTTCATTCTCGCTCGTACCCGTTCATTCTCTCGGCAGTCCGACCACAATCCGGACCTACTGAGCTAGCTGCTGCTCTCTCACAACCCAACACTCCTCCAACACATAGGATCCACCACCATGGTTGCACGGTGCACATGGAAGAAGCCGACGAACCTCCTGCAGATCAGGAACACGCAGGTGGCACGATGAAGCACCTGGACGAGGAAGGAGGCGACTGAATATTGGCAGATGCAGCCTGCAAGGACTAATCATTCTTCTCTGAAACATTGTGCGAGTCCGCCTCCCTACTAGCTGCAGCCGGAAGCCAAGACGGCCACCACCACCAAGGGGAAATCAAAGCAGCCGAGATGAATATGGGTGACCCGGACCCTTCCCCAGAAACCCTCGGCCCGACTCATGTCGTGATCACATGTGTTTTGTCATTCTCGGCAAAAATAGAAAACCAAGAGCGAACCATTCCAAAGAAGCAAACAATAACTAACCTCATCATCGGTTCCTAGCACCGAGCAGGAATGACTCACTAATCAACATTCTTCACATTCCAACCCATTTCTACCGTTACACATCCTTTTTGGCACACCATCGGATCTGCTGGGTGCTTGCTTCCTCGCTTAACCTAACACTCTCATGTCCATCGCCTCACCGACCTGACTTCTCAAAGCCATTGATCCCTACCATCTTGAAGCCATCGTAGCCTCGCCGGCCTTTCCTTGCTCTACAACGGGTGGTGATGTAGAGAAGCTAGTTTACATAGAAGATGCCTAGTTGCACATAGGGGTTTCAGAAAGGAATCCTGACTACGATATACAAGAGGTAAAATTTGACTCCACGATGTAGGATATAGTGTATACGGATATGAGAAACGTGCTCATATATTTCAGTCGATTCGATTTGATAGGATTCCACTAACACCGACCCATCCCAGCTGGTTAACCAGCATGGGAAATCAACCAGATAAATCATCATGAAGAAGTCCACCATAATCGTCTTTACAGAGATATAAGGATAACCTCCAGACGGCCGATGCACACTCCATATATTTCTCGAAGAATCGAGTTACTTTTTTTTTGGATTAACGGTGGATTTATTGACTCAAACAAAGCATCAAGAGGATACATACGCAATGTACACACACTCAGCCTCTGCATAGTTAGGATGCACACAACCAACATCAACACCCACACACAAAAAAGAATACACACGAAAAATAAGAACCATGTTAGTACTTGAGCTGCCCAACATACTCAAAGTTAACATTCATATATGCACCAAGCTGGCCGAATAATGTTTTCTCGGTTTCTGTGCGAAGCTAAAAAAATGTCCTATTCGCCGTCAAAATGATAAATTATTACACATGCATGTTTGAGAAAAGATAGACAAATTTGGAAGAACCTATGAGTTTAATATGTCACCTTTTTTGATGAAAATTTGTAGAAAAAGGTGTGTTCATATTTTCCCTCCATGTTTGCAGTGATCATCGCAAAAAAATAAATAGATAAAGAATATACTGCGAAGAACATGAATAACTCGTGCATAAGATAATAATATGGTTCATACATTGGTAGAGGAACTAAAAGTGCGGAGGCAGAAACCACGTGCAACTAGTATGACCATTACCGCCATCCTTCTCACCGTAATTGTATCCACAATCATTCTGGTGGTAATGGTATCCTCGTGACTTGATCATGCACTTAATGTCATCACTTTCACAATAGTAAACGGCGCAACTACCAAGGTCCAATCTAGCTAAGCCGTTCTTAGAACCCCAGTAAGGTGAGTAGTAGATATGGTTCGCTTCCACAATGCCCTGCATGCCCACCGCTGCCGACACTTGCACCGCCTTGCAGCATCCTGGCCCCAGGAACGCATAGTCGCCCAAACTTGTCAGCTCTACCCATGTGTATTTATATGACACTGTTGTTTTGCCACAATAGGGGGTGAGTTCGAACACCCTGAAATTTTGAGCCTTGCAATGGCTTCTAATCTCCACTGCTATTGCGGGCTTGCCGCGCAGCTCAAAGACATAGTTGGCAATCCCCGGCATAATGGGCCCTTCGGTGGTCAGCCGTTCCTCTGTGATGACCACCAGCCCATCGTATTTGTTTCGGTCGATGGACAACTTGTAGAGCTCCAACCTTTCTCCCACCCACGTTTGACGACGCGAGAGGCCATAGAGCTCGTCGTTGCAGAAGGTGATGTCTATGAAGCTCGGGCATCCATCTGCCCAACGCCTGGTCCACTGACTCTTGTACTGAAGACCAAGCCTACAGACCGCTATGTTGCAGTTTGTGGTCGTCGCAGCAAAAATGCATCCTATCGACGATGGGGTCTTCGAAAAGACGATCTTCTCGAACGAAATCTTACGGCCTGGCCATCTACCTGGAAAATTCCTCTGTCCTGGAGGGAGCATCACCCGGGCACGGGTAAAGAGGTTCGCAACCGCGATCCGGAAGCCGGTGGCGGCGGCAACCCATCAGCCGTCGTGGCACCCAACTATCCGCCTACCCCATGGGAACCACGGCAGCGGGGCGCGTAGGACCCTGCCATCCTCGGGGCTGTATGCACGCGTCGCCCGGTCACGCCGGCCGTTACCCGTCGACGGGAGCAACAGCGGGAGGACTGGTAGCGGTGTGCGCCACGCTAATGCAGCCGCGCGCCACGGCACGCAGACGGCGGCGAAGCGCGCGCGGTCATAAGGTGAGGTGCACCGGCGGTATATGGCGCCGAGGAGGTCGCTAGGGAGGTCGGACAGCTTCCCTTCGACGTCGCCAGCCATGGACGGATCAGAGCTAGTAGCGTGTACGAAACAGCGAGGAGGCCGTGGGTGGGTTGTGTGTTGCATGCACGAGTAGGACCGGCGACGTATAGCCCGTGCGTGCGTGTATAGGCGCAACGGGACGCGCACGGCAGGGCACCTGATTTTTTTGGTAGCGGCAGGGCTCTGGCTCTACACGATCTTCTCTATCTCTATATCTCTATCTCTACCTTAATAATACTAGTAAAAGTGCCCGTGCGTTGCACCGGGTGAGAATGTCGATTTCCGGATCATGAATTCTGTATTTGAAAAGCCCCTAACCCCTCTCCATCATCTTTCGGGAACATGTAATTTCGGTGCCGGTGTCGGCGACGTTCTCGAGCGTCGTATCCCTCCGTGGAGGCGTCATCGTGGGTGGCCTCCTCCTCCTTCGTGCTCTAGGTGAAAACCTTGGTCCTTTATGGACAGGGCGGTGGCGGCGCGATGGCGTCGTTCCCTTCTTGGAGGCTCCGCCCCAGGAGCAAGATCCCTATCCTTGGGTGGTCGAGTGTGGTGGATGACGATGACTTTTTCTGGTCGTGTTGAGGATTCCGTAGCATCGTTGCTCCGGTGGCCTGCTTGCGGTCGATTTTCGAGTCATGGTTGTTCCTCGGCACTGTTGTATCAGGCTGTTATTTTTATTTTCTTTCTTTGTTGTCTTTTTCGGTGTGCGCTTGCTGTAAGGTTATCTGTAAGGGCTTGATTAATTTAAAGCCGGGCGGTAGCCTTCTTTCTAAAAAAAATGGTCTTTATTTTTTGAATTCCGCAATATAATTCAGTTTGGTGTTATTTGTCATCTTCTCTTTGGTACGCCGTATAGACCAAAATGGCACAGACCAAAAGGCCACAACTAATCCCCGACCCAACCTCCCAGGATGCGCTCTCGCGAGCTCAACCGCGACGGGTGAGCGGACGGCGCCGCCGGCCGGATCTCCCTCCAGCGACCTCCTCCGCCTCTGCCTCGCTCGGATCCGGAATCATTTTTATGGTGATGAACATTATTTTTGAAATATTATATTTCACAATTTCAGGTTCACACTTTCATTTCATTGGATGAAGGATTATTTTTTGTTGTTCAGAAATCATTTTTTTTATTAATTTTGAGAAGGTGTTTTTTAAAATAAAAAATCAAGAATATTATTTATATAGGAATCATTTTTATGGTGATGATCATTACTTTTGAAATATAAAATTTCATTTGTATTTTTTTGTGTTTTTTTTTTCTTTTACATCCCAGAAGCAGTTAAGCAACCAACATTCTGAGGCCCATATTTATGGAAAATAAAATAATAAGAGCACTGGAACTGCTAGTAAACATCATAAAATTTCAACCAATACATAGGACCACCATCAAGATCAGAATACTGTTAAAGAGTACATGTCTAGATTTCATTATAAGGTAGAAACTGGAAGTCATTTACAGCCAAATATTTGTAATTGACCCAACTGGTTTATTTGCTATGTATCTAAAACTACTACCAGAGATGCCAGCCAACAGAGAAGCTTCTTTCTTCAGAAATAGCACACAAGTCCTGTTTGAGCAAATTGGAAGTTAGCACGACCAAGTAATCAATCTTGAAAAAAGAATTTGTTATTATGAAATCTTACGAATCGTACTATTTTACTTACCAGTTTTACATTGAATTTTCCTGATACAACTGATGAATTCAAGTACACCGGCAGGCATGTTATCTTCACTTTCATTGTCCTTGAATGTTAGCAGTTGGCCCAAAATAATTTTTCTGAGTTCATATCCATCCTGTACACCCATATTTGTTGTACACAAAGAACATTAAAATGAGATGTGTAATTATAATATTAATGATCTATACAGTCGCGATATTTACCTTTAAAATTGGCAAATGTGGTCTTTCATTTTCCCATGTAGACATGAACAGGGGAACAAGATAACCGGACAGTTCCCTTATATATAAGAATATATATGTTAGTAATTTAAATTCTATACATATTCAAAACAAAAAATACTTAATATGTAGTTTTCATCTCTTGAGAAATACCTGTTGTAAACCGGAATATCATCTAGGATTTTTTGATGCCATAGGAGAATATTCTCGTTCCATATAGACCCAGGGCATGCTTTTGCCATTGCTTTTGGTAAGTGTTCTGCAATCCATAAAATTTTGCGCACATATTTTGCGAGTGGGGTCCATCGGTATATGGGATTAATAGGAGCAGCGTCCAAAATGTACACAGTTCTGGTATCTTTGTCCAATGTGAATAGAATGAATTCACCGTTGGATTGTACTGGAATATGGATCTGAAATAGGCTACATATTAGATGTAATTAAAAAATTGTGGCCTAAAGTAAACAAAAGTGCTCTTACCGTTTTGCATGTTGAAACATTATATTTTATACCAGGCCAATTATGAACAGAATTTGCTAGTTGTTCCACATCTAACTTCTTACGGAAGTCTGGGTGCCGTCCAAAATCAGTAGTCATCTAGTATACAAAATAATTGATTAGAAAAGTGATTTTAAGATTAGAATATAGAAAAGAAAGTATATAATAAATATAAGAACATACCCAAAATTTCATGTCCAGATAATGTTTCGATATCGAATGTTTTGTTTTTTGTGCCGTTTGGATGTCATCAAACATAATCTTCCGTACAACCAAATTAAAGCAATCTTTGTCCATGGGTAAATCATCTTTTAGCATTTCTTGTAGTTTTTTGAGAGTCAAGCTAATTGGATATGGCTTTGAACTTTGGATCCATACTTTCCTGATAATGATAAAATTAATAAAATAAACCATTAAGAAAATAAGTAAGATAATTTACAATTGCAAAACTAATTTGAAATGACTTACTCTAAAATCTCGGTGTAATTGATTGATTTAATGAAGCTACATAGTCCAGATGTTAATTCATGTACGCTCATATTAGAAAGAATAGATATTAGTGATCTGTACTTATTTTCAACAGATAATGGGATTTTTTGCTTTGATTTTTTTATATCATCTAGGCTTTCTAATATTTGAACATCATCAGGATCTCCCTTGCTGTCATCGTTACTTTCTTCAACGATTGTAGTCCTTGCTGCAGTGTTTGTTTTCCAACATAATAGTATGCTGGCTAACTTAAACCTAAAAGAAGTAATCATTTCCTGTGCAAAACAAACAATTATTAGTAAATTATTTATTTTTTTGTGTGAAATTAGCATACTTTTTAATTTTAAAAAGATATATACCTGTGTAATTGGGTAGGATAGTGCACATCCGTTGAAATATTCCATAAATTTGACCATAAACAAACCACATGAAGAACTGTCTTTTTGAATTGCCTTTTGTAATTGTTCTATGATCTTCCATTCAGTAAGATCAACGTCTTTCCAATTGTCTTTTACCAAGTTTTGACTTTTAAGAAGGTCCAAATGAAATTGTACTCCTCGTAGCTAAAAATAAAACAATGGTCAGAAATGATACACATTAGCGAAGTATATTAAAAACGGTGTTGTAACTAACCGTATGAGCGAGATCATCTCGGTCAAAGTTCCAGCACAATGAGTCCAGTACTTGAACCTCACGTTTTTTTGTGTTCACAACAGCTAAATACCAATGTGTGTTGTTGGCATTTATTGGAAGTTTAATCTGTAATAAAGATAATTAGGAAAATAATAAATGAAAACGTATGAAACCTAGATCATGTAAATTATGAATATGGATATTACCATGTCATGCTGCATATATTCGATGACGGTCTCTGTCATGAAGGCACTATCTTTTTGTATTCCAAGTTCGCCATCTCGTTTAAATAGTGAGGTAACAAATGGACTCTCAAAATATACTTTATTATCATTCTGGAGATGTATTTGGTCCTTTATACAACATATATATGCATTGATCACCTATAATTTTTAAATTAAAAAAACATTATTAATACATATAAGTGATTAGAATCTTTTTCCTGTTTGAGTAAGGGTACTTACATCATCATTTACCCACTCATTTTCATTTAGCAGGCACATCAATTGATTTTGCAAGACACAACTTCCATCTATCTGAACGAGCAATTGTTTTGACAAAGATGATTCTATTGCTATATGAGCACATAGATCATGGTCGGTCAATGTATAGTCTGCATAAAATAAAATATTTTAAGTATATAAAATACGAAAGTATACATAATAAATAAACAAATACCTTGTGGGAGATAATCATATGTCTCATCAACTTTGATCCCTTTATTTAGATCTGGTTCCTTGACACCATGTAATGTTAAAACAGGAGTTAATGTCGAGCTAGACGGTGATGGAGGTGATGGCAATGGATCATGATCTATCTGATTATCTGATTCAGGCACAATTGATTCAAAACATTCAGAAACTGGATTAGATGCTGATATTGGTGATGGCTCCAAAACACCTGATTCAGTAATTTTTGCTTTTTTTGAAGGTCGGCTATCGAAATCCTCTGGAATGTTCATTTCAGCGATGTCATCTGTTTTCTGCAGTTACAACATAAATAAACTGCTTTAGAAAACCCACTTAGGTATATATAAAGGTAGATGCAGTCGTAAAAAAGCAAACTGATACTTAAAAGCATGCTAATTATCAGTTTCAAATCTGAAAATGCTGCTACTGTGGCAAAAACAGCTCCCCAATTAAAGCTATATGTAAACATCAAAGGGAACTGTATGCATTTTGTGGTGTTGCTGGAGAGGATGTTGAGTGGCAGACCACTCCAATTACTGCTAGGCTTTCGGTCCCTAAAGCACACAATCGAGTCAAGAGGAGTGCTCATGGATGCATGTCATGATTTTTATTCTTGAAAAAATGTTATGAAGCATGGACAATAAAGTAGGGAACGCGGCGCCACCATGAGGCTGCAGTTCCTTCAGTTGTCAGCCCCATCGACGCATAATCTGCTTCAATCTATACTAAGCAATCAGTACACTTTGCCGAATCAACCATCGTCAAATTTATTCAGTAATTGGCCTAGAAGATATATGATAGATTGCAGCATAATCTGTCCAGCCACAGTGCATGCAAAAAATCAAACAATACAGATAAAAACCTACTGCTCAGTTACCATCTCTAAATAAATCTCTAAAAAAACAAAAGCTTGATGGAAGGGGCAACAGCAGGGCTGTTTTTGAGGGAGGTTGAGGCATCACATACTTCTGTTGTAGCCACCGTTGGACTCACGGTGCTTCTCTGGACCAAGAATTCCGGCAAACTCGGTGCTGGTTCCTCCGGCGTACTCAAAGGCGAACTCGGTGCCAGTTCCTCCGGCGTACTCAATGGCGACATGATGTGCAGATAAAAACCTACTGCTCAGTTACCATCTCTAAATAAATCTCTAAAAAAACAAAAGCTTGATGGAAGGGGCAACAGCTCAGCCCCAAATAAGCATCACAGTTTTGATCAAATTGGGGATAAGAGGTAGTAACACAGCAACACGAACCGACCAAATTATATATTACTACACTGTAATTTATCCACTGTAATTTAAGTTGAGTGCCATCCCTAATAATCAGCAAAAATCATCGTCAGGCATCAGCAAATAGCATACAAATTTTCTCCAATAGTTACATGCCTTTTCGTTTGGCAAATACTATCAAAAATCAGGAAACATTAACTAATCTACCATTGGAACATTGTAACATCACATAAATTAGAAGCAGAAGCAATAGACACTTTTGTAACATCACATAAATTAGAAGCTGAAGAAAATATGTATAACCAATCAAAGCAGCATACCCAGAATTCTTTCAAATTCTGCCAATGTGGTATTCTCAGGTAGTAAACAAAAGGAATGGCAAATGTGTTTAAGTTAAATCTTAGCCTCCTTCTGTTTCTATATCATTTAAGTGTGAATGGCAAGTCTGTTTAAAATTTAAACTTTAAATTAAAAACTGCAGCTCTTCGGAATGTTTGTGAACAAACCACGGTAACCGTTCGTCCATTACTAACTTGAAATTTCTCAACCAGCTCAGCTGTTAAAAATAAAAGCCTACAGTTCCAATCTCTAGGCACCTAAATCACAGAGCTACAGTTCCATCATACGCCAGAACCGAATGATACTGCAAAACAATACATAAATCACAGAGCTACAGTTCCATCATACGCCAGAACCGATAATACTCGATCACAGTAGCCAGTCTTTGAGTGCCACAAGATTTCATAATTGCTCAATAGCTCCAGCCAGATGATACTAAATCACAGTAGTCTGTCTTTCAAGAAGGTAAATGGAAACCACCAAATTTCAAAGGTACACGCAAACTACAATCAGCTACAGACCCTGCCAGTATCTGGAACCATTGACATACCTAGAGAACCCTATTAATTCAAGAATAGATTCTCAACACCTCATCAACACATGGCATCAAGCAGTTTCTGAATTTCTCAACAAACCAGATAGGCTGGCTAAGATACATATCTCATCAGGCTAAGAGTACACCAGATGGGATGCTCATGCTTGATTTTTCGACTCATCATCTTCACTACATATGCTGGCATCAAAACTAACTATTTGTGCCCCACGATGAGATTACTGAGAATTGCACGAGCAGATTAGATGTCACTACGCATAATTCACAGCAAACAGCAGCTGCACATCACGCAGGTCAAAAATAGAAGCAGAAGCAATTGACACTTTGTAGCATCACATAATAATCAGGCATACGCCCATGTTCATCACCGACCAGGAGGATCCAAACAAGCTCGTCTTCTTCTACCAGGGTTCAGGGATGCAGCTTGGCATCAGATATAGTACGTACCTCAGGTCAGACGAAGTCCTGGTGGATGGTGAAGCACGTGCAGACGGATCTCCGGCGAAATCGACAGTATACAGGAACGACGATGTTGCAAACTTGCGGCACAGCGATGTCGGGCAGGAAACTTGCGATGCAATCTAATTGCAGTCCAGGGGTTCCTTTTTATGGCATCAATTTCAGCGTAGCGGACGGCCCCGTGCTCCTGTACATCTCCTCCTCGGACTGAACTACAAGTCGAAGGCCACATGGACTCCTCCCCAAGTCCGAGTTCGAGATGGATGAAGGCTCGGCAACGTTGGAACAGGCGAGGCTGGGGCGTGATGACGTTGGTCTGCCGAGGTGGCTGCGGCGGACGGAGGTGGCTGTGGCTCACAGCTTTGGAGGTGGCCGAGGATGGATGTGCAACACGTGAAGGAGAAAGAAGCGCGGAGGAGCTGCTGGAGATGGCCTCGGCCATGGTAGAAAGGAAAGGCGAGGAGGCAGACCGGCATAGGACGATTGGGTCGCGAGCAGAGGAGGGGGCCTGGAAGCAACGGGGAGGAGAGGCCGGTCGAGGGGAAGGAGAGAGGCCAAGGCGGCGTGGCTTCCCTGGCTCGCCGGAGCGAGGGGGGTGGCGACGGCGCGGCAGCGCTCGGGCAGGCGGGTCACCGGCGGGGCACTCCGGCGGGTGCCCGAACCACCGCCGCCCAGGCCCGCGAGCGCCGCCGCCAGGGAGCTCCCGCAGCCTCCCGCTCGCCCGAGCGCCTGCAGCCCGCGTCGACCCGCCGGCGACCCCGCGCCGCCTCGCCGCCTCCAGCCGTCGCCGGCGCCGCCGCGTAGGCCAGCCCCGCCGCCCCTGCCTTCTCTCCTCCTCCTCCCGACCCCAGCCCCGTCGACTTGCGCCGCCGCCATCTGCCGGCCCGCGCGCCCGCCATGGCCACCGCGGGAGCTCGCCGCTGGCCAGGATCGGGCCGGGAATGGGTCAGCGCGAGGCACGGCGTCGGCCGTCGCCGGGGCGAAGCCGCCGTCCCTGTCGCCCTGTCGCGGGAGGAATGGATAAGAGGACGGGAGGACAGCGGGTGCAGGGGGGGTTTTGCAAAATTGAAACTTACATAGAGACCCACTAAACCAGGGACTGTGGGTTAATTTCTTATAAACCGAGGGACTTTTTTGCAAAAACGCTACCAACGACGGACGACCAGAAACCCAATTCTCTTTATTATTACTAGCAAATATGCCCGTGCGTTGCAACGGGGGAAATAAAATCCTGGCACGGCGACACCCTTCTACTAAAAGAATACATCATGCAAGGCTCGAGGATCGGGCTATAGAAATATGGTAGGCATAAAGGAAAATTGTGATCATATGTAAGAATGAGATAAGTACTTTTAAAAGGCCATTCAGAAAATAATAAGTTTGAAGGTCTAATTTCCTAAGAACATTCACGTTGTAGTCATTTTTAGTCTAAAGTTGCTTCTAAGCTATCTGTTCTAACTCCCAAACATATGCCTAACAAAGTGACACGAAAAATTGACGTTGGAATGACATACCAATGACCGCGGCAAGGTGATGCCGAAATTGCCAACATCTGGTTCACGTCCATAGGTCGCACGGATCATGTGACAGTACTAACAACAACAATAGGAAAAGGAACAATGTCTAGGAGATTGCCGACATCTAGATTGAGTTGTTTGGCCGAGTCTTCGTCAATGGTCACGGCGTTCCCGGTGTGTACGTCGCTCTCTAGCAACCTAGCTAGCGCATACCCTCCAGCGCGCCTGTCCATAGTATAGGCCGGCCCAGTCTGGTTTTTTCCCACCTGATTTTGGAAGGTTCTAGAATGCTTTCATGAAATGGTTTTCTTCTTATTTTTCTTTTTTTATTTCTTCTGATTTTTCATTCTTTTTATATTTCTCGTTTTTTCCCTTTCCCCTTTTTATTTTCACATTTTTTTCATTTTTTTCAAGTTCATTATTTTTTCTTATTTTTTTGTGAACATCATTTTCCAATTCAAGAATTTTTTTCAGCTCAAGAACATTTTCTAAAAATCTCGAACATATTTTCAATTCGTGAATATTTTTTATGAAACCATGAACATTTTCCAATTCACGAACATCTTTTCAATTATTGCAAACATTGTTTTTCAAACTTCTGAACATTGCTATGAATCGCCAAACATTTTTTGGGTCGATGAAGATTTCTTGAATGGATGCAATTTTTATGAAACTTGTGAATATTCTTAGAATCGGCGAATATTCTTAGAATTTATGCACACTTTTTGAATTGATTAACATTTTTAAAATTCATGAACTTTTTTTGTTGGATGATTTTTCTTTGAAATGCATGCAATTTTTTTAATTCACGATAATTTTATTTTTGTGAACTTTGTTTTAAAAATTCGTGAAATTTTTGTTCAAATTCACGGAAAAAATTCAATATCTTGAAAATTATTTTTAATCCAAGATTTTTTATTTCTCGTTTTTTCCCTTTCCCCTTTTTATTTTCACATTTTTTTCATTTTTTTTCAAGTTCATTATTTTTTCTTATTTTTTTGTGAACATCATTTTCCAATTCAGGAATTTTTTCACCTCAAGAACATTTTCTAAAAATCGCGAACATATTTTCAATTCGTGAATATTTTTTATGAAACCATGAACATTTTCCAATTCACGAACATCTTTTCAATTATTGCAAACATTGTTTTTCAAACTTCTGAACATTGCTATGAATCGACAAACATTTTTTGGGTCGATGAAGATTTCTTGAATGGATGCAATTTTTATGAAACTTGAGAATATTCTTAGAATCGGCGAATATTCTTAGAATTTATGCACACTTTTTGAATTGATTAACATTTTTCAAATTCATGAACTTTTTTTGTTGGATGATTTTTCTTTGAAATGCATGCAACTTTTTTTAATTCACGATAATTTTATTTTTGTGAACTTTGTTTTAAAAATTCGTGAAATTTTTGTTCAAATTCACGAAAAAAAAATCAATATCTTGAAAATTATTTTTAATCCAAGATTTTTTTTTCTACAACATTTTCCAAATTTTACATTTTGTTTGGAAGTTTCGTTTTTTCTAAATTATTTTAAAGATGAAAAATGAAAACAAAAAAAGGGAATGGATCAAAAAAATAGAGGGCATTCATCCTCGCTCATGGGCTGAGCCCAATATTGCGCGCGGGTGGGACGGACTCAATAGGCTGAAGTTCCTTCTTTGGGCCAACAACTGTGTCATAGATCAGGTGGCTTCTGTGGTGAGTCGTTAACTGGCAGACCATGGTTCGATTCCTAGTAGCAACTAATAATATTTTTTTAGGCTGGAACGGACTAAAACTGACGAAGGACGTACGAAAAAGATTAATTGGACGAAAAAAGGTGGAGAAACAATCCTCCCTTTAATATTAGGTATAGATTAGGTAGAGATTAAAAGGACGGATTGTTTCTCCACTTTTTTGGTTTACGGTGGGACCCAGCTAATTTTTCGTCCGTCCGACCCAGGTGTTTTTTCCTTCTGTCTATAGATCGTATAAAAGACAGGCACAAACGGGCCGGCCCAATTCACAGGCTTTGAACGAAAATACGAAAAATAAAATCACACTGGTGGGAATCGAACTCCCGACCTCATGCTGGATACCAGCCAGACCAGCCAGCCTAGCTAGCCACTCAATATAACTATGACGCAGCCCAAGCCAGAATCTCTCGCGTCGATGTGAACAGTGTCGGGCCGGCCCATTTAGCTCGCACAGAGTCAAAAAATCGGGAATAACTGTGGCGTCCCGTGGAATCGAACCATGGTCTCCAGGCATCTCACCTGGCGCAGCTAACCACTCCGCCCATCCCATGTTCCTGGTAAGATGTAGGATCGATATCTACTAGAGGCCACCGAGCCGGTCTTCTCCATTTTTTCTTTTACTTTTTTTCGTTTTCTTTTGTTCCATTTCTTTTTTCTTCTCCCTTTTTTCCATTCTTTTTCCTTTCTTCTCAGATTTGTTTCATTCTTTTTCATTTTATTTTTTTTCTCCATTTTTTGTTTGATTTTCTTTTTCTTCTTCATTTTTTGTTTTTCTTATGTTTGTTTTCGTTTTCACTCTACATTTTTGTACATGTCAAAAACATTTTTGGTAACAAGTGATCAACATTTTTATTCTCCATTTTATGTTTTTCTTTTGTTTTTCCTTATGTTTATTTTTGTTTTCACTCTATATTTTCGTACATGTCAAAAACATTTTTTGTAACAAGTGATCAACATTTTTTGTATACACGTTCAACATTGTTCGAACACTATTTCAACATTTTTCAAATACTTGTTCAACATTTTAATAGTTATATAACATTTTGTTCAAATACTTGATCAACATTTTTTATACTTGTTCAACATTTTTCATATACCCGTTCTACATTTTTCATATACTCGTTCAACATTTTTAATATCTATTCAACATTTTTAATACTTATTCAACATTTTTTCAAATACTTGTTCAACATTTTTCAAATTCTTGTTCAACATTTTTCAAATACATGATCAACATTTTTTTTCAAATACTTGTTCAACATTTTTTTAAATACTTTGTTCAACACCTTTTCAAATACTTGTTCTGCATTTTTCAAATACTTGTTCAACATTTTTCAAATAATTGTTCAACATTTTTTATATACACGATCAACATCTTTTCAAATACTTGTTCTACATTTTTCAAATACTTGTTCAACATTTTTCAAATACGCGTTCAACATTTTTAAATACTTGTTCAATATTTTTTCAAATACATGTTCAATATTTTTTTCAAATACTTATTCAACATTTTAAATACTTGTTCAACATTTTTCAAATTCTTGTTCAACATTTTTTAATACCTGTTCAACATTTTTTCAAATGTTATTTTTGGGAGAGTGTTTTTGTAATATATGTATTTAGAATATTTCAAAGTATAAACAAAAGTAAAAAAGAAAGCAAAAAAGAAAAAAACGTAAAAAAAATGAAACAGGAAACAGGCAGGGCTTACCCGCGCACGTGGGCCGGCCCATACGCTCGCTGGCTTCAGTGACACAGGGCGCCCTGCTCGCTGAACGCGAGAAATAGAAGCTCCCCCCAACGACAACAGCAAATCCGTTTATTCGAGCTGGTACATCGCCGCATCCAGTCCCGATTAAAATTGGCAGTCGCTACCGCCTGGGCCTTAGCCCATAACCTGCTCTATGGCCCAACTACCTCAGAGATGAGCTAAAAAATAATTGACATAGTTGGAATTGAACTCACGACCCTTCCACCAAGTCCTAACGCTCTAGGCAACTAAACCAGGGTCCTTGTGTGTACCTAAAATAGGGCTGCTTCCTTTTAATAGTCTCACCTCACGTTTTTATATCCCATTGCACCAATTAATATACGTGTGTGAAACTTCACGTACTAAGCCAGCTCCAGGATGGATTGGTACGTGGGCTACCTAGCTTGACTGTGTACGCCAGAAAAAAACGGACGCCAGGAGTCCAAGGACGCTACAAAAAGGTCAATAGGTCTCACGCTTTCTCACATATAAGATGGGAAATTAAGTCGAACAAGGACGCTATGACAAAGCCCAACTATATATATCAAATTAATTAACGTACTTGAACATCAGTTCCGTGGAAAATATGGATTTCTTCCATCAGTGGAATAAAGCAAAAATGATATCCTTCCATGGAAAATATGAATAATTTCCATGAGTGGAATAAAGCAAAAATGCCAAAGCAATTGGTCAAAACTATTGTTATGTACAATTGGAAGGGGAGTGTGTCTTGGCCAGATGCCGGACAGAAACAAGTTAGTTTTGCTTGCTGCTGTTGTTACAATAGGTTATTTATTTAATGTTTTGTTAATTTAAATTTGTTGGTAATGTTATTTTTTAAAATTACTTATAAATTTTGGATTTGAAGGCAGGGGAGGTCCAAATCTTTTAATAATGTTATTTTTCCAAATTTAATTTTAAATTTCAGAATGGACTAATAATTTTAACTTGGCGTTGTTCATCCTAATCAATTGACCTGGGACCACATCACATGGTCTAAACTGGGGTCATGAAAAACTCTACCCTCAATCAATTCATTGTTTTGACATGTTGAATTATAGGACGTAGACCTGTGGTCTGTGGATGGTCTTGAGCATGCTTATCAAGCTAGAGGGTGTGCTATTTTTTATCTCCCGTTGCAATGCACGGGCATATTTGCTAGTCTGTTCTTACGTACAATACGAACCATGGTCGAACTACAGCGATACAAACCGTGGACCAATCAATTCCATGGCAAACAAGGCAATCCTGCAAGTCGGCTCACAATATTTGCCCCAGGACAGCGTAAAAATTTATAAAAATATTTGCGGGAGGAATTAATGACCTTTATAAATAAGAGAACATAATCACTGCTAAATTTCCGACAAAAAACTTAGGCTCGACGAACGGTTTTCAGGGAAAAGAAGTAGAAAAATAGGTACGTACTAGCAAAAGGGCCCGTGTGTTACAATGACGTAAAAATATCACACGTGATTCAAGATTTTAGGCAAACTATGATTTCCAATTCAAGCACTGGTTTTGCTGCCACGAACTCTAGCTCATGCTCACACAGCCGTCCTGAGCTCGTCCTCACTTCACTATGAAGTCCAATGTCTGGCCGGTGTATATCAACGGGAGAGTATATCCATATCAGCACACATGCAATAATTTATTTTGTATACTCACACTGGCCAGTTCTAACTAAGCCCACGTAACGTTCATTCCGCCTTTATCGGGTCTCTCTTATTGCACGTTATAGCCACACAGCTTAACCCTCTACACAAATTTCATTCCTTCTTTACTAGGTCTGTCATTGCCAGATTATAACCACACCTCACCCTCTGTTTAGTTTAGTTTTAAAGAGGCTTGTTGATTGTCTATTTGGGGACATATTTAAATTGGTGGGGTCTTGTGTAAATTAGCGAGGTGATACCATTAATTATTAAGGAAACTTTTTTGGTAGAACCGAAAGCTGGTCCAATGGCCCAATAGGGAGAATCGTAGGACGTGGGAGCCCATACCCGCAGTAGCCACCACCCGTAGCGCATGCGCGCCAGATCGAGGAGAGCCCGAGCTCCTCCCTGGGATGCCATCTCCGCCGCCTTCCTTGCGCCTCTGGCCAGCGAGCCCAACCGCTGGCGACAACCTTGTGTCGCCGCCCTCTCCCCTGCCTTCTCCCTTCCCTTCCTTCTTCCTGTCCCTTCTCCTCTTCTTCTCTTGTCTCTCTCCTCCCTCATCATCTCTCTCTCCTTCCCGCGCAGGAACCTAAACGAGCCGCCATGCCAGAGAAGCTTCGCCGCCATAGCGTTTTGCTCCGGATCCACGCCATGACGCCGCCCCTACCATGGATCCGTTGGGCAACGATGCGATGGCCGTCCTCCGCCTTCGTCTACTCATCTTTGCACGTCCTTGCCCCCTGAAAACCTCGACGAGATGAACAACTTTCATGCTGAAACATTTTTCATTTGACGCCACCTTAATTGGGTTTTTGTCCATGCAAAATTCTAGTGTCAAAACAGCTGCAGCCCACCTCCCGCCGTCAAGATCAAACTAACAGCATCCCTAGAGACCTACACACATTGAGACTGAGATGTGATCGAAGAAAATTGAGGGAACGGACCGAGCAGGAGACTACGGTGTTGTACCTGAAGGACACGGAGGACAGCACGAGATCTGGCATGGTGGTGTGGCCGTCGTCAGACTCGTCGTGAATTGGAATTGCCGGCTGTGGTTGCTAAACTTCGGTAGAGATTTTCCGTAATGATGTTCGTCTGTTTAGTCCAGGCTGCGTTTGTCTCACGTTCGTTCTGCTCTTTATCGGCTTTAGAGTTTTCCTGGCCCGACATAGTTAGGTACGTACTACTAGTAAATGTGCCCGTGCGTTGCTATGGGTTGAACATTGGCCATGTCGACCGCTCATACATGACACCGTGCCCCATCTTCAGATTGATCTAACAAAATTCAGATTATGCTAGGTGCAATCAACATGGAGTTTAATCACTCTTCAGGTGTTGAACCAAATCTTAAAAAAATCCCCAGCACCACACTCGTCCTTTGTGCAAAGAAATAACGTGATCAGGTATGACAACAGGAACCACATGACATATGTGGTAAGCTATCGAAAAATCCAACAGGTCCAAGTCAGCTCATAGTATAAGAGTGTGGCTACGTGTGTCTCTCCTATTCGAAAAAAGGTATGACAACAAGAAACAAATTTTATAAATCCGCTAATATGTAGGATGGAAATGAATGCATAAAGAGTTATATTTTAATTCTACCAACATGATTTAGAGGATACCAGAAGCTTAGGGACATCTTCACAGCAAACTGGTGCCGAAAGATAGTGGCAGGATCATCAGATACATCATCCACTTCACAATTTTTATTTGGATAAATGAGGAGAAACTGGTATAAAAAAGATTGTTGCCACCGACTGAACAATATTTATATGATAATATAATCATATAAGGATAACATAGCACATTTACTATAAATAATGGATATTTCTTAAGTCATGGCTCATTGCTCAGTAGAACAAATCAACCAAGCAAGCTTGAAATATTTCTTGTCAAAATATCCGAAAGCAAGCTTGAAAAAAGCCCATTCTCGTTGTAGAACCCCACTGGCATTAGTCCTTCTACCATCATGCAATAATGTTGTTTGTCGGTACCAAAACCAGCAGATCTCGGGTAGGGGGTCCGAACTGTGGATCTTGGAGTCAATGGATAACAAGAAACGTAGAGACAGCGATTACCCAGGTTCGGGCCATCTTGAAGAGGTAAAACCCTACGTCCTACTTGATTATATTGATGTGTTTGTATGACGATTACAGAGTTGATCTACCTCGAGATCGGATGGGCTAAACCCTAGGTGGGTAACCCTCTGGTTTATATAGACACCAGGGGTACCTAGGGTTACATATGGTCGGTAGCTATCAGGAGATAACCATGCCGGTCACACTAACTTTTCTTGGAGGAGACGCCAAGTCTTCGGAGGTTTCCTTCTAGAGCCCGCGGTTGCCCGTAGTCCGGCCTTCTTTCGATGAGTTAAGAGCGACCCATCAGTCCGGCCCATGAGAGACAGGCCGGCAGCCCGAGGACCCCTTAGTCCGGGACACCCTCAGTAGCCCCCAAACTAGCCTCCAATGCCGAAGTCGACAGTCTTCGTCAGCTCCGTGCTTCGAAGATCTTCGGCTTGAGGGGCGAGTTCCTTCCATTACCTGTGTTCGGCTTAGCAATAGTCCGGCCACCCACAATCCTTCGATTGGCGCGGCATTGCGGGGCCCGCCGTACCATTTTCTTTATTCAGAATTAATGACGCCCCTCGATTTCTACGCGCCAGGGGAATGCAGACGGCCCAGTAGCTTTTTACAAAAACGCCTTTCTTGGGGGAAAACGCCTATTTAACAGTCCAAGGGCGTGAAGGTTAACATACCCCACCCCTGCCATTCTTCCCCCCATCACCGAGAGGCCATAGCCAGCAAACAATGGCGAGCGTTCCAGGCCCCTCCTCACGTCTCACGGCCCCCTTCAAGGTGATTGGGCGAGCTGCTTAGTCTCCCGCATCCGACTGGGTAGCCTCGAGACGCAGGGGTATCTGCTCGCTTCAGATCTCGCGTCCACCCGCCCCGGTTTGATTTCTGCGAACGGGGAGGCTTTCGCGGAGAACTTCCCCGCCCCTCATGGGGAGGAAAGGGTATGCTTCGTGCCCTTTCTCTTACGAGGCGTAGGTTTCCCCATTCATCCCTTCCTGAGGGGTCTACTCGAATTTTATGGGATCCAGCTCCACCACCTTACCCCAGGGTCGATCCTGCACATTTCGGGCTACGTTGCCCTTTGCGAGATGTTCCCAGGCTATGAGGCTCATTTCGAGTTATGGAGGAAATATTTCTGCCTTGTCCCTCGCACTCGAGAAGGGGCAATTTACGAGGTCGGCAGAGCCGAGGTATGGCGCATTACCGGAACGGGATATCCTATAGGGACTCCCAAGAAGGATGCCGAGGAGTGGACCTCGGAATGGTTTTATATTGAAGACGTCTCCCTATTCGATCCAGCTCAGGGGGGGGGGGGGGTTGCCCGAACTTTCACTTGCTTCTCCGAAGAAGCGGTTTAATTGGTGCCCGAAGGGCTCTTCTCAAGAAGAAAGTGCCGAGGTAACGCGCCTAGCCGCTCAAGTGAGGTGCCTAGCCCACAATGGGTTGACCATCATCGACGTGATGGCAGCAGCCATTGCTCGGTGCGTACAACCTCTTCAGCAAAGGGTGCACCCCCTTTGGTGTTACAACGGGGTGAATGACTCGACCTGATACACACGGAAAGGACCCGCTGACCAGGCGGCAATGGCAGCCATACTGGCTGATCTCTTCATGGGGGAAGAGCAAGAGTTTGCTCGGTTAAGGCCCAAGGATGGCTTCTCGAGCTATAAACCCGTCGAAGCGGTGAGTCTAATTACACTTTATAGCTCGGATGGTACACCAATTTTCCTTAATCGGATTTTTAGTTTATCCGAACAGAGTTGGAGGTGCTGGATCGAGACGGTGAATTGCCCTGCTCCTCAACCGGAGAGTCATTCTCGCGACGACGACCCTGGGTTTAACGATGATCCCGAAATGTCGATCGACTTCGAGGAGGGGGTCTTCTAGCAGGAGGGTCTGGACGGCTCTAAAGTGGCCCCGTTGGCCGATCACCCCGGGGCACTCCCCTCCTCCGCTGTAAGTGACCAACGGGCTCCTTCTCGAAAAAGATGCTCAGCTCTTGCGGCTCCGAGTACACCGACTTCTATTCCCAAGGGCCGCCGTACGACACGCCGGACATCTGCTAGAGCGGCACCGGTGGCTCCAGCGGCAAGTGGCCGCCGGGTGTCCAAACGTGCGGTGCCAACGGGAGTCACGTCATCTGTGCCCCTCCCAAAGAGGTAATGTATCCACTTTACTTTTAGTGTCTTTATTTTCGACAACCGCTGAGGATGTCAGCAATTTTCTTCTACTGCGGCCTGCAGGCGATATGTAGAAGCGCCTTCGTCCGAGGATATCGAAGAGGCGCCGGGGGGTAACCCAAGACCGAGGTCCCCTGCCATGGCCGGTGCAACGTCCGGGCTCCCTGCCGAAGACCAACATCCGGAGGATTCAGGGGGCGTCTCGGTCACCAACTCCGAGGTCGAAAGTGTGATGAATCACCGGCGGCGTAAGGCATCGCTATGGCATTCTGCGTTTTCTGATCAAGAGTTTAACGCTCTTAGTTCAGTAGACGCGTACCTCGGAGTTGCCCGAACGGGACTCGAGGGGGCAGTTAAACTTATGTCTACTAGTCTGCAGGTATGCCATTGGTTTTGATAACCGATTGCCTAACCCAGTAGCCCCCGAGCCTTAATTTGGGCGGGACGGCCGAGTTAAGGATCTGATGTGATAACGCCGTACTATGGTGCAGACTGTCCGGGAGCAGAACAAAAAGCTGGCCGAAGACCTCGGGCTGACACAAACACAGTTGAAATCTGTGGAGGCCGAGCTGAGTGAGGTCAAGAAATGGACCAGAGAGGCACACGGTAAGTGACAGACTTAAATGTGTGTCATAAAAAATTATATGGGACACCTTTGCTAATAAAAGATTGGTCCATAGTAGCCAAGTCGATAAATCATCTGCAGAAGGATCTGGACGCAGCCAGAGAGGCTCAAAGGTATGCGGAGTCACATCAGGAGGCTGGCTACCGTGTGCTGACCCGAAGTCATGAGGAAAGGGATAAGCTCAAGGTGGAAATCAACAACAGGCCCAAGAAATCAAGAGCTTGAAAGCTCAACTGGCTCTATCCCAGGAGGAGAACCAAATACTGAAAGCTGGCATGTTTGGTGAGTGCAACCTAGTTTTTCAATACATAAACTGTGTGTTTTAGACAGTGATACGTCTCCAACGTATATATAATTTTTGATTGTTCCATGCTATCATATTATCAATCTTGGATGTTTTTATATACATTTACAGCAATTATATATCATTTTTGGGACTAACCTATTAGCTTAGTGCCAGTGCCAGTTGCTGTTTTTTGCCTGTTTTTGGTTTTCCAGAATATCAGTACTAAACGAAGTCCAAATGCCACGAAACTTTTTGGAGATTTTATTCTGGACATAACAAGTAGTGGAAGCTTCGGGAGAGGGCCAGAAGATGAAGCAGGGGCCCACGAGGCACCGGGGCGCGCCCTGGTGGCTTGTGGGGCCCACACAACTCCGTTTGACCTAATTCCACCACTACAAATTCTCAAAAATCGGGAAACCAACATAGGAGTCCACGAAATACTTTTTCCACTGCCGCAAGTTTCTGTTCTCGAGAGATCCCATCTGGAGGCCTTTTTCGGTACTCCGCCGGAGGGGGAATCGATCACGGAGGGGCTCTACATCAATCTTGCTGCCCTTCCGATGATGCGTGAGTAGTTTACCACAGACCTTCGGGTCCATAGTTAGTAGCTAGATGGCTTCTTCTCTCTTTTTGATATTCAATACAATGTTCTCCTCGATGTTCTTGGAGTTCTATCCGATGTAATTACTTTTTGCGGTGTGTTTGTTGGGATCCGATGAATTGTGAGTTTATGATCAGATTATCCATGAATATTATTTGAGTTTTCTCTGAACTCTTTTATGCATGATTATTATAACTTCGTATTTCTTCTCCGATCTATTGATTTGGTTTGGCCAACTAGATTGATTTATCTTGCCATGGGAAGAGGTGCTTTGTAATGGGTTCGATCTTGCGGTGCTCAATCCCAGTGACAGAAAGGGACATGACATGTATGTATCGTTGCTATTAAGGGTAAAAAGATGGGGTTTATTCATGCATGAGTTTACTTTGTATACATCATGTCATCTTGCTTAAGGCATTACTCCGTTCTTTATGGACTTAATACACTCGATGCATGCTGGATAGCGGTCGATGTGTGGAGTAATAGTAGTAGATGCAGGCAGGAGTCGGTCTACTTGTCTCGGACGTGATGCCTATATACATGATCATTGCCTTGGATATCGTCATGATTATTTGCTTTTCTATCAATTGCCCAACAGTAATTTGTCTACCCACCGTATGCTATTTTCTTGCCCAATAGTCTCTAGTGAAAACTATGGCCCCCGGGTCTATCTAAATCATATATTAAAAACCCTAAAAATACCTTGCTGCACTTTTTCTTTATTTATTTTATTTTATATTTTAGTTCAATCTATCTATATATCACATACAATTTAATCTTGCAATTAACCGCCGAGGGATTGACAACCCCTTGTTTGCGTTGGGTGCAAGGATTTGTTGTTTTGTGTGCAGGTGCTGTTAACGAGGTGTTGCGTGATTCTCCTACTGGATTGATAATCTTGGTTTCATAACTGAGGGAAATACTTATCTCTACTGTACTGCATCTCCCTTCCTCTTTAGGGAATTACCAACGCAGCTCACAAGTAGCAGGAAGAATTTCTGGCGCCGTTGCCGGGAAGACATCATCAACATTTATCAAGTACCTACGCATAAAACTTACATATTCTTGCATTTATTTTATTTGCCTTTGCCTCTCGTTTTCATCTCCCCCAATTTTAATTTTTTTTTACAAAAATACAAAAATATTTCCCGTTTGCCTTTTTCTTGTTTGCTTGTTTGCTTGCTTAATTTACCATTACGGCTAGTTCTTCGCTCATTACTATTATGTAACACCCCCAGTGTCATGCTACAATGATCTCACACTAATGATGTCAAGTCATCATCATTAAATTCTAAGAAATGCAACTAAGAAATAATTGCACTCAAATTCAAAATTCAAATAACAACTGAAATTAGAAAAACTTCAAACTTGCAAGCAAAATAGTTCATAATATTGCAAATAATCCCAAAGCAATTATAAAAATAAAACCAACATTATTTGAATTCCCAAATTAACTCTAATAACCAAAAACAGTGACTTTAACAGCCACTTTAATTCATTTCAAATTAAGCAAATTTCAAATGAAATTATTCAACTACCCAACTTTTTGTGGCAGTGGGAAATATTGCATAATAATTATTGGGACAAGTCTCACATTTTACATAATTCATTTGGTAGCTAAAATTAATAGAAAACAGTAGCTAGATTAGAAAGCAGAAAAAGAAAAAGAGAAAAGGGCCTAACCTACTGTGCACTAGAGCCCATCCCCTACAGCCGCGGCCCGGCCCAGCTCCCCGTGTCGTCTACCTCCTCGTGCTGCTGTCGCCTGCAGAACACGCGCACCCCCTAGCCCCCCCTCGTGCGCGCTCGACAGCGTGCGGCTACGGCACCTGACACCTGTACGACCGTCCTCGTCCCCTGGAACCCTAGCTTCCCCCCTTCTTCCCCTCGCGCCCCCTCGCTCTCCCTATAGAGCTCCACCGAGCGAGGTCGTCGCCACCGCCCTGCTATTCATGGCCAACGGCCACCTCGAGCCGCGCTGAGCTGCCCATCGGCTCCGCAGACGACGTATTCGTCCTCTACGCACACGGGTTCGTGCGGGGAGGCCGCCCAGCGCCGCCATCGGGTCATCTTCTCCGCGCACGGCCATGGCACCTCGCCATTGATTGTGTCACCACCAGCACCGCCCTGTGCGAGCTGAACTGCTACACGACCTCGCTGTGAGCACCGCCTTCTTTCCCCTCTGTATTCGCTCTTAATTCGTAGCCGTAGCACCGCATTCGTCTTCGATTTGCTCCGGCCGAGACTCGCCGATGCGGTGGAACTCACCGCCGTGGCAACTGGCCGTCCCAGGGCCAGCTGAACACATGGGTGTGCTCAGGGCTTCTCCGCGAAGCCGCCTGACCCATCCGCTTGTCAAACCCGAGCCCCACTACGTGTTTTGCTCGGAGCCCGAACTCCGGCAGCCGCCGCGAGCTCAACTCCGGCCAGCACCGTCCACCCCAGCTCCTCCCGCATGTACCAACGGACACGCACGAGCGCCAGCAACGCATAGCCGCAAACCGCGTGAAGAGTGGTGCCCTATAGCGAGCACGGAGCTCGTCCGCCGTCGAGAAGGCCTCACCAGCGTAACTCTGGCGACTGCCGACGTGGCGCCGTCGTTAGTGGTTAATCAGCCACTAATTACCCCATGTGCCAATGACAAGTGGGTCCCGCCTACTTAATTAACCGGCTAATTAAAATGATTAGACTAATATAATTACCCTTGACCCCACGTGTCAGCTTTGACCTGGCCCAGTCAGCGTTGACCGGCCCCACATGTCGGTGACTGTGGCTGACTGACATGCGGGTCCCGCTGGACCCGCTGACCAGTCAACGTTGACCCAGTCAACTGCTGACTATGCAGTTGATTGGGCCCACTGTCAGCCTCTGGGTGCATTTCTGTGTGCACTCAGCTGGGTACCCGTAGCAATTTAATATTTAAATAATTTTCGAATTTCAATTAATTCCAGAAAATGTTTAAATCTTTGAAAAATCATAGAAAATAATCCGTAGCTCGGATGAAAAAGTTTTCTACATGAAAGTTGATCAGAAAAACGAGACGAACCCGAATATGCCCTCCATGTACCTGTCACATGCCCACAACACCGCAAACATGGAACCTTCTCCTCCGGTTCATCTGTCTGACAGATGCCCAAAGCCGGGAAAATATCCCCAGATATTTTCCCGCTCCGTCTCTTACGTGTAGTGCTGCATTAGGTCACCCTTAGCACAACTTATTGCCATGCCATGCATCTGTGTTGCATTGTTTGCTTTTATTTATTGTCTCTTCCCCCCTCTTCTCTCCCGTAGACCTCGAGACCGACGCTGCTGCTGAGTACGACTACGCCCCTGACGACCAGACCTTTTCAGCAAAGCTTCCAGGTAAGCAAACCCCCTTGATCATTCCAATATCGCATATTCTTGCTCTTCCATGCTTGCATTAGAATTTGCTACTATTTTTGATTGCTCCTATTCTGATGCATAGCCTGTTTTTGTAACCTGCTGTTGTTACTTTAACTGTCATCCTAAACTGCTTAGAATAGGTTGGTTAGTGATCCATCAGTGACCCCTCACCTTGTCCCTGTTGCCCTGCTTTATTACTGGTGCCTCGATCATTGTGATCGACATGCAGAGACCGACACATCACCGCACTTCCCCCTTAGTTGCACGACACTGCAGAGCTAATATCGAGTGACGAGGGTGATGCCTCCTAACTCACTCCTGATGACATCTCTATAGCGTAGCTAGTCGGATGTGAGTTACCGAGGGTGATTCCTATTTCACCACCTCCGATGATGCCTCCGTCATGCAATCCCTCAAGTGTGAACCCATCGAGGGTGATTCCTCCTAGTTCACCTTGCCGGATATATCGAGTGGGAGTCCATCGAGGGTGATTCCTCGGACTTCCCCCTTGATGACAAGAACACACTGTTACCTTAACTGTTGCCCCTTTTAACTGTTACTTCGGGACTGAAGGGACAGGCGGTACCACCCTGGCAGAGGTGGACCTGAGTTCCCGATAGTCTCTTTAGAGTCGGGTTGACCTGGAGGGTACATGCGAGATAATTATGAGGCGCGGCCGGGCAGGCAGAGACCGCCCTAGAGAGGGATGGGCCTGACCCTTGTTGCAAGTCCTCGAGACGGGGCGACAGGAGCACTGATCGTCACCGTGAGCTCCCAACACACTAACGGATTTGGGTATTTGATCTGAGTTGGCCACTGGCCCATACGCACTACCACCACATGGGATAATGGTTTAATGGGGCCCTCAGCGCCGTATGTATCAGCCGAAAGCTCTGTCAGACGTCCAGTTCAGCATTGTGAGCCGGTTGGGGCAAGTGCCATCCAGGACAGGGTGGGCTTGGACTCCGATCCATGACACAACGACCCGGAGTGCGAAGGGCGATGGGCCCAAGACCCCTGAGCACTTAGGTTGTAGACCGGCGGGGACCTCTCTGCGGAGCCTAGGTAGGACTACGCCGTGTCGATCAGCCGAGGCCGGGCATGACCGAGAAAAATGTGTCTGGCCAGAGTTAATCGAGCGTGTTGGGTAACAGTAGTGCACCCCTGCAGGGAAGTTATCTATTCGAATAGCCGTGTCCACGGTAACATGACGCTCAGTGTAGTATCCCGATCTACTACAACTAGAACTGGATACCTGTGATGTCTAATTAATATGTTAGCTCCAGGATTGCTTCCTCGCGGGGTAGTCGAGGAAGGATCTCTGGGCGTTACTAATATATACTTGTTACTATAATTTACAGCTAATCTGCACTCTTCTAATGCTGCAAGACGCTGCAAGATGCTAGTCTTCGATAGGCTAGGCCTTCCCCTCTGTTCTGGCAATTCTACAGTAAAGTCCACAGATACAGTCCCTTTCATTTGATACCGATGCATAAATAGAATAGATCTGATGTATGTCTTGCGAGTACTTTGGATGAGTACTCGCGGTTGCTTTGCTACCTCTTTTCCCCATACCCGAATGCTGCGACCAGATGACGGAGCCCCGGAGCCAGCTGCCCCCGTCGACTACTACTACCCCTCCGGTGGAGCCTACTACTACGTGGAGACCGACGACCAGGAGTAGTTTAGGAGGCTCCCAGGCAGGAGGCCTGCGCCTTTTCTATCTAGATGTCGTTGTTTTGCTCAGCCTTCTTAAGGCATGCTTGTTTAAATTTGTGTCTGTACTCATATACTGTTGTTGCTTCCGCTAACACTTGTTCTTGAGCTTATGTATTCGAGCCCTCGAGGCACCTGGCTTGTAATATAAAGCTTGAATTATTTATTTTTGTGTCTAGAGTTGTGTTGTGATATCTTCCCGTGAGTCCCTGGGCTTGATCGTGTGCATTTGCGTGTATGATTAGTGCGCGGTCGGGCCGGGGGCGTCACATATTACCCCTGAAAATGAAGTACTTAATTTTAAACAAAGGGGAGAAGAGAATTTAAAAGATGCTTGGTATAGGATTTGTGATGCTCATAATAGGTCAACTCGTAAGCAATCCACCACAATCCTTCTTCGCAATTTTTATGTGGGTATTACTACTTGGTATAGATTCGTACTTCATACTATCACCGGAGGGAATTTCTTGATGTGTCCCTCTATGGATGCTTTCAATGCTATGAGAAATTTAGTGGGATCACCACCTATCACTGTTAATGAACAAACTTTGACTTTGGAACATGTTATGCAAAGGTTAGAGGCTATTGAAAGTAAAATGTCTACAATTGAACATCTTGAGAATTTAGATAAAAAATTTCATAATCATATCACTCAATTTGGTTCTAAGGTAGGAATCGCATTGAAAACCTTAAAAGAGAAGGAACCGGTAGTTAATGAAAGAATATAACAAAGCCCCGCTAGAATCGATATGATAGAAGAAATTATTAATAATTTGGGGTTGGCTTTTTCCTCCATTAAGAATATTGGTAGAACTCCTCCCAATAAAAATTGCAAGTTCATATATGTTCCTAAAACCAATGGTGCTACTTCTAGTAAGGGAAATGAGGATCTTAAAATGATTAGCATGCACCCCAATTTCATTGATATAATTAAGGAACCTATTCACAAAAGTAAAATTCTTGATTTTGTGCCTAGAAATGTGATGATGAGAAATACCTATGTTAAATCTATTTGAAAAAATGGGTGTGTGATTGAGGAGTTGGAAACCAAAGATGACAATACTTGAAACTATGCATTATGCCTAGATAGGGGCATAAAAAAATAGCGCTTGTTGGGAGGCAACCCACTGAATAAAATAAATTTTTACTTTTTGTTTCTGTTATTGTGTGTTTTCACATTTATGCTACTGTTATGTTTGTGTTTTTATGTTTTAATTAGTGTTTGTGCCAAGTAAAGCCTTTGGGATGATTTGGAAGATAGTATAATTGATGCTGTATGGAAAACAGAAAGTTTTGTGTCCAGTGCTGGAATTTTGGTTCTGTACTGGAACGTCAGAAAAATCTGAAATTTTTACACAGTATTGGTATATGAATTTACCATGTTGCCCTAATTTTTCAGAATTTTTGGATTTACATAAGTATATATTTTAAATAGATCTCTACAGACTGTTCTGTTTTTGACAGATTCTGTTTTTGATGCACTACTTGCTTGTTTTGATGAAACTATGGATTGTATCGAGGGGTATAAGCCATGGAGAAGTTAGAATACAGTAGGTATAATGAAAAAATAAAATATGAATGGGTTTGCAACATTACTTAGAGTAGTGATTTGTTTTGTTATACTAACGGATCTCACGAAGGTTTTGTTGAGTTTTGTGTGATTGAAGTTTTAAAGTTTTGGGTGAGATCACGATGGATGAACGAATAAGGAGTGGCAAGAGCCTAAGCTTGGGGATGCCCGAGGCACCCCAAGGTAATATTCAAGAAAGACTCAAGCGTCTAAGCTTGGGGATGCCCCGGAAGGCATCCCCTCTTTCTTCTACCAACCATCGGTAATTTTACTTGGAGCTATATTTTTATTCGTCACATGATATGTGTACATGATATGTGTTTTGCTTGGAGCGTCGTGTATTATATGAGTCTTTGTTTTGTTTGCTTTTTATTTTGTCACAATCATCTTTGCGGGACACACCTATTTGAGAGAGCCACACTATCATCATGATTTGTTAGAATACTCTATGTGCTTCACTTAAATTTTTTGAGCTAGGCAGTTGCTCTAGTGCTTCACTTAAATCTTTTTTAGCACGGCGGTGGCTATATTTTGAAGAAATATTTAAACTCTCATGCTTCACTTATATTATTTTGAGAGTTGATAAGATTAAAATTTTGAAGAAATATTTAAACTCTCATGCTTCACTTATATCATTTTGAGAGTTGATAAATTTTGAAGAAATATGTGCACTCTCATGCTTCACTTATATCTTTTTGAGAGTTGATAATAGTAATGGTAATTTGCACAAGATATGAATTTGGTCCCAAAGTGATGAATATTTAAGAGGGATATAATAAAAACTTTCATATAGATCATTGGATATGATAAGTGTGATTCCTTGCAATAGTTTTGCGATATGGAGATGATGATATGTGAGTCATGGTAGTGAGTAATTGTGATTTAGTAAGAATATTAGTGTTAAGGTTTGTGATTCCCTATGCATGCACATTAAGTCAATAGTTATGCAATGAAATTATATCCTACTTATGGTGCATTATTCGGTGTTAGTTATGTTCAATGCATGTTTATGACCGTTTTCGCTTTTTAGTTGGTTGCTTCTCAATCTATTTGCTAGCCTTCATTTGTACTAAGCGGAAATACTGCTTGTGCATCCAAAATCCTTAAACCCATGTTGTGCCAAATGAGTCCACTATATCTACCTATATGCGGTATTTCAATACCGTTCCAAGTAAATTTGCATGTGCCAACTCTAATTTTCAAAATAATTTTCCGTTTTGTGTGTCCGTACCGCTCATGAAGCGGCAGGGGGTGGCCATTATTTTTCATACTAGGTGTGTTATTCTCACGATGAGTGTTTATTCACTTGTCATTGCACGAGAGAGTGGCTGGTAATAGGGATGCCTAGTCACACAATGAATCAAGAATTAATAACAACAAAATTCCTTGGAAAGTGTTGGTATGGAGGGCATCCGTGGATACGGCTAGCCATGGATTGTGAAAGAATGGTGGAAAGGAAATAAACTTTACTTTCTGTATGGGAACCGCCTATGATATGTCTAGCATGGAAAATATTGGGAATTCTCGGTCGTTTTCGTTGACAGGAAAAGCATGCCTCTCAAAATAATTTTATCTCTCTAATTTAAGCTTTGAGCTCTGGCACATTTGCAAATCTCTGCTTCCCTCTGCGAAGGGCCTATCTATTTACTTTTATGCAATTTTTATTTTTTGAGTCCCCATCTTCTCTTATAAAGCACCAACTAGAGAGCACTATTGTCATACTTGTGCATTGTGTGTAGATAATATTGAGTGTGTTTCATGAATGGATCAATGATTGAGCATAATGGGCTAGGGATAACTTTCTTTAGCATTGATATTTTGAAAGACATGGTTGCTTGTTAGTATGCTTGAGTATTTATATCTTCATGTCAAATTATAGACTATTGCTTTGAATCATTCAAGTCCAAATGTCCATGCTATAAAAGAAAAGAATATGTGATGAATATGTTAGGTAGCATTCCACATCAAAAATTCTGTTTTTATCATTTACGTACTCGAGGACGAGCAGGAATTAAGCTTGGGGATGCTGATACGTCTCCAACGTATCTATAATTTTTGATTGTTCCATGATATTATATTATCAATCTTGGATGTTTTTATATACATTTACAGCAATTATATATCATTTTTTGGGACTAACCTATTAACTTAATGCCCAGTGCCAGTTGCTTTTTTTTGCCTGTTTTTGGTTTTCCAGAATATCAGTACCAAACGAAGTCCAAATGCCACGAAACTTTTTAGATATTTTTTTCTGGACATAACAAGTACTGGAAGCTTCGGGAGAGGGCCAGAAGATGAAGCAGTGGCCCACGAGGCACCAGGGCGCGCCCTGGTGCCTCGTGGGGCCCACACAGCTCCGTTTGACCTAATTCCACCACTATAAATTCTCTAAAATCGGGAAACCAACAGAGGAGTCCACAAAATACTTTTTCCGCCGCCGCAAGTTTCTGTTCTCGAGAGATCCCATCTGGAGGCCTTTTTCGGTACTCCGCCAGAGGGGGAATCGACCACGGAGGGGCCCTACATCAACCTTGCTGCCCTTCCGATGATGCGTGAGTAGTTTACCACAGACCTTCGGGTCCACAGTTAGTAGCTAGATGGCTTCTTCTCTCTTTTTGATCTTCAATACAATGTTCTCCTCGATGTTCTTGGAGTTCTATCCGATGTAATTACTTTTTGCGGCGTGTTTGTTGGGATCCGATGAATTGTGAGTTTATGATCAGATTATCCATGAATATTATTTGAGTTTTCTCTGAACTCTTTTATGCATGATTATTATAGCTTCGTATTTCTTGTCCGATCTATTGATTTGGTTTGGCCAACTAGATTGATTTATCTTGCCATGGGAAGAGGTGCTTTGTAATGGGTTCGATCTTGCGGTGCTCAATCCCAGTGACAGAAAGGGACATGACACGTATGTATCGTTGCTATTAAGGGTAAAAAGATGGGGTTTATTCATGCGTGAGTTTACTTTGTCTACATCATGTCATCTTGCTTAAGGCGTTACTCCGTTCTTTATGGACTTAATACACTAGATGCATGCTGGATAGCGGTCGATGTGTGGAGTAATAGTAGTAGATGCAGGCAGGAGTTGGTCTATTTGTCTCGGACTTGATGCCTATATACATGATCATTGCCTTGGATATCATCATGATTATTTGCTTTTCTATCAATTACCCAACAGTAATTTGTCTACCCACCGTATGCTATTTTCTTGAGAGAAGCCTCTAGTGAAAACTATGGCCCCCGGGTCTATCTAAATCATATATTAAAAACCCAAAAAATACTTTGCTGCACCTTTTCTTTATTTATTTTATTTTATATTTTAGTTCTATCTATCTATCTATCACATACAATTTAATCTTGCAATTAACCGCCGAGGGATTGACAACCCCTTGTTTGCGTTGGGTGCAAGGATTTGTTGTTTTGTGTGCAGGTGCTGCTAACGAGGTGTTGCGTGATTCTCCTATTGGATTGATAACCTTGGTTTCATAACTAAGGGAAATACTTATATCTACTGTACCGCATCTCCCTTCCTCTTCAGGGAATTACCAACGCAGCTCACAAGTAGCAGACAGCAATATGAACAATGCCATGTCTCCTTTTAGTTCTTCTGATCGGATGCCCCGAAGAGGAGGCCAGCTCTTTCGGACGGGACCTGCTGAAGGAGCTATCCACCGTACATGAGCGGGCCCGGAAAGCTATGAAGAGCATGTTCAAGGCATTGTGGCCTGGCGAGGTGGCTCCGGAAGGGATGACCGAACTAGCTAATCGATTCAAAGGAGCTCGGCGCCGCTTTGAGTTATGGAAAATATCATCTTGTCGAGAGGGAGCACGGGAAGCTTGGGCGATGATTAAGACCCGCTTCACCAAGCTTGAACCGGAGCATTTGGCTAGGGTTGGGCCGGTAGGGCCGGATGGGCAGGAAGTGCCCGTACATTTGGTATATGACCAAGTTATGCCCGCAGCTCGGTTGTCCCAAGAAGATTGTGCTCTGGAGACCATAATAGATGGCCTTGACCAAGAGTGACATTTTGATTCTATGTATCTATGTACTTTACATCAAATATTCTCCAAACCGTGCTTGAAACGTTGTCTTAACCGGCCATCGGCTTCTGCCCCCTCAGCCAGGGGTCGAGGAGTGTTTCCTACTATGTGATCCGAGAACATCGAAAAAATACTTCGGAGAACCAGGCAATCCGGCCATGTGGTGCAAACAGACAAAACGCGCTCAGGAAGTTATGTTATATTACTGTTTAACGTAAGAAACATCTTCCAAAGAAAATAGTTCCTCCATGGGTTCCTTTATTCGGGTTTTCATGTTGACCATGGGCGCATAACCTAATACCCGAAATATATAGGTAGTGGTTACTTCGGGAAAATAACCCCGGAATTTGGTAATAGCTAACAATTATTTTCACTTCCCTCGTGGCCGACCAATTATATTCTTAAGAACGCTAGCTTTTATCTTCACCCGTCTGAGGTACGCACCCGGGTAATCCGGACGTAACAATCGCAGAGGTGCTCCCTTTACTCCCTAGCCGAACAATCGAGAACGTAGGGAGTAAGCATAGGAGCGAGGCCACCCATCTTGGCCAAATCTTAAGTCAAATTGATGCATATGATGGCTTTAGAACGACACTGGAAGGTTGCAAACATGGTAAAAATGATGGTTGCACAAATAATATATTACTGGCTTCGTAAAAGATGCCCCCAGGTAAAAACGTGTGGTACATTTGAAGATGTTTTACCGAGAAAAACTTAACGTAGCTCGGCTTGACCGAACACAGCCCGGGAAAGACTAGCCACGTGAAAAAGACAAAATATAAATCCGAGAAGGATAAACCAAAGAGGGTGATGACGCTGGTTTAACCGTAGAAGCGTCAAAGCCGAGCCGCGTTCCATGGGTTTGGTTCAAGGCGGTTGTCCTTTGGGTCGCGGAGACGATACGCTTCACCTGCGAGTACCTGATCGATTATGAAGGGCCCCTCCGATTTAGGTGACAGCTTATGCTTCTGCTTCTCCGGGAGGCGCAGGACGTGGTCGATGATGTTATAGGCCTTTGCTCGTACTTCCCTGCTTTGATAGCGTCTGGCCTGCTGCTGATAAAAGGCAGAACAATCCCGAGCTACGTCGCGCTCTCCTTCGAGGGCGTCCAGGTCTTCTTGCCGATCCAGCTCGGCCTCTCTTTCTTAATACATACGTACTCGAGATGCGTCGTGAATAAGATCGCTGGGGAGAACGGCTTCTGCCCCATACACCATAAAGAACGGTGTATAGCCCGTGGATCGATTGGGAGTGGTGCGCAGGCCCCACAATACGGAGTTGAGCTCCTCAACCCAGTGGCAGTCGGACTCCTTTAAAGATCGGACCAAACAAGGCTTAATGCCGCTCAGAATTAGTCCATTAGCTCGCTCGACCTGTCCATTGGACTGTGGGTGGTATACAGAGGCATAATCAAGCTTAATGCCTAGGTTAGCGCACCAGTCCTTTACTTCCTGGGCAGTAAAATTGGATCCATCGTCCGTTATTATGCTATGGGGGACACCGTAACGGTGAACCATGCCGGATATAAAATCAATGACCGGCCCGGACTTGGCTGAGGTTACGGGTTTTGCCTCAATCCATTTTGTGAATTTGTCTACCATGACGAGTAGATATTTCTTCTTCCTGGTCCCCCCTTTAAGTGGTCCGACCATGTCCAGCCCCCAGACCGCGAAAGGCCAAGTAATCGGTATCGTTCGAAGAGCCGTAGGGGGCATGCGACTTTGATTTGCAAAGAGTTGGCATCCAACGCAATGTTGGACCAATGTTTGCGTGTCTGCGCGGGCAGTGGGCCAGAAGAATCCAGCTCGGAAGGCCTTGCTGACCAGGGCCCGAGCTGCTGCGTGGTGACCGCCCATGCCAGCGTGAATTTCGGCCAAGAGCTGTCTGCCCTCCTCTTCGGATATACATCTTTGGAGGACGCCGGTAGTGCTTTTCTTGTATAGTTCACCCTCGTGGACCTTGTAGGCTCTAGATCGCCGAATTATTTGCCTTGCCTCAGTCTGGTCATCAGGTAGCTCTTGGTGGAGAAGATAGGCGAGGAAGGGCTCGGTCCATGGCGCGATTATCGCCATGACTTCGTGAGCCGAAGACGTTTCTTCGATGGCCGAGCCCCCGATAATGCCTTCGTCCGGTTCTATGGTTGGAAGGACGAGCTCTCCTGAGGCCGTGGTTTCAGCGTCCTTGCTATCCTCCTGCCACGCTACGGACGGCTTGAAGTGTCGTTCCAAAAAGGTGTTCTCAGGGATGCGATCGCGTTTAGTGCCCATTCGAGCAAGGACATCGGCAGCTTGATTGCTGTCTCTAGAAACATGGTGGAACTCCAGCCCTTCAAAACGGGAAGATATTTTTAGGACGGCATTACGATATGCTGTCATTTTGGGGTCTTTTGCGTCGAATTCGCCGTTGACTTGAGAGATGGCGAGATTAGAGTCTCCCCGTACCTCGAGCCGCTGTACACCCATTGACACTGCCATCTGAAGTCCGTGTAGCAGAGCCTCGTACTCAGCCGCGTTGTTAGAGTCGGTGTACATGATTTGTAGTATGTACCGGATATTGTCGCTGGTGGGAGATGTGAGAACTACTCCAGCCCCCAGTCCGGCGAGCATTTTGGAGCCGTCGAAGTACATCGTCCACTGCGAATATGTACTATACTCTCTAGGGAGTTCGGCTTTCGTCCATTCTGCCACGAAATCCGCCAACACCTGAGATTTAATAGCTCGGCACGGTCGGTATATGATTTCGAAGGGGAGGAGCTCGATGGCCCATTTGGCTATACGGCCAGTGGCGTCTCTATTGTTGATTATATCATTCAGGGGTACTTCGGATGCCACCGTGACCGAACACTCTTGAAAACAGTGTCGGAGCTTTCGGGATGCCATGAAAACTTCGTAGGCTATCTTCTGGTAATGCGGGTACCTTGTTTTACACGGGGTAAGCACTTCGGAGACATAGTACACCGGCTTCTGCACCAGGAGCTTGTGACCCTCTGCCTCTCGTTCAACGACGAGAACTGCACTGACGACCTGGTTTGTGGCCGAAATGTATAGCAGCATTGGCTCACCTAAGCTGGGTGCTGCCAAGATGGGGTTGCTAGCGAGTAGCGTTTTAATTTCCTCTAGTGCGGCCGCTGCCTCGCTAGTCCATTCGAAGTTCTTGGTCCGTTTAAGCAGCCTGTAAAGTGGTAGGGCCTTTTCTCCGAGGCGTGAGATGAAACGGCTCAAGGCTGCCACGCAGCCGGCCAGTTTTTGGACGTGCTTTAGTTCGGTAGGAACCGCTAGCTGGGACAGTGCCCGGATTTTCGCCGGGTTAGCTTCTATTCCTCTATGTGAAACAATAAATCTGAGCAGCTTGCCTGCAGGCACTCCGAAGACACATTTGTCCGGATTGAGCCGTATATCGAAAGTTCGCAGACTGTCGAAGGTTTGACGGAGGTCGTCCACCAGCTGACCGACGTGTTTGGTTTTGATAACCACGTCGTCCACATACGCCTCGACCGTTTTGCCGATCTGTTTTTCCAAACACGTTTGAATCATGCGCTGGTATGTAGCCCCTGCGTTTTTTAATTCGAAGGGCATTGTGTTGAAACAGAACGACCCATAGGGGATGATGAATGCTGTGGCCGCTTGATCGGACTCCTTCATTTTAATTTGATGGTATCTGGAGTAAGCATCGAGAAAACACAGCGTGTCATGTCCGGCAGTGGCGTCTATGATCTGGTCAATGCGGGGCAAGGGGAAAGGATCCTTGGGGCAGGCCTTATTTAGGTCTTTGAAATCGACACACAACCGCCATGATTTATCTTTCTTAGGTACCATGACCAGATTAGCCAACCACTCAGGATGTTTGATATCCCAGATGAATCTAGCTTCGAGCAATTTTGCCAATTCTTCGCCCATAGCTTGACACTTGGGTTCAGAAAACCGGCGTAAAGCCTGTTTGACTGGCTTGAAACCTTTAATTATGTTCAAGCTATGCTCGGTTAAACTTCGTGGGACCCCTGGCATGTCCGAAGGGTGCCAGGCGAAGATGGCCCAGTTTTCACGCAGAAAATTGCGCAGTTCTTCATCGACCGCGGGGTCCAGCTGAGCTCCAATGGATGCCGTCTTGTTGGGATCTGTTGGATGCACTTAGAATTTGACGATTTCATCTGCTGGTTTGAAAGATGTAGATTCGGGCCTTTTGTCGAGGATTACATCGTCCTTGTTCACCGTTGAACGGAGCGCGGTTAATTCTTCGACTGCGAGGGCTTCGGATAATGCTTCGAGGGCGAGCGACGCTGTTTTGTTCTCGGCCTAAAGAGCTCTATCCGGATCACTTGTGACTGTGATCACGTCGTTTGGCCCTGGCAGCTTAAGTTTCATATATCCGTAATGTGGTATAGCATGGAATCGAGCGAATGCGTCACGTCCCAATAGGGCGTGGTAGCCACTGCGGAAGGGCACAACATGGAAGAGCAACTCCTCGGATCGATAGTTCTCGGGAGTTTCAAAGACTACATCAAGGGTGACCCGATCACTGCAACGTGCCTCCTTTCCGGGGATGATCCCTCAAAAGGTGGTGTGACTTTGTTCGATACGAGATCTGTCGAACTGCATTTTGTCCAAGGTGTCCTCGTAAATGAGATTTAACCCACTGTCGCCGTCCATTAACACCTTCTGGAGTCGAAATCCGTCAACTATGGGATTTAGGACAAGGGCGGCAGCAGTTCGGGTAGGGCGGGATCTCGGCTAGTCTTCTTCGCTGAAAGTGATAGGTGTATCGGCCCATGAGTCCATCTCTGCTACATGGTGAATTTGATCGAGCTCTCGAAGGGCTCTCTTCCTCTGATTCTTTGAGGAATACGTCTCGTAGATCGTTAGGATCTCGGCGTCATCATCCAAGGGCGTTGCGAGGCATCTATCTGCGTATGAGCCTCCGAGGATGGCTTCTCCGCTCTTGGCCACTTGCCTGACCACCCAACAAGCTCGAAGGCTGTGAGTAGGGTTTTTGTTGAGCAGGACAGAGTGTATAGGGCACGGTTTGTCCAGTAGTTCGTCGAGGACCGTTCTGGATCCTGTCAGGAGTTTCTTCCTTTTCTCGGACGGCTCATGCTGAGCTGACCGGCGAGGGTGTGCGCGTTTCGCCCGAGCTCGTCTTGATTCCTTGGCAAGGATTAACTCCGTTTGCTCTTGCTGAGCCTGCCAAGCATCCTCCATGGCGCAATATTTGAACACCAAGTCCGATAATTCGGAGAAGTTTTGAATGTGACGGCGGGTGAGGGCGTTTAAGATGCCTTCGTCTCGGCAGTTATGTCGGAAAGCCGCCAGGATTTCCATGTCACAACAGTTCACTATTTTGTTTTTGACGGGAAGGAATCTAGTCCAGAATTGCCGGACTGTCTCTCCGGGCTGTTGTTTGATGTACATTAAATCCCATATGTTAGGCTGTCCTGAGTTACTTGGACAGTTCTCGATGTGGGGGGTGGGTGGGATGAAAATTTTGATCCCAACAGGATGTGAGTCCAGGGTCTCGGGGGCTTTGTCCTGGACCGATATGGAGTCCGGCATGCCGGGCTCTGGATTTGAATTCTCAGCCAGGCACGGTTGCGTAGACTCGAGGTTGTGCGCCGAATCAGACTTCGGCTCTGGTCTCTCTCCGGAGCGGAGATCGGCTGCCAAGCTAGAGGCCGAACTGGAGGATGGAGCTTGATGATCGGAAAGGTGTACCCAATCCGCTCTTGGCTCCAGCGGGAGGAGGGGTGAGCCCTCGGCTGAGTCTTCGAGAGTGGCGACTAAGTGGATGGCAGGAGGGACGTAAATTTCCCTGTCGTCGGCTTTAAGTCCAATTTGGTCGTAGACCGAGGATTGGCCGTCGGTGATCCCCATGGCCTGGATCCGATCTAGTATCCCGTTTAATAGCGAGAGATCCATCGGATCCATATTCTGGCAGTTCTCAGGGTCAACCCGCAGTATTGCTGTGCTGGGAGCGTTTGAAGTTGCCACGTAGTCATGTTCGGCCAAGGCTACTCTTGGGCTGTCGAGCATAGAGATTGGATCCGAGCTCAGGGTCGGATCCGCGGTGGCGGCCGACCCGATAGCGGGGCTAGCCGTACCCGAAGTTAAGACTTCAGGGTTTGTGGGTCCCTCGGGTGAAGCCGAGGATCCTGTGAGAATAAGGTCTCCTCGGGAGTCGGCGACGAACTTTAGGTTTCCAAACCTGATCTCCTGATCGGGGGTAAAGCTACCAACCCGGTCGAGGCGAGCCATTGATCCTTGATGACCCTACAGCGGAACTCTCAATGAAAGCACCAATGTCGGTATCAAAACCGGCAGATCTCGAGTAAGGGGTCCGAACTGTGGATCTTGGAGTCAATGGATAACAAGGAACGTAGAGACAGCGATTACCCAGGTTCGGGCCCTCTTGAAGAGGTAAAACCCTACGTCTTGCTTGATTGTATTGATGTGTTTGTATGACGATTACAGAGTTGATCTACCTCGAGATCGGATGGGCTAAACCCTAGGTGGGTATGATGATAATGGTTCTCTCTCTACGGTCTAAACCCTCTAGTTTATATAGACACCAGGGGTACCTAGGGTTACATATGGTCGGTAGCTATCAGGAGATAACCATGCCGGTCACGCTAACTTTTCTTGGAGGAGACGCCAAGTCTTCGGAGGTTTCCTTCTAGAGCCCGTGGTTGCCCGTAGTCCGGCCTTCCTTCGATGAGTTAAGAGCGGCCCATCAGTCCGGCCCATGAGAGACAGGTCGGCAGCCCGAAGACCCCTTAGTCCGGGACACCCTCACTGTCTCTTGACTGAACAGCTTGTTCTCGAGGTTGTATGAAGTTTTCTGGTCGTTCAGATCATATTGTTGTAGAAGCTCTCGTCGACCCGCAATCTTTGTCCCGATTGGTTGAGGTTTTCAAGTAAAGATTATCTAAAGATGAATGGATAAATTCAAGTATCACTCTTTGATACAACAAATGTACATTTCATGAAGTTGAGCAATGCTATGCGAGTAGATCCGTATAAGAGATTTTCATTTATACCGTGGTAGGAACTATGCAGGCTAATAAAGCTTTCATTAATTTGTGGCAGGAATTATGGAGGCTAATAAAGCTTTCATTAATATATATAGTAAAACTTCCCTGCACATCTCTACACATTCAAGTAAGTATATTAAATCATTGTTAACTCTCTTCTGAACTGCAAAGCATCTCATCTATGCTTTCTTGGTCCTACCATTCATGAATCAAACATACATAACTCTGCACAAATTATATGGAAATGACGCCACCCTAAGAATTCATTTTCTGAATACAATAACAAATCAGAAGTTTAGGGTGAGAGCTTTTACCCAGTATTTCCACACAAGTGGAAGGAGTCTTAACAACTTATCTTTCAACTATGCAAAGTTGTTGACAATGTAAGATTCTGAACCTGTGGCAGAAAAATGTACTCATTATTTATTTGGAAAGGATATCTCACTCTAAGATAGAAATTTCATCAAGAGATCTCTTTCATCAAATATGTGATGTGCAACTGTGTCGGACAAACCTGCAGCTACAGGGCCGCACCACTACTTGTTTATTCAAAACTATTTTGTGATATAAACTATGGGCATAAATTTGATATGAGGAACAGCGGCAGGAACAGGGCGAACCGTCTTTGTCGCCGGCGCATAGCCCTGCTCCGTGCAACCATGCTCGCCTCCCCCTTCTCCCATGTGCTGCAAAAGATATAATAAAATACTTTAATATGTGCTCATTGACCAGAAAATAATTTAAGATGGTTTACACCACTCAAATATCTTAGGTTTAACCCATTTTGGTTGCCTGCAGATTAGAAACATGTTGGGTTTTACCATGGCTATAGTCCTATTATTCTAGTAACAACCATCCTCTCAAAATAGAAGGAAAATACACCACTTGCTTTTCAATCTTCTCTGTTTGTATCGTTGGTATCCTATGAAATTATAATATACAATAACTTATGGCTGACATACTTTTGCTTGTTCCAGCATATAGGAGTGAGACACTATGAGGATCTTTATGCACATAGGCCAGCTCATCAGCTTCTTTCTGAACTTCATTCTAAACTGTTGATTCACAATGGTCCAGCACCACTTACTTTTCAATCTTCTCTGTTTACATCATTGGTATCCTATGAAATTATAAAACAATAACTTATGACCGATATACTTTTGCTTGTTCCAGCAGATAGTAGTCAGACACTATGAGGATCTTTATGCACATAGGCCAGCTCATCAGCTTCTTTCTGAACTTCATCCCAAACTGTTGATTCACAATGGTCCGCATAAAAAAGAAGTGGAAGTTATAATCTGCGCATCTTTTTTCAAGTTTTGTGAACGTTTTCCAGTTTTCATGAACTTTTTTTAAACCCGCGAACTTTTTCTAAATTCATGAATTTTTTAGCCGTGAACTTTTTTTTTCAACATCCATGAAATGGCCCCAATTTTTTTCGACATTCGTCAAATGACCCCAATTTTTTCATGACCTTGTACGACCAACTCAAGGCACCATGTCCACTTGTTTGCGTTTGACACCCTGAACTTCACAAAAATTGAAAAAAAGTTCACGAGCTAAAAGTTCATGCATTTGAAAAACGTTCATGGCTAAAAAATTCACGATTTTGGGAAAAAGTTTACTGATCTGAGAAAGGTTCACGAATTTGGAAAACAATTCATGAAAAGTTGAAAAAGTTCATGAAATTTGAAAAAAGTTCAGCAATATGGATTTTTTTTAGGAAATTCAGAAAAACGTTCACAAAATTTGAAAAAAATCACTAATTTGAAAAACTTCACGACTAATCAATTCACAAATTTAGAAAAAAATGTGGGTGAAAAAGTTCACGAATTTGTAAAAAAAAAGTTCATGAAAATTGGAAAAAGTTCAATTTTAGATATTTTTCAAAAAAATTAAAAAAAGTTCAAGAATTTGAAAGAAAAGTACATGAACTAAAAGTTCATGCATTCAAAAAAGAGGTCACGGCTTAAAAATTCACTAATTTGGATAAAAAGTTCATGGATTTAAAAAAAGTTTATGAATTTGGAAGATTTTATGAAAATTAGAAAAACTTCATATTTGTTTTGCTAATTAAGAAAATAAAATAAAAAAATAAAGAAAGAGAAAAAGACAAAAAATTGTGAATTAAGAAAAGATAATGAAAAAAGGAAAAATAAAAAAGAAAGAAAGAGAAAACAAAAAAACCTGAAGAAAAAGCTGCAAAACAGAAAAAAAAGAAAAAGAAAAACCAGGCTGATATTGCGCTTCTTTTTTATCGTTATATTTACTACACAAAAAGCAAAAAAGGAAGGAAGTGGGCATAGCATGTAAGTTGTACTAGTTTGTTAGGTCTGCTTGAAGGAAACTACACGGAGGGAGTTCTAGTCGGGTGCTCCTTTTCGGCACTTTAAGTGCCAGTTAGCGCAAGCAGCGCTCGCACGCACCCCCCAGTGGGCCGGCCCAGCAGATTGCTGAAAAGAAAACGTCAAGATAAAAAGTTCCAGCAACGCTGCGAGAACAAGGAATCTAACTCAGCACCACGATGTACACGTCCGGCCGCATTAACCACTAAACTAACTTGGCGGTGTTGTCTGCTATCAGGAATAAGTACTATTTGATCCTTTGAGTACTGCATATAACATATAATATACCCAAAGTAAATTATTTCAAAAAAGAAAACGAAAAACCTGAAAAATATTTCACAAAAAATAGTAAAAACCACGAACTTGAGAAAAGTTCAAAATTTTGGAAAAAGTTAATCAAATTTGGAAAAACTTCATCAATTTTTACAAAAATGCTCATCTATTTTCAAAAATAGTTCATCATTCTTTGAAAGAAAACCGTTCATAATTTGAAAAAACAATTCCAAAATAAGTTCAACGATATTGAACAACAGTTCATTGATTTCAAAATAAGTTCATTTATTTTGAAAAACAGTTCACAAATTTCAAAAATGTAAATTTAAAAAAAGTTCAGTAATTTTTTAAAAAGTTCATCGATTATGAAAAATGGTTCATCATTTTTGAAGAAAAACAATCACAAATTGGAAAACAATTAATTGATTTGAAAATAATTTCATCGATTTTGAAAAATATTTCACAAATTTGAGAAAAGTTCAATAATTTTGAAAAAAAGTTCATTGATTTTGAAAAAAGGTTCATCAACTTTGAGAAACAAGTTTGCATATTTGAAAACAATTAATTGATTTTGCAAAAAAAAGTTCATCGAAATTGAAATTCGTTCATCAAACTTGAAAAAGGTTCATCAAATTTGTAAAAAGTTCATCAATTTTGATAAAAGTTCATTTGATTTGAAAAAAGTTCATCGATTTGTAAAAAAGTTCATCGGATTTGAAAAAAAGTTCATCAATTTTGCAAAAAAGTTCATCAAATTTGCAAAAAAGTTCATCGATTTTGAAAAAAAGTTCATCAAATCTGCAAAAAACTTCATCAATTCTGAAAAAAGTTCAAATTTTTTAAAAAGAGTTAATCGATTTTAAAAACAAAGTGCAAAAATTGAGAAAAGTACACGCATTTGTAAAAGAAAAAGAAAACAAAAAAGAAACAGAGAAAAAGAAAAAGAAAAAGAAAAAACCAACAAAACCGGTCGCGATCAGGAGAAAGAATAGAATGAGAAAAATGAATAAGATGCCACAAGTGGTGGGTTGTCCCAAGTGCTTGCTGCGTTGCTACCTTATGGTCTAGGTCCTAGGTTCAAATCCCTCTCTGCCCAACCTTTTTTCCATTTTTTACAGAAAAAGAGAAGGAAAGCAACTGGGCCGGCCCAAATCGCGGCAGGGGGGGTCCGTGTGCTGCAGGCACTAACGGGCGCCTGCAGCGCCAAATAGGGTTTGCCGTTTGAGTCCCACAGCTCGCATACGTTTTACAAAATTTAAAAGAACGAAAAAAAAAAGTGGACCGAGCCCATGAAGGAGAGGGGTTGTGCGCCGGGCGGAAATGGGCCGGCCCAGTCGGGTGGCTGTGCATGCTGGCGTTTATTTGACGCTACTCCTAGAACGTACAGCGTATTACGAAAGTAGATACGATATGTCAAAGGTCCATATTATTCTTTATACGTTTAGTGAGGATGGTTGTACCTCAGCGGGACTCATCAGTGAGAGTCTCTTGTCCTAATCACAGAAGGCCATCCAGATAACATTCAACATGTAGAGTTATTACTTGTCGCTACAGATAACAATCAACAAAAACCATCCATGAATTAAAACATAGAGCTACTCGTTGCTACAGAAGGCCATCCAACACTATTAGATGTGGGTTTAACTGGTATTTTCTCAATTTTTTTCTGAAACACTTCCAATCTATTCATCTCAAATCATGCTAGTACGAAGAACATCGGAGATAATAAAAATTACAATCAGGTCCGTGGACCACCTAGTGACGACTACAAGCACTGGAGCGAGTCGAAGGCGCGCCACCTTTTATATTAGATAGTCGGGAAGTCGTCGTGCTAAGACCCCGCAGGACCAGCGCACCAGAGCAGCAACCATCGCCGATAAAGAAAGTCGTAGATCGGAAACATCAAACCTATAAACACACAAAACAAGACGAACGAAGATCGGATCCAAACAGATCCACCGAAGACCAGCACGGACCGAATCCCGCGAGATCTGATGGAGACACACCTCCACACGCCCTCCGCAGACGCTAGACGCATCATCGGGACGGGGATAGAACGTGGGAGACATTATTCCTACCGAGGGACATCGCCGCCGACACATAGCCCTAACCAAGACACTGAACCTAAAAAGAACGAGAACGGGGTCCCTCCTACCGGCGGGGGCCCGAGGGCCGAGATCCACCGCACCTCCATGGTCCAAAGGCCATCGGAGATGGGGCGGACCGACGGCGGCGCTGACGGGAGGAAGAGGAAAGCTTGGGGTGTTTTCTTGTGGAGGAGGAAAGAGGTTCTCAATTTATTTTATTAAAACACTGACCGATTTTGGGAGGTTGAGGGGATATTCCCATTTTGTCTTGGCCGCAACCCGCAAGAAGCGTACTGGTTTCCCCTTATTCAGTTCCCGCCTCCCACCGTCGAATGCTATTTTTTTGTTTTTTCACATTAAATTTCTGCCAGAAGTGTGCGGGGATGGATAGGGGATCAACGATAGGTGGTCCTGTTATGTTCGTATGGTTTAGTATCATGTTCTAAAGAATCTGATAATTATTCAGACTTAATAGTGCCCACTTCAGTGCAGGAGTTCTGAAGACTCATTTAGAAATCACCATAGGTTAATTCCTATTTTGATCAGGCTGACTGTGAATTTACAAGTTGGCATTATCTCCACGGTTAGTCTTCAGTAGCATCCCCCTGCGTGGCTGTGTTTCCCTCTCAATAATCTGCTAGTGTTCAGAATTCATAGTCGGTTCAGTCGAGGCTTTTGTAGTTGATCGGAAGTTTATTTCTTGTCCGAACGAAATTTCTGTATTGGGAGCCAAAAGTAACATCTGGGTCATTATTTACTAACACTGCATGTAATCCTTGCTATTGTGAAAGTTGCTAGACCTACTGATTTGTACACGTGTGGCCAGAAATTTTACGGTATGCACCAGTTTAGAAGAATCTCAAGAATCATTGTAATACCAAAGGCAGGCCTGGTCTATTCTTCGCTAGACATTTTCGGTTGGTTTCTAGGAATTCTACGAGCATGATCACTTTTCTGCATTTAAATTAGTTTTTTCCCAGAATAATTAATAAAAACCTGAGATTAGACACTCATATACACAATGCACAGAAATATGATAGATGGTCAACACGTGTGGTTTAAGAAACAAGAAATGTCATCAAACATGAAAAGCCACCATGTATGTCATGGAATTTCAAATCTGATTATGATCGACACATTAAGAAACACAAATTGTGTAAAAATTAATAATTAAAGGTACTCCTCACTCCTTATATTTAAAGTGCAAGAATTTGTATGTCAGATCTAATATTGTAAATCAAGCTAGGGTATAATCCATAAGAGAGAATATTGTCGCCAAACCAATAAAGTTTTATCATGTCATAATAAATCGTACACAAGAAAATCTAGTACAACCATCCAGTGCACTCAACAGAGCCACATAAGCATCGTTTCTTCTTGATGTTACCTTCAGAGTCATGGACCCCATCAATGGTACCTTGAAGCGCAGATTTTCGAACTCGCGGCGGCGCACTTGAGCCTTTGCCTCGAGCACCCGCTCACTCCCCATCCGGAGAGTTTTGATGGTGCTCCAGGCCACCTTGGCGGTGTCTTTGGCCGCCAGAACCCGCATCATCTCCGGCGGCACTCCGGTGAGGATGACGGAGAGAGCGCGCCGATCTTCGCTCTCGTCTTCTGTGCCGTCGTGGACGGCGCGCCAGAGTCCGGCCGCCTGCAGTTTTACCTGCATAAACAGCGACCACTCCATGTAGTTCGCTCGCGTGAACATCATGGACGCCGACGAGGTTTCCGTCTCGCGTACGGTCCTCTTGACCACGCGTAGCTCTGCGCTGCCACTCCCCGTCAGCCGTGCGAGCGGCGGCGAAGCAGTATGACCTCCCTTCTTCTTCCCTTTCTCCGAATCTGACATGACCGCAGCGGATCGAACACCGCTCGGTCGATTATGCGCAGGATCGAACACCCGCTGCTCTGATGCCAAATGTTGTTGCCGGAATCGCGAAGTGGATCACAGAGAGAGTGAGAGGAGGGACTACCAAGAGAGACAGAGTTTTTTTCCATGGCCAGAACTTGCGACTTTTCTGTTGTTATTCTCTTCCTCTATATCTTCCTGTTACAAAGGATCTCAACTAACTAACCTCTGGTCTAGCTGCTCCACGATCTGCATGATGTCGCGCCATCCCACGACTGCATCTCGCGTGCCTTGCTAACCGGAGTGATGGACTGTACGTATTTTAGCTCATGTACAGCAGTTGTAACCAGCCCATGTGTACGCCACGATGCCCACGTAGTGGTGCACGATGGCTAGAGTAGTGGCGCACGATCACCCGATGGTGCTCTCTGTAAACTGTATATATTGCCCCATCGATGGATGAATGAAGTGCGTTGAGTCTCCTACCTAGCTTCCTCTTTAAGGCCTTGTACAATGCTAGGTGCTTAGGGAGATGCTTAGAAAAATAAACCGGGTTTTTCTGAAGCATTAGTGCCTATTTCTACAAGAGAGACGTCTAATTAAGCGTCTGTCCTGTACAAATAAGCACCGGAGCTTAAGGAAAGCCTGATTTATTTCTTGAAGCACCTCTCTTAAGCACCTTGCATTGTAGAAGACCTAACAAGGTATCAGATGCTCCTGATCTGATCAATCCATTTGCTCCGTTCCCCGATCCTGCTTCCGCCGCCATGGATGACCAACCCAACCCTCCTCCCCCACCTACCGCCGGCAACGCTGCCCCGCTTGCCTCTGCACCACCGCCGCCGGCCTCTGCACCCCCAGCCCCTGCTCCTATGCCTGTCGGCCCTCTGGCCGTTCCCACCGCGACCCTGCTGCCGGCCTCCGTTCTTCAAACGATCGACATCCGCTGGCATGTGCCCGTCACCCTCGACCTCCTCGCCGGGAACCACGCGCAGTGGCGCCGCCACTGAGACAAAATGGGCAGCTGAAACTGGGTGCGAACGTACGCATAAAACTCACGCAAAATTGGCAAAACATCAGATTTGTGTTTGACGGGGAAGGTCCATGCGTAGTGGTTGTAGTCGTCAAGCACAACAAGATAAAATTGATAACCTGAGACACTGGCCACAGGAGATGTCCATACATCAAGATGCAGCAACTGAAAAGGGAAATAAATACAACTAGTGGAATGCTGAAAAGGCAAACGAGTATGTTTCCCTAGCCTACAAGCATGACAGCTATGCGGAGCAGATTTGCTGAAACTAAAAGACTGCAACGACGCAACACGCTGAACTGAAGCAGCGCCGGGGTGCCCAAGGCGTTGGTGGAGCAGATCAGTAGTGACCGTGCCAGCGAACGGGAGCGCGGACGTCGGGCTGGGCGCCACGGGGTACAGATCGCCGGTGGAATTACAGCGCAGGATCACCGCCCTGGTCCTGAGGTCCTTGACAGAAAAACCAAAGATGTCAAATTCGACAGAAACAGGGTTGTCACGGCAGAGCTGGCGAACTGACAGAAGATTTTTTTATCAAAGAAGGGGCAACCAAAACATTGCGTAACTGGATAGGAGAAATACCAGAAATCAAGGAACCAGTGCCAGTGTGCGTGATCGGAAGGTGTTCACCACTCCCAACAATGACAAGAGAGTGAGTGGTAGAGGGAGAAGGGAGTGGAGGTTACCGGAGGAGTTAGACATGTGCGAAGCCGCGCCGATATCCAAGTACCAGTCGGAGGTGCTGCCGGACAACGAAGGCCCCGCAGTGGCACTGTCGAGAGCGGCCTGGAGGGACGCCATGTCCCAGGGCTGGGTGGGCGCAGCATTGGCGACGGTGCCAGAGGCGCGGTGTACCCCGGTGGTGTCCCGTAGACAGGAGCGGCGGTGTAGCCTGGGAGGACGTAGGGGCCGTACCCATGTGCACCCGGCGGCTACAGGGACGGCGCAGCGTACATGGCCTGCTGCGGCGGTGTGCCGGGGCGCGGGCCGAGGACACTGGAGCCCGGGGCATGCCACGGCATGGGCCACGCCTGGACTAGCCCAGTCCAGGAGTTGGAGCCGGGCGCTGGAGCCGGCGGCGCACCCCCCCCCCTCCCGTGGTGCAGGTGGCAAAGCAGAACTGGAGCCGGTTCCGTTGCCGCGTCCACGGCGGCGTTGGCGCCCACGCCCACGTCCAGCAGCGGGGTCCGCAGGTGGCGGTGGTGCAGGCGCGGTCGGGGTGGTGCCTCGGCCAGCAACGAGCGCGTGGGCGCCCTGCTGATGCGCGGATTGCTCGGCGCGGTGCTCCTCCAGGAGAAGGAAAGAGCGTGCTGTAGGGTAACGCAGCAGAAAACAAAAAATTTCCGACCTACGTACCAGCCCAGGATCACTATGGAGACTGCATACAAGGTTTGATCTGTTTCGTTACCGACTCGTAGCGCAGCGGAAGTAGAGTCGATGACGATCGGCGGTGCAGATCCCCGCAGCTAGGATTTACAACCTCCCAACCGCGAGGATGTATACCCTCATCCGCCCCCGGACAGCCCTCCGGGAGGCGGTCAGACAGTCCCTCGAACGGTGTCACGGACAGCCCTTCGGGAGGACCATCGAAACTCGGACAGTCACTCGGACAGCCCTTCGGGAGGACCATCGAAACTCGGACAGTCACTCGGACAGCCCTTCGGGAGGCACTCTCGAACTAAGACCGAAACTACGATCTCTCTACAGAGTTGCACACATACGGTGTCATCTATCCGGCAGGGCTTCGCCGTCCAGAACTAGTTCCCACCGGAACCCAGACAGCCTTTCGGCTCTACGAAACTATTTCGCTGGGAGGGAGAGAGAAGCCAGAAATGTCATGGCACTTGTATGTGAGAAAGAAGTGAGTGTGGAGGCAGCCCCACCACCTCTATTTATAGGAAATCCAAGGGGTAGGGTTTCTTGGCCCCCAAGCCTTCTAGAAACCTTTTTGGGAAAATATCCCAAAAGGTGACTTTTCCATAAATATCCCAAAAAGCACTTTCACTATTCACGACGACATTTTTCAGCGTCTGATCGAATTGAAAATATTCATGTGGGCTTAAAACATTTCCAGTACCCACCAAAATAATTTTCAACGCGAGCCGGAACAATTCCGGTTTAGTGATTTTCATCTGCGGAAAGCATCTGAAGCGGTTTCGGCAGCTCCGGAACATTTCCGGTTTTCATTCCGGAAAATTCCAGAAAGTTTCCAGAATGATTCTGGCACCCTCCAAGAATTATCAGGTATGTGCCGAAACAAATTTGACTTAATGGTATCCCCTGAAACAACTTTTCAGTTTTACCGAAACTGTTCCGGTGTTCTCTCTGCGGAACTTTTCCGCTGTCCGAAACTTTTCCGGTGTCTGAAACTTTTTCGGTGATTTTCTCTCAGACTCCCTGTCTAGTATTCAGCAGATAGATGACCCTTAAGCGTGTGACCCTATAGGTTCGGTGAAGCATAGACATGACCCGGAACCCCTTCCGATCAATGATCAACATCGGAGCCGTGGACACCCATATTGACCCCTATACCCACACGAATGAATATTCGAGTGAACCTCCAGTTGCCGTGTGCTATTCCTGTTGCTTCGCGATATGTTACAAATACCCGAGGTGAGACATGTTGGCATCCCCGTGGATCAACAACTTCTCCACTATGCCAGTTACCTCGTTACCGGTATTGTTCTCTTTTCTCGTTCCCGTGTTCCGGCATCCCCGTGATCAAATCACAAAGTGTCTGGCCAGACAATGATGGATACCGTAACACCGAGAGGGCCCAGAGATATCTCTCCATCGTCGGAGGAGCAAATCCCAATCTTGAGCTATCAAGTTACTTGACATACTTTTCCATGAACCCGTAAGCCGCCGTAATAGCCACCCATTTACGGATGACTTTTAACAAACCCCAAAGTTCATGAAGCAAGCATGAAGAAACTCGATACTTTCATGGTCTGAGGAATCATGCAAACGTTAACCATCTCTGTGTTATAAACCATTAACTAATGACGAATGTATCTCATAGCATAACATCAATTCGGGTCGATTCAACACAAATGTTCTTCTAATATTGTGCCCTCAAAATTGCCGGCATAGCCATGCCCATGATCAGGAAAACAGGATCATCATGCAATACTTGAGCCAGTCTTAGAGGCCAGACTAGGAATACATTTTACCGTTTATTATTCCACACGTGCATATGAGTCTTCCTCCGAGCCTCGTGGTTATTGTAGACTCGAGAACCATAGCAGTTATAGCATGGAACATAAACCTAATTATGAACAGGGAGATAATCAATAACATTTATTATTGCCTCTAGGGCATATCTCCTACACGTGCCTGCAGGAAGGAGGGCAGCGGCGTGCGAGCGGTGATGTGCGGCATGGCGCCATGGTACTGATGCCCAAGCCCGCGCAGGAGGTCGAAGACCTGCTGGGTCTCCGTCACGGGCTGCCCGAGGTCACGCAGCTGGTCGGCGTAGGTCTTCAGCTTCGTGCAGTACTGCATGATCGTCATGTCGCCCTGCACAACGGCGTGGTACTCTGCGTCGATGTAGACCGCCCGAGCAAGCTGGTTGTCCCGGAACAGAGTGTCGATCGCCGTCCAGACGGTGAGAGCCGTGTCCTCGTTCTGCATCACAGCATCAAGCAGCTCCGGCGAGACAGTGGTGTTGAGCCAGTGAACGACGGTGTGGTCCGCCATCACCCACTCGGGATCGTGAAGAACGCATTCCTCCATGGCGTGCTCTCAGAGGAGGTCTCTTCAGCCCTCCGGCTTCGTCGACGCCGCCAAGCCAGACCACGTGTGCCGCCTCGCCAAGTCGCTCTACGGCCTGAAACAGGCTCCGCGCGCTTGGTTCCTGCGGTTTGCCGGCTTCATCAAGACAATTGGCTTCGCCGCCAGACGCTCTGACTCCTCGCTCTTCACGATGGCGTGGGTGCCGACGCCGCGTTTCTTCTGCTCTATGTGGACGACATTGTGCTCACGGCTTCTTACCAGGCGCTTCTCCAACGCATCGTCCGTCAGCTCACGGGCGAGTTCGCCATGAAGGACATGGGGGCGCTGCACTTCTTCCTTGGCATTCGTGCCACCCGCACGGCTGCTGGCTTCTTCCTGTGTCAGCAGCAGTACGCCGAGGAGGTGCTCGAGCGCGTCGGCATGGACACCTGCAAGCCCTCGCCGACTCCCATCGACACCAAGGGCAAGCTGCCGCAGGCGGATGGTCCCTGCATCGACGATCCCTCCGCGTACCGGAGCCTCGCCGGAGCACTCCAGTACCTCACCATCACACGTCCCAAGCTCGCCTTCGCCGTCCAACAGATCTGCTTGCACATGCACGACCCGCGTGTGTGCCACCAGAACCTGATCAAGCGGGTGCTTCGTTATGTCCGTGGCACGCCGGCTCTAGGTCTGCATCTTCGCGCCTCGCCAAACCTGGATCTTCGCGCCTTCACCGACGTGGACTGGGCCGGCTGCCCCGACACGCGCCGCTCGACGTCCGGCTTCTGCGTCTATCTAGGCGATGCCCTGGTGTCATGGTCCTCCAGGCGCCAGGCCACTATGTCCAGATCTAGCGCCGAGGCTGAATACCGCGGCGTCGCCAACGTCGTCGCCGAGTGTGTGTGGCTCCGACAGCTACTGGGCGAGCTGCTTGCTCCGGTGACCAAGGCCACGCTGGTGTTCTGCGACAATGTCTCGGCGGTCTACCTGTCGGCCAACCCCGTTCACCATCGGCGTACCAAGCATGTGGAGCTGGACATACATTTCGTGCGCGAACGCGTTGCTCTCGGCCAGTTTCGCATCCTCCACATCCCCACGGCGCAGCAACTCGCTGATGTGATGACCAAAGGCTTGCCCCGGGACATTTTTCTTCAGTTTCGGACCAGTCTTTGCATCGCCCCAGCCGACGTCACGACTGCGGGGGGTGATGGACTGTACGTATTGTAGCTCATGTACAGCAGTTGTAACCAGCCCATGTGTACGCCACGATGCCCACGTAGTGGTGCACGATGGCTAGAGTAGTGGCGCACGATCACCCGATGGTGCTCTCTGTAAACTGTATATATTGCCCCATCGATGGATGAATGAAGTGCGTTGAGTCTCCTACCTAGCTTCCTCCTTAACACGGAGGACTAAACAAAATAGAGAAAAGAAACAACTGGGACGTGCAACTAGCACTCCCGCTATCCTAGCTACGTGCGTGTGCATGCCGATGTCACATCAGCCATGCACCACATTATTCTAAGCAGAAAACAGCGATGAGTTTATTCCTACAGACTAACATTCCTTTTCCTTACGTGTTCGTCATATATTCCTGCATGGCACCTGCATGCTCACGTGTTGGTCATCATGTTTCCTCTCCTTTGCCCATTGCTTTTGTTTTAGGATCGATTCATCACCTTTATTTTGTTTCTGTCTTTCTTTGTTCGATGTGCTTAATTCAGTAACTTCAAGCACACTCAACAAGCACAAGAACACTTAATAAGAGCATCACCTAAAGGCAGCAAGATTAAGTTCATTCATTCCAGTTCGTCACTCAAGGAATCTAGATGTCGGAGGTAGCATTCCTCGAGGTTGGTACCTTAAGCAGCAAACTGCACTCTGATGGGGGGGCGCATAGGGATGGCACATGGCACATACAAATGGGCAGAGCTGTCGAGCTTGGGCGACCACGCCTTATTCTTGGGTCAAGCGTGTTGCAAACCAGAGGACGTTTCAGCAGACAGGCTCGGCGGCGTGAAGACTAACCACATCTACTACTCCTACCACCGTCGCTTGGTGCCGAAGGCCGAAGGAGGCCCTCCTCGCCGGTGACCTAGTTATCTAGTATTCCTAACAAGCTCCAACGATGATGATGATCCTGTGTACTACAGGGAAGATGAAGGCTTCAGCACCGCCGCAGGCCGGTAGGATACTATGTGAGGGGTGGCCCTTATCCCTTATCCTTCCATGTGGCTTCTCCCACCAGATATTTAACTAGCATGCATGCTGTTGCTTCTGAATAGGAACACGGTTTATTGACTACCCGAACATGTTTTACTAGTTCAGACCGAAGATGTATTTAGAAAATCGATAATTCTACATCCAGGTAAAGCTACGAAATTTCTTACGTAAACTTCCCTAATAATTCTCTACCGCCCCCTGAATTTCAGGTGGGTGGGTGCCCTTCCTCCCCCTTCTCCAATCCTGGTCATCCACATTGCCTGTTACGTAAATCGCGTAGTTTCCTCTACGTAGGTGTAGCATCCCTCTCAGAAAATGTACTAGTGTCTTTGGTGTGTGTGTATGTTTATATATATGGTTAATCTGCACCGTACTAATTATTGTTGATCTTTTGTACCCATGTGTAAGGAAAAAGCAGTGTGAATATTTAATATTCTTTTCACATTAACTTGGGGACATGAGTTGAATGCTCCTGCATGATAATAGCTTGAGGCGTATTCCATACTAGCTTTTCCCCGCGCGGCGGCACGCCGTGCCCGTTGATACGGCGCAGATCTATGTTTTTTTTTCCTTTTTAGTATGTATTAAAATAGTTGGTTCTTACGCTACTGCGAGATAATGCTTTGCAACCCCGCAAAAAAAGATAATCCTTTGCAAAAAATAGTATTTATAAAAAAACTAAAATAAACGGGGTAAGCTAATCGTCATCATGCGTGCTGCATGTTATTGAACATGGAATACTATTGTATAATACTTAAACATTTTCTTATTGATGTCTTTTTTTATTTAGTCTTGATAAAGGATGAAAATTAGTTTTGTTGGCAATAATCACTCTTAAGCAACCTAATAGAGGTGTGCATGCAACACTATGTTAAAATCCTGTATGCGGTCACAAAAGTCTTATCTGCTGATCCTTTTGCTAACTGGTTCGGTACTACTTGTTCGTTTCATTTTTTACATTATTGTGTCCGTAAAATAACATAAATTCTTAGTGAAATATTTTTTATGAACAAAAAGATATTGTGGATATATACTAAGGTGTTTGAAAAAGGGAAATATTTTTTTCTGTGGTTTTGTCAAACTGAGTTTTGTTGCGCGGCATGGGATCTGCTTCCGCTTTTGCCGGTGGTGGGTGCATGCTTTGATTGGTCGTGAAGTCGTGCGTGGATTGGGAGGCGAGGCGACTACGTCAGTGAGTTTGCTTGGATATATGGCGTCGGCAATTTTGATTATTTTTCTTTTCCATGCGTAGGCTGTTTTTTTTTTTTTTTGCATGCTTAGTAACGAAGATTCTTTTCTCCGGCTGCTTAGAGTGGCGGTTTCTTTTCTTTTTTCTATTGCATGTGTGGGTGCTAACATTTTTTTTTTTGAACACAGTACAGACGCAAGCGCTCATATACACGCGCATACACTCACCCCTATGAACGCACACACGCACACCCTACCCCTATGAGCACCTCCGAGAGACTGAGCCGGCATATCATCTTGAAATTTACGAAGTCACCGTGGGTGCTAACATTATTGAAGTCCCCAAGCATCCAGTCCTACTCTATTATGTATACCATCATTCTCTCGGAGCGTACGTAGAGATGGAGTAGTACGTAATGCTGGTCAGTAGATTTCATCATAGAGATGGAGTAGTAGTACGTAGAGATGGAATAGTACATAACCTGACAAAATGAAATACTATAATCAGTAGATTTCAGAGATCAGAGGAGAGGAAAGCAGCGCTCGAGGTCCACGGCTGTTCGAGTGCAAGCAGCGTAGCACCTTGTCGATGTCCCTGCGGTCGCCGGCCTCCTCTAGGGCGTCGCGCCGGACCGCCTCGTCCATGGACTCGTCCAGCTCCCACTCCCCTGCCTCGCCACAAAAACGACCAACACTGGAAACTTTAGCTAGCCAGCAAGATGCTCGTTTCCCTGAAAGAAGAAAGTGATAGATGGATGGATGCTGGAGTGTTAGTTTGCGGCCATGGAGCTGTCATCCGCAGGTCGCCGCTCACGGCCACCGCGCACGCACCAGCCGCCGTCGCACCGCGAGTTCCGCCTAGCCGCGCACCGCGGCGACCACCCGTGAGCTCTGCCGACGTTCACCACCCACGGTCGAGCTGCGGGCAACTGAACAGCCAACACGCCATGTGAGCCCCTCCATAGCCTCGTGCTCCGCAATGGCCGTCGCCATGGCCGCGGAGTGCGAGCTCATACCTTGTGTCGGGTGGAGGAGCTGCACCGCCGATTGCTTCTGGTGGTGGTGCGCCGCCTTCTTGGAGACGCCACCGGTGGGCATGGTTGCCGCTGCGCCGGAGCGAACCTTCTGCTCCCGGAAGGGCTTGACGTCACCGCTCCTCCTGGGTCTCACTCCGGCGAAGAGGACGTAGCCATCGTGAGGTCGCCGGCGTCCGGCAGTTCAAGCAGGAGCAGAACGCTGATCGGAGATGACAACGTGCCAGCGGCCTGGGCGGGCGCAGAGACAGTTCCCCACGACGACGACGGCGCAGCTGGAAGACGGCGGACCGCCTGCGGCTTTGGCGGGCGCGAGTAAGATGCAGCAGGCGCGAGGTCGAGCTGCCGACGGGTTGGACGGCCTCGTCCTCGAGGGCACCGCCGCATCAGCCCACAACGTCAGCGAGGACACGAACAACGGCGATGGGGACGGCACGCCACCGCCACCTGATTTCTGCCGAGCGCACGCTGGCATGCCTCGGCCGTGGCCTCCACGCGTGGCTTCCATACGCCGTCTTTGATGGATCTTGTGTGTGCCTCCACCTCGGCAACGCGGAAGGGAGGCTGGGGGTGGCGCCGGGAAGGGAGATGGGGGCCAGTGGCGATGATGGCATGGGCTCCGCTGGATTTTTTGAGTTGGACGCAGTGATGTAGGTGTGAGAGGCGAGGGAAAGGCAGCCAGCCAATTTTATACGTACATGCGGCGGCGAAGCGGCGGGCGGCGGAAGGGAAACGACCCTTTGAGAGTAGGCGGCAAAAAAAAGGACGCGGACCATCAAGCGAAGGTGTTTCTGGAGGAGACGACTAAAGCGGGCATGCACAATTGCTAGATCCACACGCAAAGGCAAACAGCTAGTTAAGAAAATTTGAGACGAAAGGCTAGGTACACACACGATTCTACCCCGCCATGTACCAAACTAATGCACGTGTCAGCCGCCGGTTGGTCAATCTCTTCCAACCAAACAAGTGGTGAAACGTGGTGAGGAAAACTTGATTAGAAATAGTGGCTTGGGTATACGCGCTCAAATAGACAAAGGTGACAAAGTCAATCTAACGTGTCAAGAATATAATAATAATGGTTTTTTTCTCAATTTTCTAAGAGAAGTATTATTTTGTTTGCCCGAATGGTCAAAGGGGCCTCGTTCCTGTTTTAATTTATCTTCTACTCCCTCCGCCCCATAATGTAGGACGTTTTTCCCTGTGCTCTGACAGTGGCTAGGTCCTACATTATGGGACGGAGGGAGTAGCAATGTAATGCATTTGGTGTTGTTCCCTGTGCTCTGACAGTGGCTAGGTCCCTCTCTCTCTGTTAAGAAAAGAGGTTTATAGTTTCCTTTGCTTGCGGTTTTACTTTTCTGAGGACTGTAGCTCAGTATGAAACTACTACCATCCGACATTGCTCAGTAAAAATCATAGTATTAAATAGTGGGCTATGACTCTTGGTGGATCTCTTCTAAACCCTATAGCACACTATTTAAAATGATTGTTTATGTATTTGAACCAAAGTCCCTTAGCGCAGGACTTCTTCTATAGCGTGCTATTTATAGCCATGGTAAAAATAGTGCATTATGAAGAGGATGAATCATATAATACCCATCATGGTCTCATATAAAAAATAATCATAAAATATTCTGGTGGTGATCCCCCCACTCCTGGCTGTTTCAAGAAAAAGCATCCATCATGGTGAACAACTCAGGTCTTAGAGCACAAATAGTTCAGAAATACCAGCGTGTCATGTGTACTGCTAATACACTAAGCAGTTTATTTAGTACTAGAACATAAGAATAAACTCAACTTCAAAACACTAACAGAAGTGTTAAATGGTTCTAACGCACACGATTAATCAAAACAACTAATCATGCATGGTGATCCAAAGAAGTAACCTGCTGGCAAAAATAACTGAAACAAACTTTCCCCCACAAAAAAAAAACTGAAACAAACTTTCCCCCGCAAAAAAAAACTGAAACAAACTTGGTATTACAAATTTACACAGGAACCATCTTTCACACCATGCTGATCTCTGCTAGTTGATTATTGTTCACACCATTGGATTGGGACAGTCCCTTCTTCTTCATCTTCGGTTTCGGTAGGTCTTGGCCTATGATGCCTGTCTGCCAAGGTCTCCATCCCCATGAACGACCAGAGGAGCCAGACTGTGGATAGGTACTCCCCGCCTTCACCCAAGCTTTTAGCGTGAAGGTAGCCCCTGCATCTGCTGGCCGAATAACAGAGCATCTCCACCCACACACCTTGGATCATCGTCCACCTCCATTTCTCATCGCCGAGCTTCATCAGTGCCTCGGCAAGCCTGCATGCATCAGGAATCACAGATCCTATACGACCCACATATAGCCAAGGAAATTGTGCCGCGTGAAGAATCCCCAGAGCAATGCTTCTCCCATCCAGTGATCGTGGCTCATCCTGGATCCCGAGCATGAGTTCAATATCTTCACTAGCAGCAGTGAAGAGATTTGGTCTTGAGCCGGGCATTAGCATCTCTGGATGAATGAAAAGTAGGTAGATCATGTAGTTGGACATCTCCATCGCCAAGCGGCATGGTGTTGCGTAACCTTGGTGGGCTTGACGGGATGTGTTGGGGTGGTGGAAGCAGAGGTCCGTGGCAATGTGCCAGAGGAGGACACACTTGTCAAATGGCAGATTTAAGCTCCACCCGACCTGCTTATGTTGTTGGTGCCTCTTCAGGCTCCACTGGCCCCTGAGATCTTTGAATCTCCTATATCTGTGGGGAGAACATCGTATGTACTCGTTCCACCCATCTTTTATGTGCCTCCGAACCAGCTTTGTAATCTCCAGGGCTGCAGGTACTTGGCGCACGTACCAGCGCTTATTAATGTAGCCCCTAAAGCAACTCAAGGTGGCAAGCTTCAATAGAGTGGTGGGCTTCTTCTCACGAGCACAAAATGACATGAGATTGTACTGGGAAACCATGTCATGCCAATGGACAAGATAGAAAGCAAGGAAATAACCAGTTAAGAAGGGCAAGAACTCTTGTACAGTAGTGAGGCAGAACAAGATGTATGTCACCCTTATGTCGTTCTGGTTGTAACCATCCTTGTGGCTCGTGGCAAACAGCACCGTGGAAGCTAAGGCAAGGAATGGAAGCAGAAACAACAAGTAGAGGCCAAGATAACTGACTGTTGACCTTGATTTGGTGTAGAGGAGCTGAAATGTGTATCTGTGGCACTCCTGCAACATTTTGTACTCATGGTCTTCGTCGAGCTTCAGAAAAGATTTCATCTCCCCAAGACGGGCAGTATATGGAGCAGACAGATCAACAAACATCTTATGGGTGTAGCTGATGCAACAGACTTTCATCCGCTCATACTCAGCTTTTTGGTCATTGGCTACCATTGGGTTGCGCACGCAATTGTCTGCTTGCTCTGCATATTCTTCAAGAGAAAGGTTTTGTTCTCCTTCTTCTCCTCCTCCGCCTCCTCTTCCTCGTCCTTCTGCTTCTTCTCCACCTTCTCGTCCCTCTGCTCCTTGTCCTCCTCCTCCTCCACCTTCTGCTTCTTCTTTTCGTTCTCGCCTCTCTGCTCCTTGTCCTCCTCTACGTGCCCATTGTTTCTTCCATGCTAAAACAACATTTGGCAAATTGGAAGTGCACCATTTCCAGCACACAACAATAGGGCTTTCTTTTCTTCGCGGGGATACAACCGTGGAGGCCAGCATGCTATTAAAGCTAGCACTCCTTAGGGCCCAGGGCTTCTGGCCAAACTTGAGGATGCCAACGACGAAGAGCAAAATTGCCGCCTGCAGGAGCCTCTTCTCGCCGGACCACCATTTGCAGAAGACGTACACGGAGACCGTGACCTGGGACGCCAAGGTCAAGGCATGACGCATCCATAACTCGTTGTCTTCAAGGCTATAGGCACTTATGGTCGGCTGTCCACCGAGGTGGATGAGGAGGATAGGCGCCCATATGACCTCCAGGGCGCTGTTCCCCCCAACCTCAACCTCGGCTCGCTGCTTGTGGCGGTTGAAGAGAGTGGCGAGGCCGTAGATCGCGAGGGCGTCGCCGCCTATGTACGCGATCCACACCAGCGCCCTCAGCCTGCGCAGGGCAGGAAACCGACGCATGAATTCCGCAAAGCTGAGGAAGAGCTGGACGAAGAGGCTGCCAAGCACGAGGATGCGCAGCTGCCACTGCTCCCACCATTGCATAGCACCTGAGATGTTCATGCTTCCCGGCCCCTCAATATTCTGATATCTTATGAAAAGCAAGCTGCTACATATATTGATATTATATATAGTACTAGTACGTTGGCGTGGTACTCAATACTACCTTTCTTCCCTCAGTTTCCTTGATTATGATGCCCAGGTGTGCTCGTTGATACCAGGCTGTTAAGATGCCCAAGTGATCGTTCTGGATATATTCCTTTCTTTTTTTGGAGGAACGTTACTGTATACGCAGCACAATTATATACGCAGCACCTGAGATGTTCATGCTTCCCGGTAAACATGTTTCTCGCCGCCCCCTCGGTAAATTGACTTTCCTGGACAAAAAATCCCAGAATTTTGTGCAGATTCATAATTCATTCATAAAAATTCATGCGCTAACCGTCCGGTATTTTCCGCTAATCATGGTAACCGCAAGTCTCCCCCCCCCCCCCCCCCCCCCCCCTCCTTTTAAAAATTATCCATTGTGGAACAACAACCTTGGACATGGTTAATAAAAGTAGCATTGAAATATTAATGCCAAGAAGACATTTTTTTAGAGAGAGAGAACAAGACAGTGTCTTTGATTAGAGAGGCTGGGCTACTAGAAGTCGTTTTCATGCTCAAATCAGGGAGACTAACATTCCTTTTGCTTGCGTGTTGGTCATAATATTCCTGCATATATGGCATCTGTTCACGTGTTGGTCATCATGTTTCCTCTCCTTGGGCTCTTCCTTTTGTTTTTAGGATCGATTCCTCACCTTTACTTTGTTTCTGTCTTTCTTTGTGTGATGTGCTAAATTCAGTAACTTCAAACACACTCAACAAGCGCAACAACACTTAAACAAGAGCATCACCTAAAGCCAGCAGGATTAAGTTCATTCATTCCAGTTCGTCACTCAAGGAATCGAGATGTTGGAGGTACCATTCCTCAAGGTTGGTACCTTAGGCAACAAACTGCACTCTGATGAGGGGAGGTACCTTAGATTCTTTTCTGTAGAGGAAAGAAACAAGCATCGTCCGTCTTTATTAAATTAATAAAGCCCCAAACCAAAGGTAACAGGTCTTACAAGGTTTAACGACAATGAAAACAGCAACAGCAGCACATGGCCGGCCCTGCTTGAAGCCACCTCTAGCGATTTGAAATTGAACTTACGCTTAACTGAAGGAAGAAATCAGTAGAAAAAAAATATGTCCTTGTGAACAATTTTTGTGGAATTTGAACTTTTTTGCCATCAGAATTCACTGTGCTAAACGGGATAAATGAGGAACGGCCAAATTAAATTCCAGCTAAAAAGGAACAACAACAGCCATGCTCAGAAACTAGTAAATCTGATGAGGTCAAGCCATGAAAGGACACCTACCAGGTCAGCCGGCGGTTTGCTGATCTGGATGTTTTTTTATACTCACTGCATTCAATAGTTCCCTCTACCGGGGGCTGTCGAGGGTACTGTAGTTGCCAAATATTGTGTTCCATTCTAGTAATGGAATAGACAGGGCCTGAAGGTTCTTTGGCTCTAAAAACAAATCCACCTAGTTGGTGTACATGACAGGTGCTAATATTTTTTTACTTATCCATGTTGTGATGAAGTGATGCTAAAAATATCCTTCAATGTCATGGTGCTGCAGTTTATTTTTTGACAGCTAATCATGGGCTTTATTAGCATAGAGGACAGCTATATCACTAGCCACCACATCAGATACAAAGTCAGGTGCAGACTGCAGACTCATGGCAATACATGCAGACACTTTGGGTCGGGATCAGTACAGCTAGTAGTATACCATGCCAAGCACAATATTTATCTCTGAGAAGGAAATGGAATGATGTGCAGTAAATAAAACTAGCTTAAAAAATGAAGACCGGCTTGCGGACCGGATACATAACCCTGAAGCCATATATTCACATAATGTTTTGTCGATGTAAATCCGTTCAGCTTCGGAACAAGTGCTGCACCTGAACTCCTATAATAACCCGTGTTGCCTCAGATGGGAAGTGAAGTTCCAAACGAGATAAATGAAAGAATACATTTGCTTGCATCTTCCCAACTTACACGCTGAAAATTGCAAGCATATTGTAGTACAGGCAAAGCAAGTGAACTAAAAGGTAGATCCACAGTGCTCTGTTTCAAGCGCAGGCCTAATCCGTAAACTGAGAAACTGCACATTCGTAAACCTTTTACTGAAAAGAGGTCCTAACATATTAAGCAAAGATGTTAAAGAAATTTAGCTCAGTCTAAACATCTGAAACCACGTGATCTGATGTCCACTTACATCAGTAATTTTGCTAACCTTGTTTGCAGAAAAACATAGTTCAGTTTATAACCTAACAAAGTGAAGTGACAATCACCCCAAACCTGACCATAAAAATCAACGAGACGACAAATTTACAAACTGCCTTCATAACAAATCTCTACCAACAACCTAAGCTTTAGGGTGCGTGTGTGATGAGAAACAGGTTAGGCATCTTCTCAAGGTCCAATTAGAAGCAGGCTGGTAGGAGTCACTTACCGGAAAATTCATTTCCTTACAAATGTAGTATAAACTATGTAGAGCGCAAAAAGAGGTCTGTCTTTCAACTAAACATCTTCCCAAAACAACCTTTCTGCCATTTTAACAGAGATTTCCATCACAGGAAATAAGTTGCTTTTAACAAAGATTTCCGTCAAATATGGAAGTACAACAAGAGACTGCAGTGCACATATTCTTTTCTAGATATATGCAATTATGAATACAAATGTGTATGTGTGCACATCCAAACAGAACTCGGCAACAAATGTGTGCGAAATAAAGACCAGTCATCCATACATAACTATGCAAAATAACAAATCTCTGTACTAAAAACATAAACTTCATGGTGACTGCTATATGTATGATGACTGCCAGGTTAGGCATCTTCTCATGGTCCAAGAAGAAGGTGGCGGAACGAAAGAGTCACTTACATGAAAACTGATTCCCTTACAGATGTCATATGTTCATGGTAAAGTGCAAAAGGAGGTTTTGTCTTTCAACTAAGCATCTTCCCAAAATCTCAGTGTCACCACAGCCATACATAACTTTAGCTAGATACATGCACTCGAACACAACCTAAACCAAATGGGATAATAGGGTACACATTGCATATCCATGCCTGCTAAATATCAAGGAAATGGCATAATTCCTCGGACAGTATTCGACAAAGATTAACAGTCAACAAGAGTATGAGGCCGTGGCACCAAACCACTGCTATATGTATTAGGGCGTTCTACGCTTCCATCTGTGAGATGATATGCTCCAAATTCTAACCATTCTCTCTCACCAACATCATCAAAGCTCAAGTATATTGTGTCGGCGATTATAGAGCCAGAGGGGAAAACCACCAGAGACACCGAGAGAGGGCTATCCATGCCAATGAACACCGCGCGCCCTGCACTACCGCCCAAGCTCTTGATCTGAAATAGTGTGCCGGCGTCCAAATCCACTCGATACGTGTCATACGAAGCACCCGATTTATTCTCTGCTGCCACACCACCCCAACGGTGCACCAGCAGCAGCTCCCCACAATTGTTGACGAGGTGGAAATTATCCGCAAATTGCGAGACATCCATGTTTTCCATCTGCTTGGCATAAATGTTTTCCATCTTGGCAGCCACCTCCAGCCGTGGTGGCTGATCTACCCCAGTTTTCAGTACCATGACACCATTGTCGTCAACGCAGTAGAAGCGGCCCTCAAACATTAAGGGTGCCAGTGCCACTGTTATGCCATTACCGTTGTCCTTTACCGACGTCCAGTGGTCGTCGCCGGGCTTGGCCGTAGCAAGCAGGTCGAGCATGTTGAAGCAGAGCACGAATGTGGAATCATCACTGGCAATACCGGAGCCCCACGCAATGAAGTCGGTGTCGAAAAGTTCATTACTCTCCTCAAGTATGTCATGGTCCTTGGAGGGCAGCAGTGTGGTGAGCGGCGGGAGCTCTGTGAGGTGTCGGGTGAGCGGGTTGAGGAGGTGGACGTGGTTGCGTTGGTGGACCAGGATAAGGAGGCCGTCGGGGGTGACGGCCAGCAACTTATGGTCATGGAGCTCCGGGATGTCGACCTGGACGCACTCGCCAGTGGATGTGTTGAGGAAGCAAAGGCGTTCTGGCGCGGCATGTTCCTCCCGGAGCATGGTCCACCGCCGGGGATGGAAGCGGCGGTCAAGGCCGTCGTGCGCGCGCGGGTCCACGGAGCACCGCCGCCACGGGCGGCACACGGCGCGGAAGCGGAGGTAGTCGGCGACGTCGCAGGCGAGGACGCGCTCCGCGATCAGCCCCGCCGGCCCATCGCCAAGAGCCTCCCAGTCCCTCCTGCATCTAGGCAAAGCGGATCAGATCGGGATCATCCTCCTCATCTTACCAGAAGTGAAATGAATTTGAGTGGGCAGCAAACCTCGACGAGATGGCGAGGTCCATGTCTCCTTTGCTTCGCTGGTCGGCGAGGGGTGGGGGTCCTCGGCCGATTCGCCCACCGGGAGGGAAGAAGATGAACTGGGACCGGGTCGCTTCTATCCCCCACCCGACTGTGAGCCGCCGCCGCCGCCGCCGTCGGGAGGAGAGGTGTGGGGCGAGAGGTCCAGGCGTCCAGCTCGCCGTCTTTGTGATCGATGGGCCGGGCAAGTTCTCGGGACTGGCCTTTTTGTTTTTTTACTTGTGGTGCAATCCAGAGCCCATATACTCCCTTCGGTCCTTTTTACTCTGCATGCTTTGTCCGAAGTTAAACTCTTCAAAGTTTGATCAAATTTATACAAAAAGTATTAACATTTACAAAACAACACCAATATCAGTAGATCCATCTTGTCGTGGGAACGATTCTGACAGTAGAAGAGGGGTAGTATAAAGGAGCGTGATGTATCGAAATGCAAACGGGTGACACGAGTATTTTTTTAACGAGTTCGGGCCTCTCACGGTGGAGATAACAACCTTGCGTGTCGTGCTCCGGAGAGGCTTTTCTTTTATCTGCGTATGAACACGGGGTTACAAGGAGTATATATGTGAGAGTTTGAGAGAGAGATGGGGGAATGAGAAAATGCCCCTGAGCTATGTGGTGGGGGTGGCTTATATAGAGTGCGCCACCCCCCCCCCCACCTCCTATGTTATAAGTGGAGGAATTAAAGCAACCCACTATGAAACCGTTAATAATTTCCACTACGAAGGTGACGCATCAACCTGTTGGGAATCGTTGCATGGAAAACAAACAAAAATCCTACGAGATAACGAATTCACACAAGATCAAATCTACTAGATGCTAGCAACGAGTGGGAGAGAGTCTACAAACCCTTGTAGACCAAGAGCAGAAACGTTCTAATGAACGTGGTTGATGTAGTCGTACTCGCTTCGCGATCCAATCCGATCAAGCACCGCACGAACGGCACCTCCGAGATATGCACACATACGGCCCGGTGACGTCTCCTCCTTCTTGATCCAGCAAGCAAGAGGGAGAAGTAGATGGGATCTACGCCAGCAGCACGACGGTGTGGTGGTGGAATTATGGTGTAACTCCGGCAGGGCTTCGCCAAGCGGCCGCGGAGGAGGAGGTGGAGTAGCAAGGAGGGGAGGCGCCTAGGGTTGGGATGGGCCGCTGCCCCCTGCGCCTCCTTCCCTTTATATAGGCATGTGGGAGGAGGCTTGGCCCCTCCTCCAAGCCCCTAAGGGCTGCGCACCAAGGGGGGAAGGAAATCCCCTCCTTTCCTTCCCCACCGATCGCGATCCCCCTTTTTAGGGATCTTGATCTTATCCCTTCGGGATATGATCCTATTCCTTTTAGGGGGGATCTTGGTGCGCCGGGACCAGGGGTGTGGGGCCTTGCGCCATTACCCACGTCCATGTGGGTCACTCCACATAGGTGGGCCCCACTCCGGAACCTTCTAGAACCTTCCCGGTACAATACCAAAAAATCCCGATCATTTTCCGGAACCCTAAAAACCACTTTCCTTATATGAAACTTTATCTCCGGACCATTCCGAAGCTCCTCGTGATATCCTGGATCCCATCCGAGACTCCGAACTATCTTCGGTCTCACCATTATGAATATCCCATTACTACCCTAGCGTTACGGAACGTTAAGTGTGTGACCCTACGGGTTCGAGAACATGCGGACATGATCGAGACAACTGCTCCGATCAATAATCAATAGCAGGACCTGGATGCCCATAATGACTCCCACATATTCAACGAAGATCTTTATTGGTTTGAACCACAATGTCGAGGATTGAAACAATCATGTATTCCATTCCCTTTGTCTCGCAATATTTTACTTGCCTGAGATTCGATCGTCGGTATCACCATACCTAGTTCAATCTCGTTACCGACAAGTTCTCTTTACTCGTTCCGTAATACAATATCCCCGTGACTAAACTCATTAGTCACATGCTTGCAAGCTACTTAGGATGTTGTATTACGGAGAGGTCCCAGAGATATCTCTACGTCACATGGAGTGACAAATCCCAGTCTTGGTCCATACAACCCAACTAGTACCTTCCGAGTTACCTGAAGAGCACCTTTATGATCACCCAGTTACGAAGTGACGGTTGATACCCACAAAGAATTCTTTCGGTATTAGGGAGTGGCATGATATCATGGTCTAAGGAATAGATACTTGACATTAAGAAAGCTATGGCAATATGAACTTAGTGACACGATCACATCCTAAGCTTATGATTGGGTCTGTCCATCACATCATTCTCCTAATGATATGATCTCGTTATTAAATGACAACTCAGGTCTATGGTTAGGAAACCTTAACCATCTTTAATCAACGAGCTAGTCTAGTAGAGGCTTACTAGGGACACGGTGTTTGTTTATGTATCCACACATGTATTTAAGTTTCCGGTCAATACAATTATAGCATGGAGAATAAACACTTATCAAGAACAAGGAAATATGATAATAACAACTTTATTATTGCCTCTAGGGCATCATTCCAACAGTCTCCCACTTGCACTAGAGATTATAATCTAGTTTACATCGTTATGAATCTAACACCCATCGAGTTCTGGTGCTGATCATGTTTTGCTCGTGGAAGAGGTTTAGTCAACGGGTCTGCAACATTCAGATCCGTATGAACTTTGCAAATCTCTATGTCTCCTTCCTTGACGTAGTCACGGGTGGAGTTAAAGCGGCGTTTGATATGCTTTGTTTTCTTGTGAAACCTTGGCTCCTTGGCAATGGCAATGGCACCAGTGTTGTCACAATAGATAGTCATGGGATCCGATGCACTAGGAACCACACCTAGTTCGGATATGAACTCCTTCATCCAGACTCCTTCCTGCGCCGCTTCCGAAGCAGCTATATATTCCGCTTCAGTTGTTGATGCTGCACAACGCTCTGCTTGGAGCTACTCCAGCTGACTGCTCCACCATTCAAAATAAATACGTATCCGGATTGAGACTTTGAGTCATCCGGATCAGTGTCAAAGCTAGCATCGACGTAACCCTTTACGACGAGCTCTTCATCACCTCCATAAACGAGAAACATTTCCTTAGTCCTCTTTAGGTACTTAAGGATATTTTTGACCACTGTCCAGGGTTCCACTCCTGGATCACTTTGGTACCTACCAGTCATACTAATGGCAAGGCACACATCAGGTCTAGTACACAGCATGGCATACATGATAGAGCATATGGCTGAGGCATAGGGGACGACTTTCATCTTTTCTCGTTCTTCTGCCGTAGCTGGGCATTGAGTCTTACTCAACTTCATACCTTGCAACATGGGCAAGAACCCCTTCTTTGACTGGTCCATTTTGAACTTTTTCAAAACTTTGTCAAGGTATGTACTTTGTGAAAGTCCTATCAGGCGTCTTGATCTATCTCTATAGATCTTGATACCCAATATATAAGCTACTTCACCGAGGTCTTTCATTAAAAAACTCTTGTTCAAATAACCCTTTATGCTTTCAAGAAGTTCTACATCATTTCCAATCAATAATATGTCATCCACATATAGTATTAGAAATGCTACAGAGCTCCCACTCACTTTCTTGTAAATACAAGCTTCTCCATAAGCCTTTATAAATCCAAAACCTTTGATCACCTCATCAAAGCGAAGATTCCGACTTCGGGATGCTTGCACCAGTCCATAAATGGATCGCTGGAGCTTGCATACCTTATTAGCATCCTTAGGACCGACAAAACCTTCGGGTTGCATCATATACAACTCTTCCTTAATGTAACCATTAAGGAACGCAGTTTTGACGTCCATCTGCCAGATTTCATAACCGAAAAATGTAGCAATTGCTAACATAATCCTTACAGACTTTAGCATCGCTACGGGTGAGAAAGTCTCATCATAGTCAACCCCTTGAACTTGCCAAAAACCTTTTGCGACAAGTCGAGCTTTATAGACGGTGACATTACCATCAGCGTCTGTTTTCTTCTTAAAGATCCATTTGTTCTCAATGGCCTTTCGGTCGTTGGGTAAGTCCGCCAAAGTCCATACTTGGTTTTCGTACATAGATCCTATTTCGGATTTCATGGTCTCTAGCCATTTTTCGGAATCCGGGCTCATCATCGCTTCCTCATAGTTCGTAGGTTCGTCATTGTCTAACAACATGATATCCAAGACAGGATTACCGTACCATTCACGGGCAGTACGTGTCCTGGTCGACCTACGAAGTTCAGTAGCAGCCTGGTTCGAAGTTTCATGATCATCATCATTAGCTTCCTCTCTAGCTGGTGTAGGCACCATAGGGACATCTTTCTGTGCTGCGCTACTCTCCAATTGGAGAGAAGGTTCGATAACCTCATCAAGCTCTACCTTCCTCCCACTCACTTCTTTCGAGAGAAACTCCTTCTCTAGAAAGGATCCATTCTTGGCAAAAAAGATCTTGCCCTCGGATCTGTGATAGAAGGTATACCCAATTTTCTCTTTAGGGTATCCTATGAAGACGCATTTTTCCGCTTTGGGTTCGAGCTTATCAGGCTGTAGCCTCTTTACATAAGCGTCGCATCCCCAAACTTTAAGAAACGATAGCTTAGGTTTCTTGCCAAACCATAATTCATACGGTGTCATTTCAACGGATTTAGATGGTGCCCTGTTCTAAAGTGAATGCGGCCATCTCTAATGCATAACCCCAAAACGATAGTGGCAAATCAGTAAGAGACATCATAGAACGCACCATATCTAATAGAGTACGATTACGACGTTCGGACACACCATTACGCTGTGGTGTTCCAGGTAGCATGACTTGTGAAACAATTCCACATTGTCTTAAATGCATACCAAACTCGTAACTCAGATATTCACCTCCACGATCAGATCATAGAAATTTTATCTTCTTAATACGATGATTTTCTACTTCACTCTGAAACTCCTTGAACTTTTGGAATGTTTCAGACTTGTGTTTCATTAAGTAAATATACCCATATCTACTTAAATCATCTGTGAAGGTCAGGAAATAACGATATCCACCGCGTGCTTCAACACTCATTGGACCGCATACATCGATATGTATTATTTCCAACAAGTCACTTGCCTGCTCCATTATACCGGAAAACAGGGTTCTAGTCATCTTGCCCATGAGGCATGGTTCACATGTTTCAAATGATTCAAACTCAAGTGATTCCAGAAGTCCATCAGTATGGAGTTTCTTCATGCGCTTTACACCAATATGACCTAAGCGGCAGTGCCACAAGTATGTGATACTATCATTATTCACTTTGCATCTTTTGGCATCAATATTATGAACATGTGCATCACTACTATCGAGATTCAACAAGAATAAACCCATTCACATTGGGTGCATAACCATAAAAAATGTTACTCACATAAATAGGGCAACCATTATTCTTGGATTTAAACGAATAACTGTCTCGCAATAAACAAGAACCAGATATAATGTTTATGCTTAACGCAGGCACCAAATAACAATTATTTTGGTTTAAAAGTAATCCCGAAGGTAGACGTAGAGGGAGCGTGCCGACGGTGATCACATCAACCTTGGAGCCATTTCCAACGCGCATCGTCACCTCGTCCTTAGCTAGTCTTCGTTTATTCTGCAGCCCCTGTTTCGAGTTACAAATATTAATAACTGAACTAGTATCAAATACCCAGACGCTCCTACGAGCACTAGTAAGGTACACATCAATAACATGCATATCAAATATACCTTTGTTGATGTTGCCAGCCTTCTTATCTGCCAAGTACTTGCAGCAGTTATGCTTCCAGTGGCCATTCCCCTTGCAGTAGAAACACTTAATGTCAGGTTTAGGTCCAACTTTGGGCTTCTTCACGGGAGCGGCAACTTGCTTGCCATTCTTCCTGAAGTTCCCTTTCTTTCCCTTAGCCTTCTTGAAACTGGTGGTCTTTTTGCCAATCAACACTTGATGCTCTTTCTGGATTTCTATTTCCGCGGTTTTAAGCATCGCGAAAAGCTCAGGGAGTGTCTTCTCCATCCCTTGCATGTTATAGTGATGGGGAACGTTGCATGGAAAACAAAAAAAAATCCTACGAAACACCCAAGATCTATTCTATGGAGATGCTAGCAACGAGAGGGGGAGTGTCTACATACCCTCGTAGACTGAAAGCTTTAACGATCTAGAGATCATGGTTGGCGTAGTCATACTCTCTTCGCGATCCAATCCGATCCAGCGCCGAACGGACGGCACCTCCGAGATGTGCACACGTACGGCTTGGTGACGTCTCCGCCTTCTTGATCCAGCAAGGGAGGGTGGAGAGTTAGATGGGATCTTGGCCAGCACGACGACGTGGTGGTGGTGGCAGCGGAACACCGGCATAGCTTCGCCAAGTGCTACGCGGAGGAGGAGGAGTATATGGGAGCGAGGGGCGGCCAGAGGTGGAAGGGTTGGCTGCCCCCTACGCCTCCCCTCTCTTTATATAGGCTAGGAGGCAGGGGGGCGGCAAAAACCCTCCTTGGGCCGACCACAAGGGAGAAATCCCTTTAAATTTAGAGATAAGATCTTATCTCTAGATTTAACCCTTTAAATTTAGAGATAAGACCTTTATCTCTAGATTTAAACGACGTGGGCCTTGGGGCTGGTACATCCAGCCCATGTGGATTGTAGCCCCACCCCTCGGTCCATGTGGGTCCTTCCCGGGTCGTTGGGCCCCACGGTGGAACCCCCGAAACCTTCTAGAACCTTCCCGGTACTCTACCAAAAATTCCCGAACTTTTCCGGAACCCTGAAAGACCACTTCCCATATATAAATCTTTACCTCCAGACCATTCCGGAGCTCCTCGTGATGTCCCGGATCCCATCCGGGACTCTGAACAACCTTCGGACTTACCACTATGAATATCTCGATACTACCCTAGCGTTACCGAACATTAAGTGTGTGCCCCTACGGGTTCGAGAACATGTAGACATGACCGAGACACCTCTCCGATCAATAACCAATAGCGGGACCTGGATCCCCATATTGACTCCTACATATTCAATGAAGATCTTTATCGGTTTGAACCATGATGTCGAGGATTTAGTTAATCCCGTATACAATTCCCTTTGTCCGGTGATATGTTACTTGCCCGAGATTCGATCGTCGGTATCTCCATACCTAGTTCAATCTCATTACCGGCAAGTCTCTTTACTCGTTCCGTAATACAAGATCCCGTGACTAAACTCATTAGTCACATGCTTGCAAGCTATTCATGATGTTGTATTACCGAGATGGCCCAGAGATATCTCTCCGTCACACGGAGCGACAAATCCCAGTCTCGATCCATGCAACCCAACAAACACTTTTCTAGATACCTGAAGAGCACCTTTATGATCACCCAGTTACGAAGTGACGTTTGATACCATCAAGGTATTCTTCCGGCATTAGGGAGTGGCATGATCTCATGGTCTAAGTAACAGATACTTGACACGAAGAAAGCTTACGGAAAATTGAACTTAGTGACACGATCAGATGCTAAGCTTACGGTTGGGTCTTGTCCATCACATCATTCTCCTAATGATGTGATCCCGTTATTAAATGACAACTCATGTCTATGGTTAGGAAACCTTAACCATCAGCTAGTGATGTAGAGGCTCACTAGGGACACTATATTTGTTTATGTATCCACAAATGTATTTGAGTTTCCGGTCAATACAATTCTAGCATGGATAATAAACATTTATCATGAACAAGGAAATATGATAATAACCACTTTATTATTGCCTCTAGGGCATATTTCCAACAGTCTCACACTTGCACTAGAGTCAATAATCTAGTTTACATTGTAATGAATCTAACACCCATCGAGTTCTGGTGTTGATCATGTTTTTCTCGTGGAAGAGGTTTAGTCAACGGGTCTGCCACATTCAGATCCGTATGTACTTTGCAAATCTCTATGTCTCCATCTTTGATATAGTCACAGATGGAGTTGAAGCGGCGTTTGATATGCTTTGTTTTCCTGTGAAACCTTGGCTCCTTGGCAATGGCAATGGCACCCGTGTTGTCACAAAAGTTAGTCATTGGATCCGATGCACTAGGTACCACTCCTAGATCGGATATGAACTCCTTCATCTAGACTCCTTCCTGCGTCGCTTCCGAAGCAGCTATATATTCCGCCTCACATGTAGATGGTGCAACCACGCTTTGCTTGGAGCTACTCCAACTGACTGCTCCACCATTCAAAATAAATACGTATCCGGTTTGAGACTTTGAGTCATCCGGATCTATGTCGAAGCTAGCATCGACGTAACCCTTTACGACGAGCTCTTCGTCACCTCCATAAACGAGAAATATTTCCTTAGTCCTCTTTAGGTACTTAAGGATATTCTTGACCGCTGTCCACAGTGTTCCACTCCTGGATCACTTTGGTACCGACCAGCCATACTTATGGCAAGACACATCATCAGGTCTGGTACACAACATGGCATACATAATAGAGCCTATGGCTGAAGTATAGGGGACGACTTTCATCCTTTCTCTTTCTTCTGCCGTGGTCGGGCATTGAGTCTTACTCAACTTCACACCTTGCAACACAGGCAAGAACCCCTTCTTCGACTGGTCCATTTTGAACTTCTTCAAAATCTTGTCAAGGTATGAACTCTGTGAAAGTCCTATTAGGCGTCTTGATCTATCTCTATAGATCTTGATGCCCAATTTGTAAGCAGCCTCACCAAGGTCTTTCATTGAAAAACTCTTGTTCAAATAACCTTTTATGCTTTCCAGAAATTCTATATCATTTCCAATCAATAATATGTCATCCACATACAGTATTAGAAATGCTACAGAGCTCCCACTCACTTTCTTGTAAATACAAGCTTCTCCATAAGCTTGGATAAATCCAAAAGCTTTGATCACCTCATCAAAGCGAATATTTCCAACTCCGAGATGCCTGCACCAGTCCATAAATGGATCGCTCAATCTTGCATACCCTTTTTAGCATCCTTAGGATCAACAAAACCTTCAGGTTGTATCATATACAATTCTTCCTTAAGGAAACCATTAAGGAACACAGTTTTCGCATCCATCAGCCAGATTTCATAATCGAAAAATGCAGCAATTGCTAACATAATCCTAACAGACTTTAGCATCACTACGGGTGAGAAAGTCTCATCGTAGTCAACCCCTTGAACTTGCCGAAAACCCTTTGCAACAAGTCGTGCTTTATAGATGGTGATATTACCATCAGCGTCCGTCTTCCTCTTAAAGATCCATTTATTCGCAATGGCCTTTCGGTCATCGGGTAAGTCCACCAAAGTCCATACTTGGTTGTTGTACATGGATCCTATCTCGAATTTCATGGCCTCTAGCCATTTGTCGGAATCCGGGCTCATCATTGCCTCCTCATAGTTCGTAGGTTCATCGTTGTCCAACAAACATGACGTCCAAGACAGGATTACCGTACCATTCAGGGGCAGTTCGTGTCCTGGTCGACCTACGAAGTTCAGTAGTAGCTTGATTTGAAGTTTCATGATCATCATCATTAGCTTCCTCTCTTGTTGGTGTAGGCACCACAGGAACATCTTTCTATGTTGCACTACTTTCCAATTTGAGAGATGGTACGATTACCTCATCAAGCTCTACCTTCCTCCCACTCACTTCTTTCGAGAGAAACTCCTTCTCTAGAAAGGATCCATTATTGGCAACAAAGATCTTGCCTTCGGATCTGTGATAAATGGTATACCCAATTGTCTCTTTAGGGTATCCTATGAAGACGCAGTTCTCCGCTTTGGGTTCGAGCTTATCTGGCTGAAGTCTCTTGACATAAGTGTCGCATCCCCAAACTTTAAGAAACGATAGCTTAGGTTTCTTGCCAAACCATAATTCATACGGTGTCGTCTCAACGGATTTAGACGGTGCCCTATTTAAAGTGAATGCGGCTGTCTCTAATGCATAACCCCAAAACGATAGTGGCAAATTGATACGTCTCCAACGTATCTATAATTTTTTATTGTTCCATGCTGTTATAATATCAATCTTGGATGTTTTTATAATCATTTACAGCAATTTTATATCATTTTTGGAGACTAACCTATTAATCTAGTGCCCAGTGCCAGTTGCTGTTTTCTGCCCTGTTTTTGTTTTACAGAAAATCAATACCAAACGAAGTCTAAATACAACCAAACTTTTTGGAGATTTTTTCTTGGGCAATAAGAACACCAGAAGCTTCGAGGGGAGGCCAGAAGACCTTGGTGGGCCCCATGAGCCACCAGGGCGCGCCTGGGGGGGCAGGCGTGCCCTGGTGCCTCGTGGGCCCCACCAAGCTCCGTTTGACCTAATTCCAGCACTATAAATTCTAGAAAAATCAGAAACCCTCAGGGGAGTCCACAAAATACTTTTTACGCCGCCGCAAGCTTCTATTCCAGAGAGATCCCATCTGGGGTCCTTTTCTGGTAATCTGCCGGAGGGGGAATCGATCACCGAGGGGCTCTACATCAACCTTGCTGCCTCTCTGTTGATGCGTGAGTAGTTTACCACAGACCTTCGGGTCCATAGGCAGTAGCTAGATGGTTTCTTCTCTCTTTTTGATCTTCAATACAATGTTCTCCTTGATGTTCTTGGAGATCTATCCGATGTAATCTCTTTTTGCGGTGTGTTTGTTGGGATCCGATGAATTGTGAGTTTATGATCAGATTATCCATGAAATTATTTGAGTCTTCTCTGATCTCTTTTATGCATGATTATTATAGCCTCGTATTTCTTCTACGATCTATTGATTTGGTTTGGCCAACTGAGTTGATTTATCTTGCCATGGGAAGAGGTGCTTTGTAGTGGGTTCGATCTTGCGGTGCTCAATCCCAGTGACAGAAAGGGACATGACACGTATGTATCGTTGCGACTAAGGGTAACAAGATGGGATCTATTCATTGGGTTTATTAATTCGTGAGTTTGTCTTGTCTACATCATGTCATCGTTCTTAAGGCATTACTCCGTTCTTTATCGGACTTAATACACTAGATGCATGCTGGATAGCGGTCGATGTGTGGAGTAATAGTAGTAGATGCAGGCAGGAGTCGGTCTACTAATCTTGGACGTGATGCCTATATACATGATCATTGCCTTGGATATCGTCATGATTATTTGCTTTTCTATCAATTGCCCAACAGTAATTTGTTTACCCATCGTATGCTATTTTCTCGAGAGAAGCCTCTAGTGAAATCTATGGCCCCCGGGTCTATCAAAATCATATTACTAAAACCCTAAAAATATTGCTGCCATCTTTCTTTATTTATTTTATTTTGTATTTTTATTTCAATCTATCAATCTATCAAATACAATTTAATCTTGCAATCTTACCGCCAAGGGATTGACAACCCCTTGTTTGCGTTGGGTGCAAGGATTTGTTGTTTGTGTGCAGGTACTGCTAACGAGGTGTTGTGTGATTCTCCTACTGGTTCGATAACCTTGGTTTCATAACTAAGTGAAATACTTATCTCTACTGTGCTGCATCATCCCTTCCTCTTCGGGGAAATACTAACGCAAGCTACAAGTAGCAGGAAGAATTTCTGGCGCTGTTGCCGGGGAGACATCATCAACATCTATCAAGTACCTTTGCACAAACTCTCATCTCCTTGCATTTACTTTATTTGTCATTTGCCTCTCGTTTTCATCTCCCCCACTTCTAAAACGTTTTTACAAAAATACAAAAATATTTTCCGTTTGCCTCTTTTCTCGTTTGCTTGTTTGCTTGATTGCTATCTTGTTTGCGTAGTCACGATGTCTCAAGAAAATACCAAATTGTGTGATTTTTCCAATACTAATAATAATGATTTTATTAGTACTCCGATTGCTCCTCCCGTCGCTAGTGCGGAGACTTGTGATATTAATGCTGCTTTGCTAAATCTTGTCATGAAAGATCAATTTTCCGGTAGTCCTAATGAAGATGCCGCATCCCATCTTAATACTTTTGTAGAATTGTGTGACATGCAAAAGAAAAAAGATGTGGATAATGATATTGTGAAATTGAAATTATTCCCGTTCTCATTACGGGATCGTGCAAAAATTTGGTTTTCATCTTTACCACGAAATAGTATCGATTCTTGGGATAGGTGTAAAGATGCTTTTATTACCAAGTATTTTCCTCCCGGGAAAATTATTTCTCTAAGAAATCAAATTATGAATTTTAAGCAACTTGATCATGAACATGTTGCTCAATCTTGGGAGAGGATGAAATTAATGATAAGAAATTGCCCTACTCATGGTTTAAATTTATGGATGATCATACAAAAAATTTATGCGGGATTGAATTTTGTTTCTAGAAATCTTTTAGATTCCGCCGTGGGTGGTACGTTTATGGAAATTACTTTGGGTGAAGCTACTAAATTTCTTGATAATATTATGGCAAATTATTCACAATGGCATACTGAAATAACTCCTACTAGTAAAAAAGTGAATTCTATTGAAGAAATTAATACTTTGAGTGATAAAGTTGATGCGCTTATGAAATTGGTTGCTAGCAAAAATGCTCCTATTGATCCTAATGATATGCCTTTGTCTACTTTGATTGAGCAAAATAATGATCCCGTAGATGTGAATTTTGTCTCACGAAACAATTTTAATAGTAATGCTTATAGAGGTAATTTCAACGCTAGACCGTTTCCTGGAAATTCCTCTAATAATTATGGCAATCCTTATGGTAATTCCTATAATAATAATAGGATACCTTCTGATCTTGAAAGTAATATTAAAGAATTTATTAATCCTCAAAAAGTTTTCAACGCTACGATAGAAGAAAAAATGAGTAAAATTGATGATATGTCTAGGAGCATCGATATAATTATTCATGATGTGGAAAATCTTAAGACTAAAATTTTGCCACCAAAAATTGATATTAGTGAATCAATTAAAGCTTTATATGTCTCCTTGGATGATAGTAAGAAAAGAACCGCCATGCTAAGAGCTAAACGAGAATTTTTAGAAAAAGCGATTCCTCCTGATTTTTATCGTAGTAATGATGAGGATATTAAAATGATTGGTGTTTCATCTATTGATTCTTTGTTTAGCAATATTAAACTTGATGAAAAAGGGACTGAAGAAGAGTCAACTTTAGCTAAAGAGCATCCCCATAATTCTGAGGGTGAAAATCTTGATAAGAAAATTGCTAAAAGTGGGTTTGGAGAGGTAAAAACTTTAAATAGCGATGTACCCACTCTTTTGGATTACAAAGATTTTAATCATGATAATTGTTCTTTGGTTGAGTGCATTTCTTTGTTACAATCCATGTTAAATTCACCCAACGCTTATGAGCAAAACAAAGCTTTTACTAAACACATCGTAGAAGCAATGATGAAAGCGTTAGAGGAAAAGCTAGAACTAGAAATTTCAATTCCTAGAAAATTATATGATGAATGGGAAGCTACCATTAAAGTTAAAATTAGAAATTATGAGTGCAATGCTTTATGTGATTTGGGTGCTAGCGTTTCCACAATTCCAAAATCTCTATGTGATGTGCTAGGTTTTACCAATATAGATGAATGCTCCCTTAATTTGCATCTTGCGGATTCTACTATTAAAAAGCCTTTGGGAAGAATTAATGATGTGCTTATTCTTGCAAATAAAAATGATGTTCCCATAGATTTTATTGTTCTTGATATTGAATGCAATTCTTCTTGCCCCATAATACTTGGTAGACCGTTCTTACGAACCATAGGTGCCGTTATTGATATGAAAGAAGGGAATATTAAATTTCAATTTCCATTAAAAAGGGTATGGAGCATTTCCCTAGGAAAAGAATTAAAGCACCACATGAATCAATTATGAGGGCCACTTATGGAATCAACTTGAAAGATGACAACACTTGAAATTATGCATTATGCCTAGCTAGGGGCATAAAACAATAGCGCTTGTTGGGAGGCAACCCAATGAATAAAATAATTTTTTGCTATAAGTTTCTGTTATGGTGTGTTTTTACTGTCATGCTACTGCTATGATAGTGTTTTTGTGTTTTTAATTAGTGTTTGTGCCAAGTAAAGCCTTTGGGATGATTTGGAAGATAATATAATTGATGCTGTTTGAAAACAGAAAGTTTTGCTTCCAGTGCTGGAATTTTGTTTTTTCTCTGTTACATCAGAACCTTCTGAATTTTTTACACAATATTAATATATGAATTTTCCACGTTGTCCTAATTTTTCAGAATTTTTAGAGTTACAGAAGTATGACCATAATTCAGATCCCTACAGACTGTTCTGTTTTTGACAGATTCTGTTTTTGATGCACTACTTGCTTGTTTTAATGAATCTATGGATTGTATCGGGGGGTATAAGCCATGGTGAAGTTAGAGTAAAGTAGGTATAATGAAAAAATAAAATATGAATGGTTTTGCAACAGTACTTATAGTAGTGATTTATTTTGTTATACTAACGGATCTCACGAAGGCTTTGTTGAGTTTTGTGTGATTGAAGTTTTCAAGTTTTGGGTGAGATCACGATGGATGAAGGAATAAGGAGTAGCGAAAGCCTAAGCTTGGGGATGCCCGAGGCACCCCAAGGTAATATTCTAGGAAGACTCAAGCATCTAAGCTTGGGGATGCCCCGGAAGGCATCCCCTCTTTATTCTACCAACTATCGGTAATTTTACTTGGAGCTATATTTTTATTCGTCACATGATATGTGTTTTGCTTGGAGCGTCTTGTATGATATGAGTCTTTGCTTTGTTTGCTTTTTAGTTTGTCACAATCATCTTTGCTGCACACACCTATCTTGAGAGAGGCACACATTATCATCATAATTTGTAGAATACTCTATGTGCTTCACTTAAATTTTTTGAGCTAGGCAGTTGCTCTAGTGCTTCACTTAAATCTTTTTGAGCACGGTGGTGGCTGAAATTTTGAAGAAATAAACTCTCATGCTTCACTTATATTATTTTGAGAGTTGATTGAAATTTTGAAGAAATGAATTCTCATGCTTCACTTATATTATTTTGAGAGTTGATTAAAATTTTGAAGAAATGAATTCTCATGCTTCACTTATATCATTTTGAGAATTGACTTGATTGAAATTTTGAAGAAATGAATTCTCATGCTTCACTTATATTATTTTGAGAATTGTTAAGATTGAAATTTTGAAGAAATATTTGCACTCTCATGCTTCACTTAAATCTTTTTGAGAGATGATGATAATAACGGTAATTTGCACAAGTTATGAAATTAGTCCCAAAGTGATGAATATTCAAGAGGGGTATAGATAAAAACTTTCATATAGATCATTGGATATGATGAGTGTGATTCCTTGCAATAGTTTTGCGATATGGAAATGATGATATGTGATGCCATGTTAGTGAGTAATTATGCTTAAGTAAAAATATTAGTGTTAAGGTTTGTGATTCCCTATGCATGCACGTTAAGTCAATAGTTATGCAATGAAATTATATCCTACTTATGGTGCATTATTCGGTGTTAGTTGTGTTCAATGCATGTTTATGACCGTTTTCGTTTTTTGGTTGGTTGCTTCTCAATCTTTTGCTAGCCTTCATTTGTACTAAGCGGAAATACTGCTTGTGCATCCAAAATCCTTAAACCCAGTTTTGCCTTATGAGTACACTATATCTACCTATATGCGGTATTTCAATGCCGTTCCAAGTAAATTTGCGTGTGCCATCTCTAATTTTCAAAATAATTTTTCTGTTTTGTGTGCCCGTACCGCTCATAAAGCGGAAGGGGGTAGCCAATATCTTCCATTCGGGTAGCCAATAATTTTTCTGTTTTGTGTGCCCGTACCGCTCATGAAGCGGAAGCGGAAGGGAATGTCCAGACGGGAAAGCCCTTTCCCGACCGACATATCTTTCCCGACCGACTGCTTGTCGGCTATGGTGTATCTTTCCCGACCAACATTCTGTTGGGCCTGCTGTCGGCCTTTCCCGACCAACAGTCCGTTGGGGCTGCCTTGGGCCTTTCCCGACCGATTATCTGATAGAATCTTCTTTCCCGACCAACAATCTATTGGGGCTGCCATGGGCCTTTCCCAACCGACTATCAGACAGGGTATTCTTTCCCATCCAACGTTAAGTTGGGCCTGGCATTAGCCTTTCCCAACCACCTATCAGATGGGGTTTTGTTTTGCCGACCAACATTCGTCAGCCCTCCCATATAGCTGGATTTCACACTAGCAACGAAATATCAATTAAGTTACATAATTCATTACAATAACATGCATGTCATCCAACAATATTAAACCAAAACCAAACAATAATAAGACATTCATTAATTTTCACATCCAAATTTCCCATAAACTAATTCAACTAATCAACTAGAGCAAACATTATGGTTCATTGTTTGAGAGCAAAAATGTGTCGCTTTGTTTTCTGGAATTTGCCCTAGAGGCACATGATCTACATTGGCTCCTGGTAGTGGGCAACTAGATGCCCACCAAGATCTGCCCACCAAGATCCTTCCATCATTCTCATACTTGACACCAAAGCCTTCCTTCTTCATCTCATTGATCCATATTCCCATCGCCACATCCTCCAGCTTGAACATCTGCAAGTCAAAATCCCCAATTAATATTCCAGACCATAGCTGGAGAACATGATATTTTCTCTAAGCTGCCTAACTGAAGAGAATTCATTATCACTAGCGGGAAAGGAGGTACCCTTGGTATCGTTCCGCATTGGGCTGCAAACAAGAGCATATATTTTTCATATCTGAATATGAATCTCCAGACTACGATTAGAAATGTAGAACTGTGCTGTAGGTATTATTATAGCAGCAAACAATAACAGGCTCTGAACTGAATGTTTATGGCTATCTGAAGGTAGAGCAAGACAGAGTTATGAAGATAGAGACATCAAATGGGTTTAAATGATAAAACTGAGATATGTAACATTTTGTAGGTGTTTTTTTCCCGATCGAACTTGATTGATGGAGGTTTGAGAAAAGAAGATGTAGCAGAGCATGTACTACACGCACAGTACCAGCCAGGATCGAACTTGACTGATGGAGGTTTGATAAAAGAAGATGAAGCAGAGCATGTACTACACACTATGTATGTAGATTTTTTTGTCGGTCCAACTTAACTGATCGAGGGAGGGCCGAGAAAAGAAGACGAAGCAGAGCATGTATTGCACGCACAGTAGCACCCCAAGATGGTCTGAGATTGAAATTAGCTTGAGAGAGATAGAGAGAGAGAGCAGACACGTACCAGACTCGGAGGAGAGCAGTGGCGGCTAGGGTTCCAGCGCCACCTCCATGGGGCCGCTGGTGCCGCCGTCGCCGTAGACCCTTGTTCAATGAGGCACTACCTGTGAAAATAGTCGAATTGGCGCCCGACGGCCTGCATCAAGGAACACAATAGACATACATGGTCAAAACTAGATACAAACAAAAGAACCAGTCTTCACTGCAGATTCAAATCATACGCACCCACAACCCGGCCATGGTAGTGCTTGAGTGCTTGTTAGAGAAGGATGCACAGCGACAGGGTGATGCTCTTTTCAACGCCGAGCTTCACGACCATATAATCTGGACCAGCAGGCAGTGAACTAGTCAAACAACAAGTACTCATCATCACTATTTTTCATATATAACAAAAAGGCATGCATCTCTTGCTATAAACTGGTACTTGCTACAGGTTTTCAGTAAAACTACCACGTTTTGGTTCATGTACAGAGAACATATTCGCATGTAGGGGGCCATTTATAAAAAATGGGTTTTATATTCAAGGAGATCAATCATGGAGATTAAATATACATGCCACTTCAAAAGGCCCGACACATAGCATTGAACTATGACTGTACTTAATCCTATCACACGTGCAGTTGGATATCTTTCAAAAACATCTAGTTTTCCTTAGCAGAACATAGTATCAAAACAATTCCGCATTTGTGTTGCTAACTCAAGCTACAAATACATACTTGGGCATCATAACAACTGTATGCCGAAATAGTTTGCAGCCCAATGAGGAAAGATATGTTGTGCAGAATCTAACGACTTGACACGTTAGCATTAAAAGGAATAAAATCTTCAATTATCTACGAAGCTGGTAGGAAATCCTTTGATGATTTCAGAAACTGGGCAAGCCTAAGGTTCAGAATGAAGCGACAGGGTTTGTGAACCTTTAATTTCAGTAACCACCAGACCAACAATAGAACAAGCTGGAACCCATCTTCCACTGGAACGAATAGCACACTTGCAAGAGACATACATGTACACAGTGAAGACTAGACACTAGAGACGTAGCGATTCAGCCATACATGTAAAAATAGATGTCTAGTGGAACATACAAGTGCGTTACCTTCTTATGTATAGAACTAGATGAAACTGATGCGCTGTTATTGCCCAGATCAAGTGCTGGTTACTTTAAATTGTCTACACTTTCTGCTGGATGGGTGGATGACTTGTCTCCTTTGGAATGTTTACGGTTCAACTCTTGATTGCCACTGGAAGATTTCTCTTTACTGGACTCCAGTTTCATTGCTTGGCTGATTGCTTCACCTTCTTTAGGCAAATTACTCCCATGAAAAGACTGATTATGCAATGTTCATGTGCCCATAAGGGATAACTCTCTTCAGACAGTCCTACATAAATGAAAGGAGTAAGAACTCAGATGATTAAGAACAGGTAGCAGCGAAAGCATTTGCTAAGCAGTAAATAGCATTGTAAAATGTAAAAGTTAAGGGGAAAAGAAGCAACAGAATAGTAATACAATCTAAGAAACTTTTATCTAGTTACCCAGGTCTCATAAGTAAAAACGGAATAATCATTCCAAAATCACATATTCTGAAATAATGTTGTATTAGATGGTCCGCCTTATTTCTTTACAGCAACACAATTTCATCTATACTCTTCTGAAAATAACACATTATTTCTCACCTATCCCGAAAAACAATGTTTTGTTTACTAACATTTGCCTATTACAGCAAGAGTGAACCATGTCTAGAGATATATCAGTGCCATACCTACATGTGTGCAGAACTGCAGATCACTGAAAGTTAGTTTGGGGGAGATGAGTGCCAAACAACAAAACTTTAATAAGCAACAACCAGAAGAAGTACATCGATATCTAGGTCTGTGCATTGACTAGTAACAATCAATGCTGGTCTATATTCTCCTCTTATTATGTCTGTTTAGCTAAATGCCACTTCTTACCTGTTGATGGTATACAAAATATTTTTGTTATTCCAATTCATCTAAAGTTTGTCTCAGATAATGTACAGTTCATTGCTTACAAGGTTCAACAGAATTACAATTCGCAGCGGAGTTTCAGTTTTCAAGGGGACAACATATTACCATGTATACCATCTAATGCTTCATTTCCAAGGAAGATTGGATTAATCACCAATCAGTAAGCAGTAGAACATCAACATTCAGCAGCAATATGGCAGTAGCACTAGCACATCAAGCAGCACAACCGTGGCTAGCAGCACACCACAACAAGCACTCACAGCAGAACAGCAGCTAGCACACCACAACCACACAAGCAGCAAGCACCACAGGAGCAGTAGCAAGCAGCAAGCAGGCACACGGTCACACAGTAGTAGCAAGCAGCAGCACAAACAGGGGAAGAGGGATGAGCAGAGGAACTAACTGAGGGAGGAGCTTGGGGAGTCGGGGTGGATGAAGGGGAGCAGATCCAGCCGGGGAAGGCCGAAGGGGGAGGAGCTGAGGACCTCTTTTCTCCTCTGTATCCAAAGCCCCTCACTAGCCCTATCCAGAGCTCTCTCTCGCCACCGCCAAGCTCACGCACGGTGGCTGGCCGGAGAGACCGAGAGAGCACTTGCCGAGGAATAGCAGTCGAGCGCGTGGCCATGGCAGGATGGTGTGGGGTCGGCGGTGGAGACGCTGGAGAACGAGCGGGAGAGGGGGCGACAGCCTCGCCGCCCGGAGAGCACGTAGCCGGACGGGGAGAGAGCACGAGCGGCGCGAGAGGGCTCGAGCGGCGGCGGCGGCGGAGCAGGATTTAGGTTTGGAGGCATAACGAGATTTGGGGGCAGTCTGTGGAACCGGTTGGAGGCAGAACGAGAAAAAGGAGGGATTTTTCGCGAAGTGGGCTGTTTTCGCGCTAAGTTTTCGTCACCGCGCGCGCATCTACCTGGCTGGCCCAGTTACCCACAAGCAATCGGTCTGCGTTCATTGCCGACCAACAATTCAATGGAAAGCGAAGCATTCCCGACCGATAATATGCCGTAGCATGATAAAGTATTCCCGACCGACAGTTGGACGCTACACGTGAGTATTGCCGACCAACAATCTGATAAAAGTTTTCCCGACCGACAGTCCGTTGGTACACCGTACTTTTCCCAACACACGTCCGTTGGGAATGTGGTGTCATGGTGTAGTGGGTTTTGACTTAAACCGCAGTTACCAACGTTTATCATCAAATATGATTATTATGATTATTCAAGTCGCTAGATTAACTTTGCGGGGTCTATGAAGCACAAGATAATAAAATCTTGAACCCCATACTGAACTTCGTCATACGCATGACCCCCGTGCAGATCATATCTGCATTGCCCTTTAGTCTGCGAAATTTCATCTTTCTCTAACTACAGTGGAATTCAATGAACTATTAGCACTTCCTTGATCAATCAGGATCGCGGATTGCCAGAACTTTGAAAATCCACCATACCGTTATTGAGATCAGAAATACGCAAATTCCAGGGAAGCAACAAGAACATCGGGTAATAGATTTTATCTGCTACCCGCATAAATAATTTTCAGCAATAGATCTCATCTACTACAAAATTATATTATGCAATACCCATACATCTCTATGTATTCTATATCGTAACCTGCATCTACGCAAAGCACGGCTCATGATGCCACAGTTGGGGAACGCGACAGAAAACAAAAAAATTCGGTACTGCGAGCACGCCCAGGATCACTATGGAGATGCATACAAGGTTTGATTTGATCATTACCGACTCGAAGCGCAGCGGAAGAAGAGTCGATGTAGATTGTCAGTGCAGATCCCCGCAGCTAGGATTTACAATCTCCCAACCGCGAGGATGTTCTCCCTCGTTTGCTCCTCGGACAGCCCTCCGGGAGGCGGTCAGACAGTCCCTCGGACGGTGTCACGGACAGCCCTTCGGGAGGACCCTCAAAACTCGGACGGTCACTCGGACAGCCCTTCGAGAGGACACTCGAACAGCCCCTCGGGCAAAAGATCGAACCTATGACTTCTCTACGGGGTTACACACATACGGTGTCAGCTATCCGGCAGGGCTTCGCCGTGCAGAACTAGTTCCTGCCGGAACCCAGACAACCTTTCGGCTCTACGAAACTATTTCGGTAGGAGGGAGAGAGAAGGCCAGATCATGCATGGCATATGTTTGAGAGTAAGGAGTGTGTATGGAGAGCTCCTCTCCACCTCCTTATATAGGCCAAGGCAAGGGGTGGGGTGGGACTTGGAAATACCAAAATACCCATGAGGTGAGCACACCACAAGGGCATAAGTGGAAAGCAAGTGGTGCTCCATGGGGGAGCACCATCTTGGCCGGCCACAACCTTCCCCCCCCCCCCCCCCATGGGGGGGGCACATCCCACCAAACATGTCTCCATGAAACAAGGATGCTCCCTAGACAAAAAGCCACCAAACAAGCTGCCCACGATTCGTGGGATCTTGTCCCCTCGCGCTGGGACAAGATGTTTTCCGCGACCGTTTTTTCTGGAAAAATTTCGGAAGGTCCCAGAACATTTCCGGCACCCTCTAAAATTATTCTGGGCATGTTCCGAAACATTTGCGGCATGGTGGTTTAATTTAGAAACATCTTCGTTTACACCGAAAACAATTCCGGCAGCTCCGAAACATTTCCGGGTTTTTTCTCCGGAAAAATTCCAGAAGTTACCAGAACAATCTGGAAACCTCCAAAAGGTTCCCGGTGCGTGCCGAAACCTTTTTGGCTCAATGGTTTTATCCGAAACAACTTTTCGGTTTTACCGAAACTTTTCCGGTGTTCTCTCCGGAACTTTTCCGTTGTCTCCGAAACTTTTCCGGTGACTTTCTCTCAGACTCCCTGTCTAGTATTCAGCAGATAGACGACCCTTAAGCGTGTGACCCTATAGGTTCGGTGAAGTATAGACATGACCGGAACACTTTCCGATCAATGATCAACATCGAGGCCGTGGACACCCATATTGACCCCTATACCCACACGAATAAATATTCGAGTGAACCTCCAGTTGCCGTGTGCTATTCCTATTGCTTCGCGATATGTTACAAACACCCGAGGTGAGATCTATCGGCATCCCCGTGAATCAACACTTGTCTACTATGCCAGTTACCTCGTTACCGGTCTTGTTCTCTTTTCTCGTTTCCGCGTTCCGGCATCCCTGTGATCAAATCACATTGTGTCTGGCCAGACGATGATGAATACCACAACACCGAGAGGGCCCCAAGAATATCTCTCCATCGTCGGAGGAGCAATTCCCAATCTTGAGCTATCTCGTTCCTTGTCATACTTTCCCATGAACCCGTAAGCCGCCGTAATAGCCACCCAGTAACGGATGACATTTAGCAAAACCCCAAAGTTCATGAAGCAAGAACGAAGGAACTCGACACTCTCATGGTCTAAGAAATTATGCAAACATTAACTATCTCTGTGTTATTAACCATTAACTTGTGACGAATGTATCTCATAGCATAACATCAATTCGGGTCGATTCAACACAAGTGTTCTTCTAACATTGTGCCCTCAAAATTGCTGGCATAGACATGCCCATGATCAGGAAAACGTGATCATCATGCAACACTTGAGCTAGTCTTAGAGGCATGACTTGGAATACATTTTACTGTTTATTATACCACACGTGCACATGGGTTTTCCTCTGATCCTTTATGGATATACGGGCTCAAGGACCATTGCAGTTATAGCATGGAACATAAACATCAATTACAAACTTGGAGATACAAAATAACTATTATTACTGCCTCTAGGACATATCTCCTACACTCATCACACACACTGGCATTGTTCGCTGACACATGAACATTCGTCGCCACACCCGCCCTTACCCATCGGCCGAACCCCTGCTAAACTTGTAGCCGTGTGCACCCTCGCCACCGCGTGCCCTACTGCCGCGACACGGAGAGAGGAGACACGGGAAGGACACAGTGAGAGAGGGACATGAGAGAGGCGAGAGGAAAGAGTGCTTAGGCCGACGCCACCGCTGCATTTCGCGCTGGCCCTCGCCGCCTCATCCACCTCCTCCTCTCCTTCTCTTTCCCGTCGTCGGCGGCTATGGGAAGAGTAGGCGGCGACCTGCAGTGGCTTCCGGGACTGTGGAAGGTGCAGGCGGCGGCGATCAGGGGGCGCTGCGCTTCGGAGGAGCGGAGGAGGCGCTCCGGTGGTGACTTGTAGCGGCGGCAGGAAGTGCAGGAGGTCGAGGCGTCGGCGACCAGGGTGGCACTACACTTCGGATGGGAGGGATGGCTGTGGCGGCGGCGGTGGTGTGCGTCAATCGTGGCGATGAGATGGATGGGCCTGGGCGTGATCGTGCGAGGGGCGTAGGTCAGGACGGTTTGGTAGGGCAGAAAACCGATTAGAAAACCAAACCGTGGAAGCATGTGGAGAGCGAGGATGGAGAAAAAAATCGGTGGGACGAGACGTGCGAGGGGTGGTGGACTAACGAACGAAACGATTTACGGACTCCCCTTTAGGAGTAGAGATAACTGTTTAAAGCAAAGAGCGTTGTGCCAATAAAAACAACTGTAGCAAATAAGGGACTTGTAATGAACAAACTTCAAGGAAGAACAGAAATAAGGTCACAATGAAGCAGAAAAATGTGACAGAATCGAAAGCTTGTACCATTAAAGGGACGATCATAAAACAACTTTGAGTACTTCACACATTCTCCATCATCTCGTCTTTCCGGATCGAGAAAGTTATGCCATAGCAGATTTTACGTGAAGAGGGTCTAGAAGCTTCTCAAACTGCGTTTGTGCTTCATTTGTTCTTCCGCACTGCATACAAGAATAGGACTACTTAAATGGATTAGAAAGACAGCTAAACATGTTACTTCCTAGATGTAAGTTGCATGTGTGTGTCTGTGTGTAGTCCAATAGACTCCTTTGAGACACTGCATGCTATAACACTCAATGGACTTAATTTTTTCGTCAAACTTAATTACCAATATAATTCATTAGATCAAATCAAGGGACATACTGGTCCATATACTCAGTCTCGGGGTCTCTAGGTCGGGACTTGGTGAGTTGGAAGGGATGGAGCTTTGTGTGCCTGGGCTAGTGGGCTGAACCCTGGGCCCAATACAAAATGTATATAGGTAATAGTAAAAAAAATCCCACGTCCCGGGCCTGGGCCCTGGGTGCCTGGTGCCCAGCTCCGCCCTTGCGATATACTTGTGGAGAAGTCAAACAATAATCACAAAATTACCTGCTAGGGCTGGGACACCAGCGGCTGCATAGATGATTGTGTGCTCCATCTCACTGATACGCCCGGAACCACAGGAATCCTTTGAATGGTGCCCCACTGCCCTACCAATGTTTGTGAGGATTGTTCGCGTGACTAAGCTAATTTTTATCTGTGTATTTAATATATTTTGTACGAAAACAATTTTTGCTATATATGTTGAAGTAAACAATGTATACGGTTTCTCCTTAAACAACGATGGCGTAAGTAGTATATATGGTTCCTCTGCACGTCGCCGCGTCTGCATGCCAGTACACGCACCGCCTTGGAGCATGTTGTCCCCAAGAATAGCGCGTAGTCTCCTAAGCTTTCTTCGTTCTCCATACGTCACCCCTTCATATCCGTTAATTTTATGTTAACCATAAAGATTGACGGCTGAGATTTAAAAGGACCCGACCCAAACCTTAACCGCGTCCGCGCGGGCTCCTTGCGTACAGTCAGATGGTTTCCTCCTTCTCTGGCGCACCCATCCCCAGCTCAAACGCCTCCAAGAGGATGACCAGCAGCGGCGGGGTAGCAGTCGCTGGAAAAGAAGCAATGGTGTGGGAGGCAGCGGTGGTGAAGCTTTTGCTGCTTTGGACTTGCGTTCTGCATGCAACTCGGTAGTTTATCTCTGCCTGCGGCGATGCCACCGGTGGTCCTCAACGAAGGCGGCTACTCCGGGCGACCACGGTGTGAGTCGCGACCAGGTCCCGGGCGATGGCAGCATGAGGAGGTTCTGTCACATGTTCCCTGTAAGGTGACCAGCGCTATGAATGAAATTGTCAGTTGCCCGTACACTGAAAAGGAAGTTAAAACTGCGTTGTTTCAAATGTTTCCGACAAAGGCACCGGGGCCCGATGATTTCCCGGTACATTTTTTTCCGAAATATTGGCATCTTTGTGGTGAAGAGGTGACAAATATTGTTATCCGAGTGTTGAAGGGGGAAGACTCCATTGAGGAGATCAACCGGACGTTCATCGTTATCATTCCCAAGGTACAAAACCCCACTTTTCTGTCTCAGTTTCGGCCTATTAGTTTGTGCAATGTGGTGTACAAAATTGCATCCAAAGTACTTGCTAACCGACTGAAGCAGATTCTCCCGGAAATAATCTCGGAAGAGCAATCGGCCTTTGTGCCGGGTCGTCTCATTACTGATAATGTCATATCGGCCTATGAGTGTCTTCATTATATGAAAACAAACAGGAGTAAGAAGAATGCACATGCGCAGTTAAGCTAGATATGAGAAAAGCTTATGACCGACTTGAGTGGTCTTATTTGGAAGCAATAATGAAGAAGCTAGGGCTGTGCAATTCGTTTGTTGAGGCGGTTATGCGTGGAGTCAGAACAGTTACTTTCTCGGTACTCTGCAATGGAGGAAGTACCCGCGAGTTTGTACCATCTCGCGGGATTAGGCAGGGAGATCCCATCTCCCCCCACCTCTTCCTATTGGCGGGGGAGGGACTCTCTTGCTTGTTACAGCATGCATCTCGGTCAGGTGCTATGGAAGGAATTAAAATTGCAGAGTCGGCTCCGGAAGTGAATCACTTGCTGTTTGCGGATGACTGTCTATTATTCAGCAAGGCAACGACAGATGGAGTAGTTCACCTAAAATCTTTTTTGACAGCATATTGCAATGCACCTGGCCAAAGAATCAACAACGATAAATCTTCCATTTATTTTGGTAAGGGCTGCAGTGAAGCACGTAGAGTTGAAGTAAAGAATATTTTAGAAGTGCAGAATGAATCACTAAATGAGAAATATTTGGGACTCCCATCCGATGTTGGAAGATCAAAAAATGGTACATTTGCATATTTGAAGGATAAATTATGGAAAAGAGTACATGGATGGATGGAGAAAACTTTGGCTGGAAGTGGAAAAGGGTACTGATCAAAGTTGTGGTTCAGGCGATACCCATATATTTGATGGCGGTGTTCAAATTACCAAGGGGTCTGCTAGAGCATTTGACATCCATGGTGCGCAAATTTTGGTGGGGCAGTAGAAAGGGCGAGAGGAAGACAGCATGGGTGGCTTGGGAAATCATGACCATGCCCAAGTATATGGGCGGTTTGGGTTTCCGGGATATGGAGATTTTTAACTTGGCATTGCTTTCTAGGCAGGTGTGGAGAATTCTAACGGAACCACAATCACTAAGCGCACGTATCCTGAAATCAGTATACTTTCCGGACAGAGACATTTTGGAGGCGGAAATTGGTAGTCACCCGTCACAGGTATGGCGGTCACTGTGCGAAGGACGGGATATATTAAAGCAGGACTTGATAAGGAGAATAGGTAATGGCAATTCAACGAATATTTGGCGGGATAACTGGTTGCCTAGGGATCACAATCTGAAACCTTTTTGCTCCACATGCGATAACCCACCAGAGATGGTCTCAGGTTTGTTGTGTCCGGTCACTAGAACATGGAGTATAGAAGCAATGCAGAGTTGCTTATTGCCTATGGATATTGAGGTGGTGAAGCAAATCCCAATTACTCATGTGTCCCAAGAGGACTTCTGGGCGTGGCATTTTGACAAGAAGGGGCTCTGTTCACTGTACGGTCAGCCTACAAGATGGTGATTGATACAAAAAGACGTAGAGAGGCGTGGTTGAATGGAAGCGCAGAATCCTCAGATTTAGAAGGGCATGAGAGGAACTGGAAGAAGATTTGGCGTGTCAAGGTGCCGCCAAAACTGCACGCCTTTGCATGGAGGCTAGCGAGATCCTCTCTGCCAACGGGTGAAGAGCGTGCACGCAGGAAGATGACAACGATGCCAACATGCACGGTGTGCAACTCTGCAGTTGATTCATGGAGGCATGCCCTCCTTGAGTGTAACATGGCAAAGTGTGTGTGGGCCTTAAGAGAGGATGATGCGGTCGTCCCCATGTATGGCGACGAGACCTCGGACCCAAAGTTATGGTTGTTTAACTTGTGCAGTACACTGAACCAAGATCAGTTTATCGAGAGGTCCTTGTGACACTCTGGGCATTTTGGTGGGCAAGACGCAAGGTGATTCATGAGAACAAGTATCAAAGTCCATTGTCCACACACCTCTTTATCAGCAGGTTTCTGGACGAAATTAGGGAACCAAAAACACCGGCTAAGCATGCGGGACAGCGGCCAGAAAGGGGGGTTTGCAAATGGATTTCCCCAGCGCAAGGAGAAGCAAAGCTGAATGCAGATGGGGATTTAGCCAAATCAGCGAACAGGGGAGCAGACGGGGTGGTTTTCCGAGATGAAGATGGAAAATTTCTGGGCGCTTCTGCTGTTGTATTTGAAGGGGTAATGAGTCCGGTGATGATTGAAGCATATGCTTGCAGAGAAGCTTTTGCTCTAGGAGAAGACCTGGGTCTTGCCAGGATTAGAGTTGCTTTGGATTGCTCAGAGCTGGTAAACGATCTACACATGGAAAACAATAGAGGAGATTATTGCATGATTCTTCGTGAGATCAAGGACAACAAGTTAAAGTTTTTGGCATGTGAAATATGCCATGAGCAGCGCACATGTAATGAGGAGGCTCACAAATTAGCTAGAATAGCGACCTCGCTCGAGGTTGGCCAGCATGTTTGGTTATGTAATCCTCCCCACAACATTTGTATTCCTTTGAACCTTGAAGTTTGAATAAAGTGTGTTGTTCCTTCTCAAAAAAAAAAAAGCTATAGCCAAGAGCCTATTTTCTCAAAAATAAAAATACTATAGCCAAGAGCCGCCAACACCAGAAGCTTAAATAGTCCCACCTTGCTACCTCACACTAATTCCCATCAGTTTAAATACATTCTTTAGTTGTCAGGAATCAAAGAGCTGCTTCGGGAATTAACAAAGCAAAGGATGAGAGCTATCTAATTACATTCCCTAAAAAAAACTCTACCCTCTCGTTTAGGGTTTCTCTACTCCGGCGGCGCCGCCGGCGTTGAGTCTTCCTCCCTCCCCAGCTGCTCCGACTGATGCCTGCTCGGGCTGATAGGGGGGTTGCACCTCTACCCGGCCTTGGTAGACGTCTTTTGGGAAGCTGGCAAGGTGAGCCTATGGAGGCTTTGCCAGATTGGATCGGTTCATGCAGAGCCATGGCGACAAGTGGTCAGGGATCGTTAGCGGGCACGTCGGAGAAGGACAAGATCGAGGCCATGATGCATGTGCTCGATCTCATCGTGGAGGATCTTGATGACCTGATTTTTGAGGAGGAGAAACCTCCTGACGATGAGGAGGTGCGATGGATGATTAGTGTACGAGTACACATGGCAGATCAGGATGGAGCTCGTGGTCAATCAGGCTATGCTGGGGAGTATGATGCATCTGAAGTTATAGACCAACATGTTGACCTTGATGAGACCATGGAGGAAGTAGATCATACAAGAAAGCGGGCCTCTGATATTGAGACTGATACTGCTAGTGGAAGTGCTGCGGGGCAGTTGGCACCGGCAGGAACACCACGGAAGTTTGGTGTGGCGCCTAGACAGAGAGATCAAAACAAGAAGAAGCAGAGGACAGGTGAAGTTGATGTGGTCTCAAACCTAGTAAACAAGATATCGGCGGTCTCCCGTGAGGAGACTGACCGGACGCAATGAAACTACTAAGCTGGAACTGCCGCGGGCTGCAGCAGGCTGCGGCAGTGAGGGCGCTTCTGGAGGTTCAGAAGCGGTGTAAGGCGGATATTATTTTTCTTTCCGAAACACATTTGGAGGAATGGCCAGCGGAATGCCTAAGGAAGAGATTAAAAATGGATCGTAAAGAAGTTTCTGTAAGCAATGGTCAAAGTGGAGGTCTCGTGATGTACTGGAAGAACGAGACGAGCATTTCTCTGCGGTTCAAGACGAATAACTTCATTGATGTAGATGTGGGAATAAATACAGGAAGTGCATGGAGGCTAACAGGAATGTATGGGGAACCAAAGTGGGAGGATAAATACAAAACTTGGCAAAGAATGAGAGATCTTCACGCACAAAGTGATCGGGCTTGGTTGATTGGGGACCTGAATGAGATAATGTACACTTTTAAAAAGAAGAAGGGAACACGAGGCCTGTAAATTACATGCAAGCATTTCGAGATGCTGTAGATGATTGTAACCTAACGGACCTTGGGTTCGTGGGAGATAAATTTACATGGAAAAGAGGGAAAATACGAGCAAGGCTTGACAGGGCTCTAGCGAACGATGGGTGGAATGATAAGTTTGGTGCTGCAATGGTAGAGCATATGGATTACTACCGTTCGGATCATAGACCACTCCTGGTCAATCTTGACACTACAGCGGACGTCCCTGCGGGTACAAGAGTGCTACGTTTTGAATCAAAATGGCTAAAGGAGGCAAGGTTCCAAGAAACGGTGGCCGCAGCCTGGGCTGATGCAAACATTTCAGCGACGGGGGATAGTTTGGCCTCGAGGCTAGCTTTTCTGCACGCTCAGCTGCATACCTGGGACAAAACAGTACTAAAATGTACTAGGAGAAAATTAAGGGGGGTGCAGAAGGAGCTAGAAAAAGTAACAAGGGATGCTATGACGGAAGAGAATTTGGCCAAACAACGAAACTTGTTAATGGAAGTGGAGAAATTGCTAGAGCAGGAGGAGATGTATTGGGCGCTGAGGAGCCGTGTTGGCTGGCTGAGAGCTGGGGATAGGAATACCGACTACTTTCATAACCATGCATCGGCTAGGCGGTCCAAGAACAGAATCAAAAAACTACGCGATGAGTCTGGTGTTTGGAGGGAGGACATCACGGAGCTTAACCCTTTTATTTCAGACTATTTTGCAGGATTGTTCTCCACAGAAATAGATGAGCCAGATCCAGAAGTGTTGAACAAAGTTGCTCCTAGAGTAGCTGATCATATGAATAATGCCCTGATGCAGGAGTATACAGCGGAGGAGGTTAAAAAAGCCTTGTTCTCCATAGGGGATTTGAAGGCCCCGGGGCCCGACGGATTGCATGCAATCTTTTTTAAAAGGTGCTGGCATATATTGGGAGATAAATTGACGGAGGAGGTTCTGAATGCAATCAACCAAAAGGCAATACCAGAGGGGTGGAATGACACTGTTATCGTTCTAATTCCTAAGGTCAAAAGTCATGAGCAAATCTCACAATTTAGGCCTATCAGTCTTTGTAACGTCCTGTACAAAATCATCTCGAAAATGATCGCATTCCGGTTGAAAAGAGTAATGGATGAGATAATTTCCCCGGTGCAAAGTGCGTTTGTACCAGGCAGGTTAATTACGGATAACATCTTGGTGGCGTATGAATGTATTCATAAGATAACAAACTGCAAAAAAGCAAAGACTGGCTACTGTGCAGTCAAGCTGGACATGCACAAGGCATATGATCGAGTCGAGTGGAGATTTCTAGAAAGGATGATGAGAAGGCTTGGTTTTCATGATAATTTTGTTAAGCTGATTATGGCATGTGTTCGATCTGTGAAATATAGAGTAAGATATAATGACCAGGAGACAGAGGGATTTGTGCCATCCAGGGGTCTCCGGCAGGGGGATCCCTTATCACCATATTTATTCTTGATTTGTGCAGAGGGTTTGTCGAGTCTGTTGGCTCACCAAGAGGAGGTTCGTGGCATAGAAGGAGTAAAGGTGTGCAGGGGTGCACCATCAGTTTCACATTTACTATTTGCTGATGATTCCTTGATCCTTATGAAGGCAGATTTAAATAATGCAACCTCGGTGAGACAAGTGCTTGACCAGTATTGCACGAGTTCTGGACAGTTGGTGAGTGAAGGGAAATGCAGCATTTATTTTAGTCCATGTGTGGATGTGGAAACAAAAGCAAGTATGTGTGTAGAACTGAATATAATGACCGAAGCTTTATCTGACAAGTATCTCGGTTTGCCTGCCATGGTTGGAGTGGACAGAAGTGATAGCTTTGCCTATTTGGTGGAGAGGGTGATTGCTCGGCTAAAGGGTTGGAAGGAGAAATTTCTTTCTCTGGGAGGTAAAGAAATCTTACTTAAAGCAGTTATTCAGTCTCTGCCGGTTTATGCAATGGGAGTGTTTAAGACCCCGAAGAAAATATGTAAGGAAATTACAGACGCCATGGCTAGTTTTTGGTGGGGTGACGAAGAGGATCAGAAGAGGATGCATTGGTGGGCATGGTGGCGAATGTGCATACCAAAAAATGAGGGTGGAATGGGCTTCCGTGACCTTCATGCTTTTAACCTTGCGATGCTAGCCAAACAATGTTGGAGATTGATCTCTAATCCAGATGCGTTATGTGCGCGTGTGCTTCGCGCGAAATACTATCTGGATGGTAATATTTTGAAGGCAGGGAACAAAAAAGGATCTTCCTTTACTTGGCAGTCTATTGTTTCTGGAATTCAAACTTTCAAGAGAGGTCATATTTGGCGTGTTGGGACAGGATCTGAAATCAATATATGGAATGACTGCTGGGTGCCAAACAGCCCAACTAGAAAGGTTTTGACACCTAAGGGAGCTTGTTTGCTGTCTAAAGTGGAAGAATTGGTTGATCCGTACCCAGGACAGTGGAATGAAACACTCATCAGAAACATCTTCTTCCCTATAGATGCTGAGAGGATTTTGAGAATTCCACTGAATGTTCAGGTGGTGGAGGATTTGTAGCATGGAACTTTACTAAGGCATATGCCTTTACAGTTCGCTCGGCGTACTATGTAGAGTGGCACCACCAGCATGATTCACAGGTCAGACGAAGTGATGGACAGGGGTCCTCGACGACTAATCCAGTGTGGGAGATTCTTTGGAAATTGAAAGTGCCAAGCAAAGTCAAGATATTTGTGTGGAAAGCTCTACATGGTGTAGTTGCTGCTCGATCCATTTTAGCAAATAGACACATCAAGGTGTCTCCGCAATGTCCTGTATGCTCAGAGGAAGCCGAGGACATCAAGCACCTGATATTTTCCTGTCGGCGTGCGAAGGAAGTTTGGAATGCATTGGGTCTTTCAGAAGTTATAGATAATGCGTTGAGGGTAGACCGATCTGGCAGCATAGTCCTGGAGGAGATCATTCGAAACAAGTCAAATATTAGACCGATTCTCCCAAACCTTGGTGTTGCAGAATCGGTTGTCGTGGGCGCTTGGTATATATGGTGGCAGAGGAGAGAGTTTGTGAAAGGAAACCAAGTGACTTCGCCCAGCAGGACAACTTTCGCTATCAACGCAATCACATCGAACTTTGCAGCGGCTCAGAGTGTCGTACAGTCACCAAAAATACCATGGCAGAAACCTCCAGCTGGCAGCTACAAGATGAACGTGGACGCATCTTTTTTCCAAGATGGGTCGGGAGCAGCAGCAGCAGTGATTCGGAATTACAAGGGAGAGGCAGTAGCAGGTGGCTCATGGCTTCTGAATAACGTGTATGATGCTAGCACAGCTGAAACATTAGCTTTGCAAAAGGGCTTGATAATGCTTGAAAATATAGGATGCAATGGGGTTATCATGGAGTCTGATTCACTGGAATTAATCCAAGCTTGCACTGGTGTGAATGAAGTTTTGAGCCCAGCAACGGCGATACTTGCATATTGTTTCCAGCGAGCAACAAGACTAGGTACAGTGAGCTTTCAGCACTGTCCTAGGGACGCCAATAGGGCCACACATAATTTAGCTAGGCACGTTTATGATTCTAAAGTTGTAGTTTTTTGGGACGGTGATCCTCCTAGCTTTATTCTTCCAGACATCATCTTCGATGTAACTGTGATTTGAAAGTAATAAAGTGCGCCCTAGTCCCTAGGGCATTTCCCCTTAAAAAAAAACAAAGCAAAGGATGAGGGGTGAGTCAGATTTATCCTCAAGTGAATAAATGAGAGGCCGAGAGACTTAAAAATCTCCGGAAGGAATTTAACTCCCGGGAATTGTGGGCTGCCATGAAGGGAATCGAGAGGATTATTAAAAGGTCTACCTTGCACCAAGGAAAGCTCTAATTAAGACGGAATTATATGAAACACTCTTGGGCATAAGAAAAAGTGTTGATGACCTGTCAGGCTATTTAACGTGGTTCATAAATAAATTTAATCACTTGGCCATATTTATTATTATTATTTTTACAAAAGGTATAGGAGTGCGTGGAATTTTTATCCCGTTGCAACGCGCGGGCGTGTGGCGGACTAAGAGGAGGACGGACGAAAATAGGTGGAGGCATGAGGCATGTAACAATGTCTTTCGTTGCAACGCACAGGCATTTGTGCTAGTATAGACGTATGGGGTTCACATACCTATTGTAGGTTTTTTTTTAGAGAACACTTGGACTCGGGGAGATGCAGCCCATCTGTGCAGGCAAGGCCGTTCGTCACTCTAAAAACTAACCGGCCACGGAAAAAAAAATCTGTATCTGTACCTTATTATTTATATATATATATATATTTATTTATATATATATATATATATTATATTATATATATATATTTATAATTATATATATTATTAATATAATAATAATAATAAATAAAGGGAGGTAATATTCTTGGTTTCGTCCCGCTTCGCTTCGATAAATTTTCACGTACCCTATTTTTGGTTTCGTTCGGTGATTTTCACATATGCCGGCCCATATATGTAGTCGGCCCATATGTTGACCACGAGGACGACGATGCAGGTATAGACTAGGAGCCTAGGATCAAAACCAATCCAACCGGGACTCTCAGCCCTGTCGAATCCTTTCTTCAATCTGACCGTCTCTCTTCGGACCTATTTGAGGTGAAAAAGGAGGTCATGACAGGTTAGGTCGATGGCGGAAGCAACCCCTGCGCGGGCTGCAGCAGCTACCTTGGGTCGGCGTCGGCGTCGTCCCCGGGTCTCTATGCGGGAGTCCATCACGGAGATTGTGTGGCATGTCCCTCCTATACCTGCTTTAATGTTCTCTCCGATGCATCCGATGGAATCCCTCTCTCGCCCGCTCCTGGTTCTCGCCTGCTCCTGGTTAATTTCGTCGATGGGCTCGACCGTCGCAAGTCCCCGCACCTCGATCCTACATCGACTGCAACCGAGGCCAGTATGACCCCAATCCTACGTGAAGGAACGGCGGAGCACCATGGCCGAGCGCTGCGTCGGCGTAGAGCCGCAGATTAGAGGTGGCGGTGAACCAGCAGTGCTTTGTGGATTCATCACGTTCTGCCTATGATTCTGGTCGGTCTGGACGTGGAGAAAGAACACTCAACCAGGATCAACATCCAGCATGAGTGCATGATGACGATGATGATGGCATGCAGCCGGGAGAGCACGAGGCCATCAGCATCAGCCACACTTTTTTTTCCGAAAGGCGGCAAAAGATTTGCCCCATCATATTAATTAAGAGGAGTTTACAGAAAGTAAAAGCGGTCCACGAACGACCGCAAACAACATCGGGTTACTCTCGCGGCATCAACGACCTCAGGCGCGAGGCACCCGCTAGTCCCCAAAGACTAGCCTCCGCTCTAATCTTATCAATTATTACATTTGGCATGGATGTGATCTTCCTAAAGACCCTCGCATTTCTCTCGTTCCAAATCTCCCATGACACGAGCATGACTAGAGACGCAACCCCCTTCCTAAAATTTCCGTTGGCGTGGATCAAGGCGATGCACCATTCTTTGACGGAAGTGAAATTGCTCCAATCCTCAATATTGACATGGACCAGCCCCAACCATGTCCTAATGCCGTCCAAAATGCGCTTGGTGTATCTGCATTGGAACATAATATGCGCCGCCGTCTCTGGTTCTCTTTTGCACAACTGGCATAATCCACAGTTAGGCCATCCCCTATGTTGAAGCCGGTCGGCAGTCCATACACGATCTTGAAGGATAAGCCACGCAAAATATTTATGCTTGGGCGGCGCCCAGTTGCTCCATACCATTGGCCTCATCTGAGAGGCGGCCGAAGCGACAACCTGGGCGGAGTAAGCCGAGGTGGCCGAGTACTCCCCAGATGCAGAAAGCTTCCAAATAATGTTGTCCTGGACGTTGGTGTTGAGGTTTACCTCGTGAAGGCTCTCCCAAAGCTCATAAAACTCGATGAGGTGATGGGGCTGGGGTGGGGCGGCCGGAGGTCCTCAACCGGCTTTCCGACGACACCGTACGTCTACATGGCGAGGGTGTGCTCGGATCCAGTCAGCGGCGAGATCGCGGTGGCGCTACTCCCGGTGAAAATCGCGCCGACTTCGGTCATGGCGGACGATGACGGCGTCTACGACGTCATTCCCCTGTTGAGGCATCGTCGTTGCAAGATGCGTCAACACGATCGGGATGTTCCGGGGGAAACCCTAGATTTGGGTCTACCGGATCGGACGATGACGGCGCCTTCGGTGTCGTTCTCCCTCCTGGGGGCATCGTTCTGGAGCAGGAGCTGGCTGGAGGGGACAAGAGGAGGAGCGGTGTTACATCTACCGCAAGGCCGACGGCGGATCCAGGCGGCATGGCGCTGCGGAGTTTCGGCGACGGGTGCGTGTGGATGGATACGTGCAGGATGGTGGCGTTGTCTGGCGCCGTGGTGGCGTCGACGGCAGGCCTGTCAAGGTCAGTGCGTCAGTATCTGCTCTGGAGATGGATCGGTGGAAGACGGCGGCGGCGGCGTCTGAGAGTGTGTCGGACCGGTGTGTGACCTAGTCCCGGTATGTGGCTGGGCTGGGGCATCCGGCTTTAAATGTTAGGCTTTGGTGCGATGTCTGTTTGGTATTAGGCTCGGACATTCGGCACCCCTTCATCAAGGGGATAGGAGTAGCGACAGGTGTTGCCAAGATGGTGCCTTCAGGCTTACTGATATATTAGTTTGTAAGGTCTTTGTGAATAATTAATAAAATGGCTACATGCATCCCCCAGATGCAGAGGCCATGGGTATATCCTCCTTTTCTAAAAAAAGTACCACCATGGTATTGAACCTTCATTCTCATCGATCCATGCCTAGATACACTTTCTGTTTGCATGTATTGTCCTTACTGTGACGCCCACCGTCTTCGTCAACAGTTATGGTCAGTGCTGGTCGGAGGATTACTTCGGCCATCGAGCTGCCCTGTTAGCTTTTTAATCTTGATTCACATGTATCTGCATATTAGTTTGCTTGTCCATGCATATAGGCATATAGCTAGTTAGTTGTAGCAGGTGGAGCCTCGGAGGACATGCAGGAGGTGAGATGCGAGGCGCCGTGAGATGTGGCGCATGGCGAGATGCCGAACGGTGGCGAGAGGCTGCTGTGTATGCATGTACGAGGTTGTTAGCTGCTGCTGCATGTGTGGCCGGGTTGTGTGGTTCCTAGAGTGATTCTAGGAGAAGATCAGGTCACGGTTAGTGGTGTGAGTGCGTGCGTACGTGCTAGTGGTGGCCGAGTGTGGTGGCCGAACGTGTGTGTGTGCATGTGCTATATAGGCATTGTAACTTCGTTTGTTTTGGCAACAAGGGGAATAGAAAGGAGAAAAGCCTGAGGCTGCGAGAGGCAGCTCGGCACCAAAATTTCTGTGTCCTCTTGTTCTTGCGCGAGCTGTGAGATACAGCCGAGGTAGAAGAAGGGAGCTGAGTGATTCAGCTCCAACAATTGGTAAACAGAGCCAAGTTCATTCGCTCCTGTGATGGCGGGTGACGGAGATGAGGCAGCCAAGGCGGCGGAGTTGGCGAGGAAGAAGCTCAAGGAGCCAGCGACTCCACCGAAGGCGCGGCTCACCGACGGCAGCGGCCGCGGCGAGCTTCGCATCGTCGAGCGCGTCGTCCGACAAAGCTCATCCATGGTGCAGCTTCCAGCGCCGACCCGCACGAACTACACCGAGTGGGCGCTCGTCATGCGAGTGCGGCTGCAGGCGCAAGGCCTGTGGGAGGTGGTCGAGCATGGCGCCGTCATCGACTACCGCGACGACCGTGAGGCGTTGGGCATCATCCTCCAGGCTGTGCCGCCGGAGATGTTGCGCTCGTTAGCGGCAAAGGACTCCGCGAAGGAGGCTTGGGATGCCCTCAAAACCTTGAGGATAGGGTCCGAGCGTGTCCGCGAAGCCCGGGCGCAGACGCGTCGATCGGAGTTCGAGAACCTTCGCTTCAAGGATGGCGAGAGGATGGAGGAGTTCGCGGTCCGCCTCACCGGCATCGTGAACGACCTCGAGGCCCTCGGCGACGGCATCACCGAGCACAAGGCGGTGCTCAAGTTTCTCCGCTGCGTGCCGCAGCGCTACCGGCAGCTCGCCCATTCCATCCAGTCGTTGCTTGATCTCAAGACGATGACGATTGAGGAGTTGACGAGCCGTTTCCTTGCTGTGGAGGAGAGCTTCGATATGGATGAAGAGGGCAGCAGCGAGGGAGGCACTCGGCTGCTCCTCACTGAAGAGGAGTGGACGCAGCGTGCGAAGAAGAAGAACCGTGGCCGGGACAAGAAGAAGTTGCGCTGCTTCAGCTGCCAGAACCTCGGACACTTTGCTTGGGAGTGTCCAGAGAAGAAGAAGGAGAACGAGGAGAAGGCACTGCTCGCGGGTTACGGCAGTGACGGACCGGCTCTCCTCTGAAGCTCCATGAAGAATTGGGAATCAAGATTAGAGGGGTGATTGTTAGCTTTTTAATCTTGATTCACATGTATCTGCATATTAGTTTGCTTGTCCATGCATATAGGCATATAGCTAGTTAGTTGTAGCAGGTGGAGCCTCGGAGGACATGCAGGAGGTGAGATGCGAGGCGCCGTGAGATGTGGCGCATGGCGAGATGTCGAACGGTGGCGAGAGGCTGCTGTGTATGCATGTACGAGGTTGTTAGCTGCTGCTGCATGTGTGGCCGGGTTGTGTGGTTCCTAGAGTGATTCTAGGAGAAGATCAGGTCACGGTTAGTGGTGTGAGTGCGTGCGTACGTGCTAGTGGTGGCCGAGTGTGGTGGCCGAACGTGTGTGTGTGCATGTGCTATATAGGCATTGTAACTTCGTTTGTTTTGGCAACAAGGGGAATAGAAAGGAGAAAAGCCTGAGGCTGCGAGAGGCAGCTCGGCACCAAAATTTCTGTGTCCTCTTGTTCTTGCGCGAGCTGTGAGATACAGCCGAGGTAGAAGAAGGGAGCTGAGTGATTCAGCTCCAACAATTGGTATACAGAGCCAAGTTCATTCGCTCCTGTGATGGCGGGTGACGGAGATGAGGTAGCCAAGGCGGCGGAGTTGGCGAGGAAGAAGCTCGAGGAGCCAGCGACTCCACCGAAGGCGCGGCTCACCGACGGCAGCGGCAGCGGCGAGCTTCGCATCGTCGAGCGCGTCGTCCGACAAAGCTCATCCATGGTGCAGCTTTCAGCGCTGACCCGCACGAACTACACCGAGTGGGCGCTCGTCATGCGAGTGCGGCTGCAGGCGCAAGGCCTGTGGGAGGTGGTCGAGCATGGCGCCGTCATCGACTACCGCGACGACCGTGAGGCGTTGGGCATCATCCTCCAGGCTGTGCCGCCGGAGATGTTGCGCTCGTTAGCGGCAAAGGACTCCGCGAAGGAGGCTTGGGATGCCCTCAAAACCTTGAGGATAGGGTCCGAGCGTGTCCGCGAAGCCCGGGCGCAGACGCGTCGATCGGAGTTCGAGAACCTTCGCTTCAAGGATGGCGAGAGGATGGAGGAGTTCGCGGTCCGCCTCACCGGCATCGTGAACGACGTCGAGGCCCTCGGCGACGGCATCACCGAGCACAAGGCGGTGCTCAAGTTTCTCCGCTGCGTGCCGCAGCGCTACCGGCAGCTCGCCCATTCCATCCGGTCGTTGCTTGATCTCAAGACGATGAGGATTGAGGAGTTGACGAGTCGTTTCCTTGCTGTGGAGGAGAGCTTCGATATGGATGAAGAGGGCAGCAGCGAGGGAGGCACTCGGCTGCTCCTCACTGAAGAGGAGTGGACGCAGCGTGCGAAGAAGAAGAACCGTGGCCGGGACAAGAAGAAGTTGCGCTGCTTCAGCTGCCAGAACCTCGGACACTTTGCTTGGGAGTGTCCAGAGAAGAAGAAGGAGAACGAGGAGAAGGCACTGCTCGCGGGTTACGGCAGCGACGGACCGGCTCTCCTCTGAAGCTCCATGAAGAATTGGGAATCAAGATTAGAGGGGTGATTGTTAGCTTTTTAATCTTGATTCACATGTATCTGCATATTAGTTTGCTTGTCCATGCATATAGGCATATAGCTAGTTAGTTGTAGCAGGTGGAGCCTCGGAGGACATGCAGGAGGTGAGATGCGAGGCGCCGTGAGATGTGGCGCATGGCGAGATGCCAAACGGTGGCGAGAGGCTGCTGTGTATGCATGTACGAGGTTGTTAGCTGCTGCTGCATGTGTGGCCGGGTTGTGTGGTTCCTAGAGTGATTCTAGGAGAAGATCAGGTCACGGTTAGTGGTGTGAGTGCGTGCGTATGTGCTAGTGGTGGCCGAGTGTGGTGGCCGAACGTGTGTGTGCATGTGCTATATAGGCATTGTAACTTCGTTTGTTTTGGCAACAAGGGGAATAGAAAGGAGAAAAGCCTGAGGCTGCGAGAGGCAGCTCGGCACCAAAATTTCTGTGTCCTCTTGTTCTTGCGCGAGCTGTGAGATACAGCCGAGGTAGAAGAAGGGAGCTGAGTGATTCAGCTCCAACATGCCCGACGGCGAGGTGAGGGCGCCATGTTCCTATGGCAAGCCCGTGTAGACCTGGCCGGCGTGGAGCCACGATGGACATGTTCACCGGCGCCATCGACGAGGAGGCAGATAAACAGCCACCACCGGAGCACCTACACCCGCCCCCTCCGGCCATCGAGCCGGAACTCTCTCTCTGACAGCCCCAATGTTTCATCAGGTACTTGTAGAAGAAAGGCATAGGGCGCTTCCTGATCGAGTCGTGGTGTTGATGAACGTCCCTTTGGCGCGTTTGGGAGGCGCATGCATGCGAGGATTCGACAACAAGTACTCGTTGGCGTCAACTTCATCATCTCATCCTCCTATTTGGTGTGTTCTCTACACGTATGTATGCAGGACTCACGGGCGGCAGCTTCATCATATGTTTATGGTTGCTGGGGCCTCTGCATATACATGTACGTATCTCCTGGTGCACGCAAGTTAATGGTGTGAATCATGCAGGTATGATCTACGTACGCCCATCCTTAAAAAAGCTGAATGTTTGATTATTACTCTGAGTATGCTTTAGATCTTTTCAAAACGAAATTATACTGATTTTTCTCGGAAGCAAGCATATGCATACGGCTGCTGAGTGAATAATTAAAAGCACGTACGTGGGTTCATATTGTTGGCTGGCATAAACCCTAGATCGAAATCTTTGGTGAATTGGTCCTTGCTGTAGCCTTTATTTTTCTGCTCGTACAATTTAGGTCGGGTCTGGTGAGGTGATAATCTTTGCCAGACAACATCATCCATATGTGGCCGTGGTGGTGTGCGTCCTCGACATGGTGAGTCAGAATAAGAATCAAATTAAAAGCGAAGATAGCGGCTCAGTTCAGAAAAATCTCTCATGCTTCCGATACTAACGCCTCACTTGCCCTATTATCTTTATACGCGGCGGCGCCGGCGACGGCTGGAGGCGGCGAGGCGGCGCGGGGTCGCCGGCGGGTCGACGCGGGCTGCAGGCGCTCGGGCGAGCGGGAGGCTGCGGGAGCTCCCTGGCGGCGGCGCTCGCGGGCCTGGGCGGCGGTGGTTCGGGCACCCGCCGGAGTGCCCCGCCGGTGACCCGCCTGCCCGAGCGCTGCCACGCCGTCGCCATCCCCCCTCGCTCCGGCGAGCCAGGGAAGCCACGCTGCCTTGGCCTCTCTCCTTCCCCTCGACCGGCCTCTCCTCCCCGCTGCTTCCAGGCCCCCTCCTCTGCTCGCGACCCAATCGTCCTATGCCGGTCTGCCTCCTCGCCTTTCCTTTCTGCCATGGCCGAGGCCATCTCCAGCAGCTCCTCCGCGCTTCTTTCTCCTTCACGTGTTGCACATCCATCCTCGGCCACCTCCAAAGCTGTGAGCCACAGCTACCTCCGTCCGCCGCAGCCACCTCGGCAGACCAACGTCATCACGCCCCAGCCTCGCCTGTTCCAACGTTGCCGAGCCTTCATCCATCTCGAACTCGGACTTGGGGAGGAGTCCATGTGGCCTTCGACTTGTAGTTCAGTCCGAGGAGGAGATGTACAGGAGCACGGGGCCGTCCGCTACGCTGAAATTGATGCCATAAAAAGGAACCCCTGGACTGCAATTAGATTGCATCGCAAGTTTCCTGCCCGACATCGCTGTGCCGCAAGTTTGCAACATCGTCGTTCCTGTATACTGTCGATTTCGCCGGAGATCCGTCTGCACGTGCTTCACCATCCACCAGGACTTCGTCTGACCTGAGGTACGTACTATATCTGATGCCAAGCTGCATCCCTGAACCCTGGTAGAAGAAGACGAGCTTGTTTGGATCCTCGTGGTCGGTGATGAACATGGGCGTATGCCTGATTATTATGTGATGCTACAAAGTGTCAATTGCTTCTGCTTCTATTTTTGACCTGCGTGATGTGCAGCTGCTGTTTGCTGTGAATTATGCGTAGTGACATCTAATCTGCTCGTGCAATTCTCAGTAATCTCATCGTGGGGCACAAATAGTTAGTTTTGATGCCAGCATATGTAGTGGAGATGATGAGTCGAAAAATCAAGCATGAGCATCCCATCTGGTGTACTCTTAGCCTGATTAGATATGTATCTTAGCCAGCCTATCTGGTTTGTTGAGAAATTCAGAAACTGCTTGATGCCATGTGTTGATGAGGTGTTGAGAATCTATTCTTGAATTAATAGGGTTCTCTAGGTATGTCAATGGTTCCAGATACTGGCAGGGTCTGTAGCTGATTGTAGTTTGCGTGTACCTTTGAAATTTGGTGGTTTCCATTTACCTTCTTGAAAGACAGACTATTGTGATTTAGTATCATCTGGCTGGAGCTATTGAGCAATTATGAAATCTTGTGGCACTCAAAGACTGGCTACTGTGATCGAGTATTATCGGTTCTGGCGTATGATGGAACTGTAGCTCTGTGATTTATGTATTGTTTTGCAGTATCATTCGGTTCTGGCGTATGATGGAACTGTAGCTATGTGATTTAGGTGCCTAGAGATTGGAACTGTAGGCTTTTATTTTTAACAGCTAAGCTGGTTGAGAAATTTCAAGTTAGTAATGGACGAACGGTTACCGTGGTTTGTTCACAAACATTCCGAAGAGCTGCAGTTTTTAATTTAAAGTTTAAATTTTAAACAGACTTGCCATTCACACTTAAATGATATAGAAACAGAAGGAGGCTAAGATTTAACTTAAACACATTTGCCATTCCTTTTGTTTACTACCTGAGAATACCACATTGGCAGAATTTGAAAGAATTCTGGGTATGCTGCTTTGATTGGTTATACATATTTTCTTCAGCTTCTAATTTATGTGATGTTACAAAAGTGTCTATTGCTTCTGCTTCTAATTTATGTGATGTTACAATGTTCCAATGGTAGATTAGTTAATGTTTCCTGATTTTTGATAGTATTTGCCAAACGAAAAGGCATGTAACTATTGGAGAAAATTTGTATGCTATTTGCTGATGCCTGACGATGATTTTTGCTGATTATTAGGGATGGCACTCAACTTAAATTACAGTGGATAAATTACAGTGTAGTAATATATAATTTGGTCGGTTCGTGTTGCTGTGTTACTACCTCTTATCCCCAATTTGATCAAAACTGCGACGCTTATTTGGGGCTGAGCTGTTGCCCCTTCCATCAAGCTTTTGTTTTTTTAGAGATTTATTTAGAGATGGTAACTGAGCAGTAGGTTTTTATCTGCAGCATCATGTCGCCATTGAGTACGCCGGAGGAACTAGCACCGAGTTCGCCTTTGAGTACGCCGGAGGAACCAGCACCGAGTTTGCCGGAATTCTTGGTCCAGAGAAGCACCGTGAGTCCAACGGTGGCTACAACAGAAGTATGTGATGCCTCAACCTCCCTCAAAAACAGCCCTGCTGTTGCCCCTTCCATCAAGCTTTTGTTTTTTTAGAGATTTATTTAGAGATGGTAACTGAGCAGTAGGTTTTTATCTGTATTGTTTGATTTTTTGCATGCACTGTGGCTGGACAGATTATGCTGCAATCTATCATATATCTTCTAGGCCAATTACTGAATAAATTTGACGATGGTTGATTCGGCAAAGTGTACTGATTGCTTAGTATAGATTGAAGCAGATTATGCGTCGGTGGGGCTGACAACTGAAGGAACTGCAGCCTCATGGTGGCGCCGCGTTCCCTACTTTATTGTCCATGCTTCATAACATTTTTTCAAGAATAAAAATCATGACATGCATCCATGAGCACTCCTCTTGACTCGATTGTGTGCTTTAGGGACCGAAAGCCTAGCAGTAATTGGAGTGGTCTGACACTCAACATCCTCTCCAGCAACACCACAAAATGCATACAGTTCCCTTTGATGTTTACATATAGCTTTAATTGGGGAGCTGTTTTTGCCACAGTAGCAGAGTTTTCAGATTTGAAACTGATAATTAGCATGCTTTTAAGTATCAGTTTGCTTTTTTACGACTGCATCTACCTTTATATATACCTAAGTGGGTTTTCTAAAGCAGTTTATTTATATTGTAACTGCAGAAAACAGATGACATCGCTGAAATGAACATTCCAGAGGATTTCGATAGCCGACCTTCAAAAAAAGCAAAAATTACTGAATCAGGTGTTTTGGAGCCATCACCAATATCAGCATCTAATCCAGTTTCTGAATGTTTTGAATCAATTGTGCCTGAATCAGATAATCAGATAGATCATGATCCATTGCCATCACCTCCATCACCGTCTAGCTCGACATTAACTCATGTTTTAACATTACATGGTGTCAAGGAACCAGATCTAAATAAAGGGATCAAAGTTGATGAGACATATGATTATCTCCCACAAGGTATTTGTTTATTTATTATGTATACTTTCGTATTTTATATACTTAAAATATTTTATTTTATGCAGACTATACATTGACCGACCATGATCTATGTGCTCATATAGCAATAGAATCATCTTTGTCAAAACAATTGCTCGTTCAGATAGATGGAAGTTGTGTCTTGCAAAATCAATTGATGTGCCTGCTAAATGAAAATGAGTGGGTAAATGATGATGTAAGTACCCTTACTCAAACAGGAAAAAGATTCTAATCACTTATATGTATTCATAATGTTTTTTTAATTTAAAAATTATAGGTGATCAATGCATATATATGTTGTATAAAGGACCAAATACATCTCCAGAATGATAATAAAGTATATTTTGAGAGTCCATTTGTTACCTCACTATTTAAACGAGATGGCGAACTTGGAATACAAAAAGATAGTGCCTTCATGACAGAGACCGTCATCGAATATATGCAGCATGACATGGTAATATCCATATTCATAATTTACATGATCTAGGTTTCATACGTTTTCATTTATTATTTTCTTAATTATCTTTATTACAGATTAAACTTCCAATAAATGCCAACAACACACATTGGTATTTAGCTGTTGTGAACACAAAAAAACGTGAGGTTCAAGTACTGGACTCATTGTGCTAGAACTTTGACCGAGATGATCTCGCTCATACGGTTAGTTACAACACCGTTTTTAATACACTTCGCTAATGTGTATCATTTCTGACCATTGTTTTATTTTTAGCTACGAGGAGTACAATTTCATTTGGACCTTCTTAAAAGTCAAAACTTGGTAAAAGACAATTGAAAAGACGTTGATCTTACTGAATGGAAGATCACAGAACAATTACAAAAGGCAATTCAAAAAGACAGTTCTTCATGTGGTTTGTTTATGGTCAAATTTATGGAATATTTCAACGGATGTGCACTATCCTACCCAATTACACAGGTATATATCTTTTTAAAATTAAAAAGTATGCTAATTTCACACAAAAAAATAAATAACTTACTAATAATTGTTTGTTTTGCATAGGAAATGATTACTTCTTTTAGGTTTAAGTTAGCCAGCATACTATTATGTTGGAAAACAAACACTGCAGCAAGGACTACAATCGTTGAAGAAAGTAACGATGACAGCAAGGGAGATCCTGATGATGTTCAAATATTAGAAAGCCTAGATGATATAAAAAAATCAAAGCAAAAAATCCCATTATCTGTTGAAAATAAGTACAGATCACTAATATCTATTCTTTCTAATATGAGCGTACATGAATTAACATCTGGACTCTGTAGCTTCATTAAATCAATCAATTACACCGAGATTTTAGAGCAAGTCATTTCAAATTAGTTTTGCAATTGTAAATTATCTTACTTATTTTCTTAATGGTTTATTTTATTATTTTTATCATTATCAGGAAAGTATGGATCCAAAGTTCAAAGCCATATCCAATTAGCTTGACTCTCAAAAAACTACAAGAAATGCTAAAAGATGATTTACCCATGGACAAAGATTGCTTTAATTTGGTTGTACGGAAGATTATGTTTGATGACATCCAAACGGCACAAAAAACAAAACATTCGATATCGAAACATTATCTGGGCATGAAATTTTGGGTATGTTCTTATATTTATTATATACTTTCTTTTCTATATTCTAATCTTAAAATCACTTTTCTAATCAATTATTTTGTATACTAGATGACTACTGATTTTGGACGGCACCCAGACTTCCGTAAGAAGTTAGATGTGGAACAACTAGCAAATTCTGTTTGTAATTCGCCTGGTATAAAATATAATGTTTCAACATGCAAAACGGTAAGAGCACTTTTGTTTACTTTAGGCCACAATTTTTTTAATTACATCTAATATGTAGCCTATTTCAGATCCATATTCCAGTACAATCCAACGGTGAATTCATTCTATTCACATTGGACAAAGATACCAGAACTGTGTACATTTTGGACGCTGCTCCTATTAATCCCATATACCGATGGAACCCACTCGCAAAATATGTGCGCAAAATTTTATGGATTGCAGAACACTTACCAAAAGCAATGGCAAAAGCATGCCCTGGGTCTATATGGAACGAGAATATTCTCCTATGGCATCAAAAAATCCTAGATGATATTCCGGTTTACAACAGGTATTTCTCAAGAGATGAAAACTACATATTAAGTATTTTTTGTTTTGAATATGTATAGAATTTAAATTACTAACATATATATTCTTATATATAAGGGAACTGTCCGGTTATCTTGTTCCCCTGTTCATGTCCACATGGGAAAATGAAAGACCACATTTGCCAATTTTAAAGGTAAATATCGCGACTGTATAGATCATTAATATTATAATTACACATCTCATTCTAATGTTCTTTGTGTACAACAAATATGGGTGTACAGGATGGATATGAACTCAGAAAAATTATTTTGGGCCAACTGCTAACATTCAAGGACAATGAAAGTGAAGATAACATGCCTGCCGGTGTACTTGAATTCATCAGTTGTATCAGGAAAATCCAATGTAAAACTGGTAAGTAAAATAGTACGATTCGTAAGATTTCATAATAACAAATTCTTTTTTCAAGATTGATTACTTGGTCGTGCTAACTTCCAATTTGCTCAAACAGGACTTGCGTGCTATTTCTGAAGAAAGAAGCTTCTCTGTTGGCTGGCATCTCTGGTAGTAGTTTTAGATACATAGCAAATAAACCAGTTGGGTCAATTACAAATATTTGGCTGTAAATGACTTCCAGTTTCTACCTTATAATGAAATCTAGACATGTACTCTTTAACAGTATTCTGATCTTGATGGTGGTCCTATGTATTGGTTGAAATTTTATGATGTTTACTAGCAGTTCCAGTGCTCTTATTATTTTATTTTCCATAAATATGGGCCTCAGAATGTTGGTTGCTTAACTGCTTCTGGGATGTAAAAGAAAAAAAAAACACAAAAAAATACAAATGAAATTTTATATTTCAAAAGTAATGATCATCACCATAAAAATGATTCCTATATAAATAATATTCTTGATTTTTTATTTTAAAAAACACCTTCTCAAAATTAATAAAAAAAATGATTTCTGAACAACAAAAAATAATCCTTCATCCAATGAAATGAAAGTGTGAACCTGAAATTGTGAAATATAATATTTCAAAAATAATGTTCATCACCATAAAAATGATTCCGGATCCGAGCGAGGCAGAGGCGGAGGAGGTCGCTGGAGGGAGATCCGGCCGGCGGCGCCGTCCGCTCACCCGTCGCGGTTGAGCTCGCGAGAGCGCATCCTGGGAGGTTGGGTCGGGGATTAGTTGTGGCCTTTTGGTCTGTGCCATTTTGGTCTATACGGCGTACCAAAGAGAAGATGACAAATAACACCAAACTGAATTATATTGCGGAATTCAAAAAATAAAGACCATTTTTTTAGAAAGAAGGCTACCGCCCGGCTTTAAATTAATCAAGCCCTTACAGATAACCTTACAGCAAGCGCACACCGAAAAAGACAACAAAGAAAGAAAATAAAAATAACAGCCTGATACAACAGTGCCGAGGAACAACCATGACTCGAAAATCGACCGCAAGCAGGCCACCGGAGCAACGATGCTACGGAATCCTCAACACGACGAGAAAAAGTCATCGTCATCCACCACACTCGACCACCCAAGGATAGGGATCTTGCTCCTGGGGCGGAGCCTCCAAGAAGGGAACGACGCCATCGCGCCGCCACCGCCCTGTCCATAAAGGACCAAGGTTTTCACCTAGAGCACGAAGGAGGAGGAGGCCACCCACGATGACGCCTCCACGGAGGGATACGACGCTCGAGAACGTCGCCGACACCGGCACCGAAATTACATGTTCCCGAAAGATGATGGAGAGGGGTTAGGGGCTTTTCAAATACAGAATTCATGATCCGGAAATCGACATTCTCACCCGGTGCAACGCACGGGCACTTTTACTAGTACTAATAAAGCATGCAGTGCTTCTGTCCGTTCACTGTCGCCCACCTTTTTTTTTCAAGTTGACGGATTCTGTTCTATTTTTCCGTTCGTGGGCCTGATTCAGAGTCGTGGCTGGCGTGCGTGCGCCTCTCGAACTCTAACCCACTCACGATTTGTACATGGCTTTGTTATCTTTTCCGCATTGTGCGTTCTCTTTTCTCGCTCTAAAACGTCCACGTTCTTCTTAGCCGCCGTCTCCCACATCGATCCCAGCGTGGAGCAACATCAACTGGATCTCCTTGGGGACGACCATCAAGGAGATCAAGCCGGCCATCAAGCCCACCACTCCGTCCGGCCAGTACGGCATCCGATCCGGCTGGCCATCAAGCCCACCACTCTGTCCGGCCAGTACGGCGTCCGATCCGGCTTGGGGACGATCCTCCCGGCAGCACACCAGCGATGGATCGACTGGCCGGCCATCAACATCAATTACCAGGTGCGGAACATCGCCTTGGCCAAGAACAGGATCCGGTGGTCCGGGAGCCGGTGAAGCCAGACCACCGCCTGATCGTCGTGCCGGAGGCCGTCATGAGCGCGACGAAATTCTGCGACCCGACCACCACCTGCCACGCCGACAACCTCTGGCGGATCCTCTTCGTGTGCCGATGAGTTAAGTCTAACAGATGCAATCCCCGTTACAGCTTATCCATGCAACATGCTGATCGATCCGATTACTAGCTACGTCCCAAACTAGCTGATTCCCCGGGTGCATGGGACGTTTCCGGCTTGGATTGATTTACTAGCTACGCCTACGCCCAAGCAGGCCACAGGATTGATTTCATGAGGCTTACTAGCTACGTCCCAATCCAAGCTAGCTGATTTACTGGCTACGGCAAAAGCAGGCCAATGCAATATGTTGATCGATTTGATCGTTCCGGCTGGAAAGTAATACATCGGAGGTCCGGAGGTGCGTCTTTCACATTAGATCGTACATGCAGTTATACGGTTAGGTATTTGGGTATGTTTACAACTGGGAAACTACCCTTTCCTGGAGAACTACTCTTGGGTTGTGCACCAGATTTTCTTTTCAATAAATATAAATTGGCTACTGTCGTGTTATACTCCTCCCTTAAAAGAAGATTCTAGATGGCAGATGTGCTTCAGAATAATTCTTGCTGCAAGTTAGCGCATATTCTTACCTCCCACGTACTTGCGTTGCTTTTTTGTGTTATAAGGATTCAACTTCTATTGCCAAGGTATCCATAGAATTTTGTTGTAGTGCATAGTTAACTCCAACCTGGCTTATAGCACAGGTACATTCCAATGTAACACTTTGTTCTGAAGTAAGAAAGATAAGGAAAAAAGAAATTCTGAGCCTTGCAAAATAATGCTATTTTTAAGAACAATTGCAATGTTGTTTGCTCCTGTATTTTTTCCCAAGAGCTAATAGTGTATTCTGAGTTATACTCAACTCCTGTTCACCTAGATTTTTCATTTCATCAATGTTATTTCTTGCCAGGTGCATAATGATTTTCTATCTAACGTTCATGCCCCTCCTACATATCGAGATTGTGTTAATGTGGTTGTCGACGTTACGTCAACAACATGATAATGGTAAGAATATCATCAATTTAGACATGCATTTAATTTTTAGAAGCAATTGCTTTAGGCCAGCAGAATATCAATAGTTAGACGAAGTGTTCCATCTATTCGTACAATCTAGAATTATAGGATAAACATATGCTTTAAAGCTTAATTTTTGTGTGGTAATTATGTATTTACCAAATCACTGCTACTTAAAAGAGAATACCCAATAGGTGTTGAGCAGCTAAAACTTTAAATGTATGTTTAGACACAATCCTAAACGTATATTTACATTTGATTTGTGTTGAACCACTAAATATATATACCCGTTGCAACGCACGGGCTCTTGTGCTAGTATTATATTATATATATTAGCCGAAAGATGAAGGAAGGAGGATCTTTATGCAAGGAAAATTAATCTTTGTTCAAAGTTCCAATCAGGCGCTCTTGATCTCGTCGGATACGAATCCTGACTCTTTGACCCGGCCAATTCTGATTTATGGTAACTGAGGTTTGCTCCGCAGTGAAGCAGAGGCGAACCATGTAATCTCTTCTTGGGCTGTAGAAATATGAGCCGCTGAGTTTCTTTTTCAATGGGCGAGTGCCTCAAGAAGGCTTAAAATAGGGTGAAAGATTGATTTGGGCTTCAGGTTTATTCGCGTCGAGGGGAGGAGGAACGGAGAAGCCAGGCTATGACGAAGAGAATATTCGAGCCTACTCCCTTGGGAACGTCGTCATGAAATAAAAGAGATGTACCTATGTGTGTTTGCAAGGGAGGGGGTTGACGCATGCTTATTGGGCTACGAGTGTTTGATTTTTCTCCCGTTGCAACGCACAGCATGTTTGCTAGTACTAGTATAATGAATCCTAAAAGCAGTTTAATCCGGAGAATGATATTTATTAGATGAGCTGGGGACTTGTTCGTAGGATTGGCAACGGACGTTCAACAAGAATTTAGCAAGAGACAAGTGGCTGCCGAGAGAGAACTTAACGCGCACGTTGCACCCTCGCTCGGTTGATCCTCCAGAGATGGTGGCCGAGCTCATTGATGAATGTACCGAACAGCATGGCAACGTCTGCGTCATGCATCTTGCCGTCCTCCTTAATTTGAACTCCCGCTCTACCATCTCCCACTCAATGACAATTTGCCTACTCCCTCCGTCCGCGAATAAGTGTACATCTAAGTTTTGTCCTAAGTCAAAGTTTTAAAATTTTGACCAACTATATACAAAAGAGTAGTAACATATATGACATCAAGTTAGTATATTATGAAAGTACATTTCAAAACGGATCTATTGATACTAATTTAGTGTCATAAATGCTACTATTTTTCCCTATAAAGTTGGTCAAAGTTTTAAAACTTTGACTTAGCACAAAAGCTAGATGTACACTTATTCGTGGACGGAGGGAGTAGCTAATAAGAGGGAATGGCTAATGCGCACGCGCCAGAGCGCTCAATTTCCGACCGGGCAGGCTGTTCCTGATTAAGTAACTGCATCAGGACGCATTATTGCTAATTAAGAAAAGGGGCGCCCCACCCAGTTAAATTCAGGGGGGGTGATTAATCGAGGGATGGAAATATGGGTGAGCCCAGCCGGAAATTACTTGCATGGTCAAAGGAGTAGTGGGGCCACCATTCGAATACATGGAAACAACTGCGGTTGATTTGGAAAGGGACACAGCCCGGTCGGAAGCTGATTATGGCTGCGCGAAGTGGATCGCGCGTTGCCACGCTCGGTCGTGAAAGTCTTTTCGCTAATAAGATTCCATGCACACATGCAGCCATGTTTACTTAAGATTCAGTTTGCCTACCATCTCCCACTCAATGACAATTTGCCTAGCTAGGAGAGAGATAAATGGATCAAGCCGTTGTGTGGCCTCGCCGTGCGTGTGTTGCATGTTTCCTACTTAAGATATCGCCGAAAAAGGCTTTCGTTCCGCTTTATAGATAAAGCCACAACAGTGATACAAAGTACGAGCATAACTGAACATAAACACATAGGTCCACCGAAAAATAAAAACGAACAAGGTTTTAAGCTGGGGGCAACAACACAACACGCCCACTGAAATAAACAAGTCTCATGGAGGATAGGTAGCAATAAGAAGCAGAGAAGCCAACGCCTGGAAGTTCCTAGCGAGCGTGTCGATGGCCGGCCAATCACACCTTTTACTCAGAGGCTTTCAAAGCTGTATGAAACCACATAGTTTATAAATAGCATCAGTCGCCCGAGCTAGGTGAACATGCTCAATAACAAGCTTATTTCTAATGCCCCAAAGGGTCCAAGCCAGCGCCCCGAAGGACAGCCACATCAACCTCCTATTCTGACCAGAACAGGCGTCAATCGCAGAGTATGTGTCAGGGAAATCCGCTGGGCAACACCCATTGCCCCATTGCATCCTCACAGAGAGGACATTGGCCATCTCCTGCTCCATGCTGCTTCAACATTTGATCGCCATAGGGCAATCGACCACGCATGAGTTGGCAAAGAATTTTTTTTATCCTAGGTGGGAGAGGCATAGTCCACATCTCGGTCATCTCCACAGGGACTAGCTCGCCCGCCAGCTTATGTTAAAGGGATTTCGTGGAGAAATTTCCCGAAGGCTCCAACGCCCAGGAGGTAATATCTGGCAAGTAGGATAGGATTAGGTCGGCGAGGTCATCCAGAAAGGTCGTCCACTCCGCAAGCTCAACCGGACCCAGAAAGCGATGGAACACGAGGTTCCCAACTCCCCGGGCGACTACCAAGGATAAGGCGACATCCAGCTGAGCAGAAATGGCGAAGAGGGACGGGAATTGTTCTCTAAGGGGGCGATTGCCAAGCCATCGGCAAGCAAAAAGAGAGTCGAATTACCAGAACCCACCTCAATCCATGAACCCAGGCGAAAGAAAGGCTTGAGGGATTGGATAGCTTGCCAGAATTGTGATCCATGGCTGCGATCGCAAGTGGCAAACAATTGTCCCTGAAGGTATTTAGCTTTGATAAGGTCCAGTCATAGCCCCCCCATCATCAGAGACAATCCTCCAAATCCATTTGGTCATCCGGCAAATATTCATGCATCTAGTAGACATGAGGCCTAGACCCCCCTGGTCTTTAGGCCTGCAGATGTCCGCCCATTTCACCATATGGTGCTTTTGCTTATCAGCCTCCCCTTGCTAGAAGAACCGAGATTGATATTTATCAATGTCCACATGGGACCCCTCCGGAAATAAAAATAAACCCATCGCGAACATTGGGAGACTAGCCATGGAGGAATTGATAAGGACCGACTTGCCCGCCTTGGAACACAGTCTACCTGGCCAGGCCGAGACTAGTAGACATTGCTTTCTACAACGACGAGCTCTATGGCCTCGTGAGTTTTGGGCTGTTATATAGGTTCGACGTTGGCAACAATTCTGGAGCTCTAGTGGTCACCACATTCAATACAGTAACTTTCGACATACCCATCAACGGGCATGGACATGGGATGCAACACTATGCCAACTACATAGTGGAGCTGCGCGGCAAGTTGGCTATGGTGGTGCAGGTCAGCCATTACAAGGCTCATATTTTTAGGGTGTTTGAGTTGGCCAACAGCGCCACGAGATGGCCACACAAATACACGTGGTCAGAGGTGACTAGCTTGGGCGAGCACGCATTGTTCCTAGGGCCAACATGCTGCAAGGCGGTACAGGTTTCGGCGGCGGGCATGCACGGCATCGTGGAAGCGAACCATATCTACTACTCCTCTTGCCACGATGATGTGGTGGACTGCTTAGCTATATTGGATCTCGGTAGCTGCGTCATTTATTGTTGGGAAAGCGATGATGTGTGTGACTCCGAAAGGGTCATGTCACGTGGGTACCATTACCGCGAGAAGGATGACAACTATAATTATGGTGAGAATGATGGTGGTAATGGTCATAATACTTGTACCTGGGTTCTGCCTCCACAAATTTAACTTCTCTGCTCATGCATATACCAAGTTATTATCTTAGGTACTAGGAGTGGCGTTTATGTACGTTAGAGTATATTCTCTAACTTATTTTTTGTTCAGTTTAACTACTTGAATGTTTCTCATGTTTTGCTGATCTCCCAATATTTAGAAGCTTTTTGTCTGTTTTCTCACCGGAACAGCTCTCCGTACCTTATGAAAGTCGTTTGGAAATATGAATGAGAAGTAGGTGTTGTATTGTTGTTATGTTTTTTGTTAATTTCGTGGGAGGAAGAGAAGTACAGTTTTGCAATGTTCGTGATTCAGATGCACAATGATTGATAATGTTGTTTAGGACCATAAACTTTTTCAGGGTTGATTAAATAGGCACAGTTGATTTTAGTTGCTAGAAGGAAAGCACTGCTACAAATTTAGAACTAGGATGTTGCTTTTGATAGTTCTGTCAAGTATTCCTTATTTGCAATCTAGGATCACAATTCTAAGGTTAATCCTTTTAGTTGTGTAACATTGCAAATCTGGATCATTGAAAATTTTCATGCCAGATCAACACATTTGGCCGGATTTGGCTTATATTTGATAATGAGCAAACAATAAATGTTGTGAATTATAATATAATATAACAAATAATTATTGGGGATAGCTGATCAAAACATTTAGTCAGATTTGCTTATATTTAATAATGAGCAAACAATAAATGTTGTGAATATAACAAATAATTACACGGGGTGTTTTCCAGTTCTGATTTTTAGAATTTTGATTCTTTCCTTCAGTTATCTATGATAAACATTAACACATGCATATACTACCTATTTAACTTTGTTGTTATACCAATGACAGAGGCTGTCCTGTGTGCTGCTGTTCTTCGTAGTAAGCAGGAATTTTCATTTGTACGAAACCTTTGTACGTGAGAGAGGACCAATATGTATGAGTATGCCCTGTAAAAGAAAAGACTCGGTTTAAGCGGTAGTAAGTTCAATCTTCCTACGCTAGATGATACTAATATGCAGTGGTGTAGCTAGGAGTAAAATGAACGGTGTGCACACCCAGAAAAATTCTACTTAATTCAAGTGCCATACAATTTTTGACAAAAGAAGGGTGCGCACACTCGAAATCTATAAAAATATGACATGATAAAGAAAAAAAATCTCAGAATTCCGGGTGTGCCACGGCACACCCGTGCTACGTACCCACTAGCTACGCCACTGCTAATATGTACAACTCCGGTCTGTATCTTAAGTGATTTTGTATGTGAGAATAAGCTCCACTAGAAAAAATGTCCTACGATATGAATTAATTGACGCAGCCTCTATACAATGTTGTACAATATTTATGTATTCCCATCGTGAAATATTTCATCCTATTTTTGTTATGGTAAAGTAAAATGTTCCTACTGAGGTGTAGTAGTTGAAATTTTGTGTACAGTCAAATGTAATTTACCATTGCAGAGTTTATACATGTGTAAGAAAATTAAATAATATAAATGTTTATGCACGTGTAAAATAATAATTAAATACTATCAATGTGAAACTGCGGGATACATTAATATTTTATCATCATATGACCTACTATTAATTTTGAACCGGGCGGCTGCACATTTATTCCAAATCACATATAGTGCATCCGACAAGGAAGAATCTGAGCGGGAATGACTACACCACAACGATTCTTGAGAGGAACAAGTCGACGAGGCCACCAATGATTACAACTGTATGGGATGACAACTCTATGGTCGTTCTGCACCCAAACACCATGAACAAGATGCAGCTCTTTTGCTCTGAACCAGTCGATGGTCGACGAGGCCACCAATGACAACAACTCATCGTTGCTTTACACCTGGACACCATGGACATGCTGTAGCTCTTTCGTGGCGGGGGATGCGCTGCCTATTCTATTCTCCATAGATGCAGGGCTCAAGATATTCTCACATGGCCAACGGACGGTGAGGTCGACCATCATGCATCTTATCCGGCGGCCCACGACACGTCCAATAAAAAGCAAGGGGCTAGTAGTTTGATCCTTAACGGTTCCACAACACGTCCAAGAGAACCTTGCGGTATTATCACCAATGATAAATGTGGTCTATAGTACAAGTTGGCATTTCCGGTTAACCCCAATATGAGGAGAGCCGACCCCGTAAGGATAGCAAACTAGCCACCTTCTCGTAATGCTCATATCTATATCTAATATTAAAGAAAGGTGCGTTTTTCCAATTTTTGGTCTGTCCACCTACCTTAAGCTGCCCATAAAGTTAAAGTAAATTACCCACCATGCCGCCCGTAAGTGAAAAAAACTCTTCGTTAATTGTTTCTTAGTTTTTTCGCCTGTTATTGAAACTGCCCCTAAAGTTGAAGTAAATACCCACCCTGCTATCCGTAAGTGAAAAAAACTCTTCATTAATTGTTTATGTGAATTTTTGTCCGTCATCGCAACCACCCCTAAAGTTGAATTAAATTACCCACCTTCCCACCAAGTGGTCTTGGTAAGCTACAAACAAAAATTACAAAAAAAAATTACCCACCTTCCCACCCGTAAAAGTGAAAAAATGAGTGTTCCTTCGAATTATTTGTACTTTTTTTCAGGAAAACTTCTGATCTGTTCATCTTCAATCATAGCGGTACAACAAACACACAAAATAATAAAAATTACATCTAAATCCGTAGACCATCTAGCGACGACTACAAGCACTGAAGCAAGCCGAATTATTCGTACTTCATAGGGCCCTCAGGTTTTTTATCCATCGTGAAGTAAATTACCTATCTCGCCACCCATAAAAGTGAAAAGAAAACAAGCGTTCCTCTGAATTATTCATACTTTATAGAGCCCTCCAGTTTTTCATCCATCGTGAGACAGACCTTTTCTTTTCTTTCTCATACACGCATCCAAGATGTACTAAAAAATACATGCATCAAGGATCAAGTCCAACATCGATCAATTGTGAGCATGTTAGAATGCACGTGTCTTACGTCCGCATGCGTGCCGGTTGGTGCACAAATGTTCAAATACGTGTATATACATGTAGTGTGAATATTTGAAACTTGATTTGAAGACCACGATTTTATTATCCCGTTGCAACGCACGGGTCTTTTTGCTAGTACTACTTAATTGTGTATGAGAAACATAAAAACGCATACATTATTAGTAGAAAAAACAATGAGGAATTTACAAGACTGTAGTCTGTATCACACATAGCCATGTTTTTGTCTTATATTCTTCCTTTCTCCACTTATGGACAGTTTAATGCGCCAATACCATAAAGTTAAGACTAGCTATAAATCTGGAGGGAGAATCCACATGCCATCATGAAAACGACCCTTCATGAAGTATCCTACCGACCCAATCCTCTTCATGCTATCGTCGATGTTGTTCTTTGTGTCATCTTCATTGTAGTACGTATGGTCGCCGCTGCAATTTGAAATTGTCAAGAATACCTTGTTAGCCGGGACGATGGCATTTCGACCTAACTAACAATAATGCAAGTAGTAGATATGATTTCGCTCCACACAGCCACCCATGTTCTATCATACGTGCACTGCCTTACAGAATCCCCAAAACAAGGGATGATCACCCAAGCTTGTCACCTCCAGCCACTTGAGCTTGTAACCTGTCTTCATTCCACTTGTGGGGATGTTGACGAGGTTGAACAGCTTGAAGCAAGGCTTGATGTTTGGTAACCATTGGGTCTTCCATGCCATCGCAAACTTTCCTTGTAGATCAAAGATGCATTTGTAGTCACCCGTATGGATGGTGCCATTGATCCTTTGCACGGCTAGGCGGCGTTGAGCAGTAACTATTGGTCTGCCATCTTCGTTCATGCCAATCTCAATCTTCACGAGTGTCTGCGTGTAGTGTAGTCCATATTTGGGGGAGCTCCTATCTGCCGCTAACTGCGGCAAAATGTTGAGGGAACGCACAGGCGGGTCTCCCCGACTGGGCCGGCCCATGTGGCTCTCCCGTTCTGGCTAGAGAAGAAACTACAGCGCTCGCTCGCAAAAAAGAATGCGCCAAGCAGGATTCGAACACAAGACCACGTGCTTCAGAAGTAGTACTCCTACCACTTGAGCTAGCGAGCTAGGTGATTTAATGGGCAGCACAAATACTTGAGAACCAAACCAAGCGCGGATACGGACGTTTTTCAAATTTTGAACGCGAAATATTATTTTGGAGAAAAAGTGAATTCTGTATGAAACCGCGAACACTTTTCGAAATTGCGTATATTTGAAAAAAAATCAAACATTTCAAAAAACACAAACAATTTCTGGAAACGGAAACAATTTTTAAACTCCCCCAAAAAAATTGAAACTACGAACATTTTTTAGAAAACTAGAACATTTTTTGAATGGCAAAACAGTTTTCGGATACGCGAACATTTTTGAAAAATGGGAACTTTTTTTGAATCTCCCGAACAAAATTTGAAAACACCAACATTTTTTGAAACTCCAGAACAAAATTCGAAGCACGAACAATTTTTGAAAATTGCGAACAATTTTTTAAATCCTAGAACAAATTTGAAAACATGAACATTATTTAAAAAAATTGCGAACATTTTTTAAACTCCCGAACAAAATTTGAAAACCCGAATATTATTATAAATTTGAGACAATTTTTGTAATACTGAATAAAATTTGAGAAGTTGTGAAATTTTGAACAAATTTTGAATTTCAGAACAATTTTTGAAAAAGGGAACATTTTTTGAATTTCTTAATAAAATTTGAAAATGGAAACATTTTTTGAAATTTTGAACAATTTATGATAAATCAAACATTTTTTGAAATTTAAGAACATTTTTTCAAAAACACAAAAAAAGGAAAAAGAATACGAAAAAAGAGAGAAAAAAATAAACAAACAGGAAAAACGAAAAAAACAGAAAAAACCGGTTCAGGAACCTACTAGAAGGTTCCCAAAACCGGGAAAAACCGGTTGGAATCTTCCAGCAGGTTCCCAAAACCGGGATCGGTGGAAAGCTTCTAATGGGCCGGCCCGTCTCGTTCGATCGCTAAGAAAGAGTGTGCGATACCCCGACATTTTGACGCAGAGTGCGTCGTATAGGATTTCCCATATTTGGTGTGTCATCATGGCGGGGTCTTTTGACAATGAGGGCCCAATCGTTTGTTTGACTTCGGGTGTCACAAACGCGAATATCCTAATTCCGAGGCCCAATATCATCTTCCAAACGCGGGGTGAAGGACAAAAATATGTCCTTTTTTTCTTTTATACGAGGATTACACACCATTATAACAAGCATGGGCCCTAGTACGCCATTGTAATAATAAACACACCATTCTAACAAGCGTACCACACAAAGAGACTTGCACGCATAAAGCCATCACCAACGCGGGGCGCTTGTTTTGGAGCTCGAGAAGTAAACAAAAAATATTTGATCCTTAAGCGCCTGTGTAGAGTCCCTACTTCCCATGCTTGTAAGTAGGCGCCTATCTCTTGTCCATGTCAATTTACACTGAGAAAAATCTGGAGCGCTGGGCGACTCTTGCATCGACACAACTGATTTTCCTAGGATCGGACGGGAATCGCTAAAAACAACATTTGGGCCCTGGCATTTGTCCTTAGCGCCTGCAATGTAGGTGCCCCCAACATGTCTCCAGATCACATTGCTAGAATGGAGATTAAATATCCACTAAAATTTCTAGGGCAGTCAATTTTTTATATTATTATATTTTTCATTTTCTAATCTTCTACTTTCTCCGTACAGAATTAGTTGTCGCTCAACTAACACTGAAATACGTCTAGATACATCCATTCAGCGACAACTAATTCCGGACGGAGGTTGCTTTTTTCTTGATAACTAAAATATTGATATTTTAAAACCTGAATTTCCTACTTTCATTAGTTCTTTGAGATCCTTTAAGATTCAACCCATTTTAAAAACGTATTTTTGATGATCATTTGTGAGAATCAAATATGGACCTCGCCAGCCTCTAAGGACTTCAAAACTGATTTGCTTACATTCTAGATAAAGAAACAGAAGTCATTACGAACTCATTTTCGTATGGTGGATACACTGTATTTTCATTCAAATTTGATGACAAAATATTTTGAATATGACTTGCTTACATGCTTGATAAAGAAAAACAGAAGACATTACGAACTCATTCTTTGGTCAACCCCAACACGAGGACCCATTTGACTCAATAAGCATACCACACCTGATCTCGGTCCTAGAGAACCTTTGCATTATTATCACCAGTGATAATTGTGCTCGATAGTACAAATTGGGATTCTTGATTAACCCCAATATGAGGAGAGAGTCGAATCAGTAAGGATAGCACACCTGTCACTCCTCGTAATGCTCATACACTAGTTAATTATGTGTGAGAGACACAAAATGCATACATTAGTAAACAAAATTATCAGGAATTTATAAGATTGTAGTCCGTCTATACAATCTCAGGGAACTTTGTTCTTTGTGTTATATTCTTGCTGTCTACACTTCATAGATAATTATATGTTATCTCTTATGGATAGTGTAATGCGCCAATACCATAAAGTCAAGATTGGCTACATATCCGGAGGGAGAATCCACACGCCACCATGAAAACGAGTCTTCATCAAGTATCCTACCGACCTAATCCTCACCATGTTATCGCCAGCAGCGTCGTTCTTTGTGTCGTCTTCCTTGTAGTATTTATGGTAGCCGTTGTCATTTGAAATTGTCAAGAATACCGTGTCATCGGGGACGATGGCGTTTTGACGTAACCAACAATAATCATGCGAGTAGTAGATACGATTTCTCTCCACGCCACCACGCATGTCCCGTCGTACATGCACTGCCTTACAGAATGTCTCCCCCAAAAACAAGGCGTGGTCACCTAAGCTTGTCACCTCCAACCACTTGTGGTTGTAATGTGTCTTTGTTTGACTGGTGTGGATGTCGACGAGCTTGAAGACCTTGAAGAAAGGCTTAATGTTTGGCAACCACTGGCTCCTCCATGCCATAGCAACCTTGCCCTGCAGATCAAAGATGCATCTGTAGTCGCCCGTACGGATGGTGTGGTCAATCCTTCGCACGGCTAGCCTGCGTTCAGCGGTAACCATTGGCGCACCATCTTCATTCATACCAATCTCAAACTTCACGAGTGTTCGCTTGTAGCCGGGGCCATATTTGTAGCACAGACCATAGAGCTCACCGTTGCAGAACACGATGTTGATAAGCTCCCCATTACTAGGACATCCTTGTACCGTCCACCCGCTGTTCGGATTGCCAAGTCTGCAGAGCGCGATGCCACAGTTGTATGTTATGACGGCAATGATAGATTCCGGCGAGGTGGGCGGCTCGGAGAAGACTACTCTCTGGGTGACTACCAGGCCGGAGTCATGGTGCTGGCTAGGGCAGACCATCGTTGCCTTCTTCTTGGGGAGCATCACCTCGGCGCCAGAAAAAAGATTCACGATCCTAACCCGGCCTAGTGCACACAACGCGACCCAGCCACCATCATGGCCACCAATGATCCATCTCCCCGTGGCGTTACTTGGGACCGGTAAGTGCACGACCTCGCCGTCGTCGGGGCAGTACATGGGCTTCTTCCTGTTGCCGTCGCGAGGCGAGAGGAGCAGCCACGGGAGCGTTGGCACGGGCCCGACAGAGCGTACGGCGGCGCGCCACGACCAGCAGACAGCGGCGAAGCGCATGCGGCCCCGCGCCGAGGCGATCATGCGGTAGATGACGGCGAGGAGATCATCAGGAAAAGTGGCCGACCAGCACTGCTGCCGCAGGGTCGACGTCACCGCGCCCGTGCGTGCGCGCTTGGTGTCCTGCTCGTCGCCGACGACGGCCATCTGCATAATAAGGGTCGGAAAGTAATCGTTGGGAGCTACGCGTGAGCATATCGTCGACCTCGTCGGGGCCTCTGTGACAAACGACAGTCGATCTGTCGATCCCCGCCGCCGAAGGGCTTCCCGACGACCTCCTCGGGGCGATCTACCGCCGCTGCTCCTCGCCGTACGACCGCGCGCGCTTCGCCGCTGTCTGCACGTCGTGGCGCGCCACCGCGTTGGCATGGCGCACGCCGCTACCAGCTCTCCCACTGCTCCTCCCATCGACGGGCAACGGCCGGTGCGACCGGATGACTCGGGCATACAGCCCTGAGGATGGCAGGGTCCTGCGCGCTCCGCTGCCATACTTCCCGTATGGCAAGAGGATCGTGGGGTGCCATGACGGCGGCTGGGTTGCCGCCACCATTGGCTCCAGGGTCGAGGTCGTGAACCTCTTCACCCGTGCCCGGTTGATGCAAAGGGACTTCAGATGTAGATGCCCAACCGCTCTAGGAAGGACCGACAAAATCTCCCTCAAAAAAGTCGTCTTCTCAGATGACCCTGCCACAGAAGGATGCATCATGGCCGCGATAACGAGGAGGTGTCAAATACTGCTCTGCAGGCTTGACTGTAAGGACGACAATGGGTGGAGCACCGGAGGATGCGGCACGGCCAGCATTCCGAACCTTGTAGACATCACCTTCTACAACGGAGAGCTCTACGGCCTCTCGTATGGTGGATTTTTACACAGGTTCACCATCGGCCGAAACAAGTATGACCCTTACGTGGTCAATTGGCACTGTGTCCAACAGCTGACCACGGAAAGGCCCATCAGCCATGGGGGTGCCAAATACATCTTTGAGCTATGTGGCAACCTAGCCGTAGCAGTGGCAGATGCTCAAATTTTTAGGCTGTTCGAGCTTGTCGCCTATTGGGACAGTACAACAGGGTCATACTACACATGGGTAGAGGTGACGAGCTTGGGGGACCACGCCTTGTTCCTAGGGCCAGGATGCTGCAAGGCGGCGCATGTGTCTTCAATGGGGGTCATGCACGGTGCCGTAGAAGCGAACCGTATCTACTACTCATGTCCCGGAGGCTATGTGAACCATTTAGCTATGTTGGATCTGGGCAGTTGTGCAGTGTATTGTTCAGTAAGTGACAGCTTGCAACACTCCGATGGAATTATCTCACAGGGATACCATTCCTGCAAGAAGGATTACAGATACAACAACAACGACAAAGACGACACTAGTTGGCATAGTAGCTGTACATGGGTTCTCCCTCCAGACTTTTAGCTGCTTTGCACATGCATGCGGGTACCACATCATTATCTTATATAGGAGTAATATTCAGCGAAAATGCTCTTTGGAGCTCGGGCACCATGGAGGCCGAGTTTGACTTGATCAAAATTCAAATTTTCACGTTTCAAATTTTTTTGAAAAAAAATACACACATACTTAGAGACATAAAGCATATGTGTGTAAATTTTCAGGACGAAACACCTTAAAATGAGTGCTACACTAATATTCAGTCACTTTACCTTGTTTCCATGGAGGCCGAGTTCCATGGAGGCCGAGTTCCAAAACGCCCTTCTCTAATATTCAGTCACTTTACCTTGTTTCTATCGAGGAACTACTATAATAGTTATTTTGTTTTATTTTAAGTTAGTTATTTGTAGTGTCGTGTATGTTGAATTTTTTTCTATAACTTTATAGTCTCTACCTTGTTGATTTCTCATCTAATCAAATCAAACGAGGAAAAATATCTCAGCGAACTAACAAGTGGTCATGTTCTTCCTCTCTGGACCTGCATATGTATGTAGTCATGTAGTCAAAATTTGAGCGGGGCATTTTGGAGAACGAGCTACCTGGCGGTTGGAATCCCAGCCAAACGATTAGAGCATCCATAGCCGCATCTAGCTGATCCGGTCCCTCAAACTCTCGGGCGCGTCCGCATGCACTGACCGGATCCACCGGCGCACGCTTGCCCGGCGACTTTCCAAAGCCTCGCCCACCACCGCCCTCTCCCTCACCCGTTGCCACTCGCGTCATGCGGCCTGCGCCTTCGACTAGGGCGTCCTCGACCGGCCCAGTGCCGGCGAGGGCACGAGCACCCAACAGTGGTTGTGGACGACCTCCGGAGGTGGCTGAGAAAGGACGGGCCGACGTACCTGGAGTGGAGCGGATCCGGCGGAGCTGCCTCCGGTGCTGCGTGCCGGACGGGAGGGCCCCGCAACATCTCCCGCAGTGCGACGTCGGACGAAAGGGGGACAACGTGTCGGAGCGTGAGCTGCTGCCGCCCCAATCAGGCCGCGACCGCCACAGTGCGATGCTGAGAGCGACCGCATCCATGTCGGAGTCATCACCGCCGGAGCCGGCGCTGCTGGCGGTCGGACGCCATAGATGTGATTGGGAAGAGGAGGGAAAAAGAGAGTGGAGGGAGTGGATTGGAGCGGACTGAGGTCTAGGGTTCGTCAGTCGTCAGATATTTGTGGGGGCTTCGGGTCCTTTATTAGGCTCTGGCAATGAATATTTGAGTTTGTATGACTAATGTGAGCTATTGGCCTTTTATGCACTTCCACCTATCCATATTATGCTAGCTTCTTCGGTACCGTGCATTGCCCATTATCACCTCAAGACATGGTGCAAGACTCCGCTGGTGCATCCAAACCCCAACTTGTATTGTCATGCAACTTCCATTGTTATTTTACATTACATGACTTGAGTTTCATTATCATTTTGCTTTGCATGATCATATAGAGCTGACATGATATTTGTGGCAAGGCCACCGTTTATCATTGTTTACAAGTTATGATAGATCATTCATTTGTAGACATCATTTATATTCCGAGTTTTGTTTTCTTTGCGGTAAAACTTCCAATCTATTCAAAATCAATCATGATAGTACAACGAATACCAGAAATAATAAAAATTACATATTGATCCGTAGACCACCTAGCGACGACTATAAGCACTGAAGCGAGCCGAAGGCGCGCCGCCATCATCACCCCTCCCTCGCTAGAGCCGGGCAAAACTTGTTGTGGTAGACTGTCGGGTCGTCATGCTAAGGCTGTATAGGACCAGCGCACCAGAAAAGCAACCGCCACCATTGAAGAGAATATTAGATCGGAAGGATCCAACCTATAGACACACAAACACACACGAACAAAGACCAGATCCACATGGATCCATCGAAGACAAACGCCTTCCGAATCCCGCGAGATCCGCTGGAGACAAATCTCCACACACCCTTCGATGACGCTAGAAGCACCACCGGAATGGGGGCTAGGCCGGGAGAACTTTATTCCATTTTCAGAGACCGCCGCCACCGCCTCATCTCTCTGAGCAAGACATAAAACCCTAGAAAAAACAGAAAAGCATCCAAAAACGAAGCCCTCCCACCTGCACGGGTCGAGATCCACCACGCCTCCATGGCCCTAAGGCCACAGGAGACGAGGCAGACCGGCGCCGGCGCCGGCGGGAGGTAGGAAAAACCCTAGCGGTGGCTGGGTTGGGTACGAGGGCTCTTTCCCTGGCATTTTGTGAAATTCTTTTTGAATTTGCATCTTTTACAACATTAACATTTTTGAAATTCCTGAACATTTTTTGGATTTGTGAATTTTTTATTTAGCAAATGCTGATTTTTTAAAATTTGGAATACTAAACTTTTCTGAGTTTTCGAACATTTATTTAAAAGGAAGCAAACAATTTTTTAAAGTCTATTTTTTCAAATTTTCTATCAATTTTGAAAAAGAAGCTAACAGTTTTTAAATTTCTAAACTTTCTAAGAATTTCAAAGAAAATTTCAAAAGTGGAACATTTTTGAAATATTGAACTTATTTGAAAAAGTGCGAAAAGATTTTGAATTTTTTTGGAACAATTATTGGAAAAAAATAAAATTGACCAAGGGAAAATAAATACCAAAATAAAATATAAAGTAAATAAATAAATAAAACGGAAACAAAAAGAAAAAAAGACAAAAAAAGAGACAGGAAAAATGAAAACTAAAAAAGAAACGCTATGGGCCTATGGCCGGTCCAACAGGCGCCCAACGGGAGCAATGCCGTTGCCTTATTGGGCCAAAGCCTTAGTGTTTTTTTTCTTTCTATTTTTCGTTTTTCTTCTCCTTTTATAATATAATTCATTTTTCTCCTTATTGTTGTTTATTATTCCTTTTAAAATCTGTTAAATTTTTTGAAATATTTCTTGGAATACCAAAAAATGTTCTTGCTTTCAAATATTATCTATAGTTTTTAAAAATGTTGTGGAATTTCAAAAAATATTTTTATTTTCGAATTTTTTGATCACAAATTTAAGAAATGTTTCGGTTTAAAAAAATATATAAATTTTTAAAAAGGTACGAGGTTTGCAATTTATGTTAAAAAATTTCATCAATTGTTGAGAATTTGTTAACAATTTTTGAAAAAGTGTTCAAGTTTGTAAAATTTTCATACACAATTTGATGTTCCAAAATTGTTGACAAATTTCAAGAAATGGTTAGGACATAAGGAAACGTTCATGTTGATTGATAATGACGGAAATTGCAAATAACAGAAGAATTCAAATTAGGAAAAATACAAGCTCATGGATGCACTCGTCTGGCCTAGTCTCGCACACTCCTCTCAACTGGTGGTGTCTTTGGAGTATGGATAAATGACCCAACTTCTTGCAGTAGCCTGGCGTGGACATATGAGGCATCCATGGCAGGTTTAAACGACTTCCGACACCATTTACACGTTGCGACACGTCCGACCATTTGTCAGCCTTTTTTCACCGAGAAAACTCCAGAAAATGCAAAACTTGTCAAAAATCCAAACAACTTGGCATGATGCTTTGAATTGGTCATAAGAAGCTGGTGGAAAAATTTTGGGGTCATTTGACTGATGTCGAAAAACAACGTGCTTTCAAGCGGACCCTTCTGGCATCTACTCGAACACTCTCCGTTGAACCTGGTCTATTTTTGGACTTTTTGAAATAACCCCAACTTTTGCAAGCAGGTGAGCATGCCCGTGGTAGGCATCCATGCCTGGTTTGAATGAACTCCGATACCGTATGCACGTTGCGTGATGTATGGCCATTTATCGGTCTTTTTTCACCGAGAAAACTCCAGAAAATGCAAAATTTATCGAAAACCCAAACAAATGGACATGGTGCTATGAATTGGTCATGCAAGGTCATGACAAAATTGGGGTCATTCGGCGAATGTCGAAAAAAATTGGGGCCATTTCAAGGATGTTGAAAAAAAAGTTCACGGCTAAACAATTCATGAATTTGGAAAAAGTTCGCGGGTTTAAAAAAAGTTGATGAAAACTGGAAAATGTTCACAAAACATGAAATAAGTTCACGAGCTAAATGTTCATGCATTTGAAAAAAGTTCATGGCTAAAAAATTCACGATTTTGGGAAAAAGTGTGCTGATCTGAAAAAAGTTCACGAATTTGGAAAACAATTCCTGAAAAGTTGAAAAGTTCACGCAATTTGAAAAAGTTCAGCAATATGTTTTTTTTAGGAAATTTGAAAAATAGTTCACAAAATTTGAAAAAAATCACTAATTTGAAAAAAGTTCACAAGCTAAAAGACATGCATTTGCAAAAATTTCACGGCTAATCAATTCACAAATTTGAAAAAAATTGCGGGTGAAAAGAGTTCACGAATTTGTAAAAAAAAAGTTCATGAAAATTTGAAAAAGTTCATGAAATTTAGAAAAAGTTTAAAAAATCTAAAAAAAGCTCACGAAGTTAAAAGAAAAGTTCTCGAATAAAAAGTTCATGCATTCAAAAAAGAGGTCACGGCTAAAATATTCACTAATTTGGAAAAAAGTTCATGAATTTGAAAAAAGTTCACGAATTTGGAAAAGTTCATGGAAATGAGAAAAAGGTCACAATTGTTTTTTGCAAATTAAGAAAAGAAAATAAAAAATAAAGAAAGAGAAAATGACAAAAAAGTTTGCGAATTAAGAAAAGAAAAATTAAAAAGAAAAAAAGGAAGAAAGAGAAAAAAAAAGTTGAAGAGAAACTGCCAAACAGAAAAAAGAAAAAGAAAATCCAGGCTGATATTGCGCTGCTTTTTTTTTTATCGTTATATTTACTACACAAAAAGCAAAAAAGGAAGGAAGTGGGAATAGCGTGTAAGTTGGACTAGTTTGCTAGGTCCACTTGAAGGAAACTACATGGAGAGAGTTCGAGTCCCACAGCTCGCATAAGTTTTTTGAAATTTGAAAGAGCGAAAAAAGTAAGTGGACCGAGCCCATGAAGGAGAGGGTTTGTGCGCCGGGCGGAAATGGGCCGGCCCAGTCGGGCGGCCTGTGCGTGCTGACGTTTATTTGACGCTACTCCTAGAACGTACAACGTATTACGAAAGGGGATACGATATGTTAAAGGTCCATATTACTCTTCATACGTTTAGTGAGGATGATTGTACCGAAGCGGGACTCATCAATCAGAGTCTCTCGTCCTAATCACAGGAGGCCATCCAGCATGTAAAATCAACATGGTAGATTATGTTATAGAGTTATTACTTGTCGCTACAGATAACAATCAACAAAAACCATTTATGAATATAGTCTGTAGCGTGATGATTCATCCCCCCTTAATTTATTTAACGGTGGAGATTAAAACATAAAGCTGCTCGTTGCTACAGAAGGCCATCCAGCACAATTAGATGTGGGTTTAACTCGTATTTTCTCAAAAAAAATTGGAGAAACTTTCAATCTATTCATCTCAAATCATGGTAGTAAAAAGAACACCGGAGGTAATAAAAATTATAATCAGGTCCGTTGACCACCTAGCGACGACTACAAGCACTTGAGCGAGTCGAAGGCGCGCTGCCATCATCGCCCCTCCCTCGTCAGAGCCGGGCAAACCTTGTTGTATTAGACAGTCGGTAAGTCGTCGTGCTAAGGCCCCGAAGGACCAACGCACCAGAGCAGCAACCATCGCCGATGAAGAAAGTCGTAGATTGGAAGCATCAAACCCGTCAACACCCAAACCAAGAAGAACGAAGACCGGATCCAAAGAGATCCACCGAAGACCAGCATCGACTGAATCCCGTGAGATCCGACGGAGACACACCTCCACACACCTTCCGCCGACGCTAGACGAATCATCGGGACGGGGATAGAACGTGGGAGACATTATTCCTACCGAGAGACATCGCCGCCGCCACACAGCCCCAACCAAGACACTGAACCTAACAAGAATGAGAACGGAGTCCCTCCTGCCGGCGGGGGGCCGAGATCCTCAGCACCTTCATGGCCCAAAGACCATCGGAGATGGGGCGGACCGACGGCGGCGCCGACGGAAGGAAGAGGAAAGCTTGGGGTGTTTTCTTGTGGAGGAGGAAAGAGGTTCTCAATTTATTTTATTAAAACACTGACCCGGTTTTGGGAGGTTGAGGGGATGTTCCTTCGTCTTGGCCGCAAGCCCGCAACCCGCAAGGAAGCGTACTGGTTTCCCCTTATTCAGTTCCCGCCTCCCACCATGGAATGCTATTTTTTTCACATTAGTTTTCTGCCAGAAGTGTGCAGGGATGGATAGGGGATCAGCGATAGGTGGTCCTGTTATGTTCGTATGGTTCAGTATCATGTTTTGAAGAATCTGATAATTATTCAGACTTAATAGTGCCCACTTCAGTGCAGGAGTTCTGAAGACTCATTTGGAAATCATCATAGGTTAATTCCTATTTTGATCAGGCTGGCTGTGAATTTACAAGTTGGCATTATCTCCACGGTTAGCCTTTAGTAGCATCCCCCGCGTGGCTGTGTTTCCCTCTCAATAATCTGCTAGTGTTCAGAATTCATAGTCGGTTCAGTTGAGGCTTTCGTAGATGATCGGAAGTTTGTTTCTTGTCCAAACGAAATTTCTGTATTGGGAGCCAAAAGTAACATCTGGTCATTATTTACTAACACTGCATGTAATCCTTGCTATTGTGAAAGTTGCTAGACCAACTGATTTGTACATGTGTTGCCAGAAATTTTCCGGTATGCACAAGTTTAGAAGAATCTCAAGAATCATTGTAATACCAAAGGCAGGCCTGGTCTTCGCTAGACATTTTCGGTTGGTTTATAGGTATTCAACGAGCATGATCAATTTTCTGCATTTAAATTAGTTTTTTCCCAGAATAATTAATAAAAACCTGAGATTAGACACTCATATACACAATGCACAGAAATATGATAGATGGTCAACGTGTGGTTTAAGAAACAAGAAATGTCATCAAACATGAAAAGCCACCATGTATGTCATGGAATTTCAAATCCGATTATGATCCACCATGTATGTCATGGAATTTCAAATCTGATTATATCAGATCTAATATTGTAAATCAAGCTAGGGTATAATCCATAAGAGAGAATATTGTCGCCAAACCAATAAAGTTTTATCATGGCATAATAAACCGCACACAAGAAAATCTAGTACAACCATCCAGTGCACTCAGCAGAGCCACATAAGCATCGTTTCTTCTTGATGTTACCTTCAGAGTCATGGACCCCATCTATGGTATAATTATAGTCATATGATAGTGGTTCAAGAGGCTGAATATCCTCACAAGCAAAGAGCATGATGTGAGGCATACCCTTGTTGTCATGGTCATAAAGGACATTTTGTGTGAAAAGGTTAGGGGTGCAGCTATGGTTGATGAACCTTGCAAGGTTGCCACATTTCAGTGCGTCCACCGCAAAGAAATTTTCTTCCTCTTCCCCAGGGCCATTCCTAAGTGAGGGGATAGTCTTTTGTAAGTTGTCCCAGCGGGATACATCATAATAGTTGTTTCCAATAAGGAACAAGTACTCATCATTATCCCTCTCTGTTCGCACACGAACACGTCACCGTGTACCCTCGACGCCGGGGGTGATGCACCGCAGCTCACGTCGAAGGAGACCCGTCCGGAAGCGCGGTACGTAAGCAATCCGGCGGGCGCTTTTGTAGACCCGACGCACCGCTTCTCCGGGATGGAACCCGTCGGCAGTCACGGATGGACGATGGGCTGCCCTAGGTCGGTTCGCCCGCCCCTAGAGCCTCGAGGATCGCTGCCCTTCAACACGAAGAACGAACGAAGAACGAGAGAGAAAGAACAAGGGAGAGATGTAAAAACTAGGGTAAAAGATGTAGATTGATTTGTTCGATTGTCTGTCTTTCAATCGGCCGTCACCCCCAACATATATAAGAGGCGGCTGGACTTCCCGTACAAGCAAAGGATTCATCTAGGCTTTCCTTACAAGAAAATTACATCAATTCACGTCCTAGAGTCCTAGTTCTGGTCCCACTCGGATTCAGCCCGAATCTAGTCCAATCTTCTGTCTTGCTCCTTGCGTGGGCCGTGGAATCTGCATATGACTTCCGATGTAGACGGTTCAAATAACAATTTTGTGCGCTTCGACGAGGCCGACAATCCGTATGTTGATCACTTTTCCAAATAAGGCCATCTTGAATACTCCACGGGGTCATCTTTAATTTCGAGTCAGACTCGGTCATGTAGCTGACTGTACCGTCCGACTCTTGTAGCGTCTCTGCAGGTCGTATACTACGTCGGATGATGATGACTACAAAAGCAAAGTTGACCGTTTCGACGTTACGAACAACTTTCATGTTGAACACTTTTTCATCCGAAGCCATCTAGATAATCTTTTGAGCCCGTATTTAGCTTCTGGTCAGATCGCCCAAAATTGACATTCTTCACTCGGCCGGCAAGCTTTCACCCGGCAAGGTTTCCATCCCGGCAAGATTTCCCCGGCAAGGTTTCTATCCCGGCAAGATTTCCCCGGCAAGGTTTCCATCCCGACAAGCTTTCTGGCTGTACCTTGTGGGTCTTTTTTGTGGCAGTAAACGACCTCGGATGAAAATGTGCCCAAAAGCAAAGTTGACCGTTTCGACGTTACGAACAACTTTCATGTTGAACGTTTTTCGATTCGAGGCCATCTTGAATGGCTAATTGCTCACGCATTGCATCAGACACTCGCCAAGACGTGTCTGGTCTCCCGCGTCTTATTTCGCCTCTTGACATGGCTGCATTCAGATAGCTCTAACTTTTGCATACGAACTCGGATTGAGACGATTTTTATATGAAAATCGACCGATTCGACGAGACGAAGACAATTCATGTAGAAAGTTTTCTCATATGAGATCATCTTGAGGGCGTAATCAGCCTAATAGTGTTCTGGATACAAAATCCTAGTACTTCGAACACAACTTCGGCCTTAGAGATGAGATCGGATGGCTATGGCGCAAACTTCAAAGTTTATCCTTTCGATGATACAGAACTTTCTCACTTTGAGTACTTTTCCATTTGAGGCCTTCTTAATTGTGTTTTGGCTTCGTGCCAAAAACTGGTGTCAACACATGCCCCCCTGTTTTTCGGCAAAACTTGTGTGCCGAAAAATAATTTGTACCACATTGGTTCTAAGGACGATGTCAACACTCCATCGGCCATTTATATTCTTAGGGCGATAATCATATATCGGCCATGTTTGTGCTTAGGATGACAAGTATATATCTTGAAGCCGATTGCCACCAATCGGTCTTAAAGAGATGGGCACAAATCCGCTCCTTGTAGCACTAAGGAAATCAAACTCTGAAAGATCACGTCCTGTTAAGCAAGTAACATCGGGATGATTCCAATCCACCGATGCATCGGACAAAGCAACACAAGCCGAATTATCCGCGTGAATAACTTCTACTTCATCATCGACCCATTGTATTAAGAATTGATGCATGGTAGATGGCACGCACTGGTTAGCATGAACCCAATCACGGCCTAATATAACATTATAGTTACCTTGCACCTCGGCGATGAAGAATGTGGTGGCCAAAGTTTTGCTTCCCACAGTGAGTTCCATGCACATCATGTTGGGGAACGTTGCATGGGAAACAAAAAATTTCCTACGCACACACAAGATCTATCCATGGTGATGAGCATCTACGAGAGGGAGAGTGAATATACATACCCTTGTAGATCGCTAAGCGGAAGCGTTAAGAAACGCGGTTGATGTAGTCGAACGTCTCCGCGATCCAAATCGCAAGTCGTCCCTCGATCCGATCACGAACTAGTGCCGAACGGACGGCACCTCCGCGTTCAACACACGTACGGCTTGATGACGTCTTCACCTCCTCGATCCAGCGAGCGATGATGAAGTAGTAGATGCGTTCCGGCAGCACGACGGCGTGGTGATGGTGGTGAGGAACAATCTCTGCAGGGCTTCGCCAAGCACTACGGAGATTATGACGGGAGAACTAGAGGGTTAGGGTTGCCGACACACGGCTTGGGAAATCTTCATGTGTCCCGTGTGCTAGCCCTGCCCCTCTATTTATATGTTGAGCCTTGGGGTCTAAACTTGGAGTAAAAGCCTCCTCCAGGTCGGTTTTGCCCGCACAAGGTCGGTTTGGCCCGCAGGGAAAGAGTCCAACTCGGATCCCTGCAGTACCGCGCACAAGCGGTAGTACCGCTTCACACAAGCGGTAGTACCGCTTCACACAAGCGGTAGTACCGCTTACGCGGTAGTACTGCCTTACCAGCGGTAGTACCGCTTAAGGCAGCAGCAAAACTTCCTTCTGCACTTTCCAATACCTCGTGGGCTTTACCCCTTTGGCTCATATAAAGTGTTGCTGCACCCGAACACTTCGGTAAACATCCGGAACCCCTTCCGGTGAATTCCGGAACCCTTCCGGAGATCAAAACACTATTATCACATATATCAATCTTTACCTCCGGACTATTCCGGAGATCCTCGTCATGTCCAGGATCTTATCCGGGACTCCGAACAACCTTCGGTCACCAACAAAATAACTCAACTATACTAATCGTCACCAAACGTTAAGTGTGTAGACCCTGCGGGTTCGAGAACTATGTAGACATGACCGAGACACCTCTACGGCCAATAACCAATAGCGGGACCTGGATGCCCATATTGGCTCCTACATATTCTACGAAGATCTTTATCGGTCGAACCTCTATGTCAAGGATTCAGTTAATCCCGTATGCTGTTCCCTTTGTTCTTCGGTATGTTACTTGCCTGAGATTCGATCGTCGGTATTTCTATACCTAGTTCAATCTCGTTACCGGCAAGTCTCTTTACTCGTTCCGTAATACAAGATCTCGTGGCTAACACTTTAGTCACATTGCTTGCAAGGCTCATTGTGATGTTGTATTACCGAGTGGGCCCTGAGATACCTCTCCGTCACACGGAGTAACAAATCCCAGTCTTGATCCATGCCAACCCAACAGACACCATCGAAGATACCTGTAGAGCACCTTTATAGTCACCCAGTTACGTTGCGACGTTTGATACACACAAGGTACTCCTCCGATGTCAGGGAGTTACATGATCTCATGGTCATAGGAACAGATACTTGACATGCAGAAAACAATAGCAATAAACTGACACGATCATATGCTACGTTCGCAGTTTGGGTCTTGTCCATCACATCATTCTCCTAATGATGTGATCCCGTTATCAAATGACATCTCATGTCTATGGCTAGGAAACCTTAACCATCTTTGATCAACGAGCTAGTTAACTAGAGGCTTACTAGGGACACAGTGTTGTCTATGTACCCACACATGTATTTGAGTTTCCAATCAATACAATTATAGCATGGATAATAAACGATTATCATGAACAATGAAATATAATAATAACTAATTTATTATTGCCTCTAGGGCATATTTCCAACAGTCTCCCACTTGCACTAGAGTCAATAATCTAGTTCACATCACTATGTGATTTACATTGTAATGAATCGAACACCCATGCAGTTCTGGTGTTGTTCATGTTTAGCCCTTGGAAGAGGTTTAGTCACCGGATCTGCAACATTCAGATCCGTGTGTACTTTGCAAATATTTATGTCGTCCTCCTTGATGTAATCGCGGATGGAATTGAAACGTCGCTTTATGTGTCTGGTCCTCTTGTGAAATCTTGGTTCCTTGGCTAGAGCAATGGCACCAGTATTATCACAAAACAGAGTCATTGGGTTAAGCGCACTAGGCACTACTCCAAGATCTGTCATGAACTCCTTCATCCAGACACCTTCCTTCGCCGCCTCCGAGGCAGCGATGTACTCCGCTTCGCATGTAGAATCAGCTACCACGCTTTGCTTGGAACTGCACCAGCTAACCGCACCCCCATTAAGAATAAATATGTATCCGGTTTGTGACTTAGAGTCATCCGGATCAGTGTCAAAGCTTGCATCGACGTAACCCTTTACGACGAGCTCTTGATCACCTCCATAAACGAGAAACATGTCCTTAGTCCTTTTCAGGTACTTCAGGATATTCTTGACCGCCGTCCAGTGTTCCATTCCTGGATCACTTTGAAACCTTCCGACCATACTTATGGCAAGGCTGACATCGGGTCTTGTGCACAACATTGCATACATGATAGAGCCTATGGCTGAAGCATAGGGGATGACACTCATCTTTTCTCTATCTTCTGCAGTCACTGGGCATTGAGTCTTACTCAACTTCACACCTTGCAAAACAGGCAAGAACCCCTTCTTGGACTGATCCAGTTTGAACTTCTTCAAAACTTTGTCAAGGTATGTGCTTTGTGAAAGTCCTATCAAGCGTCTCGATCTATCTCTATAGATCTTGATGCCTAATATGAAAGCAACTTCTCCTAGGTCCTTCATTGAAAAACTCTTGTTCAAATATTCCTTCACGCCTTCCAACATTTCTATATTGTTTCCAATCAGCAATATGTCATCCACATATAATATTAGAAACGCTATAGAGCTCCCACTCACTTTCTTGTAAATACAAGCTTCTCCGTAAACTTGTATAAACTCGAACGCTTTGATCACCTCATCAAAGCGAAGATTCCAACTCCGAGATGCTTGCACCAGTCCATAAATGGATCGCTGGAGTTTGCAAACTTTGTCAGCATTCTCTGGATCGACAAAACCTTCTGGTTGCATCATATACAACTCTTCCTTAAGGAAACCGTTAAGGAACGCTGTTTTGACATCCATCTGCCAAATTTCATAATCGAAAAAGGCAGCTATTGCTAACATGATTCTGACGGACTTAAGCATCGCTATGTGTGAGAAGGTCTCATCGTAGTCAACTCCTTGAACTTGTGAAAAACCCTTTGCCACAAGTCGAGCTTTATAGACGGTGACATTACCGTTCGCGTCCGTCTTCCTCTTAAAGATCCATTTGTTCTGAATGGCCTTACGCCCTTCAGGTAATACTTCCAAAGTCCACACTTTGTTTTCATACATGGATCCCATCTCGGATTTCATGGCCTCTAACCACTTCTCGAAATCCGGACCCATCATCGCTTCTCCATAGCTCGTAGGGTCATCGTTGTCCAACAACATGACTTCTAAGACAGGGTTGCCGTACCACTCAGGAGCAGTACGCGTCCTTGTCGACCTACGAGGTTCGATAGTAACTTGATCCGAAGCTTCATGATCATCATCATTAACTTCCCCTTCAGCTGATGTAGGCTCTACAGAAACATCTTTCTGCGCTGCGCTATTTTCAGGTTGAAGTAAAGGCTCAACAACCTCATCAAGTTCTATCTTCCTCCCACTCAATTCTTTCGAGAGAAACTCTTTCTCAAGAAATGTTCCATTTTTAGCGACAAACACTTTGCCTTCGGATCTGAGGTAGAAGGTATACCCAACTGTCTCTTTTGGGTATCCTATGAAGACGCATTTCTCCGCTTTGGGTTCCAGCTTTTCAGGCTGAAGCTTTTTGACATAAGCATCACATCCCCAAACTTTAAGAAACGACAGCTTTGGCTTCTTGCCAAACCAAAGTTCATATGGCGTCGTCTCAACGGATTTCGATGGTGCCCTATTTAAAGTGAATGCAGCTGTCTCTAATGCATAACCCCAAAACGATAGTGGCAAATCAGCAAGAGACATCATAGATCGCACCATATCCAATAAGGTTCGATTACGACGTTCGGACACACCATTACGCTGTGGTGTTCCAGGCGGTGTCAGTTGTGAAACAATTCCACATTGTCTTAAGTGACTGCCAAACTCATAACTCAGATATTCTCCTCCTCGATCAGATCGTAGGAATTTAATCTTCTTGTTACGATGATTCTCAACTTCACTCTGAAATTGTTTGAACTTTTCAAATGTTTCAGACTTGTGTTTCATTAAGTAAATATACCCATATCTACTTAAGTCATCAGTGAAGGTGAGAAAGTAACGATAACCACCGCGCGCCTCAATACTCATCGGACCGCACACATCAGTATGTATGATTTCCAATAAGTTACTTGCCCATTCCATTGTACTAGAGAACGGCGTTTTAGTCATCTTGCCCATGAGGCATGGCTCACATGTGTCAAGTGATTCAAAATCAAGTGACTCCAAAAGTCCATCAGCATGGAGCTTCCTCATGCGTTTTATGCCAATATGACCTAAACGGCAGTGCCACAAGAAAGTGGTATTATCATTATCAATTCTACATCTTTTGGCATCAATGTTATGAACATGTGTATCATTACTATCGAGATTCAATAAGAATAAACCCCTCACATTGGGTGCATGACCATAAAAGATATTACTCATATAAATAGAACAACCATTATTCTCTGATTTAAATGAGTAACCGTCTCGCAATAAACAAGATCCAGATATAATGTTCATGCTTAACGCAGGCACCAAATAACATTTATTCAGGTTCATCACTAATCCCGATGGTAATCGAAGAGCGAGCGTGCCGACGGCGATCACATCAACCTTGGAACCATTTCCCACGCGCATCGTCACTTCGTCCTTTGCCAGCCTCCGTCTATTCTGCAGTTCCTGTTTTGAGTTGCAAATATGAGCAACCGCACCGGTATCAAATACCCAGGCACTACAACGAGAGTTGGTAAGGTACACATCAATAACATGTATATCATATATACCTTGTTTGTTGTTGGCCGCCTTCTTGTTAGCCAAATACTTGGGGCAGTTCCGCTTCCAGTGTCCAGTTCCCTTGCAATGAAAGCACTCAGTTTCTGGTTTGGGTCCAGCCTTGGGTTTCTTCACGAGAGGAGCAACTGCTTTGCCACTCTTTTTGGAGTTACCCTTCTTACCCTTGCCATTTTTCTTGAAACTAGTGGTTTTATTGACCATCAACACTTGATGCTCCTTCTGAATTTCAGACTCAGCGGCTTTCAGCATCGCAAACAGCTCGGCGACTTTCAGCATCGCAAACAGCTCGCAAACTAGTGGTTTTATAGTTCAACACGAAGCTCTTGTAGCTATGTGGCAATGATTGAAGAACTCTGTCAGTGATAGCCTCTGGCGGAAGGGGCATCCCCAATTCAGCCAGACGGGTGGAGTACCCAGACATTCTGAGTACGTGATCACTGATAGACCCGTTCTCCTCCATCTTGCAAGCATAGAACTTATCGGAGATCTCATATCTCTCGATCCGGGCATTCTTCTGAAAGATAAACTTCAACTCCTGGAACATCTCATATGCTCCATGATGTTCAAAACGTCTTTGAAGTCCCGGTTCTAAGCCATACAATATTGCACATTGAACTATTGAGTAATCTTCAGAACGAGCCTGCCAGGCGTTCACAACGTCTAGAGACTCAACTGGAGCGGGTGGATCACCAAGCGGTGCATCAAGGACATAAGCCTTCTGGGAAGCCGTAAGGATAATCCTTAGATTACGGGCCCAGTCCACAAAGTTACTTCCATCATCTTTCAACTTAGCTTTCTCTAGGAACGCATTAAAATTCAGGGGTGCTACTGCGCGAGCCATGATCTACAACATAAATATAGCAAAGACAACTTAGACTATTGTTATAGATAATGAGTTTAGTTAATCATATTACTTAAAAACTCCCACTCAAATTGACATCCCTCCGGTCATTCAAGTGTAACATGATCCAAATCCACCAACTCAAGTCCGATCATCACGTGAGTTGGGGTGGTTTCAATGGTGAACATCTTCCTGTTGATCATATCTACTATATGACTCATGTTCGTGAAGGGTAACGCAGCAGAAAACAAAAATTTTCCGACCTACGCACCAGCCCAGGACCACTATGGAGACTGCATACAAGGTTTGATCATTTTCGTTACCGACTCGTAGCGCAGCGGAAGTAGAGTCGATGACGAACGGCGGTGCAGATCCCCGCAGCTAGGATTTTACAACCTCCCAACCGTGAGGATGTATACCCTCATCTGCCCCGCGGACAGCCCTCCGGGAGGCGGTCGCACAGTCCCCCGGACGGTGTCGCGGACAGCCCTTCGGGAGGACCTCCGAAACTCGGACTGTCACTCGGACAGCCCTTCGGGAGGACCTCCAAAAATCGGACGGTCACACGGACAGCCCTTCGGGAGGCACTCTCGAACTAAGACCGAAACTACGATCTCTCTACAGAGTTGCACACATACGGTGTCATCTATCCGGCAGGGCTTCGCCGTCCAGAACTAGTTCCTGCCGGAACCCAGACAGCCTTTCGGCTCTACGAAACTATTTCGCTGGGAGGGAGAGAGAATGCCAGATCATGCATGGCTTGTGTATGAGAGTAAGGATGAAGAGATGGCAGCCCTCTCCACCTCTATTTATAGGAAAACCAAGGGCTAGGATGGGCATTTCAAAAATACCAAAACTTGCTCATGAAGGAAACACTTTCCAAGGGCAAAATGGGAAAGCAAGTGGGCAAGTGGGGCTCCAAGGTGGAGCCCACTTCTTGGCTGGCCACAACCCTTGTGGGGGCCCCCCAAGGTGGTCCCCATCCATCCATCCCTTCTAGAAGCCTTTTGGGAAAATATCCCAAAAGGTACTTTTCCAAAAATATCCCAAAAAGCACTTTCACTATTCACGACGACATATTTCAGTGTCTGATCGAACTGAAAATATTCATGTGGGCTTAGAACATTTCCAGTACCCACCAAAATAATTTTCAACGCGAGCCGGAACAATTCCGGTTTAGTGATTTTCATCTGCGAAAAGCATCTGAAGCGGTTTCGGCAGCTCCGGAACATTTCCGGTTTTCATCCCGGAAAATTCCAGAAAGTTTCCAGAATGATTCTGGCATCCTCCAAGAATTATCAGGCATGTGCCAAAACCAATTTAACTTTTTGGTATCCCCTGAAACAACTTTTCAGTTTCACCGGAACTCATCCGGTGACCTCTCTGCGGAACTTTTCCGCTGTCCGAAACTTTTCCGGCGTCCGAAACTTTTTCAGTGATTTTCTCTCAGACTCCCTGTCTAGTATTCAACAGATAGATGACCCTTAAGCGTGTGACCCTATAGGTTCGGTGAAGTATAGACATGACCCGGAACCCCTTCCGATCAATGATCAACATCGGAGCCGTGGACACCCATATTGACCCCTATACCCACACGAATGAATATTCGAGTGAACCTCCAGTTGCCATGTGCTATTCCTGTTGCTTCGCGATATGTTACAAATACCCGAGGTGAGACATGTTGGCATCCCCGTGGATCAACACCTTGTCCACTATGCTAGTTACCTCGTTGCCGGTATTGTTCTCTTTTCTCGTTCCCGTGTTCCGGCATCCCTGTGATCAAATCACCCTGTGTCTGGCCAGACGATGATGGATACCGTAACACCGAGAGGGCCCAGAGATATCTCTCCATCGTCGGAGGAGCAAATCCCAATATTGAGCTATCAAGTTACTTGACATACTTTTCCATGAACCCGTAAGCCGCCGTAATAGCCACCCATTTACGGATGACGTTTAACAAACCCCAAAGTTCATGAAGCAAGCATGAAGAAACTCGATACTCTCATGGTCTGAGGAATCATGCAAACGTTAACCATCTCTGTGTTATTAACCATTAACTTATGACGAATGTATCTCATAGCATAACATCAATCGGGTCGATTCAACACAAGTGTTCTACCAACAATTGTGCCCTCAAAATTGCCGGCATAGCCATGCCCATGATCAGGAAAATAGGATCATCATGCAATACTTGAGCTAGTCTTAGAGGCCAGACTAGGAATACATTTTACCGTTTATTATTCCACACGTGCAAATGAGTCTTCCTCCGAGCCTCGTTTTATTTGTAGACTCGAGAATCATTGCAGTTATAGCATGGAACATAAACATAATTATGAACAGGGAGATAATCAATAACATTTATTATTGCCTCTAGGGCATATCTCCTACAGACTCCCACTTGCACTAGAGTCAATAATCTAGTCAATGCTAGTGCACTTTACACCTATGGCATACTGGTGTAAAATATGCTTCGCTTGTGGTATAGCCTGATGTCCAACGGATCTGACGACTTCAGCTCCGTGTGTAACATTGCATATCCTCGCGTTTTTACGCTTTCACAAAATTCATATTTTGTGTGGACTTGGCTTTGCATATGTGTGAATCATTGGTCGAAACCTGATTCCTCAGACTGAGCTATGGAGCAACTATCTGCAATAGTGTCCCATAGACCAAAGCCATCTTGGAACCATACTAAGTTCATGAATGAACTATATGATTCAACAACTTCTTTGTCGCTTCTCAAGCGTCAACATACTTAGCCTTTGTTATAGAATTCGCCATAGTATCTTGTTTGGAACAATTTCCAACTACCGTGCCACCATATTGTGTATTACACAAAACCCTTAACTTAAATCGAAAATCGCATGGAGCATTGATGAAGACTGTATCGATGTAATTACTTACAACGAGCACTTCATAATCTCTGCTTGCGAGAAAACATGTTATCAGTACTATTCTAGTACTCAGTGACATCTTTCACTGTTGTCCTATGATCAGTACTTTGATCACTTTGGTATCTATACTCGCAACAACTTTGGAGTATTGGACATATCTGGTTGTTTTACATACCATGGAATACATGATTAATCCAAACACAAGAGTGTGTGGAATCTCCATCATGTATTTTACTCATCAGTGTTTTGGGACACCGAGTCTTGCAAAAACTCTTTCCATGTGACTTCGGCAAGAATCACTCCTTGGCGTTTTAAATGCCAAAAAGTTTTAGCATCTTGTCAATATGTATTCATTGCTTAGCCCCATTAGGTAAATCTATCTCCATAGATCATCATGCCTAATATTGAGGCTATTTAGCCTAAGCACTTCATCGAAAAACTATTTTCAAATGAAGTCCTAATTCGTGTCAAGAAATTTATTTCCAATTAACAATGTGTCAAGTACACACAGTTTTTAGAAATATTATTATGCTCCCACTTACTTTCTTGAATCACAAGCATCTTCGATACCCATTTGATGAAGTCAAACCCCTTTGACCATTCCATCAAAAACGAAGATTCCAACTCCACTTTGCTCTCTTCTGTCCATCGCTGGAACTCTGAAGTTTGCATACTTACTAGCATCCTCTGGATCGACAAATTACTTTGGACTGTATCACATACAAGTCCTAGGTTTCATTCCCATAAGATGGAAATCCTTTTGTCATCCATGTTTCATATCTCATGATTGAAATATGTATTAATTGCTAGTTCAACCCGAACCGACTTCAAATATCGCTACGGTGAGACAATCTCATCGTAGTCAACTCTTTGAACTTGTTTTTGCAACAAGTCGAGCTTTATGGATAAAACATTTTTATCCGTATCAGTTTTTTAGTTCCATAAATATTCGTTAGACTCTAAGCCTTCCGAAAGGTGTATCAAGATTTTAATCTTGAAACATTGATATGGAAACTATCTCAGATTGTATTGGCATTTAGCCAATTCCGGAGTCAGGGCCCATCATCGCTTCCTTATGTATCGTAGGTATACTGTTTTCCAACAACAATATCTTGTTTGCGCACCTCAGAGGTTTGCACGAGCCTTGCCTACGTGGTTCAGCTGCAAGTTCGACTGAAGTCCATACATTTTATTGTAGAGACTTCCGTATCAGTCGCAGTAGGAAACTCCGGAATTACTTCCAAGGTTTCTTTCCTTTGATCTGATGACGAAGATACTGGTTATCTCGTCGAGTTGCACTGTCCTCCCACTCGCCTATTGTAAGAACTATTCTCTTTAAAAGCATACCGTTTTGCGGCAAAATCCTTTGCCTCGGTATAGTGGTGGGGAATACCCAATGACTTGGGATAACCTTACAAAGTAGCACTTGTCTGATTTGGAATAGGTTTGTAACCTTTTACACAAGCCCCATATTCTAAATGTTAAGAAAAGATATAACATGGTTGGGCGTACCATACCATGGCATCATTTCAACAGACCTGATGGATCTCTTTTCAGTGTAAAAGCGGCAGTTTCTAAAGCATTACTCTTTTAAAAGGGATAATGGCAAATTTATTTATGTCATCTTTGATCTTACCATGTCATAAATGGTTCGATTACATCTACACGGACTCTCCACTTGCAGTGGTGCTCCGGGAGGTGTAAGTTATGAAACCCCTTTCACAACTCATCAGACATTCGCTAAACTTGTAACTCAAATATTCCTTTCTGCAATCGAATTGTAGAAACATAATTTTCTTGTTACAACTTCTACTTCATTTTTGAAAACCTTATGAATGAATTCAAAAGATCCAGACTTACGTCTCAACAAGTAAATATCCATATATCTACTTGAGTCATTTCTGAAGATAGATAAATCCACTACTTGCAACAACATTTATTGGACTACACACATCATAATGTATGATTACCAATATGTTCTTTGCTCGTTCCTTATGGCCTGTGAACGGTATTTTAGTCACTTCACCTTTTAGAGGAAAGTTGCTAGTGTCAGATGATTCAAAATCAAACGACTTCAAAATCCATCATAATGGAATTTTCCATGCGGGTTTCTCCAATGTGACCAAATGCAGTGCCACACTTGTGTGGTATTCTTTTAGTCTTGCGAGATTTAGTGTCAGTGTTATGGATGTATCATATTTCCATCAATATTCATAACATACATCCCATCTTTGATGGAAGCATGGCCCTTCATGTTATTCACAACACCGAACATCAAAAGTTCTCTTATGAACAACCTTCTTGCAAGATACCTTATGCAAAGGGCTAGAGCATGAAACTCTAAAATGAATTATGAAAGTAAACCCAGAGGTAATGTATTATTTATCAATATTCATAACATACGTCTCATTCATAATGAAAGTATGGCCCTTATGTTATTCATAACACCGAACATCAAAAGTTCTCTTATGAACAACCTTCTTGCAAGATACCTTATGCAAAGGGCTAGAGTGTGAAACTCTAAAATGAATTATGAAAGTAAATACATAGGGAATACACCTATGGAAGGCATAGTAACATTTACTATGTTCCCTGCGTGTATCTAAACCTCATTCCTGGCTAGTCTTTCAGGCCATAGTAGTTCTTTCATCGAGTTGCAACAGAATGCAATCGAGCGGGTATCTTTGCGACTAACTCACAATACCCAAGAATTAGTGATTAACATGTTTAACCATAATTCCTAAGAACTATATCTTTGACCAACCTTCTATACATCAAAAACTTGTATGACATTCACACATGAGCTGGATATTCCAGTCTTCTTTCCTTTTGCCATTATACTTCTAACAATTTAACTTTCAGTATTTCTCCTACTCTCAGAAGAAGCACCCAACTTAAGAGTGGCGTTAGCCCCGGACTTCCTAGGCGTGAAAGTTTTACTAACACCCTTCGGACACTTCCTTTCTCTTTAAGTTGTTGTTTTATTCACCTTTCATCATGTGACAGGCGTTCTCCTGGATCCCTCTCTTATCAGTCTAATGCATAGTAAACTCCTTTACTAATAGTTTGCAAACAAACATTGCTTTGGATATCTCATATCTTTTAGCCTTTGTCTTTCTCTGAAAATGTTTTTCCGATTCCATGAATATCACATAACTGTCCAAACTTTCGAAGTTCGGGTCTCATGGAAGCAAACATATTGCACTTTGACTGAAAAGGAATTCTAGCTTTTGGATCGAACGACGAGAGTCACATGATCCATAGCATTAGCGGGAGAATACCGAAAGCATGCGATAGGACAAAGTCCTTCTTGGCACTCTTGAGGACAATCCTCACATTACGTTACCAACCGTAAAGTTTTAACCAGATATTTAACAGCTTATTCAATTTTAATTGGGAAGGTGGAAACGCAAGGCATTATTCTACAACTATTATGCAAATAACACTTAGACAGTGTTCAAAATTAATTGCACTGAGAATTAAACAAGTTAATTCTATAGTGCGCTCCCACTCAAATCAATATCTCTCATAATTGATTGTGAGTGATACAAGATCCGCATATCCATTCAACGCCATTGAACGAGATGAACACTGATGGCGCGAACTTCAATCGGTAGGCAAACTTGCCGATCACATCTCTATGTGACTCTTGTTCATCTTTCGATGGGCGTGTTCCGAGCTCAGGGAGATCCTTCCAGAACGTCAAGACAACCAAGTGATCTCGCTGCGAGGTCTCAACTCACCCGCCTCACACATCCCTAATCGTTCGTACCCAGGGAGATCCTGTGATACCCCAAAAAGTTAGGCGCCGTGACGGTGCAACACTTGGGAGAACACTAACTACTTGATATTTTGTGAGAGATCACCCTAATAAAAGCGACTACCGCGCAATCAAAAGGGTGCATCATAAGGGATAAACATCTCAGGCAATTCATAATAGCATGATATGGTATAGCCCTTTCTGACGGAGAAGTCTGTTATTTCTTCGTCTTCGGCATTCGCGTCGGTGTTCACCTTCGCGAAGATTGCCACCACCTTGTCGATGCACCAAATAATATTGCTATCTCTATAGCTAATAAAATAAGTGCATTACATAAGGTTGACACGCAGGTCATTAAAGTGCAATCATATGGCTCCAGCCATCATGCCGAATCATGACACGCAGGTCATGTTAATATTACATCATATAGTCATCTCATACATAATCAAATTAATATGAGCACTGCTATACCACATCATATGCACATGCAAACCATCCTGCAAAACCAAGTTAGACGCCTCTAATCAGTTTATACAAAATTTTATTTTTGCTTCTAAGGTTTCGAAACAAACCGAAGCTACCAACGTCCATCAGCAAGTATGATAATTCAAGTTGCTAGATTAACTTTCCAGGGTGTATCAAACACGAGATAATAAAATCTCGAGCCCCATACTAAACTTCGTCATACGCGTGACCCCCGTGCAGATCATATCTGCATTGCCCTTTCGTCTGCGAAACATCCATCTTTCTCAACTATGGTGGAACCCAAAGAACTGTTAGCACTTCGTTGATCTGTCAATAAGCATACTCAGGAGCAGCATGAAAGGATCGCGGATTGCCAGAACTTTGTGAGATTCCACCATGCCGTCAAGATCAGGATTACGCAGATTCAGGGGAAGCGACAGGAACTTCGGGTAACAGATTTCATCTGCTACCCGCACAAATAATTTTCAGCAATAGATCTCATCTACTACCTAATTATATTGTGCAACACCCATACATCTCTATGTATTCTAGATCGCAACCTGCATCTACGCATAGCACGGCTCTTGATGCCACTGAAGGGTAACGCAGCAGAAAACAAAAATTTTCCGACCTACGCACCAGCCCAGGACCACTATGGAGACTGCATACAAGGTTTGATCATTTTCGTTAGCGACTCGTAGCGCAGCGGAAGTAGAGTCGATGACGAACGGCGGTGCAGATCCCCGCAGCTAGGATTTTACAACCTCCCAACCGCGAGGATGTATACCCTCATCTGCCCCGCGGACAGCCCTCCGGGAGGCGGTCGCACAGTCCCCCGGACGGTGTCGCGGACAGCCCTTCGGGAGGACCTCCGAAACTCGGACTGTCACTCGGACAGCCCTTCGGGAGGACCTCCAAAAATCGGACGGTCACACGGACAGCCCTTCGGGAGGCACTCTCGAACTAAGACCGAAACTACGATCTCTCTACAGAGTTGCACACATACGGTGTCATCTATCCGGCAGGGCTTCGCCGTCCAGAACTAGTTCCTGCCGGAACCCAGACAGCCTTTCGGCTCTACGAAACTATTTCGCTGGGAGGGAGAGAGAATGCCAGATCATGCATGGCTTGTGTATGAGAGTAAGGATGAAGAGATGGCAGCCCTCTCCACCTCTATTTATAGGAAAACCAAGGGCTAGGATGGGCATTTCAAAAATACCAAAACTTGCTCATGAAGGAAACACTTTCCAAGGGCAAAATGGGAAAGCAAGTGGGCAAGTGGGGCTCCAAGGTGGAGCCCACTTCTTGGCCGGCCACAACCCTTGTGGGGGCCCCCCAAGGTGGTCCCCATCCATCCATCCCTTCTAGAAGCCTTTTGGGAAAATATCCCAAAAGGTACTTTTCCAAAAATATCCCAAAAAGCACTTTCACTATTCACGACGACATATTTCAGCGTCTGATCGAACTGAAAATATTCATGTGGGCTTAGAACATTTCCAGTACCCACCAAAATAATTTTCAACGTGAGCCGGAACAATTCCGGTTTAGTGATTTTCATCTGCGAAAAGCATCTGAAGCGGTTTCGGCAGCTCCGGAACATTTCCGGTTTTCATCCCGGAAAATTCCAGAAAGTTTCCAGAATGATTCTGGCATCCTCCAAGAATTATCAGGCATGTGCCAAAACCAATTTGACTTTTTGGTATCCCTTGAAACAACTTTTCAGTTTCACCGGAACTCATCCGGTGACCTCTCTGCGGAACTTTCCGCTGTCCGAAACATTTCCGGCGTCCGAAACTTTTTCGGTGATTTTCTCTCAGACTCCCTGTCTAGTATTCAACAGATAGATGACCCTTAAGCGTGTGACCCTATAGGTTCGGTGAAGTATAGACATGACCCGGAACCCCTTCCGATCAATGATCAACATCGGAGCCGTGGACACCCATATTGACCCCTATACCCACACGAATGAATATTCGAGTGAACCTCCAGTTGCCGTGTGCTATTCCTGTTGCTTCGCGATATGTTACAAATACCCGAGGTGAGACATGTTGGCATCCCCGTGGATCAACACCTTGTCCACTATGCCAGTTACCTCGTTGCCGGTATTGTTCTCTTTTCTCGTTCCCGTGTTCCGGCATCCCTGTGATCAAATCACCCTGTGTCTGGCCAGACGATGATGGATACCATAACACCGAGAGGGCCCAGAGATATCTCTCCATCATCGGAGGAGCAAATCCCAATCTTGAGCTATCAAGTTACTTGACATACTTTTCCATGAACCCGTAAGCCGCCGTAATAGCCACCCATTTACGGATGACGTTTAACAAACCCCAAAGTTCATGAAGCAAGCATGAAGAAACTCGATACTCTCATGGTCTGAGGAATCATGCAAACGTTAACCATCTCTGTGTTATTAACCATTAACTTATGACGAATGTATCTCATAGCATAACATCAATCGGGTCGATTCAACACAAGTGTTCTACCAACAATTGTGCCCTCAAAATTGCCGGCATAGCCATGCCCATGATCAGGAAAATAGGATCATCATGCAATACTTGAGCTAGTCTTAGAGGCCAGACTAGGAATACATTTTACCGTTTATTATTCCACACGTGCAAATGAGTCTTCCTCCGAGCCTCGTTTTATTTGTAGACTCGAGAATCATTGCAGTTATAGCATGGAACATAAACATAATTATGAACATGGAGATAATCAATAACATTTATTATTGCCTCTAGGGCATATCTCCTACAGTTCGACCTTTCGGTCTCTTGTGTTCCGAGGCCATGTCTGTACATGCTAGGCTCGTCAAGTTTAACCCGAGTGTTCTGCAGGTGCAACATGGCTTACACCCGTTGTATGTGAACGTAGAGTCTATCACACCCGATCATCACGGCGTGTCTCGAAACGACGAACTTTCGCAACGGTGCACACTCGGGGAGAACACAATTTTATCTTGAAATTTAAGTGAGGGATCACCTTATAATGCTACCGTCGTCCTAAGCAAAATAAGATGCATAAAAGGATTAACATCACATGCAAATCATAAGTGACATGATATGGCCATGAACTTGTGCTTTTGATCTCCATCTCCAAAGCACCGGCATGATCTCCATCGTCACCGGCATGACACCATGATCTCCATCATCTTGATCTCCATCAACGTGTCGCCATGAGGTTGTCGCGCCGACTGTTGCTTCCACGACTATTGCTAACTCATAGCGATAAAGTAAAGCAAAACGGCAAAAATAATTAAAGACAACTCTATGGCTCCTACCAGTTGCCGTACTCATCGACACGCAAGTCATGATATTCTATACAACACATGATCATCTCATACATCACATATATCTCATCATGTAATTGGCCATATCACATCACAACATACCCTGCAAAAACAAGTTAGACGTCCTCTAATTGTTGTTGCAAATTTTACGTGGCTGCTACGGGTTTGCAAGAACCGTTCTTACCTACGCAAAACCATAACGTGGTGTAGTGATTGCTTTTTGATCTTCTAAAAGAACCCTCTTCATTGAAATCGATTCAACTAAAGTGAGAGAGACAGACACCCGCTAGCCATCTTTATGCAACGAAGTTACATGTCAGTTGAAGGAACCGGTCTCTCGTAAGCGTACGAGTAATGTTGGTCCGGGCCGCTTCATCTCACAATACCGCCGAATCAAATATCAACTAGTAACGGCAAGCAATATGTATACACCCACGCCCACAACTCGTTTGTGTTCTACTCGAGATCTCATCTACGCATAGACCTAGCTCAGATGCCACTGTTGGGGAACGTTGCATGGGAAACAAAAATTTTCCTATGCACACACAAGATCTATCCATGGTGATGAGCATCTACGAGAGGGAGAGTGAATCTACATACCCTTGTAGATCGCTAAGCGGAAGCGTTAAGAAACGCTGTTGATGTAGTCGAACGTCTCCGCGATCCAAATCGCAAGTCGTCCCTCGATCCGATCACGAACTAGTGCCGAACGGACGGCACCTCCGCGTTCAACACACGTACGGCTTGATGACGTCTTCACCTCCTCGATCCAGCGAGCAATGATGAAGTAGTAGATGAGTTCCGGCAGCACGACGGCGTGGTGATGGTGGTGAGGAACAATCTCTGCAGGGCTTCGCCAAGCACTACGGAGATTATGACGGGAGAACTAGAGGGTTAGGGTTGCCGACACACGGCTTGGGAAATCTTCATGTGTCCCGTGTGCTAGCCCTGCCCCTCTATTTATATGTTGAGCCTTGGGGTCTAAACTTGGAGTAAAAGCCTCCTCCAGGTCGGTTTTGCCCGCACAAGGTCGGTTTGGCCCGCAGGGAAAGAGTCCAACTCGGATCCCTGCAGTACCGCGCACAAGCGGTAGTACCGCTCACGAGCGGTAGTACCGCTTGAGCGGTAGTACCGCTTCACACAAGCGGTAGTACCGCTTATGCGGTAGTACCGCTTACGCGGTAGTACCGCTTAAGGCAGCAGCAAAACTTCCTTCTGCACTTTCCAATACCTCGTGGGCTTTACCCCTTTGGCTCATATAAAGTGTTGCTGCACCCGAACACTTCGGTAAACATCCGGAACCCCATCCGGTGAATTCCGGAACCCTTCCGGAGATCAAAACACTATTATCACATATATCAATCTTTACCTCCGGACTATTCCGGAGATCCTCGTCATGTCCGGGATCTTATCCGGGACTCCGAACAACCTTCGGTCACCAACAAAATAACTCAACTATACTAATCGTCACCAAACGTTAAGTGTGTAGACCCTGCGGGTTCGAGAACTATGTAGACATGACCGAGACACCTCTACGGCCAATAACCAATAGCGGGACCTGGATGCCCATATTGGCTCCTACATATTCTACGAAGATCTTTATCAGTCGAACCTCTATGTCAAGGATTCAGTTAATCCCGTATGCTGTTCCCTTTGTTCTTCGGTATGTTACTTGCCCGAGATTCGATCGTCGGTATCTCTATACCTAGTTCAATCTCGTTACCGGCAAGTCTCTTTACTCGTTCTGTAATACAAGATCTCGTGGCTAACACTTTAGTCACATTGCTTGCAAGGCTCATTGTGATGTTGTATTACCGAGTGGGCCCTGAGATACCTCTCCGTCACATGGAGTAACAAATCCCAGTCTTGATCCATGCCAACCCAACAGACACCATCGGAGATACCTGTAGAGCACCTTTATAGTCACCCAGTTACGTTGCGACGTTTGATACACACAAGGTACTCCTCCGATGTCAGGGAGTTGCATGATCTCATGGTCATAGGAACAGATACTTGACATGCAGAAAACAATAACAATAAACTGACACGATCATATGCTACGTTCGCAGTTTGGGTCTTGTCCATCACATCATTCTCCTAATGATGTGATCCCGTTATCAAATGACATCTCATGTCTATGGCTAGGAAACCTTAACCATCTTTGATCAACGAGCTAGTTAACTAGAGGCTTACTAGGGACGCAGTGTTGTCTATCTACCCACACATGTATTTGAGTTTCCAATCAATACAATTATAGCATGGATAATAAACGATTATCATGAACAAGGAAATATAATAATAACTAATTTATTATTTCCTCTAGGGCATATTTCCAACACATCACACCTTTGGCCTCTGTCTTTTCTTTACCCTCAAACCCATTAAGCACCATATTGGTCTTCATCAATGCATCATCGTGTAATCCCATCTTCTTGCAGACTGAATAGGGCATAAGATTTACCACAGCACCACCGTCAACGAGCATCTTATCAACCGGCGATCCGTTAATATGACCTTTGATGTACAATGGCTTCAAGTGGTTCACCGGTTCTTTTGGTTTCTCGAAGATAGCGTTCTTAGGACCAAAATCTAGTTGGGCCACCTCTCCTTGTTTATCTACAACACAAAATCCGGCGGGTAAGTAATACACCATATTAATATCCATACCTTCCCGAGCCGGCGTAGATTCAAAATCCTCCATCTCATCTTCATCTCTCAATGTGTATATTGGACTTGCAGTTTCCTCAATTAAAGGGGATGTTTCAGGTGGTGTGGACGATGTAATAGGGACTGCATCATCCTTTTTTGGTGGTGTAGGTGCTGTTGTAGCTAATGTAGAAGCATATGCGTTTTTCTTCTGTTTAGGCCTGCACACTTGCTTTGCGGGTACCATGGGCCGAATTTTATTGAACAATTCGTCCCTTCTCTTTTCAACTTCTTGTTCCGCTTTCTTGTGGTTCCTCATGCGCTGCAATCTTCTCTTTTGTGCCTTGGACAGACCGGGAGGACACCACTTAGGTCGAGTATATTTGGGATCCCTAGGGTTGGCCTTGCTTGTACTAGCTTCATGATCATTAGCCATGGGTCCTTGCGGAACAGCAACAATATCATCATTAAAATTAGCCGAATTACCAACAGCGTTCGGCTTTTTGATCTCCTTTTGCTTGTCAGATTTTGAAATTTCTGCATTAGGTGACTTAGCACGCCATACTTTTTTACTGACCTTGCTCGGAGAAACTTGTAATGGCCGATTAGCACCATGATTTAAACGGCCTTGTGAAGAACAAGAAATCTTCTCACGAGTAGGCCTTCTAAGTGCTGCCCACCCCATATGAAAAGCAAAAGGAGCCATTGGGGGCTGCCCCCATCCTCCATTGAAGTCTCCCATGTAATATGGCGCATAGGGATGTGGTGGCATCCATGGTGCCGGTGCCCATGACCCATATGGTCTTGCATAGCGTCGAAACTCTTGCTTCGGAGGTGATCTTGAACGCTTTGAATGTGATGGCCGATTAGAGCTAGAACCGGCCGCTTGACTTGCATATTTGGATAGCAACATATCAAAAGTCGGCTTGATTTTCTTGCGCTGCACCTTAGCTTCATTTGCTTTCCACTTGCCGACTTCTGGACTTTTGGGTTTAACAAATTTGACACGGGTATTCTCTTGCACTTGTGGTTGCCCCCCGAGTGTAGGATTTTTAATGGTGATCTTGATTATCTCTCCACCATCGGGTTGCTTGTCAAGCACAAGTTGCCTCCCCAAGACCTTGTCGCCATCTTTGTTTTTCCTGGGCTCCCCAATGACAATATTATCTTTGTTAGCTGATTCGGCTATATCAGGCCGAATTAACACCTTTTTTCCTTCCAAATCCATGGTGTTCATCGGGAAGGGCTGCTTATCAACTTGCATGTCAGAAAAATTCAATCGTCCGTCATTAATGGCCGATTGTATCTGTCTCCGAAAAACATTGCAATCATTAGTAGCATGAGAAAATGAATTATGATACTTGCAATACGCACGCCATTTCAGCTCCTCAAACGGCGGTATGGTGTGTGATATTCTAATCATCTTATCTTGCAAGAGAGCATCAAATATTTTATCACACTTAGATATATCAAAATTAAATTTCATCTCCTCATCACGATTCTTGCGAATCGGCTTAAGAGCATTGCACGTATAAGGTTTGGCTTTTGAAGACCAAACAAACTCAGTGGCATAGACATCAACCTCATCGTCCGAATTATCATCATTGTAATCAACCATATGCATCCTAGGACGATCGGTTGTTGACCTATGAACCTCTTTACTTCGGCTCTCTTCGGCCAAAGCTTTCTGCAAGACTTGGTTAATATTTAAAAACTCATAACTTTCTAGTCTCTCTTTAATGTGAGCTTTCAAACCATTAAGAACAAGATCCGCCAAGTCTCTTTCGGTTATCACTAAGCTATAACATCGGTTTTTTATATCTCTAAATCTCTTGACATAATCGGTGACCGATTCATCATGTTTTTTGCCTAACCGATGTAAGATGTGACAACTTAAGCTCATTATCGCCACTATAAAAATGACCATGAAACTTTTGCTCTAATTGTGACCATAAGAGAATTGAGCCATGTGGTAAAGCAGCAAACCATGAAAACGCGGTGCCAGTTAAAGATAAGGGAAATAAACGCACTTTCAACTCTTCTATGGAACCTGCCTCACCCAACTGTGCTAGATACTGACTCACATGCTCCCAAGTTGTTTTCGTGCCCTCTCCACTAAATTTAACAAAATCAGGAACCTTGTAACCTTGAGGGTATAAAACTGCATCGAAGTGTTCAGGATAAGGCTTTTGATACACACGACTCGTTACTTTCGGCTCGTTTCCGAAAGTTTCCTGAAACATCTTATGCAAATCCTCCCTTAGTTTGGCTAAAATCGGATCTGGAGTAGATGATGATGTTTGTGGCAATGACATAGGAGCAACTTGGGTACTAGCTGGTGGCGCAGCTTGTGAGATGGACGCCGAACCATAGTTCGGCGGAAGACAAAACATGCCTGCACTTATGGGCGGTGTGGCAAAGTGATTCGGCGTTGACGCCGAATTGGGTACACTCATAATAGGATTAGGGTATGTAGGTGCAGCCACAAGCTGATTGGTTTGGCTAGGATAAAAATTCATCGGCAAATTGTAATGTGGTTGCATAGGAGGTGTCGATGAAATAGGTAAAGTTGGATTAGGTTATTCTGGGCTAACGGATACACCAACATTACCACTAGATGATGGCGGCATATTTTTCTGAGCATTGGTATTTGCTATGAATGCATTATACACCATATCATTACCCTTGCTAACAATGCTTTCAATCATAGCCACTTGCTCAGGAGAAAAAACTTTACTCACAGTGATTTCATCTAGTTTGTCATTGAGTGGAGGTATCCTGATTTCTCCAATCGGAGTGATGTTGCCTTGGCGGTCCTTCTTGAAACTTGAAAGAAACGCCTCCAAATCCTCCTCCTCGCGCTGCTTCTTGAGCGCCTCAAAAGCCTCTTCACGCTGCTTCTTGAGCGCTTCGTAGTCCTGGCGTTGTTCATCCGATAATTCATCAAGACCGGGCTTGATGATGTTATCGGCGCTAACTTCTGAGGGCTTGGGGAGATTTGACATGGTTGATGATGATTCTTGATCTTTCGTCCCCAGCGGAGTCGCCAAAAAGTGTGTTCGCACACGAACACGTCACCGTGTACCCTCGACGCCGGGGGTGATGCACCGCAGCTCACGTCGAAGGAGACCCGTCCGGAAGCGCGGTACGCAAGCAATCCGGCGGGCGCTTTTGTAGACCCGACGCACCGCTTCTCCGGGATGGAACCCGTCGGGAGTCACGGATGGACGATGGGCTGCCCTAGGTCGGTTCGCCCGCCCCTAGAGCCTCGAGGATCGCTGCCCTTCAACACGAAGAACGAACGAAGAACGAGAGAGAAAGAACAAGGGAGAGATGTAAAAACTAGGGTAAAATATGTAGATTGATTTGTTCGATTGTCTGTCTTTCAATCGGCCGTCACCCCTAACATATATAAGAGGCGGCTGAACTTCCCGTACAAGCAAAGGATTCATCTAGGCTTTCCTTACAAGAAAATTACATCAATTCACGTCCTAGAGTCCTAGTTCTGGTCCCACTCGGATTCAGCCCGAATCTGGTCCAATCTTCTGTCTTGCTCCTTGCGTGGGCCGTGGAATCTGCATATGACTTCCGATGAAGACGGTTCAAATACCAATTTTGTGCGCTTCGACGAGGCCGACAATCCGTATGTTGATCACTTTTCCAAATAAGGCCATCTTGAATACTCCACGGGGTCATCTTTAATTTCGAGTCGGACTCGGTCATGTAGCTGACTGTACCGTCCGACTCTTGTAGCGTCTCTGCAGGTCGTATACTACGTCGGATGATGATGACTCCAAAAGCAAAGTTGACCGTTTCGACGTTACGAACAACTTTCATGTTGAACACTTTTTCATCCGAAGCCATCTAGATAATCTTTTGAGCCCGTATTTACCTTCTGGTCAGATCGCCCAAAATTGACATTCTTCACTCGGCCGGCAAGCTTTCACCCGGCAAGGTTTCCATCCCGGCAAGATTTCCCCGGCAAGGTTTCTATCCCGGCAAGGTTTCCATCCCGGCAAGATTTCCCCGGCAAGGTTTCCATCCCGGCAAGCTTTCTGGCTGTACCTTGCGGATCTTTTTTGTGGCAGTAAACGACCTCGGATGAAAATGTGCCCAAAAGCAAAGTTGACTGTTTCGACGTTACGAACAACTTTCATGTTGAACGTTTTTCGATTCGAGGCCATCTTGAATGGCTAATTGCTCACGCATTGCATCAGACACTCGCCAAGACGTGTCTGGTCTCCCGCGTCTTATTTCGCCTCTTGACATGACTGCATTCAGAATGCTCTAACTTTTGCAAACGAACTCGGGTTGAGACGATTTTTATATAAAAATTGACCGATTCGACGAGACGAAGACAATTCATGTAGAAAGTTTTCTCATATGAGATCATCTTGAGGGCGTAATCAGCCGAATAGTGTTCTGGATACAAAATCCTAGTACTTCGAACACAACTTCGGCCTTAGAGATGAGATCGGATGGCTATGGCCCAAACTTCAAAGTTTCTCCTTTCGATGATACAGAACTTTCTCACTTTGAGTACTTTTCCATTTGAGGCCTTCTTAATTGTGTTTTGGCTTCGTGCCAAAAACTGGTGTCAACACTCTCCTGAGCATCTTCGTTATCCAACAACTCCCCTATATATTCACACACAAAACGTCCCGTAGGTATAAAATCAAGACTTCGTACTCCCCAACCCATTGATGTTGTCTTGAAGACTTGAAGGCAAAAATTAATTCCATGTTGGCCCACTCTATTGCGACAAGTTGGAGGACACTTGCATGAAGGTCCACACTCGTAAATAAGAGGTTTTTCCTCTAGGAGACCACCGGTCTTTCTGAAAGGGATCTTCCCTCCATTTTTCATTACACATGCACACTTTTGCGAGTCCGAACATCGACCAACGCAATCACAACCTGATGGAGGATCTAGCTGATACTTCCTGAGGTATTGTATGTGTGAAATGTAGCAAAATGGAGTCGGGGCCTCGTTTGATATGGAGTTGATTGCAGATATAGGGAACTTCTCGAGACCCGCCGATATATCTACAGTAAAAGTTCCATCGGCGACTACCGTGAGAGCACCTTCTCGTGGGTGGTCACGGAGATGGCCCCGCTTGTCTTCTCCGTGCCCTTTCCATCCGCGGAGATGCTTAATGTCTGCACCCGCGATGCTGTCAAATGCCCCATCAACAAGTTCATGATCTCTATAAAGAAGGCTGAGGCAGTGCCAGACCCGTTGCCCCCCCTTGAGCAGGTGTGGATCCTTATCTACGGCCTCCACGAGGGGGGCAAGCGTGACCACATCCTGAAGGCGGTGTCCGAGCCGGTGGGCAAGCTTCTGACGGTCGACATGGATTCTCTGGTGGGCGATGGACCGGCGCGTGTTGAGATCCTGTGCCAGTCGTCGGCTGACATCGACGGACTCTCGTTGGTCTTCTACTTTGGAAGAACCAAGGGGGTCCGTCTCACCTACGAGCTCGACCTGGACGACCTGGAGGCGCGGACGGTGGCCAGACTTCCTCCCCCGCCGCCAACTTCGACGGAGGCGGGGACGGGAGGGGATGGGGACTCTTCTGATGGCAGCTCTTCCGGCTCGGGGGCCAGTGACTCCCCCCCCGGGCTACCCGCGGTCATCCCTGGCCCGGCTGCGGCTGGGGGAACTTCGGCCCCGACGGCGGCCCGGGCTGGCCTCCCCGCCCCTGCGTTGGAGGCTTCTGAGCTGGAGGTGGGCGCTAGGAGCCCAGGGTTGGAGGTATGCCCTCCGTCATCCCCTCGCTCCCCCGGGGCGGTCTGCTACACTCGGTCGCCTGGGACCCCACCTGCTCCAGCCTTGGGGTCCCCGGCGACGGTTCCCGCCACGCCTCCACCGCCGGGTGTGGGGCTAACCACGGTCGACACCACCTCCCTCGTGGATGGCACCCGGACCCGGCCGACTCCCTCCCCGTCGGTAGCGGCCCGACAGAGCGCTCGGATCTGCGGCTCTAGGGCACTGCCGGATGGCCGGGTGCCGACCATTGCAGAGAAGGCAGCCAGGCGGGCGGCCGCCCGTGACCTCTCCCCAGGTATGTCCCCTCCCGCTCCTAGTCCTTCTTGTTCTGGATCCCGGTTCGCGATTCTTGGGTCTGTTCCACTTGCGCACTTTGGGGATGTGGCTACCGATTGTGATATTGTCTTCCGCGGAGAGAAGGGCCTGCGGATGGAGCAGATTTCGGCTATCTGTGCTAAGGAGCGGCTGGACGGGGTGTTGGCAGAGGCTCGCGCTCGAGCTGAGCAGCAGGCATCTGACACCCTTGCCTCCACCGCACCCGGGCCTAATGGGCCGGGGGTGAACCTGGCGTCTGACAACTCTGGGCATAGAGAGCCCGGGGTTGAAGGCAGGCCGGGTTGTCAGGGTATGATGTCTGCCGCTCGTGACGGCCCTTCAATTGGAAGGGTGTTACAGGGCAGGCCTCCCACGCGCCTCCACCCCACTGAGCAACGGGCGGCGGGGCGCGGGGCTAGTGCCGGCCTTCCAGATGGGAATGCCGATGGCGCGGATGCCCCTCCTAGGAAGGGGCGTCGTGGACGCCCGACCAAGCAGGTCCCCCGGTCTGCAGACAGCGGCCGGGCTAGTTCGTCCCCACCAGAGGGCCCTCTAGTTCAACGGCGATGGTTCCATCATGAACCTCCTATGTTGGAACATACGGGGCTTCGGGCACCTGGGCCAGAAGCGACAATTGATTGAATACATTAGGCAAGAGGGGATTGATATAGTTGGGTTACAAGAGGCCATTCGTCAGGACTTCTCTATCCAGGAACTTCAGGGGCTCTCCCGGCACCCGTTTGCCTGGCAATGGCTGCCATCCGCGGGCCTATCGGGCGGCATCTTGCTCGGGGTCCGGGAGGATGCCTTCTCGGTCGAGGACATGGACCGAGGGGAGTTCTTCCTTAGTATGTCCGTCACAGACCGACGTGTGAACCTCAGTTGGGAGGTGATCATCGTCTATGGCCCGGCTGACCACGGGCGGTCAGCGAACTTCTTGGCCGAGCTCAAGGATAAAGTCGAACGCTGCACTACTCCTGTAGTGGTGTCCGGAGACTTTAACCTTATTCGGCATGAGGCTGATAAGAGCTCCCCGCATGTTGATCGGGTGCGTATGCGCATGTTCAACGACTGCATTGCTGACCTAGCTCTACGGGAGATAGCCCGCGTAGGGGCTAGATTCACGTGGACCAATAAGCAAGCGGACCCTATCCAGAGTGTGCTTGATAGGGTCCTAGTTTCGGTTCAGTGGGAGGTCAGGTTCCCGCTATGCTCGCTTCGGGCGGTTACGCGTATCGGGTCTGACCACGTCCCTCTGCTTTTATCCTCGGGGGACGATGCTCCTTCTAGAACGAGGAGGTTTCACTTTGAGCCTGCATGGCTGCGACAGCCAGGGTTCTTTGAGTTGGTGCGGGACCGATGGGTAGAAGCTGCGGCCTCCCCGCCTAGGGCTTTCTGTGCCACTGACACCTGGCACCATTGCACTAAGCTCGCCCGTCAGCTCATGCGGGGGTGGGGGGCTAATCTTGGCGCGGACATTAGAGCGCGCAAAGAGGCCCTGCTGGTACAGATTAAGGCTCTTGATTTGCTGGCCGATTCATCTGGCCTGTCGGCTGATGAATGGCTTAGGCGCTACGCCCTTGAATCCTCGTTGATGGAGATATTCAAGGGTGAGGAGCTCTATTGGCAAAGCCGTGGAGGGCAGAAATGGCTCCTTCAGGGTGATGCCAATACAACTTATTTCCAGGCGATCGCCAATGGACGCCGGCGGAAATGCGTGATCCCGTGCCTCTGGGAGGGGGACACCCTTCTGGAGCACCCGGACGAAATTAAGGCTCACGTCTACTCCTTCTATAAGGAGCTATTCTCGGCGTCACCCCGTAACGGGGTTTCGTTGGCCGATGACTTCTGGGCTCCAGCCGACAGAGTCTCGGATTCGGAGAATGCGGAGCTCACACTCCCATTCTCGCCGGAGGAGGTGGGCAGGGCTATCGCCTCCATGAAGGCGGGGTCGGCCCCGGGCCCGGACGGTCTGCCAGTGGCCTTTTTCCAACGGTTCTGGCATGTCATAAAGCCGGTGATCATGCCGATGTTCCATGAATTCTATATTGGAACATTCGACATGTCTCGGATCAACTACGGTGTGATTACCCTGATCCCCAAAATAGTTGGGGCGACGGATATTAGACACTTTAGACCTATCACGGTGATTAATGTGCTCGAGCGCATCTTCTCGAAAGTATGCGCTACGCGCCTAGCCCCTGTAGCGGAGAGGCTAGATCATCCCCTCCAGACTGCATTCCTGAAGGGCCGACGGATCCATGATGGGATCCTGGCTCTCCACGAGATCGTACATGAGGTATATTCGCGTGGCCATAAGGGCATCTTCCTCAAGTTGGATTTCCAGAAGGCGTATGACCGTCTGGATTGGTCCTTCCTGCGGATGGTGCTTGAGCGCAGGGGCTTTGATGACAGATGGTGTTCCTGGATTATGCAGTTGGTGCAGTCTAGCAGGACCACCATTAATATTAATGGTGAGGTGGGTCCCTTCTTTGCATCTTAGGCAGTCGTGAAGCAAGGGGATCCTATTTCTCCCTTGCTCTTCAACCTCGCCGTCGATGCCCTGGCCGGCATCTTGGATAAAGCAAGGATGGCCGGTCACCTTACAGGAGTTGTTGGCCACCTAATCCCTGGGGGAGGGGTCACCCACCTCCAATATACTGATGACACCATGATTATGGTGGAAGGGTCGGACCTAGATTTAGTCAATCTAAAGTTCTTACTTCTATGCTTCGAGGCGATGTCGGGGCTAAAGATCAACTTTGACAAAAGTGAGGTCTTCGTTCTCGGGTTTCCGCTTGAGGACCAACAACGGATTGCAGATAACTTAAACTGCAAACTGGCGTCGTTCCCCACAACATATTTGGGGATGCCTCTGGCTGATTCGAAGATCTTGGTGAGTGGGTTTGATCCTTTGGTCGGCCGGGTGGCTGCACGGGCCGAGCCGTGGCGAGGCCGGTTTACATCCAAAGGAAGTAAAACGGTCCTCATTAGTTCTAACCTTGCGAGCCTCCCCATGTATATGATGGGGCTGTATATCCTTCCGGAGGGCGTTCATAGCTCGTTCGATAAGGAGCTCGCTAGGTTCTTCTGGCAAGCATCGGATGGACGCCAGAAGTACCACATGGTCAAGTGGGCAGATATCTGCCTACCCAAGGACCGCAGAGGTCTTGGGATTATGGCATCCCGTAGGATGAACGTCGCTCTCATGCTACGTTGGGTCTGGCAGATCCTGCGTGGCGAAGGAGGCCTGTGGCTCGAGCTCCTTCAAGCAAAATACCTAAGGGGCGAGCCGCTCCTCGCATGCTCCCGTTCCGGAGGTTCCCAGTTCTGGCGGGCGATTCAAAAGATTAAGGAGGAAATTCGACTAGGAATTTCATTCTCTATAGGCAATGGGGAGGGAACCTAGTTCTGGCTATACCCATGGGTTGGGGACGAGCCGCTAAGGATGGGGTTCCCGGTATTATTTTCCATATGCACCGATCCTACTCTTCTAGTTTCTGCGGCCAGGCGCCTGGGGCATTGGGATGTCCGGTTCAGGCGCTCATTTGGTCTGGTGGAAACTGCTGAGTGGCTCCGCCTTATTGAGGCCCTGCCACAGGCGCTACCGGACCATCCGGACACCGTGGCCGTGCGGCTATCACCGTCTAGGGTATTTTCAGTCAACTCGGCATACCAGGCGATATGTCGCGCGCCCATCATCCCCTGGCTTTCGCTTCTGTGGAAGGCCCCCTTGCCACTAAAGATCAAGATCTTTGTGTGGCAACTTCTCCGAGATCGTATCCCTTCGGGGACGGAGGTGCGTAAGAGGCATGGTCCCGGGGATGGAATGTGCCCCTTTTGCGCGGTGCCGGAAACGGCGGCCCACATCATTTTCACCTGTACGGCGGGGAGAGCCCTTTGGACATTCATACGCGAGGCTCTTGGGCCTGACTGGGAGGCCCAGGACCTAGCGGAATTCCTCCAGTCCAGGGCTAACCAAACTGGGAGACGTTGCCGCCTATTTTGGCTGATCTTCGCGGCGATGTCATGGACCCTCTGGACGACTCGCAATAAGATGGTTATTGAGCGGATCTTCCCGAGGCAGGCGTCTGACTCATTCTTCAAATTCCTTGCCTTTATGCAGCACTGGCACCCGCTCTCTAGGCAGCGAGATCGGGATCGACTTGACAGCATGCTGGACGCGCTTCAGGCTACGGCGCGCCGACTATCTTCTCCGTAGGGCCGCTTCACGGCTGCCACTGGGTGGCTTTTTTCCTTTTTCTTCTTTCTTTTCTTGGGCATGAGTGTGCCGCTGCCCCAGCTATCCAGTTTGGTTGGATGTGTGTCTGATGCTTGTACGGACTGTTGCTTTATTTATAAAGCGGGGCGAAAGCCTGTTTCGAACTGGTTCAGCCATTCTTTTTTCCACAAGTTCTTGAATGTTGATGGGTGGTTGCCCCGACAATCTTCTGAGATGAAAAGTGCTAATATGACGGTCTTCAGTCAGTTTCACTCTGCAAAATTTCTCGACTAAATACAAACCACCATAAACATAGTATGTAAGCTCCTCGGCTCCACCTAGACAGCTGGTCACAACAAACCTATAAATGACACGCACATGTATTTTGGTATCCATACTCTGCTTTAGTGCCAGGTCGGTACCTTCCATCTTTTGACCAGTGGTGATAGCCACAGACCCAACATGTAGCAAGAAATCCAGATTGTTATTTTGGGCAGACTGTTGCGCGTACGACACGATGCTAATGGCTAGACATGTCCTGCACCCGTTCTGGTTGATGCAATCGACACGCGACTGCTGTGAATGATGGAGACCAACAACGAAAAGCTCGGCGTCCGAGTCAAACACGTCACCAACATGAACTCCAGGAACACTGCCCACGTACCTCCTATCATCGAAATCAACACATAGCCTCTCCCTGAAGACTTGGAAAGCTGCAAGATCATGTTCTTGTTTCCTGCACTTGGCCTTCTCTTGGGCCACAAGCTGGCTGTAAATTAGCCGGAATTCCTGCAAAGAAGCCATGACGCTTTCTCTGCTGATGGCGACTTTGTTCTTTGGCATTGCACGATGACGACCACCCTTATCAACCTTCGTCTTCTTGGGTACAGATGCAGCAGCTCCTATATGCCTGGAACCATCTTTGGACTGGGAAGTTCCAGTACCACCAGGGAGTCCATCAGATCTGTCAACCTGGTTTAAACCCTGCGAACGCGGCCGCTTATACCCAATCTGGAATCTCCATGGCGCTACGGTCTTGCGCCCCTTGCGGCAACCACCCGTACCGAATCTCGTCGTTGAACTGCTCTCCCGCGTAGCGCCGTTGCACTGAGAGGCCTGCTGGGTGCTAGGTTTGGCGGCCACACTTGGCTCCCTGGTGCCTCCATGGCCATAGAGAACCTCATCCAAGCTGCGAATCTTTGAGGTCGGCATGGTCGCCTCCATCGGAAGTTGCAGCTGCAGCCCTACCTGGCGTGGTCAGGTTAAGATCAAACCAACATCCCTAGAGACGGACTAAGGAGGACTAGGGATCCGCGTCTCGGGTTGCCGGCATGGTGGTGTGGCCGCCGTCAGACTCGTCGTGAATTGGAATTGCCGGCTGTGGCTCCTAAACTTACGGGAGATTTTGTTAGCAGCCACGTTCGAGATAAGTTTGTTTATAACCCCCGAAACTATGAGGTATACGTACGTGCGCGTCCCGGTGTCCCGAGCGTCCGGTGCACGTACGACCTTGCCCTATTTATGTATATCTCTGTATAAATAAAGGTAAATCCGATGGAGATTGATCGTGCCAATCCATTACGATCCGATCCAGCCCACCGTCTTCTTCGACGTACACGATCGAGGACCTATCAAGGGCATGTGGCGGTGGCGGCGGCGGCCGGCGGCGGTGGTCCGAGCTCCCCGAGGACATGCTCGACAAGATCTACCGTGGCTGCGTCTCATCTCCGTACGACCGTGCTCGCTTCGCCGCTGTCTTTGTGTCATGGCGCGCCGTCGCATCGTGGCACCCCGCGTTGCCAGCTCTCCCCCTCCTGCTACCCTGGACGGGCGACACCGAGCGTGACCGAAAGGCGCGAGCATACAGCCTCCAGGACGGCTGCGTCCTACATTCCCCTCTTCGGGGGTTGCCGTGGGGCAAGAGGCTGGTCGGATCCCACGACGGTGGCTGGATCGCCGCCGCAACCGGCACTCGTGTCGTCATCATGAATCTCTTCTCCGGTGCTCAGCTGGAGCTCTCCGGCAAACAAAGCATCATTGGATGTAAATGCCCAGCCAAACGTCTGCTGGCATTCAATCAGAGAGCCAATCTTGTCTCTGTTCCAAAAATCATCTTCTCGGAGGAACCCTCCTCAAGTGAATGCATCCTTGCTGCTATAACGACAAGATGCAAGATAGCGCTATGCAGAATTGGCAGTCCGAATCGTGGGTGGACGACAAGAGGATGTGGCGCTTCCGAATATTAAGAGATCACAGACATCGCCTTCTGCAACGGCATGATCTATGCCCTTATGTCCGGCAAATTGTTCAGGTTCAACATCAGCACGAACGAAAACGGTGTTCTGATTGAAATGAGAGAGTTCTTGTATGTGTGGTTTGGGTCCCGGTACCACCAAACATACATCTTTGAGCTAAGTGGCAAGCTAGCGATAGCTGAGGAGTCCCCTTCGTACGTGGCCTGCTGCAAAGCTCAAGCTTTTAGGGTTTTTGAGCTTGCCGATAGAGGCACAACGCGGCCAATACACCACAGGTTCGAATGGATAGAGGTGACGAGTTTGGGTGACCATGCTTTATTCTTGGGGCCAGCATGCAGCAAGGCGGTGCTTGTGTCTGTGACTGCTGGACACAACAGGGTGAAAAGGAATCACATTTACTACTCGAAGCAACACTTACATTCGAACGATACCCTAGAGTGCTCAAAAGGGCTCGACCTCGGCAGTTATACCGTGTATTGCAGAATAAGGGATCGTTCGGAGCAGATCATATCACAGGGATACCATTACCGTCACGAGGATGGCGGTAATGCTTGTGTTTGGGTTCTGCCTCCGGACTTCACATGCCTGTATCGAGAGAATGTTAAAGGGCAGTAATATCCACATGCCTAAACTTATGCAGTTTCTCTCTTTGGCGAGGTATAGTTCTGTTACCTGGTGTACAGGCAAGGAACTAATTATCTAATCTTGTTCTTCTAGTGGTACATGCTTAATGTCATATTCTATCATTGACCTGGTAACACATAGGGTAATCCTCTCTTGTAACTTAGTTTGGTTTCTTAATCTGAACAACAGGCAATATACATAATTTATACACCTAGAACCTATGTAATCAATATGCTTCCTGATAGGAAGTAATGCTGAAAGATGCTTATCGTTGTTCTGGATGTTTTACATGATAATATCCATCTCAAAATAGAAAATCCATCATATTGATCTGCTTATTAAATACAATATTATTGCCTCTAGGCCATATTTCCAACACAAGACACCGCAAAGATACGAAGCTGCACACGACGGACCGTGTACTCCAAGAAGGCTCCTACAAGAAGGGGATGACACCGGTGCATCGCCACCACCTGATCCAGGGATCAGGGTTTCCCCCGGAGCAACACGGAGGGCATCAAAGAACCGCGACAACACCTACAAGAAGGAGACGACGCCCATAGACGCCAGTATCTTTGGCTTGGCAGAGCCAGAATGGGTTTTCACCCTGGCACGAACTCTCTGCCTCCGAGACGGTTTACAGCTGATCACAAGGACACCTGCCGCACCACCGCCAACAAACGTCACATACTGGTCATCATGCCGCCCGCACGGCCATGGCAGCCAACCAACACCCGAGCCGCGAGCATGATACTGAACCATACAAAAATAACTCCACTATCCATCTCCGCACACTTCGGCAAAAGTTTAATGCAAAAAAAACAAAAAAAACAAATAGCATTTCACTACACAATGCCAACAATTCTTGCACGTTGAGACGCAGGTACTGAATCAGGGGAATCCAGCGAACAGCTAGATCAGATGCTTCCTTGCGGCTGTGGAGGGGAGGGGGGAGGTCGTCCCGTCTTGGACTGAGACGAAGACGAAATGAAGATATCCCTCTCAATCCCCCTGAAAACGGGCCAGTCTTCTAAAAAAGAAGAAATTGTGAAATACCCGTTAAACCCACAACCAGTGAGCACACATGCACAACCAAGATGGTAGGTCAAAGTGTGCATCGAGATTCATGACCGCACCCAATACAATGAATGAAATTTTGACTGAGCGCCACTTGAAAAACAGTCGACAAAAAATAGGAAAAATGATATATTGTGGTCCCATCAATGCTTTTTATGCATAGTCAACGGATAAATTATAGTAATGAATATTGCCGATAACACTCATAATTAAGGTAAGTGTGTACGAACATATTTGCGAAAAAAAGAGTGTACGAACATGCGTGCATTGACAAGCAACTAGTTGACTGGAGGTAGAAGCCAGATGCAGCTGTTACAACTATTCTTGTCGAGGTAATAAAATCCTCGTGACCTGATCTTCTCCAAGCGATGCATGCCTTCGCTTTCCCCGCAGTACACGATGCAACCACAAAGGTCCAACCTCGGTAAGCTCTCCACATCATCGTGGAATGACAAATGTCCCTCGGAATAGTAGATGTGGTTTCTCTCTACCCCACCACGTCTGCCCGTGCCCGGCATGTGCACCGCCTTGCAACCTGTTGGCCCCAAGAACAAGGCATAGTCTCCCAGGCTTGTCACTTCTTTCAGATTGTAGAGCTCGAACGCCCTGAAAAATTGATCTTTGCAATAGTCGCTTCTTTGTCTGACCTTCACCGCAATCACCGGTTTGCCATGCAACTCGAAGATGTATTTGAAGATAGAAATCACATCGAGCTCGAAGAATTGCAACACGGTCATTGAGACGGTTTGTCTGTAGACACCGGTGACCATCAGGGTGTCATCATTGTATGAGTTCATGTCGATTATGAGAATTTGATTCTGCGTAAGGCCATGCAGCCTTCCATTGCAGAAGGCGATGTCTGTGAGTGCCATACAATGCATAAGCGTGGCTGGGCGACATCCTTGTGTTGTCCACCCGCCGGGAGAGCCAATCGTGCAAAGCGCTATCTTGCACTCCGTGGTCATCGCAGCGAGAATGCAGCCGGTCGAGGAAGGTTCCTTGGAGAAGACAATGTTTTTAGCGGAGACGGTGTTTTTAATGGCGGTGGGACGGAATGTCCACCGGCTTAGGCATCTACAGAAAATAGTCCTCTTTTTCTCGGAGAGAGCCACCGCAGCGCCGGAGAAGGGATTGATGACCGAGATCCCGGATCCCAGCGTCTCGCCGACGACCCAGCCACCGTCGTGGCCTCCGACGAACCTAGTGCCTCTCAGGAACCACAGGAGTGGGACGCGCAAGGCCCTGCCATCCTCAGGGCTGTACGCTCGCGTCTCCTGGTCGTGGTCAGTGTCACCGGTGAAGGGGAGGAGCAGCGGGAGGGCGGGCAGCGCCGGGTGCCACGACGCGACGGCGCGCCAGGACCTGCAGACCGCCCTGAAGCGAGCACGGTCGTACGCCGAGGAGCACCCAAGGTAGACCGCGTCGAGTAGCTCGTCCGGGAGCTCGGACCACCCTTGTTGGACGCCTCCGCCGGCGGCGGCGGCCATGTGATTAGCCCTTGATGGTTGCAGTGAGAGGGATGGTGGATCGGATCTGGCCATGTCGATATATATATCCCGTGCATGTTTTTTTTATACTCCTATAAGAACACGCATGAGAACTACAAGGTTTGGAGCTTGGCGGCTGCTACAAATCAGCAGACTGATTTGTACCAGTTTTAAACCGCCCCCATAGCCGTCCGACCGGACGCTTTCCAGCCGTCCGATCCAGACCGAAGCTGGGCACGTGCGGCCGTTGCTACCGACAAGCCGTTGCAACGAGGCACGCGCTGCAACGCAACAAGGGCGAACAGACCGCACCTACCTGACCCCCGCAGATCGCGGGCGGCGACGGCTGCCGCTCCCCCCACCCCCGGCTGCCCACCCTCCGGCGCCGCTCCGCCGCCAAAACCCCACCTCTGCAACACCTCCGGCAGTGCCCCGCCGCCCCGAATCATCGCAGCACGTCTCCCCGCCCCTGCATCGACCCCGATGGCGCAGCATATCTACAGAGATATGCTCGCCTCCGTCTCAGCTCCAACCTCCCATGGATCCGTTGCATCCAGGTGGACGGATCCAACTCCGGCGAGCTACATAGTACCTACTGCGAGTAACTACCGAAATCCACCGGTGTTCTTCCCAGAAAATCCGCCTTCCGCTGTCAATTCCTCTGCAAATTGGGTAAGTTTGTAAAAAAACCCTAGCGCACATGCTTGTATTCCTTGTTGCAATGGCGCTTCCAGTTGGTAATTAGACGTAATCCAAGTTCAGGCAGTAGTTGTGATTGTTAACTTCAAGTTCAGAAAACTGGATCAGCCACTGTTTAGCGGCGTCCCCTGTTTCAGTACACTGTTCATGGAAAAAATTCAGAAAAATCTGTAGAGTGCTGCAAAATTAAGAAAAGTTCAGAAAGTTCAGTTTCATTAACTTGTTGTTTCCAGTGGTCCAGTTGAAAAAAAAATTCAGAAAGTTTATAAAAGTTCATCTTCATTAACTTGTGATGTTTCCAGTGGTACACTAGATTGAGACTGTTGTTGTTGGAAAATTCAGAAACCATTGTTTCCATGATGAAGATGATATTGTGTGGGTTCCTATTGCGTGTGTTGAACTAAAATGAGCATGATTCCTTCTTCCTTCTTCTACTTTGTGTTACTGGAAGACTGTTTTAGATTTTAAAAAGTAACTAATGACTTTTGTGAAATTGGTACTAGTATGTTTCAAAATAGACAAGATAAAAAAACTGATATTATTGAGCATTTACATACTGTTGCATAGAAGAAAATGGTACTAGAACTAAAAACTCTGATGTATTCACTTTTGTTGCACTTATAGGGTGCTGGTGAAAGGACATGAGGTGAGGAGAGCTATGCACAACCGAATGTTGCGACGAATGGAGGGAAAAATTCAGATGCCGGGAACAACTCTACCGCTGCAATGTATGATGATGATCAAGAGGATGATGAGATTTCATCTCAGCCACTTATGCCCTATGTTGGCATGGAGTTTGACTCTGTTGATGATGCCAAAACATTCTACAACGAATATGCATTCAAGATGGGCTTTGGCACACGCATTGGCGCTTCTAAAAACAGCCAAAAAAAAGGTCCTCCGACACTTATCAAGAGGGTTTTCTAGTGTGTCCACGCAGGGAAGCCGGAAAGTAAAAGTGACAGTAGCAGTGCTTCTGAATGTCTCTCGATGGGAGGAGCCTCGTCTAGCAAACAGAATTGGTTTGAAATGGATGTCACAAACAAGCGTCAAAAGAATCGGCTGCTACGATATGATTGCAAAGCTCACCTGATTGTTGGGATCAAAGGCAATAAGTGGGCTGTATCACATTTTGTTGCAGAGCATATGCACCCTCTGATGCCGCCGGAGCTTGTACGCTACTACCGCTCACACCGCAAAATCCCGGAAGAAGATATGGATCTCATAATGACTATGCATGATGTGAACTTCTCAACTTCGTCGTGCATGGGAATGCTTGGAAGGGTGCGTGGCGGAGACCGCAGGATACTACCATATGTCAAGAGGGATGTTTCAAATGTTCGGTCCAAGCTGCGACAAAACCTAAACCTCCGAGACATGGATTTCACAGTTCAGTACTTTGAGAGGCGGCAGGCTGAGAACCCTCAATTCTACTTTGCAAAAATGGTTGACAAGGAGACCAACTCTGTCACAGGGCTGTTTTGGGTGGATGGGAGGACAAGGGCATTGTACCCTAAGTACAAAGATTGTATCTTCTTTGATACAACATTTTGCACAAATCGATACAACATGCCATTTGCACCAATTGTTGGAGTGAACAACCACTTGCAAACGGTGCTGCTGGGTTGTGCATTGCTGCCAAATGAACAGATTGAAACTTTCAAGTGGGTGTTCCAGCACTTTTTGCTTGCGATGAACAATGAACACCCATTGAACATTATGACCGACCGGGACAAGGCCATGGAAACTGCCATATCTCAGGTCTTGCCCTACACGGTGCATAGATGCTGCAAATGGCATGTCCAGCGAAAAGCGCGTGAGAAGTTGGGCAGGATAATGAGTAGGGATGAGGTTTTTGAGCAAGCTTTCTGCACGTGCATCAACGATCTTGACACAGTTGATGAATTTGAGGAGAATTGGCAGCATATGATACATTGCTTCGACTTGGTTGACAACAGACATCTATGCAACATGTGGCGCACCCGGCACACCTGGGCTCCAGCGTTCTTCCGGAAGTGCTTCTTCCCCTTTACAAGCACTACGGGGAGGTCAGAGGGACTAAACTCCTACTTCAAGACATTTCTCAATCCTCAGGACTTGGTGTGGAGGTTTGTGCAGCAATATGAGGCGCCGCAGGAGACTATGCTAGACCGTGAGGACAATCAAGCTTTCATTGTGCAGCAACCACAGCCCCACTTTACTCACGGTACAACATTGAGCGTCAGGCAGTTGGTTTCTACACCCGAAGCGTGTTTGGCAAGTTTCAGGCAGAAGTGACTGCCTCCACATGCTTTGTGATGAACTAAGTACCTTCTCTTGACATTGGAAGCATGAGATTTGAGCTCTTTTCAAATTACTATGAAGACCCCAAGATATTTACAGTGAATGTTGTGATGGCAGACAAGACATTTGAGTGCAGCTGCAATTGTTTTGAGATGAATGGAATCATATGTGCCCACATCATTAGAGTCATGGTCCACCTCAATGTCCAAGCTATACCGCAACGCTACTTGCTAGAAAGGTGGTCAGAACGAGCAACAACACCAACGGGCGGTAGCGGGCATCTTCTGGATTTCGCGCTCCCTTCAAACAATACACTCAAGTACAACTCATTGTGCAGGAAATACACATGGTTGGCCTCGCAAGCTTGTAGCAATGATGTTGCCTACAAAATACTAAATGATGCAGCTCATACGCTTGAGCCCATTATAGCTGCAGCAAGGAGAGGGGAACTACCAGAGCAGCGGGAAGCGCAACAGCAGCAGCCGACCCAGCAGCAAAACATGACACAAGGTGAAGGGCAGCCAGCAACAATGCATCAAAGGGGGCCAACCCAGCAGCAAAACCATCAACAAATGCAGCAGCCAAAACAACCAAGGAAGCAGCAGCCAAATCAGCCAATGCAGCAGCAACAAGCGGCCAACCCACCGGTTGCACAAGATACCGGGGAGAGTACCATGCTTCAAAACCCAACACGTGTCCGAAGAAGGGTCGACCGACGGAAAAGTCAAGAAGAAGAAATAATTTACTTGAGCAACGAGAAGATGCACAAAAGAAGAAGGCAAAAACAGAGGAGAAGAAGAAAGAACCCAAGCCCAGAGGAAAACCTGGACCAAAGAAAAAAACAGACGTTTGCTCGTATTGCAAAGAAGATGATCACAGCGTCCAAGCATGTGAGTACTTGAAGGCTGCGATGGCTGTCCAGAAATGCAACTACTGTAGTGAGGCTGATCATGCAGTGAAGAATTGTCCCTACCTTAGGTCTGCAATGTCAATGGAGGCTGATGTCACTAGAGCAACAGAGCTTAGGCTCTGATAAAATTTAAGAGTAGAAAATTGACATGAAGAAAAACAGACAATTGCTTCCTACCAATGTGGTTATTCAGTGCACATTATTTACAGTCCTATCTTGTTTCCTAACAAAGTCTGCTTAAAACATGTAAACAGCTCTTATTTACAGTCCTATCTTGTTTTGGACAAGTGAGGATGTCTATTCAGTGCACATTTACAGTGGTTATATTCTATCTATTTTCTCATAGATTGATTTACGGTGGTTATTATTGTGTTTATGTCTGATTAGGTGTTTTTGGTTCCTTATACTGGTGCTCCAGTGAGACAAAACCAGATTAAAAATAGAGCCATGGGTAAAAAAGCTTCATGCTGCTTCATGGGACCAAAAGATAAATAATGCCATCAGGGTGAAAAACATTTACACAACAAACTTGCATTTTTTAGGAGAATTCTCTTCTTTCAGGGAGAAGCATCGACCGTTTGGAACTATGAAGATTTGCTATAGGGGGCAAATGCTTCCTGGAAGCATTTTGAAACAGAAAAAAAGGAAACAAAAAATGTGAACCTGAATATAAAACCTAGTCAGAACCTATGAGACCGATTTTCAACAAAAAAAATCAAAACTATAGAAAAAATAACACCCACATTGATCGTATAATCATGGTTCCTATAATCATCTTACAGGAAATGCGTTGCATACATTTTCGACGAAAAGAAACAGGGATACCAAAAGAGACATGTGAGGGGTGTGAAAAAACATTTCATTAACATTTCATCTGATGCACACTGTATCAACATCCATAAGACGTAAAACCCTGTCGAACCCATGCGGGTGGGGGGTCTAACATAAAGGTACCATTCCAACACGGAGTTGCATCATTGCAAAAATGTCACCGAAAACAAAAAAGGTTACATGTTCGTTACAGCAGAATATAAAACTACAGCTCAGCCCCCGCGAATAGCACTCCGCTTCAGCAAAAACACCAGAAAAATACAGCTCCACCTCCATCCTTTATGTTGACGACGAAAAGTGATATTCAATATTCCAGCAGCTTCTTCAACTGCTCTGCAGGGTCCAAAGTGTTGCTGGGATGCTTCAAAAGATTTGCTGCAATGCGTTTCCGGAGGTTGGGGATACAACTGTGTGACAAATGAAAAGGAAGAAAAGCAGGGATTAAAATAAGATAGAAAAAAATTGCAAAACTACCAACTACAACAAGCTACTATTTATAGAAAAGGATAAAAAGATGGTACCTCATCAAAATGCCTCATGACAACACCATCGAAGTTTTCCAAGAATAGAATTGCATAGAAACCACAATTATAACTGAATAAACATAAAAATGATACAAAAAACAAATAAGAATAGGCTTCCATAAGAATAACTTGATTGGAAAAAAAATGCTTTGAATCTCAGTAATTTGGACAGTCTTGATTGGAAGAAGATGCTTACTGCGTTGATTGCGTCGGGTAAGCTGGGGTGACCTTCTCGAAGCAATTGAGATCAATCTTGAACGCAGATTCGCTACTTGCAACTTCCTTTATGTTTGTGATCTGATTGGATGCAACACACAAAAAACATATTCAAAAGCTACAAAGGGGGTGTGTTTTAATCATACAGATTCGAAGAACTAAAAATGATCAAGCAAAAAAGAGATACTATATTTAACAATCTCCAAAAGCAAAGGGATCATTACCACGTTGTTTGTTGCCTTCTGCAGCAATGTAACATCCATGGGGTTCTTGACGGAATCGAAAACATTGAATTGATTGTGCGCCAAGTTAACAACAACTACAGCCCAATGCTTGTTCTGAACGACATTAATGAAAAGCTGCAATGGAACAAAAAAGCAAACTAGATGTAAAAAAAGGCTTCACAAATAAGGTAACAAAAATTCATGTGGGGCAAAACGAAAACTTACTAAATCACAACTTGAAATCTGGTTATTTTCACAAGCCCTTCTGAACTCTCTTTCACAATTCTTGTGATCAAACAAATCAGGATCCACAGCCAATTGAGTCTGAAAAGAAAGGAATAAAATGCAACAAGATAACAAAACCATGTGAGTTTATATAAACTTGCAAAAATGAACCAGAAAAAACAAGATGGGGGAAAGACTAACCCCCATAAACACCGAGAATGCAAACTTCTTCGGCTTCTTCCTGTTGTACATCTGCTCCAAGTTGAAGGTTTTTAGATAGAGTGTCATTACCTCGCAGTCAATCTCAGCTCGTGGCTTTAAGGAAGCATGGACGTTCTGAAGTGAAGTGTGGAAACCCTCTATTTCAATGAAATCAGGACTGCAACATTGACTGAGATTAGAAGTTTGACAAACCAACAACCCACCATTTTGATAAGAGAAAAAGCAAAAAAACAAGAAGACTCACATTGGTTGGTCTTTCTTTGGTTTCGGTATCTTGTACCTACTCATCACATACTGCTGGTTCAATGCATCATCTTTCCGGTCAATCCTGATCTTCTTCATCTTTGGTACACCGTCGGGGGGCTGGGCCTTTCTTTTCTTAATTGCCTTCTTCACAAGACCGCTGCTAGCCTCGACAGTCTTCTCCCCGGGCTCATGAAACTCTGCTTCTGACCAACCCTGTTGCACTGGCACAAGACCAAAAAAAGATATAAAAAGGAACATTAAAAATGCTGCACTAACTACAGAATGTACATTGTAGTTTAAAAAAAGCTCGAAGGAGAGTAGATGATGACCAAAAAAGGGCAAACCTGAAGATACAAGTGGAGCTGTGAATGCAATTGGAGATGCATCGTATAGGGGGTCCCGGATGTCAGTTGACGTATGAAGCTTTGGATCAGTGTCAAAACAAGGAACCGATGCTTCATATTGCATTGGGAGCTTTGAGTTGTTGCCCTGCATTGCAAGCTATGGCGTGTTGTCGAAGGTAGGCCCTGCTGAAACCGGTTGTTGCACATCAGGAGAGGCAACAACGCGATTTGGGGTTTCCATAACCTTCCTTGCAGTCTTAGCACCCATGTTGAGCCATTCATAATCTTCACTTCCCTCTTTGAACAGACTAAAAGAAGGACCATCATCAAATTCCATTGCAAGTCCTGCCAAGGCAGCCACCATACCCTGTGATAAAATCACCCTCTCATCCTCATCATCAGCACCTGAAACTTTCAAATCTCCCACCACATCTTCATGAACTGCCACCTCCTCCCGGTCCCCCTTATCCTGTCCCATCTGCACATCTTCCTTCCCAAGTTTATCGCAACTCTGCTCTTTATCCAAACCAATGTCCCGATGAGCTCCATTCTGGTTGGTGTTGGGACCAGCTTCAACTTCCCTGTCGATCTCAACTTCTTGTGCTGCAGCGCTCATGTGAGGTGCAGGGCTAGTGTGAGGTGGAGCACTGGTGTGATCCGCTCCTGCTGCGTTGCCTGCAGTGTCCGCTGAAGCATGAAAGGTAACGTCTTCGGAGATCTGCTCCTTGGTGGTTGCTGCGGTGGAGTTTGTTTCAACCAAAATAGATGCGATACGCTTGCAGAAGATTGACTGCATAATCTGGCCAAACGATGACATAACATTCTTCACTTCTGCTGCATGCAACTTCTTTGTGCTTCTCATATATTGGTAGCATGTGATGAGGAATCTGCTTCGAAGAAAAACAAATGAAACAGAGGAAATGGAGCTTTACGTCAGCAATGGAAGCAACAAGGCACACAAAAAAATAACAAAAATAAATATATATAAACTATTTATTTATTGAAAAATTGAGGAAAAAAGCAACAAATAGTGTACATGCTTACCTCCAAGTCTTGACTAGAAGGCAGTGGCTGCAGCCACTCATCTAGAGAGCCGCACACATCGCCACCAATCTCGCTCCCATCCGTGGCTGGGTTGCTTGGTATCTCGGGAATGTTTGCATCTCCACTAGCTCCCTCCACATTGTCGTTCTCACGATCAGCTTCATTGCAGCCCTCGAGCGATACATACGGTGTCTCTGGCAAACGTCGAAGCTGCGAATACCAAAAAAGTCCAAGGGTTAATCACCAGATCAAAAATAGGGCAGCAAACAAAAAAGAAGAGAGATATGAAACTAGGAAAGATGAGCTCTTACATTCCGTTTTCCAAATTCAATCTTATCAAGGCGGAGCTTGTTATTATCAATTTCTTCTACCAGCTTGAAGTCATTGTTGCATACGAAACATGCCCTTGGGAGAGAGTAGTTAATTCTATGCTCATAAACCAACACCCGAGGCACATCAACAAAGTCCATATAAATTATCTACAAAAAAGCAAAAATGCCATTGTGAGCATAGCTTGCTGGAAAAAAGATACTAGAGCGAAAAATAAAAGGAAATAGACAAAAGCAGCAAGCTCATTTGGCATACCGCGAACATTGGCAGACAACCGCCGATCCAGAAGCCACTTTTCCATGCCTCCCTCTTCTGTTGGTACTTCTTCACCTCCTTCAATGCAGCAGCCAAGAAATGCTCATCCCACACAAACTCATTGATCTTGTCCATGTCAACCAAGCTCGCAACATACTCTAGGGGTACCATGTTGCCAGTCCCAGGAGATAGCACGAGAGCAATGCATAATAGCACCCAGGTCCTGTCTATAGTAACTACATCTAGATCGTCTGCCCCCTCGAGCACTTGAATGGTGTGCTTCATTGGAACCCTTGACCCTACTCGATAGGGTTCACGCAGCACATGTGGCTCATTCCTCCTCAACAGCTCCACGGGCCTTGACCCAGAAGGGACATTAAAAACTTTTCGCACCATGTCTTTCGTGAACAATATAGACTTCTTTTTGTGACTGCAAACAATACATGCAGCAACTGATATAAGAACACAAAATCAATTGCAAAAGGGGAACACAAAAAACAAACAAAAACAAAGGAAAGGTAAAGAAGCATTTGGTTGTGTTGCATACCTAAACATTGCCTTTTCTGGGTCAATTTTCATGACTACCCAATCAAGAAAGTCGGATGGCACAGAGAAAGCGCTGACATTCAAGAGGGATCCAAAGCTGCCCTTGCTTATAACTTCCTTCTTATTTTTGGACTGGCTATCCGCAACCTGGCGCAGGCGGGTGGCCGAGAAACGTGTTGAGAATGACCCATCAGCAGTACATTCGTCATCGTCCATTCTGCAAGAAAAAAATGCATGAGGATGGACATTATCAATGATAAGACCTCAAAATATAAAAGGGAAACACCAATATGAAGACAATACAAAGGAGTACCGTTGCAGCACAACACTACACATGACACAAAAAACCCTACTGTGCTGCAACTGAATCTGAACACATCACTAATAAAACAGTAGCTAGTTCTAAGAAAACTGATTAGTGTGACATTGCAGCACAACACTACATATAACACACTATTTGTAGGTACTCCCCCTAATGATTAGTCCTAATAAAATAGTGTGCTGCAATACAACTAACAAAATAGACATGAAAACCTATTGTACATCAAAAATTTGAGACTAGTAAAAAAGAGTGTACCTACACATAGCACACATGAAACCTTCTGTACATCACGGAATTCAAATTAGTAAAAACAGTGCTGCAATCTGGATTTTAATCTGAACCAAGTACCTAAACATAGCACAAACATGAAACCCAGTGACCATCACAAAATTAACAGCACATAACAATTGAAAAATGAAAATGGAATGATTGGGAAATGGGGATGCCCAACGATATGTTTGGATTGTGCTGCAATGTCGGTGTTAGTTTCAGCTGCAAAAATTCCCCCCCTAAACTGAATATTTCTGGTGCTAGAAAACCGAATCACCAAGCCAACGCCGACAAGCACCACCATCAAACCCCAACGCCGCACCCAAAAATCACCATCGGAAACCAAACACCCCCTCCTGCCTAGCAGCTCCGACGAGCCCAACCCCACCCCGCGCTACTCCCCCTCCTACGGAGCAGCTCCGACCAGACCAACCCCAACCACCGCTCCTCCATCTCTCACACGAATAGATCCACCCCGATGCCTTCCATTTAGTCATGCAATTTTGAGATCTGGAGAACAAACCTGATCTCTAGGTCGTCGGCGGCCATGGAGAACGACGACGATGCGCGTGTCTTCGCTCCCTCCCTACCCGCCAGCGCCGCCGTTCCTTTGCCTCGCTGCCGCGCTGACCGTCGCATCCCACCTAGGCGGATCTGCGGGAGGGGTGAGGGTGGATAAGAGAAGAGAAGGAAATGGGGGAGGAACGAGACAGAGAGAGCTCGACTGGGACGATGTTGCAATGGACAGCGACGCGAACCAACACACCTGGTCGGGCTGGGCGTGACCCAACCGAGGCAGATTCCAGCCACACGATCAGCCGCGATCCGACGGCTCTGCAGGAGGTTTGCGCGAGAGAAAATAAGTCGGATGATTTTAAATGTTTTCCTTGGAGCTTATACGGGAGAGATTTTCCGTAATAAGGTGCGGCTGTTTGTCTTGGGCTTTACAGTTTTCCCGGCCCGTAGAGATCAGCCGATGATTCGTTGCATCTCTGTACGTACGTAGTAGTATATATCAGGGCCAAGGACTGACGTGCGTACCACTCTTTTCGATCAAATCGATCTCTCTCGCAACACAACCCTACACGTACGAGCTCCAACCATCGATGGCCGGCGACGTCCAAGGGCGATGGCCCGACCTCCCTGGTGACCTCATGGGCGCGATCTACGGGCCACTAGTAGAAAACAGGGCTTTTGTTCTGGCCAGGTCAGAGCAATAGTCCCGGTCATGTTACGAACCGGGACTAATGTGAGCATCAGTCCTGGTTCGAGCGGCTAGGACGCCGGCCGGGCCTCGGCAGGCATCAGTCCCGGTTCGACTGGGACCTTTAGTCCCGGTTCCAGACACCAACCGGGACTAAAGAGCCTCTCTCCCTTTAGTCCTGGTTGGTGTCTCCAACCGGGACTAAAGGTTAGTCTTCAGTCCCAGTTCTAGACACCAACCGAGGCTAAAAAGATGCCTATATATATCCTCGCCCCTGCCCGCCCTCTCCTCTGTTTTTTGGCCGTAGAAGGTGGGAGGTGTGTGTGCTACTCTGTTCTCACTTCTTATGCACATGAGGTGTTCGATGAAATGCCCGACCCACACTTAAGCTTTCTCCTCTGTTCTTCCTCCAAGCTCCATTTTCCCCAAGATTTGTCTAGATATGGCGGTGCACCAACTATCCAAGTGTTCTAAAAGGTTAGCAACTTCATCCTTTCATCTCTCACTGCTAGTTTAGCTCATTTCATATGCTCTAGAAGTAGAGTGGTTTGTGGGTTCTAGTGGAGGAGTGTATGTGGGAGTTTATTTGATTTAGATGCACAATTTGAGCTCAAATTAACTTCTTAGTTTGCACATGTGTAGGGTGCCGTCCCCGTCCCCGTCCCCGTCCTCACCGTCGTCGATCGCCCGCACCGATCTCGTCGCCAGCACCACCGTGGTGAGCCTCTTGTTCTTATGTTTTTTTAAAAATAAAAAATTCTTACTTGTATGATTTAGATAGCTACTTGTATAATTTTCTTACTTGTATTATTGTTTGTTATTATATAGTGCCATGGTTTTGATATCCGCCCCCGTCGGCTCTTGTCCGGTCTATGATTCGGATGTGGTATATTATCTTTTATAACTATTTGTTTCATTTAGTGTTTATGACAATTATGCCGACCAACTTGACATAGATGTTTTTATCTAGGAGGTATGTGAACCGGAAATTCCAACCGACCCTCTTGCCGAGAGGTTAAATTTAGTTGAAAAAGAAAACAATTATTTGAAAGAAAAATTGAAAAGAATTGAAGAAGAGAAGATGAAATTGGAGTTGCATGTTGCCGATGTCGTCGATGTACACAAGATCCAGATGGATGCAATGCGCTTGAAGATTAGAAAGATTAGAAAATATGCCATTGATAAAGAGACTTGGTATCATTATGCTGTTGGATCAATTGTTACCTTAGTTGCGATTTTGATCTCATTTGTTGTTGCATTTAAATGTATTACATAGTTGTATGTTAGTTTCAATGTGTGTTTTAATTAGATGCTCTAAATAGTTGTATGTTGTTTTATGAGAACCATGTATGAACTTTATGTATTTATTTTTGCAGTAATAACATTTGATCACTACTGTACTTTGGTTTTAATGTGATGATGAACTTGTATTAATTTGGTCATTTCTCTATTCATGATGTTCTGTAATGGTTTTTGATATACTTAATTATATAATGCAGATGAACCGGCAATGGATGTACGGTGACCGACACACTTCCGAGTACATTACGGGCCTGCATAATTTTATCGATGTGGCTGAGGCAAACAGTCAGAATGGTTTTATGTATTGTCCATGTGTTGTCTGTGAGAATACGAAGGATTACTCTTCCTCGAAAACCCTTCACTACCACCTGCTTAAGTCCGGTTTCATGCCTCACTATAATTGTTGGACCAAGCACGGAGAAAGAGGGGTTATGATGGAAGACAATGAAGAAGAAGAGGATGATGACAACTATCCTATGTTCGCTGAATACGGTGATACTGCAACGGGGGAAGCTGAAGATCAAGAGGCACCAGATGTGCCCGCTGATGATCTTCGCCGGGTCATTGTTGATGCACAGAGAGAATGCGAAAGTGAAAGGGAGAAGTTGAAGTTCGATCGCATGTTAGAGGATCACAAAAAACGGTTGTACCCAAATTGCGAAGATGGCAACACAAAGCTCGGTACCACACTGGATTTGCTGCAATGGAAGGCAGAGAATGGTTTATCTGACAAGGGATTTGAGAAGTTATTGAAAATAATGAAGAAGAAGCTTCCAAAGGATAACGAATTGCCTGACAGTACGTACGAAGCAAAGAAGGTTCTCTGCCCTCTAGGATTAGAGGTGCATAAGATACATGCATGCCCTAATGACTGCATCCTCTATCGCGGTGAGGAGTACGAGAATTTGAATGCATGCCCGGTATGCGGTGCATTGCAGTATAAGATCAGACGAGATGACCCTGGTGATGTTGAGGGCGTGCGCCCCAGGAAGAGGGTTCCTGCCAAGGTGATGTGGTATGCTCCTATAATACCACGGTTGAAACATCTGTTCAGAAACAAAGAGCATGCCAAGTTGTTGCGATGGCATAAAGAAGACCGTAAGAAAGACGGGATGTTGAGAGTACCCGCTGATGGGTCGCAGTGGAGAAAAATCGAGAGAAAGTGGCCGGAGTTTGCAGATGACGCAAGAAACTTATGGTTTGGTATAAGTGCAGATAGCATTAATCCTTTTGGGGAGCAGAGCAGCAATCATAGCACCTGGCCTGTGACTCTATGTATCTATAACCTTCCTCCTTGGTTGTGCATGAAGCGGAAGTTCATTATGATGCCAGTGCTCATCCAAGGCCTTAAGCAACCCGACAACGACATTGATGTGTACCTAAGGCCATTAGTTGAAGAACTTTTACAGCTGTGGGATATTAAAGGTGTACGTGTGTGGTATGAGCACAAACAGCAGGAATTTGACCTACGAGCGTTGCTGTTTGTAACCATCAATGATTGGCCTGCTCTTAGTAACCTTTCAGGACAGAAAAACAAGGGATACAATGCATGCACGCACTGTTTAGATGAGACTGAAAGTATATATTTGGACAAATATAAGAAGAATGTGTACCTGGGACATCGTCGTTTTCTTCCGACCAAGCATGCCTTAAGAAAGAAAGGCAAGCATTTCAAAGGTGAGGCAGATCACCGGAAGAAGCCTGTCCCCCGTACTGGTGATGATATATTTGATATGGTCAAGGATTTAAAAGCAATCTTTGGAAAGGGTCCTGGCGGACAATCTGTTCCGAATGACGCTGACGGACACACACCCATGTGGAAGAAGAAATCTATATTTTGGGAGCTACCCTATTGGAAAGTCCTAGAGGTCCGCTCTGCAATCGACGTGATGCACGTGACGAAGAATCTTTGCGTGAACCTGCTAGGCTTTTTGGGCGTGTATGGGAAGACAAAAGATACACCGGAGGCATGGGAGGACCAGCAACGTATGAACGAAAAAGACGGCATGCCTCCAAAGCAGTATGAAGGTCCTGCCAGCTACGCTCTTACCAAAGAAGAGAAGGAAATCTTTTTTGAATGCCTGCTCAGTATCAAGGTCCCGTCTGGCTTCTCGTCGAATATAAAGGGAATAATAAATATGGCAGATAAAAAATTCCAGAACCTAAAGTCTTATGACTGCCACGTGATTATGACGCAATTGCTTCTGGTTGGATTGAGGGGGCTTGTACCAGAAAATGTTCGATTAGCCATTGTGAAGCTATGTGCATTCCTCAATGCAATTTCTCAAAAGATAATCGATCCAGAAATCCTACCAAGGTTACAGAATGATTTGGTCCAATGTCTTGTCAGTTTTGAGTTGGTGTTCCCACCATCCTTCTTCAATATTATGACGCACGTCCTAGTTCACCTAGTCGACGAGATTGCCGTTCTGGGTCCTGTATTTCTACACAATATGTTCCCCTTTGAGAGGTTCATGGGAGTCTTAAAGAAATATGTTCATAACCGTGCCAGGCCAGAAGGAAGCATCTCCAAGGGCCATGAAACAGAGGAGGTTATTGAGTTTTGTGTTGACTTTATTCCTGACCTTAAGCCGATTGGTGTTCCTCAATCGCGGCATGAGGGGAGACTGAGTGGAAAAGGCACGCTAGCACCGAAAGCAATAATATGTAGGGACGGGCATTCTAGGGCGCAAGCACACTACACAGTTCTACAAAATTCTACCTTGGTGGCCCCGTATATCAATGAACACAAGAATATTGTACGCTCCCAACATCCAGGGCAGTCTGACGACTGGATTACATGTGCACACATGTCGACTTTCGGCGGTTGGTTGCAAACACATCTCATGAGTAACAACACTGTTGGAGATGAGCTGTACTTGTTGGCCAGGACACCATCTTCGACTGTATTGACTTTTCAAGGGTACGAGATAAATGGGAATACATTTTACATGATCGTCCAAGACAAAAAGAGCACCAACCAAAACAGTGGTGTCCGCTTTGATGCAGCAAATACCAATAGGGCAAAGGACACATATTATGGTTACATAGAGGAGATATGGGAACTTGACTATGGACGTGATTTTAAGGTCCCTTTGTTTCGATGCAAATGAGTCAATCTGACAGGAGGCGGGGTACAGGTAGACCCGCAGTACGGAATGACAACAGTGGATCTCAACAATCTTGGGTACACAGACGAACCATTCGTCCTAGCCAATGATGTGGCGTAGGTTTTCTATGTGAAGGACATGTCTACCAAACCGAGAAAAAGGAAAGATAAGGAAGCGAATACATCATACGATGAGCCAAAGCGCCACATAGTTCTTTCAGGGAAAAGAAACATCGTGGAAGTGGAGGACAAGACAGACAGGTCAGAAGATTATGAAAAGTTACATGAAATTCCTCCCTTCACAGTGAAGACTGACCCAAGCATCCTGTTAAATGATGGAGATTATCCATGGTTACGGCGCAATAAGCAAGGGACACACGCGAAGAAAAAGTTTTAGCTGGAAAGTGCCACTTCGGACAAACCGGAGGGAATCTTTGTAAGAGCTAGCTAGGGCATTTTGGCATTTGAAACATGATTTTAGAATAATTATTTATTAAGTTATGAAATTTCAATTATTCCTATCCTTTTAGTATTTTAATTATACAGAGGAGTTAATCAATGCAATTATGTCCAAACAAAATATGAATGTCTTCTGAGCATTCCAGATAAGTCGCTTGAGTATCTCATGAACATCCAGGCACCTTTATATTATCTTACATCAGGAGTACAAACCCACATCATGAGTATGTTGGGTTATACTCAAAGGGCTTTAGATTCCGAAAAAAGATTTTGACAGCATTGATCGCCTTGTGTCATATTTTCAAAAACATATTGACAAACCTAATGCTGGCCCTTCAATGCGAAATGTTGCGGTAATGGTACCTATGAAAAATAACTTGATAGAACTATTTGTCACTATCTGATGAAAATCTATATCATCAAATAAAGTTATATAAAATTCTAGTTATGATCAACTAAAACAAAACTATAATATTCTTCAATAGCAAAAAGAATCAACTAAAAAGCTTTTATAAAACTCTAGTTATGATCAAAATAATATTAACTTAAAATTATATAAAATTTATGCAACTAAAATTTTCATAAAGTATTTTTTGTTAAAAACTTTAATAGCAAAAAGAATTAAATCAAAACTAGGCATGTATGCTACTGTTTTTGAATCTGTTTAAAAGAAAACTAAAACTAAAATATCCTAAAAAGGTCTAAAACCAAAAATAGGAAAAACATATTTAGTCCCGGTTGGTGCCCCCAACTGGGACTAAAGGGCTACCTTTAGTCCCGGTCCGAGCCACCAACCGGGACTAAAGCTAAATTTCAGCAGCCCTAGCTTTAGTCCCGGTTGGTGGCTCGGACCGGGACTAAAGGTAGCCCTTTAGTCCCGGTTGGGGGCACCAACCGGGACTAAAGCTCGAGGTATATTAACCGCGCGCCCCGGCCTTCTTCCTCTGCCCCGACGCCGAACCACCGCACGCCGCCGCCAGGCTGCCGCGACGCCCTGCCCCGACGCCCTCGCCGCCGCCCTCGCAGACGCCCTCGCCGCCGCCCTGCCCCGATGCCGACCCCGCGCCGCCCCGACGCCGCCCTGCCTCGACCCCGCGCCGCCCGGCCCGCCCTTTGCCCCGGCCTCCCTCTACCGCGCGTGGGGAGGAGGAGCCCGGCCCTGTCACCCACCGCCCCGGACCTGCCTTCCGACGCTGCCACGAGGTGAGGTTTCAAACTTTTTTTGTTAATTTTTTTAGCTGAATTTTATGCTAGATGGATGGATGGATGTTGGATGAATGTTAAATGAATGGATGGATGTTAGATGCATTTTTTTTGTTAGAATATGTTAGTCAACAAAAATGTGAAATAGATAGATAGATACTTTGTTGGATAAAATAGATAGATAGCTAGATACTTTGTAGTATCAAATTTTGTAGATAGACAGGTAGATACTTTGTAGATAGATAGATAGTAGTAAAGAAAAATGTGAATCGTGTATTTGATAGGTGTATAAAAAATATAGACATGTGGTGAGAGAAAAAAAGAAAAATTAAAGAAATCTGATGCAAACAATGAAATAAAGGCGAGCCGGAGCAACGTCTCACAATGAACGAGAAATAGACTTGATTTGTTTTCATAGGAATTTGTTCTCGGCGACGATGCCCGGCCCGCATCCTCGTCGTCGACTCGGCGGCGACAACCAGTTTGAGAGGCACCATGTCCGGGACTGGGCTCCGCCGGGCTGGCACTGGGAGGTGCTACCTTCCGGGGCGCGCAGCTTGGTGAGGAATCGGGGTCTCGTCGTCGACCCGGAGCTTCTTTGGTGGCGGTCGCGTGGGCCACAATCGGTGCAGAGGGAGCCGGCCCCCGAGAGGGTGGTACGTCGTCGTGTCAGTGAGGAGGACGAGCACGTCTGTCTCTACATGGTTGCGTTGGACGACAGCTTCTCCAATACCTAGCAGTTTCTTCAGGGATCTCACCCGAGCTACGATCCTGTGATGGTTCCTTCTCTTTGGGTGTTCACCGCCCGCGGCTCAGGAACCGGGAGTCGACGTCCAGTTTGATTGGGCGAGATGTTTAGTGATATTATGTGATATTATTGTTGCATTAACTGGATTATTCGAGATGTATTAGTGATATTATATGATAATATTATTGCATTAACTGGATTATTCGAGATGTATTAGTGATATTATGTGAATTTGTTTTAATAATGTGATTTTTTAATCGAGATGCAAATAGACATGGAAATGTGAATTTGTTTTAATAATTTGTTTATAGTATTGAAATAACTTGCAAGTCTTTGCAGAAACTATGAAACACGACAGAGACTTAGAACAAGAAGAGATGTTGGGGGAAATAATCCGCGACGGAGATGATGATATCACCTCACAGTTTCTCAATGACGACTCCGATGGTGAGGGAAGAGAAGATGACGGCTCCGGTGATCGAATGGAGGGAGAAGATGACGGCTCCGGCGGTGTTGGAGCCTTAACTGTTGCAAAGTCCGGCGAGGTATATTAATTAAGCCTACTGACTAGATGCATTAATTGATTTGTATGTACATATATTAACGCTTCTTTCTTCTTTTAGCCCTCCGGATCGAGCCAACCTTCTGTAAAGAAACGAGGCCCGAAGAAAAGGTTGGGCGAGAATGAAAGGTTCACGATCGAAGAAATCGCTGCAGATGACAAACCGACTGCTCCCAAGCGGACCGCAGACCGATTTATAAGTCAGTGCGGAGTTGTTGTTAGGGACAGCATCCCGATCAGCATTCAAGAATGGAATAAGCCAAAGGCGGACGATGGAGTTTGTTATGTCGACGATAGATCCAAAGATGAGCTTTCGAATACGCTCATGACAAATTTCAGCCTACCGCCAGAGGTGGATCCAAATAGCGATGTTGTAGAGCGAAAAGTCAAGGCGTGGGCTCTTAAGAAGATGGCCAAACAATTCAAGAACTGGAAGAAAAGATTGCACGAAAAGTTTGTCCTGAAAGAGAAGACTCCAACATTCACCGGTCAATATGAGAAGATGAAAGATCACTGGCCCGCATTTGTGGCGTACAAGGCATCGGAGAAAGGTAAGAAAAGGTCACTGATAAATAAGCAAAATGCTGCAAAGAAGGAATATCACCATGTTATGGGGTCAGGTGGCTACAAGGTTGCCCGGCCTACGTGGGACAAAGCTGAGAACGGCCTACTTGATAAAGGGATCCATCCAGAGACATTGAACTGGCACGAACGGGCAAGGACTTGGTTCTTCGGGCATGGGGGAACTTTGCACCCAGAAACAGGGAAGTGTGTTTATACGAAAGCTCAACTTGCAACACCCGTCAAAAATATTCAGGGTGCAATTCAGGCCGTGCAGGAAGGGAAGTTCCATCCCGACAGAGAGAAGGACGAGCTGTCACGCGCCCTCAGGAATCCTGAATACCCTGGACGAACACGAGGCACATCAGGCTCCGTTTCGTGGAAGGTTGGGTTTCCCGACAGCAGAGACACTTATAGAAGCCGAGGGAGAAAGAAGAGAGAGGATGCAGACCGGCTGCAGAAGGTAGAAGAAAGATTAGCGTTGCAGGAGAAGCAAATAGAGGCACTTAACAGCCAGTGAGCTACCGGTCCATCATCTCAGCGGCACGAAGATCCTTCATTCGATACTTCCCATGGAGCTACCCCACCATCTCAGCGGAAAAGCAGCGTGGATTCCTCTTTGCTATTTCGGCCGCCCATAGATGATATCACGGCTCCTGATCGCTACCCCGTGGATGATATCACGGAGAGGGAACATTGTGATCTACGTGCGAAATGCATGAACATAACCTTGAAGGTGGCGGTCGGCTATGCTTTACCTCATGTACCTGATGGAACTTACCATTGCTCTCCGATTCCAGATGGCTATGCTGTTGTCGGGCTGGATGAAGTTACCAACGGATTTGAGCAGCTGGAGCTTGAGTACCCTATAGGTGAAGGGGAGACTCATCTGGGAGATGCCATAAGGACTACCATTCTATGGAGAAAGGAACACATCGTGCTTCCATACTGGACGCCGCGTTAGTAGACTCAGCCGGAGGAGGCCCCTCAGCAGACTCCTCACAGTCCAGCTCTATCTCCGCTGCCTCAGCCGTCTCCGCCGCGTCAGCACACTCCGTCGCCTCAGCTGTCTCCGCCGCGTCAGCGGACTCCGCCGGAGGAGGCCCCTCAGCAGAATCCGCCGCGTCAGCTGACTCCGCCTCCTCCGCCGCCTCAGCACCGGTGGAAGAGATCCGCCGCCGCTCCGGTGGCTAGTAGTACAACAGCGAAGAAATCCAGAGCAGGTAGCGTCAAGAAGGCTCCTGCCAAGTTACCATACGACATGACTGAGGAGGAAACCAAGGAGACCGTGGCTGCCGACGTGAAACGCCAGCTTGCACCGACCCGTCCAGATCCAACGGAGAAAATAGATCCGGTAAAAGCGAGGCGCTTGCTGGAAAACCTTACAAAACCACCGCCGCCTCCGCTGCTATCAAACTATGACCGCTCTATTGTAAAGTCATATAGAGATCCACAACAACGGTCGGGAAGTAGCAGTAGTGCAAGGGAGAAAACAATTCCCCAGCTCGGCGAACAGAAAAACCAATCATGCCCCCCGCTCAAGGTGTTTACCGATATCGCTAATGATCCGGGGATAGCGGTCGCTGATCCTGGTTTCACTCTTGGTGATTACTTAGGCGATGAGGTACAGTTCGAAATGGCTGAGTTAGCCTTTAAATTCGAGCACGGAAAGCCTCTCGTCAGACCTGAGGAGCTCCCGCATCTACCAACGATGATGCGAAGATTGCATGACTTCAATGGAGACGAGGAGATTTTCATTGAATTTGAAGAATTATTTCAGTTATACAATCAAGATGCCATCAACAAATCTATCGTCAGTTGCTATTGTTTGTAAGTATCATTTTTGTAATTAATCTCTAGCTCATCTCGTTCATTGCATGTATAATTATCCTCACTATATATATTATGCAGAAAGAATATCCTCGAATGCAAAAGAGGACAAATTTATGACATTGGGTTCATTAACCCAAATACTATTCATGAAGCTACGGTAAAATGGAACGCCAAGGATATAGAGAAGATCTTGCTAAGGGCGTTAATTGAACAACAAAACTAAAGGGAAATACTATTTCCTTACAACTTCCAGTGAGTGTTATACTGTCTTGTACACATCATTCTGTTTCGCTTACTCGATGTTAAGTGTAATTGATGAGCTATGCGTGCGCAGGTTCCACTTTATTCTGCTAGTCATTCGGTTTGACGCAGGAAAAGTACTTGTCATGGACTCGCTACGTAAAGACCCTAAGATGTGGGCGGACCTGCGTGATATGCTCCAGAGGTAATTTCAATCATTATCGCACTATATCGGCAACTATCGTTCATTTCCTGATATCAAGTAATTAATAAGTCCTTTATTCATTTTCTTTGCCGGGCAGGGTTTGGAAAGAGTTCACCAAGCGGGTTAGGGGTGAATGGAGAGAGGAGCTGCGATTTGAACAACTCAGTGTAAGTAGTAATAGCTAGATCCGCACATCTCTTTGATTCTAGTTTCAATACCACTATCATGCTTGATTATTATTTTGATTGAACTCTATTCTCGTAAAGTGCTCGAGGCAGGGATCCGGGAATAACTTATGTGGATACTACGTTTGCGAGTTCATTCGCCAGACGACCTTTGAGACGGGCAGATTTTTGGAAAAACTTAAAGTACGTAAACAATATTCACAAATTTATTATATTACGATCAATTGTGTTGAGTTTCATTCATATATATATATATATATATATATATATATATATATATATATATATATATATATATATATATATATATATATATATATATATATATATTGACCCCCTTCTTTAAATTAGATCGAACGGAAGCGGGACGAACTCCTATCAAAGGCTCGCATACGAGCAATTCAAGAGGAATTGGCGGGATTCTTCCTTCAGGAGATCATAGCTAAAACCAGAGTATACCATTGAGAATTGGTAGTGAATGTTGGTAATTAGATATTGGGGATCGTAAGAGATGTTACATTGTATATATGCATGAATGTGTACTATACGTAATAGCGTCGAATAGATATACGAAAACTTGTTTTTCGACCAAGCACGGAGAAAGAGAGGTCACTTCTCTCTATATTCATGACGATTTGTGTAATGGCTCCTTCATTGCTATATGTAGTAGCTAGCGTCGAGTTGAATGAAAAACGTAAAATAAAAACGAAAAACCTAAATGTAAAAGAATTGAATGGTAAACAAAAAAAAGGGGAAACACAATATGAAACCCCTAAACCCTCCAAAACCCTAAACCCCTCATTTTAAAAAAAAAACAAAAAAAACCCAGCGCTTGGCAGGTGCTGACGCGTGGCTGCCTTTTAGTCCCGGTTGGTGTTACCAACCGGGACTAAAGGTCCTCCTGCCTGGGCGCCCCCCAACGGCCACGTGGAGCTCCTTTAGTCCCAGTTCGTAACACAACTGGGACTAAAAGTGAGGGGCTTTAGTCCCAATTGCTTAGTACCGGTTGCAGAACCGGGACTAAAGGCCCTTAGGAATCGGGACTAATGACCTGTTTTCTACTAGTGAGCTGTGCTCTGCATGTCCTAGCGCGCGTTCGCGTCGTGGCATCCAAAGCCACCGGCCATCCCGCTGCTGGTCCCGTCGACAAGCAACGGCCAGCGTGACCGGGCGATGAGGGCGTACAGCCCCGAGGAGGGCAGGGTCTTGCGCAACCCCCTGCCGTGCTTCCCTAGGGGTTGGCGGATCGTCGGATCCCACGACGGCGGATGGGTGGCCGCCGTCCTGGGCCCCCAGGTCGTGCTCGTAAACCTCTTCACGTGCACCCGGGTGCCGCAATCTAGGGACTTTGCATGTCGATGTCCAACTACTCAAGAAACCACTAGCAAGATCTTCATCAGAAAAATTATCTTCTCCAAGAGCCCTTCCTCACAAGGCTGCATCCTCGCCGCGATAACCACCAGATGTGGTATTGCGGTCCATACACTTGGATGTAAGGATGAAGACGGGTGGACCACACGAGGATGCGGCACCGACATATGCCCGAGCCTAGCAGACATTGCTTTCTACAACGACGAGCTCTATGGCCTCGTGAGTTTTGGGATGTTATATAGGTTCGTCGTTGGCCGAAACAGTTCTGGAGCTCTAGTGGTCACCTCATTCAATACAATAACTTTCGACGTACCCATCAACGGGCATGGACATGGGATGCTACACTATGCCAACTACATAGTGGAGCTGCGCGGCAAGTTGGCGATGGCGGTGCAGGTCAGCCATTACAAGGCTCATAGTTTCAGGGTGTTTGAGCTGGCCAACAGTGCCACGAGATAACCTCACAACAAGTGGTCAGAGGTGACTAGCTTGGGCGACCACGCGTTATTCCTAGGGCCAAGATGCTGCAAGGCGGTACAGGTTTCTGGCGCGGGCATGCACGGCATCGTGGAAGCGAACCATATCTACTACTCCTCTCGCCACAGTGACATGGTGGACTGTTTAGCTATATTGGATCTCGGTAGCTGCGCCATTTATTATTGGGAAAGCGATGATGTGTGTGACTCGGCAAGGATAATGTCATGTGGATACCATTACCGCGAGAAGGATGACAACTATAATTATGGTGAGAAGGATGGCAGTAATGGTCGTAATACTTGTACCTGGGTTTTGCCTCCACAAATTTAACTTCTCTGCTCATGGATATACCAAGTTATTATCTTAGGTACTAGGAGTGGCATTTATGTACTTTAGAGTATAGTCTCTAACTAATTTTGTGTTTTGGGATACTGTAATCATCACTCCAAACAATGTGCCTGCAAAATATATACTTGCCCTATTATAAACAATGTCATGAAAAACGTGGAAAATATAGGAGTAAACTTGGAGGTTTTGTCAAAGCTTATATCTTCTTTCAAGCATATCTACGCAGATGTAGCAAGTTATAATCTCTGATGGTGGTACAAATAGGAGAATTTTTTCAACTTCGCAAGAAAAGAACTAGAGACAACTTTATTCAACTAGCTGGGCGCATATATGCATGTGACCATTAGTAACTTTGGACTACTTTTTTTCGAGACAAAAATATATGGAGCGAATGTGTGGAGCTTGGACCTACATGGAGCTGTAACGACGATGGTTTTAGGGTTTCAACTATGAGGTATTCGGATGCAGAGAAGAAAATTTGAGGACTGCCCGGTACTTATGATAAAATTTGGCTCCACGACTACGTATATATGTTTTTCTTTTTTGAAAAGGAGGATGTACCCCGGCCTCTGCATCTGGGCGATGCATGCAGCCACTTTATTAATTATTCACAAAGACTTTACAAAGTAATACATCACTAAGCCTGGATCCACCATCTTGGCAACACCTGTCGCTACTCATATCCCCTTGATGCAGGGGTGCCGAATGTCCGAGCCTAATACCAAACAGACATCGCACCAAAACCTAACATCTAATGCCGGGTGGCCCATCCCAGCCACATAAAAGGACTGGGTCACACATCGGTCCGGCGCACTCACCGAGGCTGCCGCCGCCGTCTTCCACCAATCCATCTCCAGAGCAGGGACTGACACATAGACCTTGCCAAGCCTGCCGTCGACGCCACCATGGCGCCAGACAGCGCCACCGCCCTGCGCTCGTCCATCCAGCCGCATCCGTCGTCGATATCCAGCTGCACCATGCCGCCAATACTCGTCGTCATCGACGCGGTAGATACAACGCCGCACCTCCTGGCAACCTCCACACAGTCGCCGCTGCTGGAGCTACGCGGAGTCCATCACCCAACGCATCTCTCTGCCGAACAGCAGAACCTCCCAAGACGGCGCCTCCATGGAGGGTACGACGCGAAGGACGCCGCCGCCGCCCAATCCAGACTGAATTTTGGACTTTCGTCCGGGAGGGGTTCGGAGGTGGATAGGAGAGACCTCGACATCGCCTCCACGGAGGGTAACGGCGTCGAGAGACGTCGCCGATGCCGGACCGAACAAGCCGATCAAAGTTTCCTCCGGTCCCCATCCTATACCACCAAACCTCCGTCGGCTCCGGATCCGGCAACGGACCACGAACCAAAACCTGCAGAGATGAGAGAGCCATGGGGCTCAACCCACCATGAAGGAGGATCGAGAAGAATCCATCGTAGATCTCCAGGCGCCGAATCCAGCGATCCGGTGTGGTCAGCGACGACCACCACCACCCCGCGGCGGCCGACAGCGTTCAAGCCCAAGATCCAGAATTGGATCCGATCTGAACCCGGCAGCGCCCGCGACCACCGATCTTGCCCACCACACAGCCGTCACCACACCGCGAACAGGCCGCCGCCGCCGCCGCGCCGCGCACGACGTCGCCAAGAAACTCGCCCGCCGTGCCGCCCGACCCCATGCTAGCCCGGCGCCCCGCCCGATCTGGCTGCCCCGCGCCAGCCGCGACGGACATGGGGGAGAGATGCCCCGCCGCCGCCCAGCCAGCCAAGCTTTGCCCGGCGGCGCTGCAGACGGCGGCGAGGAAAGGTGGAGGCGGAGGAGGGCCGAGAGGACGGCGGCTAGGGTTCCCCCCTGGGTCGCCCGCGGGGGCGACACGAGGGGGACACGAGGAAGCATATGAATGACACACACGGTTGTTAGTTCAGTCAGCTATTTTTCATGATTTGATTTGATTATACAAGAAATCAACAATGTATAGACTATTAAATTATAAGAAAAAATAAACATACATGTCATTATAAATAACTAAAATAAAACATAATAACTATAGTAGTTATTTGGATAGAAAACCAAGTAAAGAGAATTAATATTACCCCTATATATGATAATAATGTGGTACACGCATGCATGTGCAACACTGAGTCACCATCCTTCAGCATATATAACATTTTTTTCCTGGTTTTGCCATTAGCAATATTGTGGAAAAACTTGGTGTTGGAGTCCCCTTGCAACAGCCACCTCTCAGAAGATCTCCTATGCCAGTACTTTTCTTCCTCCTCATAAATGTGCATCAATTGCTCTTCTACCAATCCTTTTCTGACATACAAATCACCAGTCAAGATATGAGATTCTTTCATTGATTCTAGATTACTAAGTTCTGCCGACAATTCTTTTTCAACCTGATTGCATCTCCTCTCATATTAGCCCCCTAACCTCTCAAACTTGCTTTCATTTTCTTCAGCCTGACAAGAAACCTACTCAAATTATGATCACCAAGAGTTCTGAAATTTGAAATCTTTACTTTTGAATTCAATGCATTCCCCCGTGTCCACAATCAAAGCATTGTGATCATAGGCAGTTCTGGGGAGTTTCCATTATTCCCGTAAATTGCATCGAGTGCAAATAAAGTGTGCATCGATCTAAAATAAAATTGTGTTGCTTCCATGCTGAACGACAAAATTTGCTTCCATGCTGAAAAAAAGTTTGCTTCCATGTGGACTGCAAATAAATTTGATTGCATGTAAAACGAAATTTGGTTCCATGTTGACTGGAAATAAATTTTCTTCCAGGTCGATCCATGTTGACTGGAAATAATAATGCTTCACACGCTCATGTAACATGCTTCTGACAATTTACAAATGTGCTACCTTCAGGTTGTTGTCTTGTTGATATTACAATACATCGTATGTTCTTATCGCATGCTTCTTACATGATGCATATTTGCATCAATTTTCTTGCCAAAAAATTCCTCAAATACTTCGTACAAGCACTAGTATGTTCATTTGTTCCAGCAGTGCAAGTACGTCTATGTATTTGGAAGTATCCGACAACTTGAACGACATGGCCACGGGCTGTTCGAAAATGGCAACTGGTCCTCAATTCCTCATCGACCCAATCCTCTGACTTCATCACTGACATACCTGGGACCTAGAGGCGAATGGTACTGCATGCCGATCCTGTCAATAACATCCTATTGATTTGCAAAAAATAGAAGGACATCAGATAGAGAACACAAGACTTACGTATCAAAAACAAATCGCAACAAACCCATAGGACCGAACTGCACGGCCCAAAGCGAGAGGAGATGACCGGGAAGTGATTGGGTTGCGAGCTCGCTGGTCATGGCGTCGCCAGTCGGATCCACCGGATGGGACGGTGCACTGGCGCGGTGGATCTCGCAGGCATAGGTCAGGAGGAGCAGGTGAGATTTATGTGGGAGGAGTTATGCGAGAGGATGTGACGTGAATCGTGGGGTGCACTCTAGGCCGTAAGATTTAAATTGAATCCACGACATGCGACTGGTCTGACAAATAGCTTCCATCAATCGTCTGCTACAAAGTGTTTCCCTTTTCTTTTTGAGACGGATATGACAGGAGTTGACAGAATGTAGGACATTAATTCAGAACAATAATAAGCATCTTTGAAGCATTAATTCACATCAGGAAGCATCTTACCTACATATATTGAGTGTATAAAGTTCGTAGGTTACCTGTTGTTCAGATTAAGAAACTGCGGGCAGTCGCTCCAGCAGCCGTCGCATAACTGTACAAATGAATTGGGCGTATAAATGATCCTATTCCTATCAAGGTTTTGGTTACCGGTCGAAATTTCGAGATTTCCCATGGTTACCGCGTATTTCGGTACCCCTCGGTAAATCTCCATATCAAGCAAAAAATACCGATTTTTTTGAATTTTTTGAATTTAAGCGGTCGATTTATAGTAAAGTACGTAGGATCTAATTAATGCCATGAAAGTTGGTTCTAGTGTGTTGGTAGCAACCTAGTTCCTGTTTTGATAGGTCTCTGGTTCGAATGTTCGTTTATTCACTTATTTGAATTCAAAATTCAACTACAAAATTCGTTCGAAATATTCTCGGTAACCGTGGTAACCACGTTTACCGGTCCCCCTCGGTAAAAATGCCCCATTCGGTAACCAAAACATTGATTCCTATAACTAGGATAACCGTAACAAGTCGCAATAGGGGATTACCCTATCTCTTTCCAACTCAATGATACAATATAACATTTATCATGTACAACTACAAGAACAAGATTAGATAATTAATTGCTTGCATGTGTATACACCATGTAACATAACTATACCTCCCCAAAAAAAAGAAAATTACATAATTTCAAGAATAGGGATATTACCCCCTTTTAACATAAGATTGAGATACATGCACGAAAGAGGAATTAGAAGTCTGGGGGTAGAACCCAAACATACCTATTAGCGTTATCCTCGTGACGGTAATGGTATCCTTGTGATATGATCATCTCCGAGAGATCCACTCCTTTGATTTTTTTCAATAATACACAGTGTAACTGTCAAGGTCCAACACTTTTAAGGACTCTACATTCTCGTCGGCACGTAAATGTAGCTTGGAGTAGTAGACGTGGTTCTTCTTCACCCTGCCGCGTCCACCAGTCACGGGCACATGCACCGCCTTGCAGCATGCTGGCCCGATGAATAAGGCATGGTCGCCCAAGCTTGCCACCTCTACCCATCTGAACCTGTATTGTATTGACAGCGTTGTGCCACCATCGGCAAGCTCAAAAACCCTAAATGTTTGAACTTTGCAGTAGCCGACCCACGAGGAGAACTCCACGGCCATCGCTAGCTTGCCGCGTAGCTCCAAGATGTATTTTTGGTAGGACGGAAACATGCCCACATACAAGTTCCTTATCGTTTCAATACGAACTCCTTTTTCATTCGTGCTAATGTTGAACCTGAACAATTCGCCCGACATAAGGGCATAGATCATGCCGTTGCAAAAGGTGATGTCCGTGATCTCCTCATATCCAGAAGCGCCACAACCTCTTGTTGTCCACCCACGATTTGGACTACCAATTCTGCATAGCGCTATCTTGCATCTTGTGGTTATCGCAGCCAGGATGCATTCACTTGAGAATGGGTCCTCCGAGAAGATGATTTTTCGAACGGAGACAAGATTGGCTCTCTGACTGAATGCCAGGCGTTTGGTTGGGCATTTACATCCAATGATGCTTTGTTTGGCGGAGAACTCCACCTGAGCACCGGAGAAGAGATTCATGACGATGACATGAGTGCCGGTTACGGCAGCGATCCAGCCACCGTCGTGGGATCCGACCAGCCGCTTGCCCCACGGCAACCCCCGGAGCAGGGAGCTTAGGGCCCTACCATCCTCGAGGTTGTATGCTCGCCCCTCCAGGTCGCGCTTGGCATCGCCTGTCCATGGTAGCAGGAGGGGGAGAGCTGGCAGCGCCGGGTGCCACGACGCGACGGCACGCCATGACACACAGACGGCGGCGAAGCGTGCACGCTCGTACGGAGATGAGACGCAGCCACGGTAGATCTTGCAGAGGAGGCCCTCGGGGAGCTCGGAGCCTCGGACCACCGCCGCCTGCCGCCGCCGCCACATGCCATTGGTAATGATAGGTCCCCGATCGCTTACGACGAAGACGGTGGACTGGATCGGATCATAATGGATTGGCACGATCAAACTCCATCGGATGCGCACGATCAAAACCATGTTATATATACAGATACATCAATAGGGCAAGGTCGTACGTGCACCGGACGCTCTGGACACCGGGACGCGCACTTAGGTACGACACGTCCATGCAGCTCCAGTTTTAATTTGTAGCTCGACCAATGGTTTCAGAAAAGTAGAAAATAGGTAGTATTACTATTCCTTTTTTTACTCGATTTATTTCTACTTGATTATTATACTACTAGTTTTAATTAACTTTAGGAGTAGCAAAACATACTCGGTGTTATACAGCATCTTATATCCTGTGAGTAGAATTTTGCAGCACTACTGGAATTTTCGTATACGCCGGGTGCCAGGCTCTTCGCCGAGAGCCAAAACACGGGCACTTGGCAAAGTAAGAGACGCCGAATGTGACTCTCGGCAAAAGGAGCATCTCGGCAAACACATGATATTGCCGAGAGTAGACCTCGGCAAAAAGGCAACACTCGGCAAATGCACTCTTTGCCGAGAGCCAAGCAGTGCCGCACGACAACGTTCTGCCACGTGGCACATCCGGCGGCGGTTAACGGCACGGCCACGGTTTGACTTCTTTACCGAGAGCAGCTCTCGGAAAATTAACGGTTGCCTATTTGGTTCCACCTCGCCTACCTCTGTACATTGTCCGATAGTCCAACAATTGAATTAAACTTCGGTGTTCATAATTAAGAATATGTATTAACTTTATGATCCAACCGTACCTGTACAGAGAGCTGCTCTCGGTAAGGCAACAGTTGCCGAGAATAGCTCTCGGTAAAGATAAGGCTCCCATCAAATTTCCCCGGTAGCGGCATGGGAAATCCTTTGTGATGTCCTTGCGGCATGACTAGGCCCTGCACAGACGAGGGAGGGGCATGCCCTGCCACCGGGTTACCGAAATTACCTCGGTGGCATGCCTGATGCAACCGTTGAAATCCTCGGAAAATCGTACGATGCTGGAATTCCTCGAGAGCTGGCACGGTGTCATCACATGGCCCCTGTAGGGTGTGGTAAAAGTTTGGGCGCGTTTCGAATAAGCCTCACCTGAGGCCGCTTGTAAACCACACCGTCTCCGAGCTAGTCTCTGGGTATCGAGAGGGAACGTGTCCGGTTTGTGCAGGAAGTGCGGGTCCTGTTGTACCATTGGCCTCGAAACTTCTCGTGCTCTCAAATGAGGCAATCGCATGACACGTGCCACGCCCCCGCATTTTTCGGACACACATGCAATATTCGAGAAATTTATTGCTCTGCTAGGGTTTCATCGCCGGAAATTGCAGATCAGCAAGGCGGCGCATGAAATCATGCCCGGTAGCGGCATGGGAAATCCTTTGTGATGTCCTTGCGGCATGCTTAGGATGGTAATCAATCATATTACCGAGAGTGGCGCTCTGTACTCAAGTAATTGCCGAGAGTGGCTCTCGGCAACAGTGGAAAACCTAGATCTAGTTGTGACTTTTTCCGAGAACTACTCTCGGTAAAAGAAAACCTAGATCTAGGTTTGATTACTTTTCCGAGCGCCCCTCTCGGTAAATGAAAACCTAGATGTAGGATTGATTACATTTCCGAGTGCCGCGCCGACAAGCACTCGGTAAAGGTAGCATCGGGCATTTAAACTTATTCCCCGGTTGTTTTCTTTTCCCCGCGCCTCTCTCCCCTCCTCTGCTCCCCCCTCACCCGACCGGCGCCCCCCACCCCCGCCGACTGGCGCCCCCCCGCGGAGGTCTCCCTTCCGGCCGCCCCCCCTCCCCGCGCGCACCCCCGGCGCCGCCCCGCGGCCCCCACGTCCCCCCCCCCCAACACCGAGCTCCTCCCCTTCGGTGAGCTCCCCCCCCCTCCCTCTCATGTGGATGTATTGATAGATGGATGGATGCATGGATAGATGGATGGATGGATAGATGGATGCATAGATAGATGGATGGATGCATGGATAGATGGATGCATAGATAGATAGATGGATGCATAGATAGATGGATGGATTGATAGATGGATGGATGCTATGTAGATAATTTTTTATAATGTTGTATGCATGGATGCTATGTGTGCTATGGAGATAATTTTTTTGCATTAGTTTTTATGTAGTAGTTTTATCTAGTAGTGGGACTAGTAGTTTTTTGTAGTAGCTTTTATGTACTAGTTTTTATCTTGAGCGAGTGACGATCATATTTGACAGATGCGAGATGTTTTCATAGGAATGGTACCGATTGTTGTCGTAGGGGGTCGCGCTTCCTCTGTTCCTCCTCTGTGATCTTTTCAAAGCAGGAGGAGCAGAGGAAGAGCGACTATCACCGACAGTCGATGAGAGTTGTTCTTGGAGGAAGAAAATCGACTTTTGACGATGACAGTCGATCTGCGTGAGCTCTTCATGTTATATCTTGATAACGCACGATGGGCTCACACAGCTCGACCATCACCGAAAGTCGAAAAATCCGTGAGAGAGTGTCCACCATATATACCACCACCAGAGAGAGTGTCCACCATATATACGTGAGAGAGATGAGAGTTGTTCTTGGAGAGAGAAAATCAACTTTTGATGATGACGGTCGATCTGCGTGAGCTCTTCATGTTATATCTTGATAACGCACGATGGGCTCACCCAGCTCGACCATCACCGAAAGTCGAATTACCCGTGAGAGAGTGTCCAACATATATACCACCACCAGAGAGAGTGTCCACCATATATACGTGAGAGAGATGAGAGTTGTTCTTGGAGAAAGAAAATCGACTTTTGCCGATGGCGGTCGATCTGTGCGAGTTCGTCCTGTGATATACATTTTTCACGCACGATGGATTCGCCCAGCTCGACCATCACCGAAAGTCAAAATATCCGTGAGAGAGTGTCCATCATGATTAATTTGCTTAGAAGTAATCTTTGATGTTTGATTCTTATGCTAATTTTCATTGTGTGATGAAAGGTGTTAGCACCGATCGATTTCGCGGCAATGGCTTCCTCCGACGACGCAGCTTCCATTAGGGTCGACTCCGCAGTCAAGGAGAAGCGCGCCGAGGACCGCTTGGCGGCGCTCATTGATGAGAACCCGCAGCTGATCCTAATAAAGTATTTTGAGGATCTGGCCAAGAAGAATCTGCCAGCTAAGGAGAAGAAGGCCCCACCACGTAAGGAGTGTGACGACCCGGTGCCATTGAGTCCACCGACCTACATTCCCGACGACGCTTGGTCCTCCACTGTGGGGGATGCCCCCACGTGCTCTGACTCCACGATCACTGGTTTCACCGACTACACCTCGGAGTAGTCCACCACGATAGTTTGGCGTTGATTTAGTGATATAGTCATGTAGCGGCTGATATGGACTTGGATTGCCAGTTGCGATGCTTTTGATTGTATGAGTGATGAATGCTTATGTGGATTATGTATGATGTGATATTTTAACCTTGCATTCCTTCTCTGCCTCCTTTTCTCTTTCTTTGTAGATGAAGTGGTATGCGGTGTACAGAGGTAGGTGTCCAGGAGTCTACGATTCTTGGTCTGAATGCAATGAACAAGTGCTTCGCTACGAAGGCAGCTCCCACGACTCGTTCATTAGCAGAGAGAAGGCAGAGTATCATTACAATCAGTATGTGCTTAACCAGAAGAGAAAATTGAATTAGTGGGTTCAGTGGATGTGCTAGCCAGAAACGGCTTATCGGGTTCAGTGAATGGAAGAACTTGATAATTCTTCTTCGGTTCGTGATAATTGTGGTGTTGCTTTTATCGTGTGGTCGCATGTAGACATGCATTGACCACTTTATTGTTTAGTAAGTAGGCACTTGTAACAAAGAGCTTCTTTGTGATTTCAAATGAAGCTTGTGCGAACTATTTATATAATGCTTATGTGAGTTTGTTGTTAGACTTTGAGACTTCAAATGCATGTTTGTGTATTGTATATCTATTTTTGCTGCAGCGATCCGAGGGAAAAGCAGGAGAAACAGTACTGGGAACGGATCTTTACTGAGTGTGGCTCTCGGCAAAGTGGCATGCGCTGGGAGCAGATGGCAGTTGGCTGGGGCAGTTTTGCCGAGCGTGGCTCTCGGCAAAGAGCTGACGGAACCAGCGGACGTGAAGTCACTTTATTTTGCCGAGAGGTACTGTTTGGCTCTCAGCAAACTCTTTGCCGAGTGTCCGTGTCCTGGTTCTCAGCAAACTCCTGTTTGCCTGAGAGGTGTACGCCGGATGGCCTTTGCCGAGTGCAACTCTCGGCAAAGCCTTTGCCGAGGGTTTTTGGCCATTTGCCGAGTATTTCTGGCACTCGGCGTAGAGTGCAATTCCAGTAGTGCAGATGTACAAAGTAATTCATGTATAACATCCGTACAATTTTGCCGTTTTTCCTCTCATCGGCTCCCTTCCCCCCTTTCTCTCTCTCACACACACACATGCATGTTCTTCATCTCTCCTGAAGCTCTTTATTCTGCTCCACATCTCCTTTGTCGGGGCGCCATCGTCTATCTACTAGCTGCCATACTCTTTTTTTGCAGGAAAATCTTCCGATCTATTCATCAAATATCGTGGCAGTACAAAGAGCACAAGAAGCAATAAAATTACATCATTGTTCGTAGACCATCTAGCGACGATTATAAGCAGTAGAACGAGCCGATGGCGCGCCGACGTCATCGCCCTCATTCATCGGAGCCGGGTAAACCTTCTTTAGTAGATAGTCGGGAAGTCGTTGGGCTAAGGCCCCAAAATACTAGCGCACCAAAACATCAACCATCGCCGATGAAGAGAAGCGTAGATCAGAAGAATCCAACTTATAAACACACGTATGTAGATGAATAAAGGCATGATTCAAGCAGATATACCAAAAAAAAAATTTATACCTTAGCAGGCGGACGACCTTGGCACTATTTTTTATATAATGTTTATGTTTGGCATGGTAGGACAAATACGAGCATGGTAAACACGGCAATGTACAAGTCTGGTAGTAATAAGAAGACGGAAAGTTTAGGGCAGCCAGCTGCTGCAACGGTGCAGGCTTGGCTTTTGCCACCGACTGGTTCGCCAAGGTCAGCATAGATTATTATTATTTTGTGCTAAGGTCAGCATAGATGAGCCTGTCCTAAAGAACCAATCAATAGGAGTTGTAGCAACAATAGCGCACGAGCAAGGGAGTTTTCTGGGTGCTGACGAACCGAGGTTCTGTTGATCCACAAACGTGGTTCTATTATATCACCAAGAAGAGCACAATAGCTCCTATGCGACATCTTTGACACGAATTGGAAACAACGCGACTTAGTTGAAGAAAATAGCTCATGTGCAACGTTTTAGATGGCAATAATAGCCCCTATGCGACCAGGTGGTTAAAACAGGGGAACGGTCGTCAACAGGGAGTGCAGTTATGTTAAATCAGGGGGTCAAACTGATCAGTGCATCTGGTGATGGGTCCCACTTGGCAGTGCATCCAGGTTAACGTTTCCCCGTGACTGAACCCGTGCTTCTCCCCTGCTCCCGGTTGCTGCTCCCTTCTTCGTTCTCAGCGGCGGCGGTGGAGCTTTTGTTTTGGGCTACGTCGTCGGCGGAGCTTTCGTTCACGGCCGTGGCAGCGTATGTGGTGAGTGTATTCGGCACCATAGACCTGTTACCCTCCGTCTCGAGTTAGATCTGACCAAGTGAGCCTCTGTTTTCGACGGGATCCAGATTGGGGGGGGGGGGGGGGGGGGCGGTGGCGTTGGGCTGAACTAGATGGAGCCGCCGGAGACAACGTTGACTAGGTAATGTGCACCCTTTCCAACCTATGCGATGTGTGCCTCGTCTGCTTCCGCTGCCTCACACTGCCCACCATTGACAAACAGGGGCGATGGTGCTTGGACCTTCGAATTCACTGTTGAATTCTTTCCATCTAAGGCGAAGCTAGGTGATGGTAGCGTGCGGGACATAGAGAGAGATACAATTGTGAAATGGGAGGTTGAATTTGCAAAGATTGATCCACAAGAAATACAGAGCATGGAAGAGAGGGCCGTGAAGAATGTGGTCGAGAAAATTGGGAGAGCATTTTTTGGGGTCCAGAGCAAGAGGTAGGCATTGTTACAGTTTGATAATTGGAAGGGTGTGTATGTGAGAATTGAGAATGGTGAAGAAATGGTTGATGAAATCGATCGGCAAGACAGCTGGGTAAGCAAACAGACTACCTTTCATGCGGAGCTCGTTGATCCGAAATCAGATTTTAAGGTTGGATATGTGCCCTCAAAGTTGGTCTCGCAGATGGTAGATGATGATTGGGCTTCACAGAGACAGATAACGCCCATGTGTATGGGTGAAGTGACAGTAATAGAGGGGGCTGATGCAGATGCACAAGAGGTTGTCATGGTGCTACAAGGGTTATTTGTGTTGATTGGAATTCAATGGAATTAGAAGACCCTACTGATTTGGTCATTGCACCAATGGCTGGCACTGTGATGGCCAAATTTTTTGGCATTCCAGTAGATGATCAAGATAAGGAAGAGAGGGGTGAATCGAGTTTGCCTAATGATGCTAACAGAGATGCATGTAAAGATGTGGATGGACAACAGATGAAAGATGTTGCAGATGATGTAGATGATGCACATGATGATGAGCTTGTAAATGTCTATGACAAAGAAAATCCTGTTATTGAAGTAGGGAAGTTGTTCCCAAACATGAATGAGTTTAGGATGTGTTTCAAGACTTATGCAGTCAAACATGAGTTTGATGCCAAGACTATGTGGACTGATAGGAAGAAGTTTTATGCGAGGTGCAGAGGTTTTGATGGAAGCGTCAAGCCTTGCAAGTGGTACATATCTGCTAGACTTCAACCTGATGGAAGTACCATCAGGGTTAATCAAATCCCACATCAACATACTTGTATTACAAGTTCACAGAGAGTATCAACCATGACATCACAGCTTTGGATTGCAGAAAAGATCACTCCTATTTTAGCCAAGAAACCAAACACTACTGCAAAGAAACTTAAAGTAGACTTGGAAAAGCAATACCCCATTAAGGTGATGTATACCACAGTGTGGAAGGCAAAACAAAGGGCAATGAAACAATTATATGGTGATTGGGCAAATACTTTTAGGATGCTTTATAACTTCAAAGCAGAGGTGGAGAAGAGGTCGCCTGGCAGTGTTGAGGAGATAGATATGGAGGTAACAGAAGATGGCAGAGTCCTTTTCTCCAAGTTCTTTATGGATTTAAAGCCTTGCATCGATGGCTTCAAGGCAGGGTGTCATCCATATTTGAGCATAGACTCATCTTTTTTGACTGGCAAGTGGAATGGTCAATTGGCAGCATGTAATGCTTTAGATGGACACAACTGGATGTTCCTTGTTGCTATTGGTTTGTTTCAGTCAGAGACAGAGGTTTCATGGACATGGTTCATGATGCACTTGAAAAGATGCATAGGGCCAGTGTCACCTTTGGCAGTGCACACAGATGCATGTAAAGGGCTAGAAAATGCAGTCAAGAACGTTTTTCCCCATTGTGAGCAAAGGGAGTGCTTCGGCCATATGTGGATGAATTTGATTAAAAAAATCAGAGGAGAAGAGTTTGGGAGAATGTGGCCAGCAGCAAGATCTTACACCAAACACACACATTCATATCATCTTGATAAGATAAAGGAAGCATGCAGTGAGTTTGGGCCATGGGTGAACACCTACCATTCTCTATTATGGTACAAGTCAGGATTTAACACTGCCATCAAGTGTGATCATATCAACAACAACTTGACAGAAAGTTTTAACAACAAGATAAAGCAGTTAAAGAACTTGCATGTGCATGACATGGTTGACCAAATCAGGATCATGATCATGTGCATGTGGGAATTCAGAAGAATGATTGGTGATTGTCTGCAAGGGGATAAGCTTCCTGCAGTGGTATGATAACCCACAAGTATAGGGTATCGCAACAGTTTTCGAGGGTAGAGTATTCAACCCAAATTTATTGATTCGAAACAAGGGGAGCCAAAGAATATTTGCAAGTATTAGCAGTTGAGTTGTCAATTCAACCACACCTGGAGACTAAATATCTGTAGCAGAGTGATCAGTAGCACAGTAGTATGATAGTTTGATAGCAGTAGCAAGAATAGTAATAGTAGCAGTAACGATAGCAGTAGTAGTTTTGTAGCAATTGTGACATTAGTAGCAACAGTAGTAACTTAGCAAAGAACAATATGTGAAAAACTCATAGGCATTGGACCGGTGATTATATTGGATAACATTCATCATGTAACAGTCATAACCTAGGGCGACACGGAACTAGCTCCAATTCATCAATGTAATGTAGGCATGTGTTCCGTATATAGTCATACGTGCTTGCGACAAGAACTTGCATGACATCTTTTGTCCTACCCTCCCGTGGCAGCGGGGTCCATAAGGAAACTAAGGGATATTAAGGCCTCCTTTTAATAGAGAACCGGAACAAAGCATTAACACATAGTGAATACATGAACTCCTCAAACTATGGCAATCACCGGAAAGAATCCCAATTATTGTCACCTTGGGGTATGCAGATCATAGCACATAGCAGGTGCGTATAACTTGCAAGATCGGATCAAGAACACAAATATATTCATGAAAACATAAAGGGTTCAGATCTGGAATCATGGCACTCGGGCCCTAGTGACAAGCATTAAACATAGCAAAGTCATAGCAACATCAATCTCAGAACATAGTGGATACTAGGGATCAAGCCCTAACAAAACTAACTCGATTACATGATAAATCTCATCCAACTCATCACCGTTCAGCAAGCCTACGAAGGAATTACTCACTCCCGGCGATGAGCATCACGAAATTGGTGATGAAGGATGGTTGATGATGACGATGCCGGAAGATCCCCCTCTCCGGAGCCCCAAACGGACTCCAGATCTGGCCCCCCGATGAAGAACAGGAGGTGGCGGCGGCTCCGTATCGTGAAATGCAATAAAACTTCCTCTCTTATTTTATTTTTCTCTGGAATTGTGAATTTATAGGCCAGAGATTAGGGTCAGCGGAGCCACGTGGACCCCACGAGCCACCAGGGCGCGCCTGGGGGGGTGGCGCGCCCTGATGCCTCGTGGGCACTGGGTGGCCCCCCTCCAGTGGGTCTTGGTTCCAGTATTTTTTATTTATTCCATAAAAAATCTCCAAAAAGTTTCATCCAATTCCAAGAACTTTTATTTCTGCACAAAAAACAACACCATGGTAGTTCTGCTGAAAACAGCGTCAGTCCGGGTTAGTTCCATTCAAATCATGCAAATTAGGGGCCAAAACAAGAGCAAAAGTGTTTGGAAAAGTAGATACGACGAAGACGTATCAACTCCCCCAAGCTTAACTCATTGCTTGTCCTCAAGCAATTCAGTTGACAAAAACACTTTTATGAACTCTTTTGTTCTTGTATCTATATATATGCTTAAATAGTACCCAAGTTTTCAGTAAAGATTATGACTAACCATGCAAATGATAACTCTTAGAAATTATATTCACTCATATCAATGGCATAATCAATTAGCGAGCAATAATAAGATATTTCAAATGCCAACACTTTGTCAAAACGATCATGATATAATATGACAACATGGTATCTCGCTAGCCCTTTCTGAGACCGCAAAACATAAATGCAGAGCACCTCCAAAGTTCAAGCAGCGACTAAACATTGTAATTCATGGTAGAAGAGATCCAGTCATGATGCACACAACATTAACTATACACAATGCATGAGAATGACAATAGTGCTCTCAGGACTGGTGCTTATTTGAGAAGGTGATGACTCAACAATAAAAGTAAAATAACATAAAAGTAAATAGATAGGCCCTTCGCAGAGGGAAGCATGGATTTGCAGAGGTGCCAGAGCTCGAAGCTTAAATCAGAGATAAATAAAATTTTGGGAGGTATGCCTTTCCTGTCAACGTCACGGCCGAGAGTTTTCAATATCTTCCATGCTAAACACATTAGCGGCGGTTCCCAAGCGGTAAAGTAAAGTTTACTCCCCCTCCACCAACAAACACAAGCCATGGCTAGCCGAATCCTCAGGTGCCCTCCATACCAACAACTTTTCGGGGGAGTTTGTTTTATTATTTTACAATTTTAATAATGGGACTGGGCATCCTGATTACCAGCCCCTCTCGTGCAAGGACAAGTGAATAAACACTCATCATGAGAATAACCCGCCTAGCATGGAAGATACTGACCACCCCCTGTCGCTCCATGAGCGGTACGGGCACACAAAACAAATGTTCATTTGAATATTTAGAAGTGGCACATGCAAATTTACTTAGAACGGCAGAGTAATACCGCATATAGGTAGATATAGTGGACTCATCTGGAATAACTTTGGTTTAAAGGTTTTGATGCACAAGCAGCATTCCCGCTTAGTACATGCGAAGGCTAGCAAATAGGTTGAGTAGCGACCAGCTAGAGAGCGAAAACGGTCATAATCATGCATTATGAATAATCAACATTGAATACTAGCATGAGTAGGATATAAGCACCATGAACATAAATATCATGAAGGCTATGTTGGTTTTGAATCAACTACATGCGTGAACATGTGTCAAGTCAAGCCACTTGAAACATTCAGAGGAGGATACCATATCATCATACTACATCACAATCATTTTAATGCATGTTGACACTCAAGATAAATCATTATCCACTCCTAACTACTTAAGCATGGCATGAGCAACTATAATCTCTAATTGTCATCATAAACATGTTTAATCATAACATGCCGAATCATGGATACTGAGTTAAACATATTTACAAAAACAAAGAACAAGTTGAGTTCATACCCGCTTTTCCTTGCCACAGTCACTTCATGAAATCATCGTCATTATTGCCTTTCACTTGCACGACCGAATGATATGAAAATAATAATAGTGCAAGAGTGTCGTGGACTAAGCTGGAATCTGCAAGCATTTTATTCAAAGGAGATGACAAGGTAAAATGGGCTCTTTGTTAGATCAACAACAATGCATGTGAGAGCCACTCAACATTTTCATCGTGGTCTTCTCCTTACAATGACTCAACAAAAGAAAAGAATTTCAGAGAAATACACTGAAATATTTTTGGAGTTTTTAGTTTTTTTTCTAAAGGAAATGACATAAAGAAGAAAATGAAAAAGAGAAAAAACTATTCACACGGGAAAGCTCCCAACAAGTAAAAGAAGAAACGGGAAATCTCTTTGGGTTTTCTTTTACTACTACGAAACTACAACTAATTAAACTAGAAAGAAAAACCAAAAAGAAGCGAGAAATGTTTTTGGATTTTCTCATGTTTTTCGAACACACTAGAAGAAAGCGAGAAAATAAAACTAGCATGGATTATACAATGAAAAAGTATGAACATCGACAACTGAAATGAAATGTGTGAACATGAATGTAATGTCGGTGAGAGATACGTACTCCCCCAAGCTTAGGATTTTGCCTAGCTTGGTCATCGCCATCCCTGTTCTGGGTAATAGTCAAAATGATAGCTCGTAGAGGCGTTCTGAGCCGCCTCCTCAGCCAGACGAGCAGCCTCGACAGCCGCATTGTACTCGTGCACCTCACTCTCCAATAGAAAATATCTCTGTTTGTTCTAAAATTCAAAGAGGGCAGGAGCAGACAAAGCAACATACACAGAGTGATATTTATTACAAACTAAGTTATATTCATAACCCTGTGCGTTGTGTTTTAAAAACCTATGTTCTCGCATTGTTTTGAAATTCAAATATTTATAAGGCAAGAGGGGATCATTGAATTTGGGCGACACCCCTAACTTTGCAGCTAAGCGGGAGGCATAAATTCCTCCATACAAATCACCATTACCCGCATTACGCTGCAGCCTACATGCAACAATAGCCCCAAGATTATAAAGCTTGCTACCAGTCAAAGCTGAATGAATAAGACTCAGATCAGGGGCACAAAGTGCACTGCAGTCTTGCTTACCAACAACGCATTTACCATTAAAAAGCGCAAAATACCGAATAGCGGGAAAGTGAATGCTAATTATTCTAGCCTGCGTGAGTCCCCTATCCTCACCATTGCAAAGGCTATTAAGAAACAACTCGTAATCAGATTTTTGTGGTTCATCTAACGAACCCCAATATGGAATTTTGCATGCATCACAGAATTCTTCTAGAGACATATTATAGGATTTGTCATAGAGGTGAAATAAAACTCTAGAAGTGCGCGGGTGATAATCAAAGTTTTGAGTGAAGGAATGAGTGAGGTTGTAATGCTGTGGTGGCTTATCTGCGATAAAGGCGGAGAGCTCGGCATTGTGAATATACTGGTCAAATTCTTCCTTGATGCCTGCACCCAGCATGAACTCGTTGCACGGCCATCGACACGATTTTGCTTTGGCACCTCGCACTGAACTTGCCCTTGGTTCCTCATATGATTGGCATGCCGAGCTTTCACTTGATGACGCTTACGAGGACCTCCTCCTCGAAAAACTTCTCCGGAAGATATTCATTTTCCTAAGAACAATTTTTTGAAAATTTTTGGGCCACAAAATGATATCAATAAAACTTCACAAGATTGATAGCAACTACTCATATGGATGTCTAGAGGCTATATCAAGCATTCAAACTACTTGGAACTCAAAGAATTCAACATGCAAGCTCATTTTTAGTAGCACCAAGAGCAGCTAATTATGCAAAATATAATCCACTAGAGCAAAAACTAATTGGAGCAATGGAGGAGTTACATACCAAGGAGCAATCTCCCAAAACAGTTTCGGAAACGGAGCTCGTAGCAAAGAGATCGAAAATTTTAGGTTTGTGAGCAAGCAAACGAGAGAGAGAGCTACCAGGAATTTTTGCTAGAGATAAGAGACGAAGTGGGCTGAAGGGATAAGTGAGGGGGTCCCTGTGGGGCCCACGAGCCACCTGGGCACGCCAGGGGGGGTGGCGCGCCCTGGTGCCTCGTGGGCACCTGGGGCACCCCCCTGGTATGTTTCCAGTGCCAAAAATTATTAAATATTATATAAAAATTCATATCAAAATTTTATTGCATTCTGAGCACTTTTATTTCTGGGCACTCTTTTATTGCACGGATAAATCAGAAAACAGGATAATCATGGCATTTTATTTTATTTAACTAAAAATAACGGAAAACAAAAAGTGGGTACAGAAGATTGTGCTTACTAAATTCATCGACCCCATGCCCCTCAAAAAGAATCCATTAATAAGGTTGATCAAGTCTTATTAACAAACCATTTCCGAGTAACATGAAATCGAAGAATCTTCGTAAAACACTAGGTTACCTCTACGGGGATATGCATCTCCCCGATAATAAGAGTTTCATATTTCTTTTTAACAGTAGGAAGAGGGAGTTGAAAACTTCCAATAGTAATTGTCGGAGTCTTTTCAATAATATGAATACCATTTACTTGAAATTGTTTCTTCGGAAAGTGGACCGTATGTTCATTACCAATGATATGAAAAGTGACCTTGCTTTTGTTGCAATCAATAACAGCCCCTGCAGTATTCAAGAAGGGTCTACCAAGGATAATCGACATGTTGTCGTCCTCGGGCATATCAAGTATAACAAAGTCTGTTAGAATAGTAACATTTGCAACTACAACGGGCACATCCTCGCAGACACCGATAGGTATGGCAATTGATTTATCAGCCATTTGCAATGATATTTCAGTGGGAGTGAGTTTATTCAAATCAAGTCTTTTATATAAAGATAAAGGCATAACACTAACATCGGCTCCTAAATCACACAAAGCAGTTTTGACATAATTTCGTTTAATGGAGCATGGTATAGTTGGTATTTTGGGATCTCCTAGTTTCTTAGGTACTCCATCCTTAAAAGAATAATTTGCAAGCATGGTAGAAATCTCAGCTTCAGGTATCTTTCTTTTATTCGTGACAATGTCTTTCATATATTTAGGATAGGGAGGCATCTTTATAATATCAGTCAAACGAGTGCGCAAAAAGACTGGCCTAACTATTTCAGCAAAGCGTTCAAATTCTTCCTCATCCTTTTTCTTAGATGGCTTAGGAGGAAAGGGCATGGGTTTTTGAACCCATGGTTCTCTTTTTTTACCATGTTTTCTAGCAACGAAGTCTCTTTTATCATAACATTTATTTTTAGAAGGTGGGTTATCAAGATCAACAGCAAGTTCTATTTCAACATCATTATCAGGTTCTTTATCATTATCTGGTTGGGTATCCACATGAGCATCATCACTATTACTATCATCGGGTGGTTGTCATTACCAGATTGTGTTTCAGCATCAGAAATAGAAACATCATTACTATCCTCCAAGGGTTTTTCAACCTCGAGTTCACTAGAAGTATGCAAAGTCCTATCATTTTTCTTTTTCTTTTTCTTTTTAGATGGACTAGGTGCATCAACATTAATTCTTTGAGAGTCTTGTTCAATTCTTTTTGGGTGACCTTCAGGATAAAGTGGCTCCTGAGTCATTCTACCTCCTCTAGTCATTACTCTAACAGCATGATCATTCATATTGTTATTCATTTTATTGAACAATTCACTTTGAGATTTAGCAACTTGTTCTAATTGAGTTTGAACCATAGATGCATGTTTACTCACACCTTTAACATCATTAGAAATTCTAAATAACAAGTCACTCAAGCGATCAATCATGTAGGCATTTCATTTCAATTGTTTCATAACATTTGCATTGAAATGATCTTGCTTAATAATATAATTGTCAAATTCATACAAGCATTGACTAGGAGGTTTGTTATAAGGAATATCACCTTCATCAAATTTTATAAGAGAATTTACCTCTACTACCTGTGGCGGTGTGTCAAGATCATGTATTTCTTCAATAGGTGGTAGATTCTTAACATCTTCAGCTTTAATACCTTTTTCCTTCAAACATTTCTTTGCTTCTTGCATATCTTCAGGACTGAGATATAAAATACCCTTCTTCTTCGGAGTGGGTCTGGGCGGTGGTTCAGGAAGTGTCCAATCATTATCATTCTTCAATATATTATTCAATAATTCCTCAGCTTGTTCAATAGTCCGTTCCCTGAAAACACAACTCGCACAACTATCTAGGTAGTCCCTAGAAGCATCGGTTAGTCCATTATAGAAGATATCAAGTATTTCATTTTTCTTAAGAGGATTATCAGGCAAAGCATTAAGTAATTGGAGAAGTCTCCCCCAAGCTTGAGGGAGATTCTCTTCTTCAATTTGCACAAAGTTAAATATTTCCTGTAAGGCAGCTTGTTTCTTATGAGCAGGAAAATATTTTTTAGAGAAGTAACTAATCATATCCTGGGGACTACGCACACAACCAGGAGCAAGAGTGTTATACCATTCTTTAGCATCACCCTTTAATGATAAAGGAAACAACTTAAGAATATAGTAATAGCGAATTTTTTCCTCATGAGCAAATAGGGTGGCTATATCATTTAATTTAGTAAGATGTGCCACAACGGTTTCAGTTTCATAACCATGGAAAGGTTCAGATTCAACCAAAGTAATTAACTCAGGATCGTCAGAGAATTCATAATCCTTATCAGTAACAAATATGGGAGAGGTAGCAAACTTAGGATCATATTTCATTCTCTTCCTCATAGATTTTTGTTTCATTTCAGCAAGCAACTTTTTAACTTCATGTCTATCATTACAAGCAAGGATGGCTCTAGCTGTCTCCCTATCAAAGCAATGTTCATCAGGTGTTTCAACTCTAGTAGGAGAGCTAGGAATAATAGGTGAATCATAATTCTCAAGAGTTTCAACATTTTCAATTTCTTTAGCTTTAGCAATTTGTTCAGCAAGAAATTCACCAAGTGGCACAGCATTATCGAGCATAGTACTAGCATCATCATAAGTATCATTCATAGCAGAAGTGGTATCATCAATAACTTGCGACATATCAGAATTAATAGCATGTGGCGGTGTTGCAAGTTTACTCAAAACAGAAGGTGAATCAAGTGCAGAGCTAGATGGCAGTTCCTTACCTCCCCTCGTCTTAGAGGGAACAATCTTGGTCTTAGCGTCTTTCAGATTCTTCATAGTGATCAACAGATATAAATCCCAAGTGACTTAGCAAATAAAGCTATGCTCTCCGGCGACGGCGCCAGAAAAGGGTCTTGATAACCCACAAGTATAGGGGATCGCAACAGTTTTCGAGGGTAGAGTATTCAACCCAAATTTATTGATTCGACACATGGGGAGCAAAAGAATATTTGCAAGTATTAGCAGTTGAGTTGTCAATTCAACCACACCTGGAGACTAAATATCTGCAGCAAAGTGATTAGTAGCACAGTAGTATGATAGTTTGATAGCAGTAGCAATAATAGTAACAGTAGCAGTAACGGTAGCAATAGTAGTTTTGTAGCAATTGTGACAGTAGTAGCAACAGTAGTAACTTAGCAAAGAACAATATGTGAAAAACTCATAGGCATTGGATCGGTGATTATATTGGTTAATATTCATCATGTAACAGTCATAACCTAGGGCGACACAGAATTAGCTCCAATTCATCAATGTAATGTAGGCATGTATTCCGTATATAGTCATACGTGCTTGCGATAAGAACTTGGATAACATCTTTTGTCCTACCCTCCCGTCGTAGCGGGGTCCATAAGGAAACTAAGGGATATTAAGGCCTCCTTTTAATAGAGAACCGGAACAAAGCATTAACACATAGTGAATACATGAACTCCTCAAACTTTGGCAATCACCGGAAAGAATCCCAATTATTGTCACCTTGGGGTATGCGGATCATAACACGTAGCAGGTGCGTATAACATGCAAGATCGGATCAAGAACACAAATATATTCATGAAAACATAAAGGGTTCAGATCTGGAATCGTGGCACTTGGGCCCTAGTGACAAGCATTAAACATAGCAAAGTCATAGCAACATCAATCTTAGAACATAGTGGATACTAGGGATCAAGCCCTAACAAAACTAACTCGATTACATGATAAATCTCATCCAACGGACTCCAGATCTGGCCTCCCGATGAAGAACAGGAGGTGGCGGCGGCTCCATATCGTGAAACGCAATAAAACTTCCTCTCTTATTTTTTTCTCTGGAATTGTGAATTTATAGGCCAGAGATTAGGGTCAGCGGAGCCACATGGGCCCCACGAGCCACCAGGGCGCGCCTGGGGGGTGGCGCGCCCTGGTGCCTCGTGGGCACTAGGTGGCCCCCCTCCAGTGGGTCTTGGTTCTAGTATTTTTTATTTATTCCATAAAAAATCTCCAAAAAGTTTCATCCAATTCCAAGAACTTTTATTTCTGCACAAGAAACAACACCATGGTAGTTCTGCTAAAAACAACGTCAGTCCGGGTTAGTTCCATTCAAATCATGCAAATTAGGGGCCAAAACAAGAGCAAAAGTGTTTGGAAAAGTAGATACGACGGAGACGTATCATGGTGCAACAGGTGGTGAATAGGAGCAGAAATCTTACACATTTATCTGTTGAAAAATCCTCATTATGGGGTGCTAAAGTTAGAGATACCAAGACTGGAAGGAGGCATGTTGTTAACACTGAGTTGCATGACTGCACTTGCCTCGAGTGGCAACACACTGGGAAACCATGTGACCATGCCATACTTTTCTTGGACTCCCAACCGAAGATAAACATGCACCCATATTTGCATGAATATTACTCAGTGGCAAGATTCAGGGCTGCATATGCAACTCTGATACGTCTCCAACGTATCTATAATTTATGAAGTATTCATGCCATGTTTATTATAGTTTTGTATGATTTTGGTGCACTTTTATACGGCTTTTATATGATTTTTATGGACTAACATATTGACCTAGTGCCCAGTTCCAGTTGCTCTTTTCTGCTTGTTTTTGGTTTTCCAGAAAATCCATATGAAATGAAGTCCAAATGCAGTGAAACTTTTTGATGATTTTTTCTGGAAGGAAACGGACCCAGGAAGCATCGGGGAAGCAGCAGAAGAGCCACAGGGGCCCCATGAGCCACCTGGGCGCGCCTGCCCCCCCCCCCCCCCCCCCAGGCACGCCTTGGTGCCTCGTGGGCCCCCTGTGGCACCTCTTTGCGTGATTCCAACGCTGAAAAATCATATATATTCATAAACCCCCAAAAGTTAACCTAGATGAGTTTTTACGCCGCCGCAAGCCTCTGTTTCGAAGCGATCTCATCTGGAGCTCCGTTCCGGCACCCTGCCGGAGGGGGGAATCATCACCAGAGGCCATCTTCATCATCCCGGCGGTCTCCATGACGAGGAGGGAGTAGTTCACCCTTGGGGCTGAGGGTATGTACTAGTAGCTATGTGTTTGATCTCTCTCACTCTCGTGTTCTTGATTTGGCACGATCTTGATGTACCGCAAGCTTTGTTAATATAGTTGGATCATATGGTGTTTCTCCCTCTCTATCTTGTTGTGATGAATTGAGTTTTTACCTTTGAGGTTTCACTATTATCGGATTGAATACTTTTATGGATTTGAGAACACTTGATGTATGTCTTGCATATGAATACCCGTGGTGACAATGGGGTATTATATTGACTCACTTGATGTATGTTTTGGCACTCAACTCGCGGATTCCCGATGTGACATTGGGGTAATCTATGCATAGGGGTTGATGCACGTTTTCATCCTACTTTCTCCGGTAGAAATCTTGGGGCACTCTTTGAAGTTCTTTGTGTGGATTGAATATTATGATCTGAAGTTGTTTGATGCATATCGAATAATCAACTCACGGATACTTGTGGTGACATTGGAGTATCTAGGTGACATTAGAGTTGGTTGATGCGTATCATATGGTGTTATTTTAGTATGAACTCTAGGGCTGTTCGTGACACTTATAGGGATGGCTCGATAGATTGATCGGAAAAGATAACTTTGAGGTGGTTTCATACCCTACAACAATTTCTATCTTATGTTCTCCGCGAATAGGAACTTTGGAGTGATTCTTTATCACACGTTGAGGGACTGTTATATGATCCAATTATGTTAGCATTGTTGAGAAATTGCACTAGTGAAAGTATGAACCCTAGGCCTTGTTTTCAAGCAATGCAATACCGTTTGTGCTCACTTTTTTTACTTGCTACCTTGCTGGTTTTTTGTTTTCAGATTATAAAAACCTATATCTACTATCCATACTACACTTGTATCACCATCTCTTCGCCGAACTAGTGCACCTATACAATTTACCAATGTATTGGGTGTGTTGGGGACACAAGAGATTTCTTGTATTTGGTTACAGGGTTGTTTGAGATATACCATCTTCAACCTACGCCTCCCACGGATTGATAAGCTTAGGTCATCCACTTGAGGGAAAATTGCTACTGTCCTACAAAACTCTGCGCTTGGAGGCCCAACACGAGTCTACAAGAATAAAAGTTACGTAGTAGACATCAAGCTCTTTTCTGGCGCCGTTGCCGGGGAGGTGAGTGCTTGAAGGTATATCTTTAGATCTTGCAATTGAATCTTTTAGTTTCTTGTTTATCACTAGTTTGGTTCATTAAAGAAAACTACAAAAAATGGAATTGAGGTTGCCTCATATTATTCGTCTTTATAATGTCTTTCTTGAAAATGATGGATCAGAAAATTGTGCTCAATTGATAGAAGAAGAATTCAATAAAATGTTTGGCATGAAATCTTTGAATGATGAGCATGATTGCAATGTTGTTAGTATGAATTCTATGAATATCCAAAATACTAATGATGATTGTACTAGTCATGACAACAATGTTTCTTATAAGCATGTCAATTTTTGTGGAGTGCATAAAGTTTGTGAAGACATGCCTTATAGGGATGATAGATTTTGTAAGAAGCATAAACATGATAGAACCAATTTTTTGCTCAAAGTGATAGATGAATTTGCTACAAAATTATGTTCTCTTTATCCTATTACTTGTGAACTTTGCAATAAAGTTGGTCACCTTAATTTTCAATGCATACTTTTTCATGATCAAATCATGGCTAAATATTGTAATGACTTGACTGCCCTTGAAATATATAATGAGCTTTATATATTTTTAGGGTGTGAAGAATTGTCACATAAAAATAGTTGGTTTGAAGCATTCATATTCACAGACCATGCTGAAACTACTTTGAAAGAAATCTATATGTTTTGTATGGTAAATTGCAATGAGAATGCTTATATTGCCAACTATAGAAAGACGGGAAAACCAACAGAATATAAAAGGAACACTAATGAAAGGGTAAAGATTTCCACTTTCCCTCCTATTATCTCTCATGATGAAATATGTGACGAGGAGGAGCTTCCTATTCAACCAATCTCCTCAATAAGAAGTTCGGAAAAATTGATTAAACCCACACATGATGTGGTGAAGAAGAAGAAAAGAAGAAAAAGTAGAGGTAAAAAGGTATCTCTCCCAAATAATGTTGCTCCCATTATTGTTGTGCCTCATGAGAATGAATCAAAAATAATTGTGGAAGATGATACACTTGATGATGATATCGCTTCTTTGTCTTATGGCACAATGTCTGAAGGAACTATTGAGGATGATTTTGTTATGCATATTACTCGTTGTGATGATTATGATTGGGAAAATAATGATACTTCTTATAATCTTGAAAATCTTTTTGGCACCAACTTAGAAAATTATGATGATAATAATTGTTATACTATTGGTGCTATTCATACTATTAATGATGAAAGTGATTATGCTTATGATATGCCAAGCCACGAGCTTGGGGATGCTATGTTTGATGAGAATGACATGTTTGAGAATTTATTTGCTGCAATTAATGTTTGTCCCAAGCTTGGGGATGCTATGCTTAAAGAACATGATCTTTTTAGTCCCCCTACTTTGAATGATCAAATTTGTTATGATGATTGCATGCCTCCTTCTTATGATCATTATTGTGATGATACTTATGTTATAAAAAGTAGTGACGATTATATTTATAAAACTTGTCATAATTATGATTACCCTTTTACTGAACATTACTCTTTTAATGTGGAAACAATTTATAGTATTCGAGTTTCATATGATACTCGTACTTTTATGAATGAGAAGAAAATTGCTTGTGTGGAGAGTAATAAAAATTCTATGCTTATGTATCACAACAAGAATGCTTTGTGTGATGGATATATTGTTGAATTTCTTCCTGATGCTACTGAAAATTATTATGAGAGAGGATCATATGCTTGTAGGTGTTGCAATAATATCAAGTTTCCTCTCTATGTGTTGAAAGTTTTGAAGTTATGCTTGTTTTGCCTTCCTATGCTAGTTTATTCTTGCTCCCATAAATTATTTGCTCACAAAATCCCTATGAATAGGAAGTGGGTTAGGCTTAAATGTGATTGTCATATGATTCATGATGCTCTCTTTGTGTTTCAATTCCTTACTTTTATGCGAGCATCATTGAAATCATCATGCCTAGCTAAAAAGGGCATTAAAGAAATGTGCTTGTTGGGAGACAACCCAACACTTATACCTACTGTTTTTGTGTGTTCACATTATTAATCTACTGTAGTAATCATGTTTCATATGTTTCCTTTTAATAATGTGCCAAGTAAAGCCTTTGGGATAGTGTGGATGATAGTTGACTTGATTCAGTGCAAAAACAGAAACTTTTGCGTCCAGTGCTGGAATTTCTATTCTGTACTAGAGCATGAGAAAATTCTGAAATTTTTACAGAGCATTGGGTTACAAAGTTTTTACGTTTTCCTACTTTTTCAGAATTTTTGGAGGTACATACGTATGGATTTTAAATCGCTCACTACATGCTGTTCTGTTTTTGACAGATTCTATTTTCGGTGCATAGTTTGCTTGTTTTAGTGTTTCCATAGCCTATATTGAGTAATATAAATTGTGGAAATGATAGAATACAGTAGGAATTATGTGAGAACAATTATGAATCTTGTCTTGACAGTACCTAAGTGGATGATTTATTTTTATCATACTAACCTATCTCACGAAGTTCCGTTAAGTTTTGTGTGATTGAAGTTTTCAAGTTTTGGGTGAGATATCGATATGAGGAGAATAAGGAGTGGCAAGACCCTAAACTTAGGGATGCCCAAGGCACCCCAAGGTAATATTCAAGGAACACCCAAGCAACTAAGCTTGGGGATGCCCCGGAAGGCATCCCCTGTTTCGTCTTCAACACTATCGGTAACCTCACTTGGAGCTATATTTTTATTCATCACATAATATGAGTTTTTCTTGGAGCGTCATTTTCTTCTATTTATATTTTATTGGTGTTATCAATAATCATGTTTTTTATCTTTTAGTTCAATAAAATGCCAATTATAGCCTTTACCATGCCCAGTTTGCAAGTTCATGTGTTGCTGTTTGAAAACAGAAAGTTTTCTGTTATGCCCAGAATATTCCTGAATAGTTAGAACATGATAAAAATCTGAATTTTTTTACACAGTAAGCATGCATGAGTTCTCTGTCATGTGGTAATTTTTCAGAATTTTTGGAGTTAGGGAAGTATGGATTCTTATTCCCCTTTTACAGACTATTCTGTTTTGGCAGATTGCTGTTATAGTTGCATTGTTTGCATATGTTTGCGTGTTTAATGTTTCTATTTGAGGATAGGATTATTAAATATGAAGAGGCATTTAGTATGCAATGTTTAATTATAATTTTTGTGATTTGCTACAGTAGAGAATGTTAAGGTTTTGAGTTGATTTATACTAACTTATCTCACGAGTTCTTGTTGAGTTTTGTGTGGATGAAGTTTTTAAGATTTAGGGAAACCGTGATATGACAGGAATTAAGGAGACACAAAAGCTCAAGCTTGGGGATGCCCAAGGCACCCCAAGATAACATTCCAAGAAGTCTCAAGCAACTAAGCTTGGGGATGCCCCGGTAGGCATCCCACCTTTCTTCATCAACACCTATCGGTTAGCCTAAGTTTTTGCTTCTTCACTTGAGATGTGCTATTCTTGGAATGTCATTTTATTTTGTTTTCTTTGTTATTTGAATAAAATTATCAAGATCTGAAATTTTAAATGAGAGAGTCCTTACATACCTACCTATTTGCTTAACTACTCATTTGATCTTCACTTATATCTTTTGGAGTAGTTCGTCATTTACTCTCGTGCTTCACTTATATCCTAAGAGTAAATTGTTGAATGAATTGAATATCATAAAGTTGAAATTATATGTGCTTCATATGCTTGTAGTATGTCTAGTAGTAGTTTCACATTTGCGTTAGAAAGTGAAATCTATTGAAGCTTGACAATCACAATATTGGTCATACAAGCAATTCCTGAATGATTAGTATAAGGAAGAGAACTTTCACATATAAATATATTATCTTGGACATCTTTTATGATTGTGAATACCCATTAATTATTTTCAAACTTGAGCAAATTAGTTGAAGTTGGACAAGGAAGACAACGTAATGAGTTATGCTTGGGTATATATGCATAGAAGTTATATTGTTATGGATCCTCCAACATGTGGTGCTTGCTTAGGATCTTTTGCTAGCCAAAAATTCGTACTAAGTAGAGATACTACTTGTGCATCCAAAAACCCTTAAACCCAGTTTCTTGCCATGAGTGTCCACCATATCTACCTATGGATTGAATAAGATCCTTCAAGTAAGTTGTCATCGGTGCAAAAAGCTATAAAAATTGCTCCTAAAATATGTATGATCTTTTATTGCAAGGGAAAATAAGCGTTGTATGAACTTGTGATGGTAAAGAAATAAAAGCGACGGACTGCATAATAAAGGTTGCTATCACAAGGGGCAATATAACGTGACGTTCCTTTTCATTAAGAGCTTGACATCCAAAAATAAAAAGTGCATGACAACCTCTGCTTCCCTCTGCGAAGGGCCTATCTTTTACTTTTATGCATTTACTTTTATGTATTTACTTTTATGCAAGAGTCAATAAGTATTCATTCTCATTTCAACCTTAATTATTCTCTAGTTGGCAAGCATCATGTGGTGGGGAAAGATCCAGGCACATATGGCCAGTCAAATATATTTGATCATGAATTATTATTGTTGACAATTATCTCTATGATAAATGAGTTGGGAGGCGAAACATTAAGCCCCTATCTTTCTCTGTGTTCGATGGATGCCATTTGTTCTAAAAATATGCTTTGAGTACTCGCAATCATAGAAGACTAAATGATAATTAAGTATGTGGAGCTCTTACTCAGACTTTGTTGAAATTAAGTTGAATTGCAATTGTTTGGTGACTAAGAACATAGGTTGTTAAGTTTCAAGAGAATGCATTGTTTGAACCATAACATGTGAATTGATTGCTACTTTATCATGATGAGTTTTATGAAATGAGCTACTGTTTATGATATATAATGATGCTAGGAAAAGAGATTGAAATTATCATTGATCAAACTTATGCACTATGCTAGCATTCACACTTCATAAATTATTTCTTTTATCATTTACCTACTCGAGGACGAGCAGGAATTAAGCTTGGGGATGCTGATACGTCTCCAACATATCTATAATTTATGAAGTATTCATGCCATGTTTATTATAGTTTTGTATGATTTTGGTGCACTTTTATACGGCTTTTATATGATTTTTATGGACTAACATATTGACCTAGTGCCCAGTGCCATTTGTTGTTTTCTGCTTGTTTTTGGTTTTCCAGAAAATCCATATCAAATGAAGTCCAAATGCAGCGAAACTTTTTTAACGATTTTTTCTGGAAGGAAACAGACCCAGGAAGCTTCGGGGAAGCAGCAGAAGAGCCACAAGGGCCTCACGAGCCACCTGGGTGCGCCTGCCCCCCCCCCCCCCCCAGGCACGCCCTGGTGCCTAGTGGCCCCCTTGTGGCACCTCTTTGCATGATTCCAACGCTGAAAAATCATATATATTTAGAAATCCCCGAAAGTTAACCTAGATGAGTTTTTACGCCGCCGCAAGCCTCTGTTCCGAAGCGATCTCATCTGGAGCTCCGTTCCGGCACCCTGCCGGAGGGGGGAATCATCACCGTAGGCCATCTTCATCATCCCGGCAGTCTCCATGACGAGGAGTTAGTAGTTCACCCTCGGGGCTAAGGGTATGTACTAGTAGCTATGTGTTTGATCTCTCTCTCTCGTGTTCTTGATTTGGCACGATCTTGATGTACCGCGAGCTTTGTTAATATAGTTGAATCATATGGTGTTTCTCCCTCTCTATCTTGTTGTGATGAATTGAGTTTTTACCTTTGAGGTTTCAATATTATCGGATTGAATACTTTTATGGATTTGAGAACACTTGTTGTATGTCTTGCATATGAATACCCGTGGTGACAATGGGGTATTATATTGATTCACTTGATGTATGTTTTGGCACTCAACTCGCGGATTCCCGATGTGACATTGGGGTAATCTATGCATAGGGGTTGATGCACGTTTTCATCCTATTTTCTCCGGTAGAAATCTTAGGGCACTCTTTGATGTTCTTTGTGTGGATTGAACATTATGATCTGAAGTTGTTTGATGCATATCGAATAATCAACTCACGGATACTTGTGGTGACATTGGAGTATCTAGGTGACATTAGAGTTGGTTGATGCGTATCATATGGTGTTATTTTAGTACGAACTCTAGGGCTGTTAGTGACACTTATAGGGATGGCTCGATATATTGATCGGAAAAGATAACTTTGAGGTGGTTTCATACCCTACAACAATTTCTATCTTATGTTCTCCGCGAATAGGTACTTTGGAGTGATTCTTTATCGCATGTTGAGGGACTGTTATATGATTCAATTATGTTAGCATTGTTGAGAGATTGCACTAGTGAAAGTATGAACCCTAGGCCTTGTTTTCAAGCATTGCAATACCGTTTGTGCTCACTTTTGTTACTTGCTACCTTGCTGTTTTTTTATTTTCACATTATAAAAACCTATATCTACTATCCATACTACACTTGTATCACCATCTCTTCGCCGAACTAGTGCACCTATACAATTTACCATTGTATTGGGTGTGTTGGGGACACAAGAGATTTCTTGTATTTTGTTACAGGGTTGTTTGAGAGATACCATCTTCAACCTATGCCTCCCACGGATTGATAAACCTTAGTTCATCCACTTGAGGGAAAATTGCTACTGTCCTACAAAACTCTGTGCTTGGAGGCCCAACACGAGTCTACGAGAATAAAAGTTGCGTAGTATACATGAAACTCCAATTCCAGCACTTACAGATCAGTCTCAGTGGCCTGAAGTGCAAACTGAATTTTCCATGTGTCCTCTCATGATGAAAAGAAAGGCTGGCAGGCCTAAAGAAAGCAGATTCAAGGCATGGTTTGAGATGGGTGGGAGTATTAAGAAGGGAAAGAAAGATACAGAGCCAAAAAGGTCACAAAAGGTAACAAAAATAGATGCAAGTTGTGCCAGGAACTTGGGCACCGAAAAGGATCTCCAAAATGTCGTTACACTCCTGAAAGGACAAAGTATGTTTATGTTTGTGTTTTTTTATTTGGATGTTGTTTTTAATTACTAGCCAAATTACAAGCTTTGTTTTCCTAGAGGAAGCGTGCAGGTCAGCCCCTTGTTGTTGAAGATTGCTGGTCAATCAAAAAGGCAAGAATCAATGGCTGTGGAAAAAAGAGAAGTTTTGGTGATGAACCAGAGTTGGATGATGCTGCGGTGCAAAATGAGCAAGACTTGGATGATGTTGTGGTGCAAAATGAGCCAGACTTTGATCTTGTGGTGCAAAATGAGCATGATTTGGATGTGGGGTGCAGAATGTGGTGCAAACTGAAGCTGTTGTGGCAGATGTTGTGCAAACTGAACCTATATTGAATGTTGTGTTACAAATTGAAGCTGTTGTAGTTGATGTTGTGCAAACTGAGCCTCATTTCACTACTGCAGGAATGCCTAGCAGTGGCGGGTGGGAAAAGGCCAGCAGTGTCGGGCAAGGCTCCCAGGGGCGCCCGCCACCGACCTCCCGCCACTGCTATTATGGCATCAGTGGCGGGCGGGCGGCCCGCCACTGGTCGATCACTGCAGTGGTGGGCGCGCGAACTTGCTCGCCACTGGCTATCTTCCTTCAGTGGCGGGCGGTGCTTTCCTGCCCGCCACTACTTGTTCATGTTACAATGGCGGGCTTTGTGGCTCGCCTGCTGATACGTCCATTTTGCATCATGTTTTGCTACTGTTATTTATAGTGTTTTAATCGATATAACACTTTGTGGAGCAATTCTAATGCCTTTTCTCTCTTAATATGCAAGATTTAAACAAGGAGGGAGATTGCCGGCAGCTAGAATTCTGGACCTGAAAAAGCTATGAAAGAGGTACCTATTCTGCACATCTCCAAATGAGCTAAAATTTTACGGAGATTTATTTTGGAATAAATAAAAAATACTGGAGCAAAGAAGTACCAGAGGGGGCCACCCAGGTGCCTACGAGGCACCAGGGCGCGCCCTGGTGGCTCGTGGGGCCCCTGGCCAGCCTCTGGACCCGATTTTCTGGTATATAAGTCCATTTGCCCAAGAAAAAATATAGAGAAGACTTTCGGGATGGTGCGCCGCCGTCTCGAGGCGGAACTTGGGCAGGAGCACTTTTGCTCTTCGGCGGAGAGATTCTGCCGGGGATACTTCCCTCCGGGAGGGGGAATTCGTCGCAATCGACATCACCAACGATCCTCTCATCGTGGGAGGACCAATTTTCATCAACATCTTCACCAGCACCATCTCATCTCAAACCATAGTTCATCTCTTGTATTCAATCTTTGTCTCAAAACCTCAGATTGGTACCTGTGGGTTGCTAGTAGTGTTGATTACATCTTGTAGTTGATGCTAGTTGGTTTATTTGGTGGAAGATTATATGTTCAGATCTAAAATGCTATTCAATACCCCTCTGATCTTGGACATGATTATGATGTGTGAGTAGTTACTTTTGTTCTTTAGGACATGAGAGAAGTCTTGTCATAAGTAATCATGTGAATTTGGTATTCGTTTGATATTTTGATGATATGTATGTTGTTGATTATCTTAGTCGTGTCATGTGAACGTCAACTACATGACACTTCACCATCTTTGGGCCTAAGGGAATGCATTGTGGAGTAGTAATTAGATGATGGGTTGCTAGAGTGACAGAAGCTTAAACCCTAGTTTATGCGCTATTCCGTAAGGGGCTGATTTGGATCCATATGTTTAATGCTATGGTTAGAGTTATCTTAATTCTTCTTTCATAGTTGCGGATGCTTGCGAGAGGGGGTAATCATAAGTGGGAGGCTTGTTCAAGTAAGAACAGCACCCAAGCATCGGTCCACCCACATATCAAATTATCAAAGTAGCGAACGCGAATCAAACAAACATGATGAAAGTGACTAGATGAAATTCCCATGTGTCCTCGAGAACGCTTTGCTTATTATAAGAAACCGTTCCGGCTTGTCCTTTGCTATAAAAAGGATTGGGCCACCTTGCTGCACTCTTTGTTACTATTGCTACTTGTCACTTGTTACAAATTATCTTGCTATCAAACTACTCGTTACCGATAATTTCAGTGCTTGCAGAAAATACGTTGCTGAAAACCGGTTGTCATTTCCTTCTGCTCCTCGTTGGGTTCGACACTCTTACTTATCGAAAGAACTACAATTGATCCCCTGTGACGCCCCCGACTTAATCATGCACTAATCATGTATGCAAATGCACACGATCAAGCCTAAGGACTCACTTGAAGATATCACAACACAACTCTAAACACAAATAAAATTCATACAAGCTTTATATTACAAGCCAGGGGCCTCGAGGGATCGAATACATAAGCTTGAGTCATACAAGCATCAGCGGAAGCATCAAATATGTGAGTACAGACATAAAAGTTAAACAGATAAGCCTTAAGAAGGTGGGGCAAAACAACGACAAAGATCAAAAAGGCGCAGGCCTCCTGCCTAGGTGCCTCCTATCTACTCCTGGTCGTCGGCGGTCTCCACGTAGTAGTACTCTCCACCGGAGGGGTAGTAGTAGTAGTCGTCGTCTGGGGCAGCTGGCTCCGGGGCTCCGTCATCTGGTCGCAGTAATCAGGTATGGGAAAAAAGGGGAAGCAAAGCAACCGTGAGTTCTCATCCAAAGTACTTGCAAGACTTACATCAGAACTATTCTACTTATGCATCGGTATCAACGAAGGGCTGTATCAGTGGACTGCACTGCAGAAATGCTAGAATAGAGAGAAAAGTCTAGCCTATCGAAGACTAGCATCTTCGGCGTCTTACAGCATAAGAAGAGTGTATATTAGTACATAAATAAAGTAGTAGCAATAATGCCCAGAGATCCTTCCTCGACTCCCTGCGAGAAAGCGATCCCGGAGCCACATATTAATCATCTCAAGTTCCAGTTCTAGTTGTAGTAGATCGGGAAATTTTCTGAGCGTCCTGTTACCGTGGACACGGCTATTCGAATAGATATACTTCCCTGTAGGGGTGCACCAACTTACCCAATGATACGTCTCCAACGTATCTATAATTTTTGATTGTTCCATGCTGTTATATTATCAATCTTGGATGTTTTTATAATCATTTATAGCAATTATATATCATTTTTGGAGACTAACCTATTAACTTAGTGCCCAGTGCCAGTTGTTGTTTTCTGCCCTGTTTTTGTTTTACAGAAAATCAATACCAAACGAAGTCCAAATGCCATGAAACTTTTTGGAGATTTTTTTCTGGACAAGATAAACACTAGAAGCTTCAGGAGGAGGCCAGAAGCCCCAGGAGGTGCCCACGAGGCACCAGGGCGCGCCTGAGTCCACGAAATACTTTTTCCACCGCCGCAAGTTTCTGTTCTCGAGAGATCCCATCTAGAGGCCTTCTACGGTACTCCGCCGGAGGGGGAATCGATCACGGAGGGGCTCTACATCAACCTTGCTGCCCTTCCGATGATGCGTGAGTAGTTTACCACGGACCTTCGGGTCCATAGTTAGTAGCTAGATGGCTTCTTCTCCCTTTTTGATCTTCAATACAATGTTCTCCTCGATGTTCTTGGAGTTCTATCTGATGTAATCACTTTTTGCGGTGTGTTTATTGGGATCCGATGAATTGTGAGTTTATGATCAGATTATCCATGAATATTATTTGAGTCTTCTCTGATCTCTTTTATGCATGATTATTATAGCCTCGTATTTCTTCTCCGATCTATTGATTTGGTTTGGCCAAGTAGATTGATTTATCTTGCCATGGGAAGAGGTGCTTTGTAATGGGTTCGATCTTGCGGTGCTCAATCCCAGTGACAGAAAGGGACATGACACGTATGTATCATTGCTATTAAGGGTAAAAAGATGGGGTTTATTCATGCATGAGTTTATCTTGTCTACATCATGTCATCGTTCTTAAGGCGTTACTCTGTTCTTATGGACTTAATACACTAGATGCATGCTGGATAGCGGTCGATGTGTGGAGTAATAGTAGTAGATGCAGGCAGGAGTCGGTCTACTTGTCTCGGACGTGATGCCTATATACATGATCATTGCCTTGGATATCTTCATGATTATTTGCTTTTCTATCAATTGCCCAACAATAATTTGTTTACCCACCGTATGCTATTTTCTTGAGAGAAGCCTCTAGTGAAAACTATGGCCCCCGGGTCTATCTAAATCAAATTACTAAAACCCTAAAAATATTGCTGCACTTTTGTTTTATTTATTTTATTTTGTATTTTTGTTTCAATCTATCTATCTATCACATACAATTTAATCTTGCAATTTACCGCCGAGGGATTGACAACCTCTCGTTTGCGTTGGGTGCAAGGATTTGTTGTTTGTGTGCAGGTGCTGCTAACGAGGTGTTGCATGATTCTCCTACTGGTTTGATAACCTTGGTTTCATAACTGAGGGAAATACTTATCTCTACTATGATGCATCATCCCTTCCTCTTCGGGGAAAATACCAACGCAAGCTACAAGTAGCAGGAGGAATTTCTGGCGCCGTTGCCGGGGAGACATCATCAACATCTATCAAGTACCTATGCATAAAACTCTCATCTCCTTGCATTTACTTTATTTACTTTAGTTGCATTTGCCTCTCGTTTTCATCTCCCCCACTTCTAAAAAGTTTTTACAAAAATATAAAAATATTTTCTGTTTGCCTTTTTGCTTGTTAGCTATCTTTGCTTGTGTGCCATGTGCCTTCTATTTGCTTGCATCTTTGCTTGCTAGAAATCTATTGATATGGATCCTCATCCACTTGCTAATCTTTTGAAAAGATCCAATTATGATGAACCAATTGCTAGTGAGTTGAGTGCAATTGATTATCTCTATGAAGTTTTGCTTGAAAATCATGAACCAGAAAATTGTAATGAAGTGTTGAAAGAAGAAATTTATAAAGTGATTCATGATATCTACTTCAATGAAAAGCACGATTGCAATAATGTTAGTATAAATTCTATTAATGTCAATTGTGCTAATAATATGCAAAACTACGAGCTTGGGGATGAAAATTTTGTTATGTGCACTACTTATTGCAATGATCATGATTGGGGTGATAATGCTTCTTATGATCTTGAAAATTTATTTAAGCCTCATGATGAATATGCTATTGATAATAATGTTTACAATAACATTGAAAGTGGGTTTGTAAGAGTGTCAACTCTAGGTAAAAATAATCCCACATATTTGGAGAGTGTTATATCTTATGAAATTTTTGATAAAAGTGGGATTGGAGAGGTCATGACTTTAGTTGATGTTAATCCCACTATTTTGGAAGACTATAAGAATTTTATGCATGTGGATCATGGGGAGAAAATTTTATATGATAGCTATATTGTTAAATTTGATTATGATCCTACATGTAATTATTATGAGAGAGGAAAATATGGTTGTAGAAATTTTCATATTACTAAATTACCTCTCGTTATGTTGAAATCATCAATGTTTTATTCTTCTCATTTGCATATGCTAGAAATTGCTTGCCTTGATAATTTGTTTTCTTATAAAATGCGTATGCATAGGAAGTATGTTAGACTTAAATGTGTTTTTAACATGCTACATGATGCTCTCTTTGTGTTTCAATTATTATCTTTCATGTGAGCATCATTGAAATCTCAAGCCTATATTAATGGCTATAAAGAAAGAGCTTGTTGGGAGGCAACCCAACGAATAAAATAAATTTTTACTTTTTGTTTCTGTTATGGTGTGTTTTTATATTTATTATATTGTTATGATTGAGTTTTTGGGCTTTTAATTAGTGTTTGTGCCAAGTAAAACCTTTGGGATGATTTCAAAGATAATATAATTGATGCTGTTTGGAAAATAGAAAGGTTTGCGTCCAGTGCTGGAATTTTGGTTCTGTACTGGAGCGTCAAAAAAATTTGAAATTTTTACACAGTATTGGTATATGAATTTCCCACGTTGTCCTAAATTTTAAGAATTTTTGGACTTACAGAAGTATGGATTTTAAATAGATTCCTACAGATTGTTCTGTTTTTGACAGATTCTGTTTTTGATGCACTACTTGCTTGTTTTGATGAATCTATGGATTGTATCGGGGGGGATAAGCCATGGTGAAGTTAGAGTACAGTAGGTATAATGTAAAAATAAAATATGAATGAGTTTTGTGTGATTGAAGTTTTCAAGTTTTGGGTGAGATCACAATGGATGAAGGAATAAGGAGTAGCAAGAGCCTAAGCTTGGGGATGCCCGAGGCACCCCAAGGTAATATTCAAGGAAGACTCAAGCGTCTAAGCTTGGGGATTCCCCGGAAGGCATCCCCTCTTTCTTCTACCAACCATCGGTAATTTTACTGGGAGCTATATTTTTATTCGTCACATGATATGTGTTTTGCTTGAAGCGTCGTGTATTATATGAGTCTTTGCTTTGTTTGCTTTTTAGTTTGTCACAATCATCTTTTCTGAACACACCTATCTTGAGAGAGCCACACGTTCATCATCATTTGTTAGAATACTCTATGTGCTTCACTTAAATTTTTTGAGCTAGGCAGTTGCTCTAGTGGTTCACTTAAATCTTTTTGAGCACGGTGTGGCTAAATTTTGAAGAAATAAACTCTCATGCTTCACTTATATTATTTTGAGAGTTGATAAGATTGAAATTTTGAAGAAATGAATTCTGATGCTTCACTTATATTATTTTGAGAATTGATAAGATTGAAATTTTGAAGAAATATTTGCACTCTCATGCTTCACTTAAATATTTTTGAGAGTTGATAATAGTAATGGTAATTTGCACAAGATATGAATTTGGTCCCAAAGTGATGGATATTCAAGAGGGATATAAATAAAAACTTTCATATAGATCATTGGATATGATAAGTGTGATTCCTTGCAATAGTTTTGCGATATGGAAATGATAATATGTGAGTCATGTTAGTGAGTAATTGTGATTTAGTAAGAATATTAGTGTTAAGGTTTGTGATTCCCTATGCATGCACATCAAGTCAATAGTTATGCAATGAAATTATATCCTACTTATGGTGCATTATTCGGTGTTAGTTATGTTCAATGCATGTTTGTGACCGTTTTCGTTTTTTGGTTGGTTGCTTCTCAATCTATTTGCTAGCCTTCATTTGTACTAAGCGGAAATACTGCTTGTGCATCCAAACTCCTTAAACCCAAGTTCTGCCAAATGAATCCACTACATCTACCTATATGCGGTATTTCAATGCCGTTCCAAGTAAATTTGCGTGTGCCAACTCTAATTTTCAAAATAATTTTCCGTTTTGTGTGCCCGTACCGCTCATGAAGCGGCAGTGGGTGGCCATTATTTTCCATGCTAGGTGTGTTATTCTCACGATGAGTGTTTATTCACTTGTCATTGCACGAGAGAGTGGCTGGTAATAGGGATGCCCAGTCCCACAATGAAATAAAAAATTAATAACAACAAAATACCTTGGAAAGTGTAGGTATGGAGGGCACCCGTGGATACGGCTAGCCATGGATTGTGAAAGCATGGTGGAAAGGAAATAAACTTTACTTTCTGTTTGGGAACCGCCTATGATGTGTCTAGCATGGAAAATATTGGGAATTCTCGGTCGTTTTCGTTGACAGGAAAAGCATGCCTGTCAAAATATTTTTACCTCTTTAATTTCAGCTTTGAGCTCTGGCACATTTGACAAATCTCTGCTTCCCTCTGCGAAGGGCCTATCTATTTACTTTTATGCAATTTTTATTTGTATTTGAGTCTCCATCTTCGCTTACAAAAGCACCAACTAGAGAGCACTATTGTCATACTTGTGCACTATGTGTAGCTAATATTTGAGTGTGTTTCATGAATGGATCAATGATTGAGCATAATGGGCTAGGGATAACTTTCTTTAGCGTTAATATTTTGAAAGACATGGTTGCTTGTTAGCAAGCTTGAGTATTTATATTTTCATGTCAAATTATAGACTATTGCTTTGAATCATTCAAGTCCAATGTCCATGCTACAAAAGAAAAGAATATGTGATGAATATGTTAGGCAGCATTCCATATCAAAAATTCTGTTTTTATCATTTACCTACTCGAGGACGAGCAGGAATTAAGCTTGGGGATGCTGATACGCCTCCAACGTATCTATAATTTTTTATTGTTCCATGCTGTTATATTATCAATCTTGGATGTTTTTATAATCATTTACAGCAATTATATATCATTTTTGGAGACTAACCTATTCACTTAGTGCCCAGTGCCAGTTGCTGTTTTCTGCCCTGTTTTTGTTTTACAGAAAATCAATACCAAACGAAGTCCAAATGCCACAAAACTTTTTGGAGATTTTTTTCTGGACAAGATAAACACTAGAAGCTTCGGGAGGAGGCCAGAAGCCCCAGGAGGTGCCCACGAGGCACCAGGGCGCGCCTGAGGGGGCAGGCGCGCCCTGGTACCTCGTGGGGCCCACAGTGCTCCGTTTGACCTAATTCCTCCACTGTAAATTCCCAAAAAATCAGAAACCCTCAGGGGAGTCCACGAAATACTTTTTCCGCCGCCGCAAGTTTCTTTTCTCGAGAGATCCCATCTGGAGGCCTTCTCCGGTACTCCGCCGGAGGGGGAATCGATCACGGAGGGGCTCTACATCAACCTTGCTGCCCTTCCGATGATGCGTGAGTAGTTTACCACAGACCTTTGGGTCTATAGTTAGTAGCTAGATGGCTTCTTCTCTCTTTTTGATCTTCAATACAATGTTCTCCTCGATGTTCTTGGAGTTCTATCTGATGTAATCACTTTTTGCGCTGTGTTTGTTGGGATCCGATGAATTGTGAGTTTATGATCAGATTATCCATGAATATTATTTGAGTCTTCTATGATCTCTTTTATGCATGATTAGTATAGCCTCATATTTCTTTTCCGATCTATTGATTTGGTTTGGCCAACTAGATTGATTTATCTTGCCATGGGAAGAGGTGCTTTGTAATGGGTTCGATCTTGCGGTGCTCAATCCCAGTGACAGAAAGGGACATGACACATATGTATCATTGCTATTAAGGGTAAAAAGATGGGGTTTATTCATACGTGAGTTTATCTTGTCTACATCATGTCATCGTTCTTAAGGCGTTACTCCATTCTTATGGACTTAATACACTAGATGCATGCTGGATAGCGGTCGATGTGTGGAGTAATAGTAGTAGATGCAGGCAGGAGTCAGTCTACTTGTCTCGGACGTGATGCCTATATACATGATCATTGCCTTGGATATAGTCATGATTATTTGCTTTTCTATCAATTGCCCAACAATAATTTGTTTACCCACCATATGCTATTTTCTTGAGAGAAGCCTCTAGTGAAAACTATGGCCCCCGGGTCTATCTAAATCAAATTACTAAAACCCTAAAAATATTGCTACACTTTTCTTTTAATAATTTTATTTTGTATTTTTGTTTCTATCTATCACATACAATTTAATCTTGCAATTTACCGCCGACGGATTGACAACCCCTCGTTTGCGTTGGGTGCAAGGATTTGTTGTTTGTGTGCAGGTGCTGCTAATGAGGTGTTGCGTGATTCTCCTACTGGTTCGATAACCTTGGTTTCATAACTGAGGGAAATACTTATCTCTACTGTACTGCATCATCCCTTCCTCTTCGGGGAAAATACCAACGCAAGCTACAAGTAGCACCCAACACGCTCGATTAACTCTGGCCAGACACACTTACTCGGTCCATGCCCGGCCTTGGCTGATCGACACGTCGTAGCCCTACCTAGGCTCAACAGAGAAGCCAGCACGCCGGTCTACAACCTAAGTGCTCAGGGGTCTTGGGCCCATCGCCCTTTGCACTCCTGCGCGTTGCGTGGGCGGCCGGGAGCAGACCTAGCCCCCTTAATACAAGAGCGGGCGTTCCCAGTCCAACCCGGCGCGCGCCGCTCAATCGCTGACGTCTGAAGAACTTCGGCTGATGCATACGACGCCGAGTTCCCATACTATTCCTGCGTGGTGGTTAGTGCGATAAGGCCAGAGGCCTACTCAGATTACATATCCTAACCCATTAGTGCGTTGGGAGCTCGCGGAAACGAGCAGAGACTCACGATCATGTGACCCCGTCGCCCCGTCGCGTGGACTTACGACAAGGGCTAGGAATGCCCGGCCATGCCACGTAATCATCACACGGGTACCCTCATGGTCAACCCGACTCCACATCTCTCGCGGGTACCCCTCGGGGCCGACCCGACTTTATCAAGTATCTGTAGTAAAATCAAAGTAACAGTGTATCCATAACATCAAGAAGGAATCCGAGGAATCACCCTCGTTGGATTCCCACTCGATGTACCCGTCAAGGTGAACCTAGAGGGATCACCCTCGATGGTATTCACACTTGCGGAGTTGCACGACAGAAGCTTCGTCGGAGGTGGTGAAAGAGGAATCACCCTCGATAACCCACAACCAGCTAGCTGTACTACAGAGGCAACATCAGGAGTGAGATAAGAGGTATCACCCTCGGCACTCGATATTAGCTCTGTAGAGTCGAGCAACTTAGGGGGGAATGTGTGGTGATGTGCTGGTCTCAGCCCATCGATCACATCGATCGGGGCACTGGTAGCTAAGCGGGGCAACTAGGACAAGGAAGAGGGGCCATAGATGGTTCACTACCAACCTATACTAAGCATTTGGGATAGGAGGTAAGGTATCAATAGCAGTTTACAAAAACAGGTTATGCATCAGAATAGGTATTCGGAACAATAACTGTAGCAATTCTAATGCAAGCAAGAGGGAGAAATAATAGGCGATATAGGTATGCTCAAGGGGGGGTTGCTTGCCTGGAAGCTCTGCGGCAAAGGAGGGGTCGTCAACGGTGTAGTCGGACTCCGGAGCTCCGTCGGTCTCAGGGTCTACCGGATAACAAGAGGGGGAAGAAACAATAAATAAAAGCAAACACAAGCAACACAGATGCATGGCACGACGATATGCAGTGCTGGTGGTGACCTAATGCAATGCTACATGTCGCAGACGAAACGGGAAAATATCTGAGATATTTTCCCGGCCTTTAGGCAGTTATCGGTATACTGAACCGGGGGGGAAGGTTCCATGTTCGGATATATAGGAGTGATGGTCAAGCATTTTTTTTTCCACCTATTTAGATTCGTCTCATTTTTCTGATCAACTTTCATGTTGAAAACTTTTCGATCCGAGCTACGGTTGAATTTCTACGAATTTTCAAAGTTTTAAACCTTTTCTGAAATTCTGGAATTATTTTAAATAATAAATTCGCATTATCCAGAACAGTGCACGTGTGACGTCAGCCTGGCGTCAGCATGACGTCAGTTGTCAACCCTAGCTGTTCCAGGTCAAACCTGACAGCTGGGTCCCACCAGTCAATGACACAGTGGACTAAACAAAGTTAAATTAGACTAATTAGGTTAATTAGAAGGTGGGCCCCATCTGTCAGCGGCTAAACTAATTAACAGATTAACTAAATTATCTAATTAGCTAATTAAGCATGTGGGCCCGCGTGTCAATGGCACTGTGTGCCCAGTCAGCCGAGTTGACCAAGTCAACTCGGTCAACTGGGGCCAGGGTGCCCACTGGCAGTGACCCAGGGTGTGGCCCCAGGTGTGCCAGCTCGGCGGTTGCCGGCGTTTAGCCGCCGGCGACACGCAAACACGGCGGAGCGCATGGGACAACGGCGGAAATCGGCTAGGGGCGGCCGTTTGGCGCGCGGCCTAGCGCGTTCGAACAAGCGCTCGAAGGCGCGTCGATCTGTGGCAGTGGCTCGGCCGGAGACGGCCAGTGGCAACGGCGGCGAACAGCGCGGCGGACGCCGGCGTACGGGCACGGGCGGAAACGGCGATGTGGTGCATGGCAAGCTACGCGGGCGGTGGCTTCGAGTCCTACGAGCTCGCTGATCACGATGCTGAGCTCGGACGAGCTCGACGGTGACGGCATTGACGGCGACGAGCTTGACTGCGGCGGCGAGTACGACTACGGCGAGATCGGCCGCTACGGCCACGAAGAAGGGCAGAGAAGAGAGGGGATAGGAGGAGAAGCTCACCGAGCAGGCACACGGTGGCCCGGCAAGTAAACGGTAGCACAGGGCAGCCGGATTCGGTGGAGCTCGCCGACGACCCGAGGAAGAAGACGGCGGCGTGCATCCGTGCGGTGGAGCTCCCCGGCTCCAACTAATGGCACCGGATGGCGTAGACGAGCACGGCGGAGGCGATGGACAAGGCGAGGGCGGTGGCCGCGGTAACGACGGCGGGCGGCTACGGCTGCGCTCGGGCATCGGTGGGAGCGAGCGGGAGAGAGGAGGAAGAGAAGGGGCGAGTGGATCTGGGCGTCGAGGAGGCGGAGGGGGTCAGCCTTATCCCCTCCTGGCGCCCTGTACCGTTGCCATGTCACCCAGCCGCCGGAGCGCGCGCGCGCGCCTCCACGGCCGCGGTGACACGCGCGGAGAGAGAGCGAGAGGAAGAAGAGACAGAGGGAGTGGGCTGGGCCGAGTGCACTGTGCACTTAGGCCCAGCTCGCTGTAGAATAGGGCCTTTTCCCTTTTTATTTTCTGTTTTCTTTTTCCAGTGGCTTTTGCATTTTCCTTTAGCCACCAAATGACTTTGCAAAAATGTGCAACTGGTAGAAACAAATACTAGGGAAAATGATGCACTGCCACAAAAAGTTTGGGCAATTTTTGAATCCATTTGAATTTTTCATAAATGGATATGGCATTAAAATTGCTGTTTTTGCACTGTTTTAATGCTCTAGCCCATTTTAGGAAAATAGGTGATGTTGTTTTCCTGAACATTAATTTGTTTTGGAATTTTTTCTACAACATGAACTATTTTCCAGCAATTTTTGAGCAACTTCAAATTTCACTTTGAATTTGAATTGAATTCAGTGGAGGAATTTGAAATGAGATATTAATCCAACATGATCAAGCATTGCAAATCACAGTGTCTTGGCATAATCATCATGGATTACTGTAGCTCATTACATAGGGGTGTTACAATTCTCCTCCTCTAAAAGAAATTCTCGTCCCGAGAATTCAGGAGGTAGAAGGGAAAAGATCGGGATATTCCTCGCGAAGACGATCCTCGCGTTCCCAAGTGGCTTCATCTTCGGTATGATTTGACCACTGCACTTTAAGGAACTTGGTTGTCTTCTGGCGGGTCCGATGTTCAGCTTGATCGAGAATGCGGATCGGATGCTCTTTATAAGATAGGTCATCTTGCAAATCGAGCAATTCATGATCCACTGCTCGGTGCGGAGATTCCTTGAAGCAACACGAAGTTGCGACACATGGAAGACATCGTGGATGTGAGAGAATTGTGGCGGCAACTCCAATTTATAAGCCACATGACCACGCCTGGCGAGAATGCGGAAAGGACCAATGTAGCGAGGAGCGAACTTGCCCTTGATTCCAAAGCGGTGAGTGCCCTTCGTAGGAGTGACACGCAGATAAGATTGCTCACCAGGTTGATAGATCGATCCCCAGTGTTTTCGATCATAATTACTCTTCTATCGAGACTGGGCCGCCTTGAGATTTTCCTGGACTATACGGACTTGCTCTTCAGCGTGTTGGATAATATCCGGACCAATGAGCGGCCGTTCCCTAGTTTCTGACCAATTCAGAGGGGTCCGACACTTACGTCCATATAATACATCAAAGGGGGCCATTTTCAAGCTGGCTTGATAGCTGTTGTTGTAAGAGAATTCGGCGTACGGGAGAGATTCCTCCCACTTCTTGCCAAATGAGATGACACAAGCACGCAGCATATCTTCAAGCACTTGATTAACTCGTTCGACTTGGTCTTGGGATTGGGGGTGATAAGCAGAGCTCCTACTTATATGAGTTCCCATTGCTTCTTGGAAACTTGCCCAGAACTTAGAAGTGAAGAGGCTGCCACGGTCTGAACTAATCTCATTCGGAATACCGTGGAGTGATACAATTCTGGAGATATATAACTCTGCTAACTGACTAGCAGTGATCGTCTCCTTGACTGGCAGAAAATGTGCAACTTTGGAGAGATGATCAATGATGACGAGAATAGCATCATGACCCTTTTGTGATCTGGGAAGACCAGTGATAAGATCCATTTGCACTTTGTCCCATTTCCACTCAGGGATAGGGAGCGGTTGCAGAATTCCAGCAGGCTTCTGATGTTATGCTTTAACGCGACGGCAAACGTCACATTCAGCAACATATCGAGCAATGTCCTGCTTCATTTTAGACCACCAGTACCTTTGTCAGAGATCACGATACATCTTGGTGTTACCCGGATGAATAGACAGCGGTGTATCATGTGCCTCCTTCATAACTTTGTCGGTCATAAGCTCGAACCGAGGTACCACAATGCGGTCTCTGAAGTACAAGGTTCCGTCTTTAGCAAGCGAGAAATCTCTGTACTTTTCAAGGTCAAGATCTCTTTTCATCTGATCAACTTCAGCATCCTTTGCTTGCGCACGCTTAACAGCTTTCTCAAGATCTGTATAACAAGGGTATTAAGAGAACCCTGAGGAACGATGTGGAGTTTCAGCTTGCGCAGTTCTTCATACAGATAAGGTTGAGCTCGCTGAACCATGAGGTTGTTGCAATAGGACTTGCGGCTTAAGGCATCGGCCATCACATTTGCTTTGCCAGGGGTATAAAAAATACCGTAGTCATAGTCCATAATTGTTTCCAACCATCGCTGTTGGCGGAGATTGAGATCCGGCTGAGTAAACAAATACTTCAGACTTTGGTGATCAGTATATATCTCACAGCGATTACCAAGGAGGTAATGTCGCCACAGCTTCAATGCATATATCACTGCAGCAAGTTCAAGATCATGCACTGGGTAATTCTCTTCGTGAGGACGCAACTGTCGCGAGGCATAAGCAATTACTCTGCACTCTTGCATCAGGACACAGCCTAATCCTTGATGAGAGGCGTCGCAATAGATCACGAAGTCCTTGCGAGAATCCGGAGGAGCAAGCACTGGTGCAGATGTCAGCTTGTCCTTGAGGGTTTGGAAGCTTTCCTGACATTTGTCTGTCCACTCAAACTTAACACCTTTGTGAAGCAGATTAGTAAGAGGCTTGGCAATCTTGGAAAAGTTCTCGACAAATCGACGGCAATAGCTTGCGAGTCCGAGAAAACTTCTGACTTGCTTGACATTCTTCGGAGGAGTCCAGTCAAGAATAGACTGAACTCGTTCTGGGTTGACAGCAATGCCATCCTTGGAAATCACATGACCAAGGTAGGTTACTTCAGATAACCAGAATTCACACTTGGAATACTTGGCATATAGTTGGTGCTCTCGAAGCTTTTCCAGAACAAGACGAAGATGTTCAGCATGTTCTTCCTTATTCTTGGAATATACCAGGATATCATCCAGATAGACCACGATGAATTTGTCGAGGTAATCCATGAAGATATAATTCATTAGGCGGGAGAATGTTGCTGGAGCATTAGTTAAGCCGAATGACATGACAGTGTACTCATAAGAGCCATAGCGAGTAACAAAGGCAGTCTTGGGGATATCCTCTTCGCGGACGCGGATCTGATGATAACCCAACCTCAAGTCGAGTTTAGAGAACACTGATGATCCAGCAAGTTGATCATACAGGTCATTGATCCGAGGAAGCGGATACTTGTTCTGAATGGTGGCTTGGTTGATAGGCCGGTAATCTTGGACCAATCGGTTTGTACCATCTTTCTTCTTGACAAAGAGAGAAGGTGCTCCCCAGGCAGAGGAACTTGGACGAATTAAACCCTTGCGAAGTGATTTGTCGAGTTCCTCCTTAAGCTCAAGGAGTTCATGCGGAGGCATCTTATAAGGACGCTTCGCAATAGGGGTTGTGCCTGGTTTTAGGTCGATGACAAACTCGACAGCTCTAACAGGGGGTACTCCTGGAAGTTCTTCCGGAAAGACATCTTGGTAGTCACGAACGACTGGAACATTTTCTATCCCCTCAAGAGGAGAAGCGTTCAACACATTCAGGGCATAGATCTGAGCCTCGGCACTTTGAACAATATGAGCATGGTAATTTACTAGCATGGGTGCAGGAGGTGTACAACTTTAGTGGCACAATTGATCAAGGCGGTGTGAGCCTTCAACCAATCCATTCCCAGAATGAGGTCAACCTTGGAAGACTTCAAAACAATGGGAAAAGCACGAAACTCCAACCCTTCAATATCAATGGTGACATCGGGGCTGAACAAGGAGGTTCGACATTGGCCCGCGGGAGTGTTTACCACTAACGATTGGTGTAGCTCTTCGCATTTAATGTCATGCATGAGTGCAAAATGTTCTGATATCAAAGAATGCGATGCTCCTGAATCAAATAAAACAGATGCTGTTACTGAATTAACAAGAAGAGTAACCATCACAGTTTCTAGTTGGTCTTGAGCTTCAGCCATGTTGACATGATAAGCCTGTCCACGACCATATGAAGGCCTGACATTATAGTTGCGAGGCTGATTGTTGCCACGGCCATTACCATGGCCAGCAGGGGGAAGCACAAGCTGATTCTGACTCTGGGAGCAGTCTCTGGCACGGTGACCTGGATGGCCACACTTGAAGCAGAGTCCATTGTCGGGACGGGGAGCAGGAGCTCGAGGCATTGGAGCTTGAGGTCTGAGCTGCCTCGGAGGTGGAGGAGGCATACGAGGCGAAACATACGATGGCCTTGGAACAGGTACAGTCGGATGGTACATGCTGTGAGGGATCCAAATGCGGCGCTTCTGGGAAGACGAGCCCGAAGATGAGCCCGCTTCACGGGTGTGCTTAAGCGCGTCCTTATGATCCTTCAATCCAGTCTCAACCTGAATAGCCTTGTTCACCAAGGTGGCGAAGTCGGCAAAGTCCTGTACTAGCAGTGCAAGCTTGATGTCTGGGTTGAGCCCTTCACGGAACTTCTCCTGTCTGCGGGCATCAGTAGCAATGTCCTCTTCAGCGTAGCGAGATAGTTCCAGAAATTCCCGTTGATATGCTTCCATAGACTTGTTGCCCTGGGTAAGGTTGCGGAACTCACGCTTCTTCCGGTCCATAACTCCTTGCGGAATGTAACGGGCACGGAAAGCAGCTTTGAACTCCATCCAGGTGATGATGGTTCCAACAGGTAGGGTATGCCTATGAGTGTCCCACCATTGGGCTGTGGGTCCCTTCAGGAAGTAGGAGGCGAAAGTGACATAGCTGGAAGGGGCCACATTCGTAGACTCTATCTCGAAAGTGATGTCGCAGAGCCAGTCATCAGCGTCAAGCGGCTGGACTGAGTTGCGGAAGATGGTTGGATTCAGGCGCACAAACTCTTGCAAAGTGATTGCGGCTGGCTGCTGATTGGCATTAGGTCGAGGGAACTGATCCATAAGTCCTTGCATGAACTGACGGTGCATTTCGAATTGTTGCATCATGGCAGCCATATAGTCGGGCGGTGGTGGATTGTTGGCACCACAGCCACGACCTGCGGGTCTAACCATCCTGCTAAAATTCAACAGGGGGTAGTTTAGCAACGAGCATTGCAGTTGTATGGAATCATTCCTGAAGTAACATGCACAACAAAAGGAAGTGCAATTGATACATCAACATAGTCAACATGACATACAGATCCATACATAGGTTCGGTTACAAGCCAACATTACAACAGCGAAAAGGAAAGCTAGACAACTAGGCGGCACGCAGGCACGCAGTGGAGGGATACAACAACGCGACATAGCGATAGCTACATCAACGTCGGAGAAAACCACTGAAGCCAGGCAGCTGCAGGTGACGACGCAGGGTACCCTCGGTATAAGGATCCTGCGCTCCGTGAACACTCTGGTGTAGAACCTGGTCCCGAACTGGAAGAAGAGGACAACGTGGAGGGGTAAGACCTCCAACAGCAGGCCACTCAAGACCTGGTGGCATCTCCATCCTGCGCAGGTAAAGAATGTACTCTGGGTGCATCCATGCACTGACTGCGGGTTGCAACTGTGTCAGAGCGTCGTAAAGACGAGCACGAGTAGGGTACAACTCGACAGCAAGAGCTCGAGCAGTGCGGTCCAGTGTCTGAGTGTACTGTACCAAAACCTGCGGGTCATAACGACGCGGCACGTAAGGTGTACAAATAGCAATGTAGTATCCACTCTCATCCCCAGCGGGGGCATAGGGGGTATATCTGAAAGCAGTCTCCTCCAAGTGACTGTTGTGCTCTCCATGGAGACGGGCAATAGCAGAATAGGCAGCATCATGGACGGCCATATCAACAGTCACTCCAACACCATAAAAGGTGTGCAACTCAGTGATGGAGATGTCCTACCGATCAAAGATGCGAACCACAACGTGGTACTGCTCCTGGTTGAACTCGCGGTAATCCTCGTAAACAGTGTACTCGGGATACCAGCGATATCCCAGCCTGGTCAAGAGATCAACCAAGATAGCAGGGAACCCAGTCGCATCAAGAGCCATCGTGTGGCGTACGAGCTGTCTTGCGGGACGCATCTGAAACAAGATAGTGCAGATGTCAAAAGACAGTGTGAGAAGCATATGATAGCATTGGAAAGAAATGTTTGCAGATAATCCAGCTCTCCGGGTGAATGTGAACACGTGAACCTAATGTTAGAGTTAGCAAAACTTTAACCCGAATAGAAGAGAAATTAGAGTCCCAGAGTAAGGAAGAGGAATAAAAGATCGTAATACCACCCATTGGCGACGTGGGCCCGTAAGCCACACAGCCATGTTAGTAAAACAGTTTTGCAAAGGCTAGACTCAACTTCGGCCAAGGAGTTGGAAAGGGGGTTCCTATAGGCAGTCGGCTCTGATACCAACTTGTGACGCCCCCGACTTAATCGTGCACTAATCATGCACGCAAATGCACACGATCAAGCCTAAGGACTCACTTGAAGATATCACAACACAACTCTAAACACAAATAAAAATCATACAAGCTTTATATTACAAGCCAGGGGCCTCGAGGGCTCGAATACATAAGCTTGAGTCATACAAGCATCAGCAGAAGCATCAGATATGTGAGTACAAACATAAAAGTTAAACAGATAAGCCTTAAGAAGGCGGGGCAAAACAACGACAAAGATCGAAAAGGCGCAGGCCTCCTGCCTGGGTGCCTCCTATCTACTCCTGGTCGTCAGTGGTCTCCACATAGTAGTACTCTCCACCGAAGGGGTAGTAGTAGTAGTCGTCGTTTGGGGAAGCTGGCTCCGGGGCTCCGTCATCTGGTCGCAGTAATTGGGTATGGGAAAAACGGGAAGCAAAGCAACCGTGAGTTCTCATCCAAAGTACTCGCAAGACTTACATCAGAACTATTCTACTTATGCATCGGTATCAACGAAGGGCTGTATCAGTGGACTGGACTGCAGAAATGCTAGAATAGAGAGAAAAGCCTAGCCTATCAAAGACTAGCATCTTCGGCGTCTTACAGCATAAGAAGAGTGCAGATTAGTACATAAATAAAGTAGTAGCAACAAGTAGCAACAACGCCCAGAGATCCTTCCTCGACTCCCTGCAAGAAAGCGATCCCGGAGCCACATATTAATCATCTCAAGTTCCAGTTCTAGTTGTAGTAGATCGGGATATTTTCCGAGCGTCCTGTTACCATGGACACGGCTATTCGAATAGATATACATCCCTGCAGGGGTGCACCAACTTACCCAACACGCTCGATTAACTCTGGCCGGACACACTTACTCGGTCCATGCCCGGCCTCGGGGATCAACACATCGTAGCCCTACCTAGGCTCAACGGAGAGGCCAGCACGCCGGTCTACAACATAAGTGCTCAGGGGACTTGGGCCCATCGCCCTTTGCACTCCTGCGCGTTGCGTGGGCGACCGGGAGCAGACCTATCCCCCTTAATACAAGCGCGGGCGTTCCCAGTCCAACCCGGCGCGCGCCGCTCAATCGCTGACGTCCGAAGAACTTCGGCTGATGCATACGACGCCGAGTGCCCATACTATTCCCGCGTGGTGGTTAGTGCGATAAGTCTAGAGGCCTACTCAGATTACATATCCTAACCCATTAGTGCGTTGGGAGCTCGCAAAAACTAGCAGAGACTCACGATCATGTGACCCCGTCGCCCCGTCTCGTGGACTTACGGCAAGGGCTAGGAATGCCCGGCCGTGCCACGTTATCATCACACGGGTACCCTCATGGTCAACCCGACTCCACATCTCTCGCGGGTACCCCTCGAGGCCGGCCAGACTATATCAAGTATCTGTAGTAAAATCAAAGTAACCGTGTATCCATAACATCAAGAAGGAATCCGAGGAATCACCCTCGCTGGATTCCCACTCGATGTACTCGTCAAGGTGAACTCGGAGGAATCACCCTCGATGGTATTCACACTTGCGGAGTTGCACGACAGAAGCTTCGTCGGAGGTGGTGAAAGAGGAATCACCCTCGATGACCCACAACCAGCTAGCTGTACTACAGAGGCAACATCAGGAGTAAGATAAGAGGTATCACCCTCGGCATTCGATATTAGCTCTGCAGAGTCGAGCAAATTAGGGGGGAATATGTGGTGATGTGCTGGTCTCAGCCCATCGATCACATCGATCGGGGCACTGGTAGCTAAGCGGGGAAACTAGGACAAGGAAGAGGGGCCACAGATGGTTCACTACCAACCTATACTAAGCATTTAGGATAGCAGGTAAGGTATCAATAGCAGTTTACAAAAACAGGCTATGCATCCGAAGAGGTATTCGGAACAATAACTGTAGCAATTCTAATGCAAGCAAGAGGGAGAAAAATAGGCGATATAGGTATGCTCAAGGAGGGTTGCTTGCCTGGAAGCTCTGCGGCAAAGGAGGGGTCATCAACGGTGTAGTCGGACCCCAGAGCTGCGTCGGTCTCGGGGTCTACCGAATAAGAAGAGGAGGAAGAAACAATAAATAAAAGCAAACACAAGCAACACAGATGCATGGCATGACGATATGCAGTGCTGGTGGTGACCTAATGCATTGTTACATGTCGCAGACGAAGCGGGAAAATATCTGAGATATTTTCCCGGCCTTTAGGCAGTTATCGGTATACTGAACCGGGGGGGGAAGGTTCCATGTTCGGATAGATAGGAGTGATGGTCAAGCATTTTGACCACCTATTCTGATTCGTCTCGTTTTTCTGATCAACTTTCATGTTGAAAACTTTTCGATCCGAGCTACGGTTGAATTTCTATGAATTTTCAAAGTTTTAAACCTTTTCTGAAATTCTGGAATTATTTTAAATAATAAATTCGCATTATCCAGAACAGTGCACGTGTGACATCAGCCTGACGTCAGCATGACGTCAGTGGTCAACCCCAGCTGTTCCAGGTCAAACCTGACAGCTGGGTCCCACTAGTCAGTGACACAGTCGACTAAACAGAGTTAAATTAGACTAATTAGGTTAATTAGAAGGTGGGCCCCATCTGTCAATGGCTAAACTAATTAACAGATTAACTAAATTATCTAATTAGCTAATTAAGCGTGTGTGGCCCGCGTGTCAGTGGCACTGTGTGCCCAGTCAGCCGAGTTGACCATGTCAACTCGGTCAACTGGGGCCAGGGGGCCCACTGGCAGTGACCCAGGGGGTGGCCCCAGGTGTGCCAGCTCGGCGGCTGCCGGTGTTTAGCCGCCGGCGACGCGCAGACGCGGCAGAACGCACGGGACAGCGGCGGAAATTGGCTTGGGGCGGCCGTTTGGCACGCGGCCTAACGCGTTTGAATGAGCGCTCGAAGGCGCGTCGATCTGCGGCGGTGGCTCAGCCGGAGACGGCCTGTGGCAACGGCGGCGAGCAGCGCGGCGGATGCCGGCGTACGGGCACGGGCGGAAACGGCGAGATCAGCCGCTACGGGCGCAGTGGCGTTCGAGTCCTACGAGCTCGCTGATCACGATGCTGAGCTCGGACGAGCTCGACGGCGGCGAGTACGGCTACGGCGAGATCAGCCGCTACGGGCGCAGAGAAGGGCAGAGAAGAGAGGGGAGAGGAGGAGAAGCTCACCGAGCAGGCGACGGTGGCCCGGCGAGTAAACGGTAGCGCAGGGCGGCCGGATTCGGTGGAGCTCGCCGTCGACCCGAGGAAGAAGACGGCGGCGTGGATCCGTGCGGTGGAGCTCCCCAGCTCCAACTGCTGGCACCGGACGGCGTAGATGAGCACGGCGGAGGCGATGGACAAGGCAGCGAGGCAAGGCGAGGGCGGTGGCCGCGGTAGCGACGGCGGGCGGCGACGGCTGCGCTCGGGCGTCGGTGGGAGCGAGCGGGAGAGAGGTGGAAGAGGAGGGGCGAGTGGATCTGGGCGTCGAGGAGGCGGAGGGGGTCAGCCTTATCCCCTCCCGGCGCCCTGTAGCGTCGCCGTGTCACCCAGCCGCCGGAGTGCGCGCGCGCGCGTCCACGGCCGCGGTGACACGCGCGGAGAGAGAGCGAGAGGAAGAAGAGAGAGAGGGAGTAGGCTGGGCCGAGTGCACTGTGCTCTTAGGCCCAGCTCGCAGTAGAATAGGGCCTTTTCCCTTTTTATTTTCTGTTTTCTTTTTCCAGTGGCTTTTGCATTTTTCCTTTAGCCACCAAATGACTTTGCAAAAATGTGCAAGTGGTAGAAACAAATACTAGGGAAAATGATGCACTGCCACAAAAAGTTTGGGCAATTTTTGAATCCATTTGAATTTTTCATAAATGGATATGGCATTAAAATTGCTGTTTTTGCACTGTTTTAATGCTCTAGTCCATTTTAGGAAAATAGGTGATGTTGTTTTCCTGAACATTAATTTGTTTTGGAATTTTTTCTACAACATGAACTATTTTCCAGCAATTTTTGAGCAACTTCAAATTTCACTTTGAATTTGAATTGAATTCAGTGGAGGAATTTGAAATGAGATATTAATCCAACATGATCAAGCATTGCAAATCACAGTGTCTTGGCATAATCATCATGGATTACTGTAGCTCAGTACATAGGGGTGTTACATCCCCTATACTTGTGGGTCATCAAGACTCTTTTCTGGCGCCGTTGCCGGGGAGTGAAGCGCCTTTGGTGAGTGGAATTTGGTAAGGAAACATTTATATTACGTGCTGAAATTTACTGTCACTTGTCACTATGGAAAGTAATCCTTTGAGGGGTTAGTTCGGGGTATCTTCACCTCGACCGGAAACACAAATAGTTGCTCCTCAACCTACCGGACCTACTGAAAATATTTATTATGAGATTCCTCTGGGTATGATAGAGAAACTGCTAGCTAATCATTATGCAGGAGATGGAACGGTACATCCTGATATGCACTTGATCTATGTGGATGAAATTTGTGGATTGTTTAAGCTTGCAGGTTTATCCGGAGATGGAGTTAAGAAGAAAGTATTGCCTTTATCTTTGGAGGGAAAGGCATTTACATGGTATAGGCTATGTGATAATACCAATACATGGGACTGGAACCGATTGAAACTGGAATTCCATCAGAATTTTATCCTATGCATTTGGTTCATCGTGATCGGAATTATATATATAACTTTTGGCCTCGTGAAGGAGAAAGCATCGCTCAAGCTTGGGGGAGGCTTAAGTACATGATGTACACATGCCCCAATCATGAGCTCTCAAGAAAAATTATCTTACAGAATTTTTATGCTCGGCTTTCTCATGATAATCAAACCATGCTCGATTCTTCTTCGACTGGCTCCTTTATGAAGAAAACCATTGAATTCAGATGGGATCTTCTGGAAAGAATTAAACACAACTCTGAAGATTGGGAACTCGATAAAGGTAATGAGTCAGGTATAATACTTGAGTTTGATTGTGTTAAATCTTTTATGGCCACTAATGCTTTTCATAAGTTTAGCACTAAATATGGACTTGACTCTAAGATAGTAGCTTCCTTTTGTGGATCATTTGCTACTCATGTTGATCTCCCTAAGGAGAAGAGGTTTAAATATCATCCCCCTGTTAAAGAAAAGATTGAGGAACCCGTTAGTGTTAAAGAAGAAACAATTGTTTACCATGTTGATACAGTTGTGCCTACTGCTTATATTGAGAAACCACCTTTTCCTGTTAGGATTAAGGAACATGCTAAATATTTAACTGTGGTTAACAAAAGTAATATTAGAGCACCTAGACCCTCTGAACAAATTAAAGTTGAACCTAATGTTGCTATGGTTAAAGATCTCTTGGTCGATAATATAGATGGGCATGTTATTTATTTCTATGATGAAGCAGCTAGAATTGCTAAACCAGATCCTAAAGATAAAAACCGACCTGTAGTAGGCATGCATGTTGTCTCTGTTAAAATAGGTGATCAGTGTTATCATGGCTTATGTGATTTGGGTGCTAGTGTGAGTGCTATTCCATTTACCTTATATCAAGAAATTATGAATGATATTGCACCTGTTGAAATAGAGGACATTGATGTTACTATTAAGCTTGCAAACAGAGATACCATTACACCACTTGGGATCGTTAGAGATGTTGAAGTCTTGTGTGGAAAAATAAAATACCCTACTGATTTTCTAGTCCTCGGTTCTCCACAAGATGATTTTTGTCCCATTATATTTGGCAGGCCTTTCTTGAACACTGTTAATGCCAAGATTAATTGCGCTAAAGAAACTGTTAGTGTTAATTTTGGTGGTATGTCTCATGAGTTTAATTTCTCCAAGTTTCGTAGACAACCTCATGATAAAGAATTGCCTAGTAAAGATGAAATCATTGGTCTTGCTTCTATTGCCGTACCTCCTACTGATCCATTAGAACAATATTTGCTAGACCATGAAAACGATATGCATATGAATGAAAGAAATGAAATAGATAAGATGTTCTTTGATCATCCACCTATCCTTAAACACAATTTGCCTGTTGAAACTCTTGGAGGCCCTCCTCCACCTAAAGGTGATCCTGTATTTGAATTGAAGCAATTGCCTGATACATTGAAATATGCTTACCTTGATGAAAAGAAGATATATCATGTTATTATTAGTGCTAACCTTTCAGAGCATGAAGAAAATAGATTACTAAAAACTCTAAGGAAGCACCGAGCTGCTATTGGATATACTCTTGATGATCTTAAGGGCATTAGTCCCACTCTATTTCAGCACAAAATTAATATGGAGCCTGATGCTAAACCAGTTGTTGACCACCAACGACGATTAAATCCTAAGATGAAAGAGGTGGTAAGAACCGAAATATTAAAACTTCTGGAAGCAGGTATAATCTATCCCGTAGCTGATAGTAGATGGGTAAGTCCCGTTCATTATGTCCCTAAGAAAGGAGGTATTACCGTTGTTCCTAATGATAAAAATGAACTCATTCCACAAAGAATTGTAACTGGTTATAGGATGGTAATTGATTTTAGAAAATTAAACAAAGCCACTAGAAAAGATCATTACCCCTTACCTTTTATTGATCAAATGTTAGAAAGATTGTCTAAGCATACACACTTTTGTTTCCCAGATGGTTATTCTGGTTTATCCCAAATACCCGTATCACAATCCGACCAAGAGAAAACCACTTTTACTTGTCCTTTTGGAACTTATGCTTATAGACGTATGCCTTTTGGTTTATGCAATGCACCTGCTACCTTTCAAAGATGTATGACTGCTATATTCTCTGACTTTTGTGAAAAGATTGTTGAGGTATTCATGGACGATTTCTCCGTTTCCGGAACTTCTTTTGATGATTGCTTAAGCAACCTTGATCGAGTTTTCCAGAGATGTGAAGAAACTAATCTTGTCTTGAATTGGGAGAAGTGCCACTTTATGGTGAATGAAGGCATTGTCTTGGGGCATAAAATTTCTGAAAGAGGTATTGAAGTTGATAAAGCTAAGGTTGATGCTATTGAGAAAATGCCATGTCCTAAAGATATTAAAGGTATAAGAAGTTTCCTAGGTCATGCTGGTTTCTATAGGAGATTTATTAAAGACTTCTCTAAAATTTCTAGGCCTCTTACCAATATTTTGCAAAAAAGATGTTCCATTTGTTTTTGATGATGATTGTCTAGAAGCCTTTGAAACACTTAAGAAAGCCTTAACCACTGCACATATTGTTCAACCACCTGATTGGAACTTGCCTTTTGAAATTATGTGTGATGCTAGTGATTATGTTGTTGGTGCTGTTCTAGGACAGAGAGTTGATAAGAAATTAAATGTTATCCATTATGCTAGTAAAACTCTAGACAGCGCCCAAAGAAATTATGCTACTACTGAGAAAGAATTTCTAGCAGTTGTGTTTGCATGTGATAAATTCAGATCTTATATAGTTGATTCTAAAGGAACTGTTCACACTGATCATGCTGCTATTAAATATCTTATGGAAAAGAAAGATGCTAAACCTAGACTCATTAGGTGGGTTTTATTGCTACAAGAATTTGACTTGCATATTATTGATAGAAAGGGAGCTGAGAATCCCGTAGCAGATAATTTGTCTAGAATGGAAAATGTTCTTGATGACCCACTACCTATTAATGATGATTTTCCTGCTGAACAATTATCTGTAATAAATGCTTCTCGTAATACTCCATGGTATGCAGACTATGCTAATTATATTGTTGCTAAATTTATACCACCTAGTTTCACATACCAACAAAAGAAAAAAGTTCTTCTTTGATTTAAGACATTACTTCTGGGATGACCCACATCTTTATAAAGAAGGAGTAGATGGTATTATTAGACGTTGTATACCTGAGCATGAACAGGAATAAATCCTACGGAAGTGTCATTCCGAGGCTTACGGAGGACACCATGCGGGAGACAGAACTGCACACAAGGTATTACAATCTGGTTTTTATTGGCCTACTCTTTTCAAGGTTGCTCGTAAGTTTGTCCTATCTTGTGATGAATGTCAAAGAATTGGTAATGTTGGTAGACGTCAGGAAATGCCTATGAATTATTCACTTGCTATTGAACCATTTGATGTTTGGGGATTTGATTATATGGGACTTTTCCTAAATCCAATGGGTATACACATATTTTAGTTGTTGTTGATTACGTTACTAAGTGGGTAGAAGCTATTCCAACTAGTAGTGCTGATCATAACACTTCTATTAAAATGCTTAAAGAAGTTATTTTCCCAAGGTTCGGAGTCCCTAGATATTTAATGACTGATGGTGGTTCACATTTTATTCATGATGCATTCCGTAAATTGCTTGCTAAATATGATGTCAATCATAGAATTGCATCTCCCAATCACTCTCAAACTAGTGGTCAAGTTGAATTGAGCAATAGAGAAATAAAATTAATTTTGCAAAAAACCGTCAATAGATCTAGAAAGAATTGGTCTAAGAAACTTGACGATGCATTATGGGCTTATAGAACTGCTTATAAAAATCCTATGGGTATGTCTCCTTATAAAATGGTTTATGGAAAAGCATGTCATTTACCTATTGAGTTGGAACATAAAGCATATTGGGCAATTAAAGAACTCAATTATGATTTTAAACTTGGAGGTGAAAAGAGGTTATTTGATATTAGCTCATTAGATGAATGGAGAACCCAAGCCTATGAAAATGCCAAACTATTTAAAGAAAAAGTTAAAAGATGGCATGATAGAAGAATTCAAAAACGGGAATTTAAAGTAGGTGAGCAAGTTCTATTGTACAATTCTCATTTGAGATTCTTTGCAGGAAAACTTCTCTCTAAATGGGAAGGACCGTATATCATCGAAGAAGTTTATCGCTCCGGAGCCATCAAAATAAACAACTCCGAAGGCACTAATCCGAGAGTGGTGAATGGGCAAAGAATTAAGCACTATATTTCAGGTACTCCCATGAATGTTGAAACTAATATTATTGAAACAATTACACCGGAGGAATACATAAGAGAGACCTTCCAGAACACTCCAGAACCCTGAAAAGGAAGAGGTACGTGATACGGTAAGTAAACCGACTCCAAAAATTCCATAAAAATACTTTCTGTCAGTTTTGAAATATTAGAAAAAATAAAAAAAATAAACAGCCGAGGGGACCCACCTGGTGCCCACAAGGCACCAGGGCGCGCCACCCCCCCCAGGCACGCCCTGGTGGCTCGTGGGCCCCTCGTGCGCCTTCCCAACTCCGTTTTCTCCTGAAATACTTGTTTTGCAAGATAAAAAATCTTTATATATACTCCCGAACATTTTGACCACCGTATCGCAGAAATCTCCTCTGTTCTTGTTTCATGCTATTTTTCTGACAGATCTAGATCGCTATGGCTCCACCAAGCTCTTCCAAGGACAAGTTCTATGAGAAGGTCATCAACCCCTACCTACCAGAGGTGATGAAACACCCTCAAGCCATTGAGATGCGTGAGGGGGTGCTTCACATCCGGGTTCTTCAAGGACCCAAGAAGACCGGGAGCGTGGAGTCCAGGCTCGAAGCGGTGGAGCAGGAGATCTTCAAGTGCCAAGGGATGGTGGAACGTGGACTCAGCGCCAACCACTCCATGATCACGAAATTCACCCGTAATCACAAGGTGGATGGCCAATCGATGGGAGACATCATCTTCAAGCTCAACGAACAAATCGATTATCTCCAAGGCCAAATCTATGATCTTTAAAACCAAAATTATGAGTATGAGGCAAGATTCAAAGGTATGAGTTTAGCTGCAAGTTTCAGGACTCCGAAGACTCGTTCATCTTTTTATGATGGGGAACCTATGCCATGGAAGCCAGAGGACAAGCCCACCACTTCATCACCACCACCATCACCGAAAAAGAAAACTTGAGTACATGGGTATGGGCACTCCCCTTGGCTTGTGCCAAGCTTGGGGGAGGTGCCCCGGTATCGTATCACCATCACTTTTATTAACTTTACCTATTTTTAGTTCGATCCTTAGTTATTTCATGATCTAGTTGAATAAAAGTTTAGTATGATCTATTTTCGAGTGCTAGTTTCGTGATCTATCTATCTATGTAATCGAGTTGAGAGTTATATAATAAAGAGTAGTTTGAGTTTTTTGCTTCTTTACTTTCATGTTTCAATTCTAGCAATGAAAATAATGAAAAAGATCATATGCTAATCTTATGGAAAGTAATGACATTACATAAAGAAAAGTATAAGTGGTAAAATTTATTGGAAGTTAACAAGCATAGCATTAGTCAATGATGCAATTCATGAAAAAGTTAATAGGGAAGAGAAGATTCACATGCAAATACACTATCTTGGACATCTTTTATGATTGTGAGCCCCCATTAAGTATTTTATGTCAAATTGTTGACGTTGGACAAGGAAGACAATGTAATGAATTATGTTTGCTCATTTTCACATAGAAGTTATATTGTTATAGATCCTCCAACATGTGGTGCTTGCCCAATATCTTTGCTAGCCAAAAATCCTCACCAAGTAGAGATACTACTTGTGTATCCAAACCCCTTAAACCCAGTTTCATATCATGAGAGTCCACTATACCTACCTACGGATTGAATAAGATCCTTCAAGTAAGTTGTCATCGGTGCAAAAAGCAATAAAAATTTCCTCTAAATATGTCTGAACTTTTATTGTAAGGGAAAATAAGCTTTGTATGAACTTATGATGGTAAAGAAATAAAAGTGACAGGCTGCATAATAAAGGTTGCTATCACAAGGGGCAATATAAAGTGACGTTCTTTTGCATTAAGAGCTTGTGCATCCAACAACAAAAAGCGTATGACAACCTCTAATTCCCTCTGCGAAGGGCCTATCCTTTACTTTTATGTATTTACTTTTTATGCAAGAGTCAATAGTGTTCTCCTCTACTTCCTTTTTATTTTTCTCTTTTGCAAGCATCATGTGGTGGGGAAAGATCTAGGTACATATATCCAGTTGGATATGAGTGATCATGAGTTATTATTGTTGACATCACCCTTCAGGTGAATAAGATGGGAGGCAAAATCACAAGCCCATATCTTTCTATGTGTCTGGCTGAAACTTTTTGGTCCATATATATGTCGTGACTGTTAGCAATCATAGAAGACTAAATGATGGTTGAGTATGTGGACTTGCTAAAAAGCTCCTATATGAGACCCTTCCTGAAAATATGATGAATTGCAATTGCATTGTTGACCGAGAACATAGTTTGTTAGTTTTCAAGAAAGTTTATGCCTTATACTTGATTGTTGTGATGAATTGTTACTTGCTCATCAGAGGTTTTATGATAATAAATATTGCTGCTATAATAATGATCATGATGCTACTATGTCCGTATTTTTTTTATCGACACTTCTCTCTCTCTCTCTCTCTCTCTCTAAACATGTGGACATGATTATCGATATCGGCTTTCGGTTGAGGACAAGCGAGGTCTAAGCTTGGGGGAGTTGATACGTCCATTTTGCATCATGTTTTGCTACTGTTATTTATAGTGTTTTTAATCAATATAACACTTTGTGGAGCAATTCTAATGCCTTTTCTCTCTTAATATGCAAGATTTACACAAGGAGGGAGATTGCCGGCAGCTGGAATTCTGGGCCTGAAAAAGCTATGTCATAGATACCTATTCTGCACATCTCCAAATGAGCTGAAATTTTACGAAGATTTATTTTGGAATAAATAAAAAATACTGGAGCAAAGAAGTACCAGAGGGGGCCACCCAGGTGCCCACGAGGCACCAGGGCGCGCCACCCCCCCCCCCCCCAGGCGCGCCCTGGTGGCTCGTGGGGCCCCTGGCCAGGCTCTGGCCCCCATTTTCTGGTATATAAGTCCATTTGCCCTAGAAAAAATATAGAGAAGACTTTCGGGATGGTGCGCCGCCGTCTCGAGGCGAAATTTGGGCAGGAGCACTTTTGCTCTCCGGCGGAGAGATTCTGCCGGGGATACTTCCCTCTGGGAGGGGGAAATCGTCGCCATCGACATCACCAACGATCCTCTCATCGTGGGAGGACCAATCTTCATCAACATCTTCACCAGCACCATCTCATCTCAAACCCTAGTTCATCTCTTGTATTCAATCTTTGTCTCAAAACCTCAGATTGGTACCTGTGGGTTGCTAGTAGTGTTGATTACATCTTGTAGTTGATGCTAGTTGGTTTATTTGGTGGAAGATTATATGTTCAGATCTAATATGCTATTCAATACCCCTCTGATCTTGGACATGATTATGATGTGTGAGTAGTTACTTTTGTTCTTGAGGACATGGGAGAAGTCTTGTCATAAGTAATCATGTGAATTTGGTATTCGTTCGATATTTTGATGATATGTATGTTATTAATTCTCTTAGTGGTGTCATGTGAACGTCGACTACATGACACTTCACCATCTTTGGGCCTAAGGGAATGCATTGTGGAGTAGTAATTAGATGATGGGTTGCTAGAGTGACAGAAGCTTAAACCCTAGTTTATGCGTTATTCCGTAAGGGGCTAATTTGGATCCATATGTTTAATGCTATGGTTAGAGTTATCTTAATTCTTCTTTCGTAGTTGCGGATGCTTGCGAGAGGGGGTAATCATAAGTGGGAGGCTTGTTCAAGTAAGAACAGCACCCAAGCACCGGTCTACCCACATATCAAATTATCAAAGTAGCGAACGCGAATCAAACAAACATGATGAAAGTGACTAGATGAAATTCCCATGTGCCTTCGAGAACGCTTTGCTTATTATAAGAAACCGTTCCGGCTTGTCCTGTGCTATAAAAAGGATTGAGCCACCTTGCTGCATTCTTTGTTACTATTGCTACTTGTCACTTGTTACAAATTATCTTGCTATCAAACTACTCGTTATCGATAATTTCAGTACTTGCAGAAAATACCTTGCTGAAAACCGCTTGTCATTTCCTTCTGCTCCTCGTTGGGTTCGACACTCTTACTTATCGAAAGGACTATGATTGATCCCCTATACTTGTGGGTCATCACCCGCCACTGCGGGCTTATTCATGAGAATTACAATTTTGCAGCCACGGCACCAATTGTGCTGCCATGGATGCATTTTGCATAAATCCAATATAAAAAGCAAATAAAGCACGCATTGTACGCTTAGGCTTGCAGGTTCACTAGGTAATTAGTACTCTTCATAACAACTAGTAACACTTCAAGTTTGTTCGAGTTAACAAACCAACATCAAAATATGACATGCATCTTAACTAAGTAACTAAGAGTTCATCGGCTAGGAGACATTTGACTGGACCTTATTTCTAAATAAGATCTACAACAACCATCATCTGGAAATTGTTGTTCCTGTTATTCCTTATCGTGATGAGCACTGCTGTGTCAACCATTAGTCGTTGTCTCTTTCCCTTCAGGAATTCCCGCCAACCTACCTCATAGAACGATATGCGGCCGTCTGTGTCCGTCTTGTATCGAACACTGGTGACAGGACCTGCTGCTCCAAGGCTTACTCCGGCCATGCCGGCAGCAGGGATGTCCTCGGCACAAATCATCTTCATAGGTAATTTCTATGATCCCCGCGATTAAAAACAAAATAGAGCACGCAATGTTAGACATCTTGCCATATAGTGTTATGAACAAAAAAAAGAGAAAAGATACAAAACATACCATGATGTGTTTCACAATGTTGGTCTTGGTAAAACGATGCACAAATGGCCTCCCCAAGTAGTGAACACTCGATGGTAGGATCGCGATGAGTGTGGCCTTCTCATCCTCATTAAGCTCTTTCATTATTTGAGAGAAAATTGCATAATTGTATGGATCATCATCGTCATCATCTCCGCTACCCTCATCATCTTCCTCACCCTCATCCTCATGCTCCTGGCTGCTATAGTCATCCTCGCTAGCATCATCATCATCTTGGCTCTCATCATCATCATCATCCTGGGAATCCTCAGCATCATCCTCGTCAAGCTCATCATCTTGGTCGGAGAAATACTTAATCCTTAACTTGTTGACCGCTTTCTTCAAGTAAAAGCCTATGTACTCTCCCCCGGTGAGCTTATTATTTGAAATGTACTTGTTCCATCCGTCGCATCCTATGATGGTTTTATCCTTTTGTTTACAAACGTCAACTTTGTACAATTGCCCTTGACCATCCGAAAAGTTGAAACTGTCACCAATTAAATTATTGAATTGGACCCTTACGTTGCATGGGATACACTATGTAACAATTAAGAATAATGCAGTTAATAATTAATGGTATGCACAATAGAGCAAGTGGTTATAATTGAATGATGAATATTATATATATATATATATATATATATATATATATATATATATATATATGTATGTATGTATATATATATAAGCAGATTTATCACGAAGTCACGGACATATATAGTACGCCATAGTAAGATTCATAAGTACTAGTTAACAGTTCAAACATCTGAAGCACAGAGTTATACGACTAGGCACGGTGGAGAGATCAACTCCTAATCTAATCCTCGTCAGACTCCTTGGCGAGATCATCCCAGTCTATCGGGTCATCCTCGGCATCCTTCTAGTTGCATGCGGTGATCATCAACGCCTCGTTCATGGCGTACAGATGCGGATCCTCCCGAAGATACCGTTCCACCAAGGAATCGGTGCTCTGACGTTCACGGGCCCTGATGAGCGCCTCAGCCTTCAGGTGCTCCTGCTCCTCGGCCTTGGAGACTATCCTCATGTTAGGAGGCGCTATCTCACTCGCGCGCCAAGCATCCTGAGGAAAGTTGAGGTGGGCCCTGCGCCCCTGGTACTTGAGCGCCTTGGCATCGTAAGCGCGCACCGCTTCCTCGGCGAAGTCGAACGTGCCGAGCCATTGTTTCTTGCCAGTGACGGGGTTTTGGATTTGGGCGCCCCACTTCCCCAGGGCCTCTTGACAACACCACGGTACCTGCCGTTGTCCGCCATTTCAGGAAAAAATGACCTAAAACATGCAGATAAATAAATTTGGCAAAAAAACCGAAGAAATCTTCAACAACACAATCTGAATTAAAAATAAACAAAAAAAATTGGCATGACCTCTGCATAAAAATGGACACATTAAGAGCCAGAAATTTGGCGAAAAGTAAATAAATCAACGTTTCGCCAAAACTTTAGCGCTTATAGTATGAATCCCTGTAAAGAAACTGAAGACATCTACTACAGCACAATATCAATAAAAATTAAAGAAGAAATTTGGCATGACCTCTGCATAAAAATGGACACATTAAGAGCTAGAAATTTGGCGAAACGGAAATAAATCAACGTTTCGCCAAAACTTTAGCGCTTATAGTATGAATCCCTGTAAAGAAATTGAAGACATCTACTACAATACAATATCAATAAAAAATAAACTAGGAAATTTGGCATGACCTCTGCATAAAAATGGACACATTAAGAGCTAGAAATTTGGCGAAACGGATATAAATCAACGTTTCGCCAAAACTTTAGCGCTTATAGTATGAATCCCTGTAAAGAAATGAAGACATCTACTACAGCACAACATCAATAAAAAATAAACAAGAAAATTTGGCATGACCTCTTCGTAAAAATGGACACATTAAGTGCTAGAAATTTTGGCGAAACGGAAATAAATCAACGCTTTGCCAAAATTCTAATATATACCCATGTAAAGAACTATAAACTACAACTATATAGCTGTTGACTTCATATATACGGCTAGTTTTGATTGCTACAACTATAAACTACAAAGTACAACTATCGAACTACAACTAGAAATATCAAACTATAACTATAAAGTACAACTACAATTTATTATAATGTGTGCATTACGAACTATACAACTAGAAACTACTACTATCAAACTAAAAATAGTTAGAAACTACAAATACGTACAAACTAAAAACTAAAAATACAACGATGAAACCCCTAACCCTAACCCTAGTCGAACGTGTGTGGCGGCTGTGCCGGCGGGTGGCGACGAGGACGGCCGGAAATACAAGGGGGAACGGCGACCTTATACCTGCCGGACTGGACGCGGGGCGACGGGGCGGCGGACTGAGGGCGACGGCGGCAGGGGCAACGGATCGAGGGTGAGGGCGACGCGGTGGAGGGCGAGGACGATGGTGGCAATGGACGGCGACGATGGCAACGGATGGCGACAACGGCAGCATACGGCGACGGTGACGTGGTCAGCGCCGTGGTGGAGGGCGACGGCGGCGACGAGAGCGAGATGTGGGAGAGAGTGAGAGTGAGAGTGAGAGTGTGGGGTAAGGGAGAGAGAGGGGGCACGCGCGTGCAGATAGTGCTAAATAGCTGTGGCGGGCGCGCCATAAGACCCGCCACTGCTAATTTGGGGTGGCGGGCGGCAACCCTTCGGTTGAATTTAAATCGTCTGCCGCTAACCTACTTGTGGCGGGTAGGACATCCTGCATTAAAAAAAATGTTACCCGTTGGAGGCTTTTAACTGTGGCGGGGATATTAACTCGCCCGCCGCTTCTACCTGTAACAACAGTGGCGGGCAAGCATAGCCACTCGCCACAATAAATATTCATAACGGACCCACGCTCAGCAGTGCTTCTTTGTGGCGGGTGCTGTGTTTCACCCGCCACTGCTGTGCCTCTAGCTCTGGCGATCGTGTTTTGCCACCCGCCACTGCTGCTTCTCCTAACTACCTGTGGCGGGTGCCTGGTCCCGCCCGCCACTGAATTGGGTTCACCTATAAGCCCTTTGCCAGTAGTGTTTAGATGTTGTGGTGCCAACTGAAGCTGTCCCAGCTAGTCCAGTGAAGAAAACCAAGAGCTTGAGTGAACTGGGTGTCGTAGGATCAAAAAGTGGTAAGAAGAAGAACACATCGAGTGGTAAGAAGTAGAAGTGAAAACTTGTTCTTGTCAAACTTGTGTATTGGTGATGTGTGCTGTAGAATAACAAACTTGCCTGAATTTGTGTAATGCTATTTTTACTTTGCTGCGTATTTGTGTAATACTATTCAAATTCTGGCCGAATTTCAAATTTGACCCAAAATTCAAATTTGAAATTTTTTAGTATGTGGTATTGATGTTACAATGCTTTCTCAAATATTATGCATATGCATGTTAAGTGATCAATCTGAGCACTTTTTGTTGAGTGAAACACTAGTCATGAAAAATGTGCTCCAAAGCTAGGATAAACAGCCACATTTCTAAGCAAGTTTTTTTCCGACCTTCTCTAAATGAGCCAAAAATCAAAATTTGACATCCAGTGTGCAAATATAGGGTCCATGCCCAATATGAGATCGTTTGGATAAACTATGACATGCTTAACACTAAACCCTACCCTGAATCCCATGCAACCTCATTCACGATAGCTATGTTTTGTGAAGGGTTTTTCATAAAAATACCCATAGACCAAGTTTCTTATTTTTCCTAGCAACTTAGTCATATAAAACGATGATGGGTGCAAGTTTCATAATGTTATGATTTTTTTTTGAATTAGTTATGCTCAACCCTAGCCCTTGAAATCTCTCATAACCCTCTCAAAACCCCTCACAACCCTCTCAAAACCCCTCAAACCCCAACTGAAACCCCGCACCCTTCCGCGCCGCTGGATCTCTGTGAGTGGACGGTATGGATCAGGCGCTAGGGCTGCATCACTAATCCGCGTGAGGCTCGTTCTTCGCTCTGATTGGCTGCATTCGAGAACACTGGATAACTCCCCCCCCCACCCACCATCCCGTTGTATCACTACGCGTTGAACGGTGTGGATCAACATGTAGTGCTACATCAGCGATCTGCGTGAGGCTCGTTCTGCGCTCTGATTGGCTGGATTTGAAAACGCTGGATAACATTGTTTTTGCGCTCTGTTTGTTCTGCGCTCGAGTGGGCTATCATGCATGTGTGCCGTTGGGCTATGGTAAATGAAGCCCACCCGTTGGACCATTGGACCGACCGTTGTCACGCCCGCGATCACTGCCTCTAGCCAGACCCCTAGCCAGGAGGCTACATTGCATGCATGCGCGCGAGCAGCCTACGATCCATGCATGCACGCACAGATGTGAACGAGCACGCGTGACCCGAACCCCCCGACCGACGCCACAGACACGCAGCGCTGAAACGTCGCATTATGGCTATTGATGCAGAGCCACCCTTTGGTTTCCCACGCGTGTACATGTGACGCCCCCGACTTAATCGTGCACTAATCATACACGCAAATGCACACGATCAAGCCTAAGGACTCACTTGAAGATATCACAACACAACTCTAAACATAAATAAAAGTCATACAAGCTATATATTACAAGCCAGGGGCCTTGAGGGCTCGAATACATAAGCTCGATGTCATACAAGCATCAGCGGAAGCATTAGATATCTGAGTACAGACATAAAGTTAGACAGATAGGCCTTTAAGAAGGCGGGGCAAAATAAAAACACTGGATCGAAAGGCGCAGGCCTCCTGCCTGGGTGCCTCCTAACTACTCCTGGTCGTCGGAGGGCTCCTCGTAGTAGTAGTATCCGGAGGGGTAGTAGTGGTAGTAGTCGTCGTCGGCTGCTGGGGCAGCTAGCTCCGGGGCTCCGTCGTCTGGTTGCATCAATTGTGTAAGGGGAAAAAGGAAAGCAAAGCATCCGTGAGTACTCATCCAAAGTACTCAGCAAGACTGACATCAGATCTATTCTAAATATGCATCATTATCAAAGGAAGGCTGTATATGTGGACTGATTTGCAGAAATGCCAGAATAGAAGGGAAAAGCCTAGCCTATCGAAGACTAGCATCTTCAAGGTCTTGCAGCATTAGAAGAGTGCAGATTAGTTCATAAGTATAGTATTAGCACAAGTAACCATCTCGCCCAGAGATCCTTCCTCGACTCCCTGCGAGAAAGCAATCCCGGAGCCAATATATTCAACCCATTTCTAGTTGTAGAAGATCGGGATATTTTCCGAGCGTCCTGTTACCGTGGACACGGCTATTCGAATAGATATACTTCCCTGCAGGGGTGCACCAACTTACCCAACACGTTCGATGACTCTGGCCGGACACACTTGCTCAGTCGATGCCCGGCCTCAGACTATCGACACGTCGTAGCCCTACCTAGGCTCAACAGAGAGGCCAGCACGCCGGTCTACATCCTAAGCGCTCAGGGGTCTTGGGCCCATCGCCCTTTGCACTCCTGCGCGTTGCGAGGACGGCCGGGAGCAGACTTAGCCCCCTTAATACAAGCGCAGGCTTTCACGGTCCAACACGGGCGTGTGCCGCTCAACCGCTGACGTCTGAAGAGCTTCGGCTGATACTACGACGCCGAGTACCCATATTATTCCCACGTGCTGGTTAGCGCGAAAAGGCCAGAGGCCTACTCAGATTACATATCCTAACCCATTAGTGCATTTGGAGCGCGCGGAAACGAGCAGAGACTCACGATCCTGTGACCCCGTCGCCCCGTCTCGTGGACTTACGGCAAGGGCTAAGAATGCCCGGTCGTGCCACATATTCATCTCGCGGGTACCCTCATGGTCAACCCGTCTACACATCACTCGCGGGTACCCCTCGGGGCCTACCTGACTTTATCCAGTAACAACAATAATTAAGTGCAAGTAATCGTCTTGCCAAAACATCTAGCAGCAATCCGAGGAATCACCCTCGTTGGATTCCCACTTTATGATCCCGTCAAAGTGAATCCAGAGGAATCACCCTCGATGGTATTCACACTTGCGGGGTTGCACGACAGAGGCTTCATCGGGGGTGGTGGAAGAGGAATCACCCTCGGTAACCCACCACCGACTAGTTGTACTACAGAGGCATTATCGGGAGTGAGATAAGAGGTATCACCCTCGGCACTCGATAATAGCTCTGCAGCGTCGAGCAACTTAGGGGGATGTATGGTGATGAACTGGTCTCAGCCCGACGATCACATCGATCGGGACACAGGTACTACAGCGGGGCAACTACAGCAAGGAAGAGGGACCACGGATGGTTCACTACCATCCAACCTATTCTAAGCATTTTGGATAACAGGCAGGTATCAATAATAGTTACAAGGACAGGCTATGCATCAGAATAGGATAAAACAATGGCAGTAGCAATTCTAATGCAAGCAGGAGGGAGAGAGAATAGGAGATATAGGCATGCGTCAAAGGGGGGGTTGCTTGCTTGGAAGCTCTGCGGCAAAGGAGGGAGCGTCAGAGGGGTCGTCGGTCTCCTGAGCTGCGTCGGTCTCGGGGGCTATCGGAGAAGAAGAGGGGGAAGAAACAATAAATAAAAGGCAAATAATGCAACACAGATGCAAGGCATGGCAGTATGCAATGTTAGTGGTGACCTAATGCATTGCTATATGTCGCAGACGAATCGGGAAAATATCTGGGATATTTTCCCGACGTTTAGGCTGATTTCGGTATACCGAACCGGAGGGGAAAGTTCCATGTTCAGGTAGTTAGGAGTGATGGTCAAGCATTTTGACCGCGTATTCGGATTCGTCTCGTTTTTCTGATCAACTTTCATGTAGAAAGTTTTTCGATCCGAGCTACGGTTAATTTTCTATGAATTTTTAAAGATTTAAACCGTTTTTTGAAATTCCTGGAATTAATTTAATTATTTAATCCGTATTATCCAGAATAGTGATTGATGACGGTCATCATGACATCAGTGGGTCAACCGCAGCTGTTCAGGTCAAACCTGACAGCTGGGTCCCATCTGTCATAGGCACAGTACTAAACAGAGTTAGATTAAAACTAATTAGGGTAATTAGTAGCACTGGCCCCACATGTCAGTGACTAGTTTAATTTCAGATTAATTTTAAAATGTAATTAACTTAATTAACCGCAGGGGCCCACTTGTCAGCTACAGTAAATGCCACGTCAGCGGCGTTGACTCGGTCAACTTGGGCCCCAGGGCCCACTGGTCAGTGGCCCAGAAGCGCCCACGTGGCTGCCAGCGAGGCGCTGGCCGGCGGCGAGCCGCCGGTGACCTAAATCGCGGTGGAGCTCTCGGGCTCTCGCTGGAAAACGCGCTCCGGCAGCCGTTTCGCGCGCGGCTTGGCTCTTTCGAACGAGCACTCGCCCGCGCGTCGAATGGCGGTGGTCTCGTCGCCGGAATCGGCCGGAGACGGCGACGGCGAGCGGCGGAGGCGGCGGCGCGCTCGGGCGGTTTGCGGCTACGGCGTTTCCGGGCACGGCAAGCAGCGGCGATAGGCGCAAACGACTCGTACGGTGGCGCTGAGCACGAAGGTGAGCTCAGACGAGCTTAACGGCGTCTAGACGGACGGCGACGAGCTCGTCCGTGGTGGCGAGCTTGGCCGCAACGAGATCGACGGCTAGCGGCGCGAGCGAGCTCAGGGGAAGAGAGGGAGAGATGTGGAGCTCACCGGGGAGGCTCACAGAGGCCCGGCGAGGGTTTAGTAGCGCAGGGGGAGGCCGGATGCGGTGGAGTTCGCCGGCGACCCGAGATGAAGACGGCGGCGTGGATCTCATCGAGCAGGACTTCCCGGCTCCGATGACTGGCTCCAGACGCCGTAGTCGACGACGACGAAGCAGAGGGACAAGGCGGCGAGGTCCAACGGGGACGGTGGCTGCGAGAACGGCGACGTGCGGCGGCGGATGCGCTCGGTGAAGGCGGAGGGAGCTCGCGCGAGTGGGAGAGAGAGGCAGGGGAGTGAATGAGGTGTCCAGGGGGGAGGTATGGCTCGGCCTTATCCCCTTTGGGTGTCGGTGGCGTCGCCGTGTCAGCCGGTAGCCGGAGCGAGCGCGCTCTGGCCACGGCGCGGCTGACAGCGCGAGAGAGAGAGAGAAGAGAGGAGGGAGAAGGGGCCGGCTGGGCTGGCTGGGCTGCACTGTGCACTCTGGCCCAGCCGGTCTGGCCTTTTGTTTTTCTTTCTGCCTTTTCTTTTTACAGAGGATTGCAAAATTAATTGAACTGCCAAAATACATTTTGTAAAATGTGGAAGTAGTCCACAAAATAACAATGCATTATTCTGCTCTGCCACAAAAAGGTTTGGACTATTTTGGATTCCATTTGAATTTTCAAAAATGGAAATGCATTTTTAAGTGCTGTTTTTGCACTGTTTAAATGCCCTAGCCCACATTTAGCATTGATGGTGATGTTGTTTTTCTTAACATCATTTGTTTTGGAATTTATGCTAAATGATGAACATTTTTCCAGCAACTTTTGTGCAACTCCAAATTTCACTTGCAATTGAATTTCAATTTAGTGGCAGAATTAGAAATGAGATATTAATTCAACATGATTATCATTGCAAATCTCAGATGACTTGGCATTAATATGGTGGATCACTGTAGCTCATTACATAGGGGTGTTACAGTACACTCCCGATGCCGCCGCCCGGCTATTATTTCTCCACGTCATTACTGCCACAGTGAATCAACACGTCGCACGATGGCTATTTAAGCCACCTATTGTCTTTCTCTCTCTCTCACACTCATCCATATCCCATCCTCTCCCATCTGCCCTTCTTCTTCTCCACAAAGCAGCCCCGAAGCAAGCCATCAAGCCAAGACCGCTATGCAGTACAACGGTCCGACCTACCGCCTGCCCCCCACCGTACCGGAGAGGCTCTACCCTGTCGGAGTCTATGTAGAGAACACCCTTCGGGTGTGGGCGATGTCAAGGTGGAGGGGCGCAAGGGAGTTCACCGAGTTCTTCCTTGCGGCCAGCTACCGCCACCTCCCCCGGGGCTCTCCAAGGATGTTCCGAGTTGAGGAGGTCAATCACAACGGCGTTGTGGTTGGGCTCCTTGCTACATTCACCAACCCCTTCGACGCCTTCTACCTCCTCGGCCGAGTGTTTTTGTGTGGGTGCGAGTTCATCGCTTTCACCACCCACAACATCTTCCCCACCCTGAACGGCATGCACACTCTCCCGTACCCCATCAACAACGAGGAGTGAAGGGCGCCCGGAGGAGCGAGGTGGTGTGCGCCCGGAGGAGCGAGGTGGTGTTGGCCCGGTGGTGCCCCCGATCTATCTATCTATCTATCTATCTATCATGTTAGTATTTTAAGTTGTAAGCATACCAATTTATGTTCGTGCTACTATTATTAAGTTGTAAGGCTATCTATGTCGTGGTACTATTGTTATGTTCGTGCAACTGTATTATGTTCGTGCTACTATATATATATTGATGTTCGTGCTATTATTTGTGGTATGCTCTTTGCATAAATTTGCTCTTTGCTAATATAGTTGTAACAATAGATAAGTTTTTTTTCTACTTCTTCTTACCACTATATTTCAACTGAAAATAAATACACTATATTTGAACTTGTTCTTGTTCGAAGAAGTAACAATAAATAAACTATATTTACCCCACACAAAAAAACTATATTTGAACTTCTTGTTGTACTTGTTCGAAGAAGTAATAATGCCTTTGTGCTAGAAAAAATACATTTTTTGAGGGAACCTTTATTTCCAAGTTACAATAAATAAATACATTTTTTAGGGAATGCCATCATGTAAATACATAGTTCATGCAGCCATGCAAAAATGGATCTATCTATCCTCCATAAAAAGAATGATTCAATTATTTTATCCGGAAACAAACATGTTTGTATGTACAATGATGCACGGTAGAGTTTATGTTCTCCATTAATTTATCCAGAAACAAACTACTTATGGTATGTACATTGGTGCACGGAAACAAAAGATTGTGTATCACAAAATTTAGTGCATGGTATATTTTGTTTTCTCCACGGGTGCACCATTTTTTTCGAAGCAACACGGGTGCACCAAGCGGGTGGGCTTGTTTTCTCTTTGGGCCTTATTTGGGCTAATTTTACTGTCAAAGTCACGCCACAACCCAATATCTACTCTTTTTCCTGAACTATGCCATGCACTCTCTGTTAACTGAAGAACTGCAAGTTATGCAACAGAGGAGACATACTTGGGCGAATTGCTGCATGTTATTCATCAGGGAATGCAAATGATCCATGGCATGGTGCCCAAACTATAACTGAAAAAGTTCACTACTAGCTAGACACATTAACTGAAACTCAAACAATTTCTAGCGATTGATGAACAGCAAGTAAAAGAAACCCATAGCAATGATACAACAATAAAATCCTCCAGCCATCATATTTGCTTGTTGCTTCAAATCGATCATCTTCTTCAGTTGCTTGCTTATTTTCTTCAATTCCCCCTTCAGTTCAGCCTTACCCATCATCGGAACGGCTCTGTCCGCCAAATTTTCCACGGGCTCCACAGCAAGCGGCCCCGAATTGAGCTCCTGGTTTGCACCAATTAATCCATCCAATTGTAGCCTATCAATGTACGCATCGAGCCACTCGAAATGCCCACATTTCTTCAGTACCTGAAAACGGCGGCACATGAACCCTAGATCCCAAATTCAACGGAAATAAAAGAAAGAAATCGGGAGAAATCAGAGCATACAGCCGACAGAGTACTCAGATCTAACCTTCCCCGACTGTGGCCTGCTCTCGCACTTGACGAACTCGCGCCCACGGTTGCCATGGTCTTCCTTCACACAGGTCAACCGCTTCAGAGGCTCCTTACGCGGGCAGTCAGGGCATCTTGTCAGCGGCACTGGACCATACTGCGGCCATGATGGGCGGGAGGCTGAACTGGAGCTAGACATCTCTCGCCGGCCGGCATTGCCGCGCTTCGTCGCCGGAGAAGAAGAAGAACAGGGTGGGGGGAGGAAAGGGGAGGGTCAGGCAATGGCACGGCCTCGGGGCTGGATCGGGCTCCCGTCTTGTAATGGCTTACGCTGATGTGGATAAGCTGTGGGTCCCGCAAGCATGTGGATTAGTTGTGGCTCCTGCGCTAAGGTGGAAAAGTGGTGGGCCCAACACACCTGAGCTAACCCCTTGTCTCTTGTGTTTTAGGGTTAAAGAGGGACTGGTCGCATAGGAGCTATTGTTGCCATCTAAAACGTCGCACACGAGCTATTTTCATCAACTACGTCGCTTTCTTTCCAATTCGTGTCAAAGATGTCGCTTTCTTTCCAATTCGTGTCAAAGATGTCGCACAGGAGCTATTCTCCCAATTGTATACCGGCATAGGATCCTTGGAATTTATATTTATAATAGTAGTACTTGTTACAAAATGAGTATTCTTACATTTTTGTAAGAATTTATTTGCGACCACCGTAGACCCGCCAGCATAATTCCTTGCAATACAACCGTGGACTTGTGGAGAGCTTCACAGACAAGACGACTCGGTGCACATATGATAAAATTTGACTCCATGACTACGTATATATGTAGGTCCAAAGAGGAAGAATATGAGTATATGACTATATCACACACACACACACACACACAACACACACACACACGCACGCACGCACGGACGGTTGTTAGTTCAGTCAGCTATTTTTCGTGATTTGATTTGATTATATACGAGAAATCAACAATGTATAGACTATTAAATTATAAGAAAAAATAAACATACATGTCATTATAAATAACTTAAAATCTTTACCTAATTTTTTTAATAAAGGTCGATCGCCCTAATATATATATATAACTTACATAAAGGGCAATCGCTTCTGCCCGTCCGTCCGTCCGGTAATTTCTTCGTACGCTGTGTTCGATTTTCTGGTACATCGCTTGGCTGGGCTGCCGCCTGGCTGGGCCTGCGCGCCCGTGGTAAAAATTATGTGCGTTGGTGAGAATCGAACGCACCACCTTTTATACGTATCAAATTCTAAAAAAGGTAGCCAATTGACCTGTAGCATACACCTGTCATGAAAAAAAGATGTGTGGTTATTTCATGTGGAATAGTCCCACCTTGCTGCATCGATCGAATTCTCACCAATTTAAATATGCTCGCAAGTTGTCCACAGTATCAACCAGTCCTCAGGAATCAACAAACAGGCCTGAGAACGGAAATACATGACCAAAAGTACATGACCATTCACATGAGGATGATGCCAAGCTGAGCGAGAGGCATGGATGGCCGGCAAATTATTGAACAAAAGTACATGACCATTCTCACCAATTTAAATATGCTCGCAAGTTGTGTGAGCTAATTATTGAACAAAAGTACATGACCATTCTCACCAATTTAAATATGCTCGCAAGTTGTGTGAGCTAATTATTGAACAAAAGTACATGACCATTCACATGAGGATGATGCCAAGCTGAGCGAGAGGCATGGATGGCCGGCAAAAGTGAGCCCAGTAGAAGCTACAGCAGCACATGAGGTCTTTGGCTCCAAGCTGAGCGAGGCATGGCTGGCCGGCAGAGCTCACTCACAAGGAAGCAGTCATCATGATACTTCAAATCAATCAAATGAATATCAAGATTTGGGATAAAACACCCAAATCACAATTTATCTCGGTTGGACATCGGGTTTAGTCAATGGTTGGCCGACCGTGACTAACGTGAAACCGACACTCCCACCGCGGGTAAAGGGAGAGATGCGACTGGTGGTAAACCCAACCCGACCATAGCATATCAAGCCACGGCCCTCACAACTCACTTATTTGTTTCCATATTAATATTAATTAATCCAAGTTAATGTCATGACCCGCTGATCATGAACAGTAGGCAACTCCTAGCCATGTCAAACAAAGCTAAGCATGGATATTGCACAGAAAAGGTACAACGTGGTCACCAACACGAACAAACAACAAGAGTATAATCCTTCAACATAAGTAAAACATAAGATAGGGTCAACAAGCAAATGCTTGCCTTGCTGGTCAACGTCCTAATGAAGCTGCGGATCGAACTCGTAATACCCCTCGTTGTTGGACTCTAACAAACTGGCGAAGAAAAATCCCGGAAAAGAACACACGCGGAGAAACAAATCAATATTCAGGAAATACATGCTGGTTACAAAGCATGAAATGCATGTGATGTCATACAGTAAGATGAAAATGAAGCTACTGAAATTGGCAGCAACATTTTCTTGGGAGTCCTAGAATGCAAGTTGTGAATTTTTACTAGATCTAACAAACTGCATAAACATCTATTCATGTATCCGTAGGCCAAATACTGCAGGCCCGAAGGAGACAACTTCCAGCCTGCACAGGACTAACAACACAGCTGCTGCTTCAGCTGACGTAGTGATTCGTTTTACTGATATTTATATATTTACTTGTCATCTAATCTACTTCAGACTTAGTGGTTCTAACATTTACAGTGTTTTCTTTCACCATATACCATCACTCTGCAGTTCTGCAGAAAGCCAAACACCTTTTTTTCAAGAACAAAAGCCAAACACCTTGAATAGTGATGGCACGCCACAAACTGTTTGACATTTTCCTTTTGGCTTCTGGTTTGGAAATACCTCTTAGAGGCATTAGGTGTTTCTGTGATACTACACTACACTGTGAGACTCCTACAAAGACAAATTTTATTTCAGTTCCGTACTCTACAAGACACAACTTCTAGCATGCTATCAGTATCTATCCAAACTGCTATGCTTAAAGCACCACCAAGAACTATTGCTTTCTGTGGTTCATTACTTCAATCTGCTATGCCTAAAGCAACACCATGCTTCATGTGGATGATTACTTCAGTCATAACGAACCATTAGAGGATGCAGTACAAAAGCATGTAGAATATGCAATGTAAGTGCTTTTTTTACTAATAATATAAGTGCATTTCTATTGGCAGCGGACTAAAATCTTACAAACAAACTCCTTTCTTTAATTTTCTTTGCATGCAAACAGTACCAATGCTCACATTAGATACTTGAAATGATTTTAGAAGTACATCCGAATATGACCTAAGCAGATATGTCTATCACCAAACAGTGTTGTGTACATTGTAAGGACAGGTTATGGAAGGAACAAAAGAAAGAGTGCATTTGACTTTCATACCACATGAGCATGAATTCGCTCTGTCACTTTGTTTGCTCCAAGATCATAAATACATATTGACTCATTGCTGTTTCCAACAAGAAGTTCACGGCCATCTTTTGAAAACTTTATTGAAAATATTCCAAAGGAGGATTCATCGTCAGCAGCAGAAAAATTCAAACCCTCATGAATGTCCTGCATTATGATAAATAAAATAAATACTTGTAAGGAAAACAGCATATTGCCAAAAAAAACTGGTCAAAATAAATGTTATAAGCATTTTTTTTTTTGCCAAGATAAAGCACATTCATTTGGTAATCATGCAAATGGCAGGCAAGATGTGTTGAGTTTCTTCTTCATTTACATTGGTAAAATGATACCGGAAAGGCATAAAGTGAGACATGCCTTCGAACATTAAGTTTTAGCTATCCAAAGTACTACAGAAAGTACGGAATATGGTACGATTTTACAAAAAATACTTTTCATCAAACAATTTCCCTCAGTGCAGCTCGAGGGCTAGCTGTTTGAAAAGGGAGGGACAGATGTTATGTGGGGCCAGACCTACAGGAGGCGCAAAAAGGCTACCAAGGGGAGGGCCACGGCTGTAGCTTAAGGGGAATAAGTATGTTCACGTTTTCTGTTGCTACAATACAATTTAAACCATCCAACTCCATATCAGTACTACTCCAAACAGAAGCTGGAATGATTTTGTTATGGATTTTACAAGTTCAGCAGGTTGAGCATTTTTCTGAAACTTCTATGCACAGGGAAGACTAGCCTTAGTCTGAAACTGTGAGGAGCAAGTGAATTAAACGGTACTGAAACATGATCATCTCTCTGTACAGAGGTGAATCTAAATACGGCCATCTCCCTGTACAGATGTAGAACTTTTTTTCTTTCTCTCATTTACCCGCAGCTCAAGGCCAGCAGCAGCAAGCCACAAAGGCAAGCAGCAGCGGCAAGCAAAACAACCAGCAGCAGCAAGCGGCAAAGCAAGCAGCCAGCAGCGGCAACAACAGCAAGCAGCAAAGCAAGCCAGCAGCGAACAGCAGCAGCAAGCAGCCAGCAGCAGGCAGAGGCGACTCCTCACCTTGCTGTTCATGGCGGCCGGGTCGGACGGATCAGGGAGGCGAGAGGACGGACGGCAGCGAGTTCCGGACGGCGTCAATGGCGGTCAGCGGTCGAGGAAGAAGTAGGAGGGACCCGCGGCTTCGAGTCCGTTGTCCAGACGCGGAGCCCGTCACGGTCCCTGTAGTTGCTCAGGGAGGAGGATGACCGCCGCGGCGTCGCAACGCGGCTGTGATGGAACCGAGAAAGGCAGCCTTGGTTCAAGAGGTTCCTGCACGCCGGCGCCGGGAATCACCATTAAAGGGACGGCAGGAGCAACAATGGAGCTAGGGAACTACCAAGGAGCAAAAACGCACCGGAGAAACAAGGTGGTTCACGGCGGTGTCTAGCAGGCGTGCATGTCGGAGCCGGAGGCGTGGACGTCGATCCGGACCGACGGCTAGCGGATCCCGCCGGTCCCTGCAGCTGGCGTTGCAACGGCGAGCGGCGGCGTCGCCAGCGAGCTTGACGAGAAAGGGGATCCAGGGAGGGAGGAAAAGAGTGAGGAGTGAGGTAGTGGAGGGGAGGAGGAGAAAGATCAAGAGACAGCTGGGCAGGAGGCGGGCGCGTGTCCCTTGGAGATGACGGTGCTGGACTGACCCAGGAGACCCACTGGTCAGTGGCAAAGGAGGGGTTGAAAGAAAATAAAAATAAAGTTTCCAAGAGTTTTTGGAGAGTATTTGACTGCCCTTTTTCAAATTCGAATTCAAATCTGCCCCAACTTTGGATTTGAACTATAAATAGGTAATATAAAATTCCAATGCTCATGAAATGTTTACTAGAGCTTGTAAATAACATATGACCTCCATTTATAAGTTTTCATGAACTTTGAATAAGGGAATCATCACCAAACAAATATATTGCAGTTCTGCCATTTTCTTGAATTTGAACAAAAGCACTTGATTCAAATACCATAACTAATTCGGAAAAATTAGGATATAACCTATGGGTGAAATATGACATGTAGGAGCTAAGATAACATCCAGGTTAAAATTTTCGATGACTAGGCATGCACTCATTCAATTAGGATCAGATTTGAGTATAAGGGCATCTCCAATGACAACCCGCAAATTTTCTCCCGCATCCGTCCGCGGACAGGGGGGGACCAGTCCGCGGACACGGATGCGGGAGGCCGACATCCAACGCTAACCGCATACATCCGGCCAACAATTCGAACCAACTTCATGAAATTCGATCAAGCCGGGCGGATTTCATTCAAATTCGGATATAATTTACATAAACGGACGATATTTCGACCGTTTTACTAAAAAACTATTAAAAAGCACTAAACCCTATATCGGATGAGCACCTCGTAAGCTTGGCCGCCCTGTCCTGCCGCACCGCCATCGGCATCCGTGCCGGCGGCGGCGGCGGTGTCGTCGTCGTCCCTCCAGCATCGCAAGGATGCCAGAGGGCCGCGGCAGCCTTGTCCGGCGGCTGCCTGATGCTCGCGGAGGAGCCACTCCGCCTCCTGCTGCGCGGTGCGAAGGGTCGCCTTGGCCACTGTCGAAGGCGCTGGCGGCACCCTGGCGGCGGCCTTGCCCTTGCGGGCGTTGGCGGAGCAGTCGCTAAGCGACCACTCCTCGCCGATCTTAGCGAGCTCGCCGATCTTAGCGAGCTCGCCGTCAAGCCGGCGGCGGCGCCTGGCGGCCGTCTCTGCGGTGGTGACGGAGCGGTCGAGCGCCCACGCCGCGGCGAGGTCCGGGTCGTTGCGGACCCATCCCGGCGCCACGTCCGTCTTGGCGAACGCGGAGTGGCGACCGGCATTGCGCCGGTCATACCTCGCCTGCTGCCGCGCCGTGCGCTCGGCCTCGGACACCACGGCCCGAGAGCCGGAGGCACCGCCGTAATCACCGCCTCCCAGGTAGTGGAGGATGCGGCCACGCGCCTTGGAGGATGTAATTTGATTGAGCTTTGAGAAGATTGCCAATGAGAGAAAATTCCAAGGTATAGAAAATAATAATCATCTTTCAGTTCTCGGTCTGGGAATCGGTCACAACAGTTAACCTAATGAACCTCGGGTCCTTCTCTCGCACACTACATATGTCTCACATTAAGTATGGACAATTAGTACACCTTTATGGGTGGATAGCACCTGAAATAGTGGAAGTTGGAATAAAACTATGGAGGTTGCAAACCAAATAATGCATACATTTCTTACCCATTTGCACAGATGGTTTGGCTCAAAGTATAATTATTTTTCATGTTGGGAATAATTGATGCGGGTTGCAAATCAAATCATCACATTTGTGTTTTAGGCCATTATTATTCGGTAGAGGTATCATTGAGTTTTTCTTCTCCCGTTGCAACGCACGGGCATGTTTACTAGTAAAACATAACTATAGTAGTTCTTTGGATAGAAAACCAAGTAAAGAGAATGAATATTACCCCTATATATGATAATAATGTGGTACACGCATGCATGTGCAAACCAGCTAAAAGTGCGGAGGGAGAACCCACGTACAACTATTATGCCAACTAGTGTCTTCCTTCTCATTGTAATTGCATCCGTAATCCTTGTTGCGGTAATAGTATCCCTGTGACATAATCCTATTGGGGCGTTGCACGCCATCGCTTTCACAACATAGGTAAATGGTTTACATAGCATTCGGGATTGGTGTAGTAGATATGGTTCGCTTCCACAACACCGTCTGTGACCCCTACTGATGACACATGTGTCGCCTTGCAGCATCCTGGCCCTAGATACAAGGTCCGTGGAGCGTGTGGCCGTGCGTGCGTGTGTGTCCGGGCATGGTCCGACTATTGTATGGGCATGGTCCGACTAGTGTAGGGCTTGTGTGCGTGCGCGAGTTAGTTGGCAACAGTAGCGGGGTGATCGCGGCGTTCTGTTGGAGCCCAGCCGCGTTGATCGCGTCTATGCGCGACGTGGGCGCGAGTCAGGGCGTGCGGATCGCGCGGGCCTGGAGGAGTGGGGAGCGCGGCGTCGTGTGGGCGCGCCAGCGTATAAAGACTCCCTCCGTGTACTGTTGTAAGTGTGGGTTGGAGTTTGAGCTCCGGGAAAGAGCTGTCTGTGCAGCGGGGCGTATGTGCGCCGGAAAACCCACCGTGCACTCTCCTTCTTCCTTCTTCTTCCTGCGTATGTGCCAGAGGGCGAGGTGACAGAGAGCGAGAGGGACCCGTGGCGAGCTAGGGCAAAGGTTCTAGACACTAACAATGATGCAGCCTTTTGTGACAGGTTCCTCCGAGAAGACGACTTTGTCGAGGGAGATTTTGTCGGTCATTCCTAGAACAGTTGGGCATTTACATGTAAGGTCCCTTTGCATCAACCGGGCACCGGTGAAGAGATTCACGACTTTGACCTGGGAGCCACTGGTGGCGGCAACCCAACCACCGTCGTGGCACCCCACGATTCTCTTGCCATACGGCAAGTATGGCAGCGGGGCACGGAGGACCCTGCCGTCCTCGAGGCTGTATGCCTGCGTCATCCGGTCGCGCCGGTCGTTGCCCGTCGACGGGAGGAGCAGTGGGAGAGCCGGTAGCGGGGTGCACCATTCCAACGCGGCGGCCTGCCATGACGTGCAGACGGCGGCGAAGTGCGCACGATCATACGGCGAGGAGCAGCGGCGGTAGATCGCCTCGAGGAGGTCGCTGGGGAGCCCTTGGGCGCCGGCCATCAACAGAACAGATGATGTCGATGATATGCTCACGCGTAGCTCCGAATGATTTTGTTTCCGATGGAACTCGCGCAAGTAGTCGTACGAAGCTGAAGACACGCCTGCACGTAGCAATCTAGCTGACTTCCGGCGAGGTGCACCCACGCTATGTAAGCTAGCTGACCAAAAACATACGCCGGCTGGCTGGACACAACACACGGGAGGCACACGAGTTTTGATCGCAATAGGCTCGTGTCGCACCTATATATGTTTTTTTTTTTGAGGGAAGGCCATCATGGCTAGCTTTATTAAGATCAAATAATCAGTACATCGTCCACTAGTTTAGCTGTGAGGCAACCCGGGGGCTCCTCAGACCAGCTACTCGAAAACTTATTACAAAAGCAATACTGAGCTAGCTCATGAGCCGCTTGATTAGCGGACCGAAAACAATGTTTAAACTTAACCTTCCCAATAGAGACACTAATATCCACACATTCCGCGAAGATTGCTGAAGCAGCATCCCACCAACGTGACTCACCAGTGCAGAAATCTACAACGATGAGAGAATCTGACTCCGCTTCTACACGGTGAAGTCCCAAGTTGTTTGCAAGAGTTAATCCATCGCGCATCGCCATTGCCTCCATAGTTACCACATTTGCAGCATAGGGGACATAGACACATTGAGCCGCCAACAGATTACCATGTCCATCCCTTAGCACTGCAGAAGTAGCACCCGCACCCTCATCTTCATGATATGTTGCGTCAACATTAAGTTTGATGAATTTTGGCTCGGGTCTGACCCATTTATGTTCTCCTCCTTCAGGCTTCCGCACACACGAACGTTGGTAATTACTCGCAATTGCTAAAACAGAAACAGGCCATCTTGTAGGGGGTGGAGTAGCTTCATCATGAATCCACCATAAGTACCAACACCCTACAGCAAGAATCTGCTTCATATCCAATTGTGGTTTTATATGTGACGACATTGCTAGTAATAGCAATAGATATTCCATGATGGCCGAGCCTGAACGGTCAATGATGATAGTTTCATTAATAGTATCTAGCATTCCCAGCTTGCTCCACAACTCCTTGGCATGCGTACATTCGAACAGAAGGTGCCGAACATCCTCAGCAGCTTGATGGCAGATTGGACCAGCTCCATTAGATCCAATATGTCTATTAGTAAGTATAGCTTTTAAAGGGATAATTCCGTGCAGGACCCGCCAACAAAAAATTTGGACTTTACGTGCGATTTGTAGTTTCCATAGAGAACTCCATATAGCCGGGATTTGGGACCCTCCTGGCTGCGCCATAGTGTTTGCATGGGCCCTGTACTTTTGTATCCACTGAACATGATACGCTGACCGAACTGTGAATAGTCCCTTTCGGTCTGGATGCCACACAATGAAGTCTTCAAAGGCTTGAAGATTAACAGGAATTTGCATGATTCTGCGAACATCTACCGGTATGAATATAGACCTGATTAACTCCTCATCCCACGTACCTGTTATAGGGTCTATCAATTCACTAACCCGTGTCACAATCGTTTGGCCTCTGGCAGTGATAATTCTTCTATTCGGACTAGCTGGGACCCATGGATCATTCCAAATATTGACCATCTCGCCGGTCCCGATCCTCCAGATATAACCAAGCTTAAAAGTTTCAAGTCCCTTCAGAATACTCTGCCAGGTGAAAGAAGAACCATTCTTTGGAGTAGCCTGCAAAAGGGTTCCATTAGGGAAATACTTGGCCTTAAGAACTCTCGCACAAAGGGAGTCTGGATTAGTAATAAGTCTCCAACTTTGTTTCGCGAGCATCGCAAGATTAAAGGATTGGAGGTCCCTGAATCCCATACCCCCCCTCACTTTTTGGATAGCACAATTTCCACCAAGAGAACCAATGCATCTTCCTATGTTCCTCATCATCACCCCACCAGAACTGAGCAATTAAATCTGTGATCTCCTTACAAATACCCACAGGTAAGCTAAACACTGACATAGCAAAAACTGGGATAGCCTGAGCCACAGACTTTAATAGAATTTCCTTACCGCCAGCGGACAGCTGCTTCTCCATCCATCCCCTGAGTCTTTCCTTTATCCTTTCACAAAAGTGTCTGAAACAATCGCTCCTATACGCCCCCACCATGGCAGGTAGGCCAAGATATTTATCAGAGCCTCCGTATCAATATGAAGCAACTGGCAAATTTCAGTCCTAGATACCACAGGTGTATTAGGACTAAAAAATATACTTGATTTTGATAGACTCACCATTTGACCTGAACATTGGCAGTAGGAATCTAGCACATGCTGTAAGGAAGCTGCATTTAGAACATCTGCGCTCATGAGAATTAGAGAGTCATCAGCAAATAAAAGGTGTGATACCGATGGTGCATTTCTGCACACTCTAATTCCCTCAATGCCACCAGCCTCTTCTTCAAACTGCAATAGACTAGAAAGCCCTTCCGCACAAAGGAGAAAGAGGTAAGGGGATAGTGGATCCCCCTGCCTAATCCCCCTAGTAGGAGTAAAGATATCTGTTTCCTGAGAATTGAATCTCACTTTATACCTCACCGAGTTGACACACGCCATCATCATATCAATCCAATGCTCATGAAAGCCTAGTTTGTGCATCATATCCCTCAGAAAATTCCATTCAACTCGGTCATATGCTTTGTGCATGTCAAGCTTAACCGCACATAATCCCGTTTTGCCCGACCTCTTGTTTTTGATCTTAGGAATACATTCATATGCTATCAAGATGTTATCCGTAATCATTCTACCCGGAACAAAAGCACTTTGCGTTGGGGATATAATTTCCGGCAGAATGTTTTTCAAGCGTAGTGCTAACATCTTTGAAACAATTTTATAGAGGACATTGCATATGTTTTAATAAGGTGACTATCTCCATGTACAAGCCGGACACGGAGAGGTCTTTAATTCCAATACAAACATCGTTCGTTCGTGGATTTTGTTGTGTCGTCGTACAGCAACGTCTACGTCTCGCGCCCGTCACGTATACGATCTCCTACTGCTAATTACAAACGAAACGTGTACTAGCTGGCCAAGAACAAGCAGATCTTTTCCTACCCGGACATCAGATCTTTTCCTACCCGTACTCCGATGGCAGTCGTCGGCGACGAACAGGAAACGAAGCGCGCGCGCACGGGCGTGGTGACGTCCACCGTGCGGCAGCAGTGCTGGTCGGCGACGTTTCCTGATGATCTCCTCGCCGTCGTCTACCGCATGATCACCTCCCCGCGGGGCCGCATGCGCTTCGCCGCCGTCTGCCGATCGTGGCGCGCCGCCGCACGCACTGCTCCTCTCTCCTCGCGACGGCAACAGGAAGAAGCCCATGTACTGCCCCGAGGACGGCGTGGTCGTGCACTTACAGGCCCCGGGTGAGGCCGTGGGAAGGTGGATTATCGGCGGCCACGACGGCGGCTGGGTCGCGTTGCCTGTACCAGGCCAGGTCAGACTCAGGATCGTGAATCTCTTCTCTGGTGCCGAGGTGATGCTCCCCGAGAAGAAGGGCACAATGGTCTGCCCTAGCCAGCACCATGAATCTGGACTGACCGTCACCCGGAGTGTTGTCTTCTCCGAGCCGCCCACCTCGCCCGAATCTATACTAGCCGCCATAACATACAACTGCGGCATCGCGCTCTGCAGACTTGGCTCTCCAAACAGCGGGTGGACGGTACAGGGATGCCCTAGTAAGGGGGAGCTTATTAACATCGTGTTCTGCAATGGCGAGCTCTATGGCCTACGCTGTAAATATGGCCTACACTACAAACGGACACTCCTGAAGTTTGAGATTGGCATGAATGAAGATGGTGCACCAATTGTCACCGCTGAACGCCGGCTAGCTGTGGAAAGGATCGATCGCACCATCCATAGGGGCGACTACAAATGCATCTTTGATCTACAGGGAAAGGTTGCGATGGCATGGAAGACCCAATGGTTACCAAACATCATGCCTTTATTCAAGGTGTTCAAGCTCGTCGACATCCCCACTGGTGAAATAAAGACAGGTTACAAGCACAAGTGGCTGGAGGTGACAAGTTTGGGTGACCACGCCTTGTTTTTGGGGGAGACACTATGTAAGGCAGTGCATATACAAGAGGACATGCGTAGCAGTGTGGAGAGAAATCATATCTACTACTCGCATGATTATTGTTGCTTAGGTCAAAACGCCATCGTCCCCAATGACAAGGTATTCTTGACAATTTCAAATGACAGCGGCGACCATACGTACTACAAGGAAGACGACACAAAGAACGACGCTGCTGACGATAACTTGAAGATGATTGGGTCCGTAGGATACTTCATGAAGGGTCGTTTTCATGGTGGTATGTGGATTCTCCCTCCAGATATATAGGTAGTCTTGACTTTATGATATTGGCGCATTACACTGTCCATAAGAGAAAACATATAATTATCTATATATGAAGTGGAGAAAGGAAGAATATAAGACAAATAACAAGGTTGTCTGTGATTTTATAGATTTTATAGACAGATTGCAGTCTTATATATTCCTGGTTGTTTCTTACTAATGTACAGTATGTGTTTTGTGTCTCTCACACACAATTAATTAGTATAGGTGCATTAGGAGCAGGTGACAGGTGTGTTATCCTTATTGGGTTGACTCCCTCCTCATATTGGTTTAATCAAGAATGCCAAATTTGAACTATAGAGCACATTTAATCATTTATCATTGCTGCTAATATTGCAAATTTCTCTAAGAGCGAGATCAGAAGGTGTGGTATGCTTATTGGGTAAAATGTATCCTTGTGTTGGGGTTGATCAACATGAGTTCGTAAAGACTTCTGTTTTGTCATCTAGAATGTAAGAAAATCATTTTTCAAACTATGTATCATCAAATTTGAATGAAAATTTAGTGTATTCACCATAAGAAAACGATTTTACTAGATGGAGATCCTTACAGGGCCAAATTGAGCAGTTTGAGAAGTCACTTGCCTTCACAATATTTGTCCCTAGCGGTTGGTGAGGTCCATATTTGATTCTTAAAAATTAAGGCAAATGATAATCACAAATATGTTTTTTAAATGGGGTTGAATCTTAATAAAGGAACTCAAAGAACTAGTGAAATTTAAAAAATAGGAAAAGTACAAAATTCAGGTTTTTAAAATATCAATATTTTGAGTTATCAAGAGAAACTAGAAGGTTAGAAAATGAAAACTATAATATATAGCAAAAGGGATCGTTTTTCCTAGAAACTTTAGTAGGTGCATAAAAATCTCCGTCAGTTTTGCAATGTGATTTGGAGACATGTTTGGGGCACCTGCAACTCGCTACGGATAGACGCAAGGGTGCAAACCCTAGCTGTTTTTAGCGATTCCTGTTCGATCCTAGAAAAATCAGTTGCGTCGATGCCAGAAGAGTCATCAAGCGCTCCAGTTTTTTCTCCATACAAATTGACCTGGACCAGAGATGGACGCTTACTTACAAGCATGGGAAGTAGGGGCTCTATTGCTCTACACAGGCACTAGAGATAAAATCTTTTTTAATGAGTGCTCAAGCACCAAAACATGCACCCTGCGCTGGTGATGGCCTTATGCGTGCAAGTCTCTGTGTGTGGTGTGCTTTTTTTTGTGTGTGTGTTGGTGTGGTGTGCTTGTTAGAATGGTGTGTGTTGTGTGTTTATCATTACAACTAGCAGGCAGAGGCGTGGTGCATGCCACGTGCGTGCAATGTGCCCGTCGTTAGTGGCTTAGTGCAAGTGCCCCTTGTTAGTTTGCTTGTGCTTGCTGTACGTATGTTAACATCATATGCTAAAGAGTTCACTGCATAGCAAGGAGAGAATGGGGAGGAAGAGTCCAAAAGCGCGGCGGCGCGCCGCACCCGTGTATAATACTGGATCATAAATGTTACAAATATCAACCACTGATGACATCCTTCTCCTTTTTGGATCATATAAATGTTACATTTTTTGGAAGAAAGAATGTTAAGTTTATGATCAAAATAAGATCTCTATCAGTACATATAACCAAGTTAGATTGGACAAGAAATTAGGCTATATGTAAATTGTTCCAACAATCTAGTGCCGTTGGAATACATACACACATGTCAGGTCCACATCATACTCACATGCAGCTACAGAGTACAAAGCAACATAGGCACCTAGCACTTCAACAATACATGAGTGCACAGATCCATCTCAAAAACTTGTGCTACTGATTGATTCGTGAAATGCTGCTAGAATTGGTATGTAGAAAGTGAAGACTTAATGTAGTATTAGTTAGAGAAACCATGATCATGAGTAAGGACATAATCTGAAAACAAATCCAGATCAAGAATTCAGAGCAAGTGCTTCCTGTTACGTGCGGTATAGTTCTAGTGACACAACACATAGAACTTGAGCTATTTATAGCAAAGGAGCTACAAACAACATACATGAGAGTAGTAATTTTGCACGGCATGGATTGCATACAGGTTAAAAGTTTCAGCTGGGAGGCAAGTAGTTGTAATTCAAATATACTTGTTCCATGGAATATTATGATTTCTCATATAACATAATATTTCTAGAAAAAAATGCAAGTATTGTCTGGAGGAAATAGGTATATGTATATCCCACCCACCCACATGTGCATTTCTAAATCATCAGAATGCACATCGTTATTTTACATAAGAAAATCTATACAGAGTATCTGTTCTGTTACAGAGTACGCATACCTTCACAGCTCGTGGCATCGGAAGAAGATCTCTTCCCGTTTCCCTTGTCCGCTGGTGGGATTAACCTCACAGTGAGCCCACAACAAGATCAAAATATTTATTTTTCATTGACTTTGGCTTTCAATGTTTTGGATGTTGGGTTACCTTCACATCTTCATCTTGGCTGGATGTCTGCACCTCCGGCTGGGCTACCTTATTGTGGCCACATCTCTTCTCAGCAACTTGATCAAACCAACTTCCATTTGTTGCTCTGGAATCTCAGATTTCCCATTGAAAGGTGGCATGAAGCAAAATCTGAAATTTCACAAGATCAATAATTCAGTGCTGTCAAAAAGATATTTAAGTTCTTTTATGAATTAATAAAATAATAAAGGTGTTGAAGTTCCTATTCTGAAGCCCTATCACCTGCGGTTATGAAATTGTACTACACTTATCAATGAATAGATTTACTGGTGCAAATTCCATACTATATGGAAACATTAGCAATCACACAGTAAGCTGAAAAGTGGGCAAGATAAATAAGTAGCCTAGTAAAGTTGTAACGCAATCCCAGTGTTGTTTAGAGTCGATGCACAAATCTCACTAGTTAGCAGTCCATAAGTAAACTTGGTTGCGGTAGCCAAGGTGGGTATGTTGCAAGCAGCAAACTTTAAACTTTGCCCATCAATTATATATTGCTAGCTGAAAACTTAAAATTTTGCCAATTAAACAATTATAGGTGTTGTCGCCTTGAAGCTTTTTCGTAATGAGAAACCCATTCCCTCCTTAGTGATGAACTGTTGTCATATGAATTTGAGTTCTGCCATGGTGAGCATAAAAACCATTTCTACGTTACTTGTTGGCAGCCCTGTTTTTTTAGTACGTATTTGATGTCAAGGGAGGCCATGAACCGAAGATACATGCTATGAATTGAAGACACATATGTTGATACATTAATCCCAAAGAGTGACAAAATGCTTTCTTATCAGATCACTGAATGGTTACTCTACAATGTTGCTCAAACTGTAAAAGTCATCAGAACTGTCTATCAGTTCTTGCTGGGGAAAGATATGAAACTGATACTACTCAAAACACCGATAAAAAATCAAATAAGCAATAGCACATACCGAGGTAAGAACTTGCTCCGGCGGCCCTGCGTCCACGCACAGCGAGATCCTTCAGTGATATCCTGGCAGCTCCGCACAACCAGATCCCACAAAGCCATCTGTGAGAGGAGCCCTAGACAGCCGGGACAAATATCCACCAGGGAGGTGCGCAAAGAGAAGGCCACGCTGGATTTGCTGGCTGCTAGCGTGAAGTAGGAGAAGGCCACGCTGGCGTGAGAAAAAGCCGATATCGATCCCGCCGTCGCAAGGATCGTCGCCACATCTCCGCGGTCGGCCTTTGCCTGTTCTCTATGAGAGAGAGAAAGGGGGGACACGAGGACAAGTGGAGCCCGTCGAGCGTGATAAGAGGTGATGTTCGTCGACCACGAGTGGAGGTGGATCCGCACTCGAGGGCCATGGGAGAGTGGGGATGTGGAGGAGAGGGCGCCCACTGCTGCACCGCCGCCACCGCCGCTGTTAACGAGAGATAGGGATGAGAGATGGAAGAAGAACTTTATATCATGGAGGAGAAATGGTGAAGGACGTTTCCGCTTGTCCCACAGTGCCCGTTTTGCTTGATTGGTTTGGAAGATATCCAACATTGCTTGTTCTCATGTAAAAGGGTGCAGGAAGTGTGATCAGAGCTGGGATTACAGAATACTATTCTGGAGGCGGTTAGGCAGGATCGGTCAGGATCAGTTACCATGGAAATTCTCAGCCGGATACATGGCGCTTCTGATGATTTGCCCATGTCTGAACTTATTCTGGTGGCGGCCTGGTATCTATGGTGGCAGAGGCGACAACATGTGAAAGGGGAATCGATCCAAGCAGCAGATAGAGCACCCATATCTATTAGAGTTCTAGCTACCAATTTTATTCGTGCTTACTCGAGAAACCAGCCGGAGAGGAAGCATGATCACATGTGGAAACGACCGGCGAGCGATGTAATAAAAGTGAATGTGGACGCCGCGTTCCAGTCTGAAACTCTTTCAGGAGCAACAGGAGCCATTGCACGGGACAGTCGAGGGAAATTCATAGGAGCAGCAACGTGGTACCTCCCTCATGTTACTAGTGTCGACACAGCTGAAACTATAGCAATACGCAATGGGCTTTACCTAGCTGGCAGGATCGGATGTAACAAGGTGCAGGTTGAGTCTGATAATAGCTTTGTGGTGGAATTGGTTCAGAACCCAGATGAGTATGCGGGACCAAACACAGCCACTGTGATGGAGTGCAGACAACTTGCTCTAGATTTCGCCAAAGCTGAGTACACTCACTGTCTTCGTGAAGCAAATGAGGCTGCTCATATCCTAGCAAGTAATGCTTTTAGCAATAGAACTTCCTTGTTCTGGGAATCTAATATCCTGACTTTATTTCTCATGCTATTTTTTCTCGAATACGCACGAGTGTGCGTATCATTTTATAAAGAAGAAGGGGAAAGACTTCCCATCAGTTTACAACGTTTGTTACACGGCTATCGTCGACCACCTCCGCCAACCTCTGCCTATGCACAGAGCAACTACTCACCCACTGCCCACCTTGCTAGTCCTGCAAAACTCCGTCTAGATCCCCTCCTAGAAGCCCTGCTATTGTAAACGATCTGCCTGTTATTTGAGGAATAAAGTCTTAATGGTTCAAAAAAAAAAACAGTTGCCTGCGAGCGAGATAAGAGGCGAGTGGTGGGACCAGGATCGAGATATTTCTAGCTGAAACCGACCTATCCCAACAACTGTAAAGAGTTCTTAAAAAACAGCTGTAAAGACACCACGTAATTTCCTGACAACAATCAAAAAAAGGAGAAAAACAGGACGTCACACCGTTGCAATGCTCGATCGAGCGCCCGAGCTCCCAGAATCGCGCTAGCTTAGCGCGTATCTACTACCCCTATAAAATCAAGAAGTGCCGAGATTCAAAACAACATCCTATTCGTCGATTGATTTTCGTGCGGTCTAGATATGCTTCTAAACGTGTTTGATCTAAAACACATGTTTAGCAACCACCTCCATGGCCGCACGCCCGCATTAATCAAACATGAACGTCCACACCCGCCCGATGAGCCCGCACACACACATCCCCTCACCGTCCCCGCGTGCGCCGCTCCACTGAAGCCTGAGCCCCGTGCGAGAACCCTATCACTGCGAACCACCGTGAGGGAACCGCGCTCGCTTGACCAGGTGTAATGGTGGTCGTGAAGGTAGATGTCATGGAGTTCCTCATTAGCGAGAAAAAGTGCGAACCTGCTCATAATCCGTCGGTTGAGTCAAGAGTTATTCTTGTCGTCAGCACCATGATCATGTGGAAGTTGGTGCCAAGAAACCATGGGCTGGACCGGGAAGAACGCTCATCATGGGGCCCATAGACCCCAGTGAGCCACCAATGCTCCCCGCCAATAGGGGGTAAAAAGAGTGGTTATATGGTGCAGCCCTAAGTAAGAAGCCACCATGTGTGACATCCGCAGGAAGGAAGAAGAATTGTTAAAGGACGCCAATATCTGGCGGTCAGTCGCTGGGAAGGAAGGGTGGATCAAAAGAATCGATCGCTAAGGGAGGCTGCTCCCAACGAACGAACCACCCCTTCCCGATCTTTCGCCAGGGGGAGGGCCAGGGCGACCCCCATTGGCCCAAAGGCCCAGTTTACTACTTTATAAAAAATGACATGCTACTTTATAAAAATGCCATGTTAATTTAATAAAATGCAATGAAAAATATCGTTTAGCTTTATATAATTCATTGTGCAAAAATCCATAAAAATGCCACCTCTTAATAAACAAAAAATGACATCAATAAAAAAAATGCCATCTCTTAATATAAAAATGCCATCTCTTAATATTTATAAAACTGCCATGCTAATTTATAAACAGCCATGCTAATTTATAAAAAATGTCATGTGACAAAATGAGTATTCTTACATTTTTGTAAGAATTTATTTGCGACCACCGTAGACCCGCCAGCATAATTCCTTGCAATACAACCGTGGACTTGTGGAGAGCTTCACAGACAAGACGACTCGGTGCACATATGATAAAATTTGACTCCCATGACTACGTATATATGTAGGTCCAAAGAGGAAGAATATGAGTATATGACTATATCACACACACACACACACACACAACACACACACACACGCACGCACGCACGGACGGTTGTTAGTTCAGTCAGCTATTTTTCGTGATTTGATTTGATTATATACGAGAAATCAACAATGTATAGACTATTAAATTATAAGAAAAAATAAACATACATGTCATTATAAATAACTTAAAATCTTTACCTAATTTTTTTAATAAAGGTCGATCGCCCTAATATATAACTTACATAAAGGGCGATCGCTTCTGCCCGTCCGTCCGTCTGGTAATTTCTTCGTACGCTGTGTTCGATTTTCTGGTACATCGCTTGGCTGGGCTGCCGCCTGGCTGGGCCTGCGCGCCCGTGGTAAAAATTATGTGCGTTGGTGAGAATCGAACGCACCACCTTTTATACGTATCAAATTCTAAAAAAGGTAGCCAATTGACCTGTAGCATACACCTGTCATGAAAAAAAGATGTGTGGTTATTTCATGTGGAATAGTCCCACCTTGCTGCATCGATCGAATTCTCACCAATTTAAATATGCTCGCAAGTTGTCCACAGTATCAACCAGTCCTCAGGAATCAACAAACAGGCCTGAGAACGGAAATACATGACCAAAAGTACATGACCATTCACATGAGGATGATGCCAAGCTGAGCGAGAGGCATGGATGGCCGGCAAATTATTGAACAAAAGTACATGACCATTCTCACCAATTTAAATATGCTCGCAAGTTGTGTGAGCTAATTATTGAACAAAAGTACATGACCATTCTCACCAATTTAAATATGCTCGCAAGTTGTGTGAGCTAATTATTGAACAAAAGTACATGACCATTCACATGAGGATGATGCCAAGCTGAGCGAGAGGCATGGATGGCCGGCAAAAGTGAGCCCAGTAGAAGCTACAGCAGCACATGAGGTCTTTGGCTCCAAGCTGAGCGAGGCATGGCTGGCCGGCAGAGCTCACTCACAAGGAAGCAGTCATCATGATACTTCAAATCAATCAAATGAATATCAAGATTTGGGATAAAACACCCAAATCACAATTTATCTCGGTTGGACATCGGGTTTAGTCAATGGTTGGCCGACCGTGACTAACGTGAAACCGACACTCCCACCGCGGGTAAAGGGAGAGATGCGACTGGTGGTAAACCCAACCCGACCATAGCATATCAAGCCACGGCCCTCACAACTCACTTATTTGTTTCCATATTAATATTAATTAATCCAAGTTAATGTCATGACCCGCTGATCATGAACAGTAGGCAACTCCTAGCCATGTCAAACAAAGCTAAGCATGGATATTGCACAGAAAAGGTACAACGTGGTCACCAACACGAACAAACAACAAGAGTATAATCCTTCAACATAAGTAAAACATAAGATAGGGTCAACAAGCAAATGCTTGCCTTGCTGGTCAACGTCCTAATGAAGCTGCGGATCGAACTCGTAATACCCCTCGTTGTTGGACTCTAACAAACTGGCGAAGAAAAATCCCGGAAAAGAACACACGCGGAGAAACAAATCAATATTCAGGAAATACATGCTGGTTACAAAGCATGAAATGCATGTGATGTCATACAGTAAGATGAAAATGAAGCTACTGAAATTGGCAGCAACATTTTCTTGGGAGTCCTAGAATGCAAGTTGTGAATTTTTACTAGATCTAACAAACTGCATAAACATCTATTCATGTATCCGTAGGCCAAATACTGCAGGCCCGAAGGAGACAACTTCCAGCCTGCACAGGACTACCAACACAGCTGCTGCTTCAGCTGACGTAGTGATTCGTTTTACTGATATTTATATATTTACTTGTCATCTAATCTACTTCAGACTTAGTGGTTCTAACATTTACAGTGTTTTCTTTCACCATATACCATCACTCTGCAGTTCTGCAGAAAGCCAAACACCTTTTTTTCAAGAACAAAAGCCAAACACCTTGAATAGTGATGGCACGCCACAAACTGTTTGACATTTTCCTTTTGGCTTCTGGTTTGGAAATACCTCTTAGAGGCATTAGGTGTTTCTGTGATACTACACTACACTGTGAGACTCCTACAAAGACAAATTTTATTTCAGTTCCGTACTCTACAAGACACAACTTCTAGCATGCTATCAGTATCTATCCAAACTGCTATGCTTAAAGCACCACCAAGAACTATTGCTTTCTGTGGTTCATTACTTCAATCTGCTATGCCTAAAGCAACACCATGCTTCATGTGGATGATTACTTCAGTCATAACGAACCATTAGAGGATGCAGTACAAAAGCATGTAGAATATGCAATGTAAGTGCTTTTTTTACTAATAATATAAGTGCATTTCTATTGGCAGCGGACTAAAATCTTACAAACAAACTCCTTTCTTTAATTTTCTTTGCATGCAAACAGTACCAATGCTCACATTAGATACTTGAAATGATTTTAGAAGTACATCCGAATATGACCTAAGCAGATATGTCTATCACCAAACAGTGTTGTGTACATTGTAAGGACAGGTTATGGAAGGAACAAAAGAAAGAGTGCATTTGACTTTCATACCACATGAGCATGAATTCGCTCTGTCACTTTGTTTGCTCCAAGATCATAAATACATATTGACTCATTGCTGTTTCCAACAAGAAGTTCACGGCCATCTTTTGAAAACTTTATTGAAAATATTCCAAAGGAGGATTCATCGTCAGCAGCAGAAAAATTCAAACCCTCATGAATGTCCTGCATTATGATAAATAAAATAAATACTTGTAAGGAAAACAGCATATTGCCAAAAAAAACTGGTCAAAATAAATGTTATAAGCATTTTTTTTTTTGCCAAGATAAAGCACATTCATTTGGTAATCATGCAAATGGCAGGCAAGATGTGTTGAGTTTCTTCTTCATTTACATTGGTAAAATGATACCGGAAAGGCATAAAGTGAGACATGCCTTCGAACATTAAGTTTTAGCTATCCAAAGTACTACAGAAAGTACGGAATATGGTACGATTTTACAAAAAATACTTTTCATCAAACAATTTCCCTCAGTGCAGCTCGAGGGCTAGCTGTTTGAAAAGGGAGGGACAGATGTTATGTGGGGCCAGACCTACAGGAGGCGCAAAAAGGCTACCAAGGGGAGGGCCACGGCTGTAGCTTAAGGGGAATAAGTATGTTCACGTTTTCTGTTGCTACAATACAATTTAAACCATCCAACTCCATATCAGTACTACTCCAAACAGAAGCTGGAATGATTTTGTTATGGATTTTACAAGTTCAGCAGGTTGAGCATTTTTCTGAAACTTCTATGCACAGGGAAGACTAGCCTTAGTCTGAAACTGTGAGGAGCAAGTGAATTAAACGGTACTGAAACATGATCATCTCTCTGTACAGAGGTGAATCTAAATACGGCCATCTCCCTGTACAGATGTAGAACTTTTTTTCTTTCTCTCATTTACCCGCAGCTCAAGGCCAGCAGCAGCAAGCCACAAAGGCAAGCAGCAGCGGCAAGCAAAACAACCAGCAGCAGCAAGCGGCAAAGCAAGCAGCCAGCAGCGGCAACAACAGCAAGCAGCAAAGCAAGCCAGCAGCGAACAGCAGCAGCAAGCAGCCAGCAGCAGGCAGAGGCGACTCCTCACCTTGCTGTTCATGGCGGCCGGGTCGGACGGATCAGGGAGGCGAGAGGACGGACGGCAGCGAGTTCCGGACGGCGTCAATGGCGGTCAGCGGTCGAGGAAGAAGTAGGAGGGACCCGCGGCTTCGAGTCCGTTGTCCAGACGCGGAGCCCGTCACGGTCCCTGTAGTTGCTCAGGGAGGAGGATGACCGCCGCGGCGTCGCAACGCGGCTGTGATGGAACCGAGAAAGGCAGCCTTGGTTCAAGAGGTTCCTGCACGCCGGCGCCGGGAATCACCATTAAAGGGACGGCAGGAGCAACAATGGAGCTAGGGAACTACCAAGGAGCAAAAACGCACCGGAGAAACAAGGTGGTTCACGGCGGTGTCTAGCAGGCGTGCATGTCGGAGCCGGAGGCGTGGACGTCGATCCGGACCGACGGCTAGCGGATCCCGCCGGTCCCTGCAGCTGGCGTTGCAACGGCGAGCGGCGGCGTCGCCAGCGAGCTTGACGAGAAAGGGGATCCAGGGAGGGAGGAAAAGAGTGAGGAGTGAGGTAGTGGAGGGGAGGAGGAGAAAGATCAAGAGACAGCTGGGCAGGAGGCGGGCGCGTGTCCCTTGGAGATGACGGTGCTGGACTGACCCAGGAGACCCACTGGTCAGTGGCAAAGGAGGGGTTGAAAGAAAATAAAAATAAAGTTTCCAAGAGTTTTTGGAGAGTATTTGACTGCCCTTTTTCAAATTCGAATTCAAATCTGCCCCAACTTTGGATTTGAACTATAAATAGGTAATATAAAATTCCAATGCTCATGAAATGTTTACTAGAGCTTGTAAATAACATATGACCTCCATTTATAAGTTTTCATGAACTTTGAATAAGGGAATCATCACCAAACAAATATATTGCAGTTCTGCCATTTTCTTGAATTTGAACAAAAGCACTTGATTCAAATACCATAACTAATTCGGAAAAATTAGGATATAACCTATGGGTGAAATATGACATGTAGGAGCTAAGATAACATCCAGGTTAAAATTTTCGATGACTAGGCATGCACTCATTCAATTAGGATCAGATTTGAGTATAAGGGCATCTCCAATGACAACCCGCAAATTTTCTCCCGCATCCGTCCGCGGACAGGGGGGGACCAGTCCGCGGACACGGATGCGGGAGGCCGACATCCAACGCTAACCGCATACATCCGGCCAACAATTCGAACCAACTTCATGAAATTCGATCAAGCCGGGCGGATTTCATTCAAATTCGGATATAATTTACATAAACGGACGATATTTCGACCGTTTTACTAAAAAACTATTAAAAAGCACTAAACCCTATATCGGATGAGCACCTCGTAAGCTTGGCCGCCCTGTCCTGCCGCACCGCCATCGGCATCCGTGCCGGCGGCGGCGGCGGTGTCGTCGTCGTCCCTCCAGCATCGCAAGGATGCCAGAGGGCCGCGGCAGCCTTGTCCGGCGGCTGCCTGATGCTCGCGGAGGAGCCACTCCGCCTCCTGCTGCGCGGTGCGAAGGGTCGCCTTGGCCACTGTCGAAGGCGCTGGCGGCACCCTGGCGGCGGCCTTGCCCTTGCGGGCGTTGGCGGAGCAGTCGCTAAGCGACCACTCCTCGCCGATCTTAGCGAGCTCGCCGATCTTAGCGAGCTCGCCGTCAAGCCGGCGGCGGCGCCTGGCGGCCGTCTCTGCGGTGGTGACGGAGCGGTCGAGCGCCCACGCCGCGGCGAGGTCCGGGTCGTTGCGGACCCATCCCGGCGCCACGTCCGTCTTGGCGAACGCGGAGTGGCGACCGGCATTGCGCCGGTCATACCTCGCCTGCTGCCGCGCCGTGCGCTCGGCCTCGGACACCACGGCCCGAGAGCCGGAGGCACCGCCGTAATCACCGCCTCCCAGGTAGTGGAGGATGCGGCCACGCGCCTTGGAGGATGTAATTTGATTGAGCTTTGAGAAGATTGCCAATGAGAGAAAATTCCAAGGTATAGAAAATAATAATCATCTTTCAGTTCTCGGTCTGGGAATCGGTCACAACAGTTAACCTAATGAACCTCGGGTCCTTCTCTCGCACACTACATATGTCTCACATTAAGTATGGACAATTAGTACACCTTTATGGGTGGATAGCACCTGAAATAGTGGAAGTTGGAATAAAACTATGGAGGTTGCAAACCAAATAATGCATACATTTCTTACCCATTTGCACAGATGGTTTGGCTCAAAGTATAATTATTTTTCATGTTGGGAATAATTGATGCGGGTTGCAAATCAAATCATCACATTTGTGTTTTAGGCCATTATTATTCGGTAGAGGTATCATTGAGTTTTTCTTCTCCCGTTGCAACGCACGGGCATGTTTACTAGTAAAACATAACTATAGTAGTTCTTTGGATAGAAAACCAAGTAAAGAGAATGAATATTACCCCTATATATGATAATAATGTGGTACACGCATGCATGTGCAAACCAGCTAAAAGTGCGGAGGGAGAACCCACGTACAACTATTATGCCAACTAGTGTCTTCCTTCTCATTGTAATTGCATCCGTAATCCTTGTTGCGGTAATAGTATCCCTGTGACATAATCCTATTGGGGCGTTGCACGCCATCGCTTTCACAACATAGGTAAATGGTTTACATAGCATTCGGGATTGGTGTAGTAGATATGGTTCGCTTCCACAACACCGTCTGTGACCCCTACTGATGACACATGTGTCGCCTTGCAGCATCCTGGCCCTAGATACAAGGTCCGTGGAGCGTGTGGCCGTGCGTGCGTGTGTGTCCGGGCATGGTCCGACTATTGTATGGGCATGGTCCGACTAGTGTAGGGCTTGTGTGCGTGCGCGAGTTAGTTGGCAACAGTAGCGGGGTGATCGCGGCGTTCTGTTGGAGCCCAGCCGCGTTGATCGCGTCTATGCGCGACGTGGGCGCGAGTCAGGGCGTGCGGATCGCGCGGGCCTGGAGGAGTGGGGAGCGCGGCGTCGTGTGGGCGCGCCAGCGTATAAAGACTCCCTCCGTGTACTGTTGTAAGTGTGGGTTGGAGTTTGAGCTCCGGGAAAGAGCTGTCTGTGCAGCGGGGCGTATGTGCGCCGGAAAACCCACCGTGCACTCTCCTTCTTCCTTCTTCTTCCTGCGTATGTGCCAGAGGGCGAGGTGACAGAGAGCGAGAGGGACCCGTGGCGAGCTAGGGCAAAGGTTCTAGACACTAACAATGATGCAGCCTTTTGTGACAGGTTCCTCCGAGAAGACGACTTTGTCGAGGGAGATTTTGTCGGTCATTCCTAGAACAGTTGGGCATTTACATGTAAGGTCCCTTTGCATCAACCGGGCACCGGTGAAGAGATTCACGACTTTGACCTGGGAGCCACTGGTGGCGGCAACCCAACCACCGTCGTGGCACCCCACGATTCTCTTGCCATACGGCAAGTATGGCAGCGGGGCACGGAGGACCCTGCCGTCCTCGAGGCTGTATGCCTGCGTCATCCGGTCGCGCCGGTCGTTGCCCGTCGACGGGAGGAGCAGTGGGAGAGCCGGTAGCGGGGTGCACCATTCCAACGCGGCGGCCTGCCATGACGTGCAGACGGCGGCGAAGTGCGCACGATCATACGGCGAGGAGCAGCGGCGGTAGATCGCCTCGAGGAGGTCGCTGGGGAGCCCTTGGGCGCCGGCCATCAACAGAACAGATGATGTCGATGATATGCTCACGCGTAGCTCCGAATGATTTTGTTTCCGATGGAACTCGCGCAAGTAGTCGTACGAAGCTGAAGACACGCCTGCACGTAGCAATCTAGCTGACTTCCGGCGAGGTGCACCCACGCTATGTAAGCTAGCTGACCAAAAACATACGCCGGCTGGCTGGACACAACACACGGGAGGCACACGAGTTTTGATCGCAATAGGCTCGTGTCGCACCTATATATGTTTTTTTTTTTTGAGGGAAGGCCATCATGGCTAGCTTTATTAAGATCAAATAATCAGTACATCGTCCACTAGTTTAGCTGTGAGGCAACCCGGGGGCTCCTCAGACCAGCTACTCGAAAACTTATTACAAAAGCAATACTGAGCTAGCTCATGAGCCGCTTGATTAGCGGACCGAAAACAATGTTTAAACTTAACCTTCCCAATAGAGACACTAATATCCACACATTCCGCGAAGATTGCTGAAGCAGCATCCCACCAACGTGACTCACCAGTGCAGAAATCTACAACGATGAGAGAATCTGACTCCGCTTCTACACGGTGAAGTCCCAAGTTGTTTGCAAGAGTTAATCCATCGCGCATCGCCATTGCCTCCATAGTTACCACATTTGCAGCATAGGGGACATAGACACATTGAGCCGCCAACAGATTACCATGTCCATCCCTTAGCACTGCAGAAGTAGCACCCGCACCCTCATCTTCATGATATGTTGCGTCAACATTAAGTTTGATGAATTTTGGCTCGGGTCTGACCCATTTATGTTCTCCTCCTTCAGGCTTCCGCACACACGAACGTTGGTAATTACTCGCAATTGCTAAAACAGAAACAGGCCATCTTGTAGGGGGTGGAGTAGCTTCATCATGAATCCACCATAAGTACCAACACCCTACAGCAAGAATCTGCTTCATATCCAATTGTGGTTTTATATGTGACGACATTGCTAGTAATAGCAATAGATATTCCATGATGGCCGAGCCTGAACGGTCAATGATGATAGTTTCATTAATAGTATCTAGCATTCCCAGCTTGCTCCACAACTCCTTGGCATGCGTACATTCGAACAGAAGGTGCCGAACATCCTCAGCAGCTTGATGGCAGATTGGACAAGCTCCATTAGATCCAATATGTCTATTAGTAAGTATAGCTTTTAAAGGGATAATTCCGTGCAGGACCCGCCAACAAAAAATTTGGACTTTACGTGCGATTTGTAGTTTCCATAGAGAACTCCATATAGCCGGGATTTGGGACCCTCCTGGCTGCGCCATAGTGTTTGCATGGGCCCTGTACTTTTGTATCCACTGAACATGATACGCTGACCGAACTGTGAATAGTCCCTTTCGGTCTGGATGCCACACAATGAAGTCTTCAAAGGCTTGAAGATTAACAGGAATTTGCATGATTCTGCGAACATCTACCGGTATGAATATAGACCTGATTAACTCCTCATCCCACGTACCTGTTATAGGGTCTATCAATTCACTAACCCGTGTCACAATCGTTTGGCCTCTGGCAGTGATAATTCTTCTATTCGGACTAGCTGGGACCCATGGATCATTCCAAATATTGACCATCTCGCCGGTCCCGATCCTCCAGATATAACCAAGCTTAAAAGTTTCAAGTCCCTTCAGAATACTCTGCCAGGTGAAAGAAGAACCATTCTTTGGAGTAGCCCGCAAAAGGGTTCCATTAGGGAAATACTTGGCCTTAAGAACTCTCGCACAAAGGGAGTCTGGATTAGTAATAAGTCTCCAACTTTGTTTCGCGAGCATCGCAAGATTAAAGGATTGGAGGTCCCTGAATCCCATACCCCCCCTCACTTTTTGGATAGCACAATTTCCACCAAGAGAACCAATGCATCTTCCTATGTTCCTCATCATCACCCCACCAGAACTGAGCAATTAAATCTGTGATCTCCTTACAAATACCCACAGGTAAGCTAAACACTGACATAGCAAAAACTGGGATAGCCTGAGCCACAGACTTTAATAGAATTTCCTTACCGCCAGCGGACAGCTGCTTCTCCATCCATCCCCTGAGTCTTTCCTTTATCCTTTCACAAAAGTGTCTGAAACAATCGCTCCTATACGCCCCCACCATGGCAGGTAGGCCAAGATATTTATCAGAGCCTCCGTATCAATATGAAGCAACTGGCAAATTTCAGTCCTAGATACCACAGGTGTATTAGGACTAAAAAATATACTTGATTTTGATAGACTCACCATTTGACCTGAACATTGGCAGTAGGAATCTAGCACATGCTGTAAGGAAGCTGCATTTAGAACATCTGCGCTCATGAGAATTAGAGAGTCATCAGCAAATAAAAGGTGTGATACCGATGGTGCATTTCTGCACACTCTAATTCCCTCAATGCCACCAGCCTCTTCTTCAAACTGCAATAGACTAGAAAGCCCTTCCGCACAAAGGAGAAAGAGGTAAGGGGATAGTGGATCCCCCTGCCTAATCCCCCTAGTAGGAGTAAAGATATCTGTTTCCTGAGAATTGAATCTCACTTTATACCTCACCGAGTTGACACACGCCATCATCATATCAATCCAATGCTCATGAAAGCCTAGTTTGTGCATCATATCCCTCAGAAAATTCCATTCAACTCGGTCATATGCTTTGTGCATGTCAAGCTTAACCGCACATAATCCCGTTTTGCCCGACCTCTTGTTTTTGATCTTAGGAATACATTCATATGCTATCAAGATGTTATCCGTAATCATTCTACCCGGAACAAAAGCACTTTGCGTTGGGGATATAATTTCCGGCAGAATGTTTTTCAAGCGTAGTGCTAACATCTTTGAAACAATTTTATAGAGGACATTGCATATGTTTTAATAAGGTGACTATCTCCATGTACAAGCCGGACACGGAGAGGTCTTTAATTCCAATACAAACATCGTTCGTTCGTGGATTTTGTTGTGTCGTCGTACAGCAACGTCTACGTCTCGCGCCCGTCACGTATACGATCTCCTACTGCTAATTACAAACGAAACGTGTACTAGCTGGCCAAGAACAAGCAGATCTTTTCCTACCCGGACATCAGATCTTTTCCTACCCGTACTCCGATGGCAGTCGTCGGCGACGAACAGGAAACGAAGCGCGCGCGCACGGGCGTGGTGACGTCCACCGTGCGGCAGCAGTGCTGGTCGGCGACGTTTCCTGATGATCTCCTCGCCGTCGTCTACCGCATGATCACCTCCCCGCGGGGCCGCATGCGCTTCGCCGCCGTCTGCCGATCGTGGCGCGCCGCCGCACGCACTGCTCCTCTCTCCTCGCGACGGCAACAGGAAGAAGCCCATGTACTGCCCCGAGGACGGCGTGGTCGTGCACTTACAGGCCCCGGGTGAGGCCGTGGGAAGGTGGATTATCGGCGGCCACGACGGCGGCTGGGTCGCGTTGCCTGTACCAGGCCAGGTCAGACTCAGGATCGTGAATCTCTTCTCTGGTGCCGAGGTGATGCTCCCCGAGAAGAAGGGCACAATGGTCTGCCCTAGCCAGCACCATGAATCTGGACTGACCGTCACCCGGAGTGTTGTCTTCTCCGAGCCGCCCACCTCGCCCGAATCTATACTAGCCGCCATAACATACAACTGCGGCATCGCGCTCTGCAGACTTGGCTCTCCAAACAGCGGGTGGACGGTACAGGGATGCCCTAGTAAGGGGGAGCTTATTAACATCGTGTTCTGCAATGGCGAGCTCTATGGCCTACGCTGTAAATATGGCCTACACTACAAACGGACACTCCTGAAGTTTGAGATTGGCATGAATGAAGATGGTGCACCAATTGTCACCGCTGAACGCCGGCTAGCTGTGGAAAGGATCGATCGCACCATCCATAGGGGCGACTACAAATGCATCTTTGATCTACAGGGAAAGGTTGCGATGGCATGGAAGACCCAATGGTTACCAAACATCATGCCTTTATTCAAGGTGTTCAAGCTCGTCGACATCCCCACTGGTGAAATAAAGACAGGTTACAAGCACAAGTGGCTGGAGGTGACAAGTTTGGGTGACCACGCCTTGTTTTTGGGGGAGACACTATGTAAGGCAGTGCATATACAAGAGGACATGCGTAGCAGTGTGGAGAGAAATCATATCTACTACTCGCATGATTATTGTTGCTTAGGTCAAAACGCCATCGTCCCCAATGACAAGGTATTCTTGACAATTTCAAATGACAGCGGCGACCATACGTACTACAAGGAAGACGACACAAAGAACGACGCTGCTGACGATAACTTGAAGATGATTGGGTCCGTAGGATACTTCATGAAGGGTCGTTTTCATGGTGGTATGTGGATTCTCCCTCCAGATATATAGGTAGTCTTGACTTTATGATATTGGCGCATTACACTGTCCATAAGAGAAAACATATAATTATCTATATATGAAGTGGAGAAAGTAAGAATATAAGACAAATAACAAGGTTGTCTGTGATTTTATAGATTTTATAGACAGATTGCAGTCTTATATATTCCTGGTTGTTTCTTACTAATGTACAGTATGTGTTTTGTGTCTCTCACACACAATTAATTAGTATAGGTGCATTAGGAGCAGGTGACAGGTGTGTTATCCTTATTGGGTTGACTCCCTCCTCATATTGGTTTAATCAAGAATGCCAAATTTGAACTATAGAGCACATTTAATCATTTATCATTGCTGCTAATATTGCAAATTTCTCTAAGAGCGAGATCAGAAGGTGTGGTATGCTTATTGGGTAAAATGTATCCTTGTGTTGGGGTTGATCAACATGAGTTCGTAAAGACTTCTGTTTTGTCATCTAGAATGTAAGAAAATCATTTTTCAAACTATGTATCATCAAATTTGAATGAAAATTTAGTGTATTCACCATAAGAAAACGATTTTACTAGATGGAGATCCTTACAGGGCCAAATTGAGCAGTTTGAGAAGTCACTTGCCTTCACAATATTTGTCCCTAGCGGTTGGTGAGGTCCATATTTGATTCTTAAAAATTAAGGCAAATGATAATCACAAATATGTTTTTTAAATGGGGTTGAATCTTAATAAAGGAACTCAAAGAACTAGTGAAATTTAAAAAATAGGAAAAGTACAAAATTCAGGTTTTTAAAATATCAATATTTTGAGTTATCAAGAGAAACTAGAAGGTTAGAAAATGAAAACTATAATATATAGCAAAAGGGATCGTTTTTCCTAGAAACTTTAGTAGGTGCATAAAAATCTCCGTCAGTTTTGCAATGTGATTTGGAGACATGTTTGGGGCACCTGCAACTCGCTACGGATAGACGCAAGGGTGCAAACCCTAGCTGTTTTTAGCGATTCCTGTTCGATCCTAGAAAAATCAGTTGCGTCGATGCCAGAAGAGTCATCAAGCGCTCCAGTTTTTTCTCCATACAAATTGACCTGGACCAGAGATGGACGCTTACTTACAAGCATGGGAAGTAGGGGCTCTATTGCTCTACACAGGCACTAGAGATAAAATCTTTTTTAATGAGTGCTCAAGCACCAAAACATGCACCCTGCGCTGGTGATGGCCTTATGCGTGCAAGTCTCTGTGTGTGGTGTGCTTTTTTTTGTGTGTGTGTTGGTGTGGTGTGCTTGTTAGAATGGTGTGTGTTGTGTGTTTATCATTACAACTAGCAGGCAGAGGCGTGGTGCATGCCACGTGCGTGCAATGTGCCCGTCGTTAGTGGCTTAGTGCAAGTGCCCCTTGTTAGTTTGCTTGTGCTTGCTGTACGTATGTTAACATCATATGCTAAAGAGTTCACTGCATAGCAAGGAGAGAATGGGGAGGAAGAGTCCAAAAGCGCGGCGGCGCGCCGCACCCGTGTATAATACTGGATCATAAATGTTACAAATATCAACCACTGATGACATCCTTCTCCTTTTTGGATCATATAAATGTTACATTTTTTGGAAGAAAGAATGTTAAGTTTATGATCAAAATAAGATCTCTATCAGTACATATAACCAAGTTAGATTGGACAAGAAATTAGGCTATATGTAAATTGTTCCAACAATCTAGTGCCGTTGGAATACATACACACATGTCAGGTCCACATCATACTCACATGCAGCTACAGAGTACAAAGCAACATAGGCACCTAGCACTTCAACAATACATGAGTGCACAGATCCATCTCAAAAACTTGTGCTACTGATTGATTCGTGAAATGCTGCTAGAATTGGTATGTAGAAAGTGAAGACTTAATGTAGTATTAGTTAGAGAAACCATGATCATGAGTAAGGACATAATCTGAAAACAAATCCAGATCAAGAATTCAGAGCAAGTGCTTCCTGTTACGTGCGGTATAGTTCTAGTGACACAACACATAGAACTTGAGCTATTTATAGCAAAGGAGCTACAAACAACATACATGAGAGTAGTAATTTTGCACGGCATGGATTGCATACAGGTTAAAAGTTTCAGCTGGGAGGCAAGTAGTTGTAATTCAAATATACTTGTTCCATGGAATATTATGATTTCTCATATAACATAATATTTCTAGAAAAAAATGCAAGTATTGTCTGGAGGAAATAGGTATATGTATATCCCACCCACCCACATGTGCATTTCTAAATCATCAGAATGCACATCGTTATTTTACATAAGAAAATCTATACAGAGTATCTGTTCTGTTACAGAGTACGCATACCTTCACAGCTCGTGGCATCGGAAGAAGATCTCTTCCCGTTTCCCTTGTCCGCTGGTGGGATTAACCTCACAGTGAGCCCACAACAAGATCAAAATATTTATTTTTCATTGACTTTGGCTTTCAATGTTTTGGATGTTGGGTTACCTTCACATCTTCATCTTGGCTGGATGTCTGCACCTCCGGCTGGGCTACCTTATTGTGGCCACATCTCTTCTCAGCAACTTGATCAAACCAACTTCCATTTGTTGCTCTGGAATCTCAGATTTCCCATTGAAAGGTGGCATGAAGCAAAATCTGAAATTTCACAAGATCAATAATTCAGTGCTGTCAAAAAGATATTTAAGTTCTTTTATGAATTAATAAAATAATAAAGGTGTTGAAGTTCCTATTCTGAAGCCCTATCACCTGCGGTTATGAAATTGTACTACACTTATCAATGAATAGATTTACTGGTGCAAATTCCATACTATATGGAAACATTAGCAATCACACAGTAAGCTGAAAAGTGGGCAAGATAAATAAGTAGCCTAGTAAAGTTGTAACGCAATCCCAGTGTTGTTTAGAGTCGATGCACAAATCTCACTAGTTAGCAGTCCATAAGTAAACTTGGTTGCGGTAGCCAAGGTGGGTATGTTGCAAGCAGCAAACTTTAAACTTTGCCCATCAATTATATATTGCTAGCTGAAAACTTAAAATTTTGCCAATTAAACAATTATAGGTGTTGTCGCCTTGAAGCTTTTTCGTAATGAGAAACCCATTCCCTCCTTAGTGATGAACTGTTGTCATATGAATTTGAGTTCTGCCATGGTGAGCATAAAAACCATTTCTACGTTACTTGTTGGCAGCCCTGTTTTTTTAGTACGTATTTGATGTCAAGGGAGGCCATGAACCGAAGATACATGCTATGAATTGAAGACACATATGTTGATACATTAATCCCAAAGAGTGACAAAATGCTTTCTTATCAGATCACTGAATGGTTACTCTACAATGTTGCTCAAACTGTAAAAGTCATCAGAACTGTCTATCAGTTCTTGCTGGGGAAAGATATGAAACTGATACTACTCAAAACACCGATAAAAAATCAAATAAGCAATAGCACATACCGAGGTAAGAACTTGCTCCGGCGGCCCTGCGTCCACGCACAGCGAGATCCTTCAGTGATATCCTGGCAGCTCCGCACAACCAGATCCCACAAAGCCATCTGTGAGAGGAGCCCTAGACAGCCGGGACAAATATCCACCAGGGAGGTGCGCAAAGAGAAGGCCACGCTGGATTTGCTGGCTGCTAGCGTGAAGTAGGAGAAGGCCACGCTGGCGTGAGAAAAAGCCGATATCGATCCCGCCGTCGCAAGGATCGTCGCCACATCTCCGCGGTCGGCCTTTGCCTGTTCTCTATGAGAGAGAGAAAGGGGGGACACGAGGACAAGTGGAGCCCGTCGAGCGTGATAAGAGGTGATGTTCGTCGACCACGAGTGGAGGTGGATCCGCACTCGAGGGCCATGGGAGAGTGGGGATGTGGAGGAGAGGGCGCCCACTGCTGCACCGCCGCCACCGCCGCTGTTAACGAGAGATAGGGATGAGAGATGGAAGAAGAACTTTATATCATGGAGGAGAAATGGTGAAGGACGTTTCCGCTTGTCCCACAGTGCCCGTTTTGCTTGATTGGTTTGGAAGATATCCAACATTGCTTGTTCTCATGTAAAAGGGTGCAGGAAGTGTGATCAGAGCTGGGATTACAGAATACTATTCTGGAGGCGGTTAGGCAGGATCGGTCAGGATCAGTTACCATGGAAATTCTCAGCCGGATACATGGCGCTTCTGATGATTTGCCCATGTCTGAACTTATTCTGGTGGCGGCCTGGTATCTATGGTGGCAGAGGCGACAACATGTGAAAGGGGAATCGATCCAAGCAGCAGATAGAGCACCCATATCTATTAGAGTTCTAGCTACCAATTTTATTCGTGCTTACTCGAGAAACCAGCCGGAGAGGAAGCATGATCACATGTGGAAACGACCGGCGAGCGATGTAATAAAAGTGAATGTGGACGCCGCGTTCCAGTCTGAAACTCTTTCAGGAGCAACAGGAGCCATTGCACGGGACAGTCGAGGGAAATTCATAGGAGCAGCAACGTGGTACCTCCCTCATGTTACTAGTGTCGACACAGCTGAAACTATAGCAATACGCAATGGGCTTTACATAGCTGGCAGGATCGGATGTAACAAGGTGCAGGTTGAGTCTGATAATAGCTTTGTGGTGGAATTGGTTCAGAACCCAGATGAGTATGCGGGACCAAACACAGCCACTGTGATGGAGTGCAGACAACTTGCTCTAGATTTCGCCAAAGCTGAGTACACTCACTGTCTTCGTGAAGCAAATGAGGCTGCTCATATCCTAGCAAGTAATGCTTTTAGCAATAGAACTTCCTTGTTCTGGGAATCTAATATCCTGACTTTATTTCTCATGCTATTTTTTCTCGAATACGCACGAGTGTGCGTATCATTTTATAAAGAAGAAGGGGAAAGACTTCCCATCAGTTTACAACGTTTGTTACACGGCTATCGTCGACCACCTCCGCCAACCTCTGCCTATGCACAGAGCAACTACTCACCCACTGCCCACCTTGCTAGTCCTGCAAAACTCCGTCTAGATCCCCTCCTAGAAGCCCTGCTATTGTAAACGATCTGCCTGTTATTTGAGGAATAAAGTCTTAATGGTTCAAAAAAAAAAAACAGTTGCCTGCGAGCGAGATAAGAGGCGAGTGGTGGGACCAGGATCGAGATATTTCTAGCTGAAACCGACCTATCCCAACAACTGTAAAGAGTTCTTAAAAAACAGCTGTAAAGACACCACGTAATTTCCTGACAACAATCAAAAAAAGGAGAAAAACAGGACGTCACACCGTTGCAATGCTCGATCGAGCGCCCGAGCTCCCAGAATCGCGCTAGCTTAGCGCGTATCTACTACCCCTATAAAATCAAGAAGTGCCGAGATTCAAAACAACATCCTATTCGTCGATTGATTTTCGTGCGGTCTAGATATGCTTCTAAACGTGTTTGATCTAAAACACATGTTTAGCAACCACCTCCATGGCCGCACGCCCGCATTAATCAAACATGAACGTCCACACCCGCCCGATGAGCCCGCACACACACATCCCCTCACCGTCCCCGCGTGCGCCGCTCCACTGAAGCCTGAGCCCCGTGCGAGAACCCTATCACTGCGAACCACCGTGAGGGAACCGCGCTCGCTTGACCAGGTGTAATGGTGGTCGTGAAGGTAGATGTCATGGAGTTCCTCATTAGCGAGAAAAAGTGCGAACCTGCTCATAATCCGTCGGTTGAGTCAAGAGTTATTCTTGTCGTCAGCACCATGATCATGTGGAAGTTGGTGCCAAGAAACCATGGGCTGGACCGGGAAGAACGCTCATCATGGGGCCCATAGACCCCAGTGAGCCACCAATGCTCCCCGCCAATAGGGGGTAAAAAGAGTGGTTATATGGTGCAGCCCTAAGTAAGAAGCCACCATGTGTGACATCCGCAGGAAGGAAGAAGAATTGTTAAAGGACGCCAATATCTGGCGGTCAGTCGCTGGGAAGGAAGGGTGGATCAAAAGAATCGATCGCTAAGGGAGGCTGCTCCCAACGAACGAACCACCCCTTCCCGATCTTTCGCCAGGGGGAGGGCCAGGGCGACCCCCATTGGCCCAAAGGCCCAGTTTACTACTTTATAAAAAATGACATGCTACTTTATAAAAATGCCATGTTAATTTAATAAAATGCAATGAAAAATATCGTTTAGCTTTATATAATTCATTGTGCAAAAATCCATAAAAATGCCACCTCTTAATAAACAAAAAATGACATCAATAAAAAAAATGCCATCTCTTAATATAAAAATGCCATCTCTTAATATTTATAAAACTGCCATGCTAATTTATAAACAGCCATGCTAATTTATAAAAAATGTCATGTGACAAAATTTCAAAAATTTATAAACTGTCATGCTAATTTTGGGAAGAAAAAGGCATCATGGTTGAAAAAAGGAGGAAAAAATAGGGGGGGGGGGGGGGGGGGGAGGTCCTGGGATTCGAACCAGGGTACTCCATGTGCAAGACCACACCACTAGTCAGTGGGGTGGGCGGGGTTATTTGGAAAAGTAGACCGTTCGCTCGGTTTTACCCTCACAGCGATCAGTTTCAAATCTGATGTGGCGCCGACCCTGCGCTGAGATCCGTGCAACGGAGGGGAGGGGCGTCGCTGCGAAATCCTTCCTAGCTGACGGTCGACAGGTAACGTTTCCGTTGTTAAGTGCATACCATCTCCAAGATAGAACCATTTTTTAAATGGATGTTGAATGGGTGCCATCTTAAAGATAAAACCATTTTTAAATGCATGTTAAATGGATACCATCTTAAAGATATAACCATTTTTTAAATGGATATTAAATGGATACCATCTTAAAGATAGAACCGTTTAAAAAAATTATGGAGAGTGATATGCTCAGATCTTTCTGATTTAATTGAGTGAGATAGGGAGTAAATGTTCTCTAGCTACAAATCTATATATAAAGATATAATTAGGTAAGCTTCTTTACACCCAAATAGAGAGGAGGAGAAGAACTTTGTGTCTAGTCTTATGGAAGGGAAAGCTATTCTTCTTTGCCTCATGGTGATTGTGCAGACCGATGCTGGCGTTTATTGCCTTTCTTATTCTGTGCTGCTCTCCCCTTGCCACGGAGAACTACGTTTATGCGTGACCTCTCTAGTACCGAGGTTGTTTCTAAATGACGCCAATACGAACCAACGCTTGCCATGATCCAGAGATACTTACCACTGTTTGTTAGCCTGTCCATTGGTTCTTTGTGTCCGTTCCCTTTGGGTGCATTAGGGGCCGTTGTTGCAATCCCCCGGTTACTTTATTGCCTTAGTGCCCCTTTATTGTTTTTAGCATTAGTAATTGACAAATGTCTAAATATTACACAAAATAAAACCAACTTCAAATTATATAATAAAGTGAGAGTATGCTTTGGGCATATTAGTTCTTCTATTATGTTATATAAACTGTTCGAAATTTTGGGCCCTATTTTGATTTTCGCCCGGGGCCCCAAATTTCTAGAGATGACCTTGATAAAATAGAACAACTAAAATTTCCCATTATTGGATCTTGCATGCATATCACAAGACAATTTTATTACTGGGCCTATCATTATCCATTATTGTACATGATGCCCTAGTGCAACTCTAGGAGTCACAGACGACGTAGTAACAATGCATAAAGCTTGGGATGACGACCCTACAGTAAGATTTCATGACTTCTTTTCCCCATTTTGTCTGGCAGGACAATCGACATCGTAATTCCTTTCATACAGTGGCTCCAAATGAAATTCCACTCCAACATTGCTTTGTAGAGAAGAACACACATAATTAAAATAAGTCCATATTGAGAAAATTCCAAAGAATTTCATGTAGTTCATTTTACAACAGGGAAAAGGGAGATCGATTTCATACCAATATGAATGGAATCTCCGAGCTGCACAATTACCATGAGGCAAATAAGAATAGCTTTCCAATCCATAAGACTAGACACAAAGTTCTTCTTCTCCTCTCTGTTTGGATGTAAAGAATGTTACCTAATTATATATTTATATATAGACTTGTAGCTAGAGAACATTTACTCCCTATCTCACTCAATTAGGATCAGAAAGATCTGAGCATATCATTGTCCATTTTTTAAAACAGTTCTATCTTTAGGATGGTATCCATTTAATATCCATTTAAAAACTGGTTCTATCTTTAAGATGGTGCAGCCCTAAGTAAGAAGCCGCCATGGTGCCATCCGCGGGAAGGAAGAAGGGTTGTTAAATAGATACCATCTTCAAGATAGAACCATTTTTTAAATGGATGTTGAATGGATGCAATCTTAAAGATAAAACCATTTTTAAAAATGGATACCATCTTAAAGCTAGAACCATTTTTTGTTAAATGGGTGCCATCTTAAAGATATAACCATTTAAAAAAAATTATGGACAGTGATATGCTCAGATATTTCAGATCTTAATTGAGTGAGATAGGGAGTAAATATTCTCTAGCTGTAAGTTTATATATAAAGATATAATTTGGTAAGCTTGTGTACACCCAAACAGAGAGGACAAGAACTTTGTGTCAAGTCTTATGGAAGGGAAAGCTATTCTTCTTTGCCTCATGGTGATTGTGCAGCTAAGTGATTCCATTCATGTTGGTACGAAATTGATCTCCCTTTTCCCGATATATGTTTCCTTTCACATGACAACCAGAGTAGAATAATATTTTCAAATGAACTACACGGATTTCCTTGGAATTTTCCCAATATGGACTTATTTTAATTATGCGTGTTCTTCTCTATAGAGCAATGTTGGACTGGAATTTCATGACAGTTGCTCTATAGAGAAGAACATGCATAATTAAAATAAGTCCATATTGGGAAAATTCCAAGGAAATCCGTGTAGTTCATTTGAAAATATTATTCTACTCTGGTTGACATGTGAAAGGAAACATATATCGGGAAAAGGGAGATCAATTTCGTACCAACATGAATGGAATCTCTTAGCTGCACAATCACCATGAGGCAAAGAAGAATAGCTTTCCCTTCCATAAGACTTGACACAAAGTTCTTCTCCTCTCTGTTTGGGTGTACACAAGCTTACCAAATTATATCTTTATATATAAACTTATAGCTAGAGAATATTTACTCCCTACCTCACTCAATTAAGATCTGAAATATCTGAGCATATCACTGTCCATAATTTTTTTTAAATGGTTCTATCTTTAAGATGGTATCCATTTAACATGCATTTAAAAATGGTTTTATCTTTAAGATGGCACCCATTCAACATCCATTTAAAAAATGGTTCTATCTTGGAGATGGTATGCACTTAACAACGGAAACGTTACCTGGCGACCGTCGGCTAAGAAGGATTTCGCAGCGACGCCCCTCCCCTCCATTGCACGGATCTCAGCGCAGGGTCGGCGCCATGTCAGATTTGAAACTGGTTCGCTGTGAGGGTAAAACCGAGCGAACGGTCTACTTTTCCAAATAACCCCGCCCACGCCAATGACTAGTGGTGTGGTCTTGCACATGGAGGACCCTGGTTCGAATCCCAGCCGCCCCCCCCCCCCCCCCCCTATTTTTTTCCTCCTTTTTTCAACCATGATGCCTTTTTCTTCCCAAAATTAGCATGACAATTTATAAATTTTCGAAATTTTGTCACATGGCATTTTTAAACATTTTTTATAAATTAGCATGGCTGTTTATAAATTAGCATGGCAGCTTTATAAATATTAAGAGATGGCATTTTTAATTACTAAGAGATGGCATTTTTATATTAAGAAATGCCATTTTTCTATTGATGCCATTTTTTGTTTATTAAGAGATGGCATTTTTATGGATTTTTGCACAATGGATTATATAAAGCAAAACAATATTTTTCATTGCATTTTATTAAATTAACATGGCATTTTTATAAAGTAGCATGTCATTTTTTTATAAAGTAGTAAACTGGGCCTTTGGGGCAATGGGGGTCGCCCTGGCCTCCCCCTGGCGAACGATCGGGAAGGGGTGGTTCGTTCGTTGGGAGCAGCCTCCCCTAGCGATCGATACTTTCGATCCACCCTTCCTTCCCAGCGACTGATCGCCAGATATTGGCGTTCTTTAACAATTCTTCCTTCCTGCGGATGTCACATGGTGGCTTCTTACTTAGGGCTGCACCATATAACCACTTTTTTTACCCCCTATTGGCGGGGAGCATTGGTGGCTCACTGGTGTCTATGGGCCCCAAGATGATGATGCAAAGATTTACACCATGAGGGTTCTTCCCGGTCCAGCCCATGGTTTCTTGGCACCGACTTCAACATGATCATAGTGCTGACGACAAGAATAACTCTTGGCTCAACCGACGGATTATGAGCAGGTTTGCATTTTCTCGCTAATGAGGAACTCCATGACGTCTACCTTCATGACCACCATTACACCTGGTCAAGCGAGCGTGGTTCCCCCACGGTGGTTCGCAGTGAGAGGGTTCTCGGACGGGGCGCGGGCTTCGGTGGTGCAGCGCACACTGGGACGGGGAGGGGATGTGCGTGTGCGGGCTCATTAGGCGGGTGTGGAGGTTCATGTTTCGAGTAATGCGGGCGTGCAGCCATGGAGGCGGTTGCTAAACATGTGTTTTAGATTAAACGCGTTTAGTGAGCGTATCTGGACCGCACGAAAATCAATCGACGAATAGGATGTTGTTTTGGATCTCCGCACTCCACGATTTTATAGGGGTAGGAGACACGCGCTATGCTAGCGCGATTCTGGGAGCTCGGGCGCTCGAACAAGCGTTGCAACAGCGTGATGTCCTGTTTTTCTCCTTTTTCTGATTGTTGTTGAGAAATTACATGGTGTCTTTACAGTTGTTTTGTAAGAAATCTTTACAATTGTTGGGATAGGTTGGTTCAGCCAAAAATATCTCGATCCTGGTCCCACCACTTGCAGCGTTGGGTATATGACCATCTACAACTAAGCCGATAGCAGTAGCGTTGGGTATATGACCCGCGCTGCTACTATGCATACACAGGGCCAGCTGTTGGGCCCAACTTAACAGCAGCGCGGTGTCGTACACCCGCGCTACAGGTATTGGGCTTAGCTGTAGCGCGGGCCTTTTGCCCCTCGCTACTACTAAGCCCCTCTTATCCTCTCCTACCCGTCTGTCTGCTACCTCACTCACTCTCCTCGCCGTACGCCGGCGTCGCCTCCGCTCCTCCTCCATAGAGGTATCTCTCTCCTCCCTCTCCCTCCCTCCATCACTCCTCCCGACGCCCTCCTTCCTCCTCCTCCTCTCTCCTACCACCACCCTCCTCCCTCCTCCCTCCTCCCGCTACCCTCCTCCCTCCTCCTCCTCTCTCCTCCCTCCTCCCTCCTCCCACCTCCTCCTCTCTCCTCCCGCCGGCTGCTGCCCTCCTCCTCTCTCCTCCCTCCTTCTCCTCCTCCTGAAATATAACAGAATAGAATTAGTAAATGTAGGTTTTTTGAATAGAATGGAATGTAGGTTTTTTTTAATAGAATAGAACATTTTAGGTATCGAATAGGTTTTTTGAATACAATAGAATGTAGATTTTTTGAATAGAGTAGAAAATTTTCAGTAAATGTAGGTCTTTTGAATAGAATAGAAAATTAGTAATACAATAGAAAAATTTCGGTATCGAATAGGTTTTTTGAACATAAAAATGTTTTAGGTATCGAATAAAACATATTTTTCTAGTTATTTACATTAACCAAATACCTTTAAATATCTATTATATAATTAAGACAAGAGACAAATAAGCCATCACATTCGTCCACATATGTTAAAAATATATTATCCATTGATTTATATTATAGTGGTTGAGATTAATAAAACATCTAAAAGGTTACGGAGAACAATATTAGGTGCAATTTTTAGCATATGACACGTTGAGGTACAGTAGAACCCAAATAACTCGTCCAACACAAATAAGACGTCCGATCCTATAGCAAACCAATAGGAATCCTTCCGTGAAAAAGCACAATCGAAGCACACAAAAAAGGAAAAAAAAAACAATCTGAAAACATCAGAATCCGTTAGGTAAAAAAAAACAGAATCCTTGCAAAAGGAATAAACGATCCGATGATAGGACCATATCCAATCCGGCCCTATTTTCAAGTCTGAACTCTCCCGAAAAAACAGTTCCTTCCTGTCTCATCTTCACGCCGCCGCCACATCCGACTCCGGGTGTCCATCCTATCCTCGAGATTGAATCACTCATAGCTTACAGTTACAGCACCATGGGATCCAACTTCTCCGTGGAGATTGACTATGGCTTGAACGAGGCATATTCTTTCTCAGGTGATCAATCAAATCACATCAAGGTCGCGCAGGTTGACGATGTCTTGGATCTCCAGGCTCACGGTGGAGTCTCCTGTCCATCGATTGACTAGATCGATCTGAAGAAGTACGCTATCACATCCAGGTAATGATTGAATCACTCATAGCTTACATCAACGATAATGTTGTCTACAATCTCAATCTTCTGTGCTTCACGGCATGATGATTGGTGCAGTGGTGCAACTGATTTAATGACTACTGTTTGAAAGAGACAAGATGATTTCGTGGAAATTTCCCCCATATCTCTCAGCATCATCGCACCAGCCAGGTACTTAAGCATAACGCAAGGAGGAGTCCAGCGACCATGGGGGGGCTGTTGGGACAAACCCTAGCCTACCTCGCACTCACACTCGCTCGGACGAAGGTGGAAGGAGACAAATTTTTCCGGCGACAAACGCCTCGCCGCACAAACGGCACCACGCCGCGCGAACGGCGCTTTCTTTTCCTTTCGAGCACAAACTCGGGTCGATGGCACATACCACACCGGATCATACATGGGAGACCACGCCCTGGAGACTAACTCCGGCTACTACTCCTCATGATGAGCGCGCACACGTACCTGGAGACTACATCTCCTCAGGCTCCACTGGCTCTACCACCTACATCTGTTTAAGTAGCACACGCACAGGAGACTCACGCACCCACACCGGCCACTACACACGGCCTCTACGCCCACCTCCTCAAATCACTCAAGGATGCGGATGGCTCGGCAACTGACTTGACCGGCCAGTACTAACTAAACTGTGCATGCACTAACTACTAGCTACGTGCACGTCCATGCACAACTCGGCTCCAACAAACTCCACGCACAGACACACTAGGCAGACCGGTGCACCCACGACTCCGCTCGTTTCTCCGCGTCGACGACTCGGCTGATCCACGACGCTCGCCCGCACGAACCACCGCCGCCAAGATTATGGCTGACAGGGGCTAAACAGAAGCAAGAATCCCATACATATCTCTCACGTACTCAGGTGCTCATCTCTCTCCTCACCTAGCACACAGATATTTTGCACGAGCATTACAGTACCAGTAACAGATCCGTGCTGGTCGCCTCTAGGCGACGCCTCACCCTGGCTCCGTGCTGGTCGCCGGCGCCGTCAGTTGGCTCGGGATCTCGCTTCTCCTGTTTGGCAGAGACGGATGCGGAGGAGTCCGAGCCAGTGGCCGAGGACCGGTCTCTCGACGGTCATCCCACGCAATCTGGCGTGGCACGCCGGAGAAAGACCGACGCGGAGCTGGCTGATGAGTTTTGGGCGGACATAGGCTACCCTACGCCGGCGTCTAGGGTGTGGGAGAAACCGCCATGTCGACATGCAGGTGAGGTGTTTTCTGTGTGCAGGTCTGACGCGTTTGAAGGCTCGGCGCCGGAGGAGGAATCGGCGGAGGTCGTCGTGGCACCCGTCCCGGCCACGGACAAGACGGCGCCAGGTGTGACGGATCGTCAGGCAGCTCGTGGCGTCCGCGGGTTTCCTGGCTTGGCTAGGGCTCTGGTCAGGCCATGGGTCGGACCCATCCCGCCACCTCGGAGGTCACCGCCGAGGACACTCGGTGATCTTCTTCCACCACGGAGTCTCGGTGTCAGGGCGGCCTCGTCCGAGTCCATCGTTGTGCCGCTGACGTCGGGCCTGGCCGTGCAGCCCGCTACAACAACCGTCGTTCAAATCTTCGATCCGGTTTCTTCGGCAGCTCCAAGCCTGGCTGGCGATCCGATGCATCCTGAACATCCACTTCGGATGGCCAATCTCGGGCGTTGGCTTGGCCACTTGTGGAATCGGGGGCGGACAGCTGGGAACACTAATCTCACTCGATCGTTTCGCGGCCGTCGTCCGGTCTCCTGTGATGTCGCGACGAGATCCCTCTGCTCCGCCGGGTGGCACCGCCGGCAATCAGGCTCAACCTTCTCTGCGCGCCGCCCAGCCGCCGGATGGTCCCATGGCTTCTCCGGCGGGAGGTGCACCTGGCTTCACTCCCGGGGTCTACCAGCCGATCCAAACGCCGCCCTCCTGCGCGCCGTCGGCCTCGTTCACGCCGGTGCAGCAGCCGCTGGTACAGCAGTTGCAGATGCAGGCATACCAGGGGTAGCTTCCGCACCAGTTCGTCGGAATCTCGACGCCGTTCATGCAACAGCAGCCGGTTCATCTTCAACCTCCTGGAGGCTACATACAACAGCATCATCAGCCAGCTATAGCTCCATATCAACCAATTGCCAACGCTTATGGGCAGCAGCAAGGGCATCTCGCCGGCGCCAATCAGCAGCAACTCCTTCAGCCGACATCTAGCTTCAACGCCGGACAGGTTATCGCCTCGCCCGCCGGACCTGTCGCAGCACGCCCTCGCAAGCCGAAGGTGTCACGGGAATAACTTGCCAGGAGGAGCCCAAGACCAGCCCACGAGGCCCAAGGGGAGAGTGACCTGCATATATAAACTGCACTTCGTTTCTGAGAAGGATCGAGGAATTGAACCCTGAACCGGACGGCCGCCGCTGGGCGTGTATCTCTCTTCCCACCCCCTGGCTCTCTTCCATGGATCCCCTTTCTTGCTGTCACTTGTATCTTGCTACCTGATACTTGTATCCAGATCGTGAGATTCCTAGAGATAATCCAGTGCTAGTTACCTAGGTTCGCATCATTTGGTATTCAGAGCCATAAATCCGAGCCACAAATTCGTTCTCCACCACCGCCCACAACCCGTTCGACACAAGACCAGAGCCACCTGAGCGACATTGGAGAGCACTCGCCTCGTAATTTGTCGGCGATCATGGCAGAGTTCGATTTGCAGAAGCAGATGGTGGATGCGGCGAAGGAGCGCAGCAACATCGCCAAGGCGCTCTTCACGATCCAGCAAACTCTCGACAAGATGGGGCCGGCGGTCTCGCACATGGAGTCCGTGCTCGACAAGCGGGTGCAGGCGATGACTACCACCGACGCCCATGCGAAGGCCTCACCCACCGGAGCGCTCGACACCAACTCCGGCACCGCCACCATGGAGGAAAGTGACCTTGCTGCTTCGACGTCCATGACCTGTTCGACGAAAGGCCTGAGCCACGATGTTGACGCGCAGTTCTGTACTGCCACCATCACCAACACCACCGCGCCATGCCTGCTTCGATCGACTACACTGGTGCACACTTCTGAGTTGGTGGTACCTGTCACGACATCGCCTTCGTCCCCAACAGCCAGCATGACCCGCGCCCTCGACCTCGACATCGTCGGCGTCCACGTCCGGGAGATGTCCCTGATGGGGGAGGACATGCTCAGAATAACTTTGGCAAGTGCGGTAGTCTCACCTACCCAATCACTGAAGCTGTTCGTCAAGGACAACCTCCAGGTCAGCCTGGACGTGACGAGCGGGCTTTTGGCCCGGCTCGCGGCCCGTTATGGACCGGACCGTACGGTCCAGGCCCGGTAAAAAAATCGGTCGGGCCGAGCTCAGGAATTAGGCCCGACAAACTCTCGGTCCGGTCCGGATTTTGACCGAGCCCCCGAGCAGGACCGACGAAACGCAGTCACCGCGGCTGCCGTTCCTTGTCGTCGCGGCCACCGAGTGAACCACCCCGTCTCCGAGCACCGCCGCATCGCCATATTCCTGCCTGCGCGATGAATTGGTCCCGAACGCCGCCTACACAACGCACGCATCCTCTCTTCCCCGACCATGGCCGCCTTCTGCCGCCATCAAATTTGTCGCAGTCGTCATGTCCCCGGCCTTGCTGACGCGGCAAAGCGGTGCAGCCCGTGCACGCACGCTCACAGGGCACGAATTGCATCTCCTTCTTGCCCGCGATGTCGGCGAATACTGTTGAATAAATCCCAAGCCCCTGTCACGTTTTCAGTTAGTTCAGTTAGCACTTTGGTTTTTCGTCAGGTTAGGCTCGAACGCTTTCTTTCTGTTAGCTAGTTTAGCTCGCGGGTCTAACTGCCTGGAGCGAGTCTCGCGCCTCGTAGGTCTGCTCGTGGGATGGCACGAGTGTTGTGGATCACGACGATGCAGAGTCAGGGGCCACGAAGCCCTGTTTTCCGTTCTGTAAGTCTGAATAAATGGCAGAGAAATAGAACAGAAAAGCTGTGAAGTTTGTGCAGCGCAAAACACCTGTGTCTTCCTTCTTCCTCGAGCAATCTCTCGTTCGCGTGTGTTCATTCCAAGGGCACCTCGGGTGCAGACAAACACGTCGGTGAACACACACACGTTGGTGTGCTCCGTCTTGTTCCCCGGGAACTCGAAGTTGATCTCGTCATGATTGTCTCCCACTGACGATGTCTGAATTTGCAATCAATTGATGCACATACAGATAGGATTGCAGTACAAGCTGATTAGTAGTATGAAATTGGAAGCGACCATGTACGTACCTAGTATGTGGTGACGGTGACGGTGCCGGCGGGTGGCGGAGTTCCCCGGGACGAGCTTGATGTGGGTAGAGACGCTACCATAGATGAACTGCCTCTTTGTCTGCAGCAAGCAGCCGGAGGAGTTGCTCTTTAGGACAGGGCATGGAACAGACGCACGCACGCAGGCGCAGGGCACACACGCAGCTCACGCTCCCCCGCCATCGCTCGGTCCCTCGGTCCTGACCGAGCTTTCGCCTCGCCGGTCCGGTTCAGGGAAACAGGCCCGCTGGGCACTTCGGTCCGGTCCGGTCCGGACCGGTCGCGGCCGGTCCAAAGCGCGGCTCGGTCAGGGACCGGACCGGCCCGGACCGTGTCCACCCTGACCTCCAGGTACCAATGCCCACAAGGTGCTCGACCATATGCTTGGAAATCGACTTGGAGGTGTTGGCGTCCGCATTCAAGCCAGATATGACACCGAGTATCAAGCCACATGGGCTGGTGCTCCGGCCGGCACCATGGCCATCGTTCAAGTGCCCTTCGAGAGAAAGCCATCTTTTGAAGCCATGTTCAGCCATTCAAGGTATGTTTGGGAAACTACCTACTGGTCAGCGACATGAAGATCTCAACTGCCATTATGCCAGTTTAGTCTTGCATTGGAAGAGCTTCTCTGAGGAACATCATTTTCTTGTACATGCTGCCTTGGGAACTGTCTTGTGGGAGATATTCTCTATTGGGATTGCATGGGATTGTGGGCACTGCTAGCATCTGCAGCAGGGGCGTCCACCGGATCAAGCAAATTATGTTGCTAAGAAATTAGAGTGTTCATCATTGGAATTTCTTTCAGCGGTTGAGATGTTGCAATATTTACTTGATGGGTCACTGCTACTCTGGCCACCACCTAGTCAAGAAGGTTTCAGTCAACCAGTGAAGGAAACATCTTGTATTGGAAACTTTACTACAGATGCTTTGCAGTCGCTGGGAGGTGCTGAATATTTTGTCCTTTGGGAGGCCTCCTATGGATTTTATTTTGGGAAGCTTGCACTGATGAGGAAGTGGGGGAAGGCAGATCATCTCAATTTTTATTGCGTAACTGGCTTTGGACTTGTCCAGTGGCAGGACATGCTTTGTGGAGTTGTGTTTAGCACTCCTAGTTCTACTCTTCACATGAACATCATGTACATGGTTGAGCATCAGAGTGAAGGGAGCCATAGTCTGCTTGCAGCTAGTGAATTAGCACTTTGCTCTATGCATAAAAGAATGCTACAGGTCCTAGACGAATTCAAGCATCTCATACCTGCAGTTCTAGCATCGAACAATGGTTCAAATAATTCAGTTGTGAGTGTCATTATTCCACTCATACATAGCATCATTTTTATGGTCATTTCCAAGTGCCAGGTCCATGAAGTTATTCCTGGAAGCCCTTTATTGATCAAGCTTGTAGGACTTATTCCTGGAGATGAACTGTTACGGGTAGTGCAGTACTGCTACAGTCAGTTGGGTCCAGGCGATTTTTGCAATATGAGCTGCTGCAGCCGTGGCCTCTGCCACATCAAGAAAATGTCAGGTATGGGGCTATACAGGAAGATAAACTATTGGAATTGATGGGGACATTAGTGGTCCTGAAGCCTTGGCTTGCTTGGAAATGTTTCTCTTTGGAAGAAAATTTTAGGTTGCCAAATTTTGTTCCAAGAGCTCTGTGTGACACATCACCATGAGACCCAAGGGATAGCAAGATCAGGTTGTGGAATATCATGGTGATATCTCAGTGGGTTACACGTTATGAATTTTTGGCATTGCCGTGGGACACGGGACAACAAGCAAAAAATGGTCACAAGTGTAGAGAGAACATTGCCTCAGCTGCAGTTATCTGTGCTCGATATATCCTTGATATTTGTCTCAAACAACTTCCAGTCCCGAGTGCAAAACTTTCCTGGTCCATCTTCTATGGAATTCTTCAGTCTGAGCATTTGTGGGACGTTTTCATTGTGTTAATGGAGCTCTATAATGCTTGGTTTCAGTTGTCAACTCCTTTTGACAGGAGAATATTGTTTCAGCAGGGGGAGATGTGCAGGCAGTGTATCCACTCATCAGTCATAAGAATGGTTAACATCTATCTGCAGCTACAAATGTGTATAACAATGAGCAAGCTAGTAACAAGTCATGAACTAGCGTGGTCCACATGCATTGTTGAAGCTCGTGAAACATTTGGTCATGAGGATGGTGCTTTTGTGCTGCTACTCATGCGATCTCAACTGAACTATACTTGCACTAGACACCAATGGAAGGTTTCCTGGTTCTTGTGTCACACAATTCTATTCTGGTTCTTGTGTCACACAATTCTATTCTGCACTCCTGGAAGGATCTTTCCTTGGGGTTCTCACCAATGTCAGTGGCGCTTGTGCCTTCTGTCTGAATACTTTGCAGCTGTGATGGTAGAGTGTTCTGTTGATGCTTACAAGTCCAGAAACCCATTCTCTGAAGCAATGGAATTCACGCGAGCTTCTAGTTCAGCCACATCAGTGCAATCTTGTGCAATGGTAATCCTTCGAATTGCTACTATTATGTATCGCAAGATTAAAGGATTGGAGGTCCCTGAATCCCATACCCCCCCTCACTTTTTGGATAGCACAATTTCCACCAAGAGAACCAATGCATCTTCCTATGTTCCTCATCATCACCCCACCAGAACTGAGCAATTAAATCTGTGATCTCCTTACAAATACCCACAGGTAAGCTAAACACTGACATAGCAAAAACTGGGATAGCCTGAGCCACAGACTTTAATAGAATTTCCTTACCGCCAGCGGACAGCTGCTTCTCCATCCATCCCCTGAGTCTTTCCTTTATCCTTTCACAAAAGTGTCTGAAACAATCGCTCCTATACGCCCCCACCATGGCAGGTAGGCCAAGATATTTATCAGAGCCTCCGTATCAATATGAAGCAACTGGCAAATTTCAGTCCTAGATACCACAGGTGTATTAGGACTAAAAAATATACTTGATTTTGATAGACTCACCATTTGACCTGAACATTGGCAGTAGGAATCTAGCACATGCTGTAAGGAAGCTGCATTTAGAACATCTGCGCTCATGAGAATTAGAGAGTCATCAGCAAATAAAAGGTGTGATACCGATGGTGCATTTCTGCACACTCTAATTCCCTCAATGCCACCAGCCTCTTCTTCAAACTGCAATAGACTAGAAAGCCCTTCCGCACAAAGGAGAAAGAGGTAAGGGGATAGTGGATCCCCCTGCCTAATCCCCCTAGTAGGAGTAAAGATATCTGTTTCCTGAGAATTGAATCTCACTTTATACCTCACCGAGTTGACACACGCCATCATCATATCAATCCAATGCTCATGAAAGCCTAGTTTGTGCATCATATCCCTCAGAAAATTCCATTCAACTCGGTCATATGCTTTGTGCATGTCAAGCTTAACCGCACATAATCCCGTTTTGCCCGACCTCTTGTTTTTGATCTTAGGAATACATTCATATGCTATCAAGATGTTATCCGTAATCATTCTACCCGGAACAAAAGCACTTTGCGTTGGGGATATAATTTCCGGCAGAATGTTTTTCAAGCGTAGTGCTAACATCTTTGAAACAATTTTATAGAGGACATTGCATATGTTTTAATAAGGTGACTATCTCCATGTACAAGCCGGACACGGAGAGGTCTTTAATTCCAATACAAACATCGTTCGTTCGTGGATTTTGTTGTGTCGTCGTACAGCAACGTCTACGTCTCGCGCCCGTCACGTATACGATCTCCTACTGCTAATTACAAACGAAACGTGTACTAGCTGGCCAAGAACAAGCAGATCTTTTCCTACCCGGACATCAGATCTTTTCCTACCCGTACTCCGATGGCAGTCGTCGGCGACGAACAGGAAACGAAGCGCGCGCGCACGGGCGTGGTGACGTCCACCGTGCGGCAGCAGTGCTGGTCGGCGACGTTTCCTGATGATCTCCTCGCCGTCGTCTACCGCATGATCACCTCCCCGCGGGGCCGCATGCGCTTCACCGCCGTCTGCCGATCGTGGCGCGCCGCCGCACGCACTGCTCCTCTCTCCTCGCGACGGCAACAGGAAGAAGCCCATGTACTGCCCCGAGGACGGCGTGGTCGTGCACTTACAGGCCCCGGGTGAGGCCGTGGGAAGGTGGATTATCGGCGGCCACGACGGCGGCTGGGTCGCGTTGCCTGTACCAGGCCAGGTCAGACTCAGGATCGTGAATCTCTTCTCTGGTGCCGAGGTGATGCTCCCCGAGAAGAAGGGCACAATGGTCTGCCCTAGCCAGTACCATGAATCTGGACTGACCGTCACCCGGAGTGTTGTCTTCTCCGAGCCGCCCACCTCGCCCGAATCTATACTAGCCGCCATAACATACAACTGCGGCATCGCGCTCTGCAGACTTGGCTCTCCAAACAGCGGGTGGACGGTACAGGGATGCCCTAGTAAGGGGGAGCTTATTAACATCGTGTTCTGCAATGGCGAGCTCTATGGCCTACGCTGTAAATATGGCCTACACTACAAACGGACACTCCTGAAGTTTGAGATTGGCATGAATGAAGATGGTGCACCAATTGTCACCGCTGAACGCCGGCTAGCTGTGGAAAGGATCGATCGCACCATCCATAGGGGCGACTACAAATGCATCTTTGATCTACAGGGAAAGGTTGCGATGGCATGGAAGACCCAATGGTTACCAAACATCATGCCTTTATTCAAGGTGTTCAAGCTCGTCGACATCCCCACTGGTGAAATAAAGACAGGTTACAAGCACAAGTGGCTGGAGGTGACAAGTTTGGGTGACCACGCCTTGTTTTTGGGGGAGACACTATGTAAGGCAGTGCATATACAAGAGGACATGCGTAGCAGTGTGGAGAGAAATCATATCTACTACTCGCATGATTATTGTTGCTTAGGTCAAAACGCCATCGTCCCCAATGACAAGGTATTCTTGACAATTTCAAATGACAGCGGCGACCATACGTACTACAAGGAAGACGACACAAAGAACGACGCTGCTGACGATAACTTGAAGATGATTGGGTCCGTAGGATACTTCATGAAGGGTCGTTTTCATGGTGGTATGTGGATTCTCCCTCCAGATATATAGGTAGTCTTGACTTTATGATATTGGCGCATTACACTGTCCATAAGAGAAAACATATAATTATCTATATATGAAGTGGAGAAAGTAAGAATATAAGACAAATAACAAGGTTGTCTGTGATTTTATAGATTTTATAGACAGATTGCAGTCTTATATATTCCTGGTTGTTTCTTACTAATGTACAGTATGTGTTTTGTGTCTCTCACACACAATTAATTAGTATAGGTGCATTAGGAGCAGGTGACAGGTGTGTTATCCTTATTGGGTTGACTCCCTCCTCATATTGGTTTAATCAAGAATGCCAAATTTGAACTATAGAGCACATTTAATCATTTATCATTGCTGCTAATATTGCAAATTTCTCTAAGAGCGAGATCAGAAGGTGTGGTATGCTTATTGGGTAAAATGTATCCTTGTGTTGGGGTTGATCAACATGAGTTCGTAAAGACTTCTGTTTTGTCATCTAGAATGTAAGAAAATCATTTTTCAAACTATGTATCATCAAATTTGAATGAAAATTTAGTGTATTCACCATAAGAAAACGATTTTACTAGATGGAGATCCTTACAGGGCCAAATTGAGCAGTTTGAGAAGTCACTTGCCTTCACAATATTTGTCCCTAGCGGTTGGTGAGGTCCATATTTGATTCTTAAAAATTAAGGCAAATGATAATCACAAATATGTTTTTTAAATGGGGTTGAATCTTAATAAAGGAACTCAAAGAACTAGTGAAATTTAAAAAATAGGAAAAGTACAAAATTCAGGTTTTTAAAATATCAATATTTTGAGTTATCAAGAGAAACTAGAAGGTTAGAAAATGAAAACTATAATATATAGCAAAAGGGATCGTTTTTCCTAGAAACTTTAGTAGGTGCATAAAAATCTCCGTCAGTTTTGCAATGTGATTTGGAGACATGTTTGGGGCACCTGCAACTCGCTACGGATAGACGCAAGGGTGCAAACCCTAGCTGTTTTTAGCGATTCCTGTTCGATCCTAGAAAAATCAGTTGCGTCGATGCCAGAAGAGTCATCAAGCGCTCCAGTTTTTTCTCCATACAAATTGACCTGGACCAGAGATGGACGCTTACTTACAAGCATGGGAAGTAGGGGCTCTATTGCTCTACACAGGCACTAGAGATAAAATCTTTTTTAATGAGTGCTCAAGCACCAAAACATGCACCCTGCGCTGGTGATGGCCTTATGCGTGCAAGTCTCTGTGTGTGGTGTGCTTTTTTTTGTGTGTGTGTTGGTGTGGTGTGCTTGTTAGAATGGTGTGTGTTGTGTGTTTATCATTACAACTAGCAGGCAGAGGCGTGGTGCATGCCACGTGCGTGCAATGTGCCCGTCGTTAGTGGCTTAGTGCAAGTGCCCCTTGTTAGTTTGCTTGTGCTTGCTGTACGTATGTTAACATCATATGCTAAAGAGTTCACTGCATAGCAAGGAGAGAATGGGGAGGAAGAGTCCAAAAGCGCGGCGGCGCGCCGCACCCGTGTATAATACTGGATCATAAATGTTACAAATATCAACCACTGATGACATCCTTCTCCTTTTTGGATCATATAAATGTTACATTTTTTGGAAGAAAGAATGTTAAGTTTATGATCAAAATAAGATCTCTATCAGTACATATAACCAAGTTAGATTGGACAAGAAATTAGGCTATATGTAAATTGTTCCAACAATCTAGTGCCGTTGGAATACATACACACATGTCAGGTCCACATCATACTCACATGCAGCTACAGAGTACAAAGCAACATAGGCACCTAGCACTTCAACAATACATGAGTGCACAGATCCATCTCAAAAACTTGTGCTACTGATTGATTCGTGAAATGCTGCTAGAATTGGTATGTAGAAAGTGAAGACTTAATGTAGTATTAGTTAGAGAAACCATGATCATGAGTAAGGACATAATCTGAAAACAAATCCAGATCAAGAATTCAGAGCAAGTGCTTCCTGTTACGTGCGGTATAGTTCTAGTGACACAACACATAGAACTTGAGCTATTTATAGCAAAGGAGCTACAAACAACATACATGAGAGTAGTAATTTTGCACGGCATGGATTGCATACAGGTTAAAAGTTTCAGCTGGGAGGCAAGTAGTTGTAATTCAAATATACTTGTTCCATGGAATATTATGATTTCTCATATAACATAATATTTCTAGAAAAAAATGCAAGTATTGTCTGGAGGAAATAGGTATATGTATATCCCACCCACCCACATGTGCATTTCTAAATCATCAGAATGCACATCGTTATTTTACATAAGAAAATCTATACAGAGTATCTGTTCTGTTACAGAGTACGCATACCTTCACAGCTCGTGGCATCGGAAGAAGATCTCTTCCCGTTTCCCTTGTCCGCTGGTGGGATTAACCTCACAGTGAGCCCACAACAAGATCAAAATATTTATTTTTCATTGACTTTGGCTTTCAATGTTTTGGATGTTGGGTTACCTCCACATCTTCATCTTGGCTGGATGTCTGCACCTCCGGCTGGGCTACCTTATTGTGGCCACATCTCTTCTCAGCAACTTGATCAAACCAACTTCCATTTGTTGCTCTGGAATCTCAGATTTCCCATTGAAAGGTGGCATGAAGCAAAATCTGAAATTTCACAAGATCAATAATTCAGTGCTGTCAAAAAGATATTTAAGTTCTTTTATGAATTAATAAAATAATAAAGGTGTTGAAGTTCCTATTCTGAAGCCCTATCACCTGCGGTTATGAAATTGTACTACACTTATCAATGAATAGATTTACTGGTGCAAATTCCATACTATATGGAAACATTAGCAATCACACAGTAAGCTGAAAAGTGGGCAAGATAAATAAGTAGCCTAGTAAAGTTGTAACGCAATCCCAGTGTTGTTTAGAGTCGATGCACAAATCTCACTAGTTAGCAGTCCATAAGTAAACTTGGTTGCGGTAGCCAAGGTGGGTATGTTGCAAGCAGCAAACTTTAAACTTTGCCCATCAATTATATATTGCTAGCTGAAAACTTAAAATTTTGCCAATTAAACAATTATAGGTGTTGTCGCCTTGAAGCTTTTTCGTAATGAGAAACCCATTCCCTCCTTAGTGATGAACTGTTGTCATATGAATTTGAGTTCTGCCATGGTGAGCATAAAAACCATTTCTACGTTACTTGTTGGCAGCCCTGTTTTTTTAGTACGTATTTGATGTCAAGGGAGGCCATGAACCGAAGATACATGCTATGAATTGAAGACACATATGTTGATACATTAATCCCAAAGAGTGACAAAATGCTTTCTTATCAGATCACTGAATGGTTACTCTACAATGTTGCTCAAACTGTAAAAGTCATCAGAACTGTCTATCAGTTCTTGCTGGGGAAAGATATGAAACTGATACTACTCAAAACACCGATAAAAAATCAAATAAGCAATAGCACATACCGAGGTAAGAACTTGCTCCGGCGGCCCTGCGTCCACGCACAGCGAGATCCTTCAGTGATATCCTGGCAGCTCCGCACAACCAGATCCCACAAAGCCATCTGTGAGAGGAGCCCTAGACAGCCGGGACAAATATCCACCAGGGAGGTGCGCAAAGAGAAGGCCACGCTGGATTTGCTGGCTGCTAGCGTGAAGTAGGAGAAGGCCACGCTGGCGTGAGAAAAAGCCGATATCGATCCCGCCGTCGCAAGGATCGTCGCCACATCTCCGCGGTCGGCCTTTGCCTGTTCTCTATGAGAGAGAGAAAGGGGGGACACGAGGACAAGTGGAGCCCGTCGAGCGTGATAAGAGGTGATGTTCGTCGACCACGAGTGGAGGTGGATCCGCACTCGAGGGCCATGGGAGAGTGGGGATGTGGAGGAGAGGGCGCCCACTGCTGCACCGCCGCCACCGCCGCTGTTAACGAGAGATAGGGATGAGAGATGGAAGAAGAACTTTATATCATGGAGGAGAAATGGTGAAGGACGTTTCCGCTTGTCCCACAGTGCCCGTTTTGCTTGATTGGTTTGGAAGATATCCAACATTGCTTGTTCTCATGTAAAAGGGTGCAGGAAGTGTGATCAGAGCTGGGATTACAGAATACTATTCTGGAGGCGGTTAGGCAGGATCGGTCAGGATCAGTTACCATGGAAATTCTCAGCCGGATACATGGCGCTTCTGATGATTTGCCCATGTCTGAACTTATTCTGGTGGCGGCCTGGTATCTATGGTGGCAGAGGCGACAACATGTGAAAGGGGAATCGATCCAAGCAGCAGATAGAGCACCCATATCTATTAGAGTTCTAGCTACCAATTTTATTCGTGCTTACTCGAGAAACCAGCCGGAGAGGAAGCATGATCACATGTGGAAACGACCGGCGAGCGATGTAATAAAAGTGAATGTGGACGCCGCGTTCCAGTCTGAAACTCTTTCAGGAGCAACAGGAGCCATTGCACGGGACAGTCGAGGGAAATTCATAGGAGCAGCAACGTGGTACCTCCCTCATGTTACTAGTGTCGACACAGCTGAAACTATAGCAATACGCAATGGGCTTTACATAGCTGGCAGGATCGGATGTAACAAGGTGCAGGTTGAGTCTGATAATAGCTTTGTGGTGGAATTGGTTCAGAACCCAGATGAGTATGCGGGACCAAACACAGCCACTGTGATGGAGTGCAGACAACTTGCTCTAGATTTCGCCAAAGCTGAGTACACTCACTGTCTTCGTGAAGCAAATGAGGCTGCTCATATCCTAGCAAGTAATGCTTTTAGCAATAGAACTTCCTTGTTCTGGGAATCTAATATCCTGACTTTATTTCTCATGCTATTTTTTCTCGAATACGCACGAGTGTGCGTATCATTTTATAAAGAAGAAGGGGAAAGACTTCCCATCAGTTTACAACGTTTGTTACACGGCTATCGTCGACCACCTCCGCCAACCTCTGCCTATGCACAGAGCAACTACTCACCCACTGCCCACCTTGCTAGTCCTGCAAAACTCCGTCTAGATCCCCTCCTAGAAGCCCTGCTATTGTAAACGATCTGCCTGTTATTTGAGGAATAAAGTCTTAATGGTTCAAAAAAAAAAAACAGTTGCCTGCGAGCGAGATAAGAGGCGAGTGGTGGGACCAGGATCGAGATATTTCTAGCTGAAACCGACCTATCCCAACAACTGTAAAGAGTTCTTAAAAAACAGCTGTAAAGACACCACGTAATTTCCTGACAACAATCAAAAAAAGGAGAAAAACAGGACGTCACACCGTTGCAATGCTCGATCGAGCGCCCGAGCTCCCAGAATCGCGCTAGCTTAGCGCGTATCTACTACCCCTATAAAATCAAGAAGTGCCGAGATTCAAAACAACATCCTATTCGTCGATTGATTTTCGTGCGGTCTAGATATGCTTCTAAACGTGTTTGATCTAAAACACATGTTTAGCAACCACCTCCATGGCCGCACGCCCGCATTAATCAAACATGAACGTCCACACCCGCCCGATGAGCCCGCACACACACATCCCCTCACCGTCCCCGCGTGCGCCGCTCCACTGAAGCCTGAGCCCCGTGCGAGAACCCTATCACTGCGAACCACCGTGAGGGAACCGCGCTCGCTTGACCAGGTGTAATGGTGGTCGTGAAGGTAGATGTCATGGAGTTCCTCATTAGCGAGAAAAAGTGCGAACCTGCTCATAATCCGTCGGTTGAGTCAAGAGTTATTCTTGTCGTCAGCACCATGATCATGTGGAAGTTGGTGCCAAGAAACCATGGGCTGGACCGGGAAGAACGCTCATCATGGGGCCCATAGACCCCAGTGAGCCACCAATGCTCCCCGCCAATAGGGGGTAAAAAGAGTGGTTATATGGTGCAGCCCTAAGTAAGAAGCCACCATGTGTGACATCCGCAGGAAGGAAGAAGAATTGTTAAAGGACGCCAATATCTGGCGGTCAGTCGCTGGGAAGGAAGGGTGGATCAAAAGAATCGATCGCTAAGGGAGGCTGCTCCCAACGAACGAACCACCCCTTCCCGATCTTTCGCCAGGGGGAGGGCCAGGGCGACCCCCATTGGCCCAAAGGCCCAGTTTACTACTTTATAAAAAATGACATGCTACTTTATAAAAATGCCATGTTAATTTAATAAAATGCAATGAAAAATATCGTTTAGCTTTATATAATTCATTGTGCAAAAATCCATAAAAATGCCACCTCTTAATAAACAAAAAATGACATCAATAAAAAAAATGCCATCTCTTAATATAAAAATGCCATCTCTTAATATTTATAAAACTGCCATGCTAATTTATAAACAGCCATGCTAATTTATAAAAAATGTCATGTGACAAAATTTCAAAAATTTATAAACTGTCATGCTAATTTTGGGAAGAAAAAGGCATCATGGTTGAAAAAAGGAGGAAAAAATAGGGGGGGGGGGGGGGGAGGTCCTGGGATTCGAACCAGGGTACTCCATGTGCAAGACCACACCACTAGTCAGTGGGGTGGGCGGGGTTATTTGGAAAAGTAGACCGTTCGCTCGGTTTTACCCTCACAGCGATCAGTTTCAAATCTGATGTGGCGCCGACCTTGCGCTGAGATCCGTGCAACGGAGGGGAGGGGCGTCGCTGCGAAATCCTTCCTAGCTGACGGTCGACAGGTAACGTTTCCGTTGTTAAGTGCATACCATCTCCAAGATAGAACCATTTTTTAAATGGATGTTGAATGGGTGCCATCTTAAAGATAAAACCATTTTTAAATGCATGTTAAATGGATACCATCTTAAAGATATAACCATTTTTTAAATGGATATTAAATGGATACCATCTTAAAGATAGAACCGTTTAAAAAAATTATGGAGAGTGATATGCTCAGATCTTTCTGATTTAATTGAGTGAGATAGGGAGTAAATGTTCTCTAGCTACAAATCTATATATAAAGATATAATTAGGTAAGCTTCTTTACACCCAAATAGAGAGGAGGAGAAGAACTTTGTGTCTAGTCTTATGGAAGGGAAAGCTATTCTTCTTTGCCTCATGGTGATTGTGCAGACCGATGCTGGCGTTTATTGCCTTTCTTATTCTGTGCTGCTCTCCCCTTGCCACGGAGAACTACGTTTATGCGTGACCTCTCTAGTACCGAGGTTGTTTCTAAATGACGCCAATACGAACCAACGCTTGCCATGATCCAGAGATACTTACCACTGTTTGTTAGCCTGTCCATTGGTTCTTTGTGTCCGTTCCCTTTGGGTGCATTAGGGGCCGTTGTTGCAATCCCCCGGTTACTTTATTGCCTTAGTGCCCCTTTATTGTTTTTAGCATTAGTAATTGACAAATGTCTAAATATTACACAAAATAAAACCAACTTCAAATTATATAATAAAGTGAGAGTATGCTTTGGGCATATTAGTTCTTCTATTATGTTATATAAACTGTTCGAAATTTTGGGCCCTATTTTGATTTTCGCCCGGGGCCCCAAATTTCTAGAGATGACCTTGATAAAATAGAACAACTAAAATTTCCCATTATTGGATCTTGCATGCATATCACAAGACAATTTTATTACTGGGCCTATCATTATCCATTATTGTACATGATGCCCTAGTGCAACTCTAGGAGTCACAGACGACGTAGTAACAATGCATAAAGCTTGGGATGACGACCCTACAGTAAGATTTCATGACTTCTTTTCCCCATTTTGTCTGGCAGGACAATCGACATCGTAATTCCTTTCATACAGTGGCTCCAAATGAAATTCCACTCCAACATTGCTTTGTAGAGAAGAACACACATAATTAAAATAAGTCCATATTGAGAAAATTCCAAAGAATTTCATGTAGTTCATTTTACAACAGGGAAAAGGGAGATCGATTTCATACCAATATGAATGGAATCTCCGAGCTGCACAATTACCATGAGGCAAATAAGAATAGCTTTCCAATCCATAAGACTAGACACAAAGTTCTTCTTCTCCTCTCTGTTTGGATGTAAAGAATGTTACCTAATTATATATTTATATATAGACTTGTAGCTAGAGAACATTTACTCCCTATCTCACTCAATTAGGATCAGAAAGATCTGAGCATATCATTGTCCATTTTTTAAAACAGTTCTATCTTTAGGATGGTATCCATTTAATATCCATTTAAAAACTGGTTCTATCTTTAAGATGGTGCAGCCCTAAGTAAGAAGCCGCCATGGTGCCATCCGCGGGAAGGAAGAAGGGTTGTTAAATAGATACCATCTTCAAGATAGAACCATTTTTTAAATGGATGTTGAATGGATGCAATCTTAAAGATAAAACCATTTTTAAAAATGGATACCATCTTAAAGCTAGAACCATTTTTTGTTAAATGGGTGCCATCTTAAAGATATAACCATTTAAAAAAAATTATGGACAGTGATATGCTCAGATATTTCAGATCTTAATTGAGTGAGATAGGGAGTAAATATTCTCTAGCTGTAAGTTTATATATAAAGATATAATTTGGTAAGCTTGTGTACACCCAAACAGAGAGGACAAGAACTTTGTGTCAAGTCTTATGGAAGGGAAAGCTATTCTTCTTTGCCTCATGGTGATTGTGCAGCTAAGTGATTCCATTCATGTTGGTACGAAATTGATCTCCCTTTTCCCGATATATGTTTCCTTTCACATGACAACCAGAGTAGAATAATATTTTCAAATGAACTACACGGATTTCCTTGGAATTTTCCCAATATGGACTTATTTTAATTATGCGTGTTCTTCTCTATAGAGCAATGTTGGACTGGAATTTCATGACAGTTGCTCTATAGAGAAGAACATGCATAATTAAAATAAGTCCATATTGGGAAAATTCCAAGGAAATCCGTGTAGTTCATTTGAAAATATTATTCTACTCTGGTTGACATGTGAAAGGAAACATATATCGGGAAAAGGGAGATCAATTTCGTACCAACATGAATGGAATCTCTTAGCTGCACAATCACCATGAGGCAAAGAAGAATAGCTTTCCCTTCCATAAGACTTGACACAAAGTTCTTCTCCTCTCTGTTTGGGTGTACACAAGCTTACCAAATTATATCTTTATATATAAACTTATAGCTAGAGAATATTTACTCCCTACCTCACTCAATTAAGATCTGAAATATCTGAGCATATCACTGTCCATAATTTTTTTTAAATGGTTCTATCTTTAAGATGGTATCCATTTAACATGCATTTAAAAATGGTTTTATCTTTAAGATGGCACCCATTCAACATCCATTTAAAAAATGGTTCTATCTTGGAGATGGTATGCACTTAACAACGGAAACGTTACCTGGCGACCGTCGGCTAAGAAGGATTTCGCAGCGACGCCCCTCCCCTCCATTGCACGGATCTCAGCGCAGGGTCGGCGCCATGTCAGATTTGAAACTGGTTCGCTGTGAGGGTAAAACCGAGCGAACGGTCTACTTTTCCAAATAACCCCGCCCACGCCAATGACTAGTGGTGTGGTCTTGCACATGGAGGACCCTGGTTCGAATCCCAGCCGCCCCCCCCCCCCCCCCCCCTATTTTTTTCCTCCTTTTTTCAACCATGATGCCTTTTTCTTCCCAAAATTAGCATGACAATTTATAAATTTTCGAAATTTTGTCACATGGCATTTTTAAACATTTTTTATAAATTAGCATGGCTGTTTATAAATTAGCATGGCAGCTTTATAAATATTAAGAGATGGCATTTTTAATTACTAAGAGATGGCATTTTTATATTAAGAAATGCCATTTTTCTATTGATGCCATTTTTTGTTTATTAAGAGATGGCATTTTTATGGATTTTTGCACAATGGATTATATAAAGCAAAACAATATTTTTCATTGCATTTTATTAAATTAACATGGCATTTTTATAAAGTAGCATGTCATTTTTTTATAAAGTAGTAAACTGGGCCTTTGGGGCAATGGGGGTCGCCCTGGCCTCCCCCTGGCGAACGATCGGGAAGGGGTGGTTCGTTCGTTGGGAGCAGCCTCCCCTAGCGATCGATACTTTCGATCCACCCTTCCTTCCCAGCGACTGATCGCCAGATATTGGCGTTCTTTAACAATTCTTCCTTCCTGCGGATGTCACATGGTGGCTTCTTACTTAGGGCTGCACCATATAACCACTTTTTTTACCCCCTATTGGCGGGGAGCATTGGTGGCTCACTGGTGTCTATGGGCCCCAAGATGATGATGCAAAGATTTACACCATGAGGGTTCTTCCCGGTCCAGCCCATGGTTTCTTGGCACCGACTTCAACATGATCATAGTGCTGACGACAAGAATAACTCTTGGCTCAACCGACGGATTATGAGCAGGTTTGCATTTTCTCGCTAATGAGGAACTCCATGACGTCTACCTTCATGACCACCATTACACCTGGTCAAGCGAGCGTGGTTCCCCCACGGTGGTTCGCAGTGAGAGGGTTCTCGGACGGGGCGCGGGCTTCGGTGGTGCAGCGCACACTGGGACGGGGAGGGGATGTGCGTGTGCGGGCTCATTAGGCGGGTGTGGAGGTTCATGTTTCGAGTAATGCGGGCGTGCAGCCATGGAGGCGGTTGCTAAACATGTGTTTTAGATTAAACGCGTTTAGTGAGCGTATCTGGACCGCACGAAAATCAATCGACGAATAGGATGTTGTTTTGGATCTCCGCACTCCACGATTTTATAGGGGTAGGAGACACGCGCTATGCTAGCGCGATTCTGGGAGCTCGGGCGCTCGAACAAGCGTTGCAACAGCGTGATGTCCTGTTTTTCTCCTTTTTCTGATTGTTGTTGAGAAATTACATGGTGTCTTTACAGTTGTTTTGTAAGAAATCTTTACAATTGTTGGGATAGGTTGGTTCAGCCAAAAATATCTCGATCCTGGTCCCACCACTTGCAGCGTTGGGTATATGACCATCTACAACTAAGCCGATAGCAGTAGCGTTGGGTATATGACCCGCGCTGCTACTATGCATACACAGGGCCAGCTGTTGGGCCCAACTTAACAGCAGCGCGGTGTCGTACACCCGCGCTACAGGTATTGGGCTTAGCTGTAGCGCGGGCCTTTTGCCCCTCGCTACTACTAAGCCCCTCTTATCCTCTCCTACCCGTCTGTCTGCTACCTCACTCACTCTCCTCGCCGTACGCCGGCGTCGCCTCCGCTCCTCCTCCATAGAGGTATCTCTCTCCTCCCTCTCCCTCCCTCCATCACTCCTCCCGACGCCCTCCTTCCTCCTCCTCCTCTCTCCTACCACCACCCTCCTCCCTCCTCCCTCCTCCCGCTACCCTCCTCCCTCCTCCTCCTCTCTCCTCCCTCCTCCCTCCTCCCACCTCCTCCTCTCTCCTCCCGCCGGCTGCTGCCCTCCTCCTCTCTCCTCCCTCCTTCTCCTCCTCCTGAAATATAACAGAATAGAATTAGTAAATGTAGGTTTTTTGAATAGAATGGAATGTAGGTTTTTTTTAATAGAATAGAACATTTTAGGTATCGAATAGGTTTTTTGAATACAATAGAATGTAGATTTTTTGAATAGAGTAGAAAATTTTCAGTAAATGTAGGTCTTTTGAATAGAATAGAAAATTAGTAATACAATAGAAAAATTTCGGTATCGAATAGGTTTTTTGAACATAAAAATGTTTTAGGTATCGAATAAAACATATTTTTCTAGTTATTTACATTAACCAAATACCTTTAAATATCTATTATATAATTAAGACAAGAGACAAATAAGCCATCACATTCGTCCACATATGTTAAAAATATATTATCCATTGATTTATATTATAGTGGTTGAGATTAATAAAACATCTAAAAGGTTACGGAGAACAATATTAGGTGCAATTTTTAGCATATGACACGTTGAGGTACAGTAGAACCCAAATAACTCGTCCAACACAAATAAGACGTCCGATCCTATAGCAAACCAATAGGAATCCTTCCGTGAAAAAGCACAATCGAAGCACACAAAAAAGGAAAAAAAAAACAATCTGAAAACATCAGAATCCGTTAGGTAAAAAAAAACAGAATCCTTGCAAAAGGAATAAACGATCCGATGATAGGACCATATCCAATCCGGCCCTATTTTCAAGTCTGAACTCTCCCGAAAAAACAGTTCCTTCCTGTCTCATCTTCACGCCGCCGCCACATCCGACTCCGGGTGTCCATCCTATCCTCGAGATTGAATCACTCATAGCTTACAGTTACAGCACCATGGGATCCAACTTCTCCGTGGAGATTGACTATGGCTTGAACGAGGCATATTCTTTCTCAGGTGATCAATCAAATCACATCAAGGTCGCGCAGGTTGACGATGTCTTGGATCTCCAGGCTCACGGTGGAGTCTCCTGTCCATCGATTGACTAGATCGATCTGAAGAAGTACGCTATCACATCCAGGTAATGATTGAATCACTCATAGCTTACATCAACGATAATGTTGTCTACAATCTCAATCTTCTGTGCTTCACGGCATGATGATTGGTGCAGTGGTGCAACTGATTTAATGACTACTGTTTGAAAGAGACAAGATGATTTCGTGGAAATTTCCCCCATATCTCTCAGCATCATCGCACCAGCCAGGTACTTAAGCATAACGCAAGGAGGAGTCCAGCGACCATGGGGGGGCTGTTGGGACAAACCCTAGCCTACCTCGCACTCACACTCGCTCGGACGAAGGTGGAAGGAGACAAATTTTTCCGGCGACAAACGCCTCGCCGCACAAACGGCACCACGCCGCGCGAACGGCGCTTTCTTTTCCTTTCGAGCACAAACTCGGGTCGATGGCACATACCACACCGGATCATACATGGGAGACCACGCCCTGGAGACTAACTCCGGCTACTACTCCTCATGATGAGCGCGCACACGTACCTGGAGACTACATCTCCTCAGGCTCCACTGGCTCTACCACCTACATCTGTTTAAGTAGCACACGCACAGGAGACTCACGCACCCACACCGGCCACTACACACGGCCTCTACGCCCACCTCCTCAAATCACTCAAGGATGCGGATGGCTCGGCAACTGACTTGACCGGCCAGTACTAACTAAACTGTGCATGCACTAACTACTAGCTACGTGCACGTCCATGCACAACTCGGCTCCAACAAACTCCACGCACAGACACACTAGGCAGACCGGTGCACCCACGACTCCGCTCGTTTCTCCGCGTCGACGACTCGGCTGATCCACGACGCTCGCCCGCACGAACCACCGCCGCCAAGATTATGGCTGACAGGGGCTAAACAGAAGCAAGAATCCCATACATATCTCTCACGTACTCAGGTGCTCATCTCTCTCCTCACCTAGCACACAGATATTTTGCACGAGCATTACAGTACCAGTAACAGATCCGTGCTGGTCGCCTCTAGGCGACGCCTCACCCTGGCTCCGTGCTGGTCGCCGGCGCCGTCAGTTGGCTCGGGATCTCGCTTCTCCTGTTTGGCAGAGACGGATGCGGAGGAGTCCGAGCCAGTGGCCGAGGACCGGTCTCTCGACGGTCATCCCACGCAATCTGGCGTGGCACGCCGGAGAAAGACCGACGCGGAGCTGGCTGATGAGTTTTGGGCGGACATAGGCTACCCTACGCCGGCGTCTAGGGTGTGGGAGAAACCGCCATGTCGACATGCAGGTGAGGTGTTTTCTGTGTGCAGGTCTGACGCGTTTGAAGGCTCGGCGCCGGAGGAGGAATCGGCGGAGGTCGTCGTGGCACCCGTCCCGGCCACGGACAAGACGGCGCCAGGTGTGACGGATCGTCAGGCAGCTCGTGGCGTCCGCGGGTTTCCTGGCTTGGCTAGGGCTCTGGTCAGGCCATGGGTCGGACCCATCCCGCCACCTCGGAGGTCACCGCCGAGGACACTCGGTGATCTTCTTCCACCACGGAGTCTCGGTGTCAGGGCGGCCTCGTCCGAGTCCATCGTTGTGCCGCTGACGTCGGGCCTGGCCGTGCAGCCCGCTACAACAACCGTCGTTCAAATCTTCGATCCGGTTTCTTCGGCAGCTCCAAGCCTGGCTGGCGATCCGATGCATCCTGAACATCCACTTCGGATGGCCAATCTCGGGCGTTGGCTTGGCCACTTGTGGAATCGGGGGCGGACAGCTGGGAACACTAATCTCACTCGATCGTTTCGCGGCCGTCGTCCGGTCTCCTGTGATGTCGCGACGAGATCCCTCTGCTCCGCCGGGTGGCACCGCCGGCAATCAGGCTCAACCTTCTCTGCGCGCCGCCCAGCCGCCGGATGGTCCCATGGCTTCTCCGGCGGGAGGTGCACCTGGCTTCACTCCCGGGGTCTACCAGCCGATCCAAACGCCGCCCTCCTGCGCGCCGTCGGCCTCGTTCACGCCGGTGCAGCAGCCGCTGGTACAGCAGTTGCAGATGCAGGCATACCAGGGGTAGCTTCCGCACCAGTTCGTCGGAATCTCGACGCCGTTCATGCAACAGCAGCCGGTTCATCTTCAACCTCCTGGAGGCTACATACAACAGCATCATCAGCCAGCTATAGCTCCATATCAACCAATTGCCAACGCTTATGGGCAGCAGCAAGGGCATCTCGCCGGCGCCAATCAGCAGCAACTCCTTCAGCCGACATCTAGCTTCAACGCCGGACAGGTTATCGCCTCGCCCGCCGGACCTGTCGCAGCACGCCCTCGCAAGCCGAAGGTGTCACGGGAATAACTTGCCAGGAGGAGCCCAAGACCAGCCCACGAGGCCCAAGGGGAGAGTGACCTGCATATATAAACTGCACTTCGTTTCTGAGAAGGATCGAGGAATTGAACCCTGAACCGGACGGCCGCCGCTGGGCGTGTATCTCTCTTCCCACCCCCTGGCTCTCTTCCATGGATCCCCTTTCTTGCTGTCACTTGTATCTTGCTACCTGATACTTGTATCCAGATCGTGAGATTCCTAGAGATAATCCAGTGCTAGTTACCTAGGTTCGCATCATTTGGTATTCAGAGCCATAAATCCGAGCCACAAATTCGTTCTCCACCACCGCCCACAACCCGTTCGACACAAGACCAGAGCCACCTGAGCGACATTGGAGAGCACTCGCCTCGTAATTTGTCGGCGATCATGGCAGAGTTCGATTTGCAGAAGCAGATGGTGGATGCGGCGAAGGAGCGCAGCAACATCGCCAAGGCGCTCTTCACGATCCAGCAAACTCTCGACAAGATGGGGCCGGCGGTCTCGCACATGGAGTCCGTGCTCGACAAGCGGGTGCAGGCGATGACTACCACCGACGCCCATGCGAAGGCCTCACCCACCGGAGCGCTCGACACCAACTCCGGCACCGCCACCATGGAGGAAAGTGACCTTGCTGCTTCGACGTCCATGACCTGTTCGACGAAAGGCCTGAGCCACGATGTTGACGCGCAGTTCTGTACTGCCACCATCACCAACACCACCGCGCCATGCCTGCTTCGATCGACTACACTGGTGCACACTTCTGAGTTGGTGGTACCTGTCACGACATCGCCTTCGTCCCCAACAGCCAGCATGACCCGCGCCCTCGACCTCGACATCGTCGGCGTCCACGTCCGGGAGATGTCCCTGATGGGGGAGGACATGCTCAGAATAACTTTGGCAAGTGCGGTAGTCTCACCTACCCAATCACTGAAGCTGTTCGTCAAGGACAACCTCCAGGTCAGCCTGGACGTGACGAGCGGGCTTTTGGCCCGGCTCGCGGCCCGTTATGGACCGGACCGTACGGTCCAGGCCCGGTAAAAAAATCGGTCGGGCCGAGCTCAGGAATTAGGCCCGACAAACTCTCGGTCCGGTCCGGATTTTGACCGAGCCCCCGAGCAGGACCGACGAAACGCAGTCACCGCGGCTGCCGTTCCTTGTCGTCGCGGCCACCGAGTGAACCACCCCGTCTCCGAGCACCGCCGCATCGCCATATTCCTGCCTGCGCGATGAATTGGTCCCGAACGCCGCCTACACAACGCACGCATCCTCTCTTCCCCGACCATGGCCGCCTTCTGCCGCCATCAAATTTGTCGCAGTCGTCATGTCCCCGGCCTTGCTGACGCGGCAAAGCGGTGCAGCCCGTGCACGCACGCTCACAGGGCACGAATTGCATCTCCTTCTTGCCCGCGATGTCGGCGAATACTGTTGAATAAATCCCAAGCCCCTGTCACGTTTTCAGTTAGTTCAGTTAGCACTTTGGTTTTTCGTCAGGTTAGGCTCGAACGCTTTCTTTCTGTTAGCTAGTTTAGCTCGCGGGTCTAACTGCCTGGAGCGAGTCTCGCGCCTCGTAGGTCTGCTCGTGGGATGGCACGAGTGTTGTGGATCACGACGATGCAGAGTCAGGGGCCACGAAGCCCTGTTTTCCGTTCTGTAAGTCTGAATAAATGGCAGAGAAATAGAACAGAAAAGCTGTGAAGTTTGTGCAGCGCAAAACACCTGTGTCTTCCTTCTTCCTCGAGCAATCTCTCGTTCGCGTGTGTTCATTCCAAGGGCACCTCGGGTGCAGACAAACACGTCGGTGAACACACACACGTTGGTGTGCTCCGTCTTGTTCCCCGGGAACTCGAAGTTGATCTCGTCATGATTGTCTCCCACTGACGATGTCTGAATTTGCAATCAATTGATGCACATACAGATAGGATTGCAGTACAAGCTGATTAGTAGTATGAAATTGGAAGCGACCATGTACGTACCTAGTATGTGGTGACGGTGACGGTGCCGGCGGGTGGCGGAGTTCCCCGGGACGAGCTTGATGTGGGTAGAGACGCTACCATAGATGAACTGCCTCTTTGTCTGCAGCAAGCAGCCGGAGGAGTTGCTCTTTAGGACAGGGCATGGAACAGACGCACGCACGCAGGCGCAGGGCACACACGCAGCTCACGCTCCCCCGCCATCGCTCGGTCCCTCGGTCCTGACCGAGCTTTCGCCTCGCCGGTCCGGTTCAGGGAAACAGGCCCGCTGGGCACTTCGGTCCGGTCCGGTCCGGACCGGTCGCGGCCGGTCCAAAGCGCGGCTCGGTCAGGGACCGGACCGGCCCGGACCGTGTCCACCCTGACCTCCAGGTACCAATGCCCACAAGGTGCTCGACCATATGCTTGGAAATCGACTTGGAGGTGTTGGCGTCCGCATTCAAGCCAGATATGACACCGAGTATCAAGCCACATGGGCTGGTGCTCCGGCCGGCACCATGGCCATCGTTCAAGTGCCCTTCGAGAGAAAGCCATCTTTTGAAGCCATGTTCAGCCATTCAAGGTATGTTTGGGAAACTACCTACTGGTCAGCGACATGAAGATCTCAACTGCCATTATGCCAGTTTAGTCTTGCATTGGAAGAGCTTCTCTGAGGAACATCATTTTCTTGTACATGCTGCCTTGGGAACTGTCTTGTGGGAGATATTCTCTATTGGGATTGCATGGGATTGTGGGCACTGCTAGCATCTGCAGCAGGGGCGTCCACCGGATCAAGCAAATTATGTTGCTAAGAAATTAGAGTGTTCATCATTGGAATTTCTTTCAGCGGTTGAGATGTTGCAATATTTACTTGATGGGTCACTGCTACTCTGGCCACCACCTAGTCAAGAAGGTTTCAGTCAACCAGTGAAGGAAACATCTTGTATTGGAAACTTTACTACAGATGCTTTGCAGTCGCTGGGAGGTGCTGAATATTTTGTCCTTTGGGAGGCCTCCTATGGATTTTATTTTGGGAAGCTTGCACTGATGAGGAAGTGGGGGAAGGCAGATCATCTCAATTTTTATTGCGTAACTGGCTTTGGACTTGTCCAGTGGCAGGACATGCTTTGTGGAGTTGTGTTTAGCACTCCTAGTTCTACTCTTCACATGAACATCATGTACATGGTTGAGCATCAGAGTGAAGGGAGCCATAGTCTGCTTGCAGCTAGTGAATTAGCACTTTGCTCTATGCATAAAAGAATGCTACAGGTCCTAGACGAATTCAAGCATCTCATACCTGCAGTTCTAGCATCGAACAATGGTTCAAATAATTCAGTTGTGAGTGTCATTATTCCACTCATACATAGCATCATTTTTATGGTCATTTCCAAGTGCCAGGTCCATGAAGTTATTCCTGGAAGCCCTTTATTGATCAAGCTTGTAGGACTTATTCCTGGAGATGAACTGTTACGGGTAGTGCAGTACTGCTACAGTCAGTTGGGTCCAGGCGATTTTTGCAATATGAGCTGCTGCAGCCGTGGCCTCTGCCACATCAAGAAAATGTCAGGTATGGGGCTATACAGGAAGATAAACTATTGGAATTGATGGGGACATTAGTGGTCCTGAAGCCTTGGCTTGCTTGGAAATGTTTCTCTTTGGAAGAAAATTTTAGGTTGCCAAATTTTGTTCCAAGAGCTCTGTGTGACACATCACCATGAGACCCAAGGGATAGCAAGATCAGGTTGTGGAATATCATGGTGATATCTCAGTGGGTTACACGTTATGAATTTTTGGCATTGCCGTGGGACACGGGACAACAAGCAAAAAATGGTCACAAGTGTAGAGAGAACATTGCCTCAGCTGCAGTTATCTGTGCTCGATATATCCTTGATATTTGTCTCAAACAACTTCCAGTCCCGAGTGCAAAACTTTCCTGGTCCATCTTCTATGGAATTCTTCAGTCTGAGCATTTGTGGGACGTTTTCATTGTGTTAATGGAGCTCTATAATGCTTGGTTTCAGTTGTCAACTCCTTTTGACAGGAGAATATTGTTTCAGCAGGGGGAGATGTGCAGGCAGTGTATCCACTCATCAGTCATAAGAATGGTTAACATCTATCTGCAGCTACAAATGTGTATAACAATGAGCAAGCTAGTAACAAGTCATGAACTAGCGTGGTCCACATGCATTGTTGAAGCTCGTGAAACATTTGGTCATGAGGATGGTGCTTTTGTGCTGCTACTCATGCGATCTCAACTGAACTATACTTGCACTAGACACCAATGGAAGGTTTCCTGGTTCTTGTGTCACACAATTCTATTCTGGTTCTTGTGTCACACAATTCTATTCTGCACTCCTGGAAGGATCTTTCCTTGGGGTTCTCACCAATGTCAGTGGCGCTTGTGCCTTCTGTCTGAATACTTTGCAGCTGTGATGGTAGAGTGTTCTGTTGATGCTTACAAGTCCAGAAACCCATTCTCTGAAGCAATGGAATTCACGCGAGCTTCTAGTTCAGCCACATCAGTGCAATCTTGTGCAATGGTAATCCTTCGAATTGCTACTATTATGTATGGTATTTTACAGTTTGAGTGGCAAATTGCATGGTCACTTCAACTGGAAGGTTCTGCCTTTGTGGAGGATGAGTTGCCATGGAACTTAACACTGCATAGCTTTCACCTGGGCAACTACTGGGTGGCCTATTACTTGGTAATGGCCGAGGACCTATACTCACTATTGACTAGATGTGCAAATTACTATGCCTTACATAGTGCAGCAGCGATACCTTGCATTGAGGATAAGCAGCTACCTTGGGATCCAGCTCCTTTCCAAGCAGGGAGGAGTATCATGGTGCCCACCTCCGCCAACCACCACCGCTACCTCAATGCTTTCATGGACAAGATTCACATCATCCATGCCGACTACCAAGATCAAGTCTGCATTGGCCATTACTACCACGTCGATTTCGTTCAAGCCCACCCCAGCTCCTGCTACTGCTACTCCCAAGAAGGCTACCATTGTGACATCGGCAGTATAAGGAAGCGTCCAGCCACAAGGACTACTTCAACTTCCACCAAGCCCATGCCCACAACGACTACAACCTCGACAACGCCAGTCTCTTTGACCTTGATCAAGTCTACCTCGACCTTGGCTACTACCGTGAAGGCTACCACCACTCTAGCAGTGCCATGGGACCCGGGCAAAAACTCTCCGGCGTCGGCTTGGGGTCAAGCTGATTTTTAAAGGAGGAAGGAATGTCACGGGAATAACTTGCCAGGAGGAGCCCAAGACCAGCTCACGAGGCCCAAGGGGAGAGTGACCTGCATATATAAACTGCACTTCATTTCTGAGAAGGATCGAGGAATTGAACCCTGAACCGGACGGCCGCCGCTGGGCGTGTATCTCTCTTCCCACCCCCTGGCTCTCTTCCCTGGATCCCCTTTCTTGCTGTCACTTGTATCTTGCTACCTGATACTTGTATCCAGATCGTGAGATTCCTAGAGATAATCCAGTGCTAGTTACCTAGGTTCGCATCAGAAGGGTGGCAAGGGTGGCCGCCCAAAAAATCGTCAGGGGGTAGTGCACCAACCTTCTGCTCCTATGCAAGCTACTGCTGGCCCTTCAATGCCACCTCCGGCTCCTGTGTACGTCCCGGCCTCTTCATCAACAGTGGTTGCGGGTCATGGACATGTTGCACCAGTTCACTTGGGTGCCCAGTCTCATCAGCCACCGGCTCCGTCGTCCGGCACATCCGAGGTTGCAGCAGCACCCAAAAAGCTATGGTGTTCTAAATGTCAGTCGGCAGGACACTTATCTGATGATTGCGACACGCAACAGTACTGCTTTATTTGCAACAAGACGAACCATCCTATGACCATGCGTCGGTGTCCTGCTCTCAAGTTACCGAAGCCGACGGCGATGCTTTGTGGCTATGGAACTGAAAGCATGGCTTTTTTTCAGATGCCCGATAATGTTTGTAGGGAGGATCTCTCACCTCAGGTTTCACCAACTGCGCTCGTATCGATTTCTGGCGGCTCTATTTCTCCCAATATCATGGAGGCAGAGGTGGCCAAGATTGCTCAGTTTCAGCAGCAGTGGACATGGGAGGCTATACCGCATGGCAAGGATGCATTTCTCATGTCCTTTCCAAGTGAGGAAGTCTTACAGAGGGTGACTGGGTTTGCAGTTTTTATCAAGTCTCATAACGTCACTATTGAGTTCAAGCCTTGGAAGGAGGACGTACAACACCGTTTTGAGTTATTGCCTATCTGGGTGCACGTGCACGGTGTGCCACATGCTCTTCGTCACTTCCTGGGTCTTTGGGCGGTCGGCTCGGTGATTGGTGCTACCCTGGACGTTGACCTCCTCTGTTTGCGTCATCAAGGAATTGTTCGCATTCAGGTGGCGGTGCTGAATCTTGACGCTTTCAAGAGGAGCACAATTAATTCTCTCTCGTCTAACGTCGTTGTCCAGAGGAAGGGGTATGAGTTTCGATACAGCCTGGAAGAACCGGACTTCCCTGTTGATGCTGATTTTGTGCCTAGAGTCTGGGAGCACGGAGATGATCCAGGCGGCGACATGGGCCATGATAGGGAGGACACAGCGGGGGGCAACGAAAGTAAGAGGCCCAAACCCGCCACGTCGTCCAACGAGTCTTCTGTGGCCCCTACATCCGGAGGTGTGATGCCTATGCAGTTGTCCATGTCTTCTGGGAGGTCTTCGCCGCCAGATAAGACTCTATTCATTGCCGTCACGCCGCCGAACCCGCTTCGACGTTCGCCGCCTAAGGCCGTTTCTTCACCACCCGCGAGGTCTTCTTCAGTGGCCAAGACGCCACCAGCTTCACCGACCATGGCGCCCTTGCTTGCCACACCACTAGCATCTTCGACGACTTCGACACCACGGGCTGCGACGACGCCAGCCTCGCCAGTGCTGACGACACCCTATCGCCTCAACGACGGGTCATAGGCGTGGCCTCGTCTTCAGGGGGAGGCAACCGCAGTGGCCTCCCCATGTGCTTCATCGCCAACGCCGTTGCTGACCATTCCGCGACGGGGAGTGGTATTCTCTCCTGCGGTTCAGGCGGATCGTGACTCGGCGATGGCAGAGCTGGGTGCTTTGTCTTCTACTCCTTCGTCGCCAGGTGAGGCGATGGTGTCCAGGGCCTCGACACCGCCCACACCGTCTCCTCCGCTCGAGGTCGCAGAGGGTGAGGTGCAACCCTCTGGGCCCTCTTCACCTTCGCCGCATTCGCCTACTCCCCCGCTTGGGGACGCCGGGCACGTCGCTACTACCGACTTCACCCCCTCGCCACTGAGACGCAGCGGGCGTCACTTCATTGGTGCCGATGGTACGACAGCGACTGACGAGGACTCTCTGACGAGGGCCATGCGTAGGGCGGCAGCCCGCAACCTCGACTACGAAGGTACATCCTCCCGTAAATCTTTTTTGTCTTTTGATAACTCTAGAGTTTCTACAAATATTGCTAGCTTGGGTGTTTCGTTAGGACGTAATGAGAAAGAGGTTCAAGTTTTTGTTAAGGCTCTTAAACAAATGGAGTTCGACCGGCTTACGGTTGCTCCTAGGTTGTCCACTTTTTCTAACTCTCTTGTCTCGGATGAGGAGGATGAGGATGCTGATGCCGATCATGATGGCAAACTTCTCTCCCATCTGGTTAATGACACGACTGAAGTAGATTTGGAGGATACTGTATGCGACACCATGCTATGTGAGCTTGTCGCATCGGTACGAAAAAACAAGTCTACTTCAGCAAAGAAAAGAGGGCGCCCATCTAAGAGGGAAAACGTACCTAAACATAAATATGGTTCATCATGAGAGGCATGTTTTGGAATAGCAGAGGTCTTGGTGACTTGGCTAAACACAAACATATTGCCGATTGTGTAAAGGATCATGCCTTGGACTTTGTGGCCATCACTGAGTCGGGTAAACATGATTTCCAGACACGTGATCTTGACCACTTTTCATGTGGTTATGATTATGAATGGCATGTTTTACCCCCGTCTGGGAGGTCAGGTGGAATCTTGCTTGGCATCCACTCGACATACTTGGAACTTTTATCCACGTCGAAGGGTGAATATCACATCAAATTTCACCTTCGAAACAAGTCCGACAACTTCCTCTGGAGTCTGGTGGCTGTATATGGCGCCGCACAAGAGGAGTTTAAGTCCGCTTTTCTTAAAGAGCTTGTTAATACCTGTCGGGACAATCCCCATCCCATGTTAATTGGTGGGGAAAAAACAATGACTGGTTTGACACTAGGTGGCCTTTCCTCTTCAATGCTGTCATTGACAGCCTGGACCTGCGGGAGCTCACTTTGTCTGGTCGCCAGTACACCTGGGCCAATAACCGATCAATCCCTACTTATGAAAAGCTTGACCGGGTGCTAGTGACCACCGACTGGGAATATAAATATCCCCTTGCATCGGTACACGCACTAGAAAGAATCGAGGCCCTATCGGATCATGCTCCTTTGCTAACCGATTTTGGGCAAACAACTCCGAGCTCTAACCGTCCACAGTTTAAATTCGAACTGGGATGGCTCACTAGAGAGGGATTCCACGACCTGGTTAAGAAAGTGTGGTCGCGTCAACCTCAGGGTAACACGCCCATTCAACGATGGAACAATCGAATTCGCGCCTTGCGACGATTCCTTCGTGGATGGGATAAGCACACCGCCGGCATATACAAAAAAGAAAAGTTGCGACTATCTACCTTAATCGATGCTCTTGATAAAATTGCGGAGGTGAGGCCTCTCTCTCTGCTACTGAGATTGAGCAAAAAAGCCATCTAAATGAGTAGATTGCCCGCCTTTTACGCGAGGAAGAGATTAAATGGTACCAACGTTGCAAGGCCGACTCGCTTGTTAAGGGTGATGATAATACGAAGTACTTTCAAATGCTGGCCAATGGCAGACATAGAAAGAAACGTATTTTCGCTCTTGACTTGGACGAAGGCCGTATCGAGGGGGATGCACCGCTCAGAAATTACATTACTAAGTACTACAAAGAGCTTTTTGGACCTTCACCTGAAAGCCCTTTTACGCTGGACGAGTCTATTACTCATGACATACCTCAAGTTTCGGAGGCGGAAAATGAGTTTTTAACCTCTCCGTTCTCTGAAGAGGAAATTCGGACCGCGGTGTTCCAAATGGAACACAATAAGGCTCTAGGACCAGATGGTTTTCCGGCAGAGTTTTATCAATGTTTTTGGGATATGATTAAGGTGGATTTGGTTCAATTGTTTAACCAATTGCATGCCGAAAACCTTAATATCGCCAGATTAAACTTTGGGGAAATTATCCTTCTGCCCAAGACTAAGGAGGCTAGTCGTATTCAACAATACAGACCGATCTGCCTTCTAAATGTCAGCTTTAAGATATTCACAAAGGTGGCAACTAACCGGTTAAACGGGGTGGCTGACCACGTGGTCAAACCCACCCAAACAGCGTTTATGCAAGGACGCAACATATTAGATGGAGTTGTTGTGCTGCATGAAACTGTGCATGAGCTTCACCGTAAAAAGTCGAATGGAGTCATCTTCAAAATAGACTTCGAAAAAGCATATGACAAAGTCAAATGGCCCTTTCTCTTGCAAACTTTGCGAATGAAGGGGTTTTCACCAAAATGGTGTCGATGGGTAGAGAGTTTTGTTTCTGGAGGTAGCGTGGCTATCAAAGTCAACGATGATGTTGGCAACTACTTTCAGACTAAGAAGGGGCTTCGCCAAGGGGACCCCACATCCCCTATTTTGTTCAACATTGTGGCCGATATGTTAGCTACCCTTGTTGAGCGGGCTAATGTGGCTGGTCAAATTAGCGGCGTCATTCCACATTTGGTAGAAGAAGGTCTGTCTATTCTACAATATGCGGATGACACTATACTTTTTATGGATCATGATCTAGATAAAGCAAGAAACCTCAAATTGCTTTCATGTGCGTTTGAGGAGCTCTCTGGTCTCAAAATTAACTTCCATAAGAGCGAGCTTTTCTGCTTCGGTGATGCTGTAGAGTCTGCGTCTGAGTATGCTGAGATTTTTGGCTGTCAGCTCGGCCAGTTCCCGATTAGGTATCTAGGTATTCCGATTCACTATCGGCGTTTAACTATCGCTGAGTGGAAGCACGTGGAAGAAAGACTTGAGAAATGTCTAGCCAGCTGGAAGTCCAAACTCTTGTCGTATGGGGGACGGTTAGTTTTGATCAATTCCGTCCTCAACAATATGGTTTTATACATGTTGTCATTCTTTCACTTATCAAAAGGGGTTCTTCAGCGTCTCGATTATGTTAGATCCAGATTTTTCTGGCAGTGTGATAATGAATCCAAGAAATATCGGCTGGCTAGGTGGAGTGTATTATGCCGACCTAAAAGTCAAGGGGGCCTTGGAATCCAAGATCTTGAGATTAAAAATATCGCTCTTCTGAGTAAATGGTTATACAAACTACTCACTAAGAATGGAGTGTGGCAGGAAATCATTCGTAACAAGTACGTGGGGTCCAAAGCCATTTCTCAAGTTCTTTGGAAACCCGGTGATTCACATTTTTGGAGTGGCGTGATGAAGGTTAAGGAATTCTTTTTCCAATTTGGTAGTTTCTCGGTTAGGGATGGTTCTCAGGTTCGATTCTGGGAAGACACCTGGCTGGGGGTCATTCTGTAGGGGAACGCAGCAGAAAACAAAAAATTTCCGACCTACGCACCAGCCCAGGACCACTATGGAGACTGCATACAAGGTTTGATCTTTTCATTACCGACTCGTAGCGTAGCGGAAGTAGAGTCGATGACGATCGGCGGTGCAGATCCCCGCAGCTAGGATTTTACAACCTCCCAACCGCGAGGATGTACTCCCTCGCCAGCCCACCGGACGGATCTCCGGGCAGCCCTTCGGGAGGCCTCGGGACAGTCCCTCGGATAGTCCCACCGGACGGATCCTCGGACAGCCCTCCGGGAGGCCTCTGGACAGTCTTTCGGATAGTCCCACCGGACGGATCCTCGGACAGCCCTCCGGAAGGCCTCTGGACAGTCTTTCGGATAGTCCCACCGGACGGATCCTCGGACAGCCCTCCGGGAGGCCTCTCGGACAGCCCTTCGGGCGGGTCACTCGGACAGCCCTTCGGGAGGACCCTCGAACAGCCCCTCGGGCAAAAAGATCGAACCTACGACCTCTCTACGGGGTTGCACACATACGGTGTCATCTATCCGGCAGGGCTTCGCCGTCCAGAACTAGTTCCCACCGGAACCCAGACAGCCTTTCGGCTCTACGAAACTATTTCGCGGGGAGGGAGAGAAGAAGGCTAGATCATGCATGGCTTGTGTATGTTGAGAAAGAGTGTGTCTTTAGGCAGCCCCCTCCACCCCTATTTATAGGCCAAGCCCAAGGGTGGCTTCTCCAAGAAGCCAAGGGGAAAAATACCAAAAGGCCCTCAAGGTGGCTTCTCCAAGAAGTCACCCAAAAAGCACTTTCACTATTCACGGAAACATTTTTCCACGACCGTTAAATCCGAAAATATTTCTGTGGGTCTTAGAATAATTCCAGTACCCACACAAATGATTTTGGACGCGTTCTGAAACAATTCCGGATTAGTGATTTTCATCTGCGAAAAGCAAACAAAGCGGTTCCGGCAGCTCCGGAACATTTCCGGTTTTTTCTCCGAAAAATCCCAGAAGTTCCCAAACCAATTCTGGCACCCTCCAAGAATTTCCAGGCGTGTGCCGAAACCAATTTGACTTAATGGTATACCCTGAAACAACTTTTCAGTTTTACCGAAACTATTCCGGTGCTCTCTCTCCGGAACTTTTCCGCTGTCTCCGAAACTTTTCCGGTGACTTTCTCTCAGACTCCCTGTCTAGTATTCAGCAGATAGATGACCCTTAAGCGTGTGACCCTATAGGTTCGGTGAAGTATAGACATGACCTGGAACACTTTCCGATCAATGATCAACATCGGAGCCGTGGACACCCATATTGACCCCTATACCCACACGAATGAATATTCGAGTGAACCTCCAGTTGCCGTGTGCTATTCCTATTGCTTCGCGATATGTTACAAATACCCGAGGTGAGAATCATCGGCATCCCCGTGGATCAACACTTGTCCACAATGCCAGTTACCTCGTTACCGGTTTTGTTCTCTTTTCTCGTTCCCGTGTTCCGGCATCCCTGTGATCAAATCATAATGTGTCTGGCCAGACGATGGTGGATACCGTAACACCGAGAGGGCCCAGAGATATCTCTCCATCGTCGGAGGAGCAAATCTCAATCTTGAGCTATCAAGTTACTTGACATACTTTTCCATGAACCCGTAAGCCGCCGTAATAGCCACCCTTTTACGGATGACGTTTAACAAACCCCAAAGTTCATGAAGCAAGCATGAAGAAACTCGATACTCTCATGGTCTAAGGAATTATGCAAACATTAACTTTTTCTGTGTTATTAACCATTAACTTGTGACGAATGAATCTCATAGCATAACATCAATTCGGGTCGAATCAACACAAGTGTTCTCCTAACATTGTGCCCTCAAAGTTGCCAGCATAGTCATGCCCATGATTAGGAAAACAGAACCATCATGCAACACTTGAGCTAGTCTTAGAGGCCAGACTAGGAATACTTTTTACCGTTTATTATTCCACACGTGCATATGAGTCTTCCTCCGAGCCTCATGGTTATTGCAGACTCGAGAACCATAGCAGTTATAGCACGGAATATAAACTTAACTACAAACATGGAGATAAATAATAACACTTATTATTGCCTCTAGGGCATATCTCCTACACACTCCACTTATGGTGCAATACCCTAGCTTGTATAGGATCGTCAGACATAAATTCGTCACGATCAAATAAGTATTGGGACAAGAAAACCCTGACATTTCTTTCCGTAGGGACCTTTTTGGGCCATGCCTGGTAGCATGGAATGAGTTACTCATTCATCTGGAGGCCATTCAGCTGTCAGGCGAACCAGACAAGTTTCGATGGAATTTGCATCAGAACGATAGCTTTTCAGTCAAATCCTTGTATGATGCAATGGCTCACACTGATGTTCCGGTTGATAACAAGAAATTGAGGAAGCTCAAAATTCCTCTGGTTTCTATGCAGAGGGGTCATATTAACTAGAGATAACCTGGCTCGACGCAACTGGCAAGGTAGTAAGACATGTGTCTTTTTCCACCATGACGAGTCCATTAAACACTTATTCTTTGAGTGTAAGTTTGTTCGTGCAGTCTGGGCCATAGTTCAAGTAGCTTCAAATCTGTACCCCCCACGTAGTGCACGAAACATGTTCGGCAATTGGTTGTGGGGTATCGATAAACAATTTTCTGCACATCTACTCGTGGGGGCGGCAGCCTTATGTTGGGCATTGTAGCTTATCAGGAATGATGTGGTCTTTAACAATAAATGTGTTTCATCTCCTGTGCAAGTTATTCATGCGTGTACGCGATGGCTCCGTATGTGGTCTACCCTGCAGAGGCCGGAGGACAGAGACCTTTTTATGATGGCGTCTACACGGCTGGAGCATACGGCCAGGGAGGTTTTCTCCCAACATGGATGGCGGCATAATCTCCGGATAGGATTTGCCCCACCATAGGCTGGACTGATTTACTTTTGCTGTAAAACGATATACTTTTCTAGGCTTGTTAGACTTGTTGGCTGTGTGCATCACGCTATGCAGAGGCCGGGCATTCTTTCAATGCGGTTGTATCACCTCGATATATCAATTGAATGAAATGTTCTTTATCGGGAAAAAAAAACACCAGTAACAGATCCATCAACATCTATTTCTGGGTGGGATCAAGAGGGTGGTTATACTTGGATGAAAACAGCAATGGTGATTCCAGGGTTCCGTTCAAGCGAAGTACTAAGCATAAAGCCAAGGAGTCTACCGGCCATGCATGCCGGGACGGAAGGAAGGATTCCGTGCATATCTTCCGCATACTCAGGTGCTCATCTCTCTCATCACCCAGCGTCCCAGCCCACGGATTATTTGCATGTCATGTGCATCTCCGTATGAGTATAACAAATCCATCATCTTCTATAACTTGGGTGGGATCAAGAGAGAAAGTGCATATATTTATGTTTGTATCTTATAATATACTTGGATGAGCACATCAGTGGTGATTCCAGGGTTCCGTTCGACCAAGCCACGACAGCACAACTCGGTTTGTTTTCTTTCCATACATGATACGATCAATTCCTATGGTGCAGTAACTATGGAGCGGCTGGAAGCCCTGTCTATTCAATTCCAGTGTCATATACCCAAATCCCCAAGAACTGTCAGCCGGAGACCAGTGATCGAAAGCAGGACTGCATCACATCCGCAACAAGTCAGCAACACCCCCACAAAAAAATGCCAGCAACACGCACGGTGGATTGAAGGCTCCGCACAACCTGTAGACGCGTACGACGTCTTGGCACCGAATAAATCAATCAAAGGTAATTGAGATACAAACGCGCTTTATGTGTTTATGTTTCTACATCTGAGAAAATCTTAATTTCTGATCAAATTTAATGTGCACATCATCCACAAATATCTACTTTTTGAGCTGAGCACGAGAACAATGGGACATCCAGCGGGAAGAGGCAACCAAGCAATTGCGTCCATCGACGTAAACAAAATAATCTGCACGGCTATATACATGGCAGAGTCCCAAATAAGGTTGTGATAAACGCCAAGTGTTCCGATTAAAGTGAAGCTGAAGCCAAGACGAATAGCTGATACAAAATAGTCCTGCTCACCCAGCCTGAGTACACTCCGGTTTAGAGCTGGATATCCCAGAGACCAATCAATGTTAATGACATCAAGAAATTATCGAGCTCCTTCACCATTATATGCTTCAATGGATAAATTATTTTCATTACTGACTTGGCAATCCCAGCACGGTGGTTAATGTTAATATTTTCATTTTCACGTTCGTTTTAACAAGGAAATCTAGATACATGATACAATTTGTTTTCAGCAAGTGGAAAATAACACAATATAATTAGAACTTCATTTTAAATACAACTTTAGCGAATACATATCAGTTTTAGCATGAAACTCGAATAAAAGTTAAAGATTATTTCTATACGTCATACAATGTCTATAAATAGCCGCACCTTAGGGAAAAATATGTATATGTAAATCTTCAGTCTAAATTATATAAGAATTTAACCTAAATCTTACACGTAGAATGAAAATAAAATGACATGAATAATTTAATTATTCTGCTATGAGATATCATAAAATATATTGTGAAAGATAACTATGCCAGTGTATAATGAGTTAGAGTATGAGCATGCATGGATTAGTTAGATGTATTAACATGGATAGGTTCTACAGTATACAAAAATAATCGAGATCATTTCCCAGAAAATGAGTGGATGTATGCTTCAATGACGCCCATGGCATTTGGAAACGAGAATAAAATGCTATAACTGAAAGAATCTAAAAGTAAGCATATCTCCTACCAGGTCCAAAGTGTGCATGCCATTGATGCAATATGAATAGGTGGAACAACAATAGTTTTTGTTTAAATTTTCTAACCGTGGTGTGTTCCGAGGGTTGTACATAGTAATTAGCAAATGTCCATAGAAATAATTGAAGTGAGTAATACCGAAGAAAGAATACCAAAATAACAGGAAAACAAGAATAAAAAATAAGACAACAATAAACAAAATATAATTCTCACTAAACATAAAGTTGCCACTTTCTTACAAAAATAGTAGGAAAAATGATTTTTAAATTACTGAAGGAGAGAAAACAAGAAGGAAGAAAATATGACAAAATGAGAAAAAAAAGTATATAACAAAAAAAGAATGAGTAAATATGAAAACTTGAAAGAAAATAGAAAGAAGACGACAAGAATATAAGTTTTAGTGAAAAAGGAAAAAAATGAATCTGAAATGACAAAGAATAAGAAAATTGAATACAAATGACTGAAAATGTGAAAGGAAAAAAAAAGACTTTGGGTGTTACTAGTCAGTTGAACAGATATGCTAAAAAAGGGCCCATGTTTTCATTTTTCTTCTACTGCCTCAATTTTTTTCTAATCTTTTTGTTCGTTCAACTTCCTTCTCTTGTTGTTCTCTTCTTCTGCGCCAAGGCTATATGTAGCCCGTACCAATTCCTAATAGGAATCACCTACAGGTGATGGTAGTGGGCCGGGCCATTTTACCGTGGGTGCTCGCTGCGCGTGTAGGTTAGGTTCGCTTCTTTCCAGTCGTAGCGGTCGTTGTAGGGTTCGCTCGCTCCGGTATTCTTCGTGTTTTTTTTTCTTTATTTTTTCTGTACTTTTTCTTCATCTGTATTCTTTGGTTTTTCTTTTTCCTTCATTTTACTTTTGGTTTCTTTGTTTTATCTTTGGTTTTCTCCGTTTTTCTTTCGGTTTTCTTGGTTTTTCTTTCATTCTGCGCCATACTTTGGTTTTATTTGTTTCCTTTTTGGTTTTCTTTGCTTCTTGTTTTGAACACTTTTTTGATTACATGGTAACATTTTTTCAAATTCACGTTGTACATTTCTTTAAATGCCAATAAACATTTTTTTAAACTACTTGAACATTTTTTATGTTGTATAAACATTTTTTAAAATTTTATGGACATTTGTTGGAATCACTTGAATATTTATTTAACATGCCATGATACTTTTTTTTAACCATCCAACCACAGGTTGGTTCGCAGTCAAGATTTGTTTTGAAAGTTATCGATCCGGTGTGGTTATTTCCATCGTACTCCCGTACGTGCATGCAGCTAACTAATCTACTATATTTTCTTCTTTTCTGAGAGAAAAGTAATTAATCTACCATATTTTCGGTTACAACTGAGTGCGTCCGTGCCCTATAATACCAGGATGAGATCGTGTGCTTTAGTTTACTTGTTCAACATTTTAATACTTCAACATTTTCAAATACACATGTTCAACATTTTTCAAATACTCGTTCAACATTTTTTTAATATTTATTCAACATTTTCATATACTTATTCATTATTTCAAATACTTATTCAACATTTTCACATACTTGTTCAACATTTTTCAAATACTCATTCAACAATTTGTAATACTTATTCAACATTTTCCAATACTTGTTCAACATTTTTAATACTTATTCAAAAATTTCAAATACTTGTTCAACATTTTTTAATAATTATTCAACATTTTTCAAATACTTGTTCAATATTTTTTTAATGTGTTTTTGAAGAGTGTTTTTGTATATATATGTAGAATATTTTAAAATATAAATAAAAGTACAAAAATAAAGCAAAAAACAAGAACAGAAAACAGAAAAAAAAAACAAAAAAATAGGCCTTTGCCTCCCGCGCGGCTGGGCCAGTTCATCTAGGCTCCCCCCGACGCGAGGCATGCCCATGTGCTCGCTTAAAGCGAGAAATAGGGGTGCCCCATGCATTGTGAAAGGGCCGCTCAATCCGTGAGGCAACAAATACCCAGAACAACATGAGTCCCTATTTCGAAGCGCATAGCTTGACTGGACACTGTTTAGCTTTAGGTCAAGGCCAGCATACCTAGTTAGGATTTTCTCATGATCCTGATGTAGTTACAATGAACATTGTTATAGATCAATAAAGGCCTTGGCCGTTTTGATCTCCGGTACAAAAAATGCACACGAATCATGACGCAACATGTAATCGGACAGTCATTGACATAAATGAGACGCAACTAAATCTCAACTAGCTGAGTTTTAGCAAGACCGAGTGATAAAAACATACCGTGATTTCGTCTCAAAATTTATAAACCATGCAACCTTGCACCATAGACGTAGCCCATCGATCCACCGGGGACAGGTTGTGTGGTTGTTTCCATCGTACTCCCGCACGTGCATGCAACTTAATCTGCCATATTTTCTTCTTTTTGCAAGCAATTAATCTACTGTACCATATTTTCGGTTACAACTGAGTGCGTACGTGCCCTATCTACCAGGACGAGATCGTGTGCGTTAGTTTAATGCCAGCCACCACAACATCCAGTCCACGATTGAGAGAATTAGTCAGTCATGGCCGGCGAACGGCGGTGGGCCGACCTCCCCGGCGACCTCCTCGCGGCCGTGCACCTCAGAGCCGCCTCCGCATACGACCGCGCGCGCTTCGCTGCAGTCTGCACACCGTGGCGCGCCGCCGCGACCAGGCACCGGCCGCTGCCCGCTCTGCCGCTGCTGCTCCTGTCCTCGGGCGACGGCAGGCGCGACCGGGAGGCGCGGGCGTACAGCCCGGAGGACGGCAGGGTGCTGCGCGTGCCGCTGCCGTGGTTCCCGTGGGGCAACCGGCTCGTCGGGTCCTTCGACGGCGGCTGGATCGCCACCGCGTCCGGCTCCGAACGGCTCCTCGTCGTGAACCTCTTCACCGGCGTACGGGCGCTCTCCGCGAAACAGAGTGCCGTCGTGTGCGCGTGCCCGAGATCCGATTGGGATTGCGGTCAGGCATACCATCAGCGGATCACCGCCGACCAGATCTCCGTCCTGAAAATCGTCTTCTCGGAGGACCCATCCACCGGCGGCTGCATCCTCGCCGCGATGACATCCTGGTGCAAGATTGCGCTCTGCAGGGTTGGCTGCCCGGACAGCGGGTGGACTACGCGAGGGTGCGGCACGAATAGGTATAGTTGTCTCGTGGACATTGCTTTCTGTAACAGCGTGCTCTATGGATTTAGCTACCATGAATTGCTCAGGTTTGACATAGGCGTGAACGAAGAAGGCACGCCAGTGACCACCTTAGTTCATCTCCTAGACATCGATATGAGCACCTTGCACATGTTGGATGTGGGTTCCGACATCAATTACATCTTTGAACTTTGCGGCAAGCTGGCAATAACGGTGCGAGTCTGGCCCGGAGGCGGCAGCCATAGAGCTCACTTTTACAGGGTTTTCGAGCTTATGGACGATGGCACAACACACTCGTCACACAAGTTTACATGGGCAGAGGTGATGAGCTTGGGCGACCAAGCCTTGTTCCTGGGACCATCTTGTTGCAAGGCGGTGCATGTGTCGACCGCGAACAGACGCGGCGGGGTGGAGGGAAACCGCATCTACTACTCCCAGAAACACTCATCGCTCCGCGACAGCATGGAGTGCTTAGCAAGGTTGGACATGGGTAGTTGCACCGTGTTGTGTTGGGAAAGCGAAGGCATGCATCACTTGGAGAGGATAATATCGCAGGGATACTTTTACCGTAAGGAGGATGGCATCAATGGTTGTAATAGTTCTGCGTGGCTTCTGCCTCCAGACTTCTAATTCCTAATCCATCAAGTATGTACTGCATGTTTATCTTATGTAGAAGAAGTATTCACATTCTTTCGACAGATTTGTCATTCAAGGAGCTATCACTACAAGTATGTATATGTGTCCTTATTTACTTTTAAAGTCATAAAAACCGGAAAGGAAACATTATCAATAAACTCATAGGTTTTCTCGAAATGCATACATTCATGCGAACATGTGTACTATTTGATGATCTGATGGTTAAATTTTGTGACTAGTTAAGTTCATTAGCTCGATGACCATGTAAGAGTGATTTTAAGCATGTGATTTCATAGTTCTGCGTGGCTTCTGCCTCCAGACTTTTAATTCCCATATATAATCCATCAAGTATGTACTGCATGTTTATCATGTTTATCTTATGTAGAAGAAGTATTCATATTCTCTTGACAGATTTGCCATTTAAGGAGCTATCACTACAGGTATGTATATGTGTCCTTTATTTATTTTTAAAGTCATAAAAACCGGAAAGGAAACATTATCAATAAACTCACAGGTTTTCTTGAAATGCGTACATTCATGCGAACATGTGTAGTATTTGATGATCTGATGGTTAAATTTTGTGACTTGTTAAGTTCATTAGCTCGATGACCATGTAAGCGTGATTTTAAGCATGTGTCATTGCTAGTAACATGAATAATTCGACAATTTCGGTGACAGTATATCTTTGTGGGGCTAGATATATATGGGACTCAAATAAATGAAAACAAAATCTGATTACCAAACACTGAACATTAGTTTATCACACACCAGTTTGGGCACCGAGGATTCTAATGATGAGTGGCGGGAGGACGAACTGAGAAAAGGCTAAGCAATATTAGTACAGAAATATCACCATTTAAGTTCTCCGTAATTTTACAATCAGATTTGCTAATTCTCATCTAGATTAGAATTAACAAAATCTCATCTAACTCCTGCATTACTTAATTAACTAAACCAAAAAAGGAAAAAAAATCTCTACCAATCTCCATGTAAAATCCAACGGAGTAGGAGTTAGATGAGACATAGTGACGGTATCCCGACTAAGGGGCCTCTCATCATGACGGTTCCCAACCTGATGGACCGGGCTGAGGACCCCTTGTCGATTTCGCCCTGGGCCACTTTGGGCGGGCCATGGCGTATTACAAGATTCCAGAAGGCTTGATGTGCAAGACAAGAAGCTAGGATTGTGGAGGACTCTACCTCCTCGTACGTAGCCGGCTAGGATCCATGTACCCTAGGACCCCATGTATGCTATATAAACCGAGGGGTTAGGCACGTAGATAGACAAGTTACGATCTCTCGATACTTTATACTCTAGATAGACTCCAACGCAATAAAACACCAAATAGGACGTAGGATATTATCTCATCTGGAGAGTCTGAACCCATTCCCCTAGTTTACACAAAATATTAGATGCAATTTTCAACGACATAATGTCAACTAAAAAGGTTTTTTTTTTTGTTCACTATCAAAGGAGTGGCCGAATACCATTTGAGCAGCAGAATTATGTGCAACTAAAAAAGGAAACCTTAATTTGCTAGTCCTTGCTGAATTTCCAATTGGTAAAGTTCCAGCCTTATCAGATCGTTTGTACACGGAAAATAATATTTGCTTAATTACGAGTCCATGTTAGTATGATCTTTCACTGAAATAAGGCATGCAAAATACCACTCTCAAATAATGTTCTGTGGTGAAACGTTGACAACCACGAATAAGTATATGATTACAATATGTTGTAGAAACTAGTATACTAACACCAGTAGGAGCGCCTGTAGGAGCAATTGGAAATGACAGGCAATCATTAGCTTAAGACGGTAACAAGATGGAGGGTTATAGATTCGAAAAGTTGTCTGCTGAACAATGTACTATGTATCTTTGTTAGGAAACATAACACATACCTGTAATGAACAAACCTGTGTGCATAATTCAAAATTTCATAGTTCATCAATAATATCAATCATGGCCAGATCAACTAAACTGTTCCACACCACTTAGGCCATCAAGGATGATTTTTTCATAGAAGATATTATCAGACAGGCATCATTGTGATATTTTCGGAATTCAGATATGACCATCTATGCATAGTACTCCTACAGGACTTGAACTACTCTGTAATTAGCAAGGATCGATCAACTAATATATGTATACTTACAATAACTGGGGCAGAGGACGACCCACTCGTTGGGGCAGCGGCGGTCGCAGGTGGTCACGCAGGGGGTTCTTATTATCCTTGGTGACGTCACAGGTGGCTGTTGATTCCTGTTGCCGAACGGTCCAGAGTGTATTGTGTGGGAGTTCGTCGGCAGCGCAGAACGCGGTACCCCCTTCGGCTGAGCGACAGCAACAATGCAGAAGGCGCACACGGCGACCGAGATGGCGAGCACGACCACGAGTAGCCGGGTGGCACGGCGGCGCGGTTACTTGAAGTGGTCGGAGTTGCTAGGTAGGTTGAAATATTCTCCGGGAAGGGAAGACCATCGGCAATCGAGAGAGCCCGAAGGCATCATCGATGAGCCGCGGAGGTTGGGAAGGGAACTTCCTAGTCCTCACTTCATCTGCGATGCTTCTGTTGGGGAACGTTGCATGGGAAACAAAAAATTTCCTACGCACACACAAGATCTATCCATGGTGATGAGCATCTACGAGAGGGAGAGTGAATCTACATACCCTTGTAGATCGCTAAGCGGAAGCGTTAAGAAACGCGGTTGATGTAGTCGAACGTCTCCGCGATCCAAATCGCAAGTCGTCCCTCGATCCGATCACGAACTAGTGCCGAACGGATGGCACCTCCGCGTTCAACACACGTACGGCTTGATGACGCCTTCACCTCCTCGATCCAGCGAGCGATGGTGAAGTAGTAGATGAGTTCCGGCAGCACGACGGCGTGGTGATGGTGGTGAGGAACAATCTCTGCAGGGCTTCGCCAAGCACTACGGAGATTATGACGGGAGAACTAGAGGGTTAGGGTTGCCGACACACGGCTTGGGAAATCTTAATGTATCCCGTGTGCTAGCCCTGCCCCTCTATTTATATGTTGAGCCTTGGGGTCTAAACTTGGAGTAAAAGCCTCCTCCAGGTCGGTTTTGCCCGCACAAGGTCGGTTTGGCCCGCAGGGAAAGAGTCCAACTCGGATCCCTGCAGTACCGCGCACAAGCGGTAGTACCGCTCACGAGCGGTAGTACCGCTTGAGCGGTAGTACCGCTTCACACAAGCGGTAGTACCGCTTATGCGGTAGTACCGCTTACGCGGTAGTACTGCCTTACCAGCGGTAGTACCGCTTAAGGCAGCAGCAAAACTTCCTTTTGCACTTTCCAATACCTTGTGGGCTTTACCCCTTTGGCTCATATAAAGTGTTGCTGCACCCGAACACTTCGGTAAACATCCGGAACCCCTTCCGGTGAATTCCGGAACCCTTCCGGAGATCAAAACACTATTATCACATATATCAATCTTTACCTCCGGACTCTTCCGGAGATCCTCGTCATGTCCGGGATCTTATCCGGGACTCCGAACAACCTTCGGTCATCAACAAAATAACTCAACTATACTAATCGTCACCAAACGTTAAGTGTGTAGACCCTGCGGGTTCGAGAACTATGTAGACATGACCGAGACACCTCTACGGCCAATAACCAATAGCGGGACCTGGATGCCCATATTGGCTCCCACATATTCTATGAAGATCTTTATCGGTCGAACCTCTATGTCAAGGATTCAGTTAATCCCGTATATTGTTCCCTTTGTTCTTCGGTATGTTACTTGCCCGAGATTCGATCGTCGGTATCTCTATACCTAGTTCAATCTCGTTACCGGCAAGTCTCTTTACTCGTTCCGTAATACAAGATCTCGTGGCTAACACTTTAGTCACATTGCTTGCAAGGCTCATTGTGATGTTGTATTACAGAGTGGGCCCTGAGATACCTCTTCGTCACACGGAGTAACAAATCCCAGTCTTGATCCATGCCAACCCAACAGACATCCTCGGAGATACCTGTAGAGCACCTTTATAGTCACCCAGTTACGTTGCGACGTTTGATACACACAAGGTACTCCTCCGATGTCAGGGAGTTGTATGATCTCATGGTCATAGGAACAGATACTTGACATGCAGAAAACAATAGCAATAAACTGACACGATCATATGCTACGTTTATAGTTTGGGTCTTGTCCATCACATCATTCTCCTAATGATGTGATCCCGTTATCAAATGACATCTCATGTCCATGGTTAGGAAACCTTAACCATCTTTGATCAACGAGCTAGTCAACTAGAGGCTTACTAGGGACACAGTGTTGTCTATGTACCCACACATGTATTTAAGTTTCCAATCAATACAATTATAGCATGGATAATAAACGATTATCATGAACAAGGAAATACAATAATAACTAATTTATTATTGCCTCTAGGGCATATTTCCAACTGTCTCCCACTTGCACTAGAGTCAATAATCTAGTTCACATCACTATGTGATTTACATTGTAATGAATCGAACACCCATGCAGTTCTGGTGTTGTTCATGTTTAGCCCTTGGAAGAGGTTTAGTCATCGGATCTGCAACATTTAGATCCGTGTGTACTTTGCAAATATTTATGTCGTCCTCCTTGATGTAATCGCGGATGGAATTGAAACGTCGCTTTATGTGTCTGGTCCTCTTGTGAAATCTTGGTTCCTTGGCTAGAGCAATGGCACCAGTATTATCACAAAACAGAGTCATTGGGTTAAGTGCACTAAGCACTACTCCAAGATTTGTCATGAACTCCTTCATCCAGACACCTTCCTTCGCCGCCTCCGAGGCTGCGATGTACTCCGCTTCGCATGTAGAATCAGCTACCACGCTTTGCTTGGAACTGCACCAGCTAACCGCACCCCCATTAAGAATAAATACGTATCCGGTTTGTGACTTAGAGTCATCCGGATCAGTGTCAAAGCTTGCATCGACGTAACCCTTTACGACGAGCTCTTGATCACCTCCATAAACGAGAAACATGCCCTTAGTCCTTTTCAGGTACTTCAGGATATTCTTGACCGCCGTCCAGTGTTCCATCCCTGGATCACTTTGAAACCTTCCGACCATACTTATGGCAAGGCTGACATCGGGTCTTGTGCACAGCATTGCATACATGATAGAGCCTATGGCTGAAGCATAGGGGATCACACTCATCTTTTCTCTATCTTCTGCAGTCACTGGGCATTGAGTCTTACTCAACTTCACACCTTGCAATACAGGCAAGAACCCCTTCTTGGACTGATCCATTTTGAACTTCTTCAAAACTTTGTCAAGGTATGTGCTTTGTGAAAGTCCTATTAAGCGTCTCGATCTATCTCTATAGATCTTGATGCCTAATATGAAAGCAGCTTCTCCTAGGTCCTTCATTGAAAAACTCTTGTTCAAATATTCCTTCACGCTTTCCAACATTTCTATATTGTTTCCAATCAGTAATATGTCATCCACATATAATATTAGAAACGCTATAGAGCTCCCACTCACTTTCTTGTAAATACAAGCTTCTCCGTAAACTTGTATAAACTCGAACGCTTTGATCACCTCATCAAAGCGAAGATTCCAACTCCGAGATGCTTGCACCAGCCCATAAATGGATCGCTGGAGTTTGCAAACTTTGTCAGCATTCTCTGGATCGACAAAACCTTCTGGTTGCATCATATACAACTCTTCCTTAAGGAAACCGTTAAGGAACGCTGTTTTGACATCCATCTGCCAAATTTCATAATCGAAAAAGGCAGCTATTGCTAACATGATTCTGACGGACTTAAGCATCGCTACGGGTGAGAAGGTCTCATCGTAGTCAACTCCTTGAACTTGTGAAAAACCCTTTGCCACAAGTCGAGCTTTATAGACGGTGACATTACCGTCCGCGTCCGTCTTCCTTTTAAAGATCCATTTGTTCTGAATGGCCTTACGCCCTTCAGGTAATACTTCCAAAGTTCACACTTTGTTTTGATACATGGATCCCATCTCGGATTTCATGGCCTCTAACCATTTCTCGGAATCCGGGCCCATCATCGCTTCTCCATAGCTCGTAGGTTCATCGTTGTCTAACAACATGACCTCTAAGACAGGGTTGCCGTACCACTCAGGAGCAGTACGCGTCCTTGTCGACCTACGAGGTTCGATAGCAACTTGATCCAAAGCTTCATGATCATCATCATTAACTTCCTCTTCAGCTGATGTAGGCTCTACAGAAACATCTTTCTGCGCTGCGCTACTCTCAGGTTGAAGTAAAGGTTCAACAACCTCATCAAGTTCTATCTTCCTCCCACTCAATTCTTTCGAGAGAAACTCTTTCTCAAGAAATGTTCCGTTTTTAGCGACAAACACTTTGCCTTCGGATCTGAGGTAGAAGGTATACCCAACTGTCTCTTTTGGGTATCCTATGAAGACGCATTTCTCCGCTTTGGGTTCCAGCTTTTCAGGCTGAAGCTTTTTGACATAAGCATCACATCCCCAAACTTTAAGAAACGACAGCTTTGGCTTCTTGCCAAACCAAAGTTCATATGGCGTCGTCTCAACGGATTTTGATGGTGCCCTATTTAAAGTGAATGCAGTTGTCTCTAATGCATAACCCCAAAACGATAGTGGCAAATCGGCAAGAGACATCATAGATCGCACCATATCCAATAAGGTTCGATTACGACGTTCGGACACACCATTACGCTGTGGTGTTCCAGGCGGTGTTAGTTGTGAAACAATTCCACATTGTCTTAAGTGACTGCCAAACTCATAACTCAGATATTCTCCTCCTCGATCAGATCGTAGGAATTTAATCTTCTTGTTACGATGATTCTCAACTTCACTCTGAAATTGTTTGAACTTTTCAAATGTTTCAGACTTGTGTTTCATTAAGTAAATATACCCATATCTACTTAAGTCATCAATGAAGATGAGAAAGTAACGATAACCACTGCGCGCCTCAATGCTCATCGGACCGCACACATCAGTATGTATGATTTCCAATAAGTCACTTGCCCGTTCCATTGTTCCAGAGAACGGCGTTTTAGTCATCTTGCCCATGAGGCATGGCTCACATGTATCAAGTGATTCAAAATCAAGTGACTCCAAAAGTCCATCAGCATGGAGCTTCCTCATGCGTTTTACGCCAATATGACCTAAACGGCAGTGCCACAAGAAGGTGGTATTATCATTATCAATTCTACATCTTTTGGCATCAATGTTATGAACATGTGTATCATTACTATCGAGATTCAATAAGAATAAACCCCTCACATCGGGTGCATGACCATAAAAGATATTACTCATATAAATAGAACAATCATTATTCTCTGATTTAAATGAGTAACCGTCTCGCAATAAACAAGATCCAGATATAATGTTCATGCTTAACGCAGGCACTAAATAACAATTATTTAGGTTCATCACTAATCCCGATGGTAATCGAAGAGCGAGCGTGCCGACGGCGATCACATCAACCTTGGAACCATTTCCCACGCGCATCGTCACTTCGTCCTTTGCCAGCCTCCGTCTATTCCGCAGTTCCTGTTTTGAGTTGCAAATGTGAGCAACCGCACCGGGATCAAATACCCAGGCACTACAACGAGAGTTGGTAAGGTACACATCAATAACATGTATATCATATATACCTTGTTTGTTGTTGGCCGCCTTCTTGTCAGCCAAATACTTGGGGCAGTTCCGCTTCCAGTGTTCAGTTCCCTTGCAATGAAAGCACTCAGTTTCTGGTTTGGGTCCAGCCTTGGGTTTCTTCACGAGAGGAGCAACTGCTTTGCCACTCTTCTTGGAGTTACCCTTCTTACCCTTGCCATTTTTCTTGAAACTAGTGGTTTTATTGACCATCAACACTTGATGCTCCTTCTGAATTTCAGACTCAGCGGCTTTCAGCATCGCAAACAGCTCGGCGACTGACTTGTTCATCCCGTGCATGTTATAGTTCAACACGAAGCTCTTGTAGCTAGGTGGCAATGATTGAAGAACTCTGTCAGTGATAGCCTCTGGCGGAAGGGGCATCCCCAATTCAGCCAGACGGGTGGAGTACCCAGACATTCTGAGTACGTGATCACTGATAGACCCGTTCTCCTCCATCTTGCAAGCATAGAACTTATCGGAGATCTCATATCTCTCGATCCGGGCATTCTTCTAAAAGATAAACTTCAACTCCTGGAACATCTCATATGCTCCATGACGTTCAAAACGTCTTTGAAGTCCCGGTTCTAAGCCATACAATATTGCACATTGAACTATTAAGTAATCTTCAGAACGAGCCTGCCAGGCGTTCACAACGTCTAGAGACTCAACTGGAGCGGGTGGATCACCAAGCGGTGCATCAAGGACATAAGCCTTCTGGGAAGCCGTAAGGATAATCCTTAGATTACGGGCCCAGTCCACAAAGTTACTTCCATCATCTTTCAACTTAGCTTTCTCTAGGAACGCATTAAAATTCAGGGGTGCTACTCAGTGGCGGATCCACATGGGGTCATGGGAGTACAGATGTACACCCAAATTTTTTTGCAAGATTTTTTATATATGATGTATACTACGTACATGTACCAAATGTGTTGTAGTTTGTGCAATAAACACATGTTAATTCATACTCCCTCCGTCCGAAAATACTTGTCATAAGAATGGATGTATCTAGATGTATTCTAGTTCTAGATACATTTATTTTTATACATTTGTGCGACAAGTAAATTCCGGACGAAGGGAGTATAAAACTGGCCTCAAATCGTCAGTCCAACAAGCAGAAGTTTTGTCAGTCTATCCCACACGACCCATGTGGCTGCAAGTAAAGGATCCCTACTTGAAATACTGTTTTTGTTACATTTTCTGCTCAAGATTTTTTCTGCAAGTAAAGGATGATGACACCACGCCTTGTTTTTGGCCGTGACATATTGTATGATTGTGTAGTAAATAATCTTCGGTTTTTTTATTTCTATGCGTTACTGTCATTATGATGAAAAAAAAATTCTTACTAGCCCCATGAACATTTTAGAATTGTACATGGCAAAAAAAAATTGAACACCCAAGTTTAAAATCCTGGATCCGCCACTGGTGCTACTGCGCGAGCCATGATCTACAACATAAATATAGCAAAGACAACTTAGACTATTGTTCATGATAATGAGTTTAGTTAATCATATTACTTAAAAACTCACACTCAAATTGACATCCCTCCGGTCATTCGAGTGTAACATGATCCAAATCTACCAACTCAAGTCCGATCATCACGTGAGTTGAGGTGGTTTCAATGGTGAACATCTTCATGTTGATCATATCTACTATATGACTCATGTTCGACCTTTCGGTCTCTTGTGTTCCGAGGCCATGTCTGTACATGCTAGGCTCGTCAAGTTTAACCCGAGTGTTCCGCACGTGCAACATGGCTTACACCCGTTGTATGTGAACGTAGAGTCTATCACACCCGATCATCACGGCGTGTCTCGAAACGACGAACTTTCGCAACGGTGCACACTCGGGGAGAACACAATTTATCTTGAAATTTAAGTGAGGGATCACCTTATAATGCTACCGTCGTCCTAAGCAAAATAAGATGCATAAAAGGATTAACATCACATGCAAATCATAAGTGACATGATATGGCCATAAACTTGTGCTTTTGATCTCCATCTCCAAAGCACCGGCATGATCTCCATCATCACCGGCATGACACCATGATCTCCATCATCTTGATCTCCATCAACGTGTCGCCATGAGGTTGTCGCGCCGACTGTTGCTTCTACGACTATTGCTAACGTTTAGCGATAAAGTAAAGCATTACATAGCGCTTAATGATTGACACGCAGGTCATACAATAATTAAAGACAACTCTATGGCTCCTGCCAGTTGCCGTACTCATCGACATGCAAGTCGTGATATTCTATACAACACATGATCATCTCATACATCACATATATCTCATCATGTAATTGGCCATATCACATCACAACATACCCTGCAAAAACAAGTTAGACGTCCTCTAATTGTTGTTGCAAATTTTACGTGGCTGCTACGGGTTTGCAAGAACCGTTCTTACCTACGCAAAACCACAACGTGGTGTAGTGATTGCTTTTTGATCTTCTAAAAGAACCCTCTTCATTGAAATCGATTCAACTAAAGTGAGAGAGACAGACACCCGCTAGCCATCTTTATGCAACGAAGTTACATGTCAGTTGAAGGAACCTGTCTCGCGTAAGCGTACGCGTAATGTCGGTCCGGGCCGCTTCATCTCACAATGCCGCCGAATCAAGTATCAACTACTAACGGCAAGCAATATGTATATACCCACGCCCACAACTCGTTTGTGTTCTAATCGAGATCTCATCTACGCATAGACCTAGCTCAGATGCCACTGTTGGGGAACGTTGCATGGGAAACAAAAATTTTCCTACGCACACACAAGATCTATCCATGGTGATGAGCATCTACGAGAGGGAGAGTGAATCTACATACCCTTGTAGATCGCTAAGCGGAAGCGTTAAGAAACGCGGTTGATGTAGTCGAACGTCTCCGCGATCCAAATCGCAAGTCGTCCCTCGATCCGATCACGAACTAGTGCCGAACGGACGGCACCTCCGCGTTCAACACACGTACGGCTTGATGACGCCTTCACCTCCTCGATCCAGCGAGCGATGGTGAAGTAGTAGATGAGTTCCGGCAGCACGACGGCGTGGTGATGGTGGTGAGGAACAATCTCTGCAGGGCTTCGCCAAGCACTACGGAGATTATGACGGGAGAACTAGAGGGTTAGGGTTGCCGACACACGGCTTGGGAAATCTTAATGTATCCCGTGTGCTAGCCCTGCCCCTCTATTTATATGTTGAGCCTTGGGGTCTAAACTTGGAGTAAAAGCCTCCTCCAGGTCGGTTTTGCCCGCACAAGGTCGGTTTGGCCCGCAGGGAAAGAGTCCAACTCGGATCCCTGCAGTACCGCGCACAAGCGGTAGTACCGCTCACGAGCGGTAGTACCGCTTGAGCGGTAGTACCGCTTCACACAAGCGGTAGTACCGCTTATGCGGTAGTACCGCTTCACACAAGCGGTAGTACCGCTTACGCGGTAGTACTGCCTTACCAGCGGTAGTACCGCTTAAGGCAGCAGCAAAACTTCCTTTTGCACTTTCCAATACCTTGTGGGCTTTACCCCTTTGGCTCATATAAAGTGTTGCTGCACCCGAACACTTCGGTAAACATCCGGAACCCCTTCCGGTGAATTCCGGAACCCTTCCGGAGATCAAAACACTATTATCACATATATCAATCTTTACCTCCGGACTCTTCCGGAGATCCTCGTCATGTCCAGGATCTTATCCGGGACTCCGAACAACCTTCGGTCACCAACAAAATAACTCAACTATACTAATCGTCACCAAACGTTAAGTGTGTAGACCCTGCGGGTTCGAGAACTATGTAGACATGACCGAGACACCTCTACGGCCAATAACCAATAGCGGGACCTGGATGCCCATATTGGCTCCCACATATTCTACGAAGATCTTTATCGGTCGAACCTCTATGTCAAGGATTCAGTTAATCCCGTATACTGTTCCCTTTGTTCTTCGGTATGTTACTTGCCCGAGATTCGATCGTCGGTATCTCTATACCTAGTTCAATCTCGTTACCGGCAAGTCTCTTTACTCGTTCCGTAATACAAGATCTCGTGGCTAACACTTTAGTCACATTGCTTGCAAGGCTCATTGTGATGTTGTATTACCGAGTGGGCCCTGAGATACCTCTCCGTCACACGGAGTAACAAATCCCAGTCTTGATCCATGCCAACCCAACAGACATCCTCGGAGATACCTGTAGAGCACCTTTATAGTCACCCAGTTACGTTGCGACGTTTGATACACACAAGGTACTCCTCCGATGTCAGGGAGTTGTATGATCTCATGGTCATAGGAACATATACTTGACATGCAGAAAACAATAGCAATAAACTGACACGATCATATGCTACGTTTATAGTTTGGGTCTTGTCCATCACATCATTCTCCTAATGATGTGATCCCGTTATCAAATGACATCTCATGTCCATGGTTAGGAAACCTTAACCATCTTTGATCAACGAGCTAGTCAACTAGAGGCTTACTAGGGACACAGTGTTGTCTATGTACCCACACATGTATTTAAGTTTCCAATCAATACAATTATAGCATGGATAATAAACGATTATCATGAACAAGGAAATACAATAATAATTAATTTATTATTGCCTCTAGGGCATATTTCCAACAGCTTCCGCTCCAAATCGCCGCCGCAGAGAAGACCCTTCGATGCCTGGCCTTTTTTTCCGCGAGCGCTATGTCTCGCATTAAGCGAGACGATAGCAGCTCTCGCTGAAGCTTCCCCCCCCCCCCCCCCAATCGTATTGGGCCGGCCCATTCACGCGCGCATATAGCAAGTAAAAATAGTAGAGGAAAGGGGAGAAGCAGGGATCAATCCCTGGTCTCCAGGGAGATCACGGGCGCTGCTAGGCACTCCGCCCAGGTCCCATTCGTGGTAAGTAGTAGGGGTGCGTCCTAATTGAGGCGATTCGAGCCGGTTTTCTTCAGATTTTTTTTCTTTTTTCTTTTCTTTTTTCTTCTCTGTATTTTTTCATTCTTTTTTGCATTTTGTTTCTTAGTTTTTTTATTTTATTTTTTATTTTGTTTATTTTATTTCCTTTTTTTGGTTTTCTTTGTTCTTTTGGTTATTATTCTACATTTTTTGTATATGTCAACAACATTTTTCTAATACACATCTAACATTTTTCCAGTACAAATTAAAAAAAAATTGTAATACATGGTCAACATTTTTCTATACACATATTTAAAAAATTAAAATGCATGATTAAAATATTTCAAATACAAGATTAACATTTTTTGAATACATGGTCAACATTTTTTATACATTTTTAACATTATTTTAAATGCTTGATTAACAGTTTTCAAATAAAAAGAGTAACATATTTTGAATACATGGTCAACATTTTTTCTATACACATTTAACATTTTTCAAACACTTAATTAACATTTTTCAAACACTTGTTCAACATTTTTTTAAATGCTTCATTAACATTTTTATATACATGATCAAAAAATTTCATCATTTTTGTAATTCATGGTCAACATTTTTTCTGTACACATTTAACATTTTCCAAATTCTTGATTAAAAAATTTCAAATACTTGTTCAACATTTTTTCAAATGCTTGATTAACATTTTTATATACATGATCATTTTTTTTCATCATTTTTTTAATACATGGTCAATATTTTTTCTATACAAATTTAACATTTCTCAAATGTTTGATTAACATTTTTCAAATGCATGTTCAACATTTTTTTTCAAAATGCTTGATTAACATTTTTATGTACATGATCAAAAATTTCAACATTTTTTAATACATGATCAACAATTTTTCTATACACATTCAACATTTTTCTGAATGCTTAATTAATATTTTTCAAATACTTGTTCAAAAAAATTCAAATGTATTTTGTAGAGTGTTTTTTGTAATATATATATTTAGAATATTTTAAAGTATAAACAAAAGTACAAAAATAAAGCAAAAAACAAAAACAGAAAATAGAAGAAAAAATAGAAAAAAGAGGCTGTGTTCTACCACGTGCATGGGCCGGCCCATCTCGCTCGCCCCTTCAGCGAGTCAGAAGTTGAACTCGCTGAAGGCAAGATATAGGGGCGCCCCCTTTTTTTCTCCTTTGAGACGTGTGACGCTGCTCTCACAGGTTCCTCGGATGGGCTTGCTACACAGAACGACCCACATAGTCCAATCAAGCACAATACTCCAAAAAAAAATACCACAATAGTTGCCCTTTGGATATTAGGCCCAGGTAGTGGCGACGGTAGCGCTTAAATATAGTTCTACTCTCATCCAATGGCCAGTGACGGCCGGAAAAAAATTAGACAGCTCCAGATGCTAGTGGCACGAGAGAACATGGATTAGGGGCAGTTTTACTGTCCTAAATATAACTTTGCAGAACTGGATATATATGGGACTCTAAATAAAAAACAAAATATGATAACCAAACACCGAACATTAGTTTATCACACACAGTTTCGGCACGGAGGATTCTGATGATGAGTGGCGGGAGGACGAACTAAAAAAAGCTAAATAATATTGGTTTAGAAATATCACCATCTAAGCTCCCGTATTTTTTTAAAAGAATACGAATATACTCAGGTGACCCGTTAACAATGGTTACTATTTTCCCGCAAAAAAACTGAAGGGCTTTTTTTAAGGGAATAACCAATGGTTTTTATTCAGAAATTCTACTCCCTCGGAAAAAAGTGTCGCAGCTTTTATCGGAGGGAGTAGTATCATTTCGGCGGAGTTGGCTCAACTCGTAGAGTTTATGGGCCAATATGCATGCCCAGTTTTGACTCGCTCGTTCGTTGCGGTAGCGAAGGCCCATTCCAATTGTGCTCCCACCCCGTTTATCTTTACGGGGCCGGCCAGTGTCGTATATTTTTTTCTCTTTGCATCCCAAATTTGCGTCTTCTTTTTTCTTGGCGGAATGCATCCTAAATTTGCTATTCCTTTTGTTTTTGTGTATGTAAGATGGCAGTTTGCCTAAAAAGATGTACTGTGGATGGTAGTTTTAAATTATTTTTTTGTTAATACTTCTCTGGCCACGTAGTACATACGTTCCTCTGGCATTTACAGCCAGCTCTACTTACGTTTTTTTTTTTTTGTGAAACTGAGCTGTACTTACGTTGATTGCGTGGGCCGCTGTAGCAACATCACGTAGTACGAACGTACTGTGTCGAGGACCGGCAGTTCGGCGGCCCCGCCTGGAGTTGTCAATTCTCATTGATGATGCCTGATGACTCGATGCATGGTCCTATGCCGCTCGCTATCGCTGGCTTCCAAATAGTCAGTGGGTTTGATTATTTGGACTTGGCTCGAGTCCTGTGTCCTGTGTGTCCTGCTTGTTCCTACTGTCCTGTACGAGTGGGCACCCACCCAACCGAGCAAAAGAGTCGGCTGTCAAAATTTCGGCTGGGCAAATTTTGGCACCAACCGGACATATATACCCACCATAGCAGCTAATTGTACTTCTCGACTGTCTACTATAATAACAAGGTTTGCCCGGCTCCGGCGAGGAAGGGGCGATGACAGCGGCGCGCCTTCGACTCGCTTCAGTGTTTGTAGTCGTCGCTAGGTGGTCTATGAATCTGGATGTAATTTTTATTATTTCTAGTGTTCGTTGTACAGATTAATAGATCAGCAGTTTTTTTCCGGAAAAAAAAAGAAGCGCCACTACCAGGAACGACAGTATTATTATTATTTTTACCAGGGATGGATGACATGGCCGCACGTTGGTTCGATCCATCCATCCATGCGAAACACGACGGCCGTTGGTTGTTGTGCTGCGGAACCCAACGACCCGACCCAATCCAAGCACCCGGGATTTGTTGCACACCAGCAAGCGCAAAATCTGTTTTCTGCTCATCATCATCAGATCTCTCGCGGGCGGCGGCCTGTCTGTCCGTCGCTCTCGGTCGCCTCCGTGTGGGCGGTGGCCGGTGGCCGACCTATCATTTTATCTCTCTCTCTAATTAGCCAACGTCAGTCTCAGCAGTCATGCACGCACGCACGGCCTACTAATCAATCAATCCACCCGATTATTTTCCTACTCCACCACCTTTCGGCTCCGTCCGTCCCGCACCATTTTTCCTCCCCTTTTTCATTGATGATGGCTCCACACGGCCCGAACAGCTCACCACGACGGTGCCTCTCCATCCAGCTCATCTATCTCCTTTACTTCTTTTCCTTGGCAATCACAAGCCTAGCCAGCCGATCGAACCCACCTCAACTCAAATCAAAAGCGAAAACAAACCAGCCAACCAATTAATCAAGCCTTGTGGCATATCTTCCGCAACTTTGGCTGCCCCTCTGCCCACCGCGCCGGCAGGCGGCGAGTAAACATAAGAGCATCTACAGCCGGCCGCCTCAAACCCGCCTCATATGCCCGGGCGGGTCGTCCGGTCACTGACCGGTCACGAAATTTCGACCTAAACGGGCGCCTTAAACGGGCGTCAAACGCCCGGGCTGACCGGCACCCCTCTGCGCCGCCACCTCCGGCAAAGCAATCCTCTCTCCCATCCTCGCCGCCGGGATGTCTTCGTCGGCCCGGACCCCACTGCGGTACGCCCGGCAACTCTCTGGCTCCGTCTTGCGCTCTATGTGTTCGATACATTATCTGACCGGATTTTTTGTGATTTTTTAAGTCAAAACGATGAATTCCGATGCTTCGTCAGACGAGGAGTATGGACCGACGGAGCTTGATCAAATGATTGAAGATGAGTTCTTCGATTCCTCGGATTCGGACAGAGAAGTGGACATGATCATGCTCATGAGCATGCAAGAGGAAATGGACCGGCAAGTGGAGCATATTCTCAACTTCAAAGGCTCAATCAAAGGGAGAAGAGTGATCAATCGGGACAAGGTGTCCGGAGCGCGGCTATTGCAAAAGGACTACTTTGCTCCGAACCCAAGTTTCCCGGATGATCCATGGTTTCGTCGCCGTTTTCGCATGCGGAACCATTGTTTTTGCGCATTGTGGAGGGAGTGGAAGCACACGATGACTACTTTAAGCTCACAAGGGATTGTTGCGGGCAACTTTCTTTTTGTGCTAAGCAGAAGTGCATGGCTGCTCTACGGATGCTTGCACTTGGTACTGCCGCAGATGCCGTTGGTGAGATGGCCAGAATGGGGGAGAGCACATGCCTGAAGACTACCGTCAAGTTTGCCCGCGCCGTGGTGCAGGTATTTGGAGCAGAGTATCTGAGAGAACCAAATGCGCAGAACACACAAAGGTTGTCGGATATTGGAGAGGCCAGAGGGTTTTCAGGAATGCTCGGATCAATTGGTTGCATGCATTGGAAATGGAAGAACTGCCCCAAAGGTTTGCGGGGAATGTATCAAGGTTATACCAAAGAGGTCACCATCATACTTGAAGCGGTGGCATCACATGACTTATGGATTTGGCATGCTTTTTTTGGAATGCCGAATCTCACAACGACATCAACGTGCTTCAATGATCTCCGGTGTTCAGAAGGCTGTGTAATGGGGAATCGCCGCCATGCAACTACACCGTCAACGACCGTGACTACAACATGGGATACTATCTTGCCGATGGCATCTATTCTCAGTGGGCGGCGTTTGTGAAGACCATATCCGAACCACAGGGCAGGAAACAAAAGCACTTTGCAACAATGCAAGAAGCAACTAGGAATGATGTGGAGAGGGCATTCGGAGTGCTTCAAGCTCGTTGAGGAATTGTTCGGAGTACTGCAATGATGTGGGAATCGGAAACTTTGTGGCAGCTTATGACATGTTGTATTATTTTGCACAATATGATTATCGAGGATGAGGGTGATGGTGTTTCCCAAACCAATGATTTTGAAGCGCCTGGAGAACAAGTTCAAATCCCGGAAGATCAAGATGCAGCTCAGCTTATGAACTTTCTTCAGATGCATCAGAATCTTCGAAATCATCAGGTGCACTCGCAGCTGCTCAATGATCTTGTCGAGCATATGTGGACCACAATGGAAACCAAAGAGATGATGTTTGAGTTGTGCACTTAAAATAAACGTTATGTATAAACTATGTATTTTCTGTACCAATTTTTGCTATTTACGTGCGACATTGGCGTGTACGATGGACGTGCATAGATTTGAGATATGTGGATGCCAGGCACGATATATGAGGGGCCGTCCGGATGCGTCCGCGGACGTGGCCGGACGCATCCGCGGGCGTTTGAGGGGCCGGATTTGCCAAGTCCGGTTGTAGATGCTCTAATCCTTTCATTGCGTCCCATTTCTCTCTTCTAATGAGTAATGGAAAGGCCAGCAGCATCTTCAACGGCAACCCCTAAATCTATTCATTTGCAATCACAAGGCTAGCCAGCCGATCGAACCCACCTCAACTCAAATCAAAAGCAAAAACAAACCAGCCGACCAATTAATCAAGCCTTGTGGCATACCTTCCGCAACGTTGGCTGCACCTCGGCTGGCTGGCAGGCTGGCCACCGCGCGGAGAGGCGGCGAGTAAACACCATCCTTTCATTGCGTCCACTTTCTCTCTTCTAAGGGCATCTTCACCGGCAACTCACAAATTTCCTCTCGCATCCGTCCGTGGACAGGGGGACCAGCTCGCGGACACGGATGCAGGAGCCGGCCATCCAACGCTAGCCGCATATGTCCTCAGTAAACAACAACAATCTTCCGCTAAATAGCTAGCACGGTCATCTGTGCCTTCCGTAAACATGTATATATGTACTAATATGAGCACTTAAGAGAAAAAAAGAGACAAATAGCACTTTGAGGCAACCTTCCGCCATTCACATTGTGTTGGAGATGCCCTTGCAAATGGCGGAAGGTAAAAGTGCATGCAAAGTAAATTAAACAAACTCACATGTGTTGGCGGAAGGTATGCAAAGTGAATGGCGGAAAGCACTTGAAGAAAAGAAAAATAAATTAACAACTGTATGATTAGCTTCTGTCTAATAGCCTTTCGCCAAACGCCTTCATCTTTCATCTAACAGCAAAAGGATTAGCAGCGGCTTTCCGCCATCCGGACCGAGAGAGGATACGTGGTGCCTTTTGATTCGCCGGGCAGATGTCCGGACTCCTGCAAAACTCCCCCACGTTTGTCTCCGTTTTGCGGGAGAAAATACGTCCGGACTGCGCCGCGGACCAATACAGGACCGCGTTGGATGGCTTCCGCGATCCGGACAGCGCAGTCCGAACGGTTGCGGGAGGTTTGCGGGTCGGCATTGGATATGCCCTAACTAGATGATACCCCGCGCGTTGCTGCGGTAACTTTGTTAAATATTGCGTAAATAGTTGCTACAAAATAACTAAACCTAATTGAAAGAAATATAAGCTTGAAAATCAATAATAGAAAGTGTCTAGAAATAGAATAAAACCGTTTGAATTACTGCTAAAAATATTATTTTAAACAAAAATGTGAAGGATGACTAACATGCATGTATGATGTGGCAACATTACATGCATACACTAATGCAAAAATAATTATAATTTATAGGTTCGCTTATGTGGCAGATTTTGCATGACTTAGTGGGAGAGTAGACTTAAATGCATGGCTTAGTGGCGATGTTGAGGTGGACACTTTGCATGTTGAGAGAATTGGAACCAACTTCTCAAGAATATAAGACGAGTAATGGAAAGGCCAGCACACGGGTTAGGGATCTCCAACGGCAACCCCTAAATCGGACACCATATCAGTCAGCAGACTGGCCAGTCCGCAAACACTGATGCGGGAAGCCAGCCATCCAACGCTGCCATCAGACATCTGCCTCTTTTTTTTCTAAAGCCCACAAACTCAAAATAAATCGCACATCAAATCATGGTATATCTAAAAATGTTCAAATGCGGCAGTAATTCTAACTTAAATATTATGATTCAACAAAGTTTTCGAATTAAAGTAGTTCAAACTTGAACTCAACTAGCACATATGTACTAGTTGTTCCCTTGAACCGCCCACAGATGCTCAATCAGATCTTTCATCAGTTGCTCGTTGCCAAATTTGTTGATGCGTTTGAACAAACTCATCAACGTGGCCGGATTCTCCTCTGAAAATTTGATAGGATCACCCATCTTCTCAAATTCAAGAGCTGCGACAGCATCCTCAACCTCATTCTCCACAATCATGTTGCGCATGATCACACATTATGTTATCACCTCCCACGCCGACAAAAAATGTCGCGAATAGAGCATCGGGGGCAAATTAGTCGTCCATCAGCGTCAAATGGCCGTGTGCCTTCCTCCAATTGAGCACTCGATGACCCTTGGCCAATCCCGCGGCGTGGGAGCCGGGGGTGTAGCGGTGGAGGTCGTGGAGCTCTCGGAAGGGTTTCGCAGGTGGCCTGGGAGGTGTAGCGTCGGCGTCGGCGAGAGAGAAAACAGATGCAGAGAAAGAGCGAAAGGATGGAGATGCGGGGTCCGAGAGGGATTTTAGGTGGGCCCGGGGTGTCAGAGTTTTACGTGGCTGTTATCCGGACTCTCGCAAAGCCCTCCTAGTGCTTCCGGCTTGAGGGAAAAAGGACGCCTGGACGAGCCAGTAGGCGGACACAGGGCTGTGTTGAATGGCAAAACATGTCCAGACGTGTGGTCCAAACAATTGCGGGCGGTTTGAGAGTTCGCTTGAGAGTTGCCCATATATATATATATATATATATATATATATATATATATATATATATATATATATATATATATATATATATATATATATATATATATCTCCAAGGTCTTAGCTCTACAATGTAATTATAAGCCCATCTGTCATGGGTAACCCTTACATGAATGAAAACACCATCGAAGATTTCATAGCACATTTGAAATATTTGAGATCCTTGAATATTTGTTTACGAAATAATAATAGCACAGACAATGGATCGAGTTGAAAGTGCTTTAGGTGGCCTTTGTTTGGGCTACAGCTTCTGATTCTTGGATTCTACGTTTTTTGAAATCAGAATCTCAAACAAACACTCAGATTCCTATATAGCTTGCTAGAATCGATTCTACGAACTGCACTACCAGGCAAGCAAATCTGGAAGCTGCGATTTGGGTGATTCGGCCGATTCTGCAGGTTCCCACAAAAGAAAACGTTTCAGTTTGAGTCCTTACCCCTATTTCCAGTGAAAATTACATCAAAACTGCCACCGCACCATCAGCCAAGAAACCATCCCAGACAATGTCTCCCCCGAGCTATTCCTCCAACGACAACGACTGCAACCGAGCTTACGCCACCCGCCGCCGTTGCTCGCCCCGTCCTCCTCCCGTTACTCCTCTCTCCTCTCATCTCTTGTTGAGCACGTGATGTCCATGGACGCCGACCTCCCACTCCCACAGGGCCTCGCCGGCCATCTCCTCCCGTGGTGCCCATGGACTACCGTCGGAGGACCAGATCGGGGTAACCAGCAGGCCGGCCTGGTGAAGGACGACCAGACAGAGGACAGGCCGGGCGCGGCTGACATGGATTGGCAGCGGGGAAGATCGACCGGATCGAGCCGGGGGCGGAGGGAATCATCCAGCGGCGTGACGAATCGGGCCAGCGCATGTACTCGGAGAGTGGGGGCCGGATCGGATCAGGGGCAGGCGAGCATACGCGTTGTGCGTGCACGGCTGGAGAAGAGCAGCCGAAGCGCTCGCTGCGTGCACGGCTGAAGAAGAGCAGCCTACGCGCTGCAACCGTTGACCGCGCTGAAGCCGTGCATAATGTGTACGTACAGGTGCTCCGGCGCCGCCTGCTTCTTGCCAGCCGTCATGCGTTGTGAATGGCGTTGGCATGGTTGCTCCTTTTCCTTGCCTGTAAGAATGCATCATCAAACCATTCCATGCCTTTGATTGCTTCTTTTTCTTGCTTGTACTAGTGATGAATTGGATGAGCCTTTCCTTTGCATGATGTGAGAAGAATGTGAAATCAGTTAATTTGCATTTAACTAGTACTATATGTACATGTCATTTTAGTCTAAACTCAAAATACTCAGCATTCAAGGACAAAAATGACATTTCACAACCTCTGTAGTTCCTACAGCTATCCAACATAAGGGTAAACAAACAACCAACTTCAGATTCTCAGGAATCCATAGCTACAACTGATTTTGAAGAATCCAAAGCCATAGTGATTCTTAGAATCTGTAGCCCAAACAAAGGGGGCCTTAATTTCACACCACATCTATGTCGAAAGCCCGTGATGAAGGTGACTGTGAGTGGTGTTTTTTCTTTTTAATTATTTTGGCCGATCGATATCGCTCCATTTTTTTTCAATGGTTACCAAACAAGGTTAGACTAGATTTCGTGCCATTTACACATAGTTGTGGAATTGATGCCCACTCAATGCCATGTTTAGTCGTCCGGAGTCCAAACGTCCTTCATGTATCAGCAATGTTGTCCATAAATCTTGACACCAATCGGTCGTACTAGCTTTAAATTGCTTCCCGCGCCTTCCTAACCGCATAGCAGACCGCAAAAGCTACTAGCTATCGATGTGGTTTGGCTCCATACGAACCGCGTGTGTAATGGATAGTGCTACTTGTGATCTGTGTTTTTTTTTTCCTGAATAGGAAAGAATGATGCAGTACAGTAGAGATAAGTATTTCCCTCAGTTATGAAACTAAGATTATCAATCCAATAGGAGAATCATGCAACAACTCTTTAGCAGTACCTGCACACAAAACAACAGACCCTTGCACCCAACGCAAATAAGGGGTTGTCAATCCCTTGGCGGTTAATTGCAAGATTAAATTGTATGGTGATAGATAAATAGATCAAACAAAAATATAAAATAAAATAAAATAAAAAAGTGCAGCAAGTATTTTTAGGGTTTTAGTAAATGATAGAGGTAGACCCGGGGGGCATAGTTTTCACTAGAGGCTTCTCTCATAAAAATAGCATACGGTGGTTGAACAAATTACTGTTGGGCAATTGATAGAAAAGCAAATAATCATGACCATATCCAACGCAATGATCATGTATATAGACATCACGTCCGAGACAAGTAGACCGACTCCTGCCTGCATCTACTACTATTACTCCACACATCGACCGCTATCCAGCATGCATCTAGTGTATTAAGTTCATAAAGAACGGAGTAACGTCTTAAGCAAGATGACATGATGTAGACAAAGTAAACTCACGCATGAATAAACTCCATCTTTTTACCCTTAATAGTAACGATACATACGTGTCATGTCCCTTTCTGTCACTGGGATTGAGCATCGCAAGATCGAACCCATTACAAAGCACCTCTCCCATTGCAAGATAAATCAATCTAGTTGGCCAAACCAAATCAATAGATCGGAGAAAAATACGAAGCTATAATAATCATACATAAAAGAGTTCAGAGAAGACTCAAATAATATCCATGGATAATTTGATCATAAACTCACAATTCATCGGATCCCAACAAACACACCGCAAAAGGTGATTACATCGGATAGAACTCCAAGAACTCGAGAAGAACATTGTATTGAAGATCAAAAAGAGAGAAGAAGCCATCTAGCTACTAACTATGGACCCGAAGGTTTGTGGTAAACTACTCACGCATCATCGGAAGGGCAGCAAGGTTGATGGAGAGCCACTCCATGATCGATTCCTCCTCCGGCGGAGTACTGGAAAAGGCCTCCAGATGGGATCTCTCGAGAACAGAAACTTGCGGCGGCGGTAAAAGTATTTCGTGGACTCCTCTGTTGGTTTTCCGATTTTAGAGAATTTATAATGGTGGAATTAGGTCAAAAGGGGCAGAGGTGGGCCCACGAGGCACCAGGGCGCGCCTAAAGCTTCTAGTGTTTGTTATGTCCAGAAAAAAATCTCCAAAAAGTTTCGTGGCATTTGGACTTCGTTTCGTACTGATATCCTGAAAACCAAAAATAGGCAAAAAACAGCAACTGGCACTGGCCACTAAGTTAATAGGTTAGTCCCAAAAAATGATATATAATTTCTTGTAAATGTATATAAAACATTCAAGATTGATAATATAACAGCATGGAACAATCAAAAATTATACATACGTTGGAAACGTATCAGATAGCCGCACACACTACAGGAATCAGCTAATTTGCCGTCTGCCATAGCAGACGGCAAAGAACAAGGCCACCGACGGCAAACCTCTTTGCCGTCTACCACGGACGGCAAACACTTCCGGCACTGAAAGTCACAGTAATGACTTTTTTTGCCGTCTGCCTAACGACAGCGGACGGCAAAGAACTTTGCCGTCCGCTTTCCTGGCCAAGCTAACGGCAAAGATTAGCTGTTAGCCCCGTTAGGTGGCTAACGGAAGACTTTGCCATCTGCCGGCGGACGGCAAACTTTGCCGTCAGCCCTATGACGTCAGCAGACCCGTGGCTAACCGTCACTTCTGCTTAGTGTTTGCCGTCTGCCAGGCTTGTCTTTGCCGTCTGCCAGCAGACGGCAGAATGACCAAATGGTCAGACCTGATGCTCACAGGTTGCACAAGTTGCTGCCACGTGGCACCTTTGCCGTCCGCTTACCGACGGCAAGGGGCTTTGCCATCGGCTGGCAGACGGCAAAGTGCCTGTATTGATGGAAATATGCCCTAGAGGCAATAATAAAGTTGTTATTATTTTATATTTCCTTGTTCATGATAAAGGTTTATTATTCATGCTAGAATTGTATTGACCGGAAACTTAAATACATGTGTGAATACATAAACAAATACCGTGTCCCTAGTGAGCCTCTACTAGACTAGCTCGTTGATCAAAGATGGTTAAGGTTTCCTAACCATAGACATGAGTTGTCATTTGATAACGGGATCACATCATTAGGAGAATGATGTGATGGACAAGACCCATCCGTTAGCTTAGCATATGATCGTTCTGTTTATTGCTACTGCTCTCTTGAATGTCAAATACATGTTCCTCAGACCATGAGATCATGCAACTCCCGGATACCGAAGGAATACCTTGTGTGCTATCAAACGTCACAACGTAACTGGGTGATCATAAAGATGCTCTACAGGTATGTCTGAAGGTATCCGTTGAGTTGGCATGGATCGAGACTGGGATTTGTCACTCCGTGTTTCGGAGAGGTATCTCTGGGCCCTCTCGGTAATGCACATCATAAGAAGCTTGCAAGCAAAGTGACTAAGGAGTTAGTTACGGGATGATGTATTACGGAACGAGTAAAGAGACTTGCCGGTAACGAGATTGAACTAGGTATGGAGATACCGACGATCGAATCTCGGGCAAGTAACATACAGACGGACAAAGGGAATTACGTATGTTGTCATTGCGGTTCGACCGATAAGATCTTCGTGGAATATGTAGGAACCAATATGAGCATCCAGGTTCTGCTATTGATTATTGACCAGAGAGGCGTCTCGGTCATGTCTACATCATTCCCGAACCCGTAGGGTCCGCACGCTTAACGTTCGTTGACGATATAGTGTTATATGAGTTATGTGAATTGGTAACCGAATGTTGTTCGGAGTCCCGGATGAGATCCCGGACATCACGAGGAGTCTCGGAATGGTCGAGAGGTAAAGATTTATATATGGGAAGTCATATTTTGGGTTCCGGAAAAGGGTGCAGTTTTTTCGGTATTGTACCGGGAAGCTTCCAGAAGGTTCCGGAGGATTCCGGAGGGGTCCGGAAGTCCACAAGTGGTCCACCACATCCCAAGGGCTGGCATGGGCTAAGGGGAGGCGCCCTGGCCTTATTGGGTCAGGCGCACCAAGTCCTCAAAAGCCCACGCAGCTAGGGAAGGAAAAAAGGAGAGTCCTAGTAGGAATAGGATTGGACTTTGGAGTCCAAGTCCACGTGTGTACTATTCACGTGATACTGTTCACGTGGTACTATTCATGTGGTACTGTTCACGTGGCACTATTCCTTCTACTCCAAGCCCCTACACATATATAAATAGAGGCGAGGGGGCGCCCCAAACGAGACAAAACATTGTCTTAGCCGTGTGCGGCGCCCCCCTCCACAGTTCCGTCCCTCGGTCATATTTTCGCAGTGCTTGGGCGAAGCCCTGCGGAGATAGCATCACCATCACCGTCACCATGCCGTCGTGCTGCCGGAACTCATCCACTACCTCGCCGTCTTGCTGGATCAAGAAGTCGAGGACGTCACTGAGCTGAACGTGTGCTGAACGCGGAGGTGCCGTACGTTCGGTACTCGGTCGGTTGGATCGTGAAGTTGTTCGACGACATCAACCGCGTTGTTCTAACGCTTCCACTTATGGTCTATGAGGTTACGTAGACATACTCCCCTCTCGTAGCTATGCATCTCCATGGATAGATCTTGCGTGTGCGTAGAATTTGTTTTGTTTTCCATGCAACGTTTCCCAACAGTGGCATCATGAGCCAGGTCTATGCGTAGATGATATGCACGAGTAGAACACAAAGAGTTGTGCGCGATGATCGTCATACTGCTTACCACCAACGTCTTATTTTGATTCGGCGGTATTGTAAGATGAAGCGGCCCGGACCAACCTTACATGTTCACGTACATGAGACCGATTCCACCGACAGACATCCAACTTGTTTTGCATAAAGGTGGCTGGCGGGTGTCTGTTTCTCCTACTTTAGTTGAATCGAATTTGACTGCGGCCGGTCCTTGTTGAAGGTTAAAACAGCAAACTTGATAAATCACCGTTGTGGTTTTGTGCCGTAGGTAAGAACGGTTCTTGCTAGAAGCCCGTAGTAGCCACGTAAAACTTGCAACAACAAAGTAGAGGACGTCTAACTTGTTTTTGCAGGGTATGCTGTGATGTGATATGGTCAAGACATGATGTGATATACGTTATTGTATGAGATGATCATGTTTTGTAATTTATCGGCAACCGGCAGGAGCCTTATGGTTGTCTCTTTATTGTATGAAATGCAAGCACCATGTAATTGCTTTACTTTATCGCTATGCGCTAGCAATAGTTGTAGAAGCAATAGTTGGCGAGACGACCACGACGCAACGATGGAGATCAAGGTGTCGAGCCGGTGACGATGGAGATCATGACGATGCTTTGGAGATGGAGATCAAAAGCACAAGATGATGATGGCCATATCATGTCACATATTTTGATTGCATGTGATGTTTATCCTTTATGCATCTTATTTTGCTTAGAACGACGGTAGCATTATAAGATGATCCCTTCACTAAATTTCAAGATAAAAGTGTTCTCCCCGAGTATGCACCGTTGCTAAAGTTCGTCGTTTCGAAGCACCTCGTGATGATCGGGTGTGATAGATTCTACGTTCACATACAACGGGTGTAAGCCAGTTTTACACAAGCAGAATACTTGGGTTAACCTTGACGAGCCTAGCATGTACAGACATGGTCTTGGAACACTGGAGACCGAAAGGTCGAACATGAGTCATATAGTAGATATGATCAACATGGAGATGCTCACCATTGATGACTATCCCATCTCACGTGATGATCGGACATGGGCTAGTTGATTTGGATCATGTATCACTTAGTTAACTTGAGGGATGTTAATTTAAGTGGGAGTTCATTAGTAATTTGATTAATTGAACTTAATTTATCATGAACTTAGTCCTGATAGTCTTTGCAAATTATGTTGTAGATCAATAGCTCGCGTTGTAGCTCCCCTGTTTTTGATACGTTCCTAGAGAAAGCTTAGTTGAAATATGATGGTAGCAATTACACGGACTGGGTCCGTAACTTGAGGATTATCCTCATTGCTGCACAGAAGGATTATGTCCTTGATGCACCGCTAGGTGATGGACCTGCTGCAGGAGCTGCTGCATACGTTGTGAACGCCTGGCAGGCTCGATCTTATGACTACTCGATAGTTCAGTGTGCCATGCTCTACGGCTTAGAACCGGGACTACAAAAGCGTTTTGAACGCCATGGAGCATATGAGATGTTCCAGGAGCTAAAATTGATATTTCAAGCTAATGCCCGGGTTGAGAGATATGAAGTCTCCAACAAGTTCTTCAGCTGTAAGATGGAGGAGAACAGTTCTGTCAGTGAACACATACTCAGAATGTCTGGATACCACAACCACTTGACTCAGCTGGGAATTGATCTTCCAGTTGAGAGTGTTATTGACAGAGTTCTTCAGTCACTGCCACCAAGCTATAAAGGCTTCATGATGAACTATAATATGCAAGGGATGGAGAAGACAATTCCCGAGCTCTTCGCGATGCTGAAATCGGCGGAGGTAGAAATCAAGAAGGAGCATCAAGTGTTGATGGTTAACAAGACCACTAGTTTCAAGAAAAAGGGCAAGGGAAAGAAGGGGAACTTCAAGAAGAACGGCAAGCAAGCTCCCGCTCCCACGAAGAAACCCAAAGTTGGACCCAAGCCTGAAACTGAGTGCTTCTACTGCAAAGGAACTGGTCACTGGAAGCGGAACTGCCCCAAGTATTTGGCGGATAAGAAGGATGGCAAAGTGAACAAAGGTATATTTGATATACATGTTATTGATATGTACCTCACTAGTGCTCGTAGCAGCGTCTGGGTATTTGATACCGATTCAGTTGCTAATATTAGTAACTTGAAGCAGGAGCTGCAGAGTAACGGAGACTAGCTGAGGGCGAGGTGACGATATGTGTTGGAAGTGTCTCCAAGATTGATATGATCAATATCGACACGCTCGTAATACCTTCGGGATTAGTATTAAACCTAAATAATGGTTATTTGGTGCTTGCGTTGAGCATAAAACATTATATCCGGATATTGTTTATTGCAAGACGGTTATTCATTTAAGTCAGAGAATAATGGTTATTCTGTTTATATGAATAATATCCCTCGTGATCATGCACCCTTGTGAATGGTTTATTCTTGTTGAATCTCGATCGTAGTGATACACATATTCATAATATTGATGCCAAAAGATGCAAAGTTGATAATGATAGTGCAACATACTTGTGGCACTGCCGTTTAGGTCATATTGGTGTAAAGCGCATGAAGAAACTCCATGCTGATGGACTTTTGGAATCTCTTGATTATGAATCATTTGATACTTGCGAACCATGCCTCATGGGCAAGATGACTAAAACTCCGTTCTTCGGAACAATGGAGCGAACTACTGATTTGTTGGAAATAATACATACCGATGTATGCGGTCCGATGAATGTTGAAGCACGCGGCGGGTATCGTTATTTTCTAACCTTCACAGATGATTTGAGTAGGTATGGGTATATCTACTTGATGAAACACAAGTCTGAAACATTTGAAAAGTTCAAAGAATTTCAGAGTGAAGTAGAGAATCATCGTAACAAGAAAATAAAGTTTCTACGATCTGATCGCGGAGGCGAATATTTGAGTTACGAGTTTGGCCTTCATTTAAGAAAATGTGGAATTGTTTCACAACTCACGCCACCTGGAACACCACAGCGTAATGGTGTGTCCGAACGTCATAACCGTATTTTATTGGATATGGTGCATTCTATGATGTCTCTTACCGATTTGCCACTATCGTTTTGGGGTTATGCATTAGAGACAGCTGCATTCACGTTAAATAGGGCACCGTCTAAATCCGTTGAGACGACACCGTATGAACTGTGGTTTGGCAAGAAACCTAAGCTGTCGTTTTTTAAAGTTTGGAGATGCGATGCTTATGTGAAAAAGCTTCAACCTGATAAGCTCGAACCCAAAGCGGAGAAGTGCGTCTTCATAGGATACCCTAAAGAAACAATTGGGTACACCTTCTACCACAGATCCGAAGGCAAGGTCTTTGTTGCCAAGAATGGGTCCTTTCTAGAGAAGGAGTTTCTCTCGAAAGAAGTGAGTGGGAGGAAAGTAGAACTTGATGAGGTAATTGTACCTTCTCTCGAATTGGAAAGTAGCTCATCAGAGAAAACCGTTCCCGTGATGCCTACACCAATAAGAGAGGAAGATAGTGATAAAGATCATGAAACTTCAGATCAAGTTACTACTGAACTTCGTAGGTCGACCAGAGTACGTTCCGCACCAGACTGGTACGGTAATCCTGTTCTGGAAGTTATGTTGTTGGACAACGGCGAACCTACAAACTATGAAGAAGCTATGATAAGCCCGGATTCCAACAAATGGCTTGAGGCCATGAAATCTGAGATAGGATCCATGTATGAGAACAAAGTGTGGACTTTGGTGGACTTGCCCGATGATCGGCAAGCCATTGAGAATAAATGGATTTTTAAGAGGAAGACAAACGCTGATGGTAATATCACTGTCTACAAAGCTCGACTTGTCGCGAAAGGTTTTCGGCAAGTTCAAGGGGTTGACTACGATGAGACTTTCTCAGCCGTAGCGATGCTTAAGTCTGTCTGAATCATGTTAGCAATTGCCGCATTTTATTATCTGGCAAATGGATGTCAAAACTGCATTCCTTAATGGTTTTATCAAAGAAGAGTTGTATATGATGCAACCAGAAGGTTTTGTCGATCCTAAGGGTGCTAACAAAGTGTGCAAGCTCCAGCGATCCATCTATGGACTGGTGCAAGCATCTCGGAGTTGGAATATACGCTTTGATGAGGTGATCAAAGCATATGGTTTTGTACAGACTTACGGTGAAGCCTGTATTTACAAGAAAGTGAGTGGGAGCTCTGTAGCATTTCTAATATTATATGTGGATGACATATTGTTGATTGGAAATGATATAGAATTTCTGGATGGCATAAAAGGATACTTGAATGAAAGACCTCGGTGAAGCTGCTTATATATTGGGCATCAAGATCTATAGGGATAGATCAAGACGCTTGATAAGACTTTCAATGAGTACATACCTTGACAAGATTTTGAAGGAGTTCAAAATGGATCAGTCAAAGAAGGAGTTCTTACCTGTATTGTAAGGTGTAAAGTTGAGTAAGACTCAAAGCTCGACCACGGCAGAAGATAGAGAGAGAATGAAAGTCATTCCCTATGCCTCAGCCATAGGTTCTATAATGTATTCCATGCTGTGTACCACACCTAATGTGTGCCTTGCCATGTGTCTGGCAAAGGGGGTACAAGAGTGATCCAGGAGTGGATCACTGGACAACGGTCAAAATTATCCTTAGTAACTAAAGGACTAAGGAAATGTTTCTCGATTATGGAGGTGATAAAGAGTTCGTCGTAAAGGGTTACGTCGATGCAAGCTTTGACACCAATCTGGATATCTCTGAGTAGCAAACCGGTTACGTATAATGGAGCAGTCATTTGGAATAGCTCCAAGTAAAGCGTGATAGCAGCATCTACAGTATGACATAAGGATTTGCAAAGTACACATGGGTCTGAATATTGCAGACCCATTGACTAAAATTCTCTCTCACGAGCAAAACATGATCACACCTTAGAACTCTTTGAGTGTTAATCACATGGTGATGTGAACTAGATTATTGACTCTAGTGAACTCTTGGGTCTTAATCACATGGCGATGTGAACTAGATTATTGACTCTAGTGCAAGTGGGAGACTGATGGAAATATGCCCTAGAGGCAATAATAAAGTTATTATTATTTTATATTTCCTTGCTCATGATAAAGGTTTATTATTCATGCTAGAATTGTATTGACCGGAAACTTAAATACATGTGTGAATACATAAACAAATACCGTGTCCCTAGTGAGCCTCTACTAGACTAGCTCGTTGATCAAAGATGGTTAAGGTTTCCTAACCATAGACATGAGTTGTCATTTGATAACGGGATCACATCATTAGGAGAATGATGTGATGGACAAGACCCATCCGTTAGCTTAGCATATGATCGTTCTGTTTATTGCTACTGCTTTCTTGAATGTCAAATACATGTTCCTCAGACCATGAGATCATGCAACTCCCGGATACCGAAGGAATACCTTGTGTGCTATCAAACGTCACAACGTAACTGGGTGATCATAAAGATGCTCTACAGGTATCTCCGAAGGTATCCGTTGAGTTGGCATGGATCGAGACTGGGATTTGTCACTCCGTGTTTCGGAGAGGTATCTCTGGGCCCTCTCGGTAATGCACATCATAAGAAGCTTGCAAGCAAAGTGACTAAGGAGTTAGTTACGGGATGATGTATTACGGAACGAGTAAAGAGACTTTCCGGTAACGAGATTGAACTAGGTATGGAGATACCGACGATCGAATCTCGGGCAAGTAACATACCGACGGACAAAGGGAATTACGTATGTTGTCATTGCGGTTCGACCGATAAGATCTTCGTGGAATATGTAGGAACCAATATGGGCATCCAGGTTCCGCTATTGATTATTGACCGGAGAGGCGTCTCGGTCATGTCTACATCATTCCCGAACCCGTAGGGTCCGCACGCTTAACGTTCGTTGACGATATAGTGTTATATGAGTTATGTGAATTGGTAACCGAATGTTGTTCGGAGTCCCGGATGAGATCCCGGACGTCACGAGGAGTCTCGGAATGGTCGAGAGGTAAAGATTTATATATGGGAAGTCATATTTTGGGTTCCGGAAAAGGGTGCAGTTGTTTCGGTATTGTGCTGGGAAGCTTCTAGAAGGTTCCGGAGGATTCCGGAGGGTCCGGAAGTCCACAAGTGGGTCCACCACGTCCCAAGGGCTGGCATGGGCTAAGGGAAGGCGCCCTGGCCTTATTGGGCCAGGTGCACCAAGTCCTCAATAGCCCACGCAGCTAGGGAAGGAAAAAAGGAGAGTCCTAGTAGGAATAGGATTGGACTTTGGAGTCCAAGTCCACGTGTGTACTATTCACGTGGTACTGTTCACGTGGCACTATTCCTTCTACTCCAAGCCCCTACACATATATAAATAGAGGAGAGGGGACGCCCCAAACGAGACACAACATTGTCTTAGCCGTGTGCGGCGCCCCCCTCCACAGTTCCGTCCCTCGGTTATATTTTCGCAGTGCTTGGGCGAAGCCCTGCGGAGATAGCATCACCATCACCGTCACCACGCCATCGTGCTGCCGGAACTCATCCACTACCTCGCCATCTTGCTGGATCAAGAAGTCGAGGACGTCACCGAGCTGAACGTGTGCTGAACGCGGAGGTGCCGTACGTTCGGTACTCGGTCGGTTGGATCGTGAAGTTGTTCGACGACATCAACCGCGTTGTTCTAACGCTTCCGCTTACGGTCTACGAGGGTACGTAGACATACTCCCCTCTCGTAGCTATGCATCTCCATGGATAGATCTTGCGTGTGCGTAGAATTTTTTTTGTTTTCCATGCAACGTTTCCCAACATGTATTGCCACTGTTTTGTTTGTTTTCTGTTATTTCCCTGCATTTTCAAAACACAAATATGATATATATAGCAGTCCATCAATGCATAGGCCATGTATCCAACATCTAGCAGTCCATCAATGCAAGAGAACACATAGGGTATTAAAAGATCCAATACATACATAGTTTCACATTGTTCATCAATACAAATCAAAACAAAAACTAAACACTAGCAGTCCATCAATGCCAGCTTCCATGAAGTGAATCAAACCTGCAAAAATGGGAGTAAGAAAGTTAGAAGAAGAAGAAGAAGAAGAAGACTAGAAGAAGAAGAAGAAGAAGAAGAAGAAGAAGAAGACTAGAAGAATAAGAAGACTAGAAGAAGAAGAAGAAGAAGAAGAAGAAGAAGACTAGAAGAAGAAGAAGAAGAAGAAGAAGAAGAAGAAGAAGACTAGAAGAAGAAGAAGAAGAAGAAGAAGAAGAAGAAGAAGAAGAAGACTAGAAGAAGAAGAAGAAGAAGAAGAAGAAGACTAGAAGAAGAAGAAGAATAAGAAGAAGAAGAAGAAGAAGAAGAAGAAGAAGAAGACTAGAAGAAGAAGAAGAAGAAGAAGACTAGAAGAAGAAGAAGAATAAGAAGAAGAAGAAGAAGAAGAAGAAGAATAAGAAGAAAGAAAGAAAAAGAATAAGAATAAGAAGGAGTAGAAGATGGATAAAAAGAAAGAAGAGAAAAAGTAAGAATAAGAATATATTTTCTTCTTCTTCTTCTCTCCTTTTCTCATCTTTCTTCTTCTCTTCTATCTTTTTATCCTTTTCCTTCTCATTCTTCTTCTTTTATTCTTTCTTTTTCTTCTCTTTCTTCTTCTATTCTTTCGTTTTCTCCTCTTCCTTGTTTTTCTTCTTCTTATTCCTTATTTGTGTCATTTTAGAGCTAACTTAGGTAATTATGCCATTTTTGAGCTAACTAAGCTTATTATGTCAATTTGGAGGAAAATAAGGTAAGTATAGGTCATTTTTGTGCTAACCTAGGTAATTATGCCATTTTTGAGCTAACTTAGGTAAGTATAGGTCATTTTAGAGCTAACTTAGGTAATTATGTCATTTTGGAGGAAAATAAGCTAAGTATATGACATTTATGAGCTAACCAAGGTTATTATGCCATTTTGGAGGAAAATAAGCTAAGTATATGAAATGAATAAGCTAATTATGTCATAAATGAACTAAATAAGCTAATTATGTTATTTTGGAGGATAATTAGCTAAGTTTGTCTTTTTTGGGGAAAATAAGCTAAGTATGTGGCATAATAGGGCTAACAAGCATGTACGAAGCTAAGTATGCATTTGTTAAGCAAAACACTAGAGAAAACTTACCGTCTTAGCACCGGGGTTCCTCGAGCCGGTATCACCTGGAGAAGGGTTGTGCGATGCGGCTCCGGAGTTATGCTGCACCAAAGATCATTTGCAAAGTCTTCTTAGCATGATGACACTCAAATGTTAAGACTAGTAAATAATGACCATTCAAATGAAACTCACCGTTCCTGCTCTAGTAATGACCGGCATCGGCGGAGGGGCTTGACCGGTCTTCTCGCACATAGACTGCACATTTGGTTTTGACGAGTCAGTCATATTAGTTAGTAATGAAACGAACATTACGTGCATGATTTGGCTAATATGCAGAAGAAACTTACCACGAGGAGCTCGTACATGGCCCGGTGAGCCGCGTCATTCGTGCCCTCTCCTCCTCCAACAACCTAGCCGTCTTCTCCTCCAAAAGCAGTTCCTTCTCTGCCGTCGCCCGGTCCCTCTCATCCAGAAGCGCCTGGGTTGTCGCTCTCTCTTTCTGAAGAGCAGCCTGCAACACCACTCCTCGTTAGCATTGTAATCATCGATGGCCACACACACAATGTAATGGAGGAAAGATATTTGAGTCCGTATAACTAACCTCGATGGCGAGATCGACTGGCCGTGGATGAGTCCTTATCTCAGGACAGGAGCTCGTTTGGCGCGCCTTGATCTCCGGGAGAGTGAGAGGACAACGTATCAGTCCATCTCCAATGGCTAATGAGCCATGGGGCCTCCCGCCACTAGATATCATCACCAGCTCTGGATCAATAGGATTCTTGCTCGGGTTAAAGTCCTCCCCTTTCCTCACCTTCCCCTCCTGGTTGTACCTCACGAGCTTGTGGTGGGAGGAGATGTTGGTGAAATTCTCTGGATGATCGAGGTCAGACTCAGAGAATGCCTTGGCCTTCTTGTACGAGGCAGTATGGGCCGTGGCATAGAGGTCGTACACCTCAGGCACCTCCGTGTTATTGTGTCGCGCCTAAAAGAGAGGAACAAAGTATTAGTAAAGGGCTCAAGCTAGCATGAAGAATGAATTGCATGAATCATGAAGCAAACCACATACCCAGTTCCGCTCGAACTGATATAAGTTGGTGCTGCCTTGATGGTGTGGCACACCAACCATTTGGGCACGCCGGTCCTTGGCATTGTCGTGGACGGCTCGCCAGCGGCCTGTGCACCACTCATCCACCAACGCCTCCCAACAATCCATCTTATCCGCACACCATCTCGGGGGCACCTAAGTTAGTAAAGAGAAATTTGAGCGCTACGCCTACGAATCAAATCAAGGAAACTAAGTACAATGCCTTAAGAATAGGTAATTACCTTCATGTACTGATCCTTCTTCAGAAACTTAGCCCGGCACGACGGCTTGTCCTTCTTAATACCACGCTTGGCGTAGTAGTCTCGAACAGCCTGCGGCCAAGCCTCATGCCGTAAGTTTTGTAGTAGGCGCTTGCACTCGGTATCGATAACCTTTGCCGCGTCCTCGTCGTATCCCTCCTCACACCTGTAGAAGGTCTGCAATCAAACGAGACAACACTGATTAGTACAATAACTAGCTATTGTTAATTTTTAATTGTGTAAAGGAGAAATTACCCAAAAGCTTCTGATCACCATCTCGGCCCTCGTGTGGCACAAGACACCATCGATCATCTCCTCCGGCGGGGCCGGGGCAGCCAAGTAGTGCTCCCAGCTCAATCCTAGCTCTGGAAGCTGACCTTCACCGGGCAACGTGACAAACCCCGGGAAATTTTGCCGGCAAAGCACACCAAGGACAGTGTTGGGCCTGCGGACGTCACTGGCGTGTACCCAACCCCTGCAGTATGACAAGGCCAATGCATTAGAGATTTGAAGAAACGTGAAGGCAAAATGTACAAAAATAGTAAATGCACTTACTTCTCCCCCATCGGGCCTAATCACCGGCCTCTGCTCGTGGGTCACCGGCAGGGGCGGGAGCCGTGTACCACCACGCTGGTACACGGTGGCCCCCTCAACCACCTTGCCCTCACTATCAGTACACTCATCCCCGCCACCATCAGCATGGCCACTCGGCCCCTCAGGCGGATCCAGCCAGGTACCCCATCCGGACGTCTCCTGGGACGTAGCTTGGTCCGAAGTCTCGTGGCCCGAAGTCTCGTGGGCCGAAGCCTCTGGGACCAGAGTCTCGTGGGCCGAAGGCCCGTTGACCCGAGGCTCGTGGTCCGGAGTCCCCGTAGCATCCACCTCAGACGGGTCCACCCTAGCAGTCAGGTGCTCGGGTGAATCAGCTGGGGGTGGCGGCGAGGAAGGCGTAGCAGCCTGCCTACCTCTCCCGCGGCCACGTCCTGATCTACCTCCTCTCTTCTTCCCTCCCCGACCTCCTCTCCCGGTGGGCAACGACGCCGACGAAGAAGCGCCCGCCGGTGTCCCCAAACTGTCTAACAACGCTCTCCGGAGAGGTACGGGTGGAATGGAAGTACCCCTCTCGCGGGCCGCCGACGAAGTACCCGCGGAGCGCTCTGGACCCGTGCCCACCATCTTTCAACACCTGCCATGACAAAGAGTAAACGAAATTAATACAACATAAAAAAATTGAATACATGACATGAATAATAATATGTATATAATTTAAGTTGGGATGCATACAAACTAATAGTCTGGATCGTCTATATATGCTTCGGGATCAATAGATGCATCATCATCATCACTATCACGCGTGTCGTCATGAATGACGTGCTCATCGGGTTCAGCGGCATCAACATGTGGAAGGCCTTTCTGTAATCGGTCAAGCATTGAAAGGTCATCCACATCAGTAACCTCTTCTTGTTCCGGCTCTTCTTGTTCCGGCTCAGGGGTGAAGTCGGATTCACTGTCGCTGTCTACTTCCATGTTCTGGGGTGAAGTAGAGTGGTTCTTGAAACGTTTTTTGGAAAGACGTGTTTCTTGGAAGAATTCTCCTTCATATGTGTCTGGGTTAATGTGAGGTTCATAATCCTCTTCATTGGGGGGAGGTGGTCTAACACGTGGCGGCACTTCATAAACGACATCCCAACCATTCAGATTTGCATTAGTTTGGCAGGCCCACGGTAGATAGAAAACTTGGGTCGCCTGTTGAGCCGTAATATAGACATCGGGAACATCTAAATGGGTGCTTTGTTTGATTTCGACTAGCCCTATATGTTCATGAGTCCTTCTAGTCTCCTTCGGCTGGAACCAATAACATTTGAAGACTAAGACGTTCGGTGGGTTTTCACCATAGAATAGAAGTTCATAAATTGCTTCAACTCTTCCATAATACTCGGTACCTCCTTCGCCGATAGCAGAGACACCACAATTTGTAGATTTTTGGTCGGCCATAGATAGCTCTTTGCCAAAGGTACGAAAGCGATACCCGTTGATGTCGTATTTCTCAAATGAACGGACCTTATAGTCAAAACCATTAGCGGCTTGTCTCAATTCGGCGTCCATAGACTCTGAATTAGCCTACAAAAGTTTAATACGAAAGGATTGTTGCATTAGCCGCAAATTAGACCAAGAAATGAAATGGTCTATTAATGGTAATTACCGTTTGTTTGAACCAAGAGATGAAACCGGGATAGCCGCCTCCATGCTTTGCCAGAAGCTCATACTCTTCGATGGAATCCTTTTGGATCACCGCTCCATCCGAGAATTTGGCGACGTATCGACTGTATCAAATATCCGGGAATAAGAGCAGTTCAAAGGAATTAGAAGCTGTGAAACAATGTACCGAGAACTTACTCGATGTACGGCCGCACTTCTGTTAGGTTGTTGAAGATATACAACGAAATGGTCCGCCATTCTTCGACATCCAACCCTACTGGTTTCGAAGCACCGGCTGGTGCGAGCTTCCCTTTGAATAGGCTGAGGTTGGATCCACCTTTTTTAGGGTCGCCAGCATTGTACCGAGGCTTCGGATTATGCAAATGACGATTTTTGGCTTCGTAGTGTGCTGTCACGAAGTTTGCCGCCTCCTCAGTAATGAATGCCTCGACCATCGATGCTTCAATTCTACGTTTATTTTTACATTTTGCTCGAAGCGTCTTCTGCATCCTCTCAGTTGCATAGCACCAATGATTTTGCACGGCCCCCCCAATCTTGCCTCCGTCGGGAGATGTAAAATCAAATGCTGCATTGGATTAAAGAATCCCGGTGGAAAGATCTTCTCTAACTTGCAGAGCAACTCCGGCGCCAACTTTTCCATGTCATCTATCACGGCAGGCGATAGTTCTTTCGCACAAAGAACACGGAAGAAATAGCTCAGCTCTGCCAGTACTAGCCATTCATCCTCGGGGATAAAGCCACGCAACATCACCGGCATTACCCGCTCAAGCCATATGTGCCAATCATGACTCTTGAGACCAAATATTTTCAATTTTTCAAGACTCGCTCCCCTCTTTAGATTCGCTGCATACCCATCGGGGAACATCAACTGCATTTTCACCCACAAGATAATTTCCCTCATAGATGGCCTTCCAAGATTGAACCAGGCCTTTGGCTTCGTCCAGTTCTGCTTTCCTTTCGGTTGTCGCATGTTTTGTAACGGTCTATCACATAGAGTCTGCAGATCGACTCTAGCCTTAGTATTATCCTTTGACTTCCCATCTATGTCGAACAATGTACCAAAAAGGGCCTCGCCGATATTCTTTTCAGTGTGCATCACGTCGATGTTGTGTGGAAGAAGGAGGTCTTTGAAGTAAGGCAGATCCCACAAGCATGTCTTGTGAGTCCAGGCGTGTTCCGAATTATACCCCTTGAAATACCCTGGACGCTCTGGATCAGGCTCGAGAGCGTTTAACTGATCCAGGATCTGTTGGCCAGTCAACATAGGTGGTGCAGAGTTTTTGACAACTCTACCTTTGGTGAAGTTCTTCTTGTCTTTTCTGAACTTATGGCAAGGATTCAGGAACTGTCTATGCAAGTTGAAGCAAGAATACTTGCGACCCGCCTGCAGTCAATGAAACTGAAGAGCTGCCTTGCATGTGGGGCACGGGAACCTTCCATGCGTACACCAGCCAACGAATAGCGCATACGCCGGCAAGTCATGCATCGAGTACATGTACCAGACACGCATTATGAAGTTTCGTTTGCTAGCGGCGTCGTATGTCTTGAACCCATTATCCCAAGCTTCTTGCAAGTCATCCTTAAGCGGCTGCATGTACACAGTCATATTCTTCCTCGGATAGTTGGGCCCTGGAATTATCAACGTCAGGAAAATGTTCTTTCTTTGCATAATCTGTCCGGGGGGGGGGAGATTGAGTGGAATGACAAATACAGGCCAACAACTGTATTGGGTTGCCGTCATACCAAACGGATTGAACCCATCCGTGCCGATGCAGACTCGAGGATGCCTTGGATCTGCCGCTTTTTGCTCATGTAATGCATCGAAGTGCTTCCACACAGAACCATCTGATGTGTGTACCATCATCTGATTCCCATCTGCATCTAGTTCGGTTCTTTTGCCCATTTTGTGCCATGTCATCTGTCTGGCCGTCTCTTCGACCATGAAAAGACGTTGAAGTCTTGGTACGATTGGCAGATACCGAAGAACATTAACGGGGATTTTGGTCTGCCTCTTCTCACCCATACCGTTGTCTACCACAACATACCTGGAAGAGTTGCAAATGGGACAATAGTTCAAGTCCGCATACTCAAGCATAAATAAGGCACATCCTTTCTCACAGGCATCTATCTTCTCATAGGGCATCTTAAGTGCACGGAGGATTTTGTCCGACTGGTACAGGTTTGCAGGCATTACATGGCCTTTGGGTAGAAAGCGTCCAAATAGTGACATCATCGCGTCGTAGCATTCTCTGCCCAAGTTGAATTGAGCCTTCAGAGCCATTACTTGTGCGATGGCATCCATCTGACAAAGCTCAGTGTGCTCGTGGAGAGGACATTTTGAAGACTCCAACATTTCATTGAAGGCCTTTGCAGATTCCTCCATCTCATCGTCCGAATCCCGAGCATCATCAAAGTCTTGCACCATGTCTTCGATCCCGGTACCATGCTCGTCGGTGTGACGATGAACCACCTCAGCTCTGGTACGTTGGGCAGACTCTCCATGAAATGTCCACACCGTATAATCGGGCGTAAACCCCCACTTCTGCAGGTGTTTACCCATTTCATCCTCTTTCCTCTGAGAAAAGTTGTCGCACCTAACACAGGGGCACCAGGTTTTTCTCTGGCCATTTGCAAATGCGGCTTTCACAAACTCCTTGGTTTTTGTTAACCATTCATTGGTCATGTCTTCCTGACTAGTGTGACCGGTGTACATCCACGCACGATCACTCATCTTGCCTACCTACTAAACACCCAAGAAATATATATATAATTCATCATATATATTCATCAGTTAATCAAGTTTGTCAATTTTATTACGTCCATGCAACCTACACGCTAATAGGTAAAGATATGTCCTAATCCCACCCGAGTATGTGTAGATTGGGTTCGTTTTCCCATGCTCTACTCCGGATCCGACGCAAAATTTCGGCAGCACCTCCCCGCTGTTCTCCTGATACACGTCTCGGCAATAAACAGAGAGGATGTGTACCCACAGAACAACAGGGAGGCACTGACGAAATCCTGCATCGGATCCGGAGCAGAGCATGGGAAAACGAACCCAATCTACACATACTTGGGCTGTCCATGGATAACGTTGGACAATTCGAAAGAATCACGGTTATAAATATGCAAATGCATGCATATTTATAACTGTAACCCTTTCGAACGGGAGACGCATACTGGTTACGCGACTGTAGTTACCTAGCTAGTGTCATCGGCACGAAGGCCGGAACAGAGCAAAGGAAGGGGGAGGAGGAGGATATAGCTAGCTACCTGCTGCTGTCGGCGATGAGGGGATGGAGCCGAGGAGGGTAGCCGAGGGAGGAAGCAAGGGGCACCGGCGAGGATCTGCGAGGAGGGGGGATCCGGGGAGGGATAGGTTAGTGACCGGCGAGGGAAGAGATCTGGGGATCTCTACATTAACATTTTATTTTTCCTTTACATTTTCTACATCTTCTACTTCTTTCACCTAACTAACCTAACTAAATTTAACTAATGCTAGACCTAACTAAATAAACTAAGTAACCCTAATTCCTAAAATCTTACTAACTACAACTAAACTACATTTTTTACATCTTCTACAACTAACTACAGCTAATTAACTAACTACAACTAAACTAGATTTAACTAATACTAAAACAAAACACTAAAATTACTAAAACAGAGAAAAAAATTGAAAAAACATAGAGGGGGAGGGGGCTCACTGGAGTGGGGGAGGTGGAGGCCGGCGTTGGTGGAGGTGAGGAGGCCGCCGGCGGCGGCGGTGGGCTGGAGGAGGCAGGGGGTGGCGGCGGTGGAGGAGGGGGCCGTGCCGCCAGCGGTGGAGGAGGGCGTGCCGCCGGCGATGGAGGCGGGTGACGCGCGGGGACGGGGTGGCACCGGCGGACGGGGACGGCGGCACGGGGCAGGGTGGCGGCGCGAGACGGGGACGGCAGCGCGCGCGGGGCAGGAGAGTGTGGCAGAAAGAGGGGATGGGGGCGGTGGGGCGTCGGGGGTGGCGGGTGGTGCGGCGGGGGCGGTGGGGCATCGGTGGCGCCGGGGAGAGACAGACTGAGAGAGAGAGAGGGGGAGGTGGGGGCGGGGGCGGCCGTTAGATACGTTAGGTTATTTTCTTTGCCGTCTGCTTTCGTGCTCTTTGCCGTCTGCTGGCAGACGGCAAAGAGTGAACAGACGGCAAAGAGTGTACTACCCAGCGCAGCGCTCCAGTGGGCCCCACGCCTACTCTTTGCCGTCTGCTATCAGGTTCTTTGCCGTCTGCTTTCGAGCTCTTTGCCGTCCGCTGGCAGACGGCAAAGGGTGAACAGACGGCAAAGAGTGTACTACCCAGCGCAGCGCTCCAGTGGGCCCCACGCCTGCTCTTTGCCGTCTGCTGTCAGGCTCTTTGCCGTCTGCTTTCGAGCTCTTTGCCGTCCGCTGGCAGACGACAAAGAGTGAACAGACGGCAAAGAGTGTACTACCCAGCGCAGCGCTCCAGTGGGCCCCACGCCTGTTCTTTGCCGTCTGCTTTCGGGCTCTTTGCCGTCTGCCAGCGGACGACAAAGAGTGCACTGACGGCAACCATGATCTTTGCCATCAGTCCGTTCTTTGCCGTCTGCTTTCTGGAAGCAGACGGGAAAGGCAGTCTTTGCCGTCCGCTAGCAGACGGCAAAGATCAGACTGATGGCAAATTCTCTGATTCCTGTAGTGACACTTACCAATGCACGCCGATGATTCCTGTATTTTCACGCCATACGGACCGCATAACAGGTAACCCCGGGCATAAAAACCGAAGACCGAAAACCGAACCCGAAAAGACCGAAACCGAACCCGAAAAGACCGAACTAGAAAAGACCGAATAAAATACGGTCTCGGCAAATAGAAGACCGAACTAATTAAGGTCTGTTCGGTCCTCCTGTCTTGAGGACCGAATAGACCATATAGACCGAATTAAAAAATCCCATATGCAAGAGTGCAAGACCATATTTACCATAGGCCCATCCGGCCAGCCCAAGGTCACAAGCGAGATACACATCTCTCACAATTCACAGGAAGCCAGTTGCTGCACTCTCGTTCCTCCTTTTCTCCACGACGATGAACCCTAGCCGCCACCTGCCGTTGTGGCCTAATGCCCCGTCCCCTGTGAGCCGTGAGCCCGTGACGACCGCTGCACATCTGCACACCGCGCGCCCCTGACCGATGAAGCCGGGCGCCCCTAGCCGCGCCCAGGACCGGTGACGACCAGTCGACCACCATCCAAGCAGCCAACTATCGTGCCCCTTGGCGTCACGCCACGCCGCGCCGCCAACCCCGACCCTCATGCATCGCTCCACTGCCCATGACGCGGCCATCCATCCTGTGCTCCACCTCACAGTTCTTCACAACCATCCAAGCTGCAGTTCGTCACGACCTCGTCCTCTTTTACATTGGTCGCCGGCTCGCTGCCTATTGTCCTCTTCCCGTGCTCCACCTTGCAACTGATGGTGAGAAAGCATACAACAACTTCCACTTGTCTGAAATTTCTTATGTACAGATGCACCTCTATACACACATTTGTTGTCTCTATTTGTTGTCTATGTACAGATGCACCTCTGTACACACATGCACCTCCATACTCCATGCAGTTTGGTACTGGAAGTAACATGAATATGAGTTGTGGCAATTAATTCGGTCTGTTTGGTCGGGACCGAAGACCGAATAGTAAAGACCGAAGACCGAATAGTGAAGAACCGAAAAGACCGAAATTATTTTGGTCTTCAATTATGGAAGACCGAAAAGACCGGACCGAACAAACCGAAAAGACCGAACGCGCGGGCTGAATAACAGGTAGTTCCACGTATACCAATGCACATTGATGATCACCGTGTTCTCACGCCATACCAACGGTTAGTCGCGCATATACCGATGCACATTTACCATTACCGTGTCTTCGCGCCATGCCAGGCGCACGGTAGATGGTCGTGCGGATACCACCACACATCGACCGATAATCGCCATCGTTCTCACGCCGTCTCTGGCACCATGTCACGCCGGTGATCGTCATAGGGCCACGCCGACGGCGTAGCACATGCCACCGGGGCGCGGATCCTAGCAATTTTAACCAATTTTTTGGTGATGAAACCTTGGAACTTTTTTTTTTTTGACGAAATATACCTTCTCCTCCCACTTCCAAATTCCAACAACCCTTTCTTCCACTTTGCCCCTCCCCTTTTCCACCAACTCCGTCTACTACACAGTTCCATGGATCGCATCATCGGGCGGGCATATCCATCTCGGCCGCCCGTCAGCATGAAAGGAAGCAACCAAGCCCACGCACGAGCACGATAGACACAATACAATAGCGATTTCCTTTGTTTTCTTCCCAACAAAACTCCCAAACCACATTACAGCGCAGACTCCCAGACAATTCCACCCTCCGCCACCACCCCCTGCCACCTCCTCGTCGTCCTCCTCCGTAGTGGCGACCACGCCTCCGCCTCGCCCCTCCCCTCCCCTCCCCTCCCCTCCCCCAGTAACTCGCCACCCCTCTCCCTCCCTACCCATGGGTGGATGATTGACGGGGTAAACCCGACCCGACCGACCAAGCGCAGCGGCGGTCAGCGACAGCAACCGCAACTCCTCCCCACGATTCGACCACGACCGGCCCCAGGTGCGTGCGTGCGACCAAATCCGAGCCTCCCGCGAGCTGATCCCCCTTTTTTTTATAGCCGGGTCGAAAATGGGGTGGGAGATTTGTTTTGTTTAGTGCCGGGTGAGGGGGGTTGTTAAGCCAGCTCGCCTGCTCGATCTCTCGCCGCGGCCGGGCGTTGCGGGTGCTGCTGTTGCTGCTGCTCTGCTCTGGGGCCGACCGATCTGAGCCGCCATGGCCGCCGCCGCGCCGGGGTCCGCCAGCAAGGTACGTATGCGTCTGTCCGTGTGTACCGGCGGGGATCCCTCCCGTGATCTGCCGTGTCAACGGGGGCGCCTGATCTGCCACCTCCGACCCGCTCCGAATCTCTCCCCCCTCTCTGCTAGTCCACCGCCAACCCGTCCCCTCCATCCCGCCACCCCGCCGCCTCTTCGCCGTTGCTGTCCCCTCTTCCTCGTCGCGGCGCCGCGTTCCTGCTCTGCTGCCCGCAATGGGCTAGGTTGTCAGCGATTAGTCTGTTAAACCCCATCGGCCTGGATCCATCCCTCGATCCACAGTTTCCGGGTCTAGATCCGCCGCCCCTGTTCGTCTCGCGTGCAGATTCCGCTCATTATCCGTCGCTCACATGGTTTGCCCGTCTGCAACTCAGGACTACGCCCGGAGCAGAGATGGTTCCGTCAGGAGGATTCTGTGCTTTGGAGCTTCTGCCGGGATCATGTACTGTGTGGTTCCCATTTTCCTCATGGCTGGCTTTTGTATCTACGTACTAGACTGAACCTGGCAAGTCAGACTTTCTTGACGCTCGAGTCTTGATAGTGAGTGGGTTTGCAACGATGGCCATATACGGAGTCCGATGGGAGCATGCTTGCATATTGTTGCCACAGGCGGACGGATGCAGAGTCCGGTTGAAGCAGCTTCATTGAACACCGGAGATGCGTTCACATCTTGTCTGTGTTACAGACACACTGCAAAGGATGCCCACTTCTGTCTGGAATAATTCAGTCAATTTTAGCAATTGGATATGAGCATCTCTTGGTGTATGCTTGAAGTCGGTTGACATTGGATCTGATTGTACGGTACCTACATCATCTCAGGAGATGTATTGGAGCTGGCCTGAAGCTTAGCAATTGCCAACTCCTGTTATTGGAGCAGGCCCGATGTTTAGCAATTGCCAAACATTTTATTATAGCCAAGGATGTCTTCTGGACTGCTACCCGCCCTCCCCTATTATCTCAAGCTTTTGGTGCTCTGTTTCTCTCGGTTAACTGTTTGAGTAGGAAACAATTGTATGTTTTTCCATTCATCTATTGTCTGCCTCATCTGGGTTATTTTACTAGCTATTAATATATATATAAAACTATAATTTACACTCTTATGGATATTCTTCCTCAAGATTTTTGTAAATGGGCTTGCCCTGAGCTGTAAATCTTTTCTTGTTGCAAATGGAATTTCTATGAAGTTATTTATGAATTTTCTGTTTTCAGCACACCTTCTCTTCGCTCTTGAAGCAAAAGCCAGCAAAGACTAGTCCGCCGAGATCCAGGGGTACTATGGCGATTTCAATGAGGGATGTAGATCCTGCCTTTCAAGGGGCTGGTCAAAAAGAGTATCCTTCAGTTGCCTATTTCGCCACCGGCTTACATTGTCATTTTCACTTATCTTTACCATATCGTTCTATCCTATGAATGTTATATATCTCCATCTCTCATTACTGTCATGCACAATAGTTTTAAATTACTGATGCACACCCAGCAGGGAATGTTTAGTACACATAGGTCAGCTTCACATTTGATGAATGAAAGTCTGCGAGAAAATATTGCACTGAAATTAAGTGAATAGGTTAGGCCGGCATTGTGTTGAAATTGCTTACATATAGGTTGTCTCTGCATAGTTATTCTTAACAACCCTCAGCGGACTGGAAATATGGCGGATTGAGAAGTTGCAAGCCGTTCCTGTTCCCAGAGAATCACATGGGAAGTTTTTCACAGGAGACTCTTACATAATACTTAAGGTACTCTACCCCTTTTCAAATCGTAGGCGTGCCTAAGTCCGTGATTAGTTCTGTTGTTCAGAGCTGTTTGATGTCAGCAATACAACTGGTCTCATCCCTTCATTTTTATAAACTTGTGACCTCACTAAATATCGATTTATCCTGCTTCTTTTCTTACCATAATGAGGAATTATTTCCCTTTCTATTTTAATTTATTTCTGCATATTATGTATGCAACATAATAATGTTGATGCTAATGTCATCAGCGGTAATAATGTTGATTAAGACTAATAATTATTTTGTCATTGTCATTGGAACAGACAACTGCCCGTAAAAATGGTTCTTTTCAGCATGATATCCATTATTGGCTTGGTAAAGATACCAGTCAGGTATGCTATTACATTTTAAGCTTTCATCCTTTTTGTCGATACCCTAGCTAATGACATAGCAAACTTATTTGTTGCATTTTAATTAATGAACAGGATGAATCTGGTACAGCTGCAATCAAGACTGTGGAATTGGATGTTGCTCTTGGCGGACGTGGTGTTCAATACCGTGAAGTACAGGGAAATGAGACTGAGAAATTTCTTTCCTATTTTAAACCCTGTATTATTCCAGAGGAAGGTGGAGTTGCATCTGGTTTCAGGCATGCTGAAATCAATGAGCGGGAGCATGTAACACGATTATTTGTGTGCAGAGGAAAGCATACAGTCCATGTCAAAGAGGTGAATACTTTTTTCTGTGTTCCCTTTTCTGAGTGTATTTGTCACTCGTTCTTTCATGACGATGGCTGCCAAATATGTATGTCACATTGCTCTTTTCCTCAACAGGTTCCTTTTGCAAGATCATCACTCAACCATGATGACATATTTATTTTAGACACAAAGTCCAAGATATTCCAATTCAATGGATCGAATTCTAGTATTCAGGAGAGGGCTAAAGCCCTTGAGGTTGTGCAATATCTCAAAGACACCAACCATGAAGGAAAATGTGATGTAGCTGCAGTTGGTAAGTTCATTCTTCAGAAAACACTTCTTAATGGACAAAGTAATTTTTTCTTCCAGGATTATAATTTATTCTTTCAAACAGAGGATGGAAAGTTGATGGCAGACGTGGATGCTGGTGAATTCTGGGGTCTCTTTGGGGGATTTGCTCCTCTTCCAAGAAAGACCTTTTCTGAACCTAATGGAAAAGATACTGCTTCCCCTCCAAAGCTGCTCTGGTAATATATCACTGGAAATAAATCCCAGAATTTTTTATTTCTTCTACTAAATGCACCCTCTTCTAAACATGTGGTTCTGTTGTGTATCTGTTTTCCCTTCTGATAAAATATTCTATTCTTTGATATTTTCAGGGTCAACAAGGGCCAAACAGTTTCTGTGGATTATGAAGTTCTAACAAAAGCGCTGCTAGATTCAACAAAATGCTACCTTCTGGATTGTGGATCTGAAATTTATGTCTGGATGGGTAGAGAAACAGCGCTGGAAGATAGGAAACAAGCAGGATTGGCAGCTGAGGTAACATTTTCTCCTTTCTGTTTCTGAAAAGAACAATTTTGATGGTTGATGATAATTTAGAAGCTCAAATTAATGTCATGCCATACATTATTCAGAATTTCTGGTTCATAGCCATATTAATTGGTTACCACAACTTAAGCAAAGATAAACACGCCATCACTGTGCTGATGTACCAAACATTTTGTTTCTGGAACTGTGGCGGCGTATTACTTTGGTTAGGCCCGTTTGTAATTTGATTTTTGCATTGGCAAGTTTCACTTTTCCATGATGGTGCTTGTATTGTCACTTCTGTAGGAATTACTTCGTGAAGGAGATCGACCAAAATCTCACATTATTCGTCTCATGGAAGGATTTGAGACGGTCATTTTCCGATCAAAGTTTAATAAATGGCCCAAGAAAGCTGAGGCAGTTGTGTCAGATGAAAGCAGAGGAAAAGTTGCAGGTTAGCATTGATGGTTATTTTTGTTATTAGTCACGGTTATTATTATTTATTTTCCCTATCACTATTAAAACTTGTTGACACATCAATTTCCTTTTGTAGCCCTTCTTAAACGTCAAGGATTTAATGTCAAGGCTATAGCAAAATCTGCTCCTGTGAAGGAAGAGCCTCTACCTCAGATTGACTGCACAGGGAACTTACAGGTCAGTTGAATTTCCTTTTTTGCTAATGATTTTGCAACCAGACCCAAAACAGTTATTGCTGTCGCATTCTTGTTTGTTGAACTGTTGTGAGAAAAACACTTGTACCCTGGAACAAGATTGTTGCTAAAATTTCATTTCAACATACATAATCTGAAGTTGAGTGAGTCTTATAGGTTTGGCGCGTAAATGACAGCGAAAAGACTTTTCTTTCATTCTCCGAACAATGCAAATTCTACAGTGGAGATTGCTATATCTTCCAATATAGCTACCCTGGTGATGATGGGGAGGAATGTCTTATTGGTACTTGGTTTGGAAAAAAGAGCATCGAGGTAATCTTTAACATTTACCATCTGCTGTAGTAGCATGTTCCTGAAACAGTAATGCTTAACGGTCATGCAAATGTACTAGATAGATGACTGATTAAGAGAAATCAGTGAATAGTGAGTTATCTTGCCTCCCGGGTTTGTTTTCTCTTTGTACAGTACAATATAATCTACTAGATTTATGACAGCAATCACTTTGTTCTTTGTGAATTTGGATATATTTTCGTCACGCTGTGCAAACCAGTACTGTATCAATGACGCCTTCGTGCTATTTTAAGTGCAAATGTATTTAGCATTCTTTTCTAATGAGAATATGAGGGTGCCACATTTGTACTCTCAAGCTCTCAAGCTGGCGAATAATTATCTAAACACATGTTTTGTTTTGGTGAGGACAGGAGGAGAGGGCTGCAGCCACTTCACTTGCTAATAAGATGGTTGAGTCTCTAAAATTCCAGGCAGTTCTGGTAAATAAAAATCAGCTTTGTTTGAGACTCAAAGATCCGTAAAATCTTGCTTGACTCAATCTCAATAATCTGGTTATCACAGGTTCGCCTTTATGAAGGAAAGGAGCCCATTGAATTTTTCCCAATATTTCAGAATTTGGTTATATTCAAGGTCAGCCTTCAGTAATTTGTTTGGTTAAGCTTCACTGTGCTACCTTTTTGCCAGACATATCTTTCTGCTGCACACCTTTTACTTTTTTTTTTTTGAAAAAACTCAATAACACAGGGTGGTGCTAGTACTGGGTATAAGAAGTTTGTCTCAGAAAATGGCATTCAGGATGATACATATTCAGAAAATGGGGTTGCACTTTTCCGGGTTCAAGGTTCAGGACCAGATAATATGCAAGCAATTCAAGTTGATGCGGTACTTTCTGTTTCGGTCTATCTTCACTGTACAGGGCATTATATTTATGCTATGACCACTTCTTTTTGTAACTAATGCTACGACCACTTTTTTTAGCCTGTATTTGTATATGTTTAACTATGATATGGTTTTTCTTACCAGGTGGCACCATCCCTGAACTCTTCGTACTGTTACATACTGCATGATGGAGATACGGTATTTACGTGGATTGGGAACCTAAGCTCGTCAACGGACCAAGAGCTTGCTGAGAGGCAACTAGATGTGATCAAGGTATGGCTTATGAGAAATGCCCTTCAATATAATCATTTCATGCAAATGCATTTGATCGTTCATGTAGCTGTTGCCACATCTTCTTGATCGACTTATTTTCAATATGACAGTTTTTTTATTTGTCAACCATACATAGCTTAAGTGTTCATGATCATCAGTGCGATTAAACATTTTTTGAAATAATATGGATACTTTAGTCATTAAAATCCATCTATGTCATGTTAAAATTATTCATATTTTCTTGTTTCTTTGGTACATGGCTATTTTGTACTCCCTCCGTTTCTACTTACTCCGCGTATTAGATTTGTCAAAAGTCAAACTTTGTAAAGTTTGAACAAATTTGTATTAAAAAAAATCAACATCTACAATACCAAATAAATATAATATAAAAATATATTTCATGATGGATATAATTATATATATTTTGTATTGTGAATGACTGAATGTTAATAATATTTTGTGCAAACTTGGTCAAACTTTGGAGTTTGACTTCAGACAAACCTAATACGCGGACTAAAAAGAAATGGAGTACAGTGTGATGTACGCATTCATATAACATAAATTATGTTTTTTGATTTTGTTGGTGCTTTTTCAAAAAAAATTATGTAGTTATTGCAGTAAATATTCGCCATCTGACATATGTTCTTCCTAGTCGTATCTGGCCAACTTCAGTATCATCTTAAATGCATGTTGTTGTGGTACTGTATGTTTGTGCTTTACGCTAACATGTTTTCAGTTCTGATTGCTCTACTCTATCAATATACCAAAACACCGATTATTCCCATCCTTCTCATCCAGTATATTATGTGCAGCCAAATCTCCAGTCCAGAATGCTCAAGGAAGGATCAGAATATGATCAGTTCTGGAAGATACTTGGAATAAAGTCTGAGTACTCCAGCCAGAAGATTGCGAGAGATCAAGAAAGTGATGCTCATTTGTTTTGTTGTACTTTTTTGAAAGGTAAGAAAGAGTTTATAAAATTTCTCGCTTCCATTTGTTCTCTTACTCCATTATCATTCAGTATGTAATGCGCTTATCTGTGTTTTCCTTTTCAATCGATATTCTCTGTGGCGTACATTGGGCTAATGAAGGGGTGCTTAAGGTGAGCAATTCTAAAGTTCATATGTTCTTTGACAAAAACAAGATAGTGTGATGAAATTTAATGGCGGTCTCATGATATTGCAGGTTAGAGAGATATTCAACTTCACACAAGATGATATGATGACGGAGGACATATTTATTTTGGACTGTCATTCATGTGTGTTTATATGGGTTGGACAAAATGTGGACACAAAAATACGTGCACAAGCTTTGAGCATTGGAGAGGTATGTGATAATTTCATGGTTTTCTGTGTGTGGAGAAAGCAAATTCCTTTTTTTAGTTTATGTTGGATTCATAAAACTTACTTTTCTGCCAGAAATTTCTAGAACTTGACATTCCAATGGAAAACTTATCACGAGAAACACCACTGTATGTCATCAATGAAGGAAGTGAGCCCCAATTTTTCACCAGGTTCTTCACTTGGGATTCTGCAAAATCAGCCGTAAGCCTTTTCCTTGTAGGTTTGTGTGTTTTCTCTACCATGTAACTTCAGGAGCTAACCTCATTGTGTTTTGTCTTATAAATCGTCTCAGATGCATGGCAACTCATTTGAAAGGAGGCTATCTATATTGAAGGATGGAATAAAACCAAGAAGAGATGTAAGATTCCGTACCTTCTGATTTTTTTTAACCTCCTAAAGTGTCTCCAACCTGGTATGTTAGATGGTTGTGAACAAAGGCTAGCTTGACTGCATCTGCATGTCCAGCATAGCTGTTGTATATTTCTCCCAAGTTATTGCAGCATTCCCCATTGGTACATTAGTAAGGAAAGGATATTGACTGGTGGTACTTATTAGTTATAACTCAATGAAATAACCTCGTGATGCCATTGGTCATGCATGTTTGAGTGTCTATTATTTGCTAGTTATTTATACATTTTTTGTGTCAAACCCACAAAGATGCCAGGATAAATTTGCTATCTTCAGATGTAAAATTTGAACGTTTAATGGACACTTTGTATGTGTATAAACATACTAGGTGACTGATTGGCCTTATCAGGTGGCAAATGCATGCATTTTCATTAGCTCAATAGCCAAATATTTTTTGTCTTGGAGTAAGGTTAACTCTTGGTTATATAATTTGCAGAAACCTAAAAGAAGACCAACAACATCATCGCACACTGGAAGATCAAGCGTGCCTGATAGATCTCAGCGGAGAAGTACGTCTTTCAGCCCTGATCGTGTAAGAGTTAGAGGAAGGTCACCGGCATTCAATGCATTGGCTGCCACCTTTGAGAATTCAAATGCCCGAAATCTATCAACCCCTCCACCAGTTGCGAGAAAATCATTTTCGAAGTCTTCCTCCCCTGATCCTGTAAAGCCACCCCAGAGAGCTGCCTCGATCGCTTCAATGTCTGCTTCATTTGAGCGGCCTAGACAAACTCTGATACCAAAGTCAATTAAAGGTATGCTAATATCCTCAGAAAGTAGTAGATACATTTCTGCGCCGCAAACACAATTCTCTTACCTGCTATGTTCTTTTGATGTCAAGCGAGTCCTGAGGTAAAGAAACCACAATCTGAAGCAAGCAAACCTAAGCCAGAGGAAGATGCCAAGGAAAGTACCACTGGCGCGAAGGATGGGCAAACTGTGACTCCAACAATACAGGAAGATGTAAAGGAGGATCAGCCCGAAGACGAGGAAGGGCTTCCTACATATCCGTATGATCGCTTGAGGACATCTTCAAGCAATCCTGTCACAGACATTGATAGTACCAGGCGTGAGGTACGCTGCTGCTGTTCTTCTGACTCAATCATCTAAAAGCCTCCTCCAAACCTAACAGTCTAACACTACCACACTGGCACATTTATCTGCAGACGTATCTGTCTTCGGCAGAGTTCAGGGAGAAGTTTGGTATGACAAAGGAGGCTTTTGCAAAGCTACCAAAGTGGAAGCAGAATAGGCTCAAGATCGCTCTTCAGCTCTTTTAAAATCTTATGCTGTCAAATATGCAGTAGTTATGTCTGCTTGTTGGTGAAAGCAAGGACGGCGAGATTGGTTTTCAAAGGCAAATCTCAAACACGAAGATCTCTCTCGCACACGTCGCAATGTTAAGAAGAGACATCGGTAAGTGTAAAGCCTATCTGGGTCAAGGAGACCCTTGGTAGGCGTCTGAGGAGCTGGAGCAGTGAGTTTTGAGCTGCCCATGCCCCTGAATTGTGTGTTGTCCACTGACGAATTCTCCATGTCGTGTGCCGGGTGGCTGCATTGGCGGTCCGGTCACACACCCTAATTCTTTTCTTTCCAAGGTCACCGGTTTGGTTGTGAGCTTGCAATGCTTTTTCGTCGCCCTCTTGAAACCTCACCATTTGTTTCATTCTTTCACGCTGTGTATGGTTTCCTGACACAAATAATGTTTACATATATGGTGTAAGAAGTTAGGTGATGGGATGGGTCGGGATGAACGCCCCTTATGTTGGAAAAAATCCAGGCGGTGAACGGGAGACGGGCGTCTTGCCCTCGAAATTTGATCTTTTAAGTGGTAATTAGTTGTTCCTGCGTGCAAATTTTGTAATCAGATTTACAGTATGCCTTTGTTCTCTTAAGTGGTCATTAATGATTCTTGCGTGCAAACTTTGTAATTAGATTCCTTTGTGCAGTTTGTACTATATGTTGACCGGCCATAATTTTATTGTACGTAAAAAAAATCTAGCATACTAGATATAGTGAGCCATGGCCAAAAAAAAAAAAGCTAGTGTCCTTTTTTGTTGACGCTACATGTCGCTTGTAGCGAATTGGAGCAACACGACGCCTGCTACACGCAGGCAATGGGCTTGGCCTGGTAGAGCGCACGCGTCACCTCTACGTAGGTCTAGGATTTTTCGGACCTTTATTTTTTAAATCCTACTCTCTCCATACCATAATATATGTCGTTTTAGCAGTTCAATTTGAGCTGCTAAAAGGGCATGTATTATGGTACAGAGGAAGTACTTATCTACATACAGCTTAAAATCTGGAAAGGCAAGCCCAGATCGAACCTTGGGATCTGCTTCCGTTTGCAGCGCCGACCTCTTCGGATCCCCACCCGGCCGCACGTCTCTATACAATCTACCACACCAACCTCACGTTGCCAAGAGCCCAAGACACAAGAGACGCGAGACCATCGGCCGATTTGATGGCCGGCGCCGAAGGGCTCCCCAGCGACCTCCTCGGCGAGATCTACCGCAGGTGCGCCTCGCCGTACGACCGCGCTCGCTTCGCCGCCGTCTGCACGTCGTGGCGTGTTGTTGTGTCCTCCTACCCCAAACTGCCCGCCCTCCCGCTGCTGCTCCCGTCGACGGACAACCGCCTGCGCGACCTGCCGACTCGGGCGTACAGCCCCGAGGATGGCAGGGTCCTGCGCGCCCCGCTGCCGTGCTCACCGCCGAGGGGCATGCGTATTGTTGGGTCCTACGACGGCGGTTGGGTCGCGGCCACCGTTGGCTCCCAAGTCGTGGTCGTGAACCTTTTCACCCGCGCCCAGGTGCTGCTCTCTGGGCACTTTGCGTGCAGATGTCCAAAAGATCGACGAGCCGACGACAAGCTCTCCATTGAGAAAATCATCTTCTCAAAGGATCCTACCTCAAAAGGCTGCATCCTCGCGGCAATAACCACAAGGTGCATGATAGGGCTCTGTAATCCTCGCAGCCAGAACCTTGGGTGGAGCACACATGGATGCGACTGGTACTTATGCACGAATCTAATAGACATTGCCTTCTGCAATGGCGAGCTCTACGGCTTCTCAGGCTATACACTGTACAGGCTCGTCCTTGGCCGAAAATTACCTCGGTCGACGAGCTGGACACAAGACCCACTTGGCATGGATATGCCAAATACCTCTTTGAGCTGCGCGGCAAGCTCGCAATAGCCGTGGAGACCAGGAACCACAACAAGACTCAATATTTTAGGATCTTCGAGCTTGCTACCTACCTTGATAAAACGAGGACAAACAAATACAGGTGGGACGAGGTGGCGAGTTTGGGCCAGGATGCTGCAAGGCAGTACACGTGTCGGCCCTGGGCAAGCGCGGCGGCGTGGAAGCGAACCGTATTTACTACTCCTCTCCCAATGTCTATGTGAACTGCTCAGCTAGGTTGGACCTTGGTAGTTGCGATGTGTATTGCTGGGAAAGCGATGACGTGCACCTCTCGGACAGGATCATGTCGCGGGGATACCACTACCGCGACAAGGATGACGAAAATAATCCCAACAAGGAAGACAACAATAATAGTCAATATAGTTGTACGTGGGTTCTGCCTCCAGATTTTTAGTTCCTATGTCCATGTTCTGCCTCCAGGAGTTATTCATGTTCCTGAGAGTATATTTTGCAAGTAATTTGTTGTTTGAGGGACTGCTATCATCACTGCGAACATGTGCACGGAAAAATGAGAACAAGCCTTGTTATACATGTTGTTGAAAAAAGAAGAAATATTGTGTGTAAACTCGTAGGTTTTCTCAAAGCATTTATCTTTTGGGACTGTCTTGTTTTCAAGTGTTCTTCAGTCCGGTTTCAGCCTGAAAAATGGACTGTATTCGACTGAAGACTGATAACATATATAGACTGAAGAATGCAGAAGTAGGCAGTGGTGGATCTAGGATTTGACAATGTGGGGACAACCATCAACAATATTCCAATGTCTACAAAGAAATATACACTACACTACATCAAAATTAGTATGATGGACACATATTGCACTAGTAAAATAGAATTTGTAAATTATTTGTGGGGGCCATGGCCCCCATGACTTCACCCCTAGATCCGCCACTGGAAGTAGGAGATCAAATGGAATTGCAAATAAGGGAACAAAAATAAAGATTGAAGAATAAATACAAGAGGCAATGACATAACTGAAGACTGAAAGAATTTGACTCAAAAGTAGAGAAAGAATAATTAAGAAAACTAAAGAGTAACAGGTCCATGTATCATGCAGGCACGTAGAAACCTAATGCATGACTGCCATGCTTGAACTAAAAGGCAGAAAAAAGAAATTAGCTAAACAGAAAGACTGAAGAGCAAGGACTGATAAAATAAATTGCAAAGAGGGACTGAAGAAGAATTAATGATGAACTGAACAATGATTGATTAACAAAAAAAGGACTAAACAAAGAAGAAAAGATAAACTGAAGAATGAAGGGCTGAACAAACTGAAATACAATACTGGAAGACAGAGGAAAAACAACAGAAAACTTAGGAATGTCTGAAAATTCATATACTGAATATTGACTGAAGAAATGACAAAAACTAACAAAAATGAATGAAGATAACTCATGGAAAATTCAGATAGAGCAATTAACATAAGAACTGAATATCACAAAAATGAAACTGAAGAGACTGATAGACTAAATATTGAATGGTGTTAGCTCAAACTATGAATGAGAAGTAATAAAACATGATTACTAAAAATGGAAAACAAGATTGATGACTTGTACTGACGACCAAAGAAGACTAAAGAAATGATGTAATCCCTCCGTCCGGAAATACTTGTCGGAGAAATGATTCATTTTCTCCGACAAGTATTTTCGGACGGAGGGAGTACATGCCACACCTGCTGGTGAAAGCATAGATCGTGCACTAGCATATCACACAAAAACACATCCCAAATTTTGTCGCATTAATCAGGACTGAACACTAGTGCTGCCCTGATAAAATCAAAAGCCGACAACAGCTCCCCCAAAAAACTGAACCAACAATACTGTCACAGGGCCTAGATCTCTCAGGTACACAGTGTCCTCCGCGGAGCTTTGGTGATGAGCAAATGAACTGAAATCGACACTCACAACTCATAGAACCTGAACCATCATTAACTGAACCCAAAAAATTGTACAGCGAGAAGGACGTTTGTGGGGAATCGATTCTTGCAGAATTAAACCGGATCACTTGTAGCAGCTCCTACACGGCCAGAGAGCGAATGTCAGGATAGCTGGGCTGAGCTACATTGGAAAAAATCGGCGGCGTAGGACTTGACGAGAGGGCGGAGACGACGAGATGCACAGAGAGTTGCTTTGATATTGCAGGGCGTTGCTAACAAAGCGAGAATGATAGAGATGAAAGGCACCGAGCTTAGAGGGGAGACATAGAGAGAAGAGGCTTGTTGTACTTGTATCGCGGCCCGCGGTGACCGGTGGTTTCGTCCCGTCGGAGCACCACTGGCTCATGCGTGCCCCACGCGAGAGCCCCACTAGACACCGTACCTGTCAATATCCTCCATGTCATTCCCCCGTTGCTCGCCGGCAACTCGCCTCCCTCCTCATCCTCCCCCTCCACTCTCCTCTTGCTGCTCGCCGACAGCTCCCCTTCCTCCACCGCCTCCCCCTCTCAAGCTGTGCTGACGCAATGACGAACAAACATGGGCTTCGTATCACGATGCTTGGAAAACGGGTCGGGTTCAAAGACACGGTAAAATAAAACCGCGACCCCGAAGCCCACCTGATCATCATGGATCCGACATCTTGAAAGTGATGAGTAACCTAATAATGTTGGTCCAAACACAATTCGTCTGCATGCAAGCGATACAATTTTCTCATTCGGAAGTACTCATAACCACTTTTATGGTTATCTTTGTGATAAACTGTATGATGTATTTTTCCTTCAGGAATCTGGAGTGCATGTATCATTATCAAACACAAGTTTGTTACTTTGTGGGACCCTGAACTTGGAGGACGAATTAATCCATCTGAGCACAAGCAGAGCTTGACTCTTGGAATAATTGATAGAGATCTCAAACCAACTTCGGTCACCGGATGCGGCGAGCGTCGTCGTCGATGACGACAAGGACAATTGCAAGTACCCAGGGTACCGGCCATGGCAGCGGCAGCACGACGAGTCATGGCGAGTTGGCCATGGGCTGCGTGAGGCGGTTGGCTTCTGCTCGTGCATGCGGGGGAATTGCACATTTGTTTAGAGCTGCCAGCCGAAGATGATGCAGAGGACACAATAGGGACAAGCAACTCCATCAACACCCGCCTCGTCTTCATCATCGGAGCCCATCCCCACATACTCCTTCTGGACCTCGACGTAGCCCCTTGTGAGCAGATCCACGTGGACCTTGTCCTCCAACCCTACTTCATCGCCGGGCCTCTTGTTCTTTACCTGGCAGTGCTCGTCGAGGAACTTCTTAGGGCATCCTTGCACCCAGGAGGGCCGAGAAACGACTCTCTGTTCACCAGCTAGATGGCTGGCGATACTGTCTCTTGCTCCTGGTTTTAACTAGTGTGGGGTTGCAGTTGACGTCGTCCTATGTGAAACTTCCTTAAGTTTGACCAAGTTTTTAGACAAAACATTTAGCAATATCCACATCATCAAATATAGTAGTTCGAAAAGATGCTTTATGAAGAATCTAATGAACTAATTTGGTGTTGTATATATTGGTATATTTTTCTCTGGACTTGGTCAAACCTAATTTTTTTGACTTAGGACAATTGAAACGGACGGAGTACTTAATTGTGAGCGTGAGACACGACACAGATATTGGTATATTTTCGAACGGGGGGAGTACATAAGTAAAAAAGAAATACTACCATAAGTTTATAAGACTATAGCCTGTAGAGAATGGCGTTTTGGTGACCGAGCTCCATGGAGCCCTTTATTTTTGAAAAATTCAAAATTCAAACTTTCCAATTTCAAAAAAATCTGAAAAAAATTATGCAACTATACAAGGATGAAATGTATGTGTGTGTAAAAATTCAGGATGAAATACCTTGAAATGCGACCTGTACAAAAAAGACAAATTTCTGGACTTTGAGGATGAATAGTATCATGTGTTAAAAAGCCCTAGATTTTTTTTTTGCACAGCCCTCATTTCAACGTATTTTGCTCTGAAAATTTACACACATGTACATTATGCCTCCATGTATATCTATATTTTTTTTCAGATTTTTTTGAAATATAGAAATATGAATTTTGATGAATTTTGAATTTTGCAAAAGGAGGCCTCCATGGAGCTCGGCCTCCAAAAGCAATTTTCGGTCTATGAAATGACACACAACCTGGTTATCTGTCTTATATTTTTATTATAGCAACCTCATAGGTAATTATGGGCTAATACCACAAAGTCAATACTAGCTATACATTTGGAGGGATAATCCACATGCCACCATGTAAACAGCCCTTCTTGAAGTATCCTACTGACCTGATCCTCTTCGCGTAATCGCCATCGCCAGTGACTTCATTATTTGTGTCATCTCTCTTGTAGTATGTGTGGTCAACATTGTCATTCGAGATTGTGAAGAATACCTTGTCACTAGAGACAACGATGTTCTGACCTAACCAACAATTATGTGAGTAGTAGATGTGACTTCTTTTCACGCCGCCTGGCATATTCCCTCTCACGTGCACCGCCTTTGAGAATGTCTCCCCCAAAAACAGTGCATGGTCACCTAAACTTGTCACCTCCAACCACTTGTGCTTGTAACATGTATTTGGTCCATAAATGTCGACGAGCTTGAACACCTTGAAGAAAGGCTCAAGGTTTGGCAACCACTGGCGCCTCAGTGCCATGGCAAACTTGCCCTCCAGATCAAAAATGTAACTAACATAGTCCCTATGGTTTCCCTCACTGATGGTGCGGCCGATCCTTTGTATGGCTAGCCAATTCGTAGCGGCGATGACTGGTGCACCATCCTCATTCATGCCTATCTGGAACTTGATGAGGTTCCCTTCATAGAGTAGGCTATAGAGCTCGCCGTTCCAGAATAAGATGTCGACAATCGCCTTGTTAGGACATCCTTCCACGGACCACCCAGTGTTCGGACAACCAACTCTGCAGAGCGCGATGCCCTAGTTGTATGTTAAGGCTGCAAGGATACACTCGCCTGAGGTGGGCGGCCCTGAGAAAACAACTTTCAAGATTTCAACCTGGCTGGAGCCATGGTACCGGCTCGTGCAGGAGATAATCGTCTGCTTTTTGGTGAGCGTCACTTCGGCGCCAGAAAAGAGGTTCACGATCCTGAACGGGACCGGTAGGGAGGAGGCGACCCAGCCGCCATCGTGGCAGCCGACGATGCACTTTACCACGGCCTTGCTCGGGAGCCGTAAGGGCACGACAGCGCCATCCTCGGGGCAGTGAAGGAGAGCCTTCGTCCCGCTGCAGTCCCGAGGCGAGAGGAGCAGCCACGGGAGTGCCGGCATGGGTGGGGCGCAGCGCACGGCGGCACGCCACGACCGGCAGACGGCGGCGAAGCGTACACGGCCGAGTGGGGAGGCGATCATGTGGTAGACGACTGCGAGGAGGTCGTCAGGAAACGTGGCTGACCAGCGTTGTCGTGCCGTATGCGGGCGCTTAGTTCCCGGTTCGTCTCCGGCGGCGGCCATGGTTCACGATCTATCGATCTAGAGAGGCAAGCATGAAACGACTAGAAATCGCCAATGCTCTCTACTCGGTTATGTACGTACATTATTAGCCGCCACGCTGCCCTGCCAAAGTTATTATTATACTTAATTTTCTTTCCTTGCCAATATATAATCGAATAATTAAACTAAATCTCATTATCATTATATAACATTGCGTATTAGCTGATATTTTACAGGAAAAAGATTTATTAAATAGGTGAATGGGTTGTTTAAAAGAGTGGATCCAAGTCTATTCCCGTGGCGAACCAACATGTGGTTGGATGGTTAGAAGGACAGTGGTATCCCCAGTCTACTAGAGTTCAAGTCACAGACTTGACATTGGTGCTCGCAAATTCCTAGATTTATTTCAGGTCTTCCGGCGATGTGCGTTTAGTGGGAGGAGACGTTCCCGTCGACTACGAAGGCGTATGTGGCGACTCAAGATGATGTATCGGCTCAGTCTCTCGGAGGTGTTCATAGGGGTAGGGTTCGCCAATCTTAAACTGATGTGCCAGCTCAGTCTCTCGGAGGTGTTCATAGGGGTAGGGTGTGCGTGTGTGCGTTCATTCGGGTGAATGTATGCTTGTGTATGTGAACAACTTCGATTGTACTATGTTAAAAAAGTCTATTCCGGAGCAATTAATATCTTTTTTGAGGCATTCACCGTAGAAAAATTGTTCTAAGGTATCACATTATTGCAAATCCTCTGTCTTTTTTGAGATAGCTCACCACTCAAATAATGTCTTTTTTCGAGAAAGGCCTAAGGTCATATATTAAATAACAATTAAATAAACCCGGTGAGCAGTAAATTAAAAAAAATACAAATTTCAGCTTGTTCGTACATCTGAGGAGCTGATGACAAAAAAACAAATCGGTCAAAACAGTACGTGAACAGTAAACTTTTTTACAGCCCCAAAATTTGTCTTTTTTGTTGAGAGCTACTGAAATGTTCAAAAACCACGAAATTTGACATGAACTTCTAGCTCCGTATGAGCATCTAGCATTAAAAAAATCGTATTTTTTTAATCATTTTAAACGAATTTACTGTTCACCTCTCGGGTGCAGCACCCGAGAACTAAAACGCGGCTCAACCTATTTTGGACTCACTAGCTTCTCGTCATGTCTTATTTTCACAATTTGCATGTGCACCAAAGCAGTAACGCAACCTGCATCCACCAATTGAAACCGACTTTCTTTCTACCCTATCTACATACGTAGTACAGTTTAACTTGGAGTCGATAGTGCGTGCTGCCCCCGTTTGCCGTGAGCGCCCCGTCATGTAGGCTCCAAGCTAGCTAGTACTAGTTAACACGATCCATCCATATACGTACTACCCGTCCGGATCGACGACACAACTCACACAATCTACCTACGAGCGACAATCGAACGATGGCCGGCGCCGAAGCGCTCCCCGGCGACCTCCTCGACGCGATCTACCGCCGGTGCGCCTCGCCGTATGACCGCGCACGCTTCGCCGCAGTCTGCGCGTCGTGGCGTGCCGTCGCGTCCTGCCACCCCAAGCTGCCCGCCCTCCCGTCGACGGCGTGACCAGACGACGCGTGCGTACAGCCCCGAGGACGGCAGGGTCCTGCGCCGCCCGCTACCGTGCTCACCACCGATGGGCAGGCGGATCGTTGGGTCGCGGCCACCGATGGCTGCCAGGTCGTGGTCCTGAACCTCTTCACCCATGCCCGGGTGATGCTCTCTAGGGACTTCGCGTGTAGATGTTTAACTTGAAAAAAATCATCTTCTCAAAAGGCTGCATCCTCGCGGCGATAACCACAAGATGCATGATCGTGGTCTGTAGGCCTCGTACTTGGGATGGCGGTGCTGACGGTGGGTGGACCACACGAGGATGTGGCTCGTACTTATGCATAAAACTCATAGACATCGCCTTCTGCAATGGCGAGCTCTGGCATCTCGCGTCGTAAACTATATAGGCTCGTCATCGATCGACCGAAGCAATGCCGCTCCTGTGGTCACTTGGGTCGATGAGCTTACCACAAGACCCGGCAGGCACGGGGATGCCAAATACATATTCAAGCTGCACGACAAGCTGGCAATAGCCGTGGAGATCAGCAACAACTACAAGGCTAAATTTTTTAGGGTATTCGAAATCGTCTCGTACAATGACAAAACAACAGGGACATACAAATATACGTGGGATGGGGTGGTGAGCTTGGGCGACCACGCCTTGTTCCTCGGGCCAGAATGCTCTAGGGCAGTGCATATGCACGGTGTCATGGAAGCGAACCGTATATACTACTCCTCTCCTGGGGGCTATGTTAAACTGCTTAGCTAGGGTAGACCTTAGTAGCTGTGATGTCTATTGTTGGCAAAGCGATGATGTGCACCGCTCGGAAAGGATCATGTCGCAAGGATACCATTACCGCGACAAGGATGTCAATGAGAAAGATTGCGGTGATGGTCAATATAGTTGTACGTGGGTTTTGCCTCCACACTTTTAGTTCCTCTATGAATGAGCTATTCATGTTTTGAGATTTTATTCTTAACTAGTTTGTTGTTCGCGGAACTGCTATCATCACTACAAACATGTGGTCATGTGGATGTGGGCGCAAAAATTCAAACAAGCCTTGTTATGCACATTGTCATGAAAAAAGAAAAAAAAATACAGGTAAAATCGTAGGTGTTCTTAAAGCATTTACCTTTTTCAGAGAGCTACATATGTGGCAATTTAATACTATTATTCATTATTACTACCTTTTCAATTTCATTTTTATTTTCAATATTCTCCCTCATTTTATACTTATTCAATATATCAATTTCCTAATTTAATTTCTGCTTTCCTTTATATTATTCCTTTGAATTCTTTGGTTTCCCATGAACAGAATTTTCTACTGAGTATTCATTTATTTGTGTCGAACAATGGGAATACAATGCAAAAAAACTGGCTTGCAGTTGTCCATGATTTTTTTAATGTGGTTTGGAAGCTAAGATTCAAACTTGATTGTTTTTAAGCTTAGAAAATGAAACCTGGACCTAATCAAGCATAGCATCAAGGTAGAATATTAAAATCTTTTCCATCTAGTATATAAGTTTAGTGTGATAGCTATACTATGTATTTAGTCAGCTGACACCAGTGGCTATGTGCCAATTCCTTCAACGTCTACATGCACTTTATATAAGACTATACAGTCTAAAAATAAATAGCAATAATACGCCCTAAAAAATTAAAATATCAACCTTGTTATCTTCGTTAATTAGTTTCACAATTTATAATCTCTTTAATGTGCTAATTTCCTAGAGTGTAGACTAAATATCCGGAGGGATAATCCACATGCCACCTTGAGGATCACCCCTTGTAAAGTACCCAACGGACCTAATTATAAATCCCCCATTTCAACGTCAGCAAAGTCGTCTTTTCTGTAGTACTTCATGTCATCTTCTATGTAGTACTTCCCGCCGACGTTATCATTTGAGAGCCTTAAGAATACTGCACCATAGGGGTCCCGATAAATTAGACTTGAGCAACAATGTGTAAAGAAGTAGATGACGTTTCTCTCCACACCTCCACCCCTGTCCTCTGGCACAGGTACCGCCTAGGAGAATGTGCGTCCCAAGAACAAGGCGTGGTCACCGAGGCTTGTAAGCTCCATCCACTTTTTGTTGTAACGTGTCATCGGCCTGTCGGAATGGATGTCGACAAGCTCAAACACCTTGAAGAAAGGCTCGAGGTCAATAGACCATTGGGTCCTCAACGTCATCGCGAGTTTGCCATTTAGATCCAATATGTAACTCTTATAATCGTTGCGGCTAGAGTAGTCAACTAGGATGGAATGGTTGGTCGCTAACCGGTGATGTGCGGTGACCATGGGTGCGTCATCCTCGTTCACGCCAATATCGAGCTGGATGAGTTCCCCTCTGTAGCATAGGGCATAGAGCTCGCCGTCGTAGAAGGCGATGTCGACGAGCTCTTCACTGCGATATACTTGTGCCGTCCACCTTCCATTTGGACATCCAATTCTGCAGAGCACCACGCCGCACTCGTTTGTCATGGCAGCGAGGATACAGTCGGGCGAGTTGGGCGCTTGAGAGAATACAATTTTCATGACCTGGTTTCCGTGGAGGACTCTGCTTCTGCTGCTCGGCCAGCGTCACCTCGGCGCCAGAGAAGAGATCCATGATCCTGGCAGAGATCCTCCAACGATCCTCACAGACGACCCAGCCGCCGACATAACCTCCAAGGATCCTCCAACCCGCGATCTTGCTCTGGAGCCGCACGACGGCGCCGTCCTCGAGGCAGTACGCGGGCTTCATGGTGGTGCCGGTGTACGGTGACAGGAGCAGCCACAGGAGCGCCGTCACGGGCGGCGCCGCGCGTGTGGCGGCTCGCCACGACCGGCAGACGGCGGCGAAGCGCGCTCGGCCGCGCGGGGAGGCGAGCATGCGGTAGATCGCTGCGAGGAGATCGTCGGGAAACGTGGATGACCAGCACTGCTGCCGCACTGCAGCGCCAGCGCCGGCGCGCGCGAGCTTCGCTTCGTCTTCATCGCCGGCGGTGGCCATCTGGGCATGGCAGGGTGAAGGAACTACCGAATTGAGCGAACAGCGACCAAATCCATCCGTCGGTATTTCCACTTCATGGTTCGTGTAATGGGCTTGTGGTCTATTAATTGGGCTTTGTTGGGCTGTGTTTATTCTGAATTTAGGGCTATGTGCATGCCTCGCCCATCGTCTCTATAAAGGTTGTGCTAATAAGACCACTCAGCATATAAAAAAGGGATTTATATTTCTGTGCCCCTCGTCGCTTAGTTCTTCTCAGTTTTGCCCACGCTCTTTGGCAGTCCTCACTTTTCCCCTCCACGGTGCGGCCCACCCTCGCAAAAGCCCAAACAGGGGTTTGCCGTCTAGTCAAAGTCTTTGACCGTTACTGGGCGTGGTTACTGACTTGTGGGACACTCCTGTCAGCGGCTGCGCGGTCGTAGATGGTGGGCGCCTGTACTGACTTGTGGGACATACCTGTCAGCGGCTGCGCGGTCGTAGATGGTGGGCGCCTGTACTGACTTGCGGGACACCCCTGTCAGCGGTTGCACGGTCGTAGAAGGTGGGCGCCTGTACTGACTTGTGGGACACCCCTGTCAGCGGCTCCGCGCTCGTAGAAGGTGGGCGCCTGTACTGACTTGTTGGACACCTCTGTCAGCGGCTGCGCGGTCGTAGATGGTGGGCGCGTATTCTGACTTATGGGACACCTCTGCAGCCGCTGCGCGCTCATAGAAGGTGGGTGCGTATTCTGACTTGTGGGACACCTCTGTCAGCGGCTGCGCGGTCGTACGTGTGGTAGCAGTTACTGGCGCGTGGGACACCTTTGTCATCGGCTGCGCGGTCGTCGGTGGTGGGCGCAGTTACTGACTTGTGGGACACCTTTGTCAGCGGCTTCGTGGTCGTAGGTGGTGGGTGCAGTTACTGGCGCGTGGGACATGAACGGCGGGTCCATCTGTCAGCTGGTCCGTGGTGGTTTGTGGGCAGAATGCCTAAAAAAAAGAGGTGGCTTATTAAACCATTTGATGTGGCGGATGCACTTGAGTCAACCAAATTAGTTTAGTTTTGGATTTGAATATTGGTATATTCCATACATGTAGTTGAGTTTCAGTGAATTATCAGGAGAGGCCCAAATTTGCAGTACAAGTGTGACGTAGTTTGGTTTTGAAAAAAAAAACCAGAAAATGAAAAAAGGCTCAAAATCCATGATAACATGCCCAAATTTGGCACAACTAGCGGTGTTACCATTGTGGACAATGTTGCATAGGAATTTGCAATTATTTAGTAATAAAAATATATTTTCCATTTTCCAAGCCCCAGAAATGACTTTTTTTTGAAGGAAGTGCCTCAAATAATTCTGAAATTTGTTCCATTTCATTTTTATGAAAAGCAGGCCACATTGGATGGCCACTGACCAAGTTTTAGCTTTTTCAGAGTGATATTGCTATATTCCATGCATTTAGTTGAGTTTCAGTGAATTATCAGGAAATGCCCAAATTTGCACTACAAGTGTGACATAGTTTGATCCAGAAAATTGCCAAAAATCATTTTATACTCCAATATTGGTGATGGATGAACTTGGGACAAAGAAAGTTGGAATTCCAAACCATTTTGTATGAATGGTCAACACTCCAAGTTTGACCCCAATTTGAAAAAAACAAAGAAAATGAAAAAACGCTCAAAAATTCAAATGCCTTTGCATTGAGCCATCTTATGTGCACTAGTTTGTGGAAAAAATATCAAACTTGCAATACAAGAAGTTTGAAAAAAAAACCTTCACAAATTTGACTATCTACTATGGAGTACTTGTGTGGATTTCAAGGCATATGCACATAGAAATGGTCACATACATGACAAAATCCATGATAACATGCCCAAATTTGGCACAACTAGTGGTGTTACCATTGTGGACAATGTTGCATAGGAATTTGCAATTATTTAGTAATAAAAAAATATATTTTCCATTTTCCAAGCCCCAGAAATGACTCTTTTTTGTGAAGGAAGTGCCTCAAATAATTCTGAAATTTGTTCCATTTTATTTTTCATGAAAAGCAGGCCACATTGGATGACCACTGACCAAGTTTCAGCTTTTTCAGAGTGATATTGCTATATTCCATGCATTTAGTTGAGTTTCACTGAATTATTAGAAAATGCCCACATTTGCACTACAAGTGTGACATTGTTTGGCCCAGAAAATTGCCAAAAATTATTTTATGCCCCTGTGGCCCCTCTTTGCGTGATTCCAACGCCAAAAATTCCTATATATTCAGAAACCTCCAGAAATAACCCTAGAACTTCGACTCCGCCGCCGCAAGCCTCTGTACCTCCACGATCTCATCTACAGCCCTTTTCCGGCACCCTGCCGGAGGAGGAAATCATCACCGGAGGCCATCTTCATCATCCCGGCGGTCTCCATGATGAGGAGGGAGTAGTTCACCCTCGAGGCTAGGGGTATGTACAAGTAGTTATGTGTTTGATCTCTCTCTCGTGTTCTTGATTTGGCACGATCTTGATGTACCGCGAGCTTTGTTAATATAGTTGGATCATATGGTGTTTCTCCCTCTCTATCTTGTTGTGATGAATTGAGTTTTTACCTTTGAGGTTTCACTATTATCGGATTGAATACTTTTATGGATTTGAGAACACGAGATGTATGTCTTGCATATGAACACCCGTGGTGACAATGGGTGATAACCCACAAGTATAGGGGATCACAACAGTTTTCGCGGGTAGTATTTCACCCTGATTTATTGATTCGACACAAGGGGAGCCAAAGAATATTTGTAAGTATTAGCAGTTGAGTTGTCAATTCAACCACACCTGGAGATAAAATATCTGCAGCAAAGTATTTAGTAGCATAGTAATATGATAGTTTTGGTAACAGTAGCAATAGTAACAGCAGTAACGGTAACAGTAACAGTAGCAGTTTTGTACCAAGTGTAAAGCAGTAGGAACAAAGTAACTTAGCAGAAACCAATATGAGAAAGTCATAGGCATTGGATTGGTGATGATAATTATGTTGGATGATATTCTTCATATAACAGTCACAACCTAGGGCGATACACAATAGCTCCAATTCATCAATGTAATGTAGGCATGTATTCCGTATATAGTCATATGTGCTTATAATAAGAACTTGCATGACATCTTTTGTCCTACCCTCCCGTGGCAGCGGGGTCCTTAAGGAAACTAAGGGATATTAAGGCCTCCTTTTAATAGAGAACCGGAACAAAGCATTAGCACTTAGTGAATACATGAACTCCTCAAACTACGGCAATCACCGGAAAGAATCCCAATTATTGTCACATTGGGGTATGCTACTTGTAGTCTGCGTTGGTATTTCCCCGAAGAGGAGAGGATGATGCAGTACAGTAGAGATAAGTATTTCCCTCAATTAAGAACCAAGGTTATCAATTGCTACTTGTAGTCTGTGTTGATATTTCCCCGAAGAGGAGAGGATGATGCAGTACAGTAGAGATAAGTATTTCTCTCAGTTAAGAACCAAGGTTATCAATCCAGTAGAGATAATTTTGAGATGTGTACTTTTCCTGTCAACATCACGACCGAGAGTTTTCAATATCTTCCATGCTAAACACATTATTGGCGGTTCCCAAGCGGAAAGGTAAAGTTTACTCCCCCTCCACCATACCAACACAAGCCATGGCTAGCCGAATCCTCGGGTGCCCTCCATACCAACAACTTTTCGTGGGAGTTTATTTGCATTATATAACGATTTTGAGTATAGGACTGGGCATCCCAAATACCAGCCTCTCTCGTGCAATGACAAGTGAATAAACACTCATCTCGAGAATAACCCGCTTAGCATGGAAGATACTGACTGCCCCCTGTCGCTCCATGAGCTGTACGGTTACACAAAACGGATGTTTATTTGAATGATTAGAGGTGGCATATGCAAATTTACTTGGAGCAGCAGAGTAATACCGCATATAGGTAGATATAGTGGACTCATTTGGAACAACTTTGGTTTAAGGATTGTGGATGCACAAGCAGAATTCCCGCTTAGTACAAGTGAAGGCTAGAAAATAGATTGAGAAGCGACCAAGTAGAGAGCAAAAATGGTCATGATCATGCATTGAGAATAATTAACATTGAATACTAGCATGAGTAGGATATAGACACCCTGAACATAAATATCATGGAGGCTATGTTGGTTTTGAATCAACTACATGTGTGAACATGTGCCAAGTCAAGCCACTCGAAACATTCAGAGGAGGATACCATATTAACATACTACATCATAACCATTTTAATGCATGTTGACTTCTAAGATAAATCATTATCCACTCCTAGCTACTTAAGCATGGCATGAGCAACTATAATATCTAATTGTCATCACAAACATGTTTACTCATAATATGCTGAATCATGGATACTGAGTTAAACATATTTAGAAAAACAAAAACAAGAAGAGTTCATACCAGCTTTTCCTTGCCACAGTCACTTCATCAAATCATCGTCATTATTGCCTTTTACTTGCACGACCGAATGATGTGAAAATAATAATGGTACAAGTGTGTTGTGGACTAAGCTGGAATCTGCAAATATTTTATTCAAGGGAGAAGGCAAGGTAATATTGGCTGATCAGCAATAAAGCATATGAGAGCCACTCAACATTTTCATCGCGGTCTTCTCCTTACGACGACTCAACGAAAAGAAAAGAAATTCAGAGAAACACACTGAAATATTTTTGGAGTTTTTAGTTTTTCTGAAGGAAGCAAATTGAGTAAGAAAAACGAAAAGCGAGAAAAACTATTTACACGGGAGAACTCCCAACAAGCAAAAGAAGAAACGAGAAATCTTTTTGGGTTTTCTTTTAATACTACGAACTAACGAACAAGAAAGAAAATCCGAAAAGAAGCGAGAAATATTTTTGGGTTTTCGAATTTTTTCAAACACACAAGAAGAAAGCGAGAATAAAACTAATATGGATGGTACAATGAAAAAGTATGAACACCGACAACTGGAATGAATGTGTGAACATGAATGTAATGTCGGTGAGAGATACGTACTCCCCCAAGCTTAGGCTTTTGGCCTAGCTTGGTAATCACCACCCGTAGTATCCATCAGGACCGGGCGGATAGTACTGGGGCAGAGGCACCTGAGGGTCCCACTGCTGGACCTCGTCCTCCGCTGCTGCCAGCTCATTCCTATAAGCTGTGATGTCTGCCGGCATGATGGTGTATCCGTTCCTGGCATGAGAGTCAAACAAAGATGGTGCAGGCAACGGAATAATATCGCGAGTTGTCTCGCTAAAAACTAGGTTATAACGGATATATTGAGGAGGCTCAGGTTCATCAATAAAGTGGTGATCGATCCTGCACTGTTGGTCTAAATAAGCCTTGGGCAGCAAGTGGTCATTTGGGCGGATAGCAACATTAAAACGTTTTGCAAGACGCGAAGCATAAATACCGCCATGGATTTTACCCTTAGTTCTGTTGGTGTGTAAGTGGCGTGCAATAATAGCTCCCAAGCTAAAAGTGTTGTCACCGTAAATAGCACGGCGTAAGATGGCAAGGTCAGGGGCACTGAGCGTACCACCTTCCTCCCTGGCAGTCAAGCATTTCCCTATGAATAAAGCAAAATAGTGCACAGCAGGAAAATGCAAGCTAGTAACACGGGCTTTTGAAACGCCCCTAAATTCCCCCACAGCCAAAGTGCGAAGGAAGTCCTCGAACTCCTCAGGCCGAGGCTCCCTCAAATCCCCATTAGAAGGGATCAAGCATATCTCACAAAACTCATCTAGCGTTAACTCATGATGTTCAGGATATAAATCGAAACGCACCATGGGGATATCGAGGCTAGGCATGAAATAAAAATTTTGAACAAAGGAATTTGTAAGGATGTGGTGCTGGTCACACTCATCTGCAAGGAAGTTGGTCAGCCCGGCGTTCGCAACAAATTGTGCGAACTCCTGACGGAGCCCGGCTTCGTTCATGAAGGTGTTGTGCGGCCACTCGCACGGTCGGACTTCCGTCCTGCGCGGGATGTCGAGGTCGTGGTCATGGGCATCCTCAAGGGCACCCTTGGAGCTTCGACGCAACGAACTCCTCCGAAGAAAGTTCATTTTTCTAAGAACAAATTTCTGAAATTTTTTGGACCACAAAAATATGTCAACAAAACTTCACAAAATTGATAGCAACTACTCATACAAGTGCCTAGAGGCTATATCAAGCATTCAAACTACTTAGAACTCAAAGAATTTAACATGCAAGCTCATTTTCAGTAGCACCAATAGCAGCAATTTATGCAAAATATAATCCACTAAAGCTAAAACTAATTGGAGCAATGGGAGAGTCACATACCAAGGAGCAATCCCTCAAAACAGTTTCGGAAACGGAGCTCCGAGCAAAGAGATCGAAAATCTCAGGTTTGGGAGCAAGAACACGAGAGAGAGAGCTACAATGATTTTTTCTGGAGGTAGGAGATGAAGTGGGCTGAATGGATAAATGAGTGGGTCCCTGTGGGACCCACAAGGCATCATGGCGCGCCTGGGGGGGCGGGGGGTGGCCGCGCCCTGCTGCCTTGTGGGCAGCAGGTGCACCCCCCTGGGTTGTTTTCAGTGCCAAAAATTCTTATATATTCCAGAAAAAATCATGTCAAAATTTGATTGCATTCTGAGCACTTTTATTTTTGGGCTATTTTTTTTATTGCACGGATAATTCAGAAAACAGGAAAATCATGGCATTTTATTTTATTTAAACTAAAAGTAACAGAGAGCAAAAGGTAGGTACAGAAAGTCGTGCTTACTAAATTCATCAACCACATGCCCTTCAGAAAGAATCCATTAATAAGGTTGATCAAGTCTTATTAACAAACTATTTCCGAGTGACATGAAACCGAAGAATTTTCATACAACACTGAGTTACCTCAACGGGGATATGCATCTCCCCAACAATAAGAATTTCATATTTCTTTTTGACAGTAGGAAGAGGAAATTTGAAATCCCCTATAGTGATTGTAGAAACCTTCTCAATACAGTTGATACCATTCACTGAAGTTTGTTTCTTCGGGAAATAAACCGTATGCTCATTACCATTGACATGAAAAGTGACCTTGCTTTTGTTGCAATCAATAACGGCCCCTACAGTATTCAAAAAGGGTCTTCCAAGGATAATCGACATGTTGTCGTCCTCGGGCACATCAAGTATAACAAAGTCCGTTAGGATAGTAACATTTGCAACTACAACGGGAACATCCTCATAAATTCCAATAGGTATAGAAGTGGATTTATCAGCCATTTGCAAAGATATTTCAGTAGGTGTGAGCTTATTCAAATCAAGTATTCTATATAAAGAGAAAGGCATAACACTAACACCGGCTCCCAAATCACATAAAGCAGTTTTGACATAACTTCTTTTAATGGAGCATGGTATAGTAGGTATTCCCGGATCTCCTAGTTTCTTAGGCACTCCACCCTTAAAAGAATAATTTGCAAGCATGGTGGAAATTTCAGCTTCAGGTATATTTCTTTTATTAGTGACAATATCTTTCATATACTTAGCATAAGGGGACATTTTCAACATATCAATCAAGCGAGTGCGCAAAAAGACAGGTCTAAGCATTTCAACAAAGCGCTCAAAATCTTCATCATCCCTATTTTTAGATGGTTTAGTAGGAAAAGGCATAGGTTTTTGAACCCATGGTTCTCTTTCCTTTCCATGTTTTCTAGCAACAAAGTTTCTCTTATCATATCTTTTATTCTTAGGAGGTGGGTTATCAAGATCAACAGCAGGTTCTATCTCTACATCATTATCTGGTTGAGCATCAACATGAACATATTCATTATCATTTTCATCGTCATTATCATTATCACTAGGTGTATGTTCATTACCAGATTGTGTCTCAGCATTAGAAATAGAAGCATCATTATGATTCTCAGGAATTTTATCTATCTCAGGTTCACTAGAAGCATGCAGAGTTCTATCGTTTTTCTTTTTCTTTTTCTTCTTAGATGGACTAGGCACATCAATATTAATTCTTTGAGAATCTTGTTCAATTCTTTTGGGATGACCTTCAGGATATAGAGGATCCTGAGTCATTCTACCTCCTCTAGTAATAACTCTAACAACATGGTCATTCTTTTTATTGTTCATCTCATCAAGCAAATCATTTTGTGACTTAGCAATTTTTTCTAGCTGAGTCTGAACCATAGAAGCATGTTTACTCAAGCATTTAACATCATTAGCAGTTCTAAACATCAAATCACTCAAACGTTCAATCATGATGGCATTCCATTTTAGTTGATTGCTGACATACAAATTAAAGTGTTCCTGCTTAATGATGTAATTATCAAATTCATACAGGCATTGACAAGCAGATTTATTATACGGAATATCACCTTCATCAAATCTAGTGAGAGAATTTACCTCCACTACCTGTGTCGGGATGTCGAGCCCATGTATTTCTTCAATAGGTGGTAAATTCTTAACATCTTCAACTTTAATACCTTTTCCTTCATAGATTTCTTAGCTTCTTGCATATCTTCTGGACTGAGGAATAGAATACCTTTCTTCTTCGGAGTTGGCTTAGGCGGTGGCTCAAGAAGTGTCCAATCATCGGCATTTCTCAATATATTATTCAATAATACTTCAGCCTGTCCAACAGTTCGTTCCCTGAAAACACAACCAGCACAACTATCTAGGTAGTCCTTAGAAGCATCGGTTAGTCCATTATAAAAGATATCAAGTATTTCATTCTTCTTAAGAGGATGATCAGGCAAAGCATTAAGTAACTGGAGAAGCCTCCCCCAAGCTTGAGGGAGATTCTCTTCTTCAATTTGCACAAAATTCAATATTTCCTGTAAGGCAGCTTGTTTTTTATGAGCAGGAAAATATTTTTCAGAAAATTAATAAATCATATCCTGGGGACTACGCACACAACCAGGAGCAAGAGTATTAAACCATTTCTTAGCATCACCCTTTAATGAGAAAGGAAACAACTTAAGAATATAGTAATAGCGAATTTTTTCCTCATGAGCAAATAGGGTGGCAATATCATTCAACTTAGTAAGGTGTGCCACAACAGTTTCAGTTTCATAACCATGAAAAGGATCAGATTCAACCAAAGTGATTAACTCAGGATCGACAGAGAATTCATAATCCTTATCAGTAACAAATATGGGAGAGGTAGCAAACTTAGGATCATATTTCATTCTCTCCCTCATAGATTTTTCTTTCATTTCAGCAAGCAATTTTATAACTTCATCTCTACCATTACAAGCAAGAATGGCTCTAGCCGTCTCCCTATCAAAGACATGTTCATCAGGTGATTCAACTCTAGTAGGAGAGCTAGGCATAATAAGTGAATCATAATTTTCAAGAGTTTCAACATTTTCAGTTTCTTTAGCTTTAGCAATTTGTTCATCAAGAAATTCACCAAGTGGCATAGTATTATCAAGCATAGTACTAGCAGTATCATTCATAGCAGAAGTAGTATCATCAATAACTTGCGACATATCAGAATGCATAACAGGTGGTGGTGTCGCAAGTCTACTCAAAACAAAAGGTGAATCAAGTGCGGAGCTAGATGGCAGTTCCTTACCTCCCCTCGTCTTAGAGGGAACGATCTTGGTCTTAGCGTCTTTCAGATTCTTCATAGTGATCAACAGATATAAATCCCAAGTGACTCAACAAATAGAGCTATGCTCACCGGCAACGGCGCCAGAAAAAGGTCTTGAAAACCCACAAGTATAGGGGATCGCAACAGTTTTCGCGGGTAGTATTTCACCCTGATTTATTGATTCGACACAAGGGGAGCCAAAGAATATTTGCAAGTATTAGCAGTTGAGTTGTCAATTCAACCACACCTGGAGATAAAATATCTGCAGCAAAGTATTTAGTAGCACAGTAATATGATAGTTTTGGTAACAGTAGCAATAGTAACAGAAGTAACGGTAACCGTAACAGTAGCAGTTTTGTACCAAGTGTAAAGTAGTAGCAACAAAGTAACTTAGCAGAAACCAATATGAGAAAGTCGTAGGCATTGGATCGGTGATTATAATTATGTTGGATGATATTCATCATATAACAGTCACAACCTAGGGAGATACACAATAGCTCCAATTCATCAATGTAATATAGGCATGTATTCCGTATATAGTCATACGTGCTTATAATAAGAACTTGCATGACATCTTTTGTCCTACCCTCCCGTGGCAGCGGGGTCCTTAAGGAAACTAAGGGATATTAAGGCCTCCTTTTAATAGAGAACCGGAACAAATCATTAGCACTTAGTGAATACATGAACTCCTGAAATTACGGCAATCACCGGAAAGAATCCCAATTATTCTCACCTTGGGGTATGCTACTTGTAGTCTATGTTGATATTTCCCCGAAGAGGAGAGGATGATGCAGTACAGTAGAGATAAGTATTTCCCTCAGTTAAGAACCAAGGTTATCAATTGCTACTTGTAGTCTGCATTGGTATTTCCCCAAAGAGGAGAGGATGATGCAGTATAGTAGAGATAGGTATTTCCCTCAGTTAAGAACCAAGGTTATCAATCCAGTAGGAGAACCAAGCAAAACTCCGTTAAAACGCACCTGCACACACAAGAGCAAACACTTGCACCCAACGCAAATAAGAGGGTTGTCAATCCCCTTAGCGGTTACTTGCAAGGATTAAATCTTATCGAGGTAAATAGCTAAACTAAAATACTAATTAAAATAAAAGTAAATAAATAGCAGCAAAGTATTTTTAGGTTTTTATATAATTAAGATCGACCCGGGGACCATGGTTTTCACTAGAGGCTTCTCTCTTGAGCACATAAACATACGGTGGGTAAACAAATTACTGTTGGGCAATTGACAGAATAGCAAATAATTATGACGGATTCATGGCAATGATCATGTATATAGGCATCACGTCCGAGACAAGTAGACCGACTCCTGCCTGCATCTACTACTATTACTCCACCCATCGACCGCTATCCAGCGTGCATCTAGGGTATTAAGTATGAAACAGAGTAACGCCTTAAGCAAGATGACATGATGTAGAGAAGCAAATTCAAGCAATATGAATAAACCCCATCTTTTTATCCTTAATGGCAACAATTTAAATACATGTCATGTCCCTTTCTGTCACTGGGATTGAGCACCGCAAGATTGAACCCATCACAAAGCACCTCTCCCATTGCAAGATAAATCAATCTAGTAGGCCAAACTAAACCGATAGATCAGAGAAAAATACAAAGCTATAATAATCATGCATAAAAGAGTTCAGAGATGACTCAAATATTTCTCATGAATAATCTGATCATAAACTCACAATTCATCGAATCCCAACAAACACACCGCAAAAGAATATTACATCGGATAGAACTCCAAGAACATCGAGGAGAACATTGTATTGAAGATCAAAGAGAGAGAAGAAGCCATCTAGCTACTAGCTATGGACCCGTAGGTCTGTGGTAAACTACTCACACATCATCGAAAGGGCAGCAAGGTTGATGTAGAAGCCCTCCGTGATCGATTCCCCCTCCGGCAGAGTACCGAAAAAGGCCTCCAGATGGGATCGCGGAAGAACAGAGGCTTGCGGCGGCGAAAAGGTTTTTTCTTCTGGCTCTCTAGGGGTTTCCCAATATTTGTGAATTTATAGAAGTGGAATTAGGTCAAACGGAGTCACGTGGGCCCCACAAGGCAGCACGGCGCGCCCCCCTGGGGCGCGCCCTGGTGCCTTGTGAAGCCTCCGTGAGGCTTATGGCCTCCTCCTGAAGCTTCCCAGGTTTATTTTGTTCAGAAAAAAATCTCCAAAAAGTTTCGTGGCATTTAGACTTCATTTGGTACTGTTTCTCTGAAATACCAAAAACAAGTAGAAAACAGCAACTGGCACTGGGCACTAGGTTAATAGGTTAGTCCCAAAAAATGATATATAATTGCATACAATTGCATATAAAAACATCCAAGATTGATACTATAATAGCATGGAACAATCAAAAATTATAGATACGTTGGAGACGTATCAAGCATCCCAAGCTTAATTCATGCTCGTCCTCGAGTAGGTAAATGATAAAAACAGAATTTTTGATGTGGAATGCTACCTATCATGTTTCATCATGTATTCTCTCTCTTACGGTATGAATAATAAGATTCGGATGATTCGAAAGCAATAGTCTATAATTTGATATAAAGACATCAATACTCAGGCATACTAATAAACAATCATGTCTTTCAAAATAAAAATGCTAAAGAATGTTATCCCTACAAAATCATACAATCCTGTCATGCTCCATCTTCTTCACACAAAGTATTTATCATGCACTAGCCCGGTTTTAGCCAAGCAATTGGTTCATACTTTTTAATGCGCTTCAACTTTTTCAACTCCCACGCAATACATGAGCGCAAGCCATGGATATAGCACTATGGGTGGAATAGAGTATGGTGATAGAGATAAATAGGTGAAGTCAAAAATGGAGAAAGTCTCACATCAATGAGGCTAATCAACGGGCTATGGAGATGCCCATCAATTGATGTCAATGCGAGGAGTAGGGATTGCCATGCAACAGATGCACTAAGAGCTAGAAGTGTATGAAAGCTCAAACTGAAAACTAAGTGGGTGTGCATCCAACTTGCTTGCTCATGAAGACCTCGGGCATTTGAGGAAGCCCATCATTGGAATATACAAGCCAAGTTCTATAATGAAAATTCCCACTAGTGTATGAAAGTGACAAAATAGGAGACTCTCTATATGAAAAACATGGTGCTACTCTGAAGCACAAGTGTGGTAAAGGATAGTAACATTGCCCCTTCTCTCTTTTTCTCTCATTTTATTTATTTATTTATTTTCCCTTTTTTTTCTCTTTTTTTTCTCTTTTTTCTTTCTTTTTCATGGCTCTTTTTCGCCACTTTTTTTTTGTCCGGAGTCTCATCCCGACTTGTGGGGAAATCATAGACTCCATCATCCTTTCCTCACTGGGACAATGCTCTAATAATGATGGTCATCACACTTCTATTTACTTACAACTCAACATTACAACTCAATACTAGAACAAAAATATGACTATATGAATGCCTCTGGCAGTGTAACAGGATGTGCAATGATGCTAGAGTAACATGTATAACAATGATGAACGGTGGCTGAGCCACAAATACTATGTCAGCTATATGATCATGCAAAGCAATATGACAATGACGATGTATGTCATAAAAACGGAACGGTGGAAGTTGCATGGCAATATATCTCGGAATGGCTATGGAAATGCCATGATAGGTAGGTATGGTGGCTGTTTTGAGGAAGATATAAAGAGGCTTATGTGTGATAGAGCGTATCATATCACGGGGTTTGGATGCACCGGCGAAGTTTGCACCAACTCTCGATGTGAGAAAGGGCAATGCACGGTACCGAAGAGGCTAGCAAATTGCGGAAGGGTGAGAGTGCGTATAATCCATGGACTCACATTAGTCATAAAGAACTCACATACTTATTGCAAAAGTCTATTCGCCCTCGAAGCAAAGTACTACTACGCATGCTCCTAGGGGGGAGGTTGGTAGGAGTTAACCATCGCGCGCCCCCGACCGCCACGCAAAGGAAGACAATCAATAATAAATCATGCTCCAACTTCATAGCATAACGACAGATCATACGTGCATGCTTCGGGAATCACAAACCTTAACACAATTATTCTTATTAAACCACAATTATCTACTAATACCTCCCACATATTACCATCTTAATATCGCAAAACTATTGCAAGGAATCAAACTTATCATATTCAGTGATCTACATGAAAGTTTTTATTATATCCCTCTTGAATACCTATCATATTAGGACCAAATTCATAACCCGTGCATATTACCATTGCTATCATGAGACTCTCAAAAATATATAAGTGAAGCATGAGAGTGCAACTATTTCTTTAAAATATCATCACCGCCGTGCTCTAAAAGATATAAGTGAAGCACTAGAGCAACTGCCTAGCTCAAAAGATATAAGTGAAGCACATAGAGTATTCTAACAAATCACGAATAATGTGTGTCCCTCTCAAAAAGGTGTGTCCAGCAAAGATGATTGTGACAAACTAAAAATCAAACAAAAGCAAGCAAACTATTTCACAAGACGCTCCAAGTAAAACACATATCATGTGATGAATAAAAATATAGCTCCAAGTGAGTTACCGATAGATTGTAGACGAAAGAGGGGATGCCTTCCGGGGCATCCCCAAGCTTAGACGCTTCAGTCTTCCTTGAATATTACCTTGGGGTGCCTTGGGCATCCCCAAGCTTAGGCTCTTGCCACTCCTTATTCCTTTGTTCATCGTAGTCTCACCCAAAACTTGAAAACTTCAGCACACAAAACTCAACAGAAACCTCGTGAAATCCGTTAGTATAACAAACAAATCTTTAACTCTAGGTACTGTAGTAAATTGATTCATATTTAATATTGGCATAATTCTACTGTACTCCAACTTCTCCATGATTCATACCCCCCGATACGATCCATAGATTCATCAAAATAAGCAAACTATGCAAAAAAAAACAGAATCTGTCTAAAACAGAACAGTCTGTAAATATCTATTTAAAAACCATATTTCTGTAACTTCAAAAATTCTAAAAACTTAGAAGAACGTGGGAAATTCATATACCAATACTGTGTAAATATTTCAGATTTTTCTGACTCTCCAGTACAGAACTAAAATTCCCGCACTGGACGCAAAACTTTCTGTTTTCCAAACAGCATCAATTATAATATCTTCCAAATCATCCCAAAGGCATTACTTGGCACAAACACTAATTAAAACATAAAAACATAATCATAACATAAGCTATAATCATGCAAACACACAAAAACAGTAGGTAAAAGCAAAATTTTATTTTATTCATTGGGTTGCCTCCCAACAAGCGCTATTGTTTTATGCCCCTAGCTAGGCATAATGCATGATTTCAAGTGTTGTCATCCTTCAAGTTGATTCCATACCTCATAATGGATTAATAAGGTGCTTTAATTATCTTCCTAGGGAAGTGTTCCATCCCTTTCTTTAGTGGAAATTGAAATCTTATATTACCTTCTTTCATATCAATAATAGCACCAATAGTTCAAAGAAAAGGCCTACCAAGAATTATGGGGCAAGAAGGATTGCATTCAATATCAAGAACAATAAAGTCCACGGGCACATAATTTCTATTTGCAAGAATAATCACATCATTTATTCTACCCAATGGCTTTTTAATAGTGGAATCCGCAAGATGCAAATTAAGGGAACAAGGGTCTAAGTCGGTTAGACCTAGCACATCACACAAAGACTTTGGTATAGTGGAAACGCTAGCACCAAGATCACAAAGAGCATTACATTCATAATCTTTAATTTTTACTTTAATAGTGGGTTCCCATTCATCTTGTAATTTTCTAGGAATTGATACTTCCAACTCAAGTTTTTCTTCATGTGCTTTCATCATGGTTTCTACGATATGTTTAGTGAAAGCTTTATTTTGTTCATATGCATTTGGTGAATTAATCATGGATTTCAACAAGGAAATACACTCAATTAAAGAACAACTATCATAATTAAAGTCCTTGTAATCCAAAGTAGTGGGTGCATTACTATTTAAAGTTTTAACCTCTCCAAACCCACTTTTTTCATTTTTATGATCAAGATTATCACCCTCCAAGCAAGTGGGACTCCTTCTTTCTAAAGTTGACTCTTCTTCAGTCCCCTTTTCATCAAGTTTTATGTTACTAAATAATGATTCAATAAGAGTGACACCAATCATTTTAATATCCTCATCATTACTACGAAGTGATTCTGGTTTAGCGGCCATCCAATTCATTAGAGTTGTTTGTTTATCCGAGATTTTACATAGTAATTTTTCAGTATTAGCAAGTTGAGCTTAAAGGTTTGACACACCTCTAAATTAACCTCTTCAAGTTGTTTATTAATGGCATCCAACAAGCTAGAATGTTCCTTAAGCTCTTCAGAAAGGAATTTATTTTGCTCAAATTGCGAAATCATAAAACTCTTTGTAACATTTTCAATTTCAGACAATATTTTGCTATAGAAACTATCGCGAAATTCCTCTAACGACATAGTGGCGCTAAAAGCAAGCAAACTAGCAAACAAGTAAATAAAATATTTTTATGTTTTTGTAAAAATTTTAGAAACGAGAGGCAAATGCAAATAAAAGGTAAATAAAGTAAATGCAAGTGAATGATAATTTGTGCGAAGGTACTTGGTAATTTTGATGATGTCTCCCCGGCAACGGCGCCAGAAATTCTTCTTGCTACTTGTAGTCTGCGTTGGTATTTCCCCGAAGAGGAGAGGATGATGCAGTACAGTATAAATAAGTATTTCCCTCACTTAAGAATCAAGGTTATCAATCCAGTAGGAGAACCAAGCAAAACTCCGTTAAAACGCACATGCACACACAAGAGCAAACACTTGCACCCAACGCAAATAAGAGGGTTGTCAATCCCCTTAGCGGTTACTTGCAAGGATTAAATCTTATAGAGGTAAATAGCTAAACTAAAATACTAATTAAAATAAAATTAAATAAATTGCAGCAAAGTATTTTTTGGTTTTTATATAATTAAGATAGACCCGGGGACCATAGTTTTCACTAGAGGCTTCTCTCTTATGCACATAAACATACGATGGGTAAACAAATTACTGTTGGGCAATTGACAGAATAGCAAATAATTATGACGGATTCATGGCAATGATCATGCATATAGGCATCACGTCCGAGACAAGTAGACCGACTCCTGCCTGCATCTACTACTATTACTCCACCCATCGACCGCTATCCAGCATGCATCTAGGGTATTAAGTATGAAACAGAGTAACGCCTTAAGCAAGATGACATGATGTAGAGAAGCAAATTCAAGCAATATGAATAAACCCCATCTTTTTATCCTTAATGGCAACAATAGAAATACGTGTCATGTCCCTTTCTGTCACTGGGATTGAGCACCGCAAGATTGAACCCATCACAAAGCACCTCGCCCATTGCAAGATAAATCAATCTAGTAGGCCAAACTAAACCGATAGATCGGAGAGAAATACAAAGCTATAATAATCATGCATAAAAGAGTTCAGAGATGACTCAAATATTTCTCATGAATAATCTGATCATAAACTCACAATTCATCGGATCCCAACAAACACACCGCAAAAGAAGATTACATCGAATAGAACTCCAAGAACATCGAGGAGAACATTGTATTGAAGATCAAAGAGAGAGAAGAAGCCATCTAGCTACTAGCTATGGACCTGTAGGTCTGTGGTAAACAGCTCACACATCATCAGAAGGGCAGTAAGGTTGATGTAGAAGCCCTCCGTGATCGATTCCCCCTCCGGCAGAGTACCGGAAAAGGCCTCCAGATGGGATCGCGGAAGAACAGAGGCTTGCGGCGGCGAAAAGGTTTTTTTCTTCTGGCTCTCTGGGGGTTTCCCAATATTTGTGAATTTATAGAAGTGGAATTAGGTCAAACGGAGTCATGTGGGCCCCACAAGGCAGCACGGCGCCCCCCGGGGCGCGCCCTGGTGCCTTGTGAAGCGTCCGTGAGGCTTCTGGCCTCCTCCTGAAGCTTCCCAGGTTTATTTTGTCTAGAAAAAAATATCCAAAAAGTTTCATGACATTTGGACTTCATTTGGTACTGTTTCTCTGAAAAGCCAAAAACAAGCAGAAAACAACAACTGGCACTGGGCACTAGGTTAATAGGTTAGTCCTAAAAAATGATATATAATTGCATACAATTGCATATAAAAACATCCAAGATTGATACTATAATAGCATGGAACAATAAAAAATTATAGATACGTTGGAGATGCATCATCAATCCATTAGGAGAACCAAGCAAAATTCCGTTAAAACGCACCTGCACACACAAGAGCAAACACTTGCACCCAACGCAAATAAGAGGGTTGTCAATCCTCTTAGCGGTTATTTGCAAGGATTAAATCTTATCAAGGTAAATAGATAATCTAAACTACTAATTAAAATAAAAGTAAATAAATTGCAGCAAGGTATTTTTAGGTTTTTTATATAATAAAGATAGACCCGGGGACCATAGTTTTCACTAGAGGCTTCTCTCTTGAGCACATAAGCATACGGTGGGTAAACAAATTACTGTTGGGCAATTGATAGAAAAGTAAATAATTATGACGAATTCATGGCAATGATCATGTATATAGGCATCACATCCGAGACAAGTAGACCGACTCCTGCCTGCATCTACTACTATTACTCCACCCATCGACCGCTATCCAGCATGCATCTAGGGTATTAAGTATGAAATAGAGTAACGCCATAAGCAAGATGACATGATGTAGAGAAGCAAATTCAAGCAATATGAATAAACCCCATCTTTTTATCCTTAATGGCAACAATAGAAATACGTGTCATGTCCCTTTCTGTCACTGGGATTGAGCACCGCAAGATTGAACCCATCACAAAGCACCTCTCCCATTGCAAGATAAATCAATCTAGTAGGCCAAACTAAACCGATAGATCGGAGAGAAATACAAAGCTATAATAATCATGCATAAAAGAGTTCAGAGATGACTCAAATATTTCTCATGAATAATCTGATCATAAACTCACAATTCATCGGATCCCAACAAACACACCGCAAAAGAAGATTACATCGGATAGAACTCCAAGAACATCGAGGAGAACATTGTATTGAAGATCAAAGAGAGAGAAGAAGCCATCTAGCTACTAGCTATGGACCCGTAGGTCTGTGGTAAACTACTCACACATCATCGGAAGGGCAGCAAGGTTGATGTAGAAACCCTCCGTGATCGATTCCCCCTCCGGCAGAGTACCGGAAAAGGCCTCCAGATGGGATCGCGGAAGAACAGAGGCTTGCGGCGGCAGAAAGGTTTTTTCTTCTGGCTCTCTGGGGGTTTCCCAATATTTGTGAATTTATAGAAGTGGAATTAGGTCAAACGGAGTCACGTGGGCCCCACAAGGCAGCACGGCGCGCCCCCCCTGGGGCGCGCCCTGGTGCCTTGTGAAGCCTCCGTGAGGCTTCTGGCCTCCTCCCGAAGCTTCACAGGTTTCTTTTGTCCAGAAAAAAATCTCCAAAAAGTTTCGTGGTATTTGGACTTCATTTGGTACTGTTTCTCTGAAAAAGCAAAAAACAAGCAAAAAACAGCAACTGGCACTAGGCACTGGGTTAATAGGTTAGTCCCAAAAAATGATATATAATTGCATACAATTGCATATAAAAACATCCAAGATTGATACTATAATAGCATGGAACAATAAAAAATTATAGATACGTTGGAGACGTATCAGGGTATGCGGATCATGACACGTAATAGGTGCATATAACTTGCAAGATAGGATCAAGAACACAAATATATTCATGAAAACATAGAGGGTTCAGATCTGAAATCATGGCACTCGGGCCCTAGTGACTAGCATTAGGCATAGCAAAGTCATAGCAACATCAATCTCAGAACATAGTGGATACTAGGGATCAAAGCCTTAACAAATTGACTCAATTACATGGTAAATCTCATCCAACCCATCACCGTCTAGCAAGCCTACGAAGGAATCACTCACGCTCGGTGGTGAGCATCATGAAATTGGTGATGGAGGATGGTTGATGATGACGACGGCGTCGAGTTCCCCTCTCCGGAGCCCCAAACGGACTCCAGATCAGCCCTCCCGATGAAGAACAGGAGGTGACAGCGGCTCCGTATCATAAAATGTGATAAAACTTCTTCTCTTATTTTTTTCTCAGGGAAAGAGAATTTATAGCATTGGAATTAGGTCAGACGGCCGCCTGTGGGCCGCACAAGGCACCATGGCGCGCCCTAGGGTGGGTCGCGCCCTGCTGCCTTGTGGGCAGCAGGTGGCCCCTCTTCTGTTGATTCTTGCGCCAATAATTTTTATATATTCCACAAAAATTCTCCAAAAAGTTTCGTCCAAATCCGAGAACTTTGATTTCTGCACAAAAACAACACCATGGCAATTCTGCTGAAAACAGCGTCAGTCCGGGTTAGTTTCATTCAAATCATGCAAATTTGAGTCCAAAACAAGAGCAAAAGTGTTTGGAAAAGTAGATACGACGGAGACGTATCAATGGGGTATTATATTGATTCACTAGATGTATGTTTTGGCACTCAACTTGTGGATTCCCGAGGTGACATTGGGGTAATCTATGCATAGGGGTTTATGCACGTTTTCGTCCTACTTTCTCCGGTAGGAATCTTGGGGCACTCTTTGAAGTTCTTTGTGTTGGATTGAATATTATGAATCTGAAATTGTTTGATGCATATCGTATAATCAACTCATGGATACTTGTGGTGACATTGGAGTATCTAGGTGACATTAGAGTTGGTTGATGTTTATCATACGGTGTTATTTTAGTACGAACTCTAGGGCTGTTTGTGACACTTATAGGAATAGCTCAATAGATTGATCGGAAAGGATAACTTTGAGGTGGTTTCGTACCCTACAAACAATTTCATCTTATGTTCTCCGCTTGATAAGAACTTTGGAGTGATTCTTTATCGCACGTTGAGGGATTGTTATATGATTCAACTATGTTAGCACTTTTGAGAGATTGCACTAGTGAAAGTATGAACCCTAGGCCTTGTTTCTAAGCATTGCAATACCATTTGTGCTCCGTTTTATCACTTGCTACCTTGCTGTTTTTATATTTTCAGATTACAAAAACCTATATCTACTATCCATACTACACTTTTATCACCATCTCTTCGCCGAACTAGTGCACCTATACAATTTGCCATTGTATTGGGTGTGTTGGGGACACAAGAGATTTCTTGTATTTGATTGCAGGGTTGTTTGAGAGAGACCATCTTCATCCTATGCCTCCCACGGATTGATAAACCTTAGGTCATCCACTTGAGGGAAAATTGCTACTGTCCTACAAAACTCTGCGCTTGGAGGCCCAACACAAGTCTACAAGAATAAGTTGTGTAGTAGACATCAAGCTTTTTTCTGGCGCCGTTGCCGGGGAGGTGAGTGCTTGAAGGTATATATTTAGATCTTGCAATTGAATCTTTTAGTTTCTTGTTTTATCACTAGTTTGGTTTATAAAAGAAAACTACAAAAAAATGGAATTGAGGTTGCCTCATATTATTCGTCTTTATAATGTCTTTCTTGAAAATGATGGATCGGAAAATTGTGCTCAATTGATAGAAGAAGAATTCAATAAAATGTTTGGCATAAAATCCATGAATGATGAGCATGATTGCAATGTTGTTAGTTTGCTTTCTATGAATATCCATGATGCTAATGATATGCAAAGCCATAAGCTTGGGGATGCTATGTTTGATGAATATGATATTTTTAGCCCCCCAAGTTTTGATGAGAAAATTTATTATGATGATAGCATGCCTCCTATTTATGATGATTATATTGATGAAAGTGGGTTTGGAAGAGTGTCAACTCTAGGTACTAATGATCCCACTATTTTGGAGGGTGTTGAATCTTATGGAAATAATGTTAAAAGTGGATTTGGAGAGGTCATGACTTTATTTAATGATGATTCCACTATTTTGAAGAGATTTCAATTGATTATGGCAATAAAGTTGCTATCTATGATGATTATTGTGATCACATGTATGCTATAAAGAATAATGATAACTATGAAACTTGTCATCATGATTTTAATTTTCAATTGGATTATGCCAATCAAGTATCACATGATAGCTATTTTGTTGAGTTTGCTCCCACTACTATTCATGAGAATAATTTTGCTTATGTGGAGAGTAGTAAAAATTCTATGCTTGTGGATCATGAAAAGAATGATTTATGTGAAAATTATATTGTTGAATTTCTTCATGATGCTACTGAAAATTATTTTGAGAGAGGAATATATGCTTCTACATATTTCAACAACATCAAGTTACCTCTCTATGTGTTGAAAGGTTTGAAGTTATGCTTGTTTTGCCTTCCTATGCTGGTTGATTCTTGCTCCCATAAACTATTTGCTCACAAAATCCCTATGCATAGGAAGTGGGTTAGGCTTAAATGTGCTAGTCATATGCTTCATGATGCTCCCGTTATGTTTCAACTCTTTATTCTTATGCGAGCATCATTGAAATCATCATGCCTAGCTAAAAGGCATTAAATAAAAGCGCTTGTTGGGAGACAACCCAATACTTATACCTTCTGTTTTTGTGTGTTCACATGATTAAGCTACTGTATTAATCATGTTTTATATGTTTTCTTTCAATAAAGTGCCAAGTAAGACCTTTGGGATAGTGTGGATACTTGTTGATTTGATTCTGTGCAAAAACAAAAACTTTTGCGTCCAGTGCTGGAATTTCTATTCTGTACTGGAGCTTGATAAAATTCTGAAATTTTTACAGCGTATTTGGTTACAAATTATTTACGTTTTCCTAATTTTTCAGAATTTTTGGAGATACATAAGTATGGTTTTTAAATCGCTCACTACATGCTGTTCTGTTTTAAGTGCATAGTTTGCTTGTTTTAGTGTTTCCATATCTTATATTGAGTAATATAAATTGTGGAAATGATATAATACAGTAGGCATTATGTGAGAACAATTATGAATCTTGTCTTGACAGTACCTTAGTGGATGATTTATTTTTATCATACTAACCTATCTCACAAGTTCCGTTAAGTTTTGTGTGATTGAAGTTTTCAAGTTTTGGGTGAGAAATCGATATGAGGAGAATAAGGAGTGGCAATACCCTAAGCTTGGGGATGCCCAAGGCACCCCAAGGTAATATTCAAGGAAGACCCAAGCAACTAAGCTTGGGGATGCCCCGGAAGGCATCACCTCTTTCGTCTTCAACATTATCGGTAACCTTACTTGGAGCTATATTTTTATTTGTCACATGATATGAGTTTTGCTTGGAGTGTCATTTTCTTTTGTTGAGATTTTCTTGCTTTTATTTAGATTAATGTTTTGTATCTTTTACTTCAATAAAAGTGTCAAGAATAGCCTTTACCATGCTTATTTTGCAAGTCTATATGTTGCTGTTTGAAAACAGAAAGTTTTCTATCATTGTCTGAATTCTTCAGAAAAGGAAGAACGTGATAAAATCTTGAAATTTGTACACAGTAAGCATGCATGAGTCCTCTGCCACGTGGTAATTTTTCAGAATTTTTGGAGTTAGGGAAGTATGAATTCTTATTCAGCCTTTACAGACTGTCCTGTTTTGGCAGATTGCTGTTATAGTTGCATTGTTTGCATATGTTTGCTTGTTTAATATTTCTATTTGTGGATAGGAGTATTAAATATGCAGAGGCATTTAGTATGCAATGTTAAATTATAATTTTAGTGATTTGTTACAGTAGAGAATGTTAAGGTTTTAAGTTGATTTATACTAACTTATCTCACGAGTTCTTGTTAAGTTTTGTGTGGATGAAGTTTTTAAGGATTAGGGAAACCGTGATATGAGAAGAATTAAGGAGACACAAGAGCTCAAGCTTGGGGATACCCAAGGCATCCCAAGTTAATATTTCAATAAGTCTCAAGCATCTAAGCTTGGGGATGCCCCGGTAGGCATCCCAACTTTCTTCATCAACAACTATCGGTTTGTCTCGCTTGAGCCTAAGTTTTTATTTGTTCACATGATTTGTGTTATTCTAGGTGTGTCTTTTTCATTTTAAGCTTGGGGATGCTGATACGTCTCCAACGTATCTATAATTTATGAAGTATTCATGCCATGTTTATAACAATTCTATATGGTTTTGGTATGATTTGATTAGAACTAACCCGGACTGACGCTGTTTTCAGCAGAATTGCCATGGTGTTGTTTTTTGTGCAGAAATAAAAGTTCTTGGAATTGGATGGAACTTTTTGGAGATTATTTATGGAATAAATAAAAAATACTGGAACCAAGACCCACTGGAGGGGGGCCACCCAGTGCCCTCGAGACACCAGGGCGCGCCACGCCCCCAGGCGCGCCCTGGTGCCTCGTGGGCCCCCTGTGGCACCTCTTTGCGTGATTCCAATGCTGAAAAATCATATATATTCAGAAACCCCCGAAAGTTAACCGAGATGAGTTTTTACGCCGCCGCAAGCCTCTGTACCTCCACGATCTCATCTACAGCCCTGTTCCGGCACCCTACCGGAGGGGGAAATCATCACCGGAGGCCATCTTCATCATCCCGGCGGCCTCCATGACGAGGAGGGAGTAGTTCACCCTCGGGGCTGAGGGTTTGTACCAGTAGCTATGTGTTTGATCTCTCTCTCTCATGTTCTTGATTTGGCACGATCTTGATGTATCGCGAGCTTTGTTAATATAGTTGGATCATATGGTGTTTCTTCCCTCTCTATACTTGTTGTGATGAATCAAATCTTTTCCCTTTGAGGTTTCGTTATTGTCGGATTGAATATTTCAGATTTGAGAACACTTGATGTATGTCTTGCATATGAATACCCGTGGTGACAATGAGGTATTATATTGATTCACTTGATATATGTTTTGGCACTCAACTCGCGGATTCCCGCGGTGACATTGGGGTAATCTATGCATATGGGTTGATGCACGTTTTCATTATCTTTTCTCCGATAGAAACTTTGGGGTGCTCCTTGGAGTTTTTGTGTGGATTGAATATTATGATTATGAAGTTGTTTGATGCATATCGTATAATCAACTCACGGATACTTGTGGTGACATTGGAGTATCTAGGTGACATTAGAGTTGGTTGATGTGTATCATATGGTGTTATTTTAGTACGAACTCTAGGGCTATTTGTGACACTTATATGAATAGCTCAATAGATCGATCGGAAAGAATAACTTTGAGGTGGTTTCATACCCTACAAACAATTTCTATCTTATGTTCTCCGCTAATAGGAACTTGGGAGTGATTCTTTATCGCACATTGAGGGATGGTTATATGATCCAATTATGTTAGCATTGTTGAGAGATTGCACTAGTGAAAGTATGAACCCTAGGCCTTGTTTTTAAGCTTTGCAATACCGTTTGTGCTCACTTTTGTTACTTGCTACCTTGCTGTTTATATATTTTCAGATTACAAAAACCTATATCTACTATCCATACTACACTTTTATCACCATCTCTTCGCCGAACTAGTGCACCTATACAATTTACCATTGTATTGGGTGTGTTGGGGACACAAGAGATTTCTTGTATTTGGTTGCAGGGTTGTTTGAGAGATACCATCTTCAACCTACGCCTCCCACGGATTGATAAACCTTAGGTCATCCACTTGAGGGAAAATTGCTACTGTCCTACAAAACTCCGCTCTTGGAGGCCCAACACGAGTCTACAAGAATAAGTTGTTTAGTAGACATCAAGCTCTTTTCTAGCGCCGTTGCCGGGGAGGTGAGTGCTTGAAGGTATATCTTTAGATCTTGCAATTGGATCTTTTAGTTTCTTGTTTATCACTAGTTTGGCTTATAAAAGAAAACTAAAAAAATGGAATTGAGGTTGCCTCATATTATTCGTCTTTATCATGTCTTTCTTGAAAATGATGGAGCAGAAAATTGTGCTCAATTGATAGAAGAAGAATTCAATAAAATGTTTGGCATAAAATCTTTGAATGATGAGCATGATTGCAATGTTGTTAGTATGAATTCTATGAATATCCAAAATACTAATGATGATTGCACTAGTCATGACAAAAATGTTTCTTATAAGCATGTCAATTTTTGTGGAGTGCATAAAGTTTGTGAAGACATGCCTTATAGGGATGATAGATTTTGTAAGAAGCATAAACATGATAGAACCAATTTTTTGCTCAAAGTGATAGATGAATTTGCTACAAAATTATGCTCTCTTCACCCCATTACTTGTGAACTTTGCAATAAAGTTGGTGTAACATCCCCAGATCTTAACCCTGTCATTAAGCTAATTAAATTTCCATGTCATCATGATCATCCTATTTAAATTGCATTTAGGAAATAATCCAAATTCAAATTCCAAATTCAAATGCAAGTCCAATTATTACTTCTTCAAATAATAAAACAAAAATGTTCATAATGTTGCAAATAATTCCAAAGCAATTATAAAAATAAAGCCAACATTATTTGAATGCCCAAATTGACTCTAAGAACCAAAAACAGTGACTTTAACAGCCACTTTAATTCATTTCCAATTAAGCAAAATTCAAATGAATTCTTTTAAATCCCAAACCCACTGTGGCAGTGCAGAATATTGCAGGGTATTTAATTTGGCAAGTTTCACATTTTTCTAAAATCGTTTGCTATTGAAAGAAAATGCAAAACAGTAAAGAATAAAAGAAAACAGAAAAATAAAAAGGAAAAGGCCTAAAGCTACTGTGCAAATGGGCCCTAGTGGTCACAGTGCACCGCGGCCCAGCCTAGCCGCGTCGTCTCCCTCCTCGCGTTGCTGTCGCCCGCACAGCGCGCGCGCGCGCACCGGCCCTCTTCCTCGCCTGCTCGATAGCGAGGCGCCGCGCCCGTCGCCGGGTGGTTAAGGGCCACGTCCCGCGCGCCCCTGGCCATTCTCCCCCTCTCCCTCGAGCTCGCCCTCTCCAATTCCTTCGGCACCCGAGCGCAGCCATGGCGCCGTCACCGTAGAACACGCGAACACCGGCGTCTACTCGTCCCCGCGTCGTGTCCAGGAGCTCGCTCGGCCTCCACCACGTCGACTGGAAGGACCAGCTCAAGCCGGGGAGCTCTCCCTCGACCGAATCATCTTCATCCTTGCTCTCGGCCGCCGGTGATCGCCGCGTCGATCCCCTGCTTCTGCTGATACTAAGCTGTCAAAGAGCACTCTGTACGCTCCTCGGTGAGCTCCCACGCCGCTCCCCTTCCTCCCACGCTCGGTCTCCTCCCCTAGCTAGCTAGCCACACGCGCCGGCTCTGTCGTCTGCCATGGCCGGCAAACTGCTCGAAGCAGAGCGACCCGTGCCGTCCCACGCTGCCCATCGTGTTCCTTATGTTTCGTAGAGCCCGCTGGTAAGCTCCGTTAGCTCGTTAGCCCCCCGTAGCTGTGCGCCCGCGTTCACCCGTAGGCCACCTCCGCTTGTGCTCGTCGCCGGCATCGTTCCGGCCGTCCCCGACACCCACTGGTGGCACCACCGTGTGCGCGACGTCGAGACGAACTCGTAGAGCCAAACCGCGCTCAAATCCGTCGCCTGTGCGCGAGATCCACCGTGGAACCGTGCCTCTGCCGTGGTTTTGGGCACCGGCGTTTAAACGCCGGCGCGCCCAGCCACGTGGCCGCCCTGGGGCCACCTCCAGGTCACTGCCACTGGGTCCCACGGGCCCCGTTGACCCAGTCAACTGCTGACTGGGCCTGGCCAGTGGGGCCCCGTGGACCCCGTTGACTGGTCAACTGGTCAGTTGACCGCTGACGTAGTGCTGACATCATGATGACGTCACAATTCATTTTCAGCCGATTTTAGTAATTAAAATAAATCTAGAAAATTCCAGAAAATTATTAAAACTTTGAAAAATTCATAGAAAATAATCCGTAACTCGGATGAAAATAATTTATATATGAAAAATAATCAAAAAACATGACGAATCCGAATATGTGATCAAAATGCTTGACCATCACTCCTAACTAGGTGAACATGGAACTTTTTGCCTGTTTCCGATATATGAATAGTGCCTGCCCTCCAGTAAATAAGTCCAAATAAATTCCTAAATCATCTAAAATATTTAGAGATGCATTATATCACCTCTGCATATCGTTTAGGCATGTCATGCATAATGATTGCATTTGTTTGCTTTATATTTATTGTTTCTTCCCCCTCTTCTCTCCGATAGCCCCGAGACCGACGCTGCTGCCGTGTACGACTACGTCCCTAGCGACCAACCCCTTTCAGCAGAGCTTCCAGGCAAGCAAACCCCCTTGATCATTCCTATATCGCCCATTCTTTCTTCCCCGTGCTTGCATTAGATTTTGCTACAGTAATTCATTGCTCCTATTCTGATGCATGGCCTGATGTTGTAACCTGCTGTTGATACTTTACCTGTTGTCCTATATGCTTAGTATAGGCTGGTTAGCGATCCATAAGAGGCCCTACACCCTTGTCCATATTGCCTTGCTTTACTACCGATGACTCGATCAGTGTGATCGATGTGCAGAGACCGACACAACACCGCACACCCCCTTAAGTTGTACGACTCTGCAGAGCCACTATCGAGTGCCGAGGGTGATTCCTCCTACCTCACTGATGATGATATCTCTGTAGCATAGCTAGTCGGTTGTGGGTTACCGAGGGTGATTCCTCCGGGTTCACCTTGACGGTAGCATCGAGTGGGAATCCATCGAGGGTGATTCCTCGGATTACCCTCTTGATGTTACGGACACACGGTTACCTTTAACTGTTGCCCCCATGTACTGTTATTGCGGGACTGAAGGGACAGGCGGTACCACCCCGGTAGAGGTGGATCTGAGTTCCCGACAGTCTCTTGAGAGTCGGGTTGACCTGGAGAGTACCCGCGAGATAATTACGAGGCGCGGCCGGGCAGGCAGAGACCGCCCTAGAGAGGGATGGGCCCGACCCTTGTTGCACTTCCTCGAGACGGGGCGATAGGAGTACTGATCGTCACCGCGAGCTCCTAATAATTCACTAACGGATTTGGGTATTTGATCTGAGTTGGCTACTGGCCTATATGCACTACGACCACGCGGGATAATGGTTTAATGGGGCCCTCGACGCCGTATGTATCAGCCGAAAGCTCTGTCAGATGTCCAGTTCAACATTGTGGGCCTGTCGGGCCAGTGCCATCCAGGATGAGGTGGTGCTCGTCCCGGCTCGTCGCATAACGACCCGGAGTGCAAAGGGCGATGGGCCCAAGACCCCTGAGCGCTTAGGATATAGACCGGCAGGGACCTCTCTGCTGAGCCTAGGTAGGACTACGTCGTGTCGATCAGCCGAGGCCGGGCATGACCGAGAAAAGTGTGTCCGGCCAGAGTTAATCGAGCGTGTTGGGTAACAGTAGTGCACCCCTGCAGGGAAGTTATCTATTCGAATAGCCGTGTCCACGGTAACAGGACGCTCAGTGTTGTATCCCGATCTACTACAACTTGAACTGGATTCATGTTAATTAATTGTAAGCTCTGGGATTGCTTTCTCGCAGGGAGTCGAGGAAGGATCTCTAGGCTTTGCTACTACATGCTTGTTACTTCATGTTATGCTGCTAATCTGCACTCTTCTAATGCTGCAAGACGCTGCAAGATGCTAATCTTCGATAGGCTAGGCCTTCCCCTCTATTCTGGCATTTCTGCAGTCCAGTCCACTGATACAGCCCTTCTTTGATACCGATGCATACTTAGCATAGATCTGATGTAAGTCTTGCGAGTACTTTGGATGAGTACTCACGATTGCTTTGCTACCTCTTTTCCCCATACCCGATTGCTGCGATCAGATGACGGAGTCCCGGAGCCAGCTGATCCCGCCGATGATTACTACTACCTCGACGGAGCTTACTACTACGTGGAGACCGACGACCAGGAGTAGTTTAGGAGGCTCCCAGGCAGGAGGCCTGCGCCTTTTTGATCTAGATGTCGTTGTTTTGCTTGGCCTGTAGGAGATATGCCCTAAAGGCAGTAATAACAGTTATTTTGTATCTCCGAGTTTGTAATGAATGTTTATGTTCCATGATATAACTGCAATGATTCTCGAGTCTGCAATATCCATGAGGCTCGGAGGGAAACTCATGTGCATGTGTGGTATAATAAACGGTAAAATGTATTCCTAGTCATGCCTCTAAGACTGGCTCAAGTATTGCATGATGATCCTGTTTTCCTGATCATGGGCATATCTATGCCGGCAATTTTGAGGGCACAATGTTAGTAGAGCACTTGTGTTGAATCGACCCGAATTGATGTTATGCTATGAGATACATTCGTCACAAGTTAATGGTTAATAACACAGAGATAGTTAATGTTTGCATAATTCCTTAGACCATGAGAATATCGAGTTCCTTCATACTTGCTTCGTGAACTTTGGGGTTTGTTAAACGTCATCCGTAACTGGGTGGCTATTACGGCGGCTTACGGGTTCACGGAAAAGTATGGCAAGTAACAAGATAGCTCAAGATTGGGATTTGCTCCTCCGACGATGGAGAGATATTCTCAGGCCCTCTCGGTGTTACGGTATCCATCATCATCTGGCCAGACACATTGTGATTTGATCACTGGGATGCCGGAACGCGGATACGAGAAAAGAGAACAAAACCGGTAATGAGGTAACTTGCATAGTGGACAAGTTGTTGATCCACGGGGATGCAGAAAATCTCACCTCGGGTGTTTGTAATATATTGTGAAGCAACAGGAATAGCACACTGCAACTGGAGGTTCACTCGAATATTCATTCGTGTGGGTATAGGGGTCAATATGGGTGTCCACGGCTCCGATGTTGATCATTGATCCGAAAGTGTTCCGGGTCATGTCTATACTTCACCGAACTTATAGGGTCACACGCTTAAGGGTCATCTATCTGCTGAATACTAGACAGGGAGTCTGAGAGAAAATCACCGGAAAAGTTTCGGACGCAACGGAAACGTTCCGGAGAGGACACCGGAATAGTTCCGGTAAAACTGAAAAGTTGTTTCAGGGGATACCATTAAGTCAAATTGGTTTTAGCACACGCCTGGAAATTCTTGGAGGATGCCAGAAGTGTTCTGGAAACTTCTGGGAATTTTCCGGGATAAAAACCGGAAATGTTCCGGATCTCCCGGAACCGATTTGGTTGCTTTTCGCAGATGAAAATCACTAATCCGAAATTGTTTCGGAACGCGTCCAAAATCATTTGTGTGGGTACTGGAATTATTCTAAGACCCACAGAAATATTTTCGGATTTAACGGTCGCAGAAAATTGGTTCCGTGAATAGTGAAAATCACTTTAGGGATATTTTTATGGAAAGCCACCTTTTGGGATATTTCCCAAAAGGCTTCTAGAAGGGCTTGGGGGCCAAGGAAGCCCCTCATGGGGGGGGGGGGGGCAAGGGGTGGCCGGCCAAAGGAGGTGGAGCTCCTTGGAGCTCCACATGCCATCCCTTTTTGCTTTATTCTTTTATGTAAAGACATAAAGTGGGGGTACTTTTGGTATTTTTGAATGCCAACTTTACCCCTTGGCTTTCCTATAAATAGAGGTGGAGGGGTGCTCTCCAAAGCGCATCCTTGCTCTCATACACATGCCATGCTCGTCTGGCTCTCTCTCTCTCCCTCCCACGAAATAGTTTCGTAGAGCCGAAAGGCTGTCTGGGTTCCGGCAGGAACTAGTTCTGGACGGCGAAGCCCTGCCGGATAGCTGACAACGTATGTGTGCAACCCCGTAGAGAGGTCGTAGTTTCAATCTTTTGCCCGAGGGGCTGTTCGAGTGTCCTCCCGAAGGGCTGTCCGAGTTTCCGTTCGAGTTTCGAGGGTCCTCCCGAAGGGCTGTCCGTGACATCGTCCGAGGGACTAATGGAAATATGCCCTAGAGGCAATAATAAAGTTGTTATTATTTTATATTTCCTTGTTCATGATAAAGGTTTATTATTCATGCTAGAATTGTATTGACCGGAAACTTAAATACATGTGTGAATACATAAACAAATACCGTGTCCCTAGTGAGCCTCTACTAGACTAGCTCGTTGATCAAAGATGGTTAAGGTTTCCTAACCATAGACATGAGTTGTCATTTGATAATGGGATCACATCATTAGGAGAATGATGTGATGGACAAGACCCATCCGTTAGCTTAGCATATGATCGTTCTGTTTATTGCTACTGCTTTCTTGAATGTCAAATACATGTTCCTCAGACCATGAGATCATGCAACTCCCGGATACCGAAGGAATACCTTGTGTGCTATCAAACGTCACAACGTAACTGGGTGATCATAAAGATGCTCTACAGGTATCTCCGAAGGTGTCCGTTGAGTTGGCATGGATCGAGACTGGGATTTGTCACTCCGTGTTTCGGAGAGGTATCTCTGGGCCCTCTCGGTAATGCACATCATAAGAAGCTTGCAAGCAAAGTGACTAAGGAGTTAGTTACGGGATGATGTATTACAGAACGACTAAAGAGAGTTGCCGGTATCGAGATTGAACTAGGTATCGAGATACCGACGATCGAATCTCGGGCAAGTAACATACCGACGGACAAAGGGAATTACGTATGTTGTCATTGCGGTTCGACCGATAAGATCTTCATGGAATATGTAGGAACCAATATGAGCATCCAGGTTCCGCTATTGGTTATTGACCGGAGAGGCGTCTCAGTCATGTCTACATCATTCCCGAACCCGTAGGGTCCGCACGCTTAACGTTCGTTGACGATATAGTGTTAGATGATTTATGTGAATTGGTAACCGAATATTGTTCAGAGTCCCGGATGAGATCCCGGACGTCACGAGGAGTCTCGGAATGGCCGAGAGGTAAAGATTTATATATGGGAAGTCATATTTTGGGTTCCGGAAAAAGGTGCAGTTTTTTTCGGTATTGTACCGGGAAGCTTCCAGAAGGTTCCGGAGGATTCCGGAGGGGTCCGGAAGTCCACAAGTGGGTCCACCACGTCCCAAGGGCTGGCATGGGCTAAGGGGAGGCGCCCTGGCCTTATTGGGCCAGGCACACCAAGTCCTCAAAAGCCCACGCAGCTAGGGAAGAAAAAAGGGAGAGTCCTAGTAGGAATAGGATTGGACTTTGGAGTCCAAGTCCACGTGTGTACTATTCATGGTTACTGTTCACGTGGCACTATTCCTTCTACTCCAAGCCCCTACACATATATAAATAGAGGAGAAGGGGCGCCCCAAAGGAGACACAACATTGTCTTAGCCGTGTGCGGCGCCCCCCTCCACAGTTCCGTCCCTCGGTCATATTTTCGCAGTGCTTGGGCGAAGCCCTGCGGAGATAGCATTACCATTGCCGTCACCACGCCGTCGTGCTGCCGGAACTCATCCACTACCTCGCCGTCTTGCTGGATCAAGAAGTCGAGGACGTCACCGAGCTGAACGTGTGCTGAACGTGGAGGTGCCGTACGTTCGGTACTCGGTCGGTTGGATCGTGAAGTTGTTCGACGACATCAACCGCGTTGTTCTAACGCTTCCGCTTACGGTCTACGAGGGTACGTAGACACACTCCCCCTCTCGTAGCTATGCATCTCCATGGATAGATCTTGCATGTGCGTAGAATTTTTTTGTTTTCCATGCAACGTTCCCCAACAGTGGCATCATAAGCCAGGTCTATGCGTAGATGATATGCATGAGTAGAACACAAAGAGTTGTGGGCGGTGATTGTCATACTGCTTACCACCAACGTCTTATTTTGATTCGGCGGTATTGTAAGATGAAGCGGCCCGGACCAACCTTACATGTCCACGTACATGAGACCGGTTCCACCGACAGACATGCAACTTGTTTTGCATAAAGGTGGCTGGCGGGTGTCTGTTTCTCCTACTTTAGTTGAATCGAATTTGACTGCGGCCGGTCCTTGTTGAAGGTTAAAACAACAAACTTGATAAATCACCATTGTGGTTTTGTGCCGTAGGTAAGAACGGTTCTTGCTAGAAGCCCCTAGCAGCCACGTAAAACTTGCAACAACAAAGTAGAGGACGTCTAACTTGTTTTTGCAGGGTATGCTGTGATGTGATATGGTCAAGACATGATGTGATATACGTTATTGTATGAGATGATCATGTTTTGTAATTTATCGGCAACCGGCAGGAGCCTTATGGTTGTCTCTTTATTGTATGAAATACAAGCGCCATGTAATTGCTTTACTTTAGCGCTATGCGTTAGCACTAGTTGTAGACGCAATAGTTGGCGAGACGACCACGACGCAACGATGGAGATCAAGGTGTCGAGCCGGTGACGATGGAGATCATGACGATGCTTTGGAGATGGAGATCAAAAGCACAAGATGATGGCCATATCATGTCACATATTTTGATTGCATGTGATGTTTATCCTTTATGCATCTTATTTTGCTTAGAACGACAGTAGCATTATAAGATGACCCCTTCACTAAATTTCAAGATAAAAGTGTTCTCCCCGAGTATGCACCGTTGCTAAAGTTCATCGTTTCGAAGCACCTCGTGATGATCGGGTGTGATAGATTCTACGTTCACATACAACGGGTGTAAGCCAGTTTTACACAAGCAGAATACTTGGGTTAAACTTGACGAGCCTAGCATGTACAGACATGGTCTCGGAACACTGGAGACCGAAAGGTCGAACATGAGTCATATAGTAGATATGATCAACATGGAGATGTTCACCATTGATGACTATCCCATCTCACGTGATGATCGGACATGGGCTAGTTGATTTGGATCATGTATCACTTAGTTAACTTGAGGGATGTTAATTTAAGTGGGAGTTCATTAGTAATTTGATTAATTGAACTTAATTTATCATGAACTTAGTCTTGATGGTTTCTTTGCGTATCTATGTTGTAGATAAATGGCCCGTGCTACTGTTCCATTGAATTTTAATGCGTTCCTATAGAAAGCTAAGTTGTAAGATGATGGTAGCAACTACACGGACTGGGTCCGTAACTTGAGGATTATCCTCATTGCTGCACAGAAGAATTATGTCCTTGATGCACCGCTAGGTGATGGACCTGCTGCAGGAGCTGCTGCAGACGTTGTGAACGCCTGGCAGGCTCGATCTGATGACTACTTGATAGTTCAGTGTGCCATGCTCTACGGCTTAGAACCGGGACTGCAAAAGCGTTTTGAATGCCACGAAGCATATGAGATGTTCCAAGAGCTGAAATTGATATTTCAAGCTAATGCTCGGGTTGAGAGATATGAAGTCTCCAACAAGTTCTTTAGCTGTAACATGGAGGAGAACAGTTCTGTCAGTGAACACATACTCAGAATGTCTGGGTACCACAACCACTTGACTCAGCTGGGAATTGATCTTCCGGTTGAGAGTGTTATTGACAGAGTTCTTCAGTCACTGCCACCAAGCTATAAAGGCTTCGTGATGAACTATAATATGCAAGGGATGGAGAAGACAATTCCCGAGCTCTTCGCGATGCTGAAATCAGCGGAGGTAGAAATCAAGAAGGAGCATCAAGTGTTGATGGTTAACAAAACCACTAGTTTCAAGAAAAAGGGAAAGGGAAAGAAGGGGAACTTCAAGAAGAACGGCAAGCAAGTTGCCGCTCCCACGAAGAAACCCAAGGCTGGACCGAGGCCTTAAACAGAGTGCTTCTACTGCAAAGGGACTGGTCACTGGAAGCGGAACTGCCCCAAGTATTTGGCGGATAAGATGGATGGCAAAGTGAACAACGGTATATTTGATATACATGTTATTGATGTGTTCCTCACTAATGCTCGTAGTAGCGCCTGGGTATTTGATACTGGTTCGGTTGCTCATATTTGTAACTCGAAACAGGAGCTACGGAATAAGCGAAGATTGGCTAAGGACGAGGTGACAATGTGCGTCGGGAATGGTTCCAAGGTTGATGTGATCGCCGTCGGCACGCTACCTCTACATCTACCTTCGGGATTAGTTTTAGACCTCAATAATTGTTATTTGGTGCCAGCGTTGAGCATGAACATTATATCTGGATCTTGTTTATTGCGAGATGGTTATTCATTTAAGTCAGAGAATAATGGTTGTTCTATTTATATGAGTAACATCTTTTATGGTCACGCACCTTTTGTGAATGGTCTATTCTTGTTGAATCTCGATCGTAGTGATACACATATTCATAATATTGATGCCAAAAGATGCAAAGTTGATAATGATAGTGCAACATACTTGTGGCACTGCCGTTTAGGTCATATTGGTGTAAAGCGCATGAAGAAACTCCATGCGGATGGACTTTTGGAATCTCTTGATTATGAATCATTTGATACTTGCGAACCATGCCTCATGGGCAAGATGACTAAAACTCCGTTCTCCGGAACAATGGAGCGAGCTACTGATTTGTTGGAAATAATACATACCGATGTATGCGGTCCGATGAATGTTGAAGCACGCGGCGGGTATCGTTATTTTCTAACCTTCACAGATGATTTGAGTAGATATGGGTATATCTACTTGATGAAACACAAGTCTGAAACATTTGAAAAGTTCAAAGAATTTCAGAGTGAAGTAGAGAATCATCGTAACAAGAAAATAAAGTTTCTACGATCTGATCGCGGAGGCGAATATTTGAGTTACGAGTTTGGCCTTCATTTAAGAAAATGTGGAATTGTTTCACAACTCACGCCACCTGGAACACCACAACGTAATGGTGTGTCCGAACGTCGTAACCGTACTTTATTGGATATGGTGCATTCTATGATGTCTCTTACCGATTTGCCACTATCGTTTTGGGGTTATGCATTAGAGACAGCTGCATTCACGTTAAACAGGGCACCGTCTAAATCCGTTGAGGCGACACCATATGAACTATGGTTTGGCAAGAAACCTAAGCTGTCGTTTCTTAAAGTTTGGGGATGCGATGCTTATGTGAAAAAGCTTCAACCTGATAAGCTCGAACCCAAAGCGGAGAAGTGCGTCTTCATAGGATACCCTAAAGAAACAATTGGGTACACCTTCTACCACAGATCCGAAGGCAAGGTCTTTGTTGCCAAGAATGGGTCCTTTCTAGAGAAGGAGTTTCTCTCGAAAGAAGTGAGTGGGAGGAAAGTAGAACTTGATGAGGTAATTGTACCTTCTCTCGAATTGGAAAGTAGCTTATCAGAGAAAACCGTTCCTGTGATGCCTACACCAATAAGAGAGGAAGATAATGATAAAGATCATGAAACTTCAGATCAAGTTACTACTGAACTTCGTAGGTCGACCAGAGTACGTTCCGCACCAGAGTGGTACGGTAATCCTGTTCTGGAAGTTATGTTGTTAGACAACGGCGAACCTACGAACTATGAAGAAGCTATGACAAGCCCGGATTCCGACAAATGGCTTGAGGCCATGAAATCTGAGATAGGATCCATGTATGAGAACAAAGTGTGGACTTTGGTGGACTTGCCCGATGATCGGCAAGCCATTGAGAATAAATGGATTTTTAAGAGGAAGACGGATGCTGATGGTAATATCACTGTCTACAAAGCTCGACTTGTCGCGAAAGGTTTTCGACAAGTTCAAGGGGTTGACTACGATGAGACTTTCTCACCCGTAGCGATGCTTAAATCTGTCCGGATCATGTTAGCAATTGCCGCATTTTATGATTATGAAATCTGGCAAATGGATGTCAAAACTGCATTCCTTAATGGTTTTCTCAAAGAAGAGTTGTATATGATGCAACCAGAAGGTTTTGTCGATCCTAAGGGTGCTAACAAAGTGTGCAAGCTCCAGCGATCCATCTATGGACTGGTGCAAGCATCTCAGAGTTGGAATATACGCTTTGATGAGGTGATCAAAGCATATGGTTTTGTACAGACTTACAGTGAAGCCTGTATTTACAAGAAAGTGAGTGGGAGCTCTGTAGCATTTCTAATATTATATGTGGATGACATATTGTTGATTGGAAATGATATAGAATTTCTAGATGGCATAAAGGGATACTTGAATAAGAATTTTTTCAATGAAAGACCTTGGTGAAGCTGCTTATATATTGGGCATCAAGATCTATAGGGATAGATCAAGACGCTTGATAGGACTTTCACAAAGCACATACCTTGACAAAGTTTTGAAGAAGTTCAAAATGGATCAGTCAAAGAAAGGGTTCTTGCCTGTCTTGCAAGGTGTGAAGTTGAGTCAGACTCAATGCCCGACCACGGCAGAAGATATAGAGAAAATGAAAGTCATTCCCTATGCCTCAGCCATAGGTTCTATTATGTATGCCATGATGTGTACCAGACCTGATGTGTGCCTTGCCATAAGTTTGGCAGGGAGGTACCAGAGTAATCCAGGAGTGGATCACTGGACAACGGTCAAGAATATCATGAAGTACCTAAAAAGGACCAAGGAGATGTTTCTCGTTTATGGAGGTGACGAAGAGCTCGTCGTAAAGGGTTACGTCGATGCAAGCTTCGACACTGATCCGGATGACTCTAAGTCACAAACCGGATACGTATTTATATTAAATGGTGGAGCTGTCAGTTGGTGCAGTTCCAAGCAGAGCGTCGTGGTGGGATCTGCGTGTGAAGCGGAATACATAGCTGCTTCGGAAGCAGCACATGAAGGAGTCTGGATGAAGGAGTTCATATCCGATCTAGGTGTAATACCTAGTGCATCGGGTCCAATGACAATCTTTTGTGACAACACTGGAGCAATGGCCATAGCCAAGGAGCCTAGGTTTCACAAGAAGACCAAACACATCAAGAGACGCTTCAACTCCATTCGTGAATATGTCAAGGATGGAGACATAGAAATTTGCAAAGTACACACGGATCTGAATGTGGCAGACCCGTTGGCTAAGCCTCTTCCACGAGCAAAACATGATCAGCACCAAGACTCCATGGGTGTAAGATTCATTACTATGTAATCTAGATTATTGACTCTAGTGCAAGTGGGAGACTAATGGAAATATGCCCTAGAGGCAATAATAAAGTTGTTATTATTTTATATTTCCTTGTTCATGATAAAGGTTTATTATTCATGCTAGAATTGTATTGACCGGAAACTTAAATACATGTGTGAATACATAAACAAATACCGTGTCCCTAGTGAGCCTCTACTAGACTAGCTCGTTGATCAAAGATGGTTAAGGTTTCCTAACCATAGACATGAGTTGTCATTTGATAACGGGATCACATCATTAGGAGAATGATGTGATGGACAAGACCCATCCGTTAGCTTAGCATATGATCGTTCTGTTTATTGCTACTGCTTTCTTGAATGTCAAATACATGTTCCTCAGACCATGAGATCATGCAACTCCCGGATACCGGAGGAATACCTTGTGTGCTATCAAACGTCACAACGTAACTGGGTGATCATAAAGATGCTCTATAGGTATCTCCGAAGGTGTCCGTTGAGTTGGCATGGATTGAGACTGGGATTTGTCACTCCGTGTTTCGGAGAGGTATCTCTGGGCCCTCTCGGTAATGCACATCATAAGAAGCTTGCAAGCAAAGTGACTAAGGAGTTAGTTATGGAATGATGTATTACGGAACGAGTAAAGAGACTTGCCGGTAACGAGATTGAACTAGGTATGGAGATACCGACGATCGAATCTTGGGCAAGTAACATACCGACGGACAAAGGGAATTACGTATGTTGTCATTGCGGTTCGACCGATAAGATCTTCGTGGAATATGTAGGAATCAATATGAGCCTCCAGGTTCCGCTATTGGTTATTGACCGGAGAGACATCTCAGTCATGTCTACATCATTCCCGAACCCGTAGGGTCCGCACGCTTAACGTTCGTTGACGATATAGTGTTATATGAGTTATGTGAATTGGTAACCGAATATTGTTCGGAGTCCCGGATGAGATCCCGGACGTCACGAGGAGTCTTGGAATGGCCGAGAGGTAAAGATTTATATATGGGAAGTCATATTTTGGGTTCCGGAAAAAGGTGCAGTTTTTTTCGGTATTGTACCGGGAAGCTTCCAGAAGGTTCCGGAGGATTCCGGAGGGGTCCGGAAGTCCACAAGTGGGTCCACCACGTCCCAAGGGCTGGCATGGGCTAAGGGGAGGCGCCCTGGCCTTATTGGGCCAGGCGCACCAAGTCCTCAAAAGCCCACGCAGCTAGGGAAGAAAAAAGGGAGAGTCCTAGTAGGAATAGGATTGGACTTTGGAGTCCAAGTCCACGTGTGTACTATTCATGGTTACTGTTCATGTGGCACTATTCCTTCTACTCCAAGCCCCTACACATATATAAATAGAGGAGAAGGGGCGCCCCAAAGGAGACACAACATTGTCTTAGCCGTGTGCGGCGCCCCCCTCCACAGTTCCGTCCCTCGGTCATATTTTCGCAGTGCTTGGGCGAAGCCCTGCGGAGATAGCATTACCATCACCGTCACCACGCCGTCGTGCTGCCGGAACTCATCCACTACCTCGCCATCTTGCTGGATCAAGAAGTCGAGGACCTCACCGAGCTGAACGTGTGCTGAACGCGGAGGTGCCGTACGTTCGGTACTCGGTCGGTTGGATCGTGAAGTTGTTCGACGACATCAACCGCGTTGTTCTAACGCTTCCGCTTACAGTCTACGAGGGTACGTAGACACACTCCCCCTCTCGTAGCTATGCATCTCCATGGATAGATCTTGCGTGTGCGTAGAATTTTTTTGTTTTCCATGCAACGTTCCCCAACACCATGCTATGCGTAGATGCAGGTTACAATCTAGAATACATGGAGATGTATGGGTATTGCATAATATAATTTTGGAGTAGATGGGATCTATTGCTGAAAATTATTTATGCGGGTAGCAGATGAACTCTGTTACCCGATGTTCTTGTTGCTTCCCTAGAATTTGCGTATTTCTGATCTCGAGACAGCATGGTGGAATTTCACTAAGTTCTGGCAATCCGCGATCCTGATTGATCAACGAAGTGATATCAGTTCTTTGGGTTCCGCCATAGTCAAAAGAAAGATGAAATTCGCAGATGAAAGGGCAATGCAGATATGATCTGCACGGGGGTCATGCGTATGACGAAGTTTAGTATGGGGCTCGAGATTTTATTATCTCGCGTTTCATACACCCCGCGATGTTAATCTAGCGACTTGAATAATCATACTTGATAATAAACGTTGGTAGCTGCGGTTTAAGTCAAAACCTTAGAAGCCACGTAATTTTTTTTTTTGCATAAACCGATTAGAGGCGTCTAACTTGGTTTTGCAGGATGTGCATGTGATGTGGTATAGCAGTGCTCATATTAATTCGATTATGTATGAGATGACTATATGATGTAAATTTATTAACATGACCTGCGTGTCATGATTCGGCATGATGGCTGGAGCCATATGATTGTCACTTTAATGACCTGCGTGTCAACCTTAAGTAATGCACTTATTTTATTAGCTATAGAGATAGCAATATTATCTGGTGCATTGACAAGGTGGTGGCAATCTTCGCGAAGGTGAACACCGACGCAAATGCCGAAGACAAAGAAATTAAAGACTTCTCCGTCAGAAAGGGCTATACCATATCATACTATTATGAATTGCCTGAGATGTTTATCCCTTATGATGCACCCTTCTTGATTGCGCGGTAGTCACTTTTTATTAGGGTGATCTCTCACTTAAAAATATCAAGTAGTTAGTGTTCTCCCAAGTGTAGCACCGTCACGGCACCTATCTTTTCGGGGTACCACATGGATACATGGGTACGAACGATTAGTGAAGTGTGAGGCGGGTGAGTTGAGACCTCGCAACAAGATCACTTGGTTGTCTTGACGTTCCGGAGGATCGTCCTGAGCTCGGAACACGCCCATCAAAAGATGAACAAGAGTCACATAGAGATGTGATTGGCAAGTTGGCCTACCGAATTGAAATTCTCGTCACTTGAGATGGATACATCCTTGGCGTTGAATTACAATTTGGGTCTTGTATCACTCATAATCAATTTTGAGAGATATTGATTTGAGTGGGAGCGCACTTTAGAATAAAATTGTTTATTCACTAGTGCAAAAATCATTATGAACAAAGTCTAAGTGAAACTTGTGTTTACCGTTGTAGATCAAATGGCTCGCAACACCGCGTTCAACTTAGGCCCGATGTTAGAGAAAGAGAAGTTAGCTGCGACTGGAAGCAACTATGCGGACTGGGTCCGTAACCTGAGGATTGTCCTCAGGAGCGCTAGGAAAATGTATGTGCTTGAAACCGCTCTTCCAGCTAAACCGGCGGCAGATGCCCCGGAAGATGAACAAAATGTCTGGGCCACTAAGGATGATGATCACAACTTAGTGCAGTGCCTCATACTAGCTTGCATGAGTCCAGGGCTTCAAAAATGTTTTGAATTCCATAAATCCCGTGATATGATCCAGGAATTGGATGCCATGTACAAGGAAATCGCAAGGTCTGAACGATTTGATATCATGAAGACCATGATGGAATGCAAGATGGCTGAGGGCAGTTCAGTTGGCGACACGTAGTCAAAATGATTGGCTATGCTGAAAGGCTTAAAACTCTGGAATTTCCACTTCCACCTGACCATATGATGGACATGATGCTTTCTTCACTCCCCCCGTCTTACGACGGTTTTATCATGAACTACAACATGAATGGGATGGAGAAGACACCGGAAGAGGTGCTCGCCATGCTGAAAACTGCGGAAGGAGGACTCCGGAAAAATCGCAAGCAAGTGTTGCTTGTGAATAAAACCGCCAGTTTCAAAAAGAAAGGCAAGCCAAAGAAGGGAAAGGGCGCCGGTAAGACCGGCTCGCAAAGCAACTCTAAGGGCGGAGCCAAGAATGAAACTGAGTGCTTCTACTGCAAGGGCACAGGACACTGGAAGAGAAACAGCAAGAAGTATCTGGAAGATAAGAAGTCCGGGAAAACCGGAAAAGGTATAATTGTTATACAAGTTAATGTCATTGACATTTTGCTTGCTAGCGAAAATTCTAAGTCTTGGGTATTTGATACCGGATCGGTTGCTCACATTTGCAACTCGATACAGGGACTTCAGAAGGTGCGCAAGCTGGCTAAGAATGAAGTCGTGATGCGCGTCGGGAACGGCGCTGGGATCGCCGCTCAAGCCGTCGGCATTATGCCTCTATGTCTCCCTTCAGGATTTATCTTAAAACTAAATAACTGTTATTTTGTTCCACTGTTGTGTAGAAACATTATCTCCGGATCATGTTTAGTACACGATGGGTATTCGTACAAGTCTGAGAACAATGGTTGTTCACTTTATTTTAAGGATATGCTTTATGGATTTGCACCCATTGTTGGGGGCCTTTTCATTCTAAATCTTGAATGTGGAAATGATGTCTTTAACGTGAATGCTAAACGCCTTAAGAAGGCTGATACCACCACCACTTTCATGTGGCACTGTCGGCTTGGCCACATCGGAAAGAAACGCATGCAAAGACTCCATAAAGATGGAGTTTTACCGTCCCTTGATTTTGAATCATTTGACACATGTGAAGCTTGCTAGATGGGGAAAATGACCAAGATGCCGTTCACGGGTCATCCTGAATGGGCGAGTGAATTGTTGGATATAATACATAGTGATGTATGTGGTCCAATGAGCACAATCGCACGGGGTGGGTATTTCTACTTCGTGACTTTTACTGATGATTTGAGTAGATATGGATATATCTACTTGATGAAGCATAAGTCGGAAACCTTTGAAAAGTTCAAGGAATTTCAGAATGAGGTAAAAAATCATCGTAACAAAAGGATTAAGTTTCTGCGGTCTGATCACGGGGGCGAATATCTTAGTCATGAGTTTGGCCAACATCTGAGTGATCGTGGAATCGTTTCACAACTTACGCCTCCCGGAACTCCATAGAGAAACGGAGTATCTGAAAGACGTAACCGAACCCTGTTAGACATGGTAAGGTCAATGATGTCTCTTACAGATCTGCCGATATCTTTTTGGGGTCACGCACTAGAAACTGCCGCTTATACATTAAACAGAGCACCGTCTAAGTCTGTTGAGACGACACCACATGAGATGTGGCATGGGAAGATTCCTAGTTTGTCGCATCTTAAAATTTGGGGTTGTGAGGCATATGTAAAGCGTTTACAGCCAAGCAAACTCGATTCAAGATCAGACAAATGTTACTTTGTAGGTTATCCCAATAACACCATTGGGTATTCCTTCTACAACCAGTCCGAGGGCAAAGTGTTTGTCGCAAAAGTTGGACACTTTCTCGAGAAAGAGTTTCTCGCAAAAGAAGTGAGTGGGAGGACAGTACAACTTGATGAGATTAGTGAATCTTCGGCAACCGTTGATATGGCTAAGGAACCAGAAGAAATTCCGCTAACTATCCCTACAACCGAGCCGGAAGTTGTCGCATGTGTTGCGAAAACTTCGGACAATGTTGTAACTGAACCGCGCAGATCAGGTAGGGCTATCCAGCCACCTGAGTGGTTTCATAACGAAATCTTCATTCTTGAAGATGATGAACCTGCGCACTACAAGGAAGCGATGGTGGGGCCCAGCTCAAGGGAATGGCACAAGGCCATGAAATCCGAAATGGAATCCATGTACGAAAACCAAGTTTGGAACTTGGAAGAACTTCCAGAAGGCGTAAAGCCCATTGGTTGTAAATGGATTTTTAAAAGAAAGACGGACGCGGATGGTAACATTACTATCCACAAAGCTAGACTTGTCGCGAAAGGGTTCACGCAAGTTCCAGGAGTGGACTACGACGAGACTTTCTCGCCCGTAGCTATGCTTAGGTCCGTTCGGATATTACTAGCAATTGCTGCTTATTTCAATTATGAAATATGGCAGATGTGCGTCAAAACGGCTTTCCTAAATGGAAACCTCAAAGAGGATGTATACATGATACAGCCAGAAGGTTTTGTCGTTCATAAGGATGCTGGAAAGGTATGCAAACTTCAGAAAGCCATTTATGGTTTGAAGCAAGCGTCAAGGAGCTGGAACATTCATTTTGATGAAGTGGCCAAACAGTTTGGCTTCATCAGGAACGACGAAGAATCTTGTGTTTGCAATAAGTTTAGTGGGAGCGCAAAAGCATTTCTAATCTTGTATGTGGATGACATATTATTGATTGGAAATGACGTGAATTTTCTTAGCGAAATAAAAGACTCATTGAAGAAAAGTTTTTCAATGAAAGACTTAGGCGAAGCGGCATATGTATTGGGCATCAGAATCTATAGAGATAGATCAAAACGCCTGATAGCGCTTAGCCAAAGCACGTACATTGACAAGGTGTTGAAAAGGTTCAACATGGAGAACTCCAAGAAAGGCCTACTCCCCATGTCACCTGGCACAGTGCTTTGCAAGAATCAGTGTCCTCGGACTCTCGATGAGCGAGTACAGATGAATGATGTTCCATATGCCTCGGCAGTTGGTTCTATTATGTATGCCATGCTATGTACAAGACCGGATGTTTCCTATGCGCTAAGTGTTAGCAGCCGGTACCAAAGTGATCCAGGATTGGAACACTGGGCCGTAGTCAATGGTATTCTTAAGTACCTCAGAAGGACCAAGGATTTACTCCTTGTGTACGGAGGTGATGAAGAGCTCATTGTAAGTGGTTACACTGATGCAGGCTTCATGACTGACCCAGATGACTTCAAATCTCAATCAGGCTATGTTTTCATATTGAACGGCGGCGCAGTTGATTGGAAAAGTTCCAAACAAAAGACTATGACGTATTCTACGATGGAGGCGGAATATGTTGCAGCTTCAGAAGCCTCCAAGGAGGCGGTATGGATCAAGCAATTTCTTGAAGACCTTGGTGTGGTTCCAAGTGCTCTGGACCCGGTGGAGATCTATTGTGATAATAGTGGCGCCGTGGCTCAGGCAAGGGAGCCAAGTTCGCACCATAAGACAAGACATATTGAACGCAAATATAAACTCATTCGACATCATGTCGAAGCAGGTTTAGTGAAAGTACGCAAAGTTCACACGGATCTGAACGTGTCAGACCCGATGACAAAGCCTCTACCACGAGCAAAGCATGAGCAGCACCGGATTGCCATTGGTGTTAGGGAAGCCATGTAACTGGATTATGACTCTAGTGCAAGTGGGACTCTGTAGGAGATATGCCCTAGAGGCAGTAATAACAGTTATTTTGTATCTCCGAGTTTGTAATGAATGCTTATGTTCCATGCTATAACTGCAATGATTCTCGATTCTGCAATATCCACGAGGCTCGGAGGGAAACTCATGTGCACGTGTGGTATAATAAACGGTAAAATGTATTACTAGTCATGCCTCTAAGACTGGCTCAAGTATTGCATGATGATCCTATTTTCCTGATCACGGGCATGTCTATGCCGGCAATTTTGAGGGCACAATGTTAGTAGAACACTTGTGTTGAATCGACCCGAATTGATGTTATGCTATGAGATACATTCGTCACAAGTTAATGGTTAATAACACAGAGATAGTTAATGTTTGCATAATTCCTTAGACCATGAGAGTATCGAGTTCCTTCGTACTTGCTTCATGAACTTTGGGGTTTGTTAAACGTCATCCGTAACTGGGTGGCTATTACGGCGGCTTACGGGTTCACGGAAAAGTATGGCAAGTAACAAGATAGCTCAAGATTGGGATTTTCTCCTCCGACGATGGAGAGATATTCTCGGGCCCTCTCGGTGTTACGGTATCCATCATCGTCTGGCCAGACACATTGTGATTTGATCACTTGGATGCCGGAACGCGGATACGAGAAAAGAGAACAAAACCGGTAACGAGGTAACTTGCATAGTGGACAAGTTGTTGATCCACGGGGATGCAGAAAATCTCACCTCGGGTGTTTGTAATATATCATGAAGCAACAGGAATAGCACACTGCAACTGGAGGTTCACTCGTATATTCATTCGTGTGGGTATAGGGGTCAATATGGGTGTCCACGGCTCCGATGTTGATCATTGATCCGAAAGTGTTCCGCGTCATGTCTATACTTCACCGAACCTATAGGGTCACACGCTTAAGGGTCATCTATCTGCTGAATACTAGACAGGGAGTCTGAGAGAAAATCACCGGAAAAGTTTCGGACGCAACGAAAACGTTCCGGAGAGGACACCGGAATAGTTCCGGTAAACTAAAAAGTTGTTTCAGTGGATACCATTAAGTCAAATTGGTTTCGGCACATGACTGGAAATTCTTGGAGGATGCCAGAAGTGTTCTGGAAACTTCTGGGAATTTTCCGGGATAAAAACCGGAAATGTTCCGGATCTCCCGGAACCGATTTGGTTGCTTTTCGCAGATGAAAATCACTAATCCGAAATTGTTTCGGAACGCGTCCAAAATCATTTGTGTGGGTACTGGAATTATTCTAAGACCCACAGAAATATTTTCGGATTTAACGGTCGCAGAAAATTGGTTCCGTGAATAGTGAAAATCACTTTAGGGATATTTTTATGGAAAGCCACCTTTTGGGATATTTCCCAAAAGGCTTCTAGAAGGGCTTGGGGGCCAAGGAAGCCCCTCATGGGGGGGCCCCCAAGGGGTGTCCGGCCAAAGGTGGTGGAGCTCCTTGGAGCTCCACATGCCATCCCTTTTTGCTTTATTCTTTTATGTAAAGACATAAAGTGGGGGTACTTTTGGTATTTTTGAATGCCAACTTTACCCCTTGGCTTTCCTATAAATAGAGGTGGAGGGGTGCTCTCCAAAGCTCATCCTTGCTCTCATACACATGCCATGCTCGTCTGGCTCTCTCTCTCTCTCCCTCCCACGAAATAGTTTCGTAGAGCCGAAAGGCTGTCTGGGTTCCGGCAGGAACTAGTTCTGGACGGTGAAGCCCTGCCGGATAGCTGACACCGTATGTGTGCAACCCCGTAGAGAGGTCGTAGTTTCAATCTTTTGCCCGAGGGGCTGTTCGAGTGTCCTCCCGAAGGGCTGTCCGAGTTTCCGTTCGAGTTTCGAGGGTCCTCCCGAAGGGCTGTCCGTGACATCCTCCGAGGGACTGTCCGACCGCCTCCCGAAGGGCTGTCCGACGAGGGAGTACATCCACGCGGTTGGGAGGTTGTAAATCCTAGCTGCGGGGATCTGCACCGACGATCTACACCGACTCTTCTTCTGCTGCGCTACGAGTTAGTACGGATCAGATCAAACCCTGTATGCAGTCTCCGTAGTGATCCTGGGCGTGCTCGCTGTACCGATTTTTTTTGTTTTCTATCGCGTTCCCCTACATGGCCTTCTTAAGGCATCCTTGTTTAGTTATGTCTATACTCAGATACTATTGTTGCTTCCGCTAACTCTTGTGTAATCCAAGCTTATGTATTCGAGCCCTCGACGCCCCTGGCTTGTAATATAAAGCTTGTATTATTTTAATTTGTGTCTAGAGTTGTGTTGTGATATCTTCCCGTGAGTCCCTGGGCTTGATCGTGCGCATTTGCGTGTATGATTAGTGCACGGTCGGGCCGAGGGCGCCACAGTTGGTCACCTTAATTTTCAATGCATACTTTTTCATGATCGAATCATGGCTAAATATTGTAATGACTTGACCGCCCTTGAACTATATAATGAGCTTTATCTATTTTTGGTGTGTGAGGAATTGACACATAAAAATAGTTGGTTTGAAGTATTCATTCTCACAGACAACATTGAAACTAATGTAGAGGAAATATATATGTTTTGTGTGGTAAATTGCAATGAGAATGCTTATATTGCCAACTACAGAAAGATGGGAAAACCAATAGAATATAAAAGGAACACTAATGAAAGGGTAAAGATTTCCACTTTCCCTCCTATTGTCTCTCATGATGAAATAGGTGTCGAGGAGGAGCTTCCCATTCAACCAATCACATCAATAAGAAGCTCGGAAAAATTGATTAAACCCACACATGATCTGGTGAAGAAGAAGAAAAGAAGAAAAAGTAGAGGTAAAAAGGTATCTCTCCCAAATAATGCTGCTCCTATTATTGTTGTGCCTCATGAGAATGACTCAAAAATAATTGTGGAAGATGATATACTTGATGATGATATTGCTTCTTTGTCTTATGGTACAATGTCCGAAGGAACTATTGAGGATGATTTTATTATGCCTATTACTCATTATGATGATTATGATTGGGAAAATAATGATACTTCTTATAATCTTGAAAATCTTTATGGCACCAACTTGGAAAATTATGATGATAATTGTTATACTATTGGTGCTATTCATACTATTAATGATGAAAGTGATTATGCTTATGATATGCAAAGCCACAAGCTTGGGGATGCTATGTTTGATGAGAATGACATGTTTGAGAATTTATTTGCTACAATTGATGTTTGTCCCAAGCTTGGAGATGCTATACTTAATGAAGATGATCTTTTTAGTCCCCCTACTTTGAATGATCAAATTTGTTATGATGATTGCATGCCTCCTACTTATGATGATTATTGTGATGATACTTATGTTATAAAAAGTAGTGATGATTATTATTATAAAACTTGTCATAATTATGAATACCCTTTTTCTGAACATCACTCTTTTAATGTGGAAACAATTTATAGTATTCGAGTTTCATATGATACTCCCACTCCTATTGATGAGAAGAAATTTGCTTATGTGGAGAGTAATAAAAATTCTATGCTTGTGGATCATGAAAAGAATACTTTATGTCATAGCTATATTGATGAATCCATTTATGATTCTGCTGAAAATTATTATGAGATAGGAACCTATGATTCATGATGCTCCCGTTATGCTTCAATTCTTTACTTCTATGTGAGCATCATTGAAATCATCACGCCTAGCTAAAAGGCATTAAAGAAAAGCGCTTGTTGCGAGACAACCCAATATTTGTACCTACTGTTTTTGTGTGTCCACATGATTAAGCTACTTTAGTAATCATGTTTTATATGTTTTCTTTCAATAATGTGCCAAGTAAAGCCTTTGGGATAGTGTGGATGCTTGTTGATTTGATTCTGTGCAAAAGCAGAAACTTTTGCGTCCAGTGCTGGAATTTCTATTCTGTACTGGAGCGTGAGAAAATTCTGAAATTTTTCCACAGTATTGGGTTACAATTTTTTTACATTTTCTAATTTTTCAGAATTTTTGGAGGTACATAAGTATGGTTTTTAAATCTCTCACTACATGCTGTTCTGTTTTTGACAGATTCTGTCTTCGGTGCATAGTTTACTTGTTTTAGTGTTTCCATAGATTATATTGTATAATATAAATTATGGAAATGATAGAATACAGTAGGAATTATGTGAGAACAATTATGAATCTTGTCTTGACAGTACCTAACTGGATGATTTATTTTTATCATACTAACCTATCTCACCAAGTTTCGTTAAGTTTTGTGTGATTGAAGTTTTCAAGTCTTGGGTGAGATATTGATATGAGGAGAATAAGGAGTGGCAAGACCCTAAGCTTGGGGATGACCAAGGCACCCCAAGGTAATATTCAAGGAAGACCCAAGCAACTAAGCTTGGGGATGCCCCGGAAGGCATCCCCTCTTTCGTCTTCAACACTATCGGTAACCTCACTTGGAGCTATATTTTTATTCGTCACATAATATGAGTTTTGCTTGGAGCGTCATTTTGTTTTGTTGATATTTGCTCGCTGTTATCAATAATCATGTTTTGTATCTTTTAGTTCAATAAAATGCCAATTATAGCCTTTACCATGCTCAGTTTCCAAGTTCATGTGTTGCTGTTTGAAAACAGAAAGTTTTCTGTTATGTCCAGAATATTCCTGAATAGTCAGAACATGATAAAAATCTGAAATGTTTACACAGTAAGCATGCATGAGTTATCTGTCACATGGTAATTTTTCAGAATTTTTGGAGTTAAGGAAGTATGGATTCTTATTCACCCTTTACAGACTGTTCTGTTTTGGCAGATTGCTGTTATAGTTGCATTGTTTGCATATGTTTGCGTGTTTAATGCTTCTATTTGAGGATAGGAGTATTAAATATGAAGAGGCATTTAGTATGCAGTGTTTAATTATATTTTTTGCGATTTTCTACAGTAGAGAATGTTAGGGTTTTGAGTTGATTTATACTAACTTATCTCACCAGTTCTTGTTGAGTTTTGTGTGGATGAAGTTTTAAGATTTAGGAGAAGCCATGATATGAGAGGAATTAAGGAGACACAAGAGCTCAAGCTTGGGGATGCCCAAGGCATCCCAAATTAATATTTCAAGAAGTCTCAAGCATCTAAGCTTGGGGATGCCCCGGTAGGCATCCCACCTTTCTTCATCAACAATTATCGGTCAGTTTTGGTTGAGCCTAAGTGTTTGCTTCTTCACATGATATGTGCTATCCTTGGAAAGTCATTTTATTTTGTTTTCTTTGCTGTTTGAATAAAATACTTAAGATCTGAAATTTTTAAATGAGAGAGAGTCCTCACATAGCTACTTAATTACTTAACTACTCGTTTGATCTTCACTTTTATCTTTTTGGAGTAGTTTGTCATTTACTCTTGTGCTTCACTTATATCCTATGAGTAAAATGTGAAAGAATTGAATATCATAAAGTTGAAATTATATGTGCTTCATATGCTTGTATCATGCCTAGTAGTAGTTTCACATTGGGTTTAGAAAGTGAAATCTATTGAAGCTTGACAATCACAATATTGGTCATACAAGCAATTCATGAATGATTAGTATAAGGAAGAGAACTTTCACATATAAATATATTATCTTGGACATCTTTTATGATTGTGAATACCCATTAATTATTTTCAAACTTGAGCAAATTAGTTGAAGTTGGACAAGGAAGACAACGTAATGAGTTATGTTTGGGTATATTTGCATAGAAGTTATATTGTTATGGATCCTCCGACATGTGGTGCTTGCTTAGGATCTTTTGCTAGCCAAAAATTCATACTAAGTAGAGATATTACTTGTGCATCCAAAAACCCTTAAACCCAGTTTCTTGCCATGAGTGTCCACCATACCTACCTATGGATTGAATAAGATCCTTCAAGTAAGTTGTCATCGGTGCAAAAAGCAATAAAAATTGCTCCTAAATATGTATGATCTTTTATTGCAAGGGAAAATAAGCATTGTACGAACTTGTGATGGTAAAGAAATAAAAGTGACGGACTGCATAATAAAGGTTGCTATCACAAGAGGCAATATAACGTGACGTTCCTTTGCATTAAGAGCTTGCGTGTCCAAAAATAAAAAATGCATGACAACCTCTGCTTCCCTCTGCGAAGGGCCTATCTTTTACTTTTATGCATTTACTTTTATGTATTTACTTTTATGCAAGAGTCAATAAGTATTTATTCGCATTTCAACCTCAATTATTCTCTAGTTGGCAAGCATCATGTGGTGGGGAAAGATCCAGGCACATATGGCCAGTCAAATATATTTGGTCATGAATTATTATTGTTGACAATTATCTCTATGATAAATAAGTTGGGAGGCAAAACACTAAGCCCCTATCTTTCTCTGTGTTCGATGGATGCCATTTGTTCTAAAAATATGCTTTGAGTACTAGCAATCATAGAAGACTATATGATAATTGAGTATGTGGAGCTCTTACTTAGACTTTGTTGAAATTAAGTTGAATTGTAATTGTTTGGTGACTAAGAACATAGGTTGTTAAGTTTCAAGAGATTGCATTGTTTGAACCATAACATGTGAATTGATTGCTACTTTATCATGATGAGTTTTATGAGATGAGCTACTGTTTATGATATATAATGATGCTAGGAAAAGTGATTGAAATTATCATTGATCAAACTTATGCACTATGCTAGCATTCACACTTCATAAATTATTTCTTTTATCATTTACCTACTCGAGGACGAGCAGGAATTAAGCTTGGGGATGCTGATACGTCTCCAACGTATCTATAATTTATGAAGTATTCATGCCATGTTTATAACAATTCTATATGGTTTTGGTATGATTTGATTAGAACTAACCCGGACTGACGCTGTTTTCAGCAGAATTGCCATGGTGTTGTTTCTTGTGTAGAAATAAAAGTTCTTGGAATTGGATGGAACTTTTTGGAGATTTTTTATGGAATAAATAAAAAATACTGGAACCAAGACCCACTGGAGGGGGCCACCCAACGCCCACGAGGCACCAGGGCGCGCCACCCCCCCAGGTGTGCCCTGGTGCCTCGTGGGCCCCCTATGGCACCTCTTTGCGTGATTCCAACGCTGAAAAATCATATATATTCAGAAACCCCCGAAAGTTAACCGAGATGAGTTTTTACGCCACCGCAAGCCTCTGTACCTCCACGATCTCATCTACAGCCCTTTTCCGGCACCTTGCCGGAGGGGGAAATCATCACCGGAGGCCATCTTCATCATTCCGACGGCCTCCATGACGAGGAGGGAGTAGTTCACCCTCGGGGCTGAGGGTTTGTACCAGTAGCTATGTGTTTGATCTCTCTCTCTCTCTCGTGTTCTTGATTTGGCACGATCTTGATGTATCGCGAGCTTTGTTAATATAGTTGGATCATATGGTGTTTCTTCCCTCTCTATCCTTGTTGTGATGAATCAAATCTTTTCCCTTTGAGGTTTCGTTATTGTCGGATTGAATATTTCAGATTTGAGAACACTTGATGTATATCTTGCATATGAATACCCGTGGTGACAATAGGGTATTATATTGATTCACTTGATATATGTTTTGGCACTCAACTCACGGATTCCCGCGGTGACATTGGGGTAATCTATGCATATGGGTTGATGCACGTTTTCATTATCTTTTCTTTGATAGAAACTTTGGGGTGCTCCTTGGAGTTCTTTGTGTGGATTGAATATTATGATTATGAAGTTGTTTGATGCATATCATATAATCAACTCACGGATACTTGTGGTGACATTGGACTATCTAGGTGACATTAGAGTTGGTTGATGTGTATCATATGGTGTTATTTTAGTACGAACTCTAGGGTTGTTTGTGACACTTATAGGAATAGCTCAATAGATCGATCGGAAAGAATAACTTTGAGGTGGTTTCGTACCCTACAAACAATTTCTATCTTATGTTCTCCGCTAATAGGAACTTGGGAGTGATTCTTTGTCGCACGTTGAGGGATGGTTATATGATCCAATTATGTTAGCATTGTTGAGAGATTGCACTAGTGACAGTATGAACCCTAGGCCTTGTTTTTAAGCATTGCAATGCCGTTTGTGCTCACTTTTTTTACTTGCTACCTTGCTGTTTATATATTTTCAGATTACAAAAATCTATATCTACTATCCATACTACACTTTTATCACCATCTCTTCGCCGAACTAGTGCACCTATACAATTTACCATTGTATTAGGTGTGTTGGGGACACAAGAGATTTCTTGTATTTGGTTGCAGGGTTGTTTGAGAGATACCATCTTCAACCTACGCCTCCCACGGATTGATAAACCTTAGGTCATCCACTTGAGGGAAAATTGCTACTGTCCTACAAAACTCTGCGCTTGGAGGCCCAACACGAGTCTACAAGAATAAGTTGTGTAGTAGACATCATTCACCCTCGAGGCTAGGGGTATGTACAAGTAGCTATGTGTTTGATCTCTCTCTCTCGTGTTCTTGATTTGGCACGATCTTGATGTACCGCGAGCTTTGTTAATATAGTTGGATCATATGGTGTTTCTCCCTCTCTATCTTGTTGTGATGAATTGAGTTTTTACCTTTGAGGTTTCACTATTATCGGATTGAATACTTTTATGGATTTGAGAACACAAGATATATGTCTTGCATATGAATGCCCGTGGTGATAATGGGGTATCATATTGATTCACTTGATGTATGTTCTGGCACTCAACTTGCGGATTCCCGAGGTGACATTGGGGTAATCTATGCATAGGGGTTGATGCACGTTTTCGTCCTACTTTCTTCGGTAGAAATCTTGGGGCACTCTTTGAAGTTCTTTGTGTTGGATTGAATTTTATGAATCTGAAGTTGTTTGATGCATATCGTATAATCAACTCACGGATACTTGTGGTGACATTAGAGTTGGTTGATGTGTATCATATGGTGTTATTTTAGTACGAACTCTAGGGCTGTTTGTGACACTTATAGGAATACCTCAATAGACTGATCGGAAATGATAACTTTGAGGTGGTTTCGTACCCTACAAACAATTTCATCTTATGTTCTCCGCTTGATAAGAACTTTGGAGTGATTCTTTATCGCACGTTGAGGGATTGTTATATGATTCAACTATGTTAGCACTGTTGAGAGATTGCACTAGTGAAAGTATGAACCCTAGGCCTTGTTTCTAAGCATTGCAATACCGTTTGTGCTCCGTTTTATCACTTGCTACCTTGCTGTTTTTATATTTTCAGATTACAAAAACCTATATCTACTATCCATACTACACTTGTATCACCATCTTTTCGCCGAACTAGTACACCTATACAATTTGCCATTGTATTGGGTGTGTTGGGGACACAAGAGATTTCTTGTATTTGATTGCAGGGTTGTTTGAGAGAGACCATCTTCATCCTACGCCTCCCACGGATTGATAAACCTTAGGTCATCCACTTGAGGGAAAATTGCCACTGTCCTACAAAACTCTGCGCTTGGAGGCCCAACACGAGTCTACAAGAATAAGTTGTGTAGTAGACATCAGCGCTGTGGCCCCTTCTTCGATTCGCGCAGCGCCTGGAGGAGCCCCGGCAGGTCTGCAGGGTCGCCGGGCTCGCTGGCCACCGCCCCCCTGTACTCCGCCAGCAGCGGCGGCTCGGGCTCCGGCTTGGGGTGGAGCAGGTGGCCGGCATAGCCCGTCCCAGGCTCGGGCTTGGCCACGAGCAGGGGGCCGCGCGAGCTCGTCCCGGGCTCGGGCTTGGGCACGAGCAGGGGGCCGCGCGAGCTCGTCCCGGGCTCGGGCTTGGGCACGAGCAGACGGGCGCGCGAGCTCGTCCCCGGCTCCGGCTTTGGGATGCGCAGGAACGGCTCGGTGGAGCTCGCCCCCGGCGTCGCTGGCTCCGGCTTGGGCACGCAGAGGCCACGGCTGCTGCTGGCACCGGCACCTCCTCCTGTAGATGTGGGCGTGGGTCCTGCCGTGGCCCGCGGCGGCAAAACCCGGTCGCCCTCGTCCAGGTCGAGCTGGATGCGGCACGCGGCCATGACATCGGGGAAGGTACGCCCTTCCCAGAAGGCGTACCTCTCGTCGATGTTGCACCGTGACAGCGGTGGGTAGCGGCCGTCGTAGCGCTGGATGCGGGCGGCGTTCTCCGCCGCCAGGATCTCCGGCCACCGCGGGCTGCTGGGCGCGTAGCGCTGCTTCGACCGCTCCTCCGGCGGCAGACTTTTCCGAAAGTCGCGTATTGCGCGTGACATGGCCGGCGTTCCGACGGCGGGGACAGGCTCCACCGGGAGCCCCCCGGCGCTCAGGTGCCATCCGGACGGCAGGTGCGTGTCCGGCGTCACCATGATGCCGCAGCGGGCGAGGAGCGACGCCTCGTCGACGCGCAGGGTGCGCGGCAGGCCGGGAATGACAAACGCGCGACGTCGTTCCCGGCTGCTGCTTCCCGTCCCACCATCGTGGCTGGCCATTGTTGCGGCTGCGAAAGGGGAGGCGGCTAGGGTTTGGTGGAGGCGCACGGCGGAGAAGGCTGTGGGGCGGCGACGGAAGGGGAGGGGAGGGGATTGGGACAGGAGTGGGTGCACGCCGGTGCGCCCCGCGCGGCTATAAAATGCATTAATAGACGTCTGCCGGGCACGCCGGCGACACGACTTCTCGCATGGGAAACCACGCGGTGCGTACTCCCCGTGTGTGAAAGCGCCGACGTGACCGCGATGTAACTACTCATGCATGCGGTCACGCACACCGCCGTTTGTGAGAGCGCCACCTGGCCCGGTGTGCCCCACGCGTCAGTAACAGCGCCGGCTAACAGTCAACTCCCTTGACCAACGGCAAACCCCCGTTTGTGCATTGGTGAGGGTGAGTGGCGCGGTGGAGGGGAAAAGTGAGCAAAATAAGTGTGCTTGGGCAAAACTGAGGAGGACTAAGGAACGAGGGGCATAGAAATAAAAATCCCTATAAAAAAAACCACTCAGTCCGCTCTCGATTCAGGTGACCAAGAATCCTCCGGCGACCCGAAGAAAATATGAGGAATTTGATACAACTAGCACATAAGCCCGTGCATTGCAACGGGAAGATTTTCTTTAATTATGTACTAGCTAACACCACCGCGACTGCCTTCATAGTGCATATATCTCTGGTTACAAAAACTTAAAGTTGACCCAACTAAGACTGGTAGATGACTCGTGTGGATTCTGTGTGTGGTTGATGCCATATGAAAGGAGATGACCAGGCCAGTGGAATTTGATGCGAAGTTCAGGAGAAGACCAGACCATGACCGTGACTTGGTGCCGGAGGGAGAGCTCAGTGAGTCGGTCAATACTTTCTGGTGCAGATAATCAAAGGGCGCCAGTCAATGCAAGTTTCCTAATAGACCACGATACACATTTCTCTAGTGAAGTTCAGAAGAAGTGAATTAACCATTGCCTCTGTGCAAGAGCACATCGATCGGGATTTAACAGTGTACATCAGTCTCACGGAGGGAGGGAGCTAGGTATGACTTCTCTTCTCTTCTACCTAACACCACCGCGCTGCCTTCATAGTGCATATATCTCTTCCCTCCCCCATAGTGCATATATCTCTATTTTTAGGGGATCGGTTAGAGTTGGCTTTACAGAGCTGAGTAAAACCAAGGCCTCACAGTGATTAGAGCATTTGGGCCATTTGATTGGTTTTACCGAGCAAGCTCAGTCGTACGATGCCCTAAGCAATTTCAACCGTTGGATTTTGCGGATCGTTGTGGACCGTCCGATGTTTTTACAGATGGTACTGGTGGGTAATTCTGTGGTTTGGGGTAGGCTAGAACTGGGATTTCACCTCACAAAATATGAAGGGCAGCAACGTCTGTGGTGAAGCCCTAGGCGATCTCCTCCTCCTGTCGCCGTCTCCCACCCACCCCCCCCGCCCCCCCCCCCCCCCCCCCCCCCCCCCCGGTTCACTCCTCCCGCCGTCAGCTCCAGCCACACGCCTCCGCCATCTCCTTCCCCTAGCCTGCCATCGCCCGTTGCTCCCCTCTGGACGCCTCCAATCATTCTTCCTTCTCCTCTGCCACTCGCGCCACCGCGGTGAGAACCTAGGTTGGCCTATCCCCGTCTCACTTCAATCGCCGCTGCACCTTGCTCCCCGTCGCCACCCTCTAGTGCTGCGCCACTATTGTTGGCGCCACTCCTCTCGCAGCACCGCTTCTTCTTCCTCGCAATCTCTCTCTCTCTCTCTCTCTCTCTCTCTCTCTCTCTCTCTCTCATGGTTTCACTCACAGAAGAACACACATGCAATGGAAAGAACTCAATACAGAACACACACACACACACACCAAGAAAGAGCACAAAAGCTTTGCGAGCGGCTCTGCTCCTTGGTGTGCACATAAGCTACATTTTTGTCTCAGCCCTCACGGCCTTATCTCTTTTTCATTAAGCCAACGCAGTACATATATACAAGTACTGAGGCAGTCATGCCATCAACTCACGCCACTACATCCACCTCCTAGAATCACTCCATGATGCGGATCACTAGGCCAACCGGCCACTACTCAACCAGTCCACGCCATCAACTAACCAACCTTTTAGCTAGCACACAAGCACGTGCACAAGGCACATGTCAAGATTATTTCCAACAGCCACCAGCCGCCATTCCACTCCACCTGAGCTACATGGTCTCCAGAGTAGCCAAGTTCTTCTCTTGCACGCCTCTGCCAGTGCGCACCTCAAGCTACTTCTCTACCGAATCCAGCACAGGATGTCCCCCTTCGTCTCGGGAAGGTCTGGTGAATGGCGGCGCTGAGCACGGACCAACTGAATAGCGGTGATGATAGGCTAACATCTGTCTCTTCCTCCCTCTCCAGATTGATCCATTGATTCCACAGTTTCGAGCAATTTAAGCGGATTTTATAGTCAAATTTCAGTTTTTGTATTTGGAATATATCGGATGGTGTAAATGTTATGGGGAGAAATGGCTCCTTGATTGGTCCCTCTATTAAGTAAAACATATAATGGTTGGTCAGTAGATTATTGTAGGCTGCTTTATCTCTTGAGTACATGTTGGACAAGTTTTTTTGGTTTTAAAGCAAACATAAGAGTGACCATTTTGGTTATTTTGCCAGTGACATGCTTGGCACTTGGCACTGCAATGCATCACAGTATAGAATGTGTGCCAAAAAATTTGAATCACAGCTCAAACGTTCAAAACTGGAAAGGGTGTATGATCACCAAAATAATGATGGGATATTCTTATTTGGAACTTCACTAAGCAGTTGCTCTTTAAATAAATAAATAAATATTAGATGGTATGGAGGTTCCTCTCTGGTGTAGATTTACGTTACCAGCATACTTGAATATGTCAAGATGGTTAGAAATTAGATATTTGCTTATTGACTCGTTTCATTTTTTCTACCTAGCTATCTCTCATGTGTTTTAACTTGAACATCTATTGTTGCTTCGGCAATGGAGTTAGCTCGAGCCTCTAGCTCTTGAACAACTGGTGAATGAAAAGCTGCACAACATGTACACTGTGGGTTGCTCCTTCATGCATATTTACAATGAAGTTATTGTAAAAGGGATTTGTTTGCGCGTGCGACCAACTGAATTCCTGATTGATTTATAAGAACCAACATGTGATCGAGCACCTAACTTTTGATCATAGGATGAATATTGGTTTAATGCTATATCTCCTATTCAAAATCATTACAGGAAAAAACATGTAGAAGTGATATTCTATACCATTTTGTTGCACATTATGATTGGTTATAGATGTGTCATGGATGAAGTGTATTTGAAAATAAATTGGTTTGATTTGTGCAGGACCGAGAACTATTCCATATAATGCTCAACATTTTTGCATTTCTTTTGTTCTAGGACAAATGGTATGTGGATGTTTCTGTTCAGAAAAAAGACTGGATTAGATACAGTCCGGGATTGGTAACCATTAGTGTGTTCCTGATTTTCCAATGAGAGTGGTTTTTCTACACCCACCCTCGGTGCACCCACGCAAAAAATATACCAAAACATTTCAAAAAAATCTGAAACTTTGTGGGAATGATTATCAACAAATGTTAGAGAGGCTTGCAAATTTTGGTGGTCAAATGACATCCGAGGAGCTCTATACAAAAAAGACAAAATTACTCAAAATTACTCAAAATGTACATGCACTGTTTGACCAAAATTTGTAATTTTGTCTTTTTTGTACAATTCTCCTCGGATGTCATTTGACCACCAAACTTGGCAAGCCTCTCTAACATTTGTTGATGTTCGTTTCCACAAAGTTTCAGATTTTTTCAAAATATTTTGGTATGTTTTCTTGCGTGGGTGCACCGTGGGTGCACCGGGGTGGGGTTCAGCCACTACTTTCCCTTTTCCAATGCCATTATTTCCTTTCCTAATTGCAATAAGATGAGTAATGTTTTCAGACAGTTTTATTTTTTTGGCAGTAATTCATGATGTACTATGTAGTAATTTGCACTTTCCATTCAGATGTTATCCTCTTTACAAGATTGCAAGCTGCACACAATTTGTGTTCATTGTTTAATCTGGCTAAATCTTAAATGTTTTGACATGGTTGTTCTTTTAGATAGCTTCTCATGTTGCATCTATACTCATGCTGAAAAGACCTTTGGCTCTGTTTGGACGTTCGGGGATCTGCTGGCTCTGTTTTGCTGGTTGTAGAAATGTTAGGTGGAGCAGGTTGGAAGAAGTATGATCGTAAGATCTTTCTTCACATTGTGCAATGGGGGCACTTTCCATGTCACCTTTTAGTTATAGATATTCTAGGACCTTAGAAATATTCTATACTTGCCTGGTTGGGGTGTGAACAGACATTTCCTGATATATGAACACTGCATTCTGGAAAGTTATGCATACAAATATGGTTCGGAGGCTATAATTGTTACTGTAAGCGACTTTGAATACAAGAACAATTGCTATATATGCTATCATGTATGTATTATTTCCTAATCTTATGAACACTCACTGGTTAGCTATAATCTTATATGTTATGTGCAACTATCTTATCAAATCTTCGCGTGCTTATTTCTTTTATTTGGTTATACCATGTAAATAGGAAACAATAATAAAATTAGATAATAGAAAGTTTTGCTCCCTGGCTTTTTTTTTCTCATTGTTCTTGCTAAGTAAGTCAATATGTATTCATTTATATAACATGTTCGGTATTCCATTATGTTCAGCTATATGTATGTTCAGTTGGTCCCTTAGTTACTTCGTCGGTCCTATGGTCTGTCCTTTAGAACTGAATGTATTTTTGTATATTTTTCTCAGGGTCCAATGCTCCATATATGCTTTTTCTATATATTTTTAAAATTCTTTAGCTCCATGAAAGTGATACATTTTAGTTCTCCTGCTGGTTATGAAGATAGCAGTTCGAAAGTTTTGTTTAATTCTTGCTATGGTTTTGTAATTGCTCCCTCGTGCACTTCCTGAGTATGAAAAGGCACAACTAATTTGTAGTTGGTTTCTTTGTGGGTGTCTAGTTAGTCCTAATACTATGAAAATGCATTTATGGGTCCTAAAAGTTTGCAAAGTGTGTCACCCGCAGTCAACCTGCCACCCATGCAAGTCAAAGCTGATGCGGCGCGGATAGGACTGTAGGTGACACACCTAGCAAACTTTTAGGACCCAATGTGCATTTTCATAGTATTAGGACTAATTTGACACTCCTCCAATAGTTTTAGGAGTTGTGGTGTATTTTACTCTGTTTTGATTATGTCTTGTTGTGTCGCATGACCAACATGGATTATGTAAGTGTCAGAAGCATGTATGGGTCTTGTTGGTGCAATACTTGCCCTCCTGTGTTTTGGAGATTGTTGACAGAAACAGGCATGGACTGATTTGTTTGCTAGTGCACACAGAGAGAAATAGTCCATGCAGTGCCGAAGAGAATGCTGTCTCAGGTGAACAGTTCAAGGAACTTCACCGAAGATTATCTACGTCGAAGAAGATGAATGAGCTACATCGTTTCAGACTGTTAGTCGAAGAAAAATGAAGTGAAGGAGATGACCCCACGAAAGTTTATTGCTGACGCAAAGCAATTAGTTCGGTGATCGCGTCCGAAGAAATTGACTGCAGCGATGGAAGACGAAGATGAAGTGAAGACGTAGCATTTTTTTCATCATTCTTCTTTCATTCATTTGAGTCATAGGACCTCCGTACTATTAAGAGGGGTATAGGTTCTCAAAGCTTAGATCCGCTGTGATGCTTAGCCCAAACCTATGCGAGACCGAGAGAAATCTCTTTGTGCTTCGAATGATTACCTACCAGCAAGAGACGCTGTTCTTCTTCGCTGTAGGAGATATCTTTCGAACTGAGGAGTTAGCATTACTTGCTCCGCACGTAATGTTACCGTTGTGCTCAATTTCCGACCGTTGGATTCGTGTCGTTCGGCTATTGGCTGCTCCACATGTCCAATTTGGTCATTTCCCATCAGGGAAGGCTGCGGCTATAAATAGCCACCCCCCGCCGGCGTTGTCCGGTGGCTGCTCCGCTTAAGATTTCTGAGAAGATTGATTGAGCAACCCCTCTCCGAGAGATTTGAGTTTAAAATCCACCGAGAGAAAAATCAAGAGCCGAAACTTAGACAGTGGTTGAGCATCACAGTAGTTCTGAGTTAGGGTTCTTGTACCTATTACTCTTGAGAGCTGCCCACTCTCTAGACGGATAGGTGTCGGCTCGAGTGTCGAAGAGTATTGTCTTCACCGAGCGAGATCTTCAGCAACCAAGAGTATTGTGGTTCGCGAAGAGAACTGAAGAGAGTTTATCTTCAGTGAAGGTTTGGAGATCGCCGACAAGTATCTACCACGAGTGAAATCAACTGGAGTCTGATCAGCTCCGAAGTTGATGGAGAACAGGGCGAGGAAAGTTTATCCTCTGTGTTAAATCACAACCCCTCCAACCAGATGTAGTCCTTTGGCAGAAGGGTGAACTGGTCTACCAAATCCTTCTGTCGCCGTCGAGCACCACTGGTTCGCTTTACATTACTGCATTTCCTTCAGCAGTTTACATTCGTGCTCTGTGCCGATAGTTGTATCTGATCAATCACAGTTCTTCAATTGTCTGTCAGATTCTCGTTATTATATTGCATCATCTCTGACTGATTTACTTCGTAGTGTTGTTCGACTGTGATTTCATTCAAGCTATATTCATTCACCTAGTCATCATTCCCACTGCATTTCTATCACAGTCATATCTAGTTTTCTCTCGTAATTGTGTTCCTGATTGTTAGTTGCGTTTCCATAGACCATGTCAGACTTGTGATATTCATCGCTTGATAGAACTGCTTCAGTCTACACCGATAGATTTGGTCCCCTATAGCGAGATAAAACAAGCGCGTTGCTACCGAACTTAATTTCTGCTGCTGTGTTTGGGATCGGTTCAAAACATTCGGAAGAAATTTTGAATCTCCCATTCACCCCCCCTCTGGTCGATATATTCTCGATCCTAACAATTGGTATCAGAGCCTGTACTCCCTGTCTCTGCTTATTAAAGGTCTAACAACCTTGGAGTTTTGAGTATGTCGCATGCAGGTAGATCCTCGCTCTCTGAAATATTTCCTATCTTCGATGGAAATGATTATATCTACTGGAGAGATCGAATGAAAATAAGACTTCAAGCCATCAACATTGAACTTTGGAAAATTGTGGAAAATGGATACACGGTTCAACACCCTGATGCTCCTACGATCGATGAAGCTGTGATACGGTTGGATGCGCAAGCAAAAGATATCATCTCTGACAGCATCTCTAGAGATATTTTTATTCGGTTCCGAAAGCTAGACACTGCTAAGCAACTCTGGGATGCCATCAAGAATGTTCATGAAGAACTCATTGCCAGAACAGATCAACAAACAGATATGCTTCGTGCTATGTTTATGGGTTTCAGAAGTCTTCGTAAGGAAAGTGCTATGGAACTCACCGATCGATTGACAAACATTGTTGAAAGACTTCGTCAACGAGAAGTAACAGATATCACCGATAGAGATGTGGTTAACAAGCTGCTGAGTGTTCTTGATGCAACCTATGATCCAATCGTGGCTGAAATCAAGCAAAGACCAGACTATGAAGAACTTCACTACGTCGAAGTCATGACGCTGCTATCTATTCACGAAGAAAAGATGGAACTTGAAAATGAGCATCAAGAGTCTTCTTCGGAAAGCGAAGGAGAAATTCTTTCACACTATGGCAGTCCTCAAGAAGAAGATATCGAGAATCAACACTCTATCACAAGAGAAATGGAAATGCTCACTGAAAGACTAAACTATCTCAGAAGACAGAATCTATGTCTTACAAATGACGATGAAGTTGACACGCCTGGATCGTCGAAGAAATTACCTCCGAAAGAGATGAAGTGCTTCAAGTGCAAACAACCTGGTCACTTCATAGCGGACTGTCCTTGTTGGGAACATGATGAAAAACACAGCAACAGATGGACTAATCGTCACTGTTCTGGATTCATTCAAGTGGATCGTCACACTAAGCTCTCGAAGAAAAATGAAACTACCGCATCATCTAATTCGTCGAGACCAGTCACTGACGTACAAACAAGAGCAACCATTGAATCAAATCTAAAGAAGATATCGCAGCTGACTAGAGTGTGTGCAGAAATGAATATGGAATCTGAAGATGAATCATCTGACTCCGAATCAGAAGACGAAGAGTTCTTCAGAAATCTAGGAAGAAGCAATGCATTCGTCGCCTATGAATCATCTGAGAAGTCTTTCGAATCAGACACTGATGAAAATGCTTCAAGTGAAGATGAACCTATCGCATTCTGTCTCATGGCAAAAACTTCAAAGGATCAGGTATCAGCAAAGCACAAAACCCCTGAATACATTGAACTTGCCAAACTTGTTAAGATTGCAAAATCTCAACAAGATGAGCTGGAACGACTTGAGGTGAATCTCAGGAAAACCGAAGGATTACTGGTCGAAGAGATGGAGAAGAATCAAGAGTTGACTGAAAAGCAAGATGCTTTTTCTTCAACGTTTGATGATCTTTCTGAACGATATGATTCTCTAACAGTTGACTTCGAGAGTTTATAAGATGAACTCATTAACAGGAATCAAGAACTCGAGTCACTGAAGGAATCTTATAACGTTCTTGCGAAAGAAAAAGCTTCTCTCTTCGCCGAGCAATCTATCAACCTTTCTGATGATTTTGTGCCTTCTTGCTCAAAATGCCTGGAACGTAGCAATGCTGATTCAATTGCTAAAATATCCAATGCTACCATCGAGAATATTGCAACTACTTCGAATGATATTCCTAACCCCTCTCCCGAGGAATTTGTTGCTATCTCTGATGAAAATTGCAGGCTAAAGAACTTGCTCGAGACAGGAATGCTTAAGAGCCTCAAAGGACATCAAACATTATGTGATGTGCTCAAGAAGTCAATACTGCACAAAAACCCCCGAAAAGAAGGATTGGGTTTCGAAAGGAAACTCAACGTTGATGGAACATACTGGACCCCCGAGCAATATCCTCGAATGAGCTGGGTTCTTGCCAAAAGCAAAACTCTCAAACCTGCGCTCCTGTCCGGATATGACTCACCCATTCCTGTTATTTCTGACGAGTCTGATGACTCAAACTACAAATTGTTCAAACAACAGAATGGTAAGGTTTTCACTCGGTATGTTGGGACTAACTGCAGGTCTGGATCACCCAAGAAGCAAATCTGGGTGAAGAAGTGCACTATTGAAAGTTTATCCGTCAATGCTAACCTGAATGTGTAGAGTATTTCTCTTCGAGGAAATTACGATCACTCACAGTATGGCAGTACAACTTCTTCAAACAGATATCAGTCAAACTCTCGACAAAAGGAGTACATGCGCATCTCCTCGAATCAATATGCTCATGTCTCTGGGAATAATTTCAATGCTTACTCATATGATTACTCTCGAGATGAACAGGTGAACTACAGAGACCAACGAAGGAATGACCCTGCTCAGTCAAAACAAATGAGGTCTGCGCTGCCCACACTAGCGTGGGTTGCGAGAAAGAACTAACCCTTCTTGCAGGAACTCGCTCTTAGGGATTCTATTCGTCTATCTTTTGCCCTGAGATCTATATTGTTGGTGCTAGTTCATTGTGTTTATTTGTTCTTGGTTTATTTGTCTTCTAGTCGCCGTGTTCGTGTTCTGTCCGATAAACAACTCACTCATAGCTCCTCGTTTGGTGTTTTCTTCTCGTTTGCCTGAGTGTTTTGTTTTGGACCCTTTTATCCCTCCATTCTCTCTCATCTAAATCCATGTTGTCCGTCATGAGCATGCAATTTGATCTGAAGTAAATCTCTCTCCGACGTCCTTGGTCGCGAAAGAAATTAACTTCGAACTTTTATCCGATTTTGGCATTCTGCCCTTCAAACCTTTCGACCTCCCGCTATCTCTCCGAGATTTTCGCAGGAAACGGTTGCCACGTGCCCACGATCCTTTTGATCATGACCGTGTCCGTTGAATGCGGAACGTCCCGCATCTGTAGGCCGTAGATTTCGGAAGGGTGGTTCAGCCCTTCAGCTATAAATACCTCTCGCCGCGTCATCTCTCTCGTACGTGCAAACCCTCGTTTCACCTCCTCCCGAGCCCGAGCTCGAAGCAACTCCGACGAGAAGCTCCGCCGTGCAACTCCGGTGAAGACTCGTCGTAGCTGATCACGCCTGTGCGGTAATCCTCCTTCCCGCATTGCCGTAGTTGATCTAAGTTGCCAAGTTAGGGCGCCTAGATCTGGAACTGCTCGTCTCCGTCTCCCTGTGTTCTTGGGCAGTTCTTACCGTCGCAATTTATCTCGATATATTTCACCGCGGTAGATCTTTAGGAATCACTAGGACTTGACTAGTGCGGTTTGTAGTTCTTCCTCGTACTGGATCTCCTCATCTTGGGTGCATATGTGTTATCCGAAAGATTAGATGGTTTTCAATCTGCCCTGTATCATCCGATGCTAGCATGTAAAATCCATCAAGGATATCTGTTTGGATTTCCATGGGTTCCCTAATCTTCCTAAAAATCGTTTTCATTCAAAAATAGTTCTGTGCATGCTTATGACCCTACCTTGTTTTTCCCTCGTATCTACGCTCTTTCATAGGTTGGTCATGTCACAGATCTCGGAAGAACATTCAGATTCTGAAGGATATTTGTCTCAGTTCCCTCCAAAGTCAGAACGAATGAGAATGACAGGAGGAGGAAAATCCTTAAAGCCACCCAAGGGCCCGAAGAAGAGGCAAGAGTCAGTGTCCGAAGAAGATTCGGAAGAAATTCCTTCTGCTCACAGTCAGCCCGAGGACGAACTGGTCACTGACGCTCTAACCATCTTCTCCGATGGAAATCCCAAAAAGGGTGGTCGTGGCAGAGAGGAGAACACTACTGCTGAAATGTCAGATCCCGAAAGTTACAAAAGTCCACCTGAAGGAGAATCAATGACAGAACGCAACAACAGATTGCAGAGAATTCGCCGCCACTGGGCTGGCAAATGGTACAGATATGAAAATGTTCGTGAAAAGTACCAGATCCTATTTGCCTTCACGCCACCATGGAATGATTGCATTGCAGAAAATTGCATTGGCCTTGATGATGAAAAAGTCAGGCCTCCACCGCCTGCAAAGGCTCATCCTGACTCTCTCAAAACGACCGCTGACTTTCCCGAGGAAGTAGCCAAAAGAGCGAAAGCCAAGGCCAAACGTGAAGCCAGAGAAGCGAAGAAGTATCAAGTCGAAGCGAAAAACGTCGCGCTAACCCAGCAAGACGTGCAGAAAAAGAAAGAACGTGCATCAGCGTCGAAAGGAAGTAAGTCTGAGAAATCAGTGTCCCCTCGTGCACCACGAAAGAAAACCCTCACCAAGAGAACCAAGAAGGCTGTTCCCGACTCGTCTGATGAGTCATCCGATGAAGAAACCGCTGATGAAATTCCCTTGTATGATCGTCCCGCCATTCTCAACAAGCCACACATGAGTCCTTCACCAGTAAAAACATTGCCATCTCCGAGGAAGTCTCCCAGACATGCACCTATGCTATCCACTGATAAACCTTCGGGTTCTGCGGCTCCGAGAACTTTGTCAATTGCCGTTACGAAGAGAAAGCTGCAGTCAGAAGAGAAAGCAGATGTGGCCGCCAAGAAGGCCAAGCTCAATGTTCCCGCTCCGTCAGAGGAACAGAAATATGACTTTAATTTCATGATTGATGTAATTGACAGCGCTGCTTATGATGCAAATGCTAATGATGTGTGCGATCTGGGCTTGCCCGATGATGTTACGGAGTTGGTGACAAAGCATTTCATTGAGCTGAAGAAAATCTCTAAGAAGCTCAACAAGGTTGTCAAAGAAAAACAAGCTGTCGAGCAAATGAGAAATGAGGCCAAATCTGAGTCCGATAGGAAAAAGAAGAACAAAGAAATTATTGAACTCACCAAGGCTCTGAGCGTCTTGCAAAATGATAAAATTGAGTGGCACTCTCGTCTGCACAAGGAAGTATCTCAACTGTGTGACAGAAGAAACGAGGAGATTGCTCACCAAGCAGATCTCGCTCGGAGAAGAGCTCAAGAGGAAAAGCGTCAGAAGGCTATGGCAAGAGCAAGCAAGCAGAAAACATACAAGGAACGACGCCTTCAGAACGTCTCTGCTGATCCTACCTCAATGGATTCCCTTGTACCTTTGCAACAAGTACCACCTTCTCCACCTCACAAAGATGAACCCATGCATCAAGTTGGTACTGAAGAGGTTCTCATTCCTGAGCCAGTTGCCCAAGTGCAACATGAAGAAGTGGATGTATTCCTAGTAAGGACTGATGAGCAAAATGCACCTCCCAAACAGAAATCCCCAGCTGATGAAGTTGATGAAGAAATTGAGGTTGAGAAGCCAGATTCATCGCCTCCGAGGACAATGCAAACAGAGCAAGTTGAACCAAAAGAGAAAAGTGATAAGATTGAGGGGGAGCTAAATGCTTCCCGAAAAGAAACACCCCCGGTCTCATCATCTGGTGCCCCTACCCAGATGGATGTTGATCCTGCTCCTCGTACCTCTACACCATAGTTGGTACAGGAAGAAAAGAAACCTGATGAGCCGATGGCTCGAGAAGAAACTATCCCACCTGTTCTGACACAAGCTACCGAGGAAGAAGTTGTTGTGCCTCCCGCCGATAAAAATGTAAGAAAAGAAAAGGCCCTAGTGCCCAAAAGACAAAAAGATGCCGAAGGAGTTCCGGCAAACAAGAACAGCAGTCAGTCAAGTTCATCAAAGGTGTCTGCACGAGAGAAATCGAGGAAGCCTCATGCTCCTCTCAAGCCTATCGATGAAGGTGTGCCTGCACCTGATGATGTCCGAACAAAATCCATGACCAATGAGGGACCGCTGTGTAACCCATTGGAAACCTTCCCGCTGTTTCCTGTCAATGATGGCCCAAATGGTCCAGCTTTCAACAAGCAGTTTCATCATTCGAAACTTGCATTCTTTGGGACCAGCCCATATGATGGAGAAAGGACTTCGCTGTCAACAAGGTTCTGGACAAAGGAACAAGTTGTGTATTATGCTCGCATTCTGTATGGCAAGAATCGCATATTCGAGCACAAGACACTGGATTTCGCTGAGCTCGAAAGTCTATCGTGCTTCCATCACACAATCGAGCAGATTGAACAAGTGTTCCTGAAAAGTTTTCTTCGATTCAACCATGGCTGGAATCGTGAAGTTATTCTTCAGTTCTATGCCACATTATACATATCAGGAGATCTTGCTGATTGCAGCACCTGGATCCTCGAATGGATGACAGAGGAAGAAAAGATAAAGTGCTCGGCTGATCAATTTTTGGCTTTGTTAAATTTACCTCGTTGCGAATTTGACGTCTCACGAGAGCATAGACTGCACTTCTGGGATGTATCTGAAGCTCAACTGCATATGCTGATGGACCCCAAGCTTGTTGGTGATGAGTGTGCTGAAGCAAATCCGAAGCATCTGGCCTATGAGAACAAAGTATTGTTCTATATCCTATGCAATTCTATCACGCCAACAAATCGGCCCGAATCAATTCAAGGCATAGTGGCAAATGCTCTTCATGCTATAGCGCATGGCGTTCGGTTTGACATTCCTGATCTTCTTATTCGAAACCTGGCGTATGCTGCTGATAGCCCTCAAGCTTTAAAGCCAAACGCACCTTGGATCATGCTCGCCATTGAACAGCTTCTTGAGAAAAAGTTTTTCTGGCCACATGTTCCGAAAGTTTTCATGCCACCAGTCCGAGACACTCTCCGGATTGTGAAGGATGTTGGGAAAGGAAAGACACCAATTGATGCAACTGCTTCTGCCTCTGCCAGTGCTCCGAAGATCAAGAAGGTCAAAGTTGAAATTCCTCGTAATGAAAATCCCTCTCTATATGAGATTTGTCTTCGTACTCAGCAATCCTTGGAAAGTCACATTAAGCTCGATCGCAAAGAGAAAGTGGAAATGATGATAGAAATCAATTTACTTCACAATTATGCTCGTCAAGCCCTGCTGTATGAAAAGGAACAGAAGAAGCGATCATGGACACTTCTGCGCAAGCATTATTCTCGCAAGCAACTATCTGCGAAGGGAATCGAGAAAGAGTATGATCATCTGGAGTTATTTGAAGTTCCTCGTATCCGAAGGCAAACTCCTGTGCTTCCTCAACGTTCTGCCTCAACCGACCTGCTGTTTGTCGAACCCAATGATGATCTCGAAGACACAGCAGGCACTTTCATATACAAGGCTGATATACCTCGCTCTACTACTCCTGAAGCTGATCCCGAAGCCCGAGCTGCATCTCCGACTCTTGCCTCGGCTTCGACCATCGCTCGTTCTGCTTCGCCGAACAGTTCGAGTTCTGGGGATTCTTCGGACGAGTAGTTCCTCGTGTGCTCTCTCTTTCCTTTTTGACACTTGTTGACAAAAAGGGGGAGAAGAACATCGAGAAGATAGAAAAGCGGGCTATTTGCAGGGTGTTTCTATTCGCCATTTGCTTTTCGTTCGAACAATTTGCTTTTGGTCGTTGAACTTTTCGGTCGTGAAACTTAATCTCACCGCATGTGGTGATGGCACTCTGCGTCGTCATGTACCATTAATAACCCCTGCTACACTATATTTGCTTCCAGCTATTTGTTTACAGTGACTATCGAATGTTTACTTCCTTGCAATGATTATCCTCGATACTCATCTTTCATGCAAGGTTAAGTGAAAGCAGTTCAAGGAGAATTGGAAATCATGTCTCTCGAAGAGAGAAATCTCATTAATTAAAACTTCACATATTTTACTCCTTTGCTTATCTTTCGATATCTAACGATGCAAGAGGAGAAAAATCGCTTCAAAATTAAGTCATTCGTGAATTCTACAAATAAATTCTCTCTGTCTGACAAGATGTTTTTTCCCTCGCATATTTCTATGAGATCATCTTTGTTGCAGAGAAAACATAGTCTGATGCATATCCACTCCGAACAATATTCTTGTGAATTCCTTGCTCTGATTATTCTCCGTTTTGCTCTGATTATTCATCGAACATCTAATTTGCAGGATATCTATCTCGAGTGGAATTAACCTGGGTTCTGAGAAAATCTTCATGGCTTATCCATTGTCACATCACACTTTAATATATCTTCACTATTTAACTAATCTTTGTCAAAGATTGTGTGTGGCAGGAAATACCTCAGACACCGTCGAGTGCATTGGATGAATCTACGAATAATATAATCTGCCAATGTTACTCATATGAAGATTCGCCTCGCTACCCTCCATATTAGCTTCGATGCTCATTCAAATCAGTATATGCATACCTTCAGGGGGAGCGTGCTTTATCTTCGTAATTATCTCTCGTCATCAAATTTACTTCACATTTCATTCCATTCTCTTATCTATCTTTCGATGTAGTCTGTTTTGTCAACAATCGTCCAAAAAGGGGGAGATTGTTGGTGCAATACTTGCCCTCCTGTGTTTTGGAGATTGTTGACAGAAACAGGCATGGACTGATTTGTTTGCTAGTGCACACAGAGAGAAATAGTCCATGCAGTGTCGAAGAGAATGCTGTCTCAGGTGAACAGTTCGAGGAACTTCACCGAAGATTATCTACGTCGAAGAAGATGCATGAGCTACATCGTTTCAGACTATTAGTCGAAGAAAAATGAAGTGAAGGAGATGACCCCTCGAAAGTTTATTGCTGACGCAAAGCAATTAGTTCGGTGATCGCGTCCGAAGAAATTGACTGCAGCGATGGAAGACGAAGATGAAGTGAAGACGTAGCATTCTTTTCATCATTCTTCTTTCATTCATTTGAGTCATAGGACCTCCGTACTATTAACAGGGGTATAGTTTCTCGAAGCTTAGATCCGCTGTGATGCTTAGCCCAAACCTATGCGAGACCGAGAGAAATCTCTTTGTGCTTCGAATGATTACCTACCAGCAAGAGACGCTGTTCTTCTTCGCTGTAGGAGATATCTTTCGAACTGAGGAGTTAGCATTACTTGCTCCGCACGTAATGTTACCGTTGTGCTCAATTTCCGACCGTTGGATTCGTGTCGTTCGGCCATTGGCTGCTCCACATGTCCAATTTGGTCATTTCCCATCAGGGAAGGCTGCGACTATAAATAGCCACCCCCCGCCGGCGTTGTCCGGTGGCTGCTCCGCTTAAGATTTCTGAGAAGATTGATTGAGCAACCCCTCTCCGAGAGATTTGAGTTTAAAATCCACCGAGAGAAAAATCAAGAGCCGAAACTTAGACAGTGGTTGAGCATCACAGTAGTTCTGAGTTAGGGTTCTTGTACCTATTACTCTTGAGAGCTGCCCACTCTCTAGACGGATAGGTGTCGGCTCGAGTGTCGAAGAGTATTGTCTTCACCGAGCGAGATCTTCAGCAACCAAGAGTATTGTGGTTCGCGAAGAGAACTGAAGAGAGTTTATCTTCAGTGAAGGTTTGGAGATCGCCGACAAGTATCTACCACGAGTGAAATCAACTGGAGTCTGATCAGCTCCGAAGTTGATGGAGAACAGGGCGAGGAAAGTTTATCCTCTGTGTTAAATCACAACCCCTCCAACCAGACGTAGTCCTTTGGCAGAAGGGCGAACTGGTCTACCAAATCTTTCTGTCGCCATCGAGCACCACTGGTTCGCTTTACATTACTGCATTTCCTTCAGCAGTTTACATTCGTGCTCTGTGCCGATAGTTGTATCTGATCAATCACAGTTCTTCAATTGTCTGTCAGATTCTCGTTATTATATTGCATCATCTCTGACTGATTTACTTCGTAGTGTTGTTCGACTGTGATTTCATTCATGCTATATTCATTCACCTAGTCATCATTCCCACTGCATTTCTATCACAGTCATATCTAGTTTTCTCTCGTAATTGTGTTCCTGATTGTTAGTTGCGTTTCCATAGACCATGTCCGACTTGTGATATTCATCGCTTGATAGAACTGCTTCAGTCTACACCGATAGATTTGGTCCCCTATAGCGAGATAAAACAAGTGCGTTGCTACCGAACTTAATTTCCGCTGCTGTGTTTGGGATCGGTTCAAAACATTCAGAAGAAATTTTGAATCTCCCATTCACCCCCCCTCTGGTCGATATACTCTCGATCCTAACAGGTCTGATCACGATGCCACCTACCAGATGGACCTGTATGCAGGGACGAAGCTAGAAAAAATTCCCGATGGGGTCCAGCTCTATGCTATCTCTAATTCAACGGGGTCATCTTACTAATATTAGTGGTAATTAGTACTAAGTGATTAAGAGATTTCAGATTTTCATTGGGGTCAGTTGACCCCAATGCCACAATACCAGCTCCGTCCCTGCCTGTATGCGACTTCATGCTGTGCACGCGACTTACTCCATGTCCCGAGCGTCATTGCCAACATAGCGTGCACGCGACTTACTCCATCTAGTTTGAATAAGGCGCATGTCTATACATATATAGTAGAGGTCACAGTAGTAGTTCATGAATCAATACCAGCCAAAGAGTCATGGTTTTGTTCAATGTATGGAGTTCTATATGGGTACCAGTAGGTTAGTCAAGATAAACAAACCTTGATATAACATGCATGCTGGCTAGCAGTAGGTAAAGGTCTGCATCTCACTCTCCTCACCTAGACATGATTGATTGTGCCAAAATGAAGCTAGCTAGCTAGTACATAGGCGTCATATATATGTATTGATCTTTTTTCTTACGGGTAGCAACTAGTATATGTATTGATCAAATAGCCATACAGATATGTTAGATGGCTATTTTTGCATGCAAAGTCTACATTAGGCTTGACATACCTATACCCAGGTGGCAATTAGTCGAAATCATGGATTTTTTCTTTTGTAAATGAAACAAAAAACCTAGCCATTGCATCGACTGCTACACATAGCCATCATTTATTGCAAACTTTTAACATGACGTTATATAAGGGCGGAAACTTGAGGGGTATTATCGGTGACATGCCCGTCCTATCCAGAAATTCTTGGTTACTGGAGAACCAAGCAACCTTTATAAATTTGGGATGTAAGTATTGGGTTGAGCCTCGCGAACTATCAGACTATCTTCTTGTTCAAGTTGATAAATTATTTTCTTTCCATTTTTTCCATAGGCCACCGGATGAAAATATTTTGTGTTGTTATCTCCCTATTGGATCTGTCTAACTTTAGCGCATTAGGTCCACTTATTTTCTTATTCTCTCATCAACCACTCTCTTAGCCGCTCGCACAACCAAAGTAAGGGGATAGTGTGCTCTGCCTTTATGTCAAAGGCACTGATAGTGACCTCGCAAAAAAAAAGGCAATGATGGTGACAACAATCTTTCTTGCTCTCCCTTATACTCGCCAATCAAGCTTTTGGTCCACTCCCAGGAGCTTTCTACGATGTCTATACTTATTCGGCACCTTTCAATATGAGTGAGGAACATCTATTCTCTTTTGCAATTTTGGTAGCCACCAAATCTTAAAAACCTCCCCTACAGAGGCAGAATAACCCAAACGAGAAAGCGGCATCATTAGAGACATGCCTTACCTTGCGCGCCCGAGGCAACAATTTCCCTAAAGCAATGATCTCAACAATTGTGTTAAAAATAAAAAAGACGTCTAGCTTCGAAATTATCTTTACTATTTTCTTCTTGTCGTCTAATCATGTCGATGTCACCCCCACCACCAATTCAAACCCATCTCCTTTGGATCGAGTCAAATATCATGTGTGGTAGCACAGGCCGGCCATGACGTACGAGGGAAAATAAATAATACGTGGTAGTTGGTGTTGCTTGTCAGCTGGTGCTAGTTTCGCTGAAAAAATTGAATTATATCCACGTCGGACAAGCGGCGCCTTCCTTTGCTCGCACTCAAGCCACACTGGTCAACTTTCTGTTTTCTACAAAGCCGTAGTACATGGGTGAAGCATAGCAGACACTTGCCTTTTGAAACCTGGCTCTCCTCTCTTTTGAGTTTTGGCTACTTGATTCCTTCATCATGGTGGCCGTCCTGGATGCTTTCGCGGCCAAGCTGGCTATCATCCTAGCGGGTATGGCAAAGACTGAGGTAGAGATGCTCCTGGGCGTGCCTGGAGAGATCACCAAGCTCGAGGCGACGCTCGGAGATCTCAGCCGCATCACGGCTGACGCTGAAAGGAGGCGCATCCACAACCCGGACTCGGGGGCGGAGGAGTGGGTCGGGGAGCTCAAGGATGTCATGTACGACGCCGACAACATACTTGACCTCTGCCAGATCTTGGAGGGAGAAGACGCATCCAAAGCTGCTTCTGGATGCTGGAACATCCCAATGTTGTTATGCTTCCACAACCCCGTCGCTGCACACAAGATCGGGAAGAAAATCCAAGCGCTCAACCAACGGTTGCTGGACATTGAGAAGAGGAGCACTCGCTATGCATTCATCTCCCAAGCAATCAACTCTTCGTCAAGCAACTCTATTGATAGAGTTGACAGTTCTTTTATCAACAACAACCGCACAACTGGACCGGGCATCATCCGGTCTGATGTTGTTGGAGAGAAGATCAAGGAAGATACTAGAAAGCTTGTTGATATGCTAGTCAACAAGGAAGAGATTCGTGCTGGATCAAGCAGTGACAGGTTTCCTGTTGTTGCTATCACTGGTGCTGGTGGGATAGGCAAAACTACCCTTGCTAGGATGGTTTTCAATGACACTGTTGTGGAGGAACACTTCCATAAGAGGATTTGGCTGAGTGTGAATAACAATAAAGAGGTCAACGAGATGACAGTCCTAAAAACTGTCTTGTATGCTGTTGGAGGTAACTACAGTGGCCTTCCTGACGACAAAGCCCAGCTCGAGAGTGCTTTGAATCTAGCAGTGAAGCAAAAGAAATTCTTGTTGGTGATGGATGATGTGTGGAGCGCTAAGGTGTGGAATGAGCTACTTAGAGTCCCGCTCAATGATGGTGCTTCGGGGAGCTGGGTATTGGTGACCACAAGAAATAATGAAGTTGCTAATATGATGAAAGCACATCACCTCCACCGAGTTGCCAAGCTAGTGGGAGAAGACGTTTGGAACCTGCTTAAGAAACAGGTCAGCATCAATAACCTTAACCTTTCAAGCAAATTGCAAGTTAAGACAGGCAAACAAAGTTTAGAATAAAAACACGGAGACAACAAATGCTTCGATGAACAACACAAACAATAATACATCCTTGTCCCTCAGTTTTCTTTACTACCTCCGTCCCCAAATGGATGACATATAAATTCAGTCAAAAAGTCATTGATTTCTATGTTTGACCAAGTATATGTACAGTAATATTAAGATAAACAATATCAAATCATTATGACTATATCAACCATCAAATATATTATCATAATCTATTTATTCAATATTGTAGTTGTTGATATTTTCTTCTATACATTTGGTAAAACTCAGGAAGATTTGACTTTTTGACTGGATTTATACGCCATGTATTTAGGGACAGAGGGAGTATCATTTTAGCAATAGCAAAATACTCCCGGCAGCCAGGTTTATTGGGCCCCCTCATATTTTGTGTCAAACTTTAGCCATCTATATAATTAACAATATATCAAGTATATGCTACAGAAAGTATACTATTGGATTTGTATTTGAAAGAGGTTTCCCAAGGTATAATTTTTGTGACATCTAGTTTACATTTTATTAGTAAAATTTATGGTCAAACTTTGTCGCAAAATAAGACGGGGCCTAATAAAACCAGACAGGGGGGGGGGGGGGGGGGATAAAGAATTGGTACGTATTGATTATCATCTAGATGTTTTACCCTATATTGATATATATAATATAACCTTGTCTTTTCTTTTGCGGGTAACCTTGTGGATAATACTATATATTACCAAAGTAACGTAAATTGTCCTTCCAAAGAAGTAAATAATAAATATTATTTCATCAAATATGTTTGTGTAAAACACCGAAAATGATAGTTACTAGCAAACTGAAGCCATAACACTAAAATGAGATCTAACTCGAGGTTAGACCGTTAGAGTGTTGATGTCTCCATGGGTCATCATGTGAAGCACGTCATACTAGTGACCCTCCCAGCTCTCACGTGCCCCCCTGCGTGGGCGACATGAGAGGTCCCATACCCTAGCTGCCAGAAGCTACCGTTCTCCCCTCCCTCCCCTCCGTCGCAGCCGGTGGTCGGCCCGGGGCAAAGCCCGTGCGTGTGACGATGGCGACGGTGGTATTCTCCTCCCTCTCGTGGGTCACCGGGTGGCGCAGGGTGCCCGGTATCGTGGTGGTGCAGTTCCTGTTCTGATCCATGGCGGCGCGGAGATTGGATCCTGGCAGCGGTGTATGACGTGGTGCTGGTGGGGATCGACGACCGGAGGCAGGCGGCGCGGCCGGGCATGGTCGGTGGCGGCGGCCACGCCCGGTTGGGATCCTGGGGCGGCGGCCCCTGTCGGTGGCGGCTGGTGAGGCTCAGACTGCCATCGGCGGCACGGCGCGAGGATGCCCATGTCCAAGGCAGAGCTACTCTGGTGGTCCGATGGTTTCGGCTCCGGTACCAGCTCAGTTCGGTGACGATGACGAGCAAGTTCGGGATCCTTCCTGGTGGCTCATCCGACATGGTGGGGTGGGGTGGCGACCCTCCCTCCAGGCTCTAGTGGTGGCAGTGTTGCTATGGATGGTCGCCGGATCTAGGTGGCCAGATCTAGGGCTTTGTAGGTGGTCTGGCTGGTGCGCAGGTTGTCGGTAGGAGTCTTATGGGGCAGATTCGGGTGAAGATCTTGTCTTCGACCGGTGGCCGGAGACGGTGATGGCGATGCACTAGGCGTTGTCTCCTTCTTGAAGGCATCATCGAGGTGAAGCTCCCATCTCCTTCCGCTACCTCCGGGGGAAACCCTTGATCAGTTGATTGGATGATGGGGGTGTCATCGTCCCCTTGGGGGTGTCATTCTTGGAGGTGTGCATCGACTTGAGGGACTAGTAGACGGTTTCAGCGATGGAGGGCTCCACTTAGAGAGGTTCACATAATGCTTCCATCTCACTGGCAATGTCTTCCGATGATTGCCAACAACTTAACCAGCTGTAGGTGGTGATTTGTGGTGCGGTCGTCTTTCAATTCATCAATGGTTCGCAACAGTTACTCATGACCAAGGTTTTAGATCCCAGATGAAAGAAAAAACTCATGGGGCATAGATATTTCCGGTTACCGAGTTAACTAGAAAATATTGGGTGGTTACTGGACAATTTTTTAATGAATTTTTAATCACAACAAAATGCATTCCAAATTCAAAATTTCAGAAATTTTGCTCGGTAAGGCGATTTCTCGTTGGTTACCGAGATTTGCGGTTACTAGGCTCTAGCCGAATTTTCTGCCCAATAACAAGATCCCTGCTCATGACATTAGGATTTAAAAATGAAAGCATGCCTCCATAATGATGCTTGGGTTGGGAAATATTGAGACTCTTTTTAAATTTTCCAAGGAAAGAGCAAAATGCCAGTGGATCTTTGGGATGATTAATATAAGGCCAACTTCTTTGAACTTAGCTAACCCAAATTCGAGTTACATAGGATGAGACTTTTTTGGAAACCAACACTTGCTAGACTAGATTACATCCCTCAACTCTAAATCCAGAAAAGGTTGAGTTCATCTCTTAATACCAATCACTTCCATCCTTGAGATAATTCCATTGTAGTTTTGAATGACATGGCACCTAAGTCAAATCACAAAGTGTTTGCGATATCAACTATATCCTAAAAAGATATATTAAACATTCATGTAAATAGAAATATGTTCAATTTTGTAAGGCTTATAAATCATAATATTTTTGGAAAAAATAATCACAATATATCATAAAAGATCCAAAGTACCCATTCTTACTATTTTATAGATTTTTCATGTCTAGTTTTGTTGGATTTTCTCTTGTGCTACAATAATGTAGTAGCTTGCTCATGTGGCAGAAAATAGATTGTGATGTGGCCTGCACATAGGTGCCACATCAGTGAAAATTATTGTGGTACTATTATCCCACGGATGGAAAATGCATGGTATTGATAACTGTGCAACCAATTTCGTTTTGGTTTACAGTTGAGTGATGAAGGGTGCACAATTTTATATGTTTTGTTTGTTGTCCTGTAACTCAAACTTATATACTCCTAATTAATGTTGTAGGTAGAATATTCATCTTCTATTGAAAAGGGGTATATACGTCTTATGTAGACACAAAAAATGTTAGCAAGCGATGATGGGCAGCAGAGCTGCGGAGCTAATGCTGCAATGCATCAAATAAATATTTGTAGTTCTTATGCTACGCAACCCCCGCCTCTCAATCCCTTTTGCCTCTCTAATGTTGTAGTTTTGTAACAGGTTGTTTGGAATGATAATGATGAATCTGTTGTTGAGGGATTAAAGGATATTGGGATGGAGATTGTAGAAAGATGTGATGGTTTGCCACTTGCAGTTAAGGTGGTTGGAGGACTTTTGCTCAGCAAGGGAAAAACAAGCGGTGATTGGGTTGATGTTTGTAATCACCCTGCATGGTCAATGACTACAATTAGTGATGATGTCAACCAAGCAGTATATGTGAGCTATGAGGAATTACCACAGGATTTGAAGCAATGTCTTTTATATTGTTCACTCTTTCCTAAGGATGTATTGATCAAGAGTGTGGATATAGTCAATATGTGGATTGCTGAAGGTTTCATACATATCACAAGTATGAAACAGCCAGAAGATGTGGGAGCGGACTACTACAAACAATTAGTCTCACGGAATCTTCTAGACCCAGATTATCGTTTTTATGATAAAAAAGCATGCACCATGCATGATGTTATCCGCTCATTTAGTCAGTCTGTGGTGAAACATGAAGGTTTGTTTGTTCAGGAGGGGCATAATCCAAGTTTTACTTCGGGTACTTCCAAGTTGCGGCACCTGTCCATATCAAAGAATGTAACTGAATGGGCTGCTTTTGACAAACAAGCCTCTCTACGAACATTGATATTATTCGAAAGCCCTAGGGTTGATTTAAATGGTTTTTGGAACAACCTTTCTCTCCTACGAGTACTAAGTCTACAAGGTGTAGATGTTGTCGAGCTACCAGACTCCATAAGCAACCTCAGACATTTAAGGTACTTGGGACTTGCAGGTACAAGCATATCTGGGATCCCACAAGGAATAGGTGATCTGATGTTTATGCAGTTCATCGAACTTGGAGATTGTGTAAAAATTTCTCATGTTCCAGATAGCATCTTGAAGCTGCGTAAGCTAAGGTATATCAACTTTGCTGGCACCAACATAACATCAATTCCTCATGGATTTGGGAAGCTGGAAGATTTGGTCATGATATCTGGGTTTCCAACTCATTCAGATGATAATACAGATCAAGTATGGTCCAGTTTGGAAGAACTAGGGCCTTTGTCGAGACTGACAATGCTTGTCATAGAAAGTTTGGAGAAGGCATCTTCTGGTTCTGTGGCAGCTAGAGCAAAACTTAGTAGTAAAGCCCACCTAAGAATTTTGAACCTGGGATTTACTAGTAGGCTAGCACAGAATAGGGAGGTGGAAGAGCAAAACAATGGGGAGCAAGAGAGAATCGAGGAGGTGTTGGGTAATCTCTGTCCTCCAGCCTGCATAGAACAGCTTGCCATCATTGGATACTTTGGACACAAACTTCCCCAGTGGCTGAGAATGATGCCAGTCTTTACGTTCTTAAAGCGGCTTGAGCTATCAAATTACGCTTGCTATGAGCTGCCTTCTGGATTAGGCCAACTCCCCTCTCTTGACTATTTTTGGGTTGACCAAGCTCCATTCATCAAGTATATCGGTCATGGTCTTCTCCTGCCCCCCATTGGTGGTCAGGGCATCGGCCTAGATAAGACACTTTCTGGTTGTGGTGCTGTTGTTGCATTTCCCAACCTGAGAAAACTTGGGTTTCAGGGGATGTTGGGACTGACAGAGTGGGAATGGGAGCAGCAAGTCCCAGCTATGACAACTTTAGAGGTGCTTACAATTGTCAATTGTCAGCTCAAGCATCTCCCTCCTGGACTTGCACATCATGCAAATGCACTGCGGGAGTTGGATCTAAGAAACCTCTCGCACCTGGTCTCCATACACAACTTCCCTTCACTAGTTGAGCTTCGCATAGTTGACAACCAAACACTAGAGAGCATCAGCAACAATCCAAATTTGCAGCACATTTACATTGTTAGCTGCCCAGGGCTAAAGGTATTGGAAGATTTGCCATCACTCCGAAGCATCGAATGGGTGGATGTGACTGCTCAAGTGCTCCCAGATTACTTCCGGCACTCAAAGTTAGATAAGTTGATTGTACAATGCTACATCAGCTTGCTCAAATTGATATCTTTACAAGATGCCAACTCTTCGGGGTCTGAGTGGGGAAAGATCCAGCATGTTCAGCAACTAAAAGCAACTGGGTACATATCAGTGGAAGAGAAACGACACATCTCCTACACCAAGGAGCCCTACTCCTACAAAACAGACATTGGTATGTAAGATCGCCGATTAAATTGTTTTGATCGTGATGTTTTCGGTCTTCCTTTTCTGAAAATATATGTATACGTACTTAATTTGTGATTCAGCATCCAGAATATCATTTCGTTACTTAACTTGGTTGCAGAACGATTGGATGAATGTGTAGATGCGGTGGTTGAATAACAGAGAAACAATATCATGAAGGAAGAACCGTCGGCCTTTTTTACTTATGTCGTGACATATCATATTTTTTCAAGAGGTGCAGATGCTCAAGGGCATGCATTTTTTTACTGGTATATGCAATATAGCAGTGCATCGTTCTTTTTATATATTTTGAATTCTCCTTGTTTTGCAGTGTCTACGTGTTAGTATTGTAGACTGTAGTACTGGACTCACTTTTTGTTTTCTGTCTTAACTGTGTCCACAGTTGTCGGTGGGTGTGGTCTCCTTCCACGTAGAGGGTGATCATTCTTCAGGCGATGGCAGACACGACCAGGAAGGGTCTCTGCATGGTTTGATGCCCGTACAACGGGGTGGACGACGCGAGGTTGTGACACGGATAGGTATAAGGATCTCCTGGACATCGCCTTTTGTAACAATGTGCTCTATGGATTTACGTACTGTAGATTGTTCACATACATCATTGAACTCACGGCAAGCAGGAGTGGAGGTGATGGTTAGGCTGGGAGGCGCCAGCCGCCAGCTATAGAGCCCAGCATGTCGGGCCATGTAATACCACCTGGCCATAAAAAGAAGGGAGAAGGAACATTCTCGATAAACTCGTAGGTTCCTCCAAAACGTCTATCTTCTTGCAAACATGTGTAGCGATTGATGATCCAATGGTCAAAATCTGTACTCCCTCCGTAAAGAAATATAAGAGCGTTTAGATCACTACTTTAGTGATATAAATGCTCCTATATTTCTTTAAAGAGGGAGTAACTGATTAAGTTCAGCTCGACGGCAATATGGATTGTAAGCATGTGTCTTGGAGGGTGAACAATTCTAAATTTTCAGAGACCATATATCTTTTCAGAGCTTGATACATACAATGGCTCGAATAAATGAAGCAAAAAATATATGATTACCAAATAATAGTTCCCCTCTATAGCATAGGGCATAGAGCTCACCGTCGTAGAAGGCGATGTCGGCGAGCTCTTCACTGGGATATACTTGTACCGTCCACCTTCCGTTTGGGCAGGCAATTCTGCAGAGCACCACACCGCAGTTGTTTGTCATGGCGGCAAGGATACAGTCAGGCGAGTTGGGCGCTTGAGAGAATACAATTTTCATGACCTGGTTTCCGTGGAGGATTCTGCTCTGCTGCTCGGCCAGCGTTACCACAGTGCCAGAGAAGAGGTTGATGGTCCCGGCAGAGATCCTCCAACGATTCTCACAGACGACCCAGCCGCCAGCATAACCGCCAAGTATCCTCCAACCCGCGATCTTGCTCTGGAGCCGCACGACGGTGCCTTCCTCAAGGCAGTACGCGGGCTTCATGGTGGTGCCGGCGTGCGGTGACATGAGCAGCCACGGGAGCGCCTTCATGGGCGGCGCTGCTAGTCCAGTCGGGCACATGTATGCAGCTGCGCCAGGCCATCAGATTGCCGACATTCTGATTAGAAAGGCAATAACACAAAATCGACCGATTGATTTAGATCAGCCATTTTTTGTTGTAGATGAATGTCCTCTGTCCATTTGATCTAAAATGAATGGCAGATCAAAATACGACTTACCCAAATTATAAATTCAGTAGCGTGACATTTGGCCGGTTCCAAAAAAAAAGAACATATCATGTATTAAAATTTACGGAAATGCTAAAAATCTAACGGCAGATTTTTAGGCATGGCGAATCAAACATTTTTTATGGCAATTTATATGGAAAAAATTTATTTTACAAGCATGATAATTTTCTGGCAAAAGATGATCTGAGGCGGATTTATCATACTCACCAACTAAAATTACACGAATATAATTTGCCATAAAAAACATTGGATTTGCCATGTCTAAAAATCTGATGTTCACTGGATATTCGGGTCCCAAATTTATTTATTTTCTTATATGACGTACGCGTGCAATACAGTGTGCAAACAGCTTACGTACGTGTGCACGTGTTCAAAAACAACTCGAGTAGTTACGGAAAGTTTTTTATGGTCGGAAGCCCGAGTAATTCTCGATCATATTTCATCCGATTTGATCACGATTCGAGCGTACTTCTCGTAAATCGTAATAATATATACTAGTAGAATGCCCGTGCGTTGCTACGGGCTACAATGCATGTAAAGAAATCAAACAAATGGTTAAGGTCGTCTCAAAGGTCAAAGCTCATTTCTCCCCCGTACGTCCGGACATGTTCGGACATCAAATGGGCGCCCGTCGTGGTGATTGCCTGCTCGCCGGTGGTGCCGACCGCTCGAGGTCGCCACCACCACTCACCACTCGCAGTCTCCGTCGGCTCCCCGTCGCCTCTTGCGCAACCTGCGCGCGTTGGTCGACGACTGCCCCTCCCGCCCACTGCCCTTGGACTGGTCGAACAAGGCGTGCCTAGAGCTTATGGCAAAGGGCAGTTATGCAGGAGATCCTTATACAGTAGCTAATTATTCAAAGCTTCAATCAGGCATTTTATCTTTCAGCAATTTTTGTGCTATAAGCTCAAGTTGTGGACATGCTTTGTTGCTACGATGAAAGCAGGATCGATGTATATCAGTGAGAACTTGTTGTAATTCCATATGAACGAATGAAATGTTGTGATTTGGAATCATTTTCTTCTATCATTTGTTACAAGCTATGGCATTGTTTGATGAACTCTTGTTGGCAGATCAATATATATTTAGGTCAATTGATGTCGATGTGCGTTGTTACAAACAACAAACTCAGGCGTAGAGGCATTGATCAAATATCAACATAACTCACAATGTGTTATCATTGTGTTGTGATAATTATTGTATTGGAGCTCATCCTCGTCGTCCGCTCTTGGCGATGGTGGTCTCATCTCCCTGCTCCCATGCCAATATGCCATTGTTGACCATGTAAGCATGATAATGGTGTCATGGTGAGCTCTCATTTTATTTTTCCCTCTTTAGCCATCTCCCCCAGACCTAAGGACCGGTCCTATGTAGCACCACCCACCGCGGATGCTGTGATCCACGATCACCAAGAGCACTCATGCCACCCCAAATCATAGCAGCCTTGTGGCTGCTTGCTTTCTCGCCCACTCACAGGCCCTCCCCGCCACCCCTGCACATTTTTCAAACATGCCATCACACCGTGCTTGTTGGTGGGTTTAACAGTGACCTAGTTGTAATAGATAGATTAGTGGTGCTTAGTTGTCGACATAAAATTTCCAACTGCAACTTATCAACCACCAACTTCTTCCTACCTTCTCACACTCAATTTATGTTGGCGGCTGCTACAAATCAGCCGGTTAATCTTAGAAAAAGATCAACCGCATGTACAGCCGTCTGATACAGCCGTGCGTGACCCTTTGATTATCTCCATCTTCCCATCCTACTCACGCAACAGGCAACACCCCGTACCCTTCCTCTCACATCACACTCTTCCACTTGGCCCGCACCAGCAAGCGTCTAGCACGTCCGCCATCATTCTAGCACGAAAATATGCCTTCAAACAAGCCTTCACAGAACAGCGGACGGGCACCTGCCGTCGAAGCACGCATCATCAACTGTCGTCGAAGCACACCTTGTTGTCGTGGCCAGTCGAAGCATCACCGTGAAAGCATGCCTCACAGCATCGCAGTTGTTGTCGACGATGCCGTCGTCGTAACATGTCTCATCGTCGTGTTCGTTGAAGCACATGTCGCAGCATTGCAGCGTCCATCAATGCCATCGAAGCACGCCTTGTCATCATGGCCGTCGAATCGTCGGCGCGGCCGTTGAAGCATGCGCCGCAGCATTGCCACGCACGTCAATGTCATCGAATCATGTGGAGGTGAGATGAGTACCTGCACGGCGGAGCGTCCCGTCGATTCTCTGAGACATGGATGCGCGCGTCTCCGCTCCCCGTCGCAGCCTCGGCTTCGCCGCTGCGGAAGCTTGCAGCCAGAAGACTGTCGCGTCAGGCTGTGCCACCAGATCTAGGAAGCTGTCGGATTTTTTACTCGCGAGAGAAATGTGTGATGTAACCAAGCGTCTAGGTGAGACCTTTTTGCCAGCGATATGGAGGGTCGCGCGAGACAAACCGGGCGCCGCACGATCGCGACCGATCGGACGGCTCGTGAGGCGGATGACGCGAGAGAGTAATCAGTCGGGCAAAAAGAAACATATTCCATTTATATTTCTCTTTGTCGTGTGTATTCTTCTCCATCCATATGCCAGCAGTAATCTCTTTCCCCTGTCTAAAAAGAATGAAAGCTTCCCGTTTCAGCTCTCGGCTTTCGTCCATCCTCCCTCACCTTCACGTACCCCCTCACTCCCTTCATCGGTTTTTAGTGGTTTCTTTCTGAATAAACCAGCCGCACCCAAAACAGTCATCTGCACCCACAGAGTTGCTGGTAATTAGTCTCATGTCAATCAAATTATTCTGAGCAATCAAGGTCCGAATGCTTAATTAAGGTAACTGTTTTCCTGCTTCTTGTGCCTACACAACATGCTCGCTTACTTTTTTCAATAGCAGTATGTTCTAAGCGCTGGATTGAGTAACTGATCAAAGTGCATGCTTGCTTACTTTTCTGTGCTCACTCACTTGTTTTTTTTATCTCATTATGCAATCTTTATGTGGGATTACCAAGTTGTGAATTAAGAGGATTGTGTTCTTGTGGGCAATATTTAGTTATTGTGGTGAACAGAAGGCCATGCAAAGTAAATGGGCAATGGAGCAGATATAACATATAAATGAGATAATGTGCTGCACAGTTTCGGCATGCTTCTTCATTTTTTAATATGGAACAAATAGAATAGATACATCATACAAGAGATAGACATATAGAAAGACAGTTTCATTTGGAGATCCAAAGAAGACAGTTTCAACATCATATGCATTCAAAGTAACAATCAAAGATTATATGTGCTATTTAGGATATGGGTCAAGAACTTTACGTTCAACCTGAGATCAAAACTTATCAACAGAGATAAAAAAAAAATACCAATAGAGATTGCCATTTCTGGGAGGTTAGTTCCATCAAGCTTAATACGACATCATGCAGAATTTTGCAAAAGCTTTCTATTATTATAACAACATGTTAATCGAACATAATTTGGCAAAACCAATTCTGTGTATCAACATCAATAATAGACCATACCCGTAGTGAGTATGCATTAACCAAAGCATAGGCATATAAGTTCTATGAGACTGACCTACAATCAAGAAGAGAAAATAGATATTATCCAACATCAGAGACCATCCCCACCACATCGATCAGACTTATGGCCGCGTACTGATTGCCCAGGAGAGCTATGAATCCAGTGTCCATGTATCAAAAACGAAAAATAAACAAGCTGAAACAAAAGCCTCCCTATCACCACCACTTGTATCACTGATCATTATATCTCCACGCTCATTGGTCGCTTGTAATTCAGCATACATAAACAAGAGCAGTACAAAATAAAGAAAATAGTTTTTTTATTCCCAATATACATGCATATCTCTCTCAGCTAATAAGTAATTTACCTGATAATATATCATTTCTGTTTGCATCACAGTGGAAACAAGCTGACAAAAGTTCAGGATAACAAATCAATTTTTAGCACAAAAAATAGCAATTCTACTTGTATGCAAGCACTTGAATCAAGTTGTATCACCGTGTCAATGCATTGATATGTAGAACAGCGGGCAGCAAAAATAAATAATTGAGATGCAGGCCGGCAGGAGAGGGAGAGCTTTTTTACTCTTATGAGCTCCATGGAGAGTTCATCAGCTGATTGTACTATGTGCCCACGGCTTCAATGTCTCTCCTGGTCCATCCATCATCGGGGCGTGTCTCCCAAGTTGAAGCCGATCTGCAAGTGGGGCGGCGGATCTGAGAGGTGAGGTGGTATTGAATCTGTGATTGTTCAACGGTGGACGATGACCTTGGATGGCCGCGGTGAGGGAAACGACGGCACTGAGAGGAACGAGGAAGGCGGCGCTCTAGAAGGAGAAGGGTTGGGGGAGGGGAGAACAACGGCGACGGGAGAGGAGAGAGCAGAAAACGGTGGTGGTGACCTTCAAGGGAGACGACGACGACGGCATGGTCCTGGACTGACGAGTGGATAGGGCAGATGACCTTGGGAGAGGAGCAGACATGGAGGCGCCGAGGGAGGACGAGGAGATTGGGGAAGGAGCAAGCGGTGTCGGTAGAGGCCATCTAGGGCTCAGGCATGCGGGTCTCTCGCGTGGGGAGAGAATGTGCAACGTGAATTTTTGGAGCGTGGTAGAAAAAACCGTATGGGGAAATTGCTCTAAAAAGAATCGGGTGGAAAAAAAATCGGGGGGGGGGGGCGCGTGACGAGATCCCTTCCTACGATACGAGGGTTAACGAAACCAAACGAAACGAAACGACTACGTACTCCTCCATTAGGAGTAGAGATCCCCAGTCTTCACGCGTTTAGTTCCTCGTAATCGATAGAGTGCTGGCGAGATGCCGACGCGGATGGCCACCTCCGGCGACGAGCGGGGAACGAAGCGCGTGCGGCGGACGGGCGCATCCAGGACTGGGCCGCGGCGGCGTTGCCGGCCGTTCTCAATGCTCCCAGACGACCTCCTCGTCGTCATCTACCGCTTTCTGGCCGACTACCCCAGCAGCCGCGCGTGCTTCGCGGCCGTCTGCATCTCGTGGCGCGCCGCCGTCGCCGCGGAGCCGCAGGTGCCCGTCCTGCCGTGGCTGCTCCTCTCGCCGTGCGACGCCAGCTATAGGGCGAGGCACGCGCACTGCCCTCAGGACGGCGCCGCGATGCGCTTCGATGTTCCGCGCGGGGCAGTCGGTAGGCGCCTCGTCGGCGGCTACGACGGCGGCTGGGTCGTCTCGTCCCAGCCGGCGCCGCTCCGGATCGTGAACCTCTTCATATGCGCCGAGGTCGCGCTCTCCGAGAAGCAGCGGAGGATCACCTGCCCGCGCTGCGACCATGGCCGTGGTGACACCCGCGGTCCGGTCGTCGTCTCCAAAATTGTCTTCTCCGAGCCGCCCACCTCGGACACATGTATCATGGCCGCCATAACCGAGAACTGCGGCATCGCGCTATGCAGGGTTGGCTGCCCCGATGGTGGGTGGACGATACACGGATGTCGAGTGGAGGAATTCATAGACATTGCCTTCTGCAAGGGCAAGCTCTATGGCCTCTCGCGCACACACTTTGATGGGGAATTCGTCAAGTTTGAAATCGGCGTGAACAAGCATGGCGCTCCGGTGGTGATCGCCGAAAACCGGATAGCCTTGGAAATGGTCACTGGTCAACGTAAACGATGGGAGAGTAGTTGCAAAGAGTATGCCGGTTACATCGTTGATCTCAACGGCAGGCTTATGATTGCAATGATCACCTGGTGGAAGCTTCGCCACGAGCCTTTCTTCAAGGTGTATGAGCTTGTCGACATCCATACACATACACGAGGGGCGATGACGTGTAACAACTATAAATGGGTGGAGGTGACGTGCTTGGCCGACCACGCTTTGTTTCTGGGGCAAACATTCTCCAAAGTGGTGCACGTGTCGGCAGACATGTGCGGTGATATAGAGAGAAACCGCATCTACTACTCTAAAAATAAAAATGGCCGCCCAAGTCTAAATGCCGAAGTCCAAGGCGATGCGGTATTCTTGATGGTCTCGAACAATGACAACAACCTTAAGCACAAAAAGGAAGACAGGACCAACGCCGTTGATGATGATGAGATGATCACGTCGGTAGAGTATCTCGTGAAGGATGGTCGTCACGATAGCTTGTGGCTTCTTCCTCCTAATATTTAACTAGCTGGTTGTAAGGATCAGTATGCACGTTTAATTGTATTTCAAAGCAAAATTTACTGTATTTAGAAAAGAAGCTTCATGACTTCCCAATGAAAAGGTCATGTATCTTGGAAAAATATTCATATGTTTTTACACAGAAAGTACATAAAGTAAACAAAACTAAAATAAAATATGCAACAATTAAAGGTGATGATAAGAAAAATGAAAGAAAGCAAACAAAGAATAAAAGAAAAAAGTAGTAAAAAAATCAAAAGAAGATTTAAAGAAAAGAGATAAAATACACATAAATAAAACAAACAAGAAACGAATAAAAATAGAAAATTCAAAAATAGTGAAATAGCAATTCCTCTGACAAAACACATAGCAAAAATGAGCAAAACAAAAGCAAATGTAATTTTTTTTAACACAATACAAACGCGTGTGAACACACGCATGCACACCCTATGCCTATGAACACCTCCAAGATACCGAGCCCACACAACATCTTAAGATTGACGAAGTCGTCACAGACGCCTTCGTAGTCGACGGGAACGTCTTCTTTCACTAAACGCACATCGTCGGAAGGCCTAAAATAAATCTAGAAATATGTCTAGGACTTGAATCTTGGTGGATTGGTTTCACCACAAGGAACCTTAATCACTGAGCTACTCTCGGTTCGCAAAGCAAATGTAAATTTATGTATGCTCCAGGACTGACATGTTTTTGTCACAAAATCTACCACAACACACTAAGGCCTTGTACAATGTAAGGTGCTTAGAGGGATGCTTAGTAAAATATACCATGTTTTTTATAAGCACCGGTGCTTATCTCTATGGGAGGGGTGCCTAATTAAGCATCTACCTTCACCAAATAAGCGCCGGTGCTTAAGAAAAAACTGATTTATTTCTCTAAGCATCTTGCATTGCACAAAGCCTAATATGCAAGAACACTAGATGGAAAAAGGCGTCCCATACCTAGATTTTCACAAGATATCTTTTCCTTGATGGCCATCTTCACCTAGACACTGGAAACATAGAAATTACATGACATGTTAGCACTGGATATCATGACGGAAGATGTGCATTGCGAAGAGGATATGAGGTATGGGATTTAGGGACCTTCAGAGCTTTAATCTTGCCATGTTAGCAAAGCAACGTTGGCATCCAGAATCTAGATTCTTTTGTGTGCATGTGTCCTTGGCACAAAATATTTTCCAGATGATGACATTTTGAAGGCTAGACCTAAGAGTGGATCTTCTTATACATGGCAAACACATATTTACAGGTATTCAAACTTTCAAAAGGGGATGCATTTGGAGAGTGGGTACTGGACATAACATAAATATATGGAATGACCCATGGGTTCTGTCAAGCAATGACAGGAAGATCGTTACACCTAGACATCACAGAATGCTATCCAAAGTAGAAGAGCTTATGGACCCACATGTAACATCCCTCTGTAATGTGCAACAGTGATCCATGATGATTATGCTAAGTCAAGTTGATTTGCAATGCTTGATCAATGTGGAATCATATCTCATTTCAAATTCCTCCACTGAATTCAATTCAAATCATAAGTGAAATTTGAAGTTGCTCAAAAATTGCTGAAAAATAGTTCATGTTGTAGCAAATATTCCAAAACAAATTATTGTTCAGGAAAACAACATCACCTATTTGCTAAAATGAGCTAGAGCATTTAAAACAGTGCAAAAACAGCAATTTAAATGCCATTTAATTTCATTTATGAAAAATTCAAATGAATTCAAATGGCCTCCAAACTTTTTGTGGCAGTACAGAATAATGCAATGTATTTTTGTGGACAAGTTTCACATTTTACAAAATGCATTAGGCAGCTCATTTATTTGCAAAATTCTTCTGTAAAAAGGAAACAGAAAGAAAAAGGAAAAAAGGGCCACTGTGCATGGGCCTAAGTGCACAGTGCGGGCCAGCTCGCTCCCCACCGTCTCCCTCCTCTCTCTCTGCGCGTGTCGGCGCGCTCGTGGTCGCGCGCGCGCTCCGGCTAGCGGCCGACACGGCGATGCTACAGCGACGGGGAGAGGATAAGGGCGACGTCCTCGGCCACGTCACCGCCCTCATCCATTCGCCCCTTCTCTCTCGCCCTCTCTCGCTCGTTCTCCGCCACAACCGAACGCCGCCGTCGCCGCGCCGCTGCTCCACCGCGGCCACTGACCTCGCCTCGCCTCGCCACCGTGCCCATCGTCCTCGCCGTCGTCCACTACGTCGTCCCCGTCCACGAGCGCAAGCCGGGGAGCACCGCATCGTCGCCCCGTCTCGTCTTCTTCCTCCTCGGTCGCCGTCGTCTTCGCCGTCGATTCGCCGCCGTCTTCTGCTCCTAAACCTCGCAACGGCCACCGTGCGCCACTCGGTGAGCCCCCGCACGGTTCCCCTCTATCTCCTGCTTCTTTTCGCGCCCGTAGTCACCGTTCTCGCCATGGCCGAACCCCTCGCCGCCGATGAGTTCGCCGACGTAGCCGTAGCCGCTGTCACGCTCAACGGAGCTCGCAGCCGAGCTCCTGGAGCTCGTAGGAGCCCAACGCCGTCGCCCGTTTGCTCTGCCGTGCCCCGCAACGCCGTGCCCGATCTAGGCCATACCCCGACGTCCGCCGCGCTGCTCGCCGTTGTCGTTTCCGGCCATTTCCAGCCACGCCACCGCCACGGGTCGATGCGGCATCGAACCCCCATTCGAATGGCGCCTCCCGCGCGCCAAATGGTCCCCGGACGGCAAAATCCGACGCCTCCCATGGCCCTCCGCCGAGTTTGGAGGTCACCGGCGACGAGCCGCCGGCCACCGCCGACGTGGCACACCTGGGGCCACCCCTGGGTCGCTGCCAGTGGCCCCCCTGGCCCCGGTTCACCACGTTGACCGTGGTCAACGTGCTGACTGGGCACGCTGTGCCACTGACATGTGGGCCCTCGCGTTTAATTAAGCATATTTGTATTTAAAATTAATCTAATAGCTAAATAGACACTGACAGATGGGGCCCACCCTCTAATTAGTCTCTGATTAGTTTAATTAATCTCTGTTTAGTCCAGAGTCACTGACATGTGGGTCCCAGTGGTCAGGTTTGACCTGGACCAGCTGGAGTTGACTGCTGACGCAATAAAACCTTTTTCTGTTATTTTCGATTTTAAATTAATTCCAAGAATTTCAGAAAATGGTTTAAATCTTTGAAAAATCATAGAAAATAAACCATAGCTCGGATCAAAAAGTTTTCTACATGAAAGTTGATCAGAAAAATGAGACGAATCCGAATACGCCCTCCATGTATCTGTCACAGGCCCACAACACTGCAAATATGGAACCTTCCCCTCCGGTTCATCTGTCTGACAGATGCCTAAAGCCGGGGAAATATCCCCAGATATTTTCCCGCACCATCTCTAACGTGTAGTGCTGCATTAGGTCACCTCTAGCACAGCATACTGCCATGCCATGCATCTGTATTGCTTTGTTTGCTTTTATTTATTGTTTCTTCCCCCTCTTCTAATCCGGTAGACCCCGAGACCGACGCAGCTCCAGAGTACGACTACACCGTCGATGACCCCTCTTTCCCCGCAGAGCTTCCAGGCAAGCAAACCCCCTTGAACATGCCTATATCACCTATTCTTTCTCCCTCATGCTTGCATTAAAATTGCTACAGTTGTTGTTCCCAAATACCTATTCTGATGCAGAGCCTGTTTTTGTAAACTGCTATTGATACCTTACTGGCTATCCTAAATGCTTAGTATAGGTTGGTAGTGAACCATCTGTGGCCCCTCATCCTTGTCCTAGTTGCCCCGTTTTAGTACCAGTGCCCCGATCGAGGTGATCGATGGGCTGAGACCAGCACATCACCGCACACCCCCTAAGTTGTACGACTCTGCAGAGCTACCATCGAGTAACGAGGGTGATGCCTCTTTAACTCACTTCTGATGATATCTCTTGTGACGCCCCCGACTCAACCGTGCACTAATCATACACGCAAATGCGCACGATCAAGCCCAGGGACTCACGGGAAGATATCACAACACAACTCTAGTCACAAAATAAAATAATACAAGTTTTATATTACAAGCCAGGGGCCTCGAGGGCTCGAATACATAAGCTCGAGTTACACAAGAGTCAGCGGAAGCATCAGTATCTGAGTACAGACATAAAGGGGAAACAAGTCTGCCTTAAGAAGACTGATGTAACACCCCATGTAATTAGCCACAGTGATCACCTTTTGATAATGCCAAGTCAGCATGATTAACTAGTCTTGATCATCATTTGCATCATATCTCATTTCAAATTCCAAATCAAATTGCAATTCAAATTCAAAGTGAAAATAAAAGTTGTTCCAATTTGGAAATAAAAATGTTCGTTAAATAGCAAATAATCTATTTCTAATTATTTTCAGGAAAACAACATCACTAAAAATGCCTAAGTGACTCTATCAACCTAAAACAGTAGCAAACAGCAACATTTAATACCATTTTATTTAATCCAAATTTTAAATGAAATCATTATTTCACCAACCCAATTTCTGGCAGTGTGGAATATTGTCTAGTATTTAAATGGACCAGTCTCATATTTTATAAAAGTCATTTAGTGGCCTCACATTTTGCAAAACAGTAGAAATAAAAGAAAACAGAAATGAAAAAGAAAAAGTCCTACCGCTTACTGTGCCTATGGGCCTCGAGTGCACAGTTCCGCGCGGCCCAACTCACCGCGGTCGTCATCGTTGAACGTGCATTTGTGCCCCTAATGTTTTTTTGACATTTATGACAACATGTATTTGTGTTTCTAACCACATGCTCCAGTGTTAACAGTGCCGTCAAATCGAAAAGGATGCATGGATGGTTAGGTTCCCTCTCTGCTCGGAAAAAGGAAAAAGCAGTGTTGCCATTTTCATTTCTTTGATGTTTATTGAGTCCATAGGGCAGCCGCACTATTAAGAGGGGGTGCATCATGAAAATACCTGGGAATCAACTTCACGTACACATGCTATCAGCACAACATATTCTCAGTTTATTCCGGAGGAGAGATAGGCAATCTTACCATGGGTAAAGTTTCTGAGTAGGCCGGAACTTCCGGGTAGGCCGGAACTTCCGGGTACCAGAAGTTCCGGGGTGGGTCCGGACATCTCCCAGGGTACCCAGAGAGGTGCAAACTCTCTGTGTAGCCCGGAACCTAGACGGAACCTTGCCCGGAACTTCCGGCGCCCGGAACTTCCGGGTTGGCCGGAACTTCCGGCCCACGAAACTTCCGTCACTAGGTCTGGCAGCTTCCGGGGCCCCAGAGAGGATGCTAGACTTGTGCAAACTTTCTGTGAAGCCCGGAACCTGCCCGGACCTTGCCCGGAACTTCCGGGGTCCGGAACTTCCGTCTGCTGCCGGAGCTTCCGGGCTACGCAGAAAACTGCCCCCAACGGCTGGATTCTGTCCCCACCTATAAATAGTCTTCTTCTTCCCCACAAAGCGGTTGACGACTCCAACTCTCTCTCCTCCATTTCCAGACCTCGAATTTCTTGGAGAACACCTCCTTAGCCCACCAAAGCTCTTGATCTTTTGAGAGGCGAAGGAGAAGTGCCCGATCTACACATTCACCAAAGCGAAAGTTGATTCCCCCTTGTTTTCGTGGTGCATCTTGTTACTCTTGGAGGTTGGAGACTCCTAGGCGGTAGGAGTACTCCGGCGAGGAATCGTTCATTGTGATTACCCCCCGGAAAGTTTGTAAGGGTTTGGAGACCACCCCAAGGTCTACCACTAGTGGTTGGGAATCTCCTTTGTGGTGATATCCCGAAGAGAGAATAGGGTGAGCCTTTGTGGCGTTGGTGTGCCTTCGTGGTAACATCCACCTCTCTAAACGGCGACGTAGCTTCCCTCCAAGGAAGTGAACATCGGCATACATCCTCGTCTCTCGGAGTTGCGGTTATTCCTAACCCTAGCTCTCTACTTGTGGTTCTTTGTCTCTTAGTCTTTACTTGCATTACATTGTGCTTGGCTAGCTAATTACTTGTTGTATTTGTCTATCTTGCTTAGCACTAGAATCTCCATTGCAATTGTTAGGCCCCCTTTCATATTCCGCAATATTGCCTAAAATTGCTAAGTAACAATTAAAATTTGTAATTGTACCTATTCACCCCCCCCTCTAGGTCCATCTCGATCCTTTCAATTGGTATCAGAGCCTCGTGCTCTATTCTTGTGGCTTAACCGCCCTAGAGCGAGATGAACCCTGATGGGACCCCCGTGGTTGCAAATCCTGAGGTGAAGGATGCCTCTTCTTCGGAAGAGCCCAAGTCCTTCACTTCTGAGGATTTGGAATGGGCCCTTGCTAAGCAAAAGGAGGAGCATGATGCCTCCATTGAGGCCTTGGTCCAATTGAGGTTGACCGCAATAACCTCGAATCCCACACCACCTAGTAATTCAGGTAGTGTGGCTCCGGGGCCAAATGCGAATCGTTCTCCTTTGGGCCAACAACCTCTTGCTAGTGATACCTCTGGTGTGTCATGGCTTTATGCAAAATCTAAAGTAGAGAAACCAAAGTATAACCCTGGGGGTAAGCCTCCTTTGCTTGATGACACCACCGATTTTTCTTTGTGGAGAGTTGGAATGCAGGACCATCTTAGGTTCGCCAACGATAAGATGCTGGAGATTATGGAGAACGGCTACAACCCAGTCAACCCGAAGAATCTCACGCCGGGTGAAGCATATGACAAGCATCTCAATGACACCGCGATCATGCTCATAAGGAAGGGCATGACAGACAAGCAGAAAAGGCCGTACATTCACATCACAAATGCCAAGGAATTGTGGGATAGCATTGTGATGACCAAGACCGGTACCTCCACTCTCCGGCTTGCTCAATATGAAATTGCCAAAGGAGCATTGCAATATTTTTGTATGGAGAAAGGTGAATCCCCCAAGCATCTTCTTGAGCGCCTCATGACTCTCGCCGCCGACATTGAGTCTTATGATTGTGACAAGACCCAAGATGGATTCAACTTGACCAAGCGGTTTCTTGTGGACAAATTGCTCAATGCTCTCGCTCCGTATCATCACCAAATGGTGTGGGACATAAGGCACCGATATGGATTCAAGGAAATGTCTCTCGATGATATCATCTCCACGTTCCAATTGTTTGAGGAATCCAAGGCTAATGCTACAAAACATCTTGCCATGCATGGTAGCTCATCACCTAAGACTAATCTTGCTTTGAAGGCCAAGCATGTGTATGAGGAAGAGCAAAGTGAAGAAGAAGATGATGATGATGAAGAAGAAGGTGATGAGATTGACTCAGATGAGAGCCCATCATATGAAGATATTGCCCTCTTTGTCAAGAAGTTTAACGCGGGAAAATTCAAGGGAAGATTCCCAAAGAAGAAAGTGAGAACTTGCTACAATTGTGAAGAGAACAACCACTTCTCAAATGAGTGCCCCTATGAGAAGAGAGAAGATAGACCAAGATTTCCCAAGACCTTTGTAAAGAAGAAGTTGCCAAATCCTTTGAACTCCAAGCTCAAGAAGAGAGATGGAAAGGCAATGGTTGCTCAAGAAGAGTCCGATCCCGATGATGTTAGTGGTGTTGCCGGAGTAGCTCAAGATTCTCAAAACACCTTGAGGTTAGTCAACAAGAGTGGTGATGTTGTCACCTACAACTACATGAAAGACTACAGGGGCAACGCTCACAAGTGTCTAATGGCGAAGGCCGTGACGGAGGACGGTGAGCAACAAACTTCTTCCGATAAGGTTAAGGTAACCCCTCGTTCAAATCCTCCTCTCTTCACTCCTCCTACTCCTAGTGATGAATATCTTGATGCGGAGGACATTGATGATGATGATGATATGAATGATCCCATGTTTGCCAAAATTGATAAGTTCATGTGCTCCCTTAAAGGAAAGAAGCTCACTATGTTTCGTATGCTTATGGAGATGGTGAGTAAGCACACCGTCACCATTAAGGAACTCGAAACCCTCGTTACCGAGGAAAAGGAAAAATGTGAGATCCTTGAGTGGAAAGTCCAATATGAGGAAGCACGAAATGATGAATTATGCTTAAAAATTGGTGCAAACCTTGATATGCATGCTAAGAAACTTGCCTCCTTGAAAAAGGCTAAGAGCTCTTGCAAGGAGTTGATGAATGATAAGAGTAAGCTTGAAGAGTCTCATGCTACTCTTTCTAAGGATTGTGAGCTTCTATCCTTGTCTCTCAAGACTAAGGAAGAAGAGCTCACTCTCCTTACAAAGAGTTTTGAGAAACTCAAACTTACTTATCTTGAAACTGTTGCAAAGGCTTACTCCTCACCTATTATAAATGTTGATGCTTGTACTACTAATTCTAGTGGTGATCTAGCATCTATTCTTGAGGAGAATCGCTCTCTAAAAGCTCAACTTGAGAGAGGGCTCATGACTTGTGCCCAAGGACAAAAGAACCTTAATGAGGTGTTGAGTCACCACAATGAAGTGGTTGCTAAGGAAGGGCTTGGGTTTGACCCAAGCACAAGCAAGAAGAAAATGTCTTCTCAAAAGTGCACCACACCTATCAAGGAGACATTTGTGCGTGAAGGGCACAAGGAGAAAGGAAGAGGCAAAGTTAACAAGGTTGTGAGTGGGAAGGCCACTAGGGGTATGCCCACTCCCAACAAGCCGAAGGAATTCATGCCTCCATCCTATGTGCTTCGTAAGACAAAGGATGGAGAGGTCTATGCTCAATTTGTTGGTCCTCGTAATGCTTTTCGGTTCTATGCTATTTGGGTCCCTAAGACCCTTGTTACTAACTTGAGAGGTCCCGTTGCAAAATGGGTGCCTCTAACCAAGTCATGAATTGTGTGTAGGTTGCCTTCTCCGGTGGAGTCAAATGGGTGATCGATAGTGGATGCACAAATCATATGACCGGAGATAGCAAATTGCTCTATGACTTCATGGAAGCTATTCAACCATTTATGAGCATCGTGTTTGGTGGAGGATCAAAAGGAAAGGTACTTGGGTTGGGCAAGGTGGCTATCACAAATGACATGTCCCTTGCAAATGTCATGCTTGTCCAATCCCTTAAATATCATTTGCTTTCCGTTCGTCAATTGGCTTCCGTTGGTTATGATACACTATTTGGACTAACGAATGTGAAAGTCTTTAAGAGAGATACTCTCGAAGTGGCCTTTGTTGGAGAGTTGGATGGCAACCTTTACACGGTTGATTTCTCGAAAGAGAGCACATTCCATGCAACTTGTCTAATGGCCAAGGCCGACAAGGGGTGGCTATGGCATCGCCGGCTAGCCCATGTCGGCATGAGAAATCTTCAAGATCTCTTAAAGGGTGATCACATTCTTGGACTAACCAATGTCTCTTTTGAGAAAGATCGTGTGTGTAGTGCATGCATAGCCGGGAAGCAACATAAATCAAAGCACCCACCCAAGAATATCGTATCAACCTCAAGGCCATTGGAGCTCCTTCATGTGGATCTTTTTGGGCCTCCTTCATGGGATAGTCTTGGTGGGAAGAAGTATGGTCTTGTCATTGTTGATGATTACTCAAGATACTCATGGGTGTTCTTCCTCAAGTCCAAGGACGAGACGAAGATCACCTTCATTGATTTTGCCAAGCAAGCTCAACGAAAGTTCGACAAAGAGATCTTGGCAATAAGAAGTGACAATGGCTCCGAGTTCAGGAACTACACCTTAGAAGAGTTCCTTAGTGATGAGGGGATTGAACATCAATATTCCGCACCTTACACCCCTCAACAAAATGGTGTAGCCGAGAGGAAGAACCGCACACTTGTGGAAATGGCAAGATCCATGTTGGATGAGTACAAGTCTCCTCATAGTTTTTGGGCCGAGGCCGTCAACACCGCATGCCATGCATCAAACCGGCTCTTCCTTCGCAAGATCTTGGAAAAGACCCCATATGAACTCCTAACCGGTCACAAGCCAAACGTCAAATACTTCCGTGTATTCGGGTGTAAGTGTTTCATTCTCAACAAGAGAGAGCGGTTAGGAAAATTCCAATCCAAAACTATTGAGGGTATATTTGTTGGTTATGGATCAAACTCTCACGCCTATAGAGTCTACAACAAATCCAATGGATGTGTTGTAGAAACTTGTGACGTGGTGTTTGATGAATTTAATGGCTCCCATGAGGGGCAAGTTGATCTAAGTGATGTAGGTGATGAAGATCCTTCTCAAGATATTTTGACCATGGGTGTTGGTGCTCTTCTTCCAATGGAACAAGAACCTCATGATGATGAGGAAGAAGACGCGAGCTTCACTCATAATCAAACCACTCCATCACAAGATCCCATTGCTCAAGAGGAGACCGTTATTCAAACACAAGAACAAGACCCTCACCATGATCAAGTTCAAGAACAAGATCATCATCAAGAGCAAGAACAAGAACATGCAACTATTGATGATGATGAACCTTATGACGATGGTGAACCTCAACAAATGCAACATGAAGAAGAAGATTTTCCACCGCACATCAATGATCCATATGTTGAAGATGTTGATGATGGAAACGAAGTTGAACCTCGTGAAACCTTAACCTCCATCATGCCTCGAGTGGCCGGTCGCGTTGACGTTGACCAAATTCTTACCGGCATATCGGAAGGTAGAGTCACTCGTAAACAATTGACAAACTTTTGTGCTCACTTCTCGGTTGTCTCTAGTGTTGAGCCACTCAAGGTACAAGATGCGTTGACGAACAACGATTGGCTCGTTGCTATGCAAGAAGAGTTGAACAGTTTGAACGCAACAAAGTGTGGTCTCTAGTCAAAAGACCAACCAAGGAACACAATGTCATTGGTACAAAATGGATCTTCAAGAACAAGCAAGATGAGAATGGAATAATCATTAGAAACAAGGCAAGGTTAGTGGCACAAGGGTACTCACAAGTTGAAGGTTTGGACTTTGATGAGACCTTTGCTCCCGTTGCTCGTCTTGAGTCTATTCGCATTTTACTTGCTTATGCCGCTTTCAATGGTTTCACTTTACATCAAATGGATGTGAAGAGTGCATTCCTTAACGGTCCTCTACAAGAGGAAGTATATGTTTCACAACCACCCGGTTTCGTTGACCCCGATCACAAAGACTATGTGTATAAACTTCACAAGGCTTTGTATGGCCTCAAACAAGCACCTCGTGCTTGGTATGATCATCTTAAGAAGTTTTTACTCGATGATGGCTTTGTGAGAGGGGTGATCGATCCCACTCTTTTTACTAAGAGGGGAAAATGTGATTTGATCTTATGCCAAATTTATGTAGATGACATCATTTTTGGTTCTAATAACATTCATTTGTGCAAGAAGTTTGCGGCCTCCATGACAAAGACGTTTGAGATGTCACTTAATGCGGACTTGAAGTTCTTTCTTGGTTTTCAAATTCAACAATTTCAAGAAGGCATCTTCCTGTCCCAAACTAAATACCTCAAGGACCTACTTGAGAGGTTCGGAATGACCGATGCGAGTCCATGCAAGACACCCATGCCAACCAAAATTGTTCTTAATGAAGACACAAACGATATCCCGTTCGACCCATCTCTTTACCGCTCTATGATTGGTTCATTGCTTTATCTTTGTGCATCTAGACCGGACATCATGTTAAGTGTAGGCATATGTGCAAGATTTCAAGCTTTCCCTAGGGAAAGTCATCATAAGGCGGTTAAGCATATTCTTAGATACCTTGTTCACACCCCAAAGTTGGGCCTATGGTACCCCAAGGATGCTAAATTTGATCTCATTGGGTACACGGATGCGGATTGGGCCGGAGACAAAGTGGGTCGGAAGTCAACCTCCGGCGCATGCCAATTTCTTGGACGGTCTTTGGTAAGTTGGTCCTCGAAGAAGCAAACGTGTGTCTCCCTCTCCACCGCCGAAGCCGAATATATTGCAACCGCAAGTTGTGCAACACAATTGCTATGGATGAGGCAAACCTTGAAGGATTATGGTATCACTTATCAACATGTGCCTCTTCTATGTGACAATGAAAGTGCCATCAAGATCGCCGAAAACCCCGTTGATCACCCTCGCACCAAGCACATTGACATTCGGTATCACTTCTTGAGAGACCATGTGCAAAAAGGTGACATTGATATTGCTCATGTTGGTACGGATATGCAACTTGCCGACATTTTTACCAAACCTTTGGATGAAGCAAGGTTTTGCCAACTTAGGCGTGAACTTGGTATCTTGGAGCTTGATAGCATTATGTGAAATCTTGCACCCATGCATGCATTTACTTCATGTCTTGTCTAGATGTAGGCATGTATTTAGGGGGAGAAATTCAAGTCATGAATCTTCTTCTCTCTATATGATGCATAAATAGAACAAACACTCTCAAAGTTACTAGGCTCTTTTGACCCTGGTACTTTAAATGATGGAGTCGTGATGTAGGGCCCAAGGTTAAAATCTTCGCGGTGCCTAGTCACATTTGCTCAAACATGGTGGCCCCGGCCACCGCTCTCTTCTCTGAGATTGGTTTTTAGTTGGGTTTGAGTGTCTTTGTTCTCATTTGGTATGCGCTTTGTGAGTTCTCTTCAATGTATACATATTTACTTGATCTACTCGCTCATTTTTGTGCTTTTCGAGTTTGACTTCTCGCTAAGTGAGTGATGATGACCTATCACACCGTAGATTAGGGTCTACCCAAGCCTCTTCTCATCTTTTAAGCCCTCTGATATTCTCTGGTTCACAAGCTCTGTCCATCCACATACATGTCCTTGAGATTGTGGCGGCTCGGAATTTTCCTGTCCGGATCCCTCGAGTTTTTGGGTTTTTCAGAGTTTTTTCTCTGGATAACCCGGAACTTCCGGGAACCGTCCCGGAACTTCCGGCCGACGGAACCTCCGGCTTGTCCTGGAACTTCCGGGAGTCGCGCTGCAGGCCCATAACAGGTGGGAAAAGGGGTACTCACCCGTCACTTTCCCCCTGTTCTTGCCCCTCACGCGCGCCGCCACTCTCCCATTGACACCTTCCGGGAGTGCCTCCGGCCCCCGGAACCTCCGGACTTCATCCAAGCTCCTTCCTTCTAAGTTCGAGGGGCATCTCGTGGCGTTCTTCGACGTTTCCACCATGGATGAAGGTACCTTTTGCTTCTTTTGTCATCTCTCGGGATCTCTCCTTAGGGTTGTCAAAATAAGTACGATTAGGGCATACACCTTTCCCCTCCGCTGCAACCAAGATAGATCTGCAGTGGTATCATCATATACATTGTTTGACTTATGCCCATCTCTATGTCGAATCCGGAAGAAACCTTGCGAACATAATTGTTGCCCCGGAACTTCCGGCCTCACTAGGGTTTCAACGTCCGGGCCAGCCCCGGCACTTCCGTCGGCCGGAACTTCCGGGATCCTTCCCGGAACTTCCGGCTCTGCCCCGGAACTTCCGGGCTACCCAGAGTCTGAGCATTCTTCAAACTGATGTGTTTTTTCTTTGTTTTCTTCTGGAGCTTGTGAACTCATCTTATCCAATCTTTCTCGCATCTCACTCAGCAGATGGTTCTGGCTCGCACAATCAGCCCAAGCAAGTTTATGAGAGGAAGAAGAAAGAACGACCAAAGAAGACCATTGCTACTGTTCTGGGCCGGGAGAACATGTTCAATGTCCTTCCTCCTCACGAGGAAGATGCTCTGGCTGCCGCTGAAACTGAAGAGGAAGCCTCTCCTCCTGTTGCTCCCTCTCGCTCCAAGAAGCGGAAGACCGCGTCAAAGAAGGCCAAGCCGGTAAATGTTCATCCTCCACCGCCTGTGCCTGTCACCATGAAAGAGCTGCCAGCACCTGAGTGGATTGCTCTTCGGAGGGTCAATCCCTATCGCCAACCCCGTGATAATGTGGCTGAGCCAAAGTTTTGGACACTTCACCAGCAACGCACTTATGACGAGATCTTTGCCCAATTTGTCAACAAGTGCGTCATCCAGAAGAGTATCAACACCGCTCACTTTGACAAGACTCCCACCAACACTGCTTATTTTGATGGGATTAACAGCATGTGTGTCAAGCTCAACCTCCTTCCGCTCATGCGTTTTCAGCATGATGTGTTTGCACCTCTTGTGGCTCAGTTTTATGCCACCGTGAATTTTGGGACTGATATGCACCGCACTCTTACGTGGATGAGTGGTGAGGAGAAGTGCTCTGCCCCGTTCTCTCTGCTGGCTCGCCTTTTGGGCTATGAGTACACTGACACTACTGCTGATCGTGGCTTCAAGATCCATGACAGAGGGGTCTTTCATGTTCACCACTTGGCTGATCTATATCCTCCTGGCGGCACGGTTGGCTCTGTTGGTGATCTTCTACCCTTTTATGACATCATGCACCGGATCTTTCGTGAAGTTCTTGCAGTCAAAGTGGGTGACAAGAACAAGATTCGTGGTCACCTCATCAACCTCCTTCACTACACCTGCCATGACTCAGATAAGGGGCCCATTGATGTGATGGATTTTCTGTGGCACGAGATGCATAGTGTGGTCATGAACCGCAAAGTACCAATCTATGCACCATATATCACTGCCTTGATTGCTGAGGTGGCCCCTAAGGCGTTTGCTGGCCGTCGCTTGGCTGTCCACTCTGTTGTGAATCTTCTGGTCAAGAAAGGAAAGGCTCTGGTTGGAAATTCTGAGGATGAAGAGGAGGAGGACCTCCATGCTGGAGGAGGACAGCGGTTTGAGCTTCGTTCCCATTCTCGTGCTCAATATAATGAGGTACCAAGTGGTTCTGGCTCGAAGAAGAGCAACAAGATTTGGCGTCTTCTCAAGAGCATGTTCTGCCTTCAGCAAGATATGCACAAAAAGCAATGGGAGGAGCACAAGTCTAGGAAGACTGGCATGAAGGCACTTAAGGATGGTCTTCGTGCAAATGGTATGACCATTGCTCATGGCTCTGAGTCCGATGTGACCCCCTTTGGTCGCTACCAGTCCAAGTTTGCTCGGTTTGATGTTGAAGCTGGAGACGAAGCAACCTCTCATCGCCCTCATGGCCCTGGCTCTTCTGGTGATTCCTCTGAGGACGGCTCTGCTTCCTCCGGTTAAGGGGTGGGTAGTACTTGCTTCATTTTTCTTTTTGTCATCTTGATGACAAAGGGGGAGATGTAGCTTGATAGAATGGGTGTTTGGGTAGTGGGCTTTGCGTCTTCCATTTGCCATTTGAATTTTCTGCTATCTTATCCGTTATAATACTTCTAATCACTCTATTCTATGTGTGAGAACTCTTTATCATTATCTGAGGAGTATGTGCTATCTTATGTTCTCATCTCATATCATTGAGAGACATCCATTATCATGCTATATAAATTCTTGTCTCTCCACAAGTCATTGCAAGGTTAGTGTGGCTTTCCACATCTCATTTTCATTACTCCTTGCACTTGTTTGGGTAGCTAGGAGTTAGGGGGAGCTCCTTCCGACATCCGTCTTTTGTATTCAAATGCAAAATTAAAAATAAGGCAGAGGTTGTGGGGGAGCTCTTATCTATCTCTTTTACAATGCTATATCATATACATTATTTTTATACCCTCTCATGCTATGTTGTCATCAATGTCAAAAAGGGGGAGATTGAAAGTGCATTTGTGCCCCTAATGTTTTTTTGACATTTATGACAACATGTATTTGTGTTTCTAACCACATGCTCTACTGTTAACAGTGCCGTCAAATCGAAAAGGATGCATGGATGGTTAGGTTCCCTCTCTGCTCGGAAAAAGGAAAAAGCAGTGTTGCCATTTTCATTTCTTTGATGTTTATTGAGTCCATAGGGCAGCCGCACTATTAAGAGGGGGTGCATCATGAAAATACCTGGGAATCAACTTCACGTACACATGCTATCAGCACAACATATTCCGGAGGAGAGATGGGCAATCTTACCATGGGTAAAGTTTCTGAGTAGGCCGGAACTTCCGGGTACCAGAAGTTCCGGGGTGGGTCCGGACAGCTCCCAGGGTACCCAGAGAGGTGCAAACTCTCTGTGTAGCCCGGAACCTGGACGGAACCTTGCCCGGAACTTCCGGCGCCCGGAACTTCCGGGTTGGCCGGAACTTCCGGCCCACGGAACTTCCGTCACTAGGTCTGGCAGCTTCCGGGGCCCCAGAGAGGATGCTAGACCTGTGCAAACTTTCTGTGAAGCCCGGAACCTGCCCGGACCTTACCCGGAACTTCTGGGGTCCGGAACTTCCGTCTGCTGCCGGAGCTTCCGGGCTACGCAGAAAACTGCCCCCAACGGCTGGATTCTGTCCCCACCTATAAATAGTCTTCTTCTTCCCCACGAAGCGGTTGACGACTCCAACTCTCTCTCCTCCATTTCCAGACCTCGAATTTCTTGGAGAACTCCCTCCTTAGCCCACCAAAGCTCTTGATCTTTTGAGAGGCGAAGGAGAAGTGCCCGATCTACACATTCACCAAAGCGAAATTTGATTCCCCCTTGTTTTCGTGGTGCATCTTGTTACTCTTGGAGGTTGGAGACTCCTAGGCGGTAGGAGTACTCCGGCGAGGAATCGTTCATTGTGATTACCCCCCGGAAAGTTTGTAAGGGTTTGGAGACCACCCCAAGGTCTACCACTAGTGGTTGGGAATCGCCTTTGTGGTGATATCCCAAAGAGAGAATAGGGTGAGCCTTTGTGGCGTTGGTGTGCCTTCGTGGTAACATCCACCTCTCTAAACGGTGACGTAGGTTCCCTCCAAGGAAGTGAACATCGGCATACATCCTCGTCTCTCGGAGTTGCGGTTATTCCTAACCCTAGCTCTCTACTTGTGGTTCTTTGTCTCTTAGTCTTTACTTGAATTACATTGTGCTTGGCTAGCTAATTACTTGTTGTATTTGTCTATCTTGCTTAGCACTAGAATCTCCATTGCAATTGTTAGGCCCCCTTTCATATTCCGCAATATTGCCTAAAATTGCTAAGTAACAATTAAAATTTGTAATTGTACCTATTCACCCCCCTCTAGGTCCATCTCGATCCTTTCAGTCGTCCTCGCGCGTCGTGCGCGCGCGCCGACACGGCGACGGCCGCCGCGCTGTCGCCCATCCCACGGTTCCCCAGCGTCGTTAAGGGCTCCCCCGAGCTGCTCTCCCCTCCCCCAAAACCCTAGCCTACCTCACTCGCCCACCTGCGCCTCGCCTCTCCCTTTTCCCCACCTCACCCGAAACATCGCCACCGTCCGTCGCTCGATCCCGCGGCCACCGCCACCGCATTGCCTCGCCGCCGTGCCGGATCGAACCGCCGTCGTCGACTACGTCCTCTGCCCCGTCCAGCGCAAGCCGGGAGCCTCCACAACGCCCGCTCTGCCGTCTTCTTCAACCTTCGGGCACGCCGGAGTTCGCCGTCGATTCGCCGCACCCCTGCGCTCCCGTGCACTCGTCGGGCCTCCTTGTGCCCCCTAGGTGAGCTGCGCATCATCTCCCCCTCTTCTAGCTAGCCGTGGCGCCCTCTAGCTCCGATCCCCATCACGGCCGTGCTCGTCGTCGCCGATCGCCTCGCCACCGCCGCCACTAACCGCTAAGCTCGCGCCTGAGCCACGCGTCGAGCTCCCCGAGCTCCTAGCTACCCAACGCACACCCGCACGCGTTTTGCCGTGGCCTATTTCGCCGATCCCGTCGACGTCCGAAATCCGGCGTCCGCCTCGCCGCTCGCCGCCGTTGTTCCCGATCACCGCAGCCCGCGAGGCCACCACCGTTCGACGCGGCCTCGAGTGCTCGTTCGAGCAAGCCAAACCGCGACCGAAACGGTGCACCACAGAACGAATCCGGGCTCGCCGGAGTTGCCGCCATGCTCGGCCTCGCCGGAGAGCTCCGGTGGCCGGCGTCCAGCGTGGCGCCGACGTGGCGCGCCCTGTGTTGCTGACACTGGGCCCCGCGGGCCCAGGTTGACTCGGTCAGCCGCTGACTGGACGCCCGTGGCCCACTGACATGTGGGGCCCAGCCATTTAAGCGTTTTAAAAATAAATAAATAAAATGTTAATTAAAAGTTAATTAAACTGTTAGACACTGTTTAATTAGTCCAGTCACTGACCAGGTTTGACAGTTCAACCGTCCTGTTGACTGCTGACGCCAGCACTACGTCATGATGACGTCACCCTGTACTGTTTTGGATAATTTGTATTTAATTAATTAAATTAATTCCAGAAAATGTTTAAAACTTTGAAAAATCATATAAAATAAACCATAACTCGGATGAAAATAATTTATATATGTAAAATGATCAAAAAAATATGAAGAATCTGAATATGTAATCAAAATGCTTGTCCAACACTCCTAGCTAGGTGAACATGAAACTTTTTGACTGATTTCGATAAATGAATAGTGCTCAACTTTAATAAAATAAATCGAAATAAATTCCTAAATTAACTAAAACATTTAGTTAGGCAGTAAAACACCTCTGCATATCATTTAGGCATGTCATGCATAGTGATTGCATTTTTGTCGTGAATTTATTGTTTCTTTCCCCTCCTTCTCTCCGATAGACGCCGAGACCGCCGCCGACGCAGCTGAGTTCGACTACACTCCCGACGAGCAGCCTACTGACGACCAGCCTCTCTCAGCAGAGCTTCCAGGCAAGCAACCCCCCTTGACGCATGCCTATATCACCTATTCTTTCTCCCTCCTGCTTGCATTAGAAATTGCCGCTGCATTGTTTTATCCTATTCTGATGCATAGCCTGTCCTTGTAACTGTTATTGATACCTGCCTGCTATCCGAGATGCTTAGTATAGGTTGGATGGTAAACCATCTGTGGCCTCTCTCCCTTGCTGTAGTTGCTCCGCTTTAGTACCCGTGCCCCGATCGATGTGATCGACTGGGCCGAGAACAACACATCACCGCACACCCCCTAAGTTGCTCGACTCTGCAGAGCTGGCATCGAGTGCCGAGGGTGATACCTCTTGTCCCACTTTCGATGATGCCTCTGTAGAATAGCTATCCGGATGTGTGTTACCGAGGGTGATTCCTCTGTCATCACACCGATTAAGCTTCCGACGTGCAACTCCTCGAGTGGGAAACCGTTGAGGGTGATTCCTCGAATTCCTTCTCGGTAATTGGACACACGGTTACTTCGACCTTTGTCGCAGGCAGGTCGACCCCGAGGGGTACCCGCGGGGAAATGTAAAGACGGGCTGGACCCAAGGGTGCCCGCGAGAGAACCATGCTAAAGACGGGTAAGCACCAAGAGTACCCGCGAGTGATATCAAGTCGGAGCGACAGAAGCCCTGATCGTCTCTGCGAGTTACTAAATACGCCTAACGGATTTGGGTATTTGATCTGAGTTGGCCAATGGCCTATACGCACTACCACCACGTGGGATAATGGTTTAATGGGGCCCTCTACGTCGTATGTATCAGCCGAAAGCTCTTCAGACGTCACAGCTCAGAGATGCGGGCTGATTGTTGGGGTTGGGCTGGTTACGTCACTGGTGTATTCAGTGTCGCGCCTGCTCCCCGGCCAGTCACGCAGCGTGCAGGAGTACAGAGGGCGATGGCCCAAGACCCCTTTGTGCTTAGGATTTAGACCGGCGTGTTGACCTCTCTGCTGAGCCTAGGTAGGACTGCGTCGTGTCGATTGCCCGAGGCCGGGCATTACCCAGCAAGTGTGTCCGGCCAGATGTAATCGAGCGTGTTGGGTAACAGTAGTGCACCCCTGCAGGGAAGTTATCTATTCGAATAGCCGTGTCCACGGTAACAGGACGCTCGGAGTTGTATCCTGATCCATTACAACAAATTGATGATGATATATATTAAATTGTTATTACTGCTCTCGGGATCGCTTTCTCGCAGGGAGACGAGGAAGGATCTTAGGGCATTGCTATTATACAACCACTTGTATGCTACCCTACTCTACTCTCTTCTAATGCTGCAAGATTGCTTGAAGATGCTAGTCTTCAATAGGCTAGGCTTCTCCCCCTCTATTCTGGCATTCTGCAGTTCAGTCCAAAGATATAGCCCCATTCCTTTGAAAACAATGCATACTTAGCATAGATCTGATGTCAGTCTTGCGAGTACTTTGGATGAGTACTCACGGTTGCTCTGCTATTCTTTTCCCCATACCCATTTGATGATACATCAGACGACGGAGCCCAGGAGCCAGACGCCACTGCAGGAGCTTACTACCAGGAGGGTCCCGATGGCACGTACTACTGGATTGAGCCAGCCGACCAGGAGTAGATTCGGAGGCTCCCAGGCAGGAGGCCTGCGCCGTTTCGATCTAGAGTCGTTGTTTGTGCTAGCCTTCTTAAGGCAAACTTGACTAACTATATCTGTACTCAGATATCATTTGTGTGTATGACTTATGTATTCGGGTTCTCGTGACCCCTGGTTTGTAATATGTGGATTTATGTTTAAATTTGAGTTTAGAGTTGTGTTGTGATATCTTCCCGTGAGTCCTTGTGCTTGATCGTGCGCATTTCCGTGTATGGTTAGTGCACGATTAAGTCGGGGGCGTCACAGCTGAGCAAAACGGGTATGGGTGTCTCCTAAACTACTCCTGGTCGTCGGTCTCCATACAGTAGCAGGCTCCGCCCGTGTAGTAGTAGTCGACGTCGGGATCAGCTGGCTCCGGGACTCCGTCAGCTGATCGCAGTAAACGGGTATGGGGAAAAAGAGGTAGCAAAGGAACCGTGAGTACTCATCCGAAGTACTCGCAAGACTTACATCAGATATATTCTATTTTTGCATCTGTATCAAATGAAGGGGCTGTATCTGTGGACTAGACTGCAGAATAGCCAGAATGGAGGGAAGGCCAAGCCTATCGAAGACTAGCGTCTTCCAGCGTCTTGCAGCAACAGAAGAGAGTAGAATAACATAACATGTAGTAACAAATATATATTAGTAATGCCCAGAGATCCTTCCTCGACTCCCTGCGAGAAAGCGATCCCGGAGCCAACATATTAAGTATAATAACATGTATTCAGTTCAAGTTGTAGTAGATCAGGATACAACACTGAGCGTCCTGTTACCGTGGACACGGCTATTCGAATAGATAACTTCCCTACAGGGGTGCACTACTGTTACCCAACACGCTCGATTAACTCTGGCCGGACACACTTTTCCGGGTCATGCCCAGCCTCGGCTGATCAACACGACGTAGTCCTACCTAGGCTCCGTAGAGAGGTCCCCGCCGGTCTACATCGTAAGCGCTCAGGGGTCTTGGGCCCATCGCCCTTTGCACTCTGGGTCATTGCGCGCAGGGTTAGCCTCACCACGTTGTGCCTGTGGTATCTGCTGTCGCCCGGCAGCAATGCTGAACTGGACGTCTGACAGAGCTTTCGGCTGATACATACGACGCCGAGGGCCCCATTAAACCATTATCCCGCGTGGTGGTAGTGCGTATAGGCCAGTGGCCAACTCAGATCAAATACCCAAATCCGTTAGTGAATTATTAGGAGCTCGCGGAGACGACCAGTGCTTCGGCCGTTCCGACTAGGTATCTCGCGGACCACGACCAAGGACTAGGCCCACCTCTCTCCTAGGCAGTCTCTGCCTGCCCTGTCTCTCCGACTACAGTGTAAGTTCCGTGTGGGCTGTCGGGACAAGTCCCGAGCTACCACCACATCCTGGGTGGTACCGCTAACAGCCAGCCGCCACAGGACTCTCTCGCGGGTACCCTTGGGGTCGGCCCGACTTCAACATTATCTCGCGGGTGCTCTTGGAGCCGACCCGTCTTTAACAATGGTCTGAGGTGAAGGTCAAAGTACCCGTGTGTCCATAACATCGTGGGGAATCCGAGGAATCACCCTCGATGGATTCCCACTCGATGTAACCGTCAATGTGAACTTGGAGGAATCACCCTCGATGGGTTCACACTTGAGGGGCTGCACGATAGAGGCATCATCGGAGGTGGTGAAAGAGGAATCACCCTCGGTAATGCACAACCGATTAGTCACGCTACAGAGATATCATCAGGAGTGAGGTAGGAGGTATCACCCTCGGCACTCAATAGTAGCTCTGCAGAGTCGTACAACTATGGGGTTGTGCGGTGCTGTGTCGGTCTCTGCACGTTGATCACGTTGATCGAAACATCCGAAAGCAAAGCATGGCAACATGGACAAGGGTGCGGGGCCACTGATGGATCACTAGCCAGCCTATACTAAGCATTTAGGTCAACAGGTAAAGTATCAACAGCAGGTTACAAAATCAGGCTATGCATCAGAATAGGAGCAATCAATTACAGTAGCAAAATCTAATGCAAGCACGAGAGAGAAGGATTGGGCGATATAGGAATGATGAAGGGGGTTTTGCTTGCCTGGTTGCTCTGCAGACAGAAACGGATCCTCGACGGTGAAGTAGTCGATCACCGGATCAACAGCGGTCTCGAAGTCTACCGAAAAAGAAGTAACGGAGGGGGGAACAATAAATAACGGAGCAATCAAATGCATCACAGATGTATGTCACGGCAAAACGCGTTGGTGATATGCTCTAATGCATTACTAGGCAATTTAAAAGAAGAGGGAAAATATTCGGGAATATTTTCCCAGCTCCAGGTATTATTCGGTCAGACGATCCGGAGGGGAAGGTTCCATGTTCATCTAGTTAGGAGTGACGGTCAAGCATTTTGATCACATATTTGGATTCATTATATTTTTCTGATCATTTTTCATATATAAATTATTTTCATCCGAGTTACGGTTTATTTTATATGATTTTTCTAAGTTTTACCAATATTCTGGAATTTCTGGATTTAATTTAGTTCAAATTTATTTAAATGGAAATGCTAGGTGCACACAGAAAGTGTACACAGCAGTGTCCCTTCAGAGGATGACAGGTGGGGCCAGTTGACCTAGTCAACTGCCCAGTCAGCGGTTGACTGGTCAACAGTGAACAGTGTTGGGGTCCCACATGTCATGATTTTAACAGTTTTCAAATGAATTTACTTAATCTAATTAGAGGGGGTCCCACATGTCAATTGCTAATAGCTAACCAAACTACTAATTAACCCTAAACTAATTGAACAGGGCCGGCCAGAGGCACAGCCAGCCTCACGGCTGCGTACACACATGCACAATACAGGGACGCTCGGCCATGGCCACGGCCACAAGTAGCGGCTGGAGCATCAGCTAGTAGCGGTAGCAGGTAGCAGCAGTGCCAAAGAGCAGCAGGGGCAGTAGGCAGAGCAAGCAGCAGCGTCAGCAAGAGCTAGCAAAGCAGCAGCTAAGCAGCAAGCAGTCAACAGCAAGCAAAGCAGCAGCAGGCAGCAGTGGCTCGCAGCAGCAGCAGAGCAAGCAGCGGCAGGGGCAGGGGGCGAGGCCCGGGCGGACGTGCGTGCGCGAGGGCACGGCCTGGGGCACGGTGCGTGCGGCCAGGGCACGGCCAGAGCGCGAGGATGCGCGGGTAGAGGAGCCCGGGGCACGGGCTGGCTGGGGGTGAGCGCGAACTCGCACGAGCTCGGGCGGCGGCGACGTTCGACGCCTACGGCGAAGGATTCGGTGGGGGAAAAAGGGGAATGGACGGAGGGCCTCACAGTGAGGTCGGGGACGTGGCCGGAGAGGGTCGGGGTCGCGCGGTGGTGGAGATCGACGGCGATGAGCGGCGGGCACCGAGGATGAAGTCGTGGTCGATCCGCTCGATACAGGAGCATTGAGCTCGAGCTGGTCGGCGTGGGTGACGTAGCTGAGCGCGGCGGAGCTCCTGGACTCTTCGGTGCAACGAACGGTGGCCGGTGGCCGCGTGCACGGCGACGGCGCGGCAACCGCAGCAAGCGGTTGAGCTCGGGAGAGGGAGTGTCGCGAGGAGAGGGGGGAGAGAGGGCTAGGGTTCGCAGGAGGGTTCCTTGCGTCGACCTTATCTCCTCCGGGGTTCCGATGGATGCCCGACGCGTGTGCATCGGTGCCCTGAGCGCATGCTTGGCTGACACGCAGGAGAGAGAGCCTGAGGTAGGGGATGAGCGTCTAAGTGGGCTGGGCTAGCTCCTGTGCGTGTAGAGCCCGATGGCACAGTAGACATTCCTCTTCTTTTATATTCTGCTATTTAAGTTAGCTACAATTTTGCAATTTAGTTTGGTAGCAAATGGTTTTTGTTAATTGTAGAACTTGTCATTACATTGTAATTTACTCAGATGGCACAAAAAGTTTGAGGCTCATTTGAATACATATGAATTTTGTTTAAATAGAAATGGGCTATATATGGCTGTTTTGGTGCTGTTTTCATGATGCTTGAGCCCCTTTTGGATTTGTGGTGATGTTGTTTTCTTTATCAATATTCACAATGGAATATTTGTAAAATTATGAACTATTTATTTTGGAGATTTGAACAACTTTTATTTTCACTGGCAATTTGAATTTTGATTTGAGTTGGAATTTGAAATGGGATATGAAACTAATGACGATCAAGCTTAACCAAGCAAAGTGACTTGGCATAATTAAAGGATGATTACTGTGGCTTAATACATGGGGGCGTGTTACATCTCTGTAGCCTAGCTAGTCGGTTGTGGGTTACCGAGGGTGATTCCTCTTTCACCACCTCCGATGAAGCCTCTGTCGTGCAATCCTTCGAGTGTGAACCCATCGAGGGTGATTCCTCCGGGTTCACCTTCACGGATACATCGAGTGGGAATCCAACGAGGGTGATTCCTCAGATTCCTTCTTGATGTTGTGGACACACGAATACTTGGACTTTACCACATAATTTGTTAAAGACGGGTCGGCCCCGAGGGGTACCCGCGAGAGATGTGGAAACGGGTTGACCATGAGGGTACCCGTGAGATAATTACGTGGCACGGCCGGGCATTTCTGGCCCTTGCCGTAAGACCACGAGACGGGGTGACGGGGTCACATGATCATGAGTCTCTACTCGTTTCCGCGAGCTCCCAACGCACTAATGGGTTAGGATATGTGATCTGAGTAGGCCTTTGGCCTTTTTCGCACTAACCACCACGCGGGAATAGTATGGGCACTCGGCGTCGTATGTATCAGCCGAAGCTCTTCAAACGTCAGCAGTTGAGCGGCGCGCGCCGGGTTGGACTGGGAAAGCCTACGCTTGTATTAAGGGGGCTAGGTCTGCTCACCGGCCGCGTTCGCAACGCGCAGGAGTGCAAAGGGCGATGGGCCCAAGACCCCTGAGTGCTTAGGATGTAGACCAGCGTGCTGGCCTCTCTGTTGAGCCTAGGTAGGGCTACAACGTGTCGATCAGCCGAGGCCGGGCATGGACCGAGTAAGTGTGTCCGGCCAGAGTTAATCGAGCGTGTTGGGTAAGTTGGTGCACCCCTGCAGGGAAGTATATCTATTCGAATAGCCGTGTCCACGGTAACAGGACGCTCGGAAAGTATCCCGATCTTCTACAACTAGAACTGGATACCAGTGTTGCTTAATAATATGTTAGCTCCGGGATCGCTTTCTCGCAGGGAGTCGAGGAAGGATCTCTGGGCGTTGCTACTTGTTGCTACTACTATAATTATGTACTAATCTACACTCTTCTAATGCTTCAAGACGCTGAAAATGCTAGTCTTCGATAGGCTAGGCCTTTCTCTCTATTCTGGCATTTCTGCAGTTTAGTCCACAGACATAACCCTTCTTTGATACCGATGCATAAGTAGAATAGTTCTGATGTAAGTCTTGCGAGTACTTTGGATGAGTACTCATGGTTGCTTTGCTTCCCTTTTTCCCATACCCGATTGCTGCGACCAGATGACGGAGCCCCGGAGCCAGCTGCCCCAGTTGACGACTACTACTACCCCTCCGGTGGAGAGTACTACTACATGGAGACCACCGACGACCAGGAGTAGATAGGAGGCACCCAGGCAGGAGGCCTGCGCCTTTCGATCCAGTGTCATTGTTTTGCTCAGCCATCTTAAGGTTGACTTGTTTGACTTAATGTCTGTACTCAGATTTCTGATGCTTCCGCTGATGCTTGTATGACTCAAGCTTATGTATTCGAGCCCTCGAGGCCCCTGGCTTGTAATATAAAGCTTGTATGACTTTTATTTGTGTTTAGAGTTGTGTTGTGATATCTGCAAGTGAGTCCTTAGGCTTGATCGTGTGCATTTGCGTGTATGATTAGTGCACGATTAAATCGGGGCGTCACAAGTTAGTATCAGAGCCGACTGCCTGTAGGAACCCCCCTTTCCAACTCCTTGGCTGAAGTTGAGTCTAGTCTTTGAAAAACTGTTTTACTTGTAGGAGATATGCCCTAGAGGCAATAATAAATGTTATTGTTTATCTCCATGTTCATAATTAAGTTTATGTTCCATGCTATAACTGCTGTGGTTCCCGAGCCCGTATATCCATAAAGGCTCTGAGGAAAACCCATGTGCACGTGTGGGATAATAAACGGTAAAATGTATTCCTAGTCATGCCTCTAAGACTAGCTCAAGTGTTGCATGATGATCACGTTTTCCTGATCATGGGCATGTCCATGCCAGCAATTTTGAGGGCACAATGTTGGTAGAACACTTGTGTTGAATCGACCCGATTGATGTTATGCTATGAGGTTCATTCGTCATAAGTTAATGGTTAATAACACAGAGAAGTTAATGTTTGCATAATTCCTTAGACCATGAGAGTGTTGAGTTTCTTCATGCTTGCTTCATGAACTTTGAGGTTTGTTAAACGTCATCCGTAAATGGGTGGCTATTACGGCGGCTTACGGGTTCATGGAAAAGTATGTTAAGTAACTTGATAGCTCAGGATTGGGATTTGCTCCTCCGACGATGCAGAGATATCTCTGGGCCCTCTCGGTGTTACGGTATCCATCATCGTCTGGCCAGACACAAGTGTGATTTGATCACAGGGATGCCGGAACACAGAAACGAGAAAAGAGAACAACAACCGGCAACGAGGTAACTGGCATTGTGGACAAGTGTTGATCCACGGGGATGCCGATGTTTCTCACCTCGGGTATTTGTAACATATCGCGAAGCAACAGGAATAGCACACGGCAACTGGAGGTTCACTCGAATATTCATTCGTGTGGGTATAGGGGTCAATATGGGTGTCCACGGCTCCGATGTTGATCATTGATCGGAAAGAGTTCCGGTCATGTCTATACTTCACCGAACCTATAGGGTCACACGCTTAAGGGTCATCTATCTGCTGAATACTAGACGGGGAGTCTGAGAGAAAATCACCGAAAAAGTTTCGGACGAAACGGAAACGTTCCGGAGAGGATATCGAAATAGTTCCGGTAAAACTGAAAAGTTGTTTCAGGGTATTCCATTAAGTCAAAATGGTTCCGGCACATGTCTGGAAATTCTTGGAGAGTGCCAGAATCGTTCTGGAAACTTCTGGGATTTTTCCGGAGAAAAAACCGAAAATGTTCCGGAGCAGCCGGAACCGCTATGATAGCTTTTTCGCTGAAGAAACATTGTTCCGGAATTGTTTCGGAATGCGTTCAAAATTATTTTGGTGGGTCCTGGAATTGTTCTAGGCACACAGAAATAATTTGGGATTTATCGGACGCAGAAAAATGTCTTCGTGAATAGTGAAAGTGCTTTTTGGATATTTTTGGAAAAGCACCTTTTGGGATATTTTCCAAAAGGCTTCTAGAAGGCTTGGGGGCTAAGAAACCTCCCTTGGGGGGCCCCCCAAGTGGGAGTGGCCGGCCACACGTGGAGCTCCTCCATGGATCGCCACTTGTCTCATGGTTTCACCTTTATGCCCATGTGAAGGACTTCCTTTATGTGCATTTTGGGTTTTATTGTAAAACCTCCCTACCCCTTGCTTTTCCTATAAATAGAGGTGGCGGGGCTGCCTCCACACTCACTCCTTCTCACATACAAGTGCCATGACATTTCTGGCTTCTCTCTCCCTCCCAGCGAAATAGTTTCGTAGAGCCGAAAGGCTGTCTAGTTTCCGGCAGGAACTAGTTCTGGACGGCGAAACCCTGCCGGATAGATGACACCGTATGTGTGCAACTCTGTAGAGAGATCGTAGTTTCGGTCTTAGTTCGAGAGTGCCTCCCGAAGGGCTGTCCAAGTGATCGTCATAGTTTCGAAGGTCCTCCCGAAGGGCTGTCCGAGTGACCGTCCGAGTTTCGAAGGTCCTCCCGAAGGGCTGACCGCGACACCGTCCGAGGGACTGTCCGACCGCCTCCCGGAGGGCTGTCCGAGGGGCAGATGAGGGAGTACATCCTCGCGGTTGGGAGGTTGTAAATCCTAGCTGCGGGGATCTGCACCGCCGATCGTCATCGACTCTACTTCCGCTGCGCTACGAGTTGGTAACGAAACAGATCAAACCTTGTATGCAGTCTCCATAGTGTTCCGGGGCTGGTGCGTAGGTCGGAAATTTTTTGTTTTCTGCTGCGTTACCCTACATTACTAACATGGCTGTGTGGCTTACGGGCCCACGTCGCCAATGGGTGGTATTAGGATCTTTTATTCCTCTTCTTTATTCTGGGACTCTGATCTCTCTTCTATTCGGGTTAAAGATTTTGCTAACTCTAACGCTAGGTTCTCGTAATCACATTCACCCGGAGAGCTGGATTATCTGCAAACATTTCTGTCCAATGCTATCATATGCTTCTCACACTGTCGTTTGACATCTTGCACTCCTTGTTTCAGATGCGTCCCGCAAGACAGCTCGTACGCCACACTATGGCGGTTGATGCGATTGAGTTCCCTGCTATCTTGGTCGATCTCTTGACCAGGCTGGGATATCGCTGGTACACCGAGTACACTGTTTACGAGGACTACCGCGAGTACAACCAGGAGCAGTACCACGCTGTAGTTCGTATCTTTGATCGGCAGAACAACTCCATCACTGAGTTGCACACCTTTCATGGTGTTGGAGTGACTGTCGACATGGCCGTCCATGATGTTGTCTTTACTGCTATTGCCCGTCTCCGTGGAGAGCACAGACGCTTGGAGGAGACTGCTTTCAGATATATCCCATATGCCCCCGCTGGGGATGAGAGTGGATACTACACTGCTATCTTTACACCTTACGTGCGACGTCGTTATGATCCGCAGGTTTTGGTACAGTACACTGAGGCTCTGGATCGCATTGCTCGAGCTCTTGCTGTCGAGTTGTACGCCACTCGTGCTCGTCTTTACGACGCTCTGACACCGTTGCTACCAGCAGTCAGTGCATGGATTCATCCAGAGTACATCCTTTACCCGCGCAGGACGGAGATGCTACCAGGTCTTGAGTGGCCTGCTGTTGGAGGTTGTACTCCTCCACATGGTCCTCTTCTTCCAGTCCGGGACCAGGTTCTGCATCAGAGTGTTCACGGAGTGCAGGATCCTTATATCGAGGGTACCCTGCGTCGTCACCTGCAACTGCCTGGCTTCAGTGGTTTTCTTCGACGTTGATGTAGCTATCGCTATGTCCCGTTGTTGTATCCCTCCACCGCGTGCCTGCGTGCCGCCTAGTTGTCTAGCTTTCCTTTCCGCTGTTGTAACGCTGGCTTGTAACCGACTTTATATATGGATCTGCATGTCATGTTTGACTATGCTGTTGTATCTATTGCACTTCCTTTTGTTGTGCGTGTTACTTCATGAGTGATTCCATACACCTGCAATACTCGTTGCTAAACTACCCCCTGTTGATTTTAGCAGGATGGTTAGACCCGCACATCGTGGCCGTGGTGCCAACAATCCACCACTACCCGATTATATGGCAGGGATGATCCAGCAGTTTGAACTGAACCGGAAATTTATCCAAGGGGTTTTGGATCAGTTTCCTCGTCCCAATGCCAACCAGCAGCCAGCACCAATAACCTTGCAAGAGTTTGTGCGCCTCAACCCAACCATTTTCCGTAACTCAGTTCAACCGCTTGACGCTGATGACTGGCTCCGCGACATCACTTTCGAGATGGAGTCCGCTAATGTGGCCCCTGCCAACTATGTCACTTTCGCATCATACTTTCTGAAGGGACCCGCAGCTCAATGGTGGCATAGTCACAGGCATACCCTAGCTGCTGGAACAATCATCACCTGCGTGGATTTCCAAACTACTTTCCGTGCCCGCTACAATCCTCAGGGAGTTATGGACCGGAAGAAGCGTGAGTTCCGCAATCTCTCTCAGGGCAGCAACTCTGTAGAAGCTTATCAGCGGGAGTTTCTTGAACTATCTCGCTATGCTGAAGAGGATACTGCTACTGATGCCCGTAGACAGGAAAAGTTTCGTGAAGGGCTCAACCCAGATATCAAGCTTGCACTGCTAGTCCAAGACTTTGCCGACTTCGGCACCTTGGTGAACAAGGCCATACAGGTTGAGACTGGTTTGAAGGATCACAAGGACGCTGATAACCCACAAGTATAGGGATCAATTGTAGCTTTTTCGATAAATAAGAGTGTCGAACCCAACGAGAAGCTAAAGGTAGAATTAATATTCCTTTCAAGTTCTATCGACCACCGATACAACTCTACGCGCACTTAACGTTCGCTTTACCTAGAACAAGTATGAAACTATTTTGTAGGTGATAGGATAGGTTTGCAAGAATAAAACTAGAAGTACTTTGCGAGAATAAAACTATGAGTAATTTGCAAGATAATAAAAGTTAGTAGTTTAGTAGAGAGCTTTTGTAGCACAAGAGAAAGATTTGTCCATAGGCAATCGATAACTAGACCGGTAATCATTGTTGCAATTTTATATGAGGGAGAGGCATGAGCTAACATACTTTCCGTACTTGGATCATATGCACTTATGATTGGAACTCTAGCAAGCATCCGCAACTACCAAAGATCATTAAGGTAAAACCCAACCATAGCATTAAGTATCAAGTTCTATTTACTCCCATACGCAACAACCCCCTTACTCGGGTATGTGTTTCAGTCACTCACGCCACCCACTATAAGAGAATTATGAACGTATTGCAAACCCTACAGCGGGAATCCCTCACGCTTGCGTGACACAGAGGGCACCATAGGACAGCACCAAAATAAAACATACAAATCAAACCAATCATGATCATCAATCAACCCATAGGACAAAACGAATCTACTCAAACATCATAGGATGGCCACGAATCATTGGATAATAATATGTAGCATTAAGCACCATGTTTAAGTAGAGATTACAGCGGGGAGAAGAGGTGTTACACCGCTGCATAGAGGGGGAGAGAGTTGGTGTTGACGGCGGCAAAGTTGTTGGTGTAGATCGCCGTTACGATGATTGCCCCGGCGGCACTCCGGCGCCACCAGGAGAGAGGGGGAGAGAGCCCCCCTCCTTCTTCTTCCTTGGCCTCCCCCCTAGATGGAAGGAGAGTTCCCCCTCTGGTCCATGGCCTCCATGGCGGCGGAGGGGCAGGAGCCCCTCCGAGATTGGATCTCTCTCTCTCTGTTCTCTTCTGTTTCGCGTTCCTGTGTTTTGGCCTTTCACCGTTTCTTAAATTCCCGGAGATCCGTAACTCCGATTGCGCTGAAATTTTAACATGATTTTTTCTCGGATATTAGCTTACTTGCGCCCGAAGAATAGCACCAACCGACCTACGAGGGCCTCACGAGGCACCACGGCGCGCTGGGCCCCCCTGGCGTGCCCTGGTGCCTCGTGGGGCCCACGAGCACCACCTTGCTTTGATTCCACCTCCCAAAAATCTCATATTTTCCAAAATAATTCTCCATAAAATTTTATTGCATTTGGACTTCATTTGATATGGATATTCTGCGAAACAAAAAACATGCAACAAACAGGAACTGGCACTGGGCACTGGATCAATATGTTAGGCCCAAAAATAATATAAAATGTTGCCAAAAATATGAGAAAGTGGTAGAATATTGGCATGAAACAATAAAAAATTATAGATACGACGGAGACGTATCAGCATCCCGAAGCTCAATTCTTGCTCGTCCTCGAGTAGGTAAATGATAAAAAAGATAATTTTTGATGTGGAATGCCACCTAGCATAATCTTGATCATATAGTTTAATCATGGCATGAATATTAAGACACGAGTGATTCAAAACAATAGTCTATAATTTGATATAAAGACATCAATACTCAAGCATACTAACAAACAACCATGTCTTTCAAAAATATCAACGCTTAAGAAAGTTATCCCTAGCCCATTATGCTCAGTCATTGATCCATTCATGAAACACACTCAACATTAACTACACCCAATGCACAAGTATGACAATAGTGCTCTTCAGTTGGTGCTTTATAAGAGAAGATGGAGACTCAATAAAAATAAAAATGCATACAAGTAAAATAGATAGGCCCTTCGCAGAGGGAAGCAGAGATTTGCAGAGGTGCCAGAGCTCAAAGCTTAAATTAGAGAGATAAAATTATTTTTGAGAGGCATGCTTTTCCTGTCAACGAAAATGACCGAGAGTTCCCAATATCTTCCATGCTAGACACATCATAGGAGGTTCCCAAATAGAAAATAAAGTTTGTTTTCTTTCCACCATTCTTTCACAATCCATGGCTAGCCGTATCCACGGGTGCCCTCCATACCAACACTTTCCAAGGAATTTTGTTGTTATTAATTTTTGATTCATTGTGGGACTGGGCATCCCTATTACCAGCCACTCTCTCGTGCAATGACAAGTGAATAAACACTCATTGTGAGAATAGCACACCTAGCATGGAAAATATTGGCCACCCCTTGCCACTTCATGAGCGGTACGGGCACACAAAACGGAAAATTATTTTGAAGAATTAGAGTTGGCACATGCAAATTTACTTGGAATGGCATGGAAATACCGCATATAGTTAGATATGGCGGACTCATTTGGCACAACTTGGGTTTAACGAGTTTGGATGCACAAGCAGTATTCCCGCTTAGTACAAATCAAGGCTAGCAAATAGATTGAGAAGCAACCAACCAGAAAACGAAAAAGGTCATAAACATGCATTGAGAATAACTAACACTGAATAATGCACCATAAGTAGGATATAACTTTGTTGCATAACTATTGACTTTATGTGCATGCATAGGGAATCACAAACCTTAACACCAATATTCTTACTAAATCACAATTACTCACTAGCATAACTCTCATATTATCATCTCCATATGGCAAAACTATTGCAAGGAATCAAACATATCATATTCAGTGATCTACAAGGTTTATGTAGGATTTTCTGACTAACCATGTGAATGACCAATTCCTGTTGGCTCTCTAAATAGATATAAGTGAAGCAAGAGAGTTTAATTCTTTCTACAAAAGACCATGCTCTAATAAATATAAGTGAAGCAAAAGAGCATTCTACAAATAACGGTTTTCTATATGAAGAGAAACAGGCATCCAAACTTCAAATGATATAAGTGAAGCACATGAAGCATTCTATAAAGCCATACTCAAAAGATATAAGTGAAGTGCATGAAGCATTCTATAAATCAACCAAGGACTATCTCATATCAGCATGGTGCATTTATTAAAAGAAAAAGAAAAGGCACACGACGCTCCAAGAATTTACGCATGTCATGTGAACAAAACAAAAACCGAGACATACCGATAATTGTTGAATAAAGATGGGATGCCTTCCGGGGCATCCCCAAGCTTAGACGCTTGAGTCTCCCTGAATATTTACTTGGGGTGCCTTGGGCATCCCCAAGCTTGAGCTCTTGCCTCTCCTCATTCTTCTCATATCAATACCTCCTCGATCTTTGAACACTTCACCCACACAAAACTTAACAAAACATTCGTGAGATCCGTTAGTATAATAAAGCAAATCACTACTTTAAGTACTGTTGCAAACCCATTCATATTTTATTTTTGCATTATACCTACTGTATTCGAACTTCTCCATGGCTTATACCTTCCGATACAATCCATAGTTTCATCAAAACAAGCAAAACAATGCATCAAAAAACAGAATCTGTCAAAAACAGAACAGTCTGTAGTAATCTGAACATTGAGTATACTTCTGTAACTCCAAAAATTATGAACAATTAGGAGAAAATAAAAAATTTGCAAAGAAGTACTATGTAAAAATTTCAGAATTTTTACAGGTTCCAGTAAAAAATGTAAATTCACGCACTACAGCAAAAGTTTCTGTTTTTGCACCGCACACACCAAACAAGCAATTTGAACATCCTAACGGTAAATCTTGGCACATTATTTTTATTATACAATGGATTTGTACAAGGGGATAATTATTTTTGTTGAAAAGTTTCTGTAATTCAAGATTTCCAAAGTTTCCACGGGCATGAACAAAGTTCAAGGAGCTCCCCCACTTCAACGGTGCTCGTCTTTCTTACTTTCACTTTTCTTTTTGTAAAGTTTTTAGGTTCCCCTCTATATTTTTTTGTTTTTAAATTTTTTAAAAGCACACAACAGAAATAAATGACTCTCTAAAACTTCTGGGTTGTCTCTCTGGCAGCGCTTTCTTTAAAGCCATTAAGCTTGGCATAAAGTGCTCATGTAACCGATCCACCCGAATCCCAAGGTATATCAAAGCCAATTTTAATTAACAATGATTTGTAATTTAGTAGTAAGCACAAAGCAACATATATCATGCAATGACGAAGTCTAACTCTCTTCCTATGCATCGGCATGTCATAAAATAACAATTCGTGCACATCAAGTAAAGGCCAATGCATAGTATAAACAGTTTCTTGCAATTTTATCGTATTGGAAACATAGAGAGGCGGAGATGTAGTTCCTCTCTCATAATAATTGCAAGTAGGAGCAGCAAGCACATGCATATTATATTCATCAAAATCATCATGTGCAACGGTAAAATGCAACCCATCAATATAATCCTTAATAAGCACAAACTTCTCCGATATAGTGTAGTTGGGAGAATTCAAAAAGATAATAGGACTATCATGTGTGGGTGCAATAGCAATAATTTCATGTTTGACATAAGGAACTATAGCAAGTTCATCTCCATAAGCATAATTCATATTGGCATCATGGCCACAAGCATAACAAGCATCAATTTCATCAAAAAGGGATATTTCAAACGAATCCAAGGGATCATAGCAATTATCATAGCATTCATCCTTCGATAAGCACGAAGGGAAATTAAACAATGTATGGGATAAAGAGTTACTCTCATCAGAAGGTGGGCACGGGTGATCAATCCGCTCTTCCTCCCTTTGTTCTTCGCTCTCCTCCTCAATTTTTTCATCTAATGAGCTCACAGTGTCATCATTTTCTTCTTCCATAGACTCCTGCAAAATATTAGTCTCATCTTGGACAGCGGAGGTGTCCTCAATATATTCTTTCACTTTAGCATTAGAAGCATAGTTTTCATAGCAATATTTAAGTATGGCAAAATTTTCAGATTTGTAAAGAGTAGCATCACACTTTTCAATCAAAGAAGCAATTTCATATGCACCCTTAAAAGCAACAAATTCTTCAATTTGTTCAATATCATAGTAACTATAAGCACCTTTAGCATAAGAAGATAAGATTCCATTATCACTAAACTCACATTGGTAGGGAAGGTGTTTCTTAGGGTCTTCAGAACAACAAGTAAAATCATGCATTTCACATAAATTCCAAGCATAGCAATGCATAGTATTAATTTGATGCCATAAAAGTTTCCCTTTTTGAGACAAGCGGTGTCGCACAAAATAAGCATGCTCATTTAATGATTTTCCCTCAACTAAGCTAGTTGGGTTTTTAGCATGAGCACATAGGGATCGAAGATGATCCAAGTAGAAAGCTTCAGCAGTATGACAGATGTTGGGTGGTTCTTCAACCATTGGTTTAGCAGGTATAACTATTTTTTTTGGTATTTTACGTTTCCTACCCATAACTAAAGATAGAAAACAAGAGCACAAAATAAAAACTACTCAGTGATAAAGCAAACAAGCACACATGAGAATATTCACCCCACGCTATTGCTCCCCGGCAACGGCGCCAGAAAAAGGTCTTGATAACCCACAAGTATAGGGGATCAATTGTAACTTTTTCGATAAATAAGAGTGTCGAACCCAACGAGGAGCTAAAGGTAGAATTAATATTCCCTTCAAGTTCTATGGACCAACGATACAACTCTACGCGCACTTAACGTTCGCTTTACCTAGAACAAGTATGAAACTATTTTGTAGGTGATAGGATAGGTTTGCAAGAATAAAACTAGAAGTACTTTGCGAGCATAAAACTACGAGTAATTTGCAAGATAATAAAAGTTAGTTGTTTAGTAGAGAGCTTTTGTAGCACAAGAGAAAGATTTGTCCATGGGCAATCGATAACTAGACCGGTAATCATTGTTGCAATTTTATATGAGGGAGAGGCATGAGCTAACATACTTTCCGTACTTGGATCATATGCACTTATGATTGGAACTCTAATAAGCATCCGCAACTACCAAAGATCATTAAGGTAAAACCCAATCATAGCATTAAGTATCAAGTCCTCTTTACTCCCATACGCAACAACCCCCTTACTCGGGTATGTGTTTCAGTCACTCACGCCACCCACTATAAGAGAATTATAAACGTATTGAAAACCCTACAGCAGGAATCCCTCACGCTTGTGTGACACGGAGGGCACCATAGGACAGCACGCAAATATAACATACAACTCAAACCAATCACGATCATCAATCAACCCATAGGACAAAACGAATCTACTCAAACATCATAGGATGGCCACAAATCATTGGATAATAATATGTAGCATTAAGCACCATGTTTAAGTAGAGATTACAGCGGGGAGAAGAGGTGTTACACCACTGCATAGAGGGGGAGAGAGTTGGTGTTGACGGCGGCGAAGTTGTTGGTGTAGATCGCCGTCACGATGATTGCCCCGGTGGCACTCCGGCGCCACCGGGAGAGAGGGGGAGAGAGCCCCCTCCTTCTTCTTCTTCCTTGGCCTCCCCCCTAGATGGGAGGAGAGTTCCCCCTCTGGTCCATGGCCGCCATGGCGGCGGAGGGGCAGGAGCCCCTCCGAGATTGGATCTCTCTCTCTGTTCTCTTTTGTTTCGCGTTCCTGTTTTCTGGCCTTTCACCGTTTCTTAAATTCCTGAAGATCCTTAACTTCGATTGCGCTGAAATTTTAACACGGTTTTTTTCTGGATATTAGCTTCCTTGCACCTGAAGAATAGCACCAACTGACCTACGAGGGCCTCACGAGGCACCACGGCGCGCTGGCCCCCCCTGGCACGCCCTGGTGCCTCGTGGGGCCCATGAGCACCACCTTGCGTTGATTCCACCTCCCAAAAATCACATATATTCCAAAATAATTCTCTGTAAAATTTTATTGCATTTGGACTTTGTTTGATATGGATATTCTGCGAAACAAAAAACATGAAACAAACAGGAACTGGCACTGGGCACTGGATCAATATGTTAGTCCCAAAAATAATATAAAATGTTGCCAAAAATATGTGAAAGTGGTAGAATATTGGCATGAAACAATCAAAAATTGTAGATACGACGGGGACGTATCAGACGCGCTCAAGCGCACCCATGAAGCGGGCTCATCTTCGGGCTCGTCTTCCCAGAAGCGCCGTATCTGGATTCCTCACAGCATGTACCGTCCAACAATACCTGCTCCAAGGCCATCGTATGCTGCACCTCGTCTGCCTCCTCCACCTCCGAGGCAGCTGAGACCTCAAGCTCCAATGCTTCGAGCTCCTGCTACCCGTCCCGACAATGGGCTCTGCTTCAAGTGTGGCCGTCCAGGTCACCGTGCCAGAGAGTGCTCCCAGGATCAGAATCAACTTATGCTTCCGTCAGCTGGCCGTGGTAATGGCCGTGGCAACAATCAGCCTCACAACAACAATGCCAGACCTTCTTATGGTCGTGGTCAGGCTTATCATGTCAACATGGCTGAAGCTCAAGAACAACCAGAGACTGTGATGGGTACTCTTCTCGTTAACTCAGTACCAGCTTCTATTTTAATTGATTCAGGAGCATCGCATTCTTTCATATCAAATGATTTTGCATTCATGCATGGCATTAAGTATGAGAAACTGCACCAACCGTTAGTGATAAACACTCCCGCGGGCCAATGTCAAGCCTCTATGTTCAGCCCCGATGTTACCATTGAAATTGAAGGGGTGGACTTCCATGCATTTCCTATTATTTTGAAGTCTTCCAAGGTTGACCTCATTTTGGGAATGGATTGGTGATAACCCACAAGTATAGGGGATCAATTGTAGCTTTTTCGATAAATAAGAGTGTCGAACCCAACAAGGAGCTAAAGGTAGAATTAATATTCCCTTCAAGTTCTATCGACCACCGATACAACTCTACGCGCACTTAACGTTCGCTTTGCCTAGAACAAGTATGAAACTATTTTGTAGGTGATAGGATAGGTTTGCAAGAATAAAACTAGAAGTACTTTGCGAGAATAAAACTACGAGTAATTTGCAAGATAAAAAAAGTTAGTTCTTTAGTAGAAAGCTTTTGTAACACAAGAAAATGATTTGTCCCTAGGCAATCAATAACTAGACCGGTAATCATTGTTCCAATTTTATATGAGGGAGAGGCATCAGCTAACATACTTTCCGTACTTGGATCATATGCACTTATGATTGGAACTCTAGCAAGCATCCGCAACTACCAAAGATCATTAAGGTAAAACCAAACCATAACATTAAGTATCAAGTCCTCTTTACTCCCATACGCAACAACCCCCTTACTCAGGTGTAAGCTTCTGTCACTCTAGCCGCCCACCATAAGAGAATTATGAATGTATTGCAAACCCTACAGCGAGAATCCCCCACGTGTGCGCGGCACGGAAGGCACCATAGGACAGCACCAAAATAAAACGTACAACTCAAACCAATCACGATCATCAATCAACCCATAGGACAAAACGAATCTACTCAAACATCATAGGATGGCCACAAATCATTGGATAATAATATGTAGCATTAAGCACCATGTTTAAGTAGAGAATAACAGAGGGAATTGAGAGGTTACACCGCTGCATAGAGGGGGAGAGAGTTGGTGTTGACGGCGGCGAAGTTGTTGGTGTAGATTGCCGTCACGATGGTTCCCTCGGCGGCGCTCTGGCGCCACCGGAAGAGAGGGGGAGAGAGCCCCGCTCCTTCTTCTTCTTCCTTGACCTCCCCCTAGATGGGAGGATAGTTTCCCCTCTGGTCCATGGCTGCCATGGCGGCGGAGGGGCAGGAGTCCCTCCTAGATTAGATCTCTCTCTCTGTTCTCTTCTGTTTCGCGCTCCTGTTTTCTGGCCCTTCACCGTTTCTTAAATTCCTGGAGATCCGTAACTCCGATTGCGCTAAAATTTTAACACGATTTTTTTCCGGATATTAGCTTCCTTGCGCCCGAAGAAGAACACCAACCGACCTACGACGGCCTCACGAGGAACCACGGCGCGCCGGACCCCCCTGGCGCGCCCTGATGCCTCGTGGGGCCCACGAGCACCGCCTTGCATTGATTCCACCTCCCAAAAATCACATATATTCCAAAATAATTCTTCGTGAAATTTTATTGCATTTGGACTTCGTTTGATATGGATATTCTGCGAAACAAAAAACATGCAACAAACAGGAACTGGCACTGGGCACTGGATCAATATGTTTGTCCCAAAAAACAATATAAAATGTTGCCAAAAGTATGTGGAAATTATAGGATATTGGCATGAAACAATCAAAAATTATAGATACGATGGAGACGTATCAGCATCCCCAAGCTTAATTCCTGCTCGTCCTCGAGTAGGTAAATGATAAAAAAGATAATTTTTGATGTGGAATGCCACCTAGCATAATCTTGATCATAATCTTGATCCCACTTCAACGGTGCTCGTCTTTCTTACTTTCACTTTCCTTTTTGAAAAGTTTTGGGTTCCCCTCTATATTTTTTTGTTTTGAAACTTTTTAAAAGCACACAACAGAATAAAATGACTATCTAAAATTTCCGGGTTGTCTCCCTGGTAGCGCTTTCTTTTAAGCCATTAAGCTAGGCATAAAGTGCTCATGTAACCGATCCACCCGGATCCCAAGGTATATCGAAGCCAATTTTACTTAACAATGATTTGTAATTTAGTAGTGATGCTCCAGCAACGTTCTCCCGCCTAATGAATTATATCTTTATGTATTACCTCGACAAATTCGTCGTGGTTTATCTCGATGATATCCTGGTATATTCCAAGAATAAGGAAGAACACGCTGAACACCTTCATCTTGTTCCGGAAAAGCTTCGAGAGCATCAGCTATATGCCAAATATTCCAAGTGTGAATTTTGGTTATCTAAAGTAACCTACCTTGGTCATGTGATTTCCAAGGATGGCATTGCTGTCAACCCAGAGCGAGTTCAGGCTATTCTTGACTGGACTCCCCCGAAGAATGTTAAGCAAGTCAGAAGTTTTCTCGGACTCGCAAGTTATTGCCGGTGATTTGTCGAGAACTTCTCAAAGATTGCCAAGCCTCTGACTAATCTGCTTCACAAAGGCGTTAAGTTTGAGTGGACAGATAAATGTCAGGAAAGTTTTCAAACTCTCAAGGACAAGCTGACTTCTGCTCCAGTGCTTGCTCCTCCGGATTCTCGCAAAGGAATTCGTCATATATTGCGATGCATCTCGTCAAGGATTAGGCTGTGTCCTGATGCAAGAGCGCAGAGTGATTGCTTATGCCTCACGACAGTTGCGTCCTCATGAAGAGAACTACCAAGTGCATGATCTTGAACTTGCTGCAGTGATATATGCATTGAAGTTATGGCGACATTACCTCCTCGGTAATCGATGTGAGATATACACGGATCATCAGAGTCTGAAGTATTTGTTTACTCAGCCGGATCTCAATCTCCGCCAACAACGGCGGTTGGAAACAATTACAGACTATGAATGCGGTATTTCTTATACCCCTGGCAAGGCTAATGTGATGGCCAATGCCTTGAGCCGCAAGTCCTATTGCAACAACCTCATGGTTCAGCGAGCTCAACCCCATCTTTATGAAGAACTTCGCAAGTTGAACCTTCAAATAGTTCCACAGGGTTCTCTTAATACCCTTGTTGTGCAGCCAGATCTTGAGAAAGCTGTTAAGTCTGCGCAAGCTAAAAATGCTGAAGTTGATCAGATGAAAAGATATCTTGACCTTGAAAAGTCCAGAGATTTCTCGCTTGCTGAAGACGGAACCTTGTACTTCAGAGATCGCATTGTAGTACCTCGGTTCGAGCTTATGACCGACAAGGTTATGAAGGAGGCACATGATATACCACTATCTATTCATCCGGGTAGCACCAAGATGTATCGTGACCTCCGTCAAAGGTACTGGTGGTCTAAAATGAAGCAGGACATTGCTCGATATGTCGCTGAATGTGACGTTTGCCGTCGCGTCACAGCAGAACATCAGAAGCCTGCTGAAATTCTGCAACCGCTCATTACTGGCCTTCCCAAGTCGCAAAAAGGTCACGACGCAATTCTTGTCGTCATTGACCAACTCTCCAAAGTTGCGCACTTTCTGCCAGTCAAGGAGACGATCACTGCTAGTCAGTTAGCACAATTGTATATCTCCAGAATTGTATCACTCCACGGTATTCCGAAGGAGATCAGTTCAGATCGTGGCAGCCTCTTCACCTCTAAGTTCTGGGCAAGTTTCCAAGAAGCTATGGGAACTCATATAACCTGGAGTTGTGCTTATCACCCCCAGTCCCAAGGCCAAGTTGAACGAGTTAATCAAGTGCTTGAAGATATGCTGCGTGCTTGTGTCATCTCATTTGGCAAGAAGTGGGAAGAATCTCTCCTGTATGCTGAATTCTCTTACAACAACAGCTATCAAGCTAGCTTGAAGATGGCCTCCTTCGAGGTATTATATGGACGTAAGTGTCGAACCCCTCTGAATTGGTCAGAAACTGGGGAACGGCCGCTCATTGGTCTGGATATTATCCAACACGCTGAAGAGCAAGTCCGTATCGTCAGAGAAAATCTCAAGGCGACCCAGTCTCGCCAGAAGAGCAATTATGATCGTAAACACTGGGGATCGATCAATCAACCTGGTGAGCAAGCTTATCTGCGTGGCACTCCTATTAAGGGCACTCACCGTTTTGGAATTAAGGGCAAGTTAGCTCCTCGCTACATCGGCCCCTTCCGCATTCTCGCCAGACGTGGACATGTGGCATATAAATTGGAATTGCCGCCTCAGTTCTCTCATCTCCACGATGTCTTCCACGTGTCGCAACTTCGTCGCCGCTTCAAGGATCCGCACCATACAGTGGACCATGAGATGCTTGAATTACAAGATGACCTATCTTATAAAGAGCATCTGATCCGCATTCTCGATCAAACTGAACGTCGGACCCGTCAGAAGACAACCAAGTTCTTCAAAGTGTAGTGGTCAAATCACACTGAAGATGAAGCCACTTGGGAACGCGAGGATCGTCTTCGTGAGGAATACCCCGAGCTTTTCCCTTCTACCTCCTGAATTCTCGGGACGAGAATTTCTTTTACAGGAGGAGAATTGTAACACCCCTCTGTAATGTGCAACAGTGATCCATGATGATTATGCTAAGTCAAGTTGATTTGCAATGCTTGATCAATGTGGAATCATATCTCATTTCAAATTCCTCCACTGAATTCAATTCAAATCATAAGTGAAATTTGAAGTTGCTCAAAAATTACTGAAAAATAGTTCATGTTGTAGCAAATATTCCAAAACAAATTATTGTTCAGGAAAACAACATCACCTATTTGCTAAAATGGGCTAGAGCATTTGAAACAGTGCAAAAACAGCAATTTAAATGCCATTTCAATTATGAAAAAATCAAATGAATTCAAATGGCCTCAAAACTTTTTGTGGCAGTACAGAATAATGCAATGTATTTTTGTGGACAAGTTTCACATTTTACAAAATGCATTAGGCAACTCATTTATTTGCAAAACTCTTCTGTTAAACGAAAACAGAGAGAAAAAGGAAAAAAGGGCCACTGTGCATGGGCCTAAGTACACAGTGCGGCCCAGCCCGCTTCCCACCGTCTCCCTCCTCTCTCTCTCTGCGCGTGTCGGTGCGCCCGTGGACGCGCGCGCGCGCTCCGGCGAGCGGCCGACACGGCGACGCTACAGTGACGGGGAGAGGATAAGGGCGATGTCCTCGGCCCCGTCACCGCCCTCATCCATTCGCCCCCTCCTCTCTCGCCCTCTCTCGCTCGTTCTCCGCCACAACCAAACGCCGCCGTCGCCGCGCTGCTGCTCCACCGCAGCCACTGAACTCGCCTCGGCTCGCCACCGTGCCCATCGTCCTCGCCTTCGTCCACTACGTCGTCCCTGTCCACGAGCGCAAGCTGGGGAGCACCGCATCATCGCCCCGCCTCGTCTTCTTCCTCCTCGATCGCCGTCGTCTTTGCCGTCGATTCGCCGCCGTCTTCTGCTCCTAAACCTCGCAATGGCCACCGTGCGCCACTCGGTGAGCCCCCGCACGGTTCCCCTCTCTCCTGCTTCTTTTCACGCCCGTAGTCTTCGTTCTCGCCATGGCCGAACCCCTCGCCGCCGATGAGCTCGCTGACGTAGCCGTAGCCGCTGTCACGCTCAACCGAGCTTGCAGCCGAGCTCCCGGAGCTCGTAGGAGCCCAACGCCGTTGCCCGTTTGCTCTGCCGTGCCCCGCAACGCCATGCCCGATCTAGGCCGTACCCCGACGTCCGCCGCGCTGCTCACCGTCATCGTTTCTGGCCGTTTTCAGCCACGCCACCGTCACGGTTCGACGCGGCATCGAACGCCCGTTCGAACGGCGCCTCCCGCGCGCCAAATGGTCGCCGGACGGTGAAATCCGACGCCTCCCGTGGCCCTCCGCTGCGTTTGGAGGTCGCCGGCGACGAGCCGCCGGCCACCGCCGACGTGGCACATCTGGGCCACCCCTGGGTCGCTGCCAGTGGGCCCCCTGGCCCCGGTTGACCACGTTGACGGTGGTCAACGTGCTGACTGGGCACGCTGTGCCACTGACATGTGGGCTCCCGCGTTTAATTAAGCAAATTTGAATTTAAAATTAATCTAATAGCTAAATAGACACTGACAGATGGGGCCCACCCTCTAATTAGTCTCTGATTAGTTTAATTAATCTCTGTTTAGTCTAGAGTCACTGACATGTGGGTCCCAGTGGTCAGGTTTGACCTGGACCAGCTAGAGTTGACTGCTGACATCATGTTGATGCAATAAAACCTTTTTTGTTATTTTTGAATTTAAATTAATTCCAGGAATTTCAGAAAATGGTTTAAATCTTTGAAAAATCATAGAAAATAAACCGTAGCTCGGATCAAAAAGTTTTCTACATGAAAGTTGATCAGAAAAACGAGACGAATCCTAATACGCCCTCCATGTATCTGTCACAAGGCCACAACACTGCAAACATGGAACCTTCCCCTCCGGTTCATCTGTCTGACAGATGCCTAAAGCCGGGAAAATATCCCCAGATATTTTCCCGCACCGTCTCTAACGTGTAGTGCTGCATTAGGTCAACTCTAGCACAGCATACTGCCATGCCATGCATCTGTATTGCTTTGTTTGCTTTTATTTATTGTTTCTTCCCCCTCTTCTTATCCGGTAGACCCCGAGACCGACGCAGTTCCAGAGTACGACTACACCGTCGACGACCCCTCTTTCCCCGCAGAGCTTCCAAGCAAGCAAACCCCCTTGAACATGCCTATATCACCTATTCTTTCTCCCTCATGCTTGCATTAGAATTGCTACAGTTGTTGTTCCGAAATACCTATTCTGATGCATAGCCTATTTTTGTAAACTGCTATTGATACCTTACTGGCTATCCTAAATGCTTAGTATAGGTTGGTAGTGAACCATCTGTGGCCCCTCATCCTTGTCCTAGTTGCCCCGCTTTAGTACCAGTTCCCCGATCGAGGTGATCGATGGGCTGAGACCAGCACATCACCGCACACCCCCTAAGTTGTACGACTCTGCAGAGCTACCATCGAGTAACGAGGGTGATACCTCTTAACTCACTTCTGATGATACCTCTGTAGCCTAGCTAGTCGGTTGTGGGTTACCGAGGGTGATTCCTCTTTCACCACCTCCGATGAAGCCTTTGTCGTGCAAACCTTTGAGTGTGAACCCATCGAGGGTGATTCCTCCGGGTTCACCTTGACGGATACATCGAGTGGGAATCCAACTAGGGTGATTCCTCGAATTCCTTCTTGATGTTGTGGACACATGAATACTTGGACTTTACCACAGAATTTGTTAAAGACAGGTCGGCCCCGAGGGGTACCCGCGAGAGATGTGGAAACGGGTTGACTATGAGGGTACCCGTGAGATAATTACGTGGCACGTCCGGGCATTTCTGGCCCTTGCCATAAGACCACGAGACGGGGCGACGGGGTCACATGATCGTGAGTCTTTGCTCGTTTCCGCGAGCTACCAATGCACTAATGGGTTAGGATATGTGATCTGAATAGGCCTTTGGCCTTTTTCGCACTAACCATCACGCGGGAATAGTATGGGCACTCGGCGTCGTATGTATCAGCTGAAGCTTTTCAGACGTCAGCAGTTGAGTGGCGCGCATCGGGTTGGACTGGGAAAGCCTGCGCTTGTATTAAGGGGGCTAGGTCTGCTCACCGGCCGCGTTCGCAACGCGCAGGAGTGCAAAGGGCGATGGGCCCAAGACCCCTGAGTGCTTAGGATGTAGACCGGCGTGCTGGCCTCTCTGTTGAGCCTAGGTAGGGCTACGACGTGTCGATCAGCCGAGACCGGGCATGTACCGAGTAAGTGTGTCCGGTCTGAGTTAATCGAGCGTGTTGGATAAGTTGGTGCACCCCTGCAGGGAAGTATATCTATTCGAATAGCCGTGTCCACGGTAACAGGACGCTCGGAAAGTATCCCGATCTTCTACAACTAGAACTGGATACCAGTGTTGCTTAATAATATGTTAGCTCCGGGATCGCTTTCTCGCAGGGAGTCGAGGAAGGATCTCTGGGCGTTGCTACTTGTTGCTACTACTATAATTATGTACTAATCTACACTCTTCTAATGATGCAAGACGCTGAAGATGCTAGTCTTCGATAGGCTAGGCCTTTCTCTCTATTCTGGCATTTCTGCAGTTTAGTCCACAGACACAGACCTTCTTTGATACCGATGCATAAGTAGAATAGTTCTGATGTAAGTCTTGCGAGTACTTTGGATGAGTACTCACGGTTGCTTTGCTTCCCTTTTTCCCATACCCGATTGCTGCGACCAGATGACGGAGCCCCGGAGCCAGCTGCCCCAGTCGACGACTACTACTACCCCTCCGGTGGAGAGTACTACTACGTGGAGACCACTGACGACCAGGAGTAGATATGAGGCACGCAGGCAGGAGGCCTGCGCCTTTCGATCCAGTGTCGTTGTTTTGCTCAACCTTCTTAAGGCTGACTTGTTTAACTTAATGTTTGTACTCAGATATCTGATGCTTTCACTGATGCTTGTATGACTCAAGCTTATGTATTCGAGCCCTCGAGGCCCCTGACTTGTAATATAAAGTTTGTATGACTTTTATTTGTGTTTAGAGTTGTGTTGTGATATCTGCAAGTGAGTCCTTAGACTTGATCGTGTGCATTTGCGTGTATGATTAGTGCACGATTAAGTCGGGGCGTCACACCACATAATGGAGCATCGGATGAAGTGTTGATTAATGAAATGTTTTATCCAATTAATGTTGACTGCATACTGCAGAGCCCACTAAATGTACAAGGTATCAATGGCTTTGTGTCATGGCATTACACTAAGTTTAGGACTTTTTCTTTCCGCTCAGCTTATCACAGGGAATGGAATCATATATTTGGTTATCGTTTGCTTCTGGAAAATCTCGAAAATGTACAAGGACCGGTAAACCCAGACCCTATTTGGCCGACAATTTGGAAAATGATGGTTCCCGGTAAAATCAGAATTTTCCTGTGGAAGTATTACATGGTATCATTCCATGCATGTTTACGTTGACGAACAGACATGTGATGACCCAAACTCATTGCCCGGTTTGTAAGGTGGGAGCCGAGAATATTCAACACTACTTATTTAGGTGCAAGCGTGTCATATAAATCTGGAAGCAGCCGCGTCTTTTTGAGTTAATTAACTAAGCGGCGGGCATGGTTTTGCGCCCTGGCAGGAGCTAGACTTCGCCCGCCACTAATGCGAGCCCAACTATCAGCCTTTTCCCAGTAGTGAGAATAGGCTCAACACTCGTGCTATGCTTCAAAGAAAGACCTTCTGTCTACCCAACTACTCTTGTGTTATGTGTGGCATGCAGAATCTTGAAACCAGGGATCACCTCTTTTTCAACTGCTCGTTTGCTAAGCTCTGTTGTACTTATCTCATTCGAAATTGGTCTCCGACTTTCACTGGAATTCAGGATGAAATTGCTCACTTAAAGACTTTACTAGGGGTTCCTTTCAGCCTAGAAATTGTAATTCTGGCCTCTTGGGCTATTTGGCTTACCAGGAATGGTGTCATCTTCGATGGCATCACCCCTAGTCTTTACAGATGTCGGCAACGTTTCAAGGAGGAGATCAAATGGCTTAAATACAATGCAAAAGCTCAGCGCATGATGATGATTCTGATGTGGCCAATCAGTGGTCACCAGTCACCACCGAGTGCAGGAGTATGAAAACTAAATGCAGACGCATCATTCATCAAAGATGCACGCCATTCAAGTTCTAGTGTCGGAATAGTTGTCAGGAATCGTGAGGGTAATGTTGCGCTGTCGGTCTGCAGGAGTTTGTTGCATTGTCAGGAAGTTGAGGAGGCTGAGGCGCTGGCAGTGCAAATCGGGCTGACAGAATTGTTGCGAGTCTACCAAGGCCCTCTCTGCATTGAGTCTGACTGCTCCCAAGTCGTCTCTCTGATGGACAGCTTCTTAGAGATATCTGTCGTGGCGACCAGAAGGAGCAATAACAAGTTGGCTCACGAATTGGCTGCGCATGCAAGGAAGCATGGGGATCTGGTCATCTGGTGTTGCTTGCTGACGTCCCCACTGAGTTGAGAGCTTTACTATTGAAACACTGTAACCAGCCTAGTACGGCTCCTTAACACTTGGCTTTGTGCCTTTGCCTCAAAAAAAAAAAAACAAACTACATTCAGTCATCGTGTGAGCTTTCTAACATTTATCTGTGAACAGCAATCCATCAATCCTCCAAGATTGTTGTTTTTCTATAACAAGGAAAGAAAATACTATAACCTATAACTCCTTACGATACTTAAGAAAAACACTAACAATCTAAGAAATGACGAAAGGTTAAGGAAGCTAATAATGCAGATTATTCCTTCATAGGCTCATTACTTGTGAGCGCGACATTTGTAGACAGCTCAATACACTAAAGCCAGAGAGTCCAGAGAGTCCAGACGGGTTGAGATCCTCTACAGTACTGCACCCTGCTGTAGTGCAGATGACAGGTGGGGTCGGGTCCACACGGCAGCGACTGTACTGCACCATATGCTACTGCAGAGGATCCTAACCCAGTCCAGACTAGCGCTAGCTATATGTCCGGAGGCACAATCCACATGCCACCATTTGTACTAGTACTACCCTTCATGAAGTATTCTATCGACCTGATCCTCTTCAGGTCATCACCAGCCACGTCTTTCTTCATGTCATCTTCCATGTAGTATATCTGGTGGTCACTGTCATTCCAGGTTGCCAAGAATACGGCGCTTCTAGGGACGACACCGTGTTTATCTAAGGAACCATGACGGCTGTAGTATATGCGGTTTCTCTTTATGTTGCAATGTGTGTCCGCTGGCACGTGCACCACCTTAGGGAATGTCTTCCCTAAAAACAAGGCGTAGTCACCCAAACTTGTCACCTCTAGCCACTTGTGCTTGTCATGTGCCTTGGATCCGTCAGCATGGATGTCAACAAGCTGGAACACCTTGAAGAAAGGCTCCAAGCTTATAGACCATGTGGTCTTGAAGGCCAGAGCAAGCTTTCCATTCATATCGAATATGTGGTAATCTTTGACATGGTCTACACTGCTAGGATGGTTGAGCGCCAACGGACGGGCAGCCGTGATCATGGGCTCACCGTCCTTGTTCACGCCAATCTCAAACTTGACGAGTACCCCTTGATAGTGTAGGGCATAGAGATCGCCGTTGCAGAAGGTGATGTCGGCGAGGTTTCCCTATGGAGATCCTTGTATCGTCCATCCACCCTCGGTACAACCAAGTCTACAGAGGGCAACCCCGCAGCTGAGTGTCATGGCGGCGAGGATACAGTCACCCGAGGTTGGCGCCTGGGAGAATGCGATTTTCAAAAGATGGACGTGAGTTGCACGGACGACCTGCCTCTGCTTGTCAGCCAGCGTCACCTCGACGCCGGAGAAGAGGTTCACGATCCTAAGAGAAGCCAGGAGGTAGTAGACAAGCCAGCCGCCGTCATGGCCGCCGATGATCCAACTCACCACGGACTTTCTCGGCACCGTCACGACAGTGCCGTCCTCAGGGCAGTAAGCCGACTTCGTTATATTGCCGTCGTACTTCGATAGGAGAAGCCACGGGAGCAGTGGCATGGCAGGCGCCGCGCGCGCGACGGCGCGCCACGACCGGCAGACGGCGGCGAAGCGTGCACGGCCGAGTGGGGAGGCGACCATGCCGTAGACTACGGCCAGAAGGTCGTCAGGGAGCGTGTGCGACCAGCACTGCTGCGGTACCGTCGCCGTCGTCGCCATGGCTGTGCCTGTGTAGTCGACGCGTCTCGTTTTCTGCATGACACTGGCGGCGGCCATCTGCGTACAGGTAGCGGAAGATCGTGATTCTTTTTCAGTTTTGACCCTTTACCTTAAGATCGTACGATATTTGATCTGTTTGCTGGGCAATTAATTCACGCACGAATCGTATCACGGCCAAAGTAAACACATACCATAACGAAGTTTTTTTCCCTGTGAATATTAATATAAGCGGTATATATACTTTTTTTTTTAAAGTATACTTGTATTTGAATCACGAAATAATACAAAGTCCTTGACCTTTTTTTTTAAGAATGGCAGCAGAAAACCATACCAATAAGGAGGAAGAAAAATCTCCGTCTCCACACGACCACCACCCATCCGAGGACCGAACCGGCCAGTGTCGGTCGACCTTCAGACACCATAGCCCGCGACCTCGACGAGATCCGGGGACCCCCCACCCCGCTGGCTCCTAGACGAAGGCAAGAGCTCCGCCTGGCCGCGAATAGAGCCCGAGGAATCTTATCCAGACGCGACTCCGCAGCAATGGCCTCGGGAGCGTCTTCATCAACCCTAACCCTACTGAGAACCTACCCGATGCTAAGCTCCGAGGCTCCCCCTCCCTGCTGCCGCCGAAGCGGCTGGCGGAGGGAGAGGGAACCAGCGGCACTCAGAGGGAACACAATCGCCTCCTTTCGCCTATGTGCGAGATCCGATCTTTTCGGGAGTTACATATACTCTCTTTTTTGTGAGGGATTAAGTGGTATACTATGCATGGACGGGTTGGTTCTCGTGAAAGATGTCTCAAAAAAGCAAGGGGAGTATGTGCATATGTTCAAACGTGATTGGTACACACACACGCCCCGAAATTCAAAGGTTTAGTTTTTCAAGAACACCCACAAGAATTGCGTTTCTTTGGTATTAATAAGGAGATATGGTTACATGCATATGTCCCCATTTCCTTCACAACTTTGTGGTAGAGATTTCAAGCTATGCTCCACCCACCCATGCTTTTATCATATGATTTGCAAGTTTGAATCCATTTTATCTTTTGAACAGAGAGCCTAGTTTATAAACGGTTTGAATGTTTGTGTTCCTTAAAATAAGAGCTTTGAAGCAAGACCACTCTTGAATATATTTTGACAAGTTTTAAATTTAAATTCTAAAAGATGGTGAAACTTTATGAAACATGATTATGCACTCCAGAATACGTCAAACACTAATAAAACTTGATAAGAACGAATGTTAATACAAACTCGCAATATTATGTTTGAAGCACATTGACACGAAAGAAATATTTTGATATGCTCTAGAACATGAAGAACCACATTGAACCTTTTTGGCATAATGCTGACAACTTATGCCCTTTTCATGCAACATGCTAAACTCTATGGAACACACTGATGTACTCTAGAACACGAAAAACTATACTGGAACTTGATAAGAACAAATGTTAAATACAAACTCATAATATTGTGTTTGAAGCACATTTACCAAGTGTTACCAAGTTCCCCATGTATCACTTTCATGCTCATTGGCACACAATAAATCCCTATGTGTCATTTTGATACATTAAGTACAATCTGCTAGGCAAATTTCTATAGTTGTTTCTGGTTTCATACAGTTTCATCAGTTTTTAAAATTTATATTTCAAATTTTGTCGAAATATATTCGACATTGGTCTCATTTCCAAGCTCTCGTCACCAGGAATACAAATATGCAAAGAGATCATGAAATCGTACTTCTGATATAAAAGATATAAGTAACACTAACATGACAATAAATTGAAAAGGAATGGAGTGGATGAGTGAAAAGGGAGAGACGTGCAATGGGTTGTATTGTTTATATTACACAACTATAGTGCATGTCCCAGAAAGATGCATGCACAGGATATCAATAAGAAGGAACAATCAGGCGCACACCATAGCCTGCTAGAGCCGAGCCGTCAGGCTGGGCGTGCTGCTGGTCACGCTCCACTAACCAACTGGTCAACGTCAAGTTCTCTACTTATAGAATTCTGGCTACTTATCCTATATACTTAAGAAGTTCACCCTCACTATTTGATTTATCTCAACATGCAGCGTAGACACATCAGCATCCAACCACATTCAGCCACGTCACACCTCATGCACTCCCACTCCCACTCAAGCCCACGCCCCTGGTCAGACTCGAAGAAGCTCCCCCCTGATTGTTCTACTCCGGCTCCTCCTCCCGCCGCCGGGCTCCCTCACAGGTGGTCGGAGCCACTTCCTCATCCCGTTCCTCCGCTCCGGATCCTTCTCGCGGCGGCGCTCCGGTTACTCCTCACGGCGGCGGCGGCACCACTGCACCAGACGCGGCCATCCCTATAGCGCACCCCGGTTCCTGCGGGATCCAGCAGGATGACTTCGTGGATGCGACCATCCAACTCGCTGCCCCAGTACCAGCGGCTGACATTAGGAAGGAGCAGCTCTCCGGTCTACCACAGCCCCCTCCCCCCGCCTCCCGGAGCAGCACCTGTGCGCACGTCGTGCCTCCCGTCCGGTCCCTCCTCTTGCCTGCCGGCGTTGGACCGGACGAGCCGTCGCGGCCATGGTTCCACTGGGATTAGCTAGGGATAGAGAAGCACAGCTTGGGTCAACGACATGACCTACAGACTGCTACAACAACACTTCTGCAGTTCAAGGTCCTGTCCTCCTATTTTTCTTCAGTATTTTTCATTTGCTCACACCAACCTACATAGCCCACTGAATGAGCACACGCCTTCATCTGAATTTTTGTTCCAGCGTTAATTCTGAATTTTGTGTCTTTGGTTAATACGTAGATTAATTTTGCTTGATTGAATAAATATCCTTCAATTTTAATCATTTTTCTATTCTCAATTTTTGATTCATATCTAAATTTTATTTTGCTTGATTCAATACATAGCTAGGGATGTTGAGCCACCGCAACTGACGCGGTAGCCATTCTTTTGGCAAACCGAGCTCTTTCATGTGAGTAGGAAGTCTTGCTCCTGTGTGTCCGTGATGGGGTTGTACTCTGTTCTTCAAGATTTGATCTGTCCTCAGTATTTCCTTGTTACGCAAAAGGTCACATTAAGCGTACACAACCGTCGAAATCAGCCCTCCCGTGTCTTCTGTTCCAGCCGTAACTGACCGACCGATTGAGCCAGAAAGGATCGCACTCCAGCGCTTCTTGTCGCCATTGCTTCTTTGGTGCGTCCTACACCTGTTTCTCATCTCCCCCACTTCACTTTTAATTATGGGTGTGGCTAGGTCTCAGTCGACTGAGACTTAACGAAGTCTCAGTCAAGTGACGTATATATAAGAAAGAAAAAGAAAAAACTGAAAAGAAAAAACTTGTACGAATCTCTATGCAAGATCAACGGAATATAGCATCGACTGAGACATAACGAAGTCTCAGTCGACTGAGACTTAGCAAAACTGTTTAATTATGGTTTCTAATAAACATAAGTGCACATAGGTATCCAAGTAAATAGTAACGGCTGTTATTCACAAGTTACAGATTGTTTCCCCTTCGTCTCCCTTCCACCTTTATCTGAAACAGTTCTCCACAATAATGAAATCCCTCTGCTGAAACTGCTCTACATGTCCATTGGTTCAGCTCCACGTTCACTCATCTCTTTAAATTGACCCACGAGGAGGAGCCACCAAGGCTGGGGACGCCTATACATCACCCCTGGCCACCAATTCGTAGTTTGTATACAGTGCGTTCATCATCTGATGCGCCCACCTGCTCAAGTCGTTGTCTCTGCTACCAGCGTGCGCCGTGGAATAGATGTCTGCTCCCAGTTTTCATCTTCCCACGCTTCTTATTATCCCTGATCTTATGGCTTGAATTTTTCAGGTTATCCTCTAACTCGAAAGGTGCTCGAGGTTTTATGGGCAAGGGCCAACAGTGCTTCGTTGTTTCTTAGGTATCTTGCTATTCGCACTCATCTCTTTATTTTCTTATTTACGCTGAATGAGCACACACATCTTTTAGTCTTCTATGTTAATTTTGCTGTTCACATGAAACTCCCATATCTGGATTTAAGTAGATAGATTGGATAAGCATGCAACTTCTATTTGTAGTAGATAACATAGTAATTTGCTCCCCTGGATTGTTCCATGCAATGTATTTCTTCAAAAATATTAGCTACTGTAAAGGACTAGGACGGGCTTTCACAGACTATTCTACTCTGGGCCCATCTTGTCTTACCAAGGTTTAGCCCAGCGCCCACCGCATCCCTTCGTTTTCCTACTTGTTTTTCTCGAAATCACTAATCAAGGAGTACTCATTTCAAAGATCGGCTCCTTCAGATTTTCCCTTTTTCGTACATCCGTTTATTCAAAACGTTTTATCTCTTAAACCGTGCGTCCAAATCTCGAAGCATTTTCACCATTGGATTCCTCGCGACGAACTAGATCCCACGTTGATAGGTTTTGACGAACTTTTTTTTCCACGAAAAAAACCGGAAGACAAAACCGAGCCGGGAGCACTTTTTTTTCCCTTTCCGAAAGAGGCACGGCCGTGCCTCTCGCGGAAGCAAAACCGTGCCTCTCGCGGAAGGAAAAAAAAAACAGAAAACACGTTTTTTTTTTCGTTTCGGAGAGGCATGGCCATGCCTCTCGCGAAAGAAAAAAATATGCATTTTTCCGCGCAAATTTTTTTTTTGAAAACTTTTTTTGGGTCCAAAACCTAAGGAAGACCGGTGAAAAACCAAAAAGTCGGAAAAAGGGGGAAAAACCCGTTTAAAAAGCCGAAATCTCATGCGAAGAAATATAAAAAAATAAAATCCGGAGAGAGCGCCCAGAGCACGACACGTGGCTGCGGCTGAGAGCGCGCCAAGTGGCGCGCTCTCAGCCCACCCCAAGTGACCGTTGGGAGGCTCCCGAAGGAGCGCTCGCTAACCAGTTGCTCTCGAGTTTCCTACTACTATAATAATCTGTCCGCATTTCTCAAAAAAAAAAAATTTAATAGTCTGTCCGCCAAGGATGTTTCTGTGTATCTTCTAAAAAAATGATTCTCCGTTACTTTCAAAGTTTCGACGTTTGCAAATTAAATATGAAATATTTCTATGGCAAAAATGATACTACCCATGTACCAACACTAGTAGAAAACTGACCTTTCATCCGGAGCACTAGTCCCGGCCGGGTTTGGTCCCGGGAATAATGTGAGCATTAGTCCCGGTTCCAACGGCTAGGAGCGGACGGGGGCACGGCCAGGATTAGTCCCGGTTCAAATGGGACCTCTAGTCCCGGTTGGTGATACCAACCGGGACCAAAGGGGTTGCGGCAGGCTGGGGCCCCGGCGAGCCCCTTTAGTCTTGGTTGGTATCACCCACCGGGACTAAAGATAGACCTTTAGTCCCGGTTGGTATCACCAACCGACTAAAGTTCCCTATATAAAGCTGCTTCGTCCAGCCCGAGTCCAAGCTTTCTCTCCTCTCTGTTTCCTTCCCTAAGCTCGAGTTCATCCTCCATTTTTGCCAAGATTTGTCAAGATTGGAGGCACCCCATCTATCCAAGGGTTCTAAAAGGTTAGCAACTTCATCCTTTCATCTCTCATTGCTAGTTTAGCTCGTTTCATGCTCTATAAGTATAGTGATTTGTGGGTTTTAGTTTGGGAGTAATTATGTGGAAGTTTATTTGATTTATATGCAATTTGAGCTCAAATTAACTTCTTAGTTTGCATATGTGTAGGTGTGGTTTACTTAGTGCCTTCCCGTCCCCGTCCTCATCGCCGTCGATCGCCCGCGCCGTCCCGTCACCGGCACCACCTTGGTGAGCCTCTTGTTCTTATCCTTTTTGTAAAAAAAAAATCTTATTTGTATGATTTAGATAGTTGCTTGTATAATTTTCTTACTTGTATGATTGTTTGTTATATATAGTGCCATGGTTTTGATATCCGTCCCCGTCGGCCCTCATCCGGTTTATGATTCGGATGTGGTATATTATCTTTTATAACTGTTTGTTTCATTTCGTGTTTATGTCAATTATGCCCATCAAGTTGACATAGATATTTTTATCTAGGAGGTATGTGAACCGGAAATTGCAACCGACCCTCTTGTCGAGAAGTTAAATTTAATTGAAAAAGAAAACGATTATTTGAAAGAAAATTTGAAAAGAATTGAAGAAAAGAAGATGAAATTGGAGTTGTATGTTGCCGATGTCGTCGATGATCACAAGATCAAGATGGATGCAATGCGCTTGAAGATTAGAAAGATTAAAAAATATGCCATTAATAAAGAGGCTTGGTATCATTATGATGTTGGATCAATTATTACCTTAGTTGCGATTTTGATCGCATTTGTTGTTGCATTTAAATGCTTTAGATAGTTGTATGTTGTTTTATGAGAAGTATGTATGAACTTTATGTATATATTTTTGCAGTAATAACATTTGGTCACTACTCTACTTTGGTTTTAATGTGATGAACTTGTATTAATTTGGTCACTTCGATGTTGTGTAATGAAGATGAGCCGGCAATGGATGTACGATGATCGACGCTCTCCCGAGTTCATTAATGGCCTGCATAATTTTATGCGTGTGGCTGAGGCAAACAAGCGGAATGGTTTTATGTGTTGTCCATGTGGTGTCTGTAAGAATAATAAGGATTACTCTACCTCAAAAACCCTTCACAGCCACCTGCTTCAGTCCGGTTTCATGTCCGGCTATAGCTGTTGGACCAAGCACGGAGAAAGAGGGGTTATAATGAAAGACAATGAAGAAGAAGAGGATGATGACAACTATCCTAGGTTCCCTGAATACGATGGTACTACAATGGGGGAAGCTGAAGAAGAGGCATCAGATGAGCCCGCTGATGATCTTGGTCGGGCCATTGTTGATGCAAAGAGAAATTGCGAATGTGAAAAGGAGAGGTTGAAGTTGGAGCGCATGTTAGAGGATCACAAAAAATTGTTGTACCCAAATTGCGAAGATGACAAGAAAAAGCTGGGTACCACACTGGAATTGCTGCAATGAAAGGCAGAGAATGGTGTATCTGACAAGGGATTTGAAAAGTTGCTGAAAATGATAAAGAAGATGCTTCCAAAGGATAACGAATTGTCCGACAGTACGTACGAAGCAAAGAAGGTTGTCTGCCCTCTAGGATTAGAAGTGCAGAAGATACATGCATGCCTTAATGACTGCATCCTCTACCGCGGTGAGGAGTACGAGAATTTGAATGCATGCCCGGTATGCGGTGCATTGCGCTATAAGATCAGCCGCCATGACCCTGGTGATGTTGAGGGCGAGCGCCCCAGGAAGAGGGTTCCTGCCAAGGTGATGTGGTATGCTCCTATAATACCACGGTTGAAACATTTGTTCCAAAACAAAGAGCATGCCAAGTTGTTGCGATGGCACAAAGAAGACCGTAAAAAAGATGCGATGCTGAGAGTACCCGCTAATGGGTCGCAGTGGAGAAAAATCGAGAGAAAGTGGCCGGACTTTGCAGATGACGCAAGAAACTTATGGTTTGGTCTAAGTACAGATGGCATGAATCCTTTTGGGGAGCAGAGCTGCAGTCATAGCACCTGGCCTGTGACTCTATGTATCTATAACCTTCCTCCTTGGTTGTGCATGAAGCGGAAGTTCATTATGATGCTAGTGCTCATCCAAGGCCCTAAGCAATCCGGCAACGACATTAATGTGTACCTAAGGCCATTAGTTGAAGAACTTTTACAGTTGTGGGATATAAAAAGTGTACGTGTGTGGGATGAGCACAAACAGGAGGAATTTGACCTACGAGCGTTGCTGTTTGTAACCATCACTGATTGGCCTGCACTACAAGAAATATGCTAACTTGTGACCTTCTGTCAGTGACCCTGAAAGAAATGGTCATAAATCTATGACCACTTCGAACCAATTGGTCGTAAGTTTTTTAGGAGGGTCCAAACCCTAAAACATAACGACCATTTTGGTCAGAAAGGTCATAATTTTCTTATACGAAATGGTTGTAAACAGACATCACTGTTTACTCCCCCTATTTTGACCCAATGACGACGAATTTAAATGGTCATATATTTTGCTAATTTGTATTGGGTCGAAATACTTGGACGTCCACCTCAGCAGTTTCGCCTACGTGTCATGTCTATGTATCAGACACCTAAGTAGTTTCGCTTTTGTGTCATATCCATGTGTCGTTTTCCTTTTATGTATCTGAATAGCACTAGATTTTAGTCTACCACTGACTTATGGGACCCCCACATTGACCTGTTGACCAACACCGCCTATCCAATGATAGGTGGGGCCCACCAGCAACCTGACATGAGGGACATGACCCGTGGGCCACACCAAACTTACACGTAGAACCCACCAAACAGAGAAACTACCAACCTGACATGTGGGTCAATCAAACTGACATGCGCGCCACCAAACAGTAAGAAACAAGAAAACTAAAAAAGAAATATTGCTTCGAGGGGGACTCGAACCCGCGCCGTGGGTTACAGCCAGCAGCGGCACAACCACCACGCCGCCACCTGTTTGGTGTATGTCTAGCGCACTCCCCTTCTTTAAAGTATACTCGTTTCCTGGGCTTGGGCCTAGTCGTTCGTGGGTTCCCCTTCTCTCCTTTTTTTTTCTGTAATACTGCGGTCCACCCACTGGGCCTACGGTGGGCCTACGGCCCACAGCCTACTAGAAGACGTTCTTAGGTGGCAAATATGTATACCTAAAAAAAGGTCGGTTCAACTGGAAAAAAAAGGACGGAAATATGTTGATTTTTTTCTTTAAAATATTTTATATTTAAAAAAATGTGATTTTTGGAAAAATCTTCATGGATTAAAAAAATATTCATGATTTGGGAAAAATGTTCATGTATTGGAATAATGTGCATGAATTTGAACAAATTTTTTGTGAATTCAGAAAATGTTCATGATTTTTTCTTAAAATGTTCACGAAAAATGTTCATGAATTTCATAAAATGATCATCAATCCAAGAAATGTTCATCGTTTCCAACTTTGTTATTTTTCTTGGAAACTATGTCATATATAATAACACAATGCAGAGGTTTTCGATTTTTTCTGTTTTTTATGCCGATTCCAAAATGTGGTCAAAATTGCTGGAATGTTCATTGTTAGCTAGAGGTTCGATGTTGTGAAAATCTTGGTGGATCTCTACTTAAATAGCTACTTGCGTATCTAAAAATGATTTTTACACAAAATAAATAACAAACTATGATGCACTTCAAATTTGATCCGCTTCCAGCTGAATCGGCAGAAATTTGTAAACTATTTTGGAAATTAAATATGGCCTAGTATTTTATAAATTTGATTTGGTCCAGTTTTGCAACAACTATTTGCTAGGTTCTTCACAAAAAAACTCATTTTGGGTACTCGAAAAATGGAAAATAAAATTTTTGATTGTTTGTCATTCCGAGATGCAGACTTGTGCAAAATATGATATCATTTGAACAAACTATGCAATGAATGTTGCCATAACATTGGCCATTTGCCTTGAAAGCCATGAAACTTCATACATGATACCTCGTTTCTGAGAACACTTTTTTAAGACATTTGCCGTAGTCCAAGTTTATTATTTTTCCTGAAAACTAGGTCACATATAATGACACAATGCGAAGGTTTTCAATATTTTTGATTTTTTTTAAATTTCTTATGCCCGTTTCAAAATACGGTCAAATCGGCGGGCATGACCGTTCGTAGCTGGATGTTGAATCTTCCAAATCTTTTGGAGTATCTCTGATTAAATAGATATTTATGTACCTAGAAATGATTTTTGGAAAAAATAAAGAGCAAACTATGAGGCAGCTGTAGTTCAAATTTGATCCGCTTCCTACTGAATCGGCGTAAATTTGTCTTTTTAACGAGAGGTGGATCAAAAGCTTTTGACACCCAACCATTTGATAAATTGTACATGAAATATGGCCTAATATTTTTAAAAATTGATTTGGTCCAATTTCGCAGCAAATATTTGCTAGGTCCTTCATAAAAAACTCATTTTGGGCACTCAAAAAATGGAAAATGAATTTTTCGTGCAAAGAAAATGAAAACTTCCTTAGGCAACATTGTTGGTCATTCCAAGATGCAAACTTGTGTAAAATATGATATCATTTGAACGAACTATGCCATGAATGTTGCCATAACATTGGCCATTTGCCTTGAAAGCCATGAAACTTCATACATGATAGCTCGTTTCCGAGGACACTTTTTTAAGACATTTGTCGTAGTCCAAGTTTGTTATTTTTCCTGTAAACTAGGTCACATATGATGACACAATGCGAAGGTTTTCATTTTTTTTGAATTTCTTATGCCCGTTTCAAAATGCGGTCAAAACGGCGGGCATGACCGTTCGTAGCTGGGGTTGAATCTTGCAAATCTTTTGGAGTGTCTCTGATTAAATAGATATTTATGTACCTAGAAATGATTTTTGAAAAAAATAAAGAGCAAACTATGATGCAGCTGTAGTTCAAATTTGACACGTTTCCTGCTGAATCGGCGGAAATTTGTCTTTTGCACGAGAGGTGGATCAAAAGCTTTTGACACCCAACCATTTGGTCAATTGTACATAAAATATGGCCTAATATTTTAAAAAATCGATTTGGTCCAATTTCGCAGTAAATATTTGTTAGGTTCTTCACAAAAAAACTTATTTTGGGCACTCAAAAAATGAAAAATGATTTCTTCATGCAAAGAAAATGAAAACTTCCTTAGGCAACATTGTTTGTCATTCCAAGATGCAAACTTGTGCAAAATATGATATCATTTGAACAAACTATGCCATGAATGTTGCCATAACATTGGCCATTTGCCTTGAAAGCCATGAAACTTGATACATGATAGCTCGTTTCTGAGAACACTTTTTTAAGACATTTGCCGTAGTCCAAGTTTGTTATTTTTCCTAAAAACTAGGTCACATATAATGACACAATGCGAAGGTTTTTTCAAATTTTTTGATTTTTTTTGAATTTCTTATGCCCGTTTCAAAATGCGGTCAAAATGGCGGGCATGACCGTTCGTAGCTAGGGGTTGAATCTTGCAAATCTTTTGGAGTATCTCTGATTAAATAGATATTTATGTACCTGGAAATGATTTTTGGAAAAAATAAAGAGCAAACTATGAGGCAGCTGTAGTTCAAATATTTGCTAGGTTCTTCACAAAAAAACTCATTTTGGGCACTCGAAAAAATGAAAACTCATGCTGCATCCATGGCACCCCACATGCTGGAACCGGCGAGGCGGGGGGGGGGGGGTGGCACCGGTGAAGTGTGGTGCTGCAACGTCGACGCCTACGCTACTTTGTATGGTGAGGAGTCGCGCGGAGGTGCTAGAACCGGCTAGTATTTTTGCTGGAACCGATGATTTGGCATGCTGCATCCATGGCGGTGAGCAATTTGCGGGGGAGGTGATGGAAGTGGTGAAGTAATTTGCTAGAAGCGGCGATGGGTTGCTGGAACTGTTGATTCGGGATGCTTCATCCATGGTGGTGAGCAACCTCGGGAAGGTGCTAGAACTGGCGAATGCTACAACTAGAGCACGTCGAGGTGATGCCGGCGGCGAGGCGGCAGACTGCGGTTGTGCGCGACGGCGCAACAGTGGGAGGGTCAACGATGTGTTCTATCTGATGGAGAACGAGCAAGATGGGGAAGAAAGTATAACGTGGGGGTGATCGAATGGTTACAGGCGAAAAAATCATAGGGTCGTGAGGCGACCGACCCAAATTTAGGCCGATCGACCGGCGCCTATCAGCCGCCTTTTGGAAAATGGTGTGGTCCAATTTTGCAACACAGATTTGTAGGCATTTAAAAAAAATCGCAGACTTGGGCCCAAATTTTGGAGATTCGAGCACGAGACAGCCGGCCAATGAGAAGCGAGGAACCACCTCCACGCGGATCACCAAGTTGGACACGATCTGGGCCATCCATCACGCACCCATCCAACGGTGGATCTTCTCCTGAAAAACCAAAACCCTAACCCACCCACCCACCCACCCACCATCCCCACCCACCACCGCCGCCCCCACCCACCGCCGACCTCGTCTCCGCCATCCCCCTCCCATCGCCTTCATCCCACATATCACTAGTAGAAAAAGGCCCATTAGTCCCGGTTCCAGAGGGGCTTTAGTCCCGGTTCTGGAACCGGGACTAAATGGTCGGGACTAAAGCCCAAAACCTTTAGTCCCGGTTCTCTTACGAACCGGGACCAAAGGGGCTCCACGTGGCTGCTGTGGGGAGCCCAGGCAGGAGGACCTTTAGTCCCGGTTGGTAACACCAACCGGGACTAAAGGAGCTCCACGTGGCCGCTTCGCAGCACTCAGGCAGGAGGTCCTTTAGTCCCGGTTGGTAACACCAACCGGGACCAAAAGGCGCTGGGTTTTTTTTTTTGAAAGGGGGGGTTTAGGGGTTTTGGAGGGTTTAGGGGTTTCATATTGTGTTAGCTAGCTAATAGAGAGAAGTGACCTCTCTTTCTCCGTGCTTGGTCGACGCTAGCTACTACATATAGAGAGAACTCGATGCTAGCTAGTAAGCAAACGAAGGAAACCATTAATTACACAAGATCGTCATGAACATATACAAAGAGAAGTGACCTCTCGTTCTCTGTGCTTGTTCGAACAACAAGTTTTCGTAAATCTATCCGACGCTACTACATATATACAATATAACATCCCTGACATCATCAAGCACCAAACTCCCATTGAATTTCCGCATGGTATTCTCCCTTTTCATGTATGACGTGGTCAAGAAAGAATCCCGCCAATTCCTCTTGAATTGCTCGTATGCGATCATGTGGTAGGAGTTCATCCCGCATCTGCCAGATCTAATTTAAAGAAGGGGGTCAATACATATATATGAATGAAACTCAACACAATTGATGGTAATAAAAATATTGTGAATATTGTTTACATACGTCAAATTGTTCTTCAGATCTGCCCCGCTCAGAGGTCCTGTGGCGAATGTACTCGCAAACGTAGTATCCACATAAATTATTCCCGGGTTCCTGCCACAAGAACTTTACGAGAATAGAGTTCAATCAAACTGATAATCAAGCACGATAATGGTATTGATGAAACTGGAATCAATGAGAGATGCGCGGAACTAGCTAGTACTACTTACTTTGGGGTGTGTAAATCGCAGCTCGTTCTTCAGACCCGGAACCTGTCCGGTGAACTGTTTCCAAACCCTGCCAGGCAAAGAAAATGATTACTTGATATCAGGAAATGAACGAAAGTTGTCGATATGGTCTCGGTATTGATTGAACTTACTTCTGGAGCATTGCAGTAATGTCCGCATAATCCTTGGGATCTTTACGTCTCGAGTCAAAGACAGTTACTACTCCCCCGTCAAGCTTAATGGATAGCAGAATATAGTGGAAACTACGCACGCATAACTCATCAATTACAGTACTTAATCTCGAGTAAGCGAAACCGAATATGCACAAGACAGTAACACTCACTTGAAGTTGTAAGGAAAAAGTATTTCCCTTTTGTTTTGATGTCGAAGGAACGCTTTTAGCAAGTTTTCCTCGGTATCTTTAACTCTTTCTTGTACCGCCCATTCATTTACGGTATTTGGGCTAATGAACCCAATGTCATAGATTTGTCTTTTTGGGCATTCGAAGATCTTCAATCTGCATAATATAGTGAGGATAATTATATATACATGCAATGAACGAGTTGAGCTAGAGACTTAATTACAGAAGTAATACTTACAGACAGTAGCAAGTCATGATTTGTTTGTCGAGGGCCTTTTGATTGAATAACTGAAATAACTCCACAAATTCAACAGGCATCAGGTCGACTCCAATGAGGTCGTGCTCATCTTTAATTCTCACCAGCAAACTATCGGACCCATTCTTCCTGCAGGTTTCCAAGTACCACTCATGCAATTTGTAGATCATCGTTGTTAGAGGAGGATGATCAGGTTTGACGAGAGGCTTCCCGTGCACGTATTTATATTCTTCTTTTGGTACCTCAGCCATTTCAAAAATTACATCATCACCCAAGTAATCACCAGGATTGGTACCGAGCACCATCCCCAGATGATTAGCGACGATATCGCTAGACACCTTGAGCGGGGGGCACGATTTCTTCTCCTGTTCGCCGAGCTGGGGAATTGTTTTCCCACTTCTTCGTTCTGCTAACCTTGCATCACTAGAAGTACTTCCCGACCGCCGCGCTTCATCATATGTCTTTTGAATAATGCGGTCATAGTTGGATTGCGGCGGAGGCGGTGGTGGTCGCTTCAGAGCATCGATAGTGTGCTTCACTTTCACCGGATCTATTGTTTCCTTCGGAGGTGGAGTTTTCTTTGCAAAATGGGCCCTCACTTGGGCACGAACTATGTCCTCGTTTTCCTGCTCGGTCCTCTCATATGGTAACTTTTCCAGAGGCTTGAGAGATGGACCGTATCTGAATTCCCTCCCGCCTCTGCTTGTACTGCGTCGATTGGCGGTGGTCGGAGCGGCTGAAATGGCCGGAGTCGAGCGCTACGACCTCGACGGCGGCGAGCTTCTCGGGTGAGCTACGGGGATGCGGTGGGTGGGGTGGCCTCGACAATGCTCTTTCAGTCCCGGTTTGGGTGGACTCGAGAGTTTCTATGAGCATAAAAAAATCCTCCCCCCTCATTTTCCCGAGAGAGTTAGGGGACATACTTGCGGACTCCTCCCCCCTCATTTTCCCGAGAGAGTTAGGGGACATACTTGCGGACTCCTCCCCCCTCATTTTCCCGAGAGAGTTAGGGTATACTTGCGGACTGCTCCCCCCTCATTTTCCCGAGAGAGTTAGGGGATACTTGCGGACTCCTCCCCCCTCATTTTCCCGAGAGAGTTAGGGGATACTTGCGGACTCCTCCCCCCTCATTTTCCCGAGAGAGTTAGGGGACATACTTGCGGACTCCTCCCCCCTCATTTTCCCGAAAGAGTTAGGGGATACTTGCGGACTCCTCCCCCCTCATTTTCCCCGATTTACGCTCTTTCTTAATATGAACAAAAAAAATCATGAACGTTTAGTGAAGTTGCCCCTCCCCGATTTAGGCAAAGTAAAACCCCTTCGTGAAGGAACTTCTTTTTAGCCAACTTATTTTCTGCCAACAAAATACATATATCATATATACAAAAACATGGGATACCTTAATTAGTTCAATTTTTTGCCTTGACAAATCATTGAACCTTTTGACAGAAACCTCCCATAAACTCTTTCATAATTTTCTTTAGCATACATCCATGGAAAAAAAACAGGAAGCTACGATATTTTTTTATATCATATTTATATCATATTTTCTTTAGCATACATATATCATATGATCATTTTCTATATATATACATCCATCCATCCATCCATCCATACACACAAACATATATACATGGACCTAAAATGCTATAAAAAAATTATATGAACAAAAAAAAGCATACATCATCTATCATCAACATCATCAGCTATCATCAACATCATCATCTAACTATCATATATCATCTATCATCTATATATCATCAAAATCACCAAAATCAACAGGGGACAGGGAGGACAGGAAGGAAAGGGGGCCGGCCGGACCAAACGGGGAGGAGGGGCCGCGTCGTCGGGGCAGGGCAGTGGCGCGGGCCGGCGTCGGGGCAGGGCGCGCGTCGGGGGGCGGCGCCGGCGTCGGGGCACGGAGCGGCGCGTCGGGGCAGAGGCGCGCATCGGGGCAGGGCGTGCGTCGGGGAGCGGCGCCGGCGTCGGGGCACGGGACGGCGCGTCGGGGCAGAGGGCGTCAGGGCAGAGGGCGTCGACGGCGAGCTCGAGCAGCCTGGCGGCGTCGATGTGCTCGGCGTCGTCGGGGGCAAGTGCTAGATGAAATCTGAAAAAATCGTAAGTGTTGCTTATATACACAGAGTATTGGTCCCGGTTCGTGGCACCAACCGGGACCAAAGGTCTCTTTTCGTCAGCCCAAAGGGCGGGAAGCAGAGACCTTTGGTCCCGGTTGGTGCCACCAACCGGGACTAAAGGGTGGCATTGGTCCCGGTTGGTGGCACCAACCGGGACTAAAGGGGCGCATTGGTCCCGGTTGGTGCCACCAACCGGGACCAAAGGGTGGTGCTGCCCGGGGCCAAATTTTTAGTCCCACCTCGCTAGCTGAGAGGGCTCGAGAGTGGTTTATAAGCGCTGCGGCGCACACCCTCTCGAGCTCCTCTCAACAGCAGGCTTCCGGGCCTAATCTGTCACTGCCTGTGGGCCTATTGGTTCTTCTGCGGGCCTGAATCCTGGCCCAACAAGCTTGTTGGGTTTCTAGTCGTATTCAGGCCGCTGTGGCCCAGTAGGCGGCATTTTTTCTACTTTTTTTGTTTTCTTTTTTGCTTTATTTATTTACTTTTGTTTCTATTTATAGTTTTTCAGTGATTCTTTTTGCTTTTAGGTCACAAAAATTATAAACTTTCTGTTAGTGCCATTAGTTTCCAAATTTGAATAGTTTAAATTTGAATTCTTTTAAATTGGTGTGAATCACTAGTTTGTGAATAACTTTACTATAAAAATAGATTTTTGAGTGATTCTTTTTCCTGCTATTTAAGATTACTGTGTTTTATCATTATATTCAATTTGGTAATTTTTAGGTTATTTTAAATGTCTGTTTTAACCAAAAACAGATTTTGTTATTTTAGTTCTAAAAAAAAATCTTTATGAAAATTCTTTTTGCTATTAATGTTTTGAACAAAAACTACTTTGATAACTTTAGTTGCATAAATTTTATATAATTTTAGTTTCATAAATACTAGAGGTTTATAAAATATTTTTAGTTGATTCCTTTTGCTATTAGAGTTTTATAAAAGCTTTTTAGTTGATTCTTTTTGCTATTGAAGAATATTATAGTTTTATTTTAGTTGATCATAACAGAATTTTTTAATTGATTATTTTTAGTTCATTATTTTTGCTATTAGAGTTTCATAAAGGTTTTCTAGTTCATTCTTTTTGCTATTAGTTCATTCTTTGAGCTAAATGACCCTGAAATTGAAAAGCACTTCAAATGAACTCTGAAAAGGTTGAAAGTTGGCATGGTATCATCATTTCACCCACATAGCATGTGCTAAAAAGTTGAGAGGGTTACGTCAAAAACTGGATGCACTTCGTGTACAAAACGGACAATCTCTTTTGAAGTATCAGGGTTTCGGACGAAAACTCATCTGTTACAAAGGGATTTCATTTTTTTGAACTTATTTGAACTCCAGACTTTTTGTGTGTTCAAAAACCACCATTCAAAGCCACATCATCAATTTTCAACCCTTTCTGACTTCATTTCCTATTTTTCATGCATTTACTGATTTTTTAAGCTAAATGACCCTGAAATTGAAAAGCACTACAAATGAACTCTGAAAAGGTTGACAGTTGGCATGGTATCATTATTTCACCCACATAGCATGTGCTAAAAAGTTGAGAGGGTTACGGCAAAAACTGGATGCACTTCGTGTACAAAATGGACAATCTCTTTCGAAGTATCAGGGTTTCGGACGAAAACTCATCTGTTACAAAGGGATTTCATTTTTTTGAACTTATTTGAACTCCAGACATTTTGTCTGTTCAAAATGCACCATTCAAAGCCACATCATCAATTTTCAACCCTTTCTGACTTCATTTCCTATTTTTCATGCATTTACTGATTTTTTTAAGCTAAATGACCCTGAAATTGAAAAGCACTACAAATGAACTCTGAAAAGGTTGAAAGTTGGCATGGTATCATCATTTCACCCACATAGCATGTGCTAAAAAGTTGAGAGCGTTACGGCAAAAACTGGATGCACTTCGTGTACAAAATGGACAATCTCTTTCGAAGTATCAGGGTTTCGGACGAAAACTCATCTGTTACAAAGGGATTTCATTTTTTTGAACTTATTTGAACTCCAGACATTTTGTGTGTTCAAAATGCACCATTCAAAGCCACATCATCAATTTTCAACCCTTTCTGACTTCATTTCCTATTTTCCATGCATTTACTGATTTTTTTAAGCTAAATGACCCTGAAATTGAAAAGCACTAGAAATGAACTCTGAAAAGGTTGACAGTTGGCATGGTATCATCATTTCACCCACATAGCATGTGCTAAAAAGTTGAGAGGGTTACGGCAAAAATTGGATGCACTTCGTGTACAAAATGGACAATCTCTTTCGAAGTATCAGGGTTTCGGACGAAAACTCATCTGTTACAAAGGGATTTCATTTTTTTGAACTTATTTGAACTCCAGACTTTTTGTGTGTTCAAAATGCACCATTCAAAGCCACATCATCAATTTTCAACCTTTCTGACTTCATTTCCTATTTTTCATGCATTTACTGATTTTTTTAAGCTAAATGACCCTGAAATTGAAAAGCACTACAAATGAACTCTGAACAGGTTGAAAGTTGGCATGGTATCATCATTTCACCCACATAGCATGTGCTAAAAAGTTGAGAGGGTTACGGCAAAAACTGGATGCACTTCGTGTACAAAATGGACAATCTCTTTCGAAGTATCAGGGTTTCGGACGAAAACTCATCTGTTACAAAGGGATTTCATTTTTTTGAACTTATTTGAACTCCAGACATTTTGTGTGTTCAAAATGCACCATTCAAAGCCACATCATCAATTTTCAACCCTTTCTGACTTCATTTCCTATTTTTCATGCATTTACTGATTTTTTAAGCTAAATGACCCTGAAATTGAAAAGCACTACAAATGAACTCTGAACTTTCATGCATTTACTGATATAGTTGTGGAGAGAACGTCTTCACTTTTTCTTCGCTTGTGTCCTTTGCTTATTGCGCCGTAACCATGGATAATCTTCATCGTTTAACAGGGTGCTTGGGTCAGACTTGACTTTGAAGGGAGGAATTTCATGAAACTTTTCATAATCTTCAGACATGTCTGTCTTGCCCTCCAATCCCACGATGTCTCTTTTTCCTGAAAGAACTATGTGGCGCTTTGGCTCATCGTATGATGTATTCGCTTCCTTATCTTTTCTTTTTCTCGGTTTGGTAGACATGTCCTTCACATAGAAAACCTGCGCCACATCATTGGCTAGGACGAATGGTTCGTCTGTGTACCCAAGATTGTTCAGATCCACTGTTGTCATTCCGTACTGTGGGTCTACCTGTACCCCGCCTCCTGACAGATTGACCCATTTGCACTGAAACAAAGGGACCTTGAAATCATGTCCATAGTCAAGTTCCCATATGTCCACTATGTAACCATAATATGTGTCCTTTCCCCTGTTGGTTGCTGCATCAAAGCGGACACCGCTGTTTTGGTTGGTGCTCTTTTGATCTTGGGCGATCGTGTAAAATGTATTCCCATTTATCTCGTACCCTTTGTAAGTCAATACAGTCGAAGATGGTCCCCTGGCCAACGAGTACAGCTCATCAGAATAGTGTTGTCACCCATGAGACGTGTTTGCAACCAACTGCCGAAAGTCCTGATGTGTTCATATGTAATCCAGTCGTCACACTGCTCCGGGTGTTTGGAGCGCAGAATATTCTTGTGTTCATCGACATACGGGGTCACCAAGGTAGAATTCTGTAGAATTGTGTACTGTGCTTGAGACCAAGAATGCCCGTCCCAACATATTATTGAGTCCGCTCCTAGCGTGCCTTTTCCAGTCAGTCTCCCCTCATACCGCGATTGAGGGAGACCAATCTTCTTAAGGTCAGGAATGAAGTCAACACAAAACCCAATGACATCCTCTGTTTGATGGCCCATGGAGATGCTTGCTTCTGGCCTAGCGCGGTTACGAACATATTTCTTTAAGACTCCCATGAACCTCTCAAAGGGGAACATATTGTGTAGAAATACAGGGCCCAGAACGACAATCTCGTCGACTAGATGAACTAGGACGTGCGTCATGATATTGAAGAAGGACGGTGGGAACACCAGCTCGAAACTAACAAGACATTGCACCAAATCACTCCTTAACCTTGGCAGGATTTCTGGATCGATCACCTTCTGAGAGATTGCATTGAGGAATGCACATAGCTTCACAATGGCTAATCGAACGTTTTCCGGTAGAAGCCCCCTCAATGCAACCGGAAGCAGTTGCGTCATAATCACGTGGCAGTCATGAGACTTTAGGTTCTGGAACTTTTTCTCTGCCATATTTATTATTCCCTTTATATTCGACGAGAAGCCAGACGGGACCTTCATACTGAGCAGGCATTCAAAGAAGATTTCCTTCTCTTCTTTGGTAAGAGCGTAGCTGGCAGGACCTTCATACTGCTTTGGATGCATGCCGTCTTTTTCATGCATACGTTGCTGTTCCTCCCGTACCTCCGGTGTATCTTTTGTATTCCCATACACTCCCAAGAAGCCTAGCAGGTTCACGCAAAGATTCTTCGTCACGTGCATCACGTCGATTGCAGAGCGGACCTCTAGGTCTTTCCAATAGGGTAGGTCCCAAAATATAGATTTCTTCTTCCACATGGGTGCGCGTCCCGCATCGTCAGTCGGAACAGATAGTCCGCCAGGACCCTTTCCAAAGATTACTTTTAAATCATTGACCATATCAAGTATGTGATCACCAGTACGGAGGCCGGGCTTCTTCCGGTGATCTGCCTCACCTTTGAAATGCTTTCCTTTCTTTCGACATTGATGGTTGGTCGGAAGAAATCGACGATGCCCCAGGTACACATTCTTCCTGCATTTGTCCAAATATATACTGTCGGTGTCATCTAAACAGTGTGTGCATGCGTGGTATCCCTTGTTTGTCTGTCCTGAAAGGTTACTGAGAGCAGGCCAATCGTTGATGGTTACAAACAGCAACGCATGTAGGTCAAATTCCTCCTGTTTGTGCTCATCCCACACACGTACACCTTCTCCATTCCACAGCTGTAAAAGTTCTTCAACTAATGGCCTTAGGTACACATCAATGTCATTGCCGGGTTGCTTAGGGCCTTGGATAAGCACTGGCATCATAATGAACTTCCGCTTCATGCACAACCAAGGAGGAAGGTTATAGATACATAGAGTCACGGGCCAGGTGCTATGATTGCTGCTCTGCTCCCCAAAAGGATTAATGCCATCTGCGCTTAAACCAAACCATACGTTCCTTGCGTCACCTGCAAAGTCCCCCCACCTTCTCTCGATTTTTCTCCACTGCGATCCGTCAGCGGGTGCTCTCAACTTCCCGTCTTTCTTACGGTCTTCTTTGTGCCATCGCATCAACTTGGCATGCTCTTTGTTTCTGAACAGACGTTTCAGCCGTGGTATTATAGGAGCATACTACATCACCTTGGCAGGAACCCTCTTCCTGGGGCGCTCGCCCTCAACATCACCAGGGTCATCTCGTCTGATCTTATACCGCAATGCACCGCATACCGGGCATGCGTTCAAATCCTCGTACTCACCGCGGTAGAGGATGCAGTCATTAGGGCATGCATGTATCTTCTGCATCTCCAATCCTAGAGGGCATAGAACCTTCTTTGCTTCGTACGTACCGCCGGGCAATTCGTTATCCTTTGGAAGCTTCTTCTTCATTATTTTCAGTAGCGAACTAAATCCCTTGTCAGATACACCATTGTCTGCCTTCCATTGCAGCAATTCCAGTGTGGTACCGAGCTTTGTGTTGTCATCTTCACAATTTGGGTACAACCCTTTTTTGTGATCCTCTGACATGCGATCGAACTTCAACTTCTCCCTTTCACTTTCGCATTCTCTCTGTGCATCAACAATGACCCGGTGAAGATCATCATCGGGCACATCTTCTGGTTCCTCTTGATCTTCAGCTTCCCCCATTGCAGCATCACCGTATTCAGGGGGCGGGTAGTTGTCATCATCCTCTTCTTCTTCGTTGTCTTCCATCATAACCCCTCTTTCTCCGTGCTTGGTCCAAACATTATAGTGTGGCATAAAACCCTTCTCAAGCAGGTGCAAGTGAAGGGTTTTAGAGTTGGAGAAAGCCTTCGTATTCTCACAGACAGTACATGGACAATGCATAAAACCATTCTGCTTGTTTGCCTCAGCCGCTTCGAGAAAATTATGCAGGCCCTTAATATACTCGGAGGTGCGTCGGTCACCGTACATCCATTGCCGGTTCATCTGCGTGCGTTATATAGTTCTCATTATTGAACAACATATAACTCTCTAGAGCATCTAATTAAAACATACAAGTAAGAACTTTTTTCTTTTAGAAAGAAGATAAGAAGAAGAGGCTAACCACGGTGGTGCCGGCGCTGAGATGGGCGCGGGCGATCGACGGCGGTGAGGACGGGGACGGGACAGGACGGACCGCCAAACCTAGAAAAATCTTGAGGAAAATGGAGCTTGGACAAGGATCTTCGAGAGGAGAAAGCTTAAGTGTGGCTCGGGCATTTCATCGAACAACTCATGTGCATAGGAGGTGAGCTAAAAGCTCTCCCACGGCCGGGCAAAAAAACAGAGCGCTCTGCTCGCGGGCAGGGGCTATATATAGGCCAACCATTGGTCCCGGTTTGTGGCTGGAACCGGGACTAAAGGACCCCATTTGGTCCTGGTTCCAGCCACAAACCGGGACCAATGGTTGTGGGCCAGGAGCGAGGCGCATTGGTCCCGGTTCGTGTCTGGAACCGGGACCAAAGGGGTCAAACGAACCGGGACCAATGGCCAACGAGGCCCGGCCGGTGCCCTGGCCTCACGAACCGGGACCGATGGCCCCATGGGTCCCGGTTCGTGAGTGAACCGGGACTAATGGGCTTCTCAGGGGTGGACCGAAGCCCTGCTTTGTACTAGTGTATCCACCAGTCCTGGCGCGGCCATGGTGTCCCCCGTCCTCCTTCTCTGCTAGGGTTAGGATTTCTGCCTAACCCTCCCTTGATCTGGCAGCCGCCGGCTGCTCCGGTCGCCTCGCTGCTCTAGCCATCTTCGCCAACGGCCGCCGCCTGCCTCGCCATCAACGAAAACTCCAACTACTACCCCCTTGGGAGGTGGTGAGGAGGCATTTCTCGTGAAGCCGGTGGTGGATGGCGGCGCAACCTTCCCCTCCGCCGCCGCCGCTGCGCCGTCCTCCCGAAATCCCGACCATGGTGAGCCTCCCCTCCCCTTCACGCCTCTCCCTCTATCCTCCTCCAGATTTCTCTCTTAATCTCTGTCTCTCTCTGCAGGTACCCCGGGCACGAGGGTGGAGCCTTGACCGGAGCTTCGGCAGAAAGGATGGGAGGTGGATGCCCGCACGGATCCGGCATCTCCGACCTCGGCATCCACAAGGAGGAGCGGCGACAACCCCGGACCCGTCCACTGGTGCTGCTGATCCTGCTTGGACCGGAGGATTTCTGCCGCCACCTCGTGAAGGTCGTCGGGTTCTTGAGGTTTCTGTGTGAAACTGTTGTTAAAACAAACCACAGTCCAGTTTAGTTCGAGCAATGCAAATTCATTCCATATATAACCATTGCATCTCAGCTGCGTTTGAACAATCCATCAAGAACAGAAACTTAAATAGAGCACACTTCATTTCATTCATATAAAACTGCATCAAACTTACAAAAGGCAGTTCACTCGAACATTACATACCATTTCACTGAATATCACAGTACTGAAATTGAATATTACAGACCATTTCAAATTTTCTTCTGGACTTCTTGCTTACAGTCTGATTGCTGAAAAGTAATGTTACACTTCTATATGTAGACGACAGCGTCCTGCTCTGGTTGCTGCTGTTCAGTGTACCTCGAGATGATTTCCAGGACATGAAAGGTGAGCTATCTAAGCTGCTCCTTTGTTTCTGGACATGATTTATCCTTCGATTTGATCTGCTCAACATTATCTTGTTATGTCTCTTGTCCGTCATGTGCGGCGGCAACAGGATGTGCAGAGCACAAGGGGTGGGCTCATCGAGGTGTGCGGTGGTAGGCTCGCTCGGCCTCAGCGTCTTCTGTTGGACGGACATGCTGCCTCTTCGACGTCGGCTACATGACAGCCATGGTGAGCTCTCTGCTCCCTGCCTCCGTTTGCTTGCTCTGAGCTCGTGCTTACTTGTGAGAAACTACATGTCACCTTGCTTGTATTCCCTAGCTACACCACACCTTGTTGGTTGCACTCAAAGTGTACAATAGTCATGCTCTTGCATACATGTTTTGTTGGACTAAAAAATGTACAATGATCTTCTCCTTGGGATATTATTCTTATGATATATCTTGTAATTTGCTTGATTGCAAAAGTTAAATCCACTACACGTGTTCAGCAGAAATTTATTTAGTTTGTCATACATAATTAACTATGCTTATGTTGGTTGTTATTAAGTGTATAATTCATCATGGAAGCATAGGAATGTGATGGACATCATCAGATTACTTTTTTGTTCTGAAGTTAAATATTTAAACTCATTGTTTTGATTCTGCAATCATAAGCATCACTTGTAGTCTGGTCGTTCTTAGACAAATTATTGTTTGAGTTAAGTTCACCGAACAATACTTAAAAATTTCAGGAATCAATGATGCCGACCTCCTTGCAGAGCTATGCTAGGTACCCAATGACGACCTCCTCCACGCGCGGTTGAAATAGGTACCGATGACCTCCTCCTACTCACCAGTAACAAGTCTGGTTTCACATTTGCGGGGCACTATGCTTTTGGTGTATGATATGGTTGGGAGAGAACACACAGTTTCCTGCATCATCTGATAATGTCAATTTGATCTGTAAGATCTGAGTTTATTGTACTATTAATGTTGATAAGATTGCCGCTAGTATGTTCACGACATTTTACATTGTATGGATAATTGGATACACTGAGCTTCAACCTTTATTTAAGCTTTGTTGGTCTTGCAATTACTAGTTGTGCATAGTGGTAGTATGCACCGTCTTCCCCTGTATACCCCGCTGTCAAACTCATATGATAGAGTGGATATTTTCTACATGTAGCATCATGGAGGTATTAACTACCTGATGTAGTTGTAGAACAGCATCATGTTTGAATGTGCCAAATGTTTGGGCCTAATGATCTTATCTATTAGGGCGGCAGGTTTATTACTTTTTATTTCTAGGTGTGTCTGCAATGTTGGATTAATGATTGAAGCGCATTAGCGGTTTATCTTCTTCTTTATAAGTCTGTTTGCAATGGATGTACATAACTGTCGTTTTTACCTCTTGCATATTTAACATACATGACAATAGCAGTAGGCTATTGAAATATATGCGAAGGTAGACACTATCTTTGCTGCTTGTGTCTTAATAAATAAAAAAATTCTGTAATGATAACCTGAAATGTCACACAGGTGACCATTGGTGCTGCCGCTGCTGCTCTGCCGGTTGGAGGTGTTGCTGCTGCATCTGGCGGAGCTGTCGCTGCCGCCCCAAAGGGCAACCTTCATCAGACAGAACCCCATAATAGGGCCTCAAGGTTCTGTGCCCCATCGCCCCTCTTTCTAAATTACTGAAATGAAAATGGCTAGGCCTGATGTGCCTCTTGTATCTATTGCTCGATTTGTTATAATTTGATTCACCAAGAGTGATTCTTCTACTATATTGTAGTAAGGTTAAATGGAACAATGAGGGATGTTTCTAATTTGGTTATTGCTAGAATAATTCATCAACTTGAGATATGTTGGGATGTTACTTTAAGTGTCAAAATGACAGTAAAACCAAGGTTCTTAGATGGTTCCTAGATTAATTGTTCTGTTTTGTTGTTAGCAAATATTGCCTATATTGAGACTCTAAACATGTGACTATTCCTCACATTTACAGGAGTTCTAGGCTGAAGACATTCGAAGAAGCTCGAAGCCCCAGTCAGCAACTTGCTTTATATGTTACTGAATTTGTAATGCTAAATTTCTTGAGAAATTTGATGTACTGCTGAACATGTTGGGAATTTGGTGTATATTTGCTCGCTGAACTTGTTATTTAAATGATGGTAGTTATGTACATATACTCAGAATATTAATTTTTGTTTACTTAAAATACATTCCTGTACTAAAAGTGGCCAGAAAGATAAATATATTGTTATTGAATTTGGGCTGATTGTGTATGTATATACTGTACATGAAGAGGCACGGCCCAAATGAAAAATAGCCGAAATGTCTATTGGACCAACTCTATTTGGGCTTTGAAAACAGGCCTAAAATATATTGGCTGAAACAAAGGCTGAAAATTAAAAAGAAATGGACCGTTAAAACGCTGGGGCCTAGAAAATATGGTCTAGGCCCAAAAAGGAAATGTACAGCAAAAGACATCAGCCTAGAAAATCGAATTGTTGGGCTTGGCCCATGTAGCTCAGCAACATTGATAGGAAAAATAATAATAAATGAGCTGAATTGTTGGGCTTGGCCCATGTAGACAACTGAAATGGACCGGGCTGATTCTAATCAACGACCAACTAATTTGGTCACAATTATGCCACATCAGCATTGCCACGTCGGATCTGACGTGGTCTGGGCAAACTGTCAGCGACCAAAACAATTGGTCGTAGAATCTACGACCTTTTATTTTGGTCGTAACCGTCTACGACCATTTCACAAAAAAGGTCATTAAGTTTCATTAAAGACGGCCAGCTTTTGACCAACTGTTTTTTGTCACAAGAAGGTCACAAATGGAAAACAATGACCATTCAGTGACCAAGATTGATGGTCGCAAGTTGACATATTTCTTGAAGTGCTGCACTTAGTAACCTTTCAGGACAGACAAACAAGGGATACAATGCATGCACGCACTGTTTAGATGAGACTGAAATTATATATTTGGATAAATGTAAGAAGAATGTGTACCCGGGACATCGTCGATTTCTTCCGATCAGGCATCTCTTAAGAAAGAAAGGCAAGCATTTCAAAGGTGTGGCAGATCACCGGAAGAAGCCTGGCCACCGTACTGGTGATGATATATTTGATATGGTCAAGGATTTAAAAGTAATCTTTGGAAAGGGTCCTGGCGGCGCGGACCTCTAGGACTTTTCAATAGGGTAGCTCCCAAAATATAGATTTCTTCTTCCACATGGGTGCGTGTCCGTTAGCGTCATTCGGAACAGATTGTCCGCCAGGACCCTTTCCAAAGATTACTTTTAAATCCTTGACCATATCAAATATATCATCACCAGTACGATGGCCAGGCTTCTTCCGGTGATCTGCCTCACCTTTGAAATGCTTGCCTTTCTTTCTTAAGGGATGCCTGATTGGAAGAAATCGACGATGTCCTGGGTACACATTCTTCTTACATTTATCCAAATATATACTTTCAGTCTCATCTAAACAGTGCGTGCATGCATTGTATCCCTTGTTTGTCTGTCCTGAAAGGTTACTAAGAGCAAGCCAGTCATTGATGGTTACAAACAGCAATGCTCGTAGGTCAAATTCCTCCTGTATGTGCTCATCCCACACACGTACACCTTTTATATCCCACAACTGTAAAAGTTCTTCAACTAATGGCCTTAGGTACACATCAATATCGTTGCCGGCTTGCTTAGGGCCTTGGATGAGCACTGGCATCATAATGAAATTCCGCTTCATGCACAACCAAGGAGGAAGGTTATAGATACATAGAGTCACAGGCCAGGTGCTATGACTGCAGCTCTACTCCCCAAAAGGATTCATGCCATCTGTACTTAGACCAAACCATAAGTTTCTTGCGTCATCTGCAAAGCCCGGCCACTTTCTCTCGATTTTTCTCCACTGCGACCCATCAGCGGGTACTCTCAACATCGCGTCTTTCTTACGGTCTTCTTTGTGCCATCGCAACAACTTGGCATGCTCTTTGTTTTGGAACAAACGTTTCAACCATGGTATTATAGGAGCATATCACATCACCTTGGCAGGAACCCTCTTCCTGGGGCGCTCGCCCTCAACATCACCAGGGTCATCGCGGCTAATCTTATAGCGCAATGCCCCGTATACCGGGCATGCATTCAAATTCTCGTACTCCTCACCGCGGTAGAGGATGCAGTCATTAGGGCATGCATGTATCTTCTGCACCTCTAATCCTAGAGGTGCAGACAACCTTCTTCACTTCGTACGTACTGTCGGGCAATTCGTTATCCTTTGGAAGCGTCTTCTTTATCATTTTCAGCAACTTTTCAAATCCCTTGTCAGATACACCATTCTTTGCCTTCCATTGCAGCAATTCCAGTGTGGTACCCAGCTTTTTCTTGTCATCTTCGCAATTTGGGTACAACAATTTTTTGTGATCCTCTAACATGCGCTCCAACTTCAACCTCTCCTTTTCACTTTCGCAGTTTCTCTTTGCATCAACAATGGCCCGACCAAGATCATTAGCGGGCTCATCCGATGCCTCTTCTTCAGCTTCCCCCATTGTAGTACCATCGTATTCAGGAAACCTAGGATAGTTGTCATCATCCTCTTCATTGCCTTCCATTATAACCCCTCTTTCTCCGTGCTTGGTCCAACAGTTATAGCCGGACATGAAACCGGACTGAAGCAGGTGGCTGTGAAGGATTTTTGAGGTAGAGTAATCCTTATTATTCTTACAGACACCACATGGACAACACATAAAACCATTCCGCTTGTTTGCCTCAACCACACGCATAAAATTATGCAGGCCATTAATGAACTCGGGAGAGCGTCGGTCATCGTACATCCATTGCCAGCTCATCTTCATTACACATCATCGAAGTGACCAAATTAATACAAGTTCATCACATTAAAACCAAAGTAGAGTAGTGACCAAATGTTATTACTGCAAAAAAATATACATAAAGTTCATACATACTTCTCATAAAACAACATACAACTATCTAAAGCATTTAAATGCAACAACAAATGCGATCAAAATCGCAACTAAGGTAATAATTGTTCCAACCAGCATAATGATACCAAGCCACTTTATTAATGGCATATTTTCTAATCTTTCTAATCTTCAAGCGCATTGCATCCATCTTGATCTTGTGATCATCGATGACATCGGCAACATACAACTCCAATTTCATCTTCTCTTCTTCAATTCTTTTCAATTTTCTTTCAAATAATCGTTTTATTTTTCAACTAAATTTAACTTCTCGATAAGAGGGTCGGTTGCAATTTCCGGTTCACATACCTCCTAGATAAAAATATCTATGTCAACTTGATGGGCATAATTATCATAAACACGAAATGAAACAAATAGTTATAAAAGATAATATACCACATCCGAATCATAAACCGGACGAGGGCCGATGGGGACGGATATCAAAACCATGGCACTATATATAACAAACAATCATACAAGTAAGAAAATTATACAAGTAACTATATATCTAAATCATACAAATAAGAGTTTTTTTACAAAAAGGATAAGAACAAGAGGCTCACCAAGGTGTTGCCGGCGACGGGACGGCGCGGGCGATCGACGGCGGTGAGGACGGCGACGGGAAGGCACTAAGTAAACCACACCTACACATATGCAAACTAAGAAGTTAATTTGAGCTCAAATTGCATATAAATCAAATAAATTCCCACATAATTACTCCCAAACTAAAACCCACAAATCACTATACTTATAGAGCATGAAACGAGCTAAACTAGCAATGAGAGATGAAAGGATGAAGTTGCTAACCTTTTAGAACACTTGGATAGATGGGGTGCCTCCAATCTTGACAAATCTTGCCAAAAATGGAGGATGAACTCGAGCTTGGAAGGAAACAGAGAGGAAAGAAAGCTTGGACTCGGGCTGGACGAAGCAGCTTTATATAGGGAAGACTTTAGTCCCGGTTGGTGATACCAACCGGGACTAAAGGTCTATCTTTAGTCCCGGTGGGTGATACCAACCGGGACTAAAAGGGCTCGCAGGGGCCCAAGCCTGCCGCAACCCCTTTAGTCCCGGTTGGTATCACCAACCGGGACTAGAGGTCCCATTTGAACCGGGACTAATCCTGGCCGTGCCCCCGTCCGCTCCTAGCCGTTGGAACCGGGACTCATGCTCACATTAGTCCCGGGCCCAAACCCGGCCGAGACTAGTGCTCCGGACGAAAGGTCAGTTTCTACTAGTGTTGGGTTCGTTGACCCATATATCATTAATGAAAAAATGATACAAGACCACCCCAAAGACTCAGAGGATAATTTGCTAAGGTTTATGAAGGCACAAAATACCAGAACAGAAATACTATTTCCTTACAACTTCAAGTGAGTGTTACTGTCTTGTACTACAAATTCTATTTTGCTTACTCGATGTTAAGTGTAGTTGATGAGTTATGCATGCCTGCTTATATAAATGTGTGCGCAGGTACCACTGGATCCTGCTAATCATTAAAGTTGACGCTGGAACTGTTGAAACCCTGGACTCACTAGGTAAAGACCCTCGAGAATACACCAGCGTGTTTAGGATGCTCGACAGGTAATGTCAATCATTATCGCACTATATCGGCCTCTTTCGTTCATTTCCTGATATCAAGTAATTAATAAATCTTTTATTCATTTTCTTTGCCGGGCAGGGTTTGGAAACGGTTCATCAATGATGTTGTCGATGAATGGAAACCGGAGCTGCATTGGCGACGGCCCAAGGTAATTAAGTAGTACTAGCTAGGTCCGCGCATCTCGATAATTCTAGTTTCAATACCATTATCATGCTTGATTATTATATGATTGAATTCTATTCTCGCAAAGTGCATGAGGCAGAAACAGGGGACTAATTTATGTGCATACTACGTTTGCAAGAACATTCGCATGACGACCGAATGGCGCAGAGATGTAAGACAACTTCAGATACGTAAACACTATTCATATTATTTTTATGATGATCTAATATATATACACACAACTAATATATTCATATTGATCCCCTTCTTTAAAGATGGAAGAGATGCGGGAGAAGCTCCTACCAGAGAACCGCATACGAACAATTCAAAAGGAAATTGCGGGATTTTTTCTTACGGAGGTCGTATATGAAAGCGGAGAATACCATTGCCGCTAATGCCTGCATGTAATGATCTCCAAATTGTAGGAGAAATTGTATATACCAAATTGTATATATATATATATGGTCGTACGAGAAATTATATGATATATGTATGGTCGTACGAGAAAATATATTATATATGCATAACGTGTACAGTATGTAGTAGCGTAAAATATGTTTGAAATAAAAAAGAATTGAATGGAAAACACAAAATGAAAAGGAAAAATAAACCATAAAATCTAAAATTCTAAATCCCAACACAAAATCCTTAGTCCCGGTTGGTGTCACCAACCGGGACTAAATGTCCTCCAGCCCCCGGCGCCAGCTCGCGGCCATGTGGAGGGACCTTAGTCCCGGTTGGTGTCACCAACCGGGACTAAAGGTCCTCCAACCCCTAGCGTGCGCTCGCGGCCACGTGGAGGGACGTTAGTCCCGGGTTGTGGCCAACCGGGACTTTAGTCCCAATTTCGTTGTCCCGGTTGGTGACCCGGGACTAAAGGCCGTTGCCAACCGGGACTAAAGCCCCGTTTTCCACTAGTGCAAGTCATATTTTCTTTGTGCTACGTTTACAAGCATGATCTACATATAAATTACATATATGGACAGAAGAATGTATTTGAAGAGTATTTACATAACTTGCATAAAACGACCTTATGAAGGATCAATCGTACCACTCTGCAATGCCAAATCCAATATTGCATGCCGCCTCTGTACGTAACAGTTGTAGCTCGAAATGAATCTCAAATTTCAACAAGACGTTACCACTATAGAACAAAAAGACAGGATATTTGAAGGATCAGTAATCAACCGGGTATGTATTCGCAAAAAAAAAAAAAGTAATCAACCGTGTACGTGCAATAGTACATAAAAGTACACTAAGGAGATAAAGAACAAAACACTTATTTCTATGTTTTATCGTGTCCCGACGTAGACCGAACAATCGGGAAATAGCATCATCCAGTCTAAATGCGTGTTTGTCTTGTGTCATGCATGCTTCAACATATGTTGCTAGTGTATGCAATAATTACATGAACCAAGCTAATGTGTACTGAAAGTAAATCATGTCCGCATTGCTAATGTGTACTGAAGGCAGGGGCGGGCCCAGGATTTGAAAAGTGTGTATTCAAAATTTTAAAGACATTTTTTGAAAGCCTAGCGCCAAAGCGTGTATAACTAAAGCATCAATTTAGACAAATTGGTAATACATAAAAAACTATAGCATATAATGAACTCACAAATTTGATCAGGACTTAAAATTGTTCAAGAAACACTAATATCTCTCAACATCGATCTACCAGTATTCTTACTCTTTATGTTTTAGAACTGAAAAATAAAAATTGCTCAAGTTTCAGAGTGCTAATTTTTGTCAGTAATACTCAATGGAACGAATTCACAATTTATAAATATTCTCACATTACAAATTCACATGGCAAATTGCAAATTTTTATGTCCAAACAATTCAAAACTGACTGCAAACAAGTATATAATTCCACTATTATTAAATAGGAAGATAACTAGTCAAATTAACTTACTTCTATGAGGCTCGCGTAGGCTGCAACCTGCTGGACAATAGGCGAAGAAGACAAGTAGACGAGGCCTGCGGGCTGAAGTGATAAATGAATTTAGTTCAACTAAGGATCAGTCCATTTTTAACATTCGGAGGATTAATGTATTAGACATATGAACACACCTAATTAGCACTTATTAGGCCTTGACTTGTTGAACCTGTGGGTTGTGGCTTTGACATTGAAGACCGATGCGTGCTGGCGTGCTGCAAACTGCTAAGATCAGGACCAGAGGGACTGAGTGAGGGAGGGATGGATGCCGCTGGAATCTGGATGAATGCGTCGCGTCACCGCCTGCCTGCCAGTGCCGCCATGTGCGCGTGAGATCCGGCGATGGTCTGCCGATGGCAAACAGACCTGGCCGGCCACCGCCTCGGCCTGGCGGCTTGCGACCTTTGGGGAGGGGAAGACTTGTACGGGAAGGGCTTGGGAAGGAAGGCGAAGGTAACGATGGATGCGTGCCTGTGGGCCAGCCCCTGTTTTTGGGCTGAATGCTCAGCAAGCACGTTGTATTCTGTCAGTTTCGCTTTTCCTTATACATACTCATATATACACTATATATACCTAGTTTCTTGGCAAATGGGTATTCAACTGAATACCCATGAATTGAAGTGGGCCCGCCCCTGACTGAAGGTAAATCAAGGTAATTGACTAGAGGTAGAAAGTGTTGCTTAAAAATACTGTATCGATAGAGTTAATTATATCCAGGGTGAGCGTGGGCTTGTTGGGATTTATGTGGAGCTCTGAATGCTGGCGGACGCGTCGGGCGGCCCGTCCGCAATTTTGATGATATTATAAAGCAACCAGCCGATACAACACACACGCTGGGGTCGCAGCACAACGAAGCCCAAAGGAAAAACGAGAGAGAAAGAAAAAAGAAAACAAATGACGACACCGGCAGAACAACGAAACGAAGATGACCGGCAACCGTTGCGCCCTCCGGAGATGTCCCACCGCACTCCTAGCACTCCAAAGCGTCGCGTACCGAGCAGCACCTTCAAGAAGGAATGCGACGACGACACCACTGTTGCCCGGACTAGTCCTAGGGTTTCCCCCGGTACGCGGAGGGCGGTTTGGAAGGGGTATACCCGACACCCTTCAGGAAGGAGCGGTGGCCCCCGCAGGCGTCACCGCGTCGGTGACGGACAAGACGCCAGGGATTTCTCCCGACCCAAGACAGCCACCACCACCCCGGACGCTCCATCGAGCTCCACCCAGCCTGCCGCCCATCAGCATGCGCCACCATGGTCTTGGAGTCATCCTCGTCGTCGCCTTGAGTTCACCAACACGAGGCCAAGAGGAAGAAGAAGAGGACACCGGAGTCGGGGGGAGCAGACCGCAGTCGCAAGGCCGGGGACACCCTCCACCGCCACAGCGGCAACCAACAGGACGCGTCAACTGGGGCAAACCGGGCCCCTACTGACCTGGCCGAACCCAAACATGCCCATGAAGCCCTGTCACCGCGCTGCAGCACGCCGGCTGACCGCACCGCCACCGCCCGGAGACCGCTGACACCCAACCTCCATCACCAGGGAGCGCCGTCGTCGTACGAAGGACCGCCGGCCCGTCACAACCAAGATGGGGCCCAAGGGCCCAGATCTGGGCCGCGCGAGCGCCGACGGCCATGGCCGCACCACCACGTCGCCCGGCAGGCAAAGTCTGCGCCGCCGCACCGGAGAGCCATCGGCCAGCCCGCGCCGAGCCGCAGCCGCCCTAGGAGCACAGCCGCCGGGAGGAAAAGAGCCCCACCTCCGTCTCCAAGCGCGCGGGGAAGAGAAGTCCGCTGCCGCCGGCACCACCTGGGCTGCGCCGGCGGCGGTGAAGGGGGGAGGAGGGAGGGGTGACCTAGGCGGGGGAACGAAGTGGCGGCGCTCCGTCGCCACGGGCGCGCGGGGAGGGGGCGACGGGAGCGCGGGGGGAGGGGCCTCCGAAGGGGGAGGCTAATCAGCCTGCCATCGGGCGCCCTACCGGGCACGAAACTATCAACGTCCGCAATTCCAAATCACGCAGTTAGCAGCGTCCGCGTCCGCACGTTTTGACTCCCGCGCCGTCGGCGGCGGGGCGTCCCGCGTGCGGCCGGCCCCGCGCACTGTCGGTCCAGACCCAGGTGGAGGAGGCAGCCACCATCACCCTGCGCCCCACTGCCAGACGCCAACCGCCGTGCCGCGACGACGCCGACGACCGGTGCAAACCACCACGAGCTCCCACCCCACGCCGACCAGCCCGGATCACGGGAGTAACCCGCGTCCGCACGTTTTGACTGCCCGCTATGCCAGGCGGCCACATGCGGACGTCCGCATCAGTTTACCTGCTTTCACTAGTACCCCTCAAAAAAAAAACTGCTTTCACTAGTGCGTACAGTCAGCTTTGTGTCCTGGTAAGCACGCTTAGTTTGCAAACTAGCTATGTACATACAGATTTCACTGTCCATGTGCAAACTAGTTTGAACATACATCAGTGCTAGCTTTGTATCAGCTTCACATTCAGAATTCAGTCCTGCACAATGTTAAAACAACATTCAGAATTGCAGCAACGACCAAATCTTCCGTTCATTTGATACAATGTTAGATTCAGTTCCTCAAATGCAGCAACGAGCAGTTTTAAAACTAACATAATTTCAGTGAACATACATCAGTGGTCAGTGCTAGCTTGAACATCAGATTCAGGTTTTAGATTTCACATCCTGATCATGTGGTTGAACATCAGATTTCATAGTCCTGAACATACATTCAGATTCTCCCGAACTTTACGATGAACGAGAAGTCAATGGCAGCTTCACGATGAATTTGATTTTCCTGAACATCAAATTTTAGTCCTGAACTTTTCCTGAGTCAGTGGCAGCTGCTCTGAAGACTGCTACTGAATATTAGAACAAAGTTTCAGTAATTTACTTTGTGGCTTTTTCATGCCGATCATTTGTTCAAATAACATACATGTAGCTAGCAAACATGAGGACATGCACTTCTTCAGTGTATTTGCTTGCTTGGTAGAACACCCGAGACGAAAAACAATACATGAGAAAGTAATTGTCGCAGTACGTGGGAAATGGATACTTGCTTATTTTTAACTTACCAAGCCATCTTCATCGTCAATATTAGTGGTAGGTATAGGGTCTGAATGATTGAAAGCAGCAGATTTCAGGCAATCTTGGAGGCAAATCAACGCCTTCACAGTGTCGCTTTTCAGCCTTGGTTCTATGATCGTTGATGACTACTCTGCTGGTGCTGAATGCCTCAGACGCCACCATTGACGCTTGGATAGCTAGAATGCCACGAACGATGCTAGCTGATAATTGGAGAATAATAACTGTATTGATTGAGGCCTCAAAGGGCTGTTTATATAGATTACAAAACTTGGACTCCAAGACTAATAGAGATAGATTACAATTCCAAACTTGCCGGATATACTATCCGTAACCGACCTATACTCTAATATCCCCCCGCAGTCTCAGCATCAGGAGTAACGATGTTGAGACTGGAGCGTATGTCGGTGAAAGATGCAGTCGGGAGTCCTTTGATGAAAATATCAGCAAATTGAGCACTGGTAGGTACATGAAGAACACGGACCTCGCCAAGAGCCACCTTCTCTCGAACGAAGTGTATGTCAATCTCAATATGCTTGGTGCGACGATGTTGAACTGGATTGGAAGCCATGTAAACTGCAGAGATGTTATCACAATAAACGATGGTGGCACGATCCAGTGGGCGATGAAGTTCCACGAGAAGCTGACGCAGCCACACCGCTTCAGCCACAGCATGAGCAACCGACCTATACTCAGCCTCAGCAGAAGACCTGGAAACTGTTGCCTGCCTTTTAGAACACCAAGAAACAAGATTATCACCCAAATAAACACAAAATCCGGATGTGGACCGTCGAGTATCTGGACAACCTGCCCAGTCTGCATCAGAATAAACTGTCAAGCTTGTCGGAGAAGAAGAATTAATGAGAAGACCATGATCAAGAGTTCCTTTTAAATAGCGAAGAATGCGGTGGATGTGAGCAAGATGAGGAGCACGAGGATCATGCATAAAAAGACAGGCTTGCTGAACGGAGTATGAAATGTCGGGCCTAGTGAGAGTGGCATATTGTAGAGCACCGGTGATGCTACGATACAAAGTGGGGTCAGAAACAGGATCACCATCAACCGACAACTTGGCACCAATGTCTGCCGGGGTACGAGTGGGTTGACAATCAGACATACCAGAACGAGAAAGCAAGTCTAAAAGATAGGATCGTTGAGAGAGAAAAAGGGTAGACTTTGTGCGAGAAACAGTAACGCCAAGAAAATGATGAAGAGGACCAAGATCAGTCATGGAAAATTCATTACTAAGAGAAGAGATTATATGTTGAAGAAAAGAGTCAGAGCTAGCTGTGAGAACTATATCATCAACATAAAGCAAGAGATAGGCAGTGTGAGAAGAGGAGCGAAAAATAAATAAAGAAGAATCAGATTTGGATGGAAGGAAGCCTACTGTTTGAATAAAGGCAGCAAAACGTTGAAACCATGCACGAGGAGCTTGTTTAAGACCATAAAGAGATTTGTTAAGAAGGCAAACAGAATTGGGACAAGAGGGATTCTCAAAACCAGATGGTTGCTGACAATAAACTGTTTCATTAAGAGTGCCGTGGAGAAAAGCATTTTTAACGTCTAGCTGATGAATGGGCCAAGAGGAGGAAACAGCAAGACTAAGAACAACGCGAATAGTACTTGGTTTAACAACAGGAGAAAAAGTTTCATCAAAATCAATGCCTTGTTGCTGAGAGAAACCACGACACACCCATCTGGCTTTGTAACGAGCAAGGGTGCCATCAGAATGAAATTTATGCCGAAAGACCCATTTTCCAGAAACAACATTAACACCAGGAGGTTTGGGAACAAGAGTCCATGTGTTATTTTGTTGAAGAGCGTTAAATTCATCGCGCATAGCTGAGAGCCAAAGAGGATCAAGAAGAGCTCGTTTGTAAGAAGAGGGAATAGGAGAAAGGGTTGCCGGGGTTCGGTGGCTGTGAGGTTGAGGCGTTTGGTGGGTAGAAGGAATCCGCGTTTGCCGCGGGTGCACATGATGTGATCATTAGTGGGTGGTGGAATGGGTACAGCGTTGGGTGGGAGTGGTGGTTGGGAGCCTGGCGGGGCCGGACTTGCCGGGGACGGGCTTGCCGGGTTGTCCGGATTTGCCGGACTTGCTGTGCTTGCCGGTGACGGGCTTGCCGGACTTGCCGGGCTTGCCGGTGACGGGTTTGCCGGGCTTGCCGGGGACGGGCTTGCCGGGCTTGCCGTGCTTGCCGGGTCCGGACCTGCCGGGACTGCCGGCAAGGTGCCGTAAGAAGCCGGCAAGATGTAGTAGGGTGGCAGTGGTCCTGGCACGCTGGGAGGTGGCGTAGGAGTGGCGGTGTAGACATGCGCCGGCGGCTTGGGCCCATGGAGTCCAGGAGAGCCAGTGGCCGGGCGGAGGCCAGGGCTCCACGTGCCCGTGTAAGCAGGCGGGGCGCCGTACGGCGAAGGGGCCGACCAGGGCATCGGACAAGCTTGAACAAGGCCGGTCCAGGGATCGTGCTGAGGAGACCATGTCGAAGGAGCTGGTGGCGATGGAGCGGCCGATGGCGGAGCAGGTGCGGTGCCGGCGGGGCGAGGAGCAGGGGGCCGGTAGATCGGATTCTTGCCCCGGTAGCTAGGGCTCGGGCGCCAGCCTGGCGGTGGTGAAGGAGCTGCTGGGCTTGCCGGGGCTGCCGGGCTTGCCGGGTTTGCCGGGCTTGCCGGGCCTGCCGGCTGCCACAGGTTTGCCGGAGTCACCGCGGGAGGAGGAGCGGGTGCAGCAGATTGGCGCGGCAACCCAGGCGCGGCAGCGTGAAACAGCTGCGGTGGCCGTTGAGCCTTGCGAGCTTGGTTCTTCTCTTCTTACTGGAGGAGGGAGCGGACCTCCTTGAAGGTAGGGTAGGGCTTGAGCATGGGTATGAAGGACTGCTGCTTCTCGAACTGCTCGCCGAGGCCGACGAGGAGGGCGTTGATGAGGGTGCGGTCGTCGACGTGATCACCGAGTTCACGGAGTTCATCGCCGATGGCCTTGATCCTCTGGCAGAAGACGGTGACCGGAGCATCTCCCTGGACGGTCGTACGGAGCTCGGTGTGGAGCGCGTTGATGCGCGCGTCGGAGTTGTCCTGGAACAGCTGCTGAAGGGAGGCCCAAAGCTCGGCGGCAGATGCATCGTCGGAGGAGACCAGATTGAAGAGCTCCGTGGAGATGCGGGTGTAAATCCACTGGATGATGGCGAGATCGTCTTTCACCCAGCGTGGATCGGCGGGCTGCGGAGGGTAGGACGGGTCGATGTGGTGGCGGAGGCCGCAGCGGCCGAGGTGGATGTTGAAGAGGTGGCGCCAATGGTAGTAGTTGTGGGCGCCAAGATCGAGAGAGATCGGGATAAAGGGGGAGACGTCGGCGATGGTGTCGGCTAGGGAAATCATTGGTAGTTGAGGAGGAGGTAGTTGGGGAGTTGTAGAGGAGGAAGAAGAAGGGGGGGCACCGGCGGCGCGGAACTCGGCCATGGAGAAGAGGGGCCGAGTCGGCCGGGGCGGCGGCGCGGTTGGCGGTGCCATGCCAGGTGCGGAAAACCTAGGCGTCTGATACCATGATAATTGGAGAATAATAACTGTATTGATTGAGGCCTCAAAGGGCTGTTTATATAGATTACAAAACTTGGACTCCAAGACTAATAGAGATAGATTACAATTCCAAACTTGCCGGATATACTATCCGTAACCGACCTATACTCTAATACTAGCCATGACCAGATGCTTCTGTGCAGTCAATTTCCACCATTCCAGGATATCGGAATCTTTCTTTGGAGGGTACAACTCTTCATTCAAGTACCGATCGAGCTGACTTTTTTTACGTTTTTGTTGTATACTCAAGTGAGCTTCCCAATCAACCATCGGATTATCTGCTTTTGTCACCACCTCAACACTGATTTCTTCTTCGGAAGGATCATGCAGAGACCTTTCATCTCATGAAATTACTCTTGGAACATACTCTTGATAATCGTGGAGCGCTTTATCTCTTTTTTCAGTGGAGCGCTTTATCATGCAGAGAACCCTTCATCTTATTTAAGTGCACCTGTCATTCCTACGCACGCCCGTACACACGCAAAACTGAACGGATTGCCAATCACATTCACTCACTGTGATCGAAAACAAGAAACGATCCAACACTAGCTAGCTGCTTATTTCCAGAACAGAAAAATAAACTGTTGGCTAGCTGCTAATTGTGTTCGCATCACACGCCATGCATGCATCCGTGTGACTAGATAGCTAAACACGTACTCCCTCCGTTTCTTTTTATTCCGAATAAAAAAATTGTTTGAAGTTAAACTACGCAAAGTTTGACCAAATTTATATTAAAAAATATCAACATCTACAATGGTGAAGTTATATATTATGAAAATTAATTTCATGTTGCATGAGTGATATTGATTTTCTATCGTTAATCTATGAAAATTAACTTCAGAATTAAAATTAAGTTATGATGATTTATATCTATATTAGATCTCTAGATAAAAAATTGAAAAAAAGAGACTCTTGACCTGTACAGAAGTAAAAAATGGAGATTTGAAAATTTTACAAAAGACCAAACATGTACAGGCTGGATAACATAAATTTCTGCAAGGAGTTGCCTGAGGTGATAACCTAAAACCGTCGAGTGGATACTTTTCGTGGCAACATATATAATTGTTGAGAAGGAAAACCAAGAGCACAAGATATAAAATAGGAAAACTAACACCAAATCAAGAGAACTTGGCTAAAGCTCAGGAGGCAAAAGCCACATGGGAGGATGTCCACCGCCATACACATAGTATTCTACCCACGTAATCTCATTGACGCCTCTGTCATTGTTTTCGTCTTCCTTGACATGTCTGTGTGGTAAGCAATTTCAGAATTAAAATTAAGTTATCATGATTTAAATTTATAATAGATCTATAGATAAAAAGTTGAAAACAAAGAAAGGGACTACTCTTGACTTGCACATAATGAAAAAACGGACACTTGAAAAACATACAAAAGACCAAACATGTACAGGTTGGATAACATAAATTTCTGCAAAGAGTTGCGTAAGGTGATAATCTAAAACCGTCGAGTGGATACTTTTCGTGGTAACATAATTGTTGAGAAAGAAAACAAAGAGTACAGGATATAAAATAGGAGAGCTAACACCAAAACAAGACAACTTGGCTAAAGATCCGGAGGCAAAAGCCACATGGGAGGATGTCCACTGCCAGATAAATAGTACTCTACCGACGTAATCTTATTCACGCCATTGTCATTCCTTTTTTCTTTCTTGTAATACACACGGCGACCGTAACCATATTTGTTGGAACTCGTAAAGAACTCCTTGGCATCTTTAGGCACCAAACTTCTCTGTGTGTAGTATCGATTGTGAATGTAGTAGATGTGGTTTCTTCGTGGGCAGTCACGCTCACTCATCGACACGTGCATTGCCTTGGCACACGTCGGCCCTAAGAACAAGGCGTGGTTGCCTAGGCTTCTCACCTCTTCCCACTTGTATGAGTGACGCGTCCCCACTCCATCTGTATCAGCATCAACGAGTGCTAACACCAAGAAAAAAGGCTGGCATGGCCACGGTTGTTGGCTCTTCGTCCTTCTCACCACCATCACAACCTTGCCACGCAGCTCAAGAATGTACATGGCATCCGTCTCGGTCATTAATGGTTGGTTGTGCTTGGCCAACCAGTGGACAGCTCCGAACCCCGCCACACCATATGCAGTCAAGCTGACCTCACACTTTGACAAGTTGTTTGCTAGGTTCCAGGAGGCAACAGAGATGGCCATTGCAAAATGTGATATCCACGACCTTGTCCCCGTTGAATCTTCGCCTCGTCCATCCATGCTCCGGGTGGCCAAGCCCGCAGATCGCGACGTCATGCTGGTTGGTGATGGCGGCGAGGATGCAACTGTTAAAGGTGGGTGGCTCGGAGAATATCATCTTCACCGGAATTAACTTGTCCTCCGTGTCATGGTGCGCATGTGAGGCTGACCTTCCCACCCTAGATGGCGCTACCTCGGTACCAGTGATCTGGCTCAAGATCCTAATCTCCTTTTGCTGTGTAGAAAGCGTCACCCTTGCACGAGAGAAGAGGTTCATGATCGTAAGCGGGGCATTGGACGGCACGATCCAGCCACCACCGTGGCTGCCAATGATGTGCCTGCCGACGGCCTCGGTCGGGAACGGGATCGGCGGCAGGATGTTGCCTTCTCCGAGGCAGCACACGTGCTTGGCCTCATCATCACCGGTCGGGTCAAGGATCAGCCACGGAAGGCGTGGCGGGAGAGTCGACCCGATGGCTCGCCACGAGGTGCACACGGCGGCGAAGCGGGCGCTATCAACCATGCTGGAGAGCCTGCCCTGGACCAGGCGGAGGAGGTCGTCGGGGAGCTTGGACCACCGCCCCGCCGTCACCGTCGAGGTCCCTTGGATGCCGGCATCGTCGGCTGTCTTCGTCGTCTCCTCCATCTGTGTTCCAGCTAGGCTTCTTCTTGATCCGACTGTAGTCTGTAGATCGATGGATTGTGCGGAGTCGATGAGAGGTACTGGCCACCACGACTAAGCCGCGACGCGAAAGGCAGTAAAGGCCGGAGATATTTGTTTGATGCCATGCATGAATCGAGCCGGATTTAGATATGGTGTACTACTCGGGCACCATAACGAAAAGAAAAACAATTCCTTCCTCTACGTAGAAAACCTTTTTAGACACATACGTACAAAACCTAATCATTAACTCGTTAACCGAAGGCCCAAAGCCCATCTGTAGAAGGCCGAAACCTAGCAGTAAAAGACACCCGTTGCTCAAAAAAAAAAAAAACAGTAAAGACACCCATATAGTTTCTTTTCCTGTGCCTTCGTTCAAAGATTAGGGCACTTTTTTTTTTTACTATCGCCGCCTTGGTAGTTGGTACGGCACTTTTTTTTTTATCTAATCCAGATTCCAGAGTTTAGGGCATTGGATTCCTAGCGTACAGCTTCTAACCGATCGAAGACCAGCGCGGCGATTCAGAGCTCATAGCTGCACGAGCGCGCACGTCCAGCCCGCCGGCCGCATGGCATGGCTACTCAGCCGGCATGAGCGTCAACGACGCTAGGTATCTAATTCCCTCCTGGATTACTCATTGTCTCGTTGGTTAGCCATGCATACCTCATCTCCAAATACTAGATTGACTTCTTTTTTTGCGAATAATATTAGATTGACATGGGCCTTTAAAACTATATAGAACTAGATGATACCCCGCGCGTTGCTGCGGGGATTTTGTAAAAATCAATACAGCATATATTTATTTATTTATTGCATCAAGACGATTGATCGTCTCCATTAATTGTACTATCCCCTTTGGGTTTAACATTTCTATCATTCATGATCAAACTGCTACTCATCAAAAGTTGTGGCACAAACACTATTATACCCATGCCTTGGATCTCAAAGAAAACAAAGAAAAAATGCTGAGCTTAGGCACTAACTTGGAACAAAGAGTAAGTCCATATATTTATTTACCAGTTGTATATAGTTTCTTCCTCCAATACCCTCATGGCAGCATTGGAAACTGGCAGTCATTATCCCATTGTCCTGCACGGTACACAGAAATTAGATAAAATGTAAAGACAGACAATCCAAGATTCTTTTTTAAAAGGAACACATTTAGTCCAACTTTACCACTCTTTTCCACATGTCGCTCCTTCAACAGAACTCTAGATCTCTCACTGGATCTTCCGTTGATCATGACTCAGTAATCAGATTAGAACATCACCAACACATGCTGGTCAGCCCTGCCAAAAATATCCTTATTTTCTAATAGGAGTGTAATCCCATCAGCGCAGAAAAAGGTGTGTGTTGTTTTGCAATAATTAGGCAAAAACCTCTGCTCTAAATTCAAATAGCAGAATAATAAAGCCCACCTTGATTGTATTATTATCAATAAAAAAGAAATAGCTTGCTGAACAAATGCGTTGGATAGCATGAATACATGAAGAAAAAACTACAACCCTTTCGTCAAATTGGCACGGAAAATTGACTTGAGGAGGAAAAACTACAACATTTCCTTGCACAACTCGAGGGACACATCATGCCATTCTATATTCTAGAAAATGGATTTCCAGAGGAGGAAGATGGATACCGACATCAACTTTCTTAAAACATTAGACCTGAATGGACAAAATGAAATCAATTTATACATCCGAAAGCTCCTCACCGGTAATATATCCCTTGCTTAGTTTCATCCATAGATTTGTTTAATTTTATTTTTTTCGTAATTTTTATTTTTTTTCATTTCTAATTTTGATTGTGAAGTTAAGTTCTCTGAACCGGATGCAATTGGATGTAAGAGTGCATATAGTTGTCCCTATAATACTATATGCAAAGCTTGAATATACCCACACGTTGCTCTGTCCATAAACGTTTGCGATATATAAAATGTTCCCAACGATTCATCCGTAGTACCCGTGTCGGATGAAGGCATATCGCACGCGTTCTTTTATAAGCAACGTTTATGATGGACATGACATCATAAACAGTTCATAATTGCAAAGCGTGTGTGATAAGGTGACTTTCATAAACATTTAATAAGAAGGAACTGTGTGCACTGTTGTTGTTAATCTCACACGTTTTTTCTTGGCTGATCGTGTGTGCAGTAGAGATTCATTGCACACGTAGTTATCTGAGAAACGTGTCTGATCTTGACGTTTATCACAGACGTTTTGCTTTCGCAAACCGTGTGTAGTGTAATGGCCTGCAGAGCAAAATTTATCCCTAATTTAATCAATACATTTGAAATTCACGTAATTTGAATTTGAAATAGATTTTGAATTTGAAAGTAGGCAATCACTTATTTCATATCAAATCAAGTTTATTACAAATATAGGTTCAAAAACGAATGCATAATTCGATGCACCAAGTAAAGAATGATGAACCACGGTTGTACTAAAGACTGTAAAGAGATAGGCGAAAGACATTATGGTTGCTGGAGAAGGTGAAGCGGAATGCCCATATTGTGCCCTTCTCCATGACTAATACGCGCATGACTCTAGGCCAACCCCTTGTGATGGCCGCCCGCCCATCATTTACTGTCTTCATTAGGACTTCTCGATGCTCATTGTAGTCTAGATAAAATACTTTAACCTTTATTGTCCATCAGTCATGTACTTTGCGAGGTAATCTTGAGTAAATTGCTTCGGGAACAACTGCAATCGAAAAAGATTCACACATTGTTGTCTAACAACTCATTATGAGCAGTAAAAAGAGAAGGCTACAGAGTTGGTACTTACCATCCTACAGCTCACTGTTGTGCTGGTTCGTAAATATCTGATTGCCCCATACGCAAAAAGGGTCGAGGCGTGGATCTTTGCGTAAGACATATGTACCTACAAGCAACAAGTCAATATTAGAAGCTAAAAAGTGTCCATGCGTGGATCTATATGCACTACATTATGGAACGGAGAGGGTATAAGCCGAGGGATGAAACTAACCTCGGTGGAAAACGCCGGCCACTCCCGTTGTTGTCCTGCGTAAGTACATGGAAAGGCATGATAAATACAACAGGCTTAACATCAACAAAATATAGCCATGGTAAACAACATCATCTCCAAATGATAGCTTGAATGTGTTGGTTTCAGCATGCTGTTAAAGGAGCTAAAAAAAGGAAGGGAATGTTAACTACAACAGGCTTAACAGCGACCAAATATTATAGGTCAAACTGGTATTGTTGAAAATAAATAGAACGTAGCTCATGCTTAAACATCACACTAGATAAATGTGTAAAACTGAAATAAAGGGCAAGTGTTAATTACACCAGGCATGACAGGAACCAAATATAGTCGTTCAAACTGGTATTGATGAAATCAAACTTCAAAGTTCATACTTGCACATAATGAACATTACATTGTGAGTAACTGAAATAAACAAGGCATATATGCTTACTATAACAACCAAATATAGCCATTGAAAACTGGACAGAGGCTCACTGCAACCAACCTAAAAAGTAAATACAGATAAACAAGGCATTTGCTTGAAAACTAGACAAAGGCTCACTGCAACCAACCTAACAAGCAAATACAGATAAACAAGACATCTGCTAGAAAACTGGACAAATGCTCACTGCAACCAACCTAACAATCAAATACAGATAAACAAGGCATCTAGTCACTATAAACAACCAAATATAGCCATTCGTGAAACTGAAGTGGACAATTCATACTTAAACATCAGATAGCCCTATTGAACATTACATTTTTTGATAACTCAAATAATTAAACACGGCACAGTTAAAACATCACATGGCAAAAGCTACTACAACAATGGGTACGACTTGGCTAGTTAGAAAAAGTAAGATTTGCAATATGACGATCACCGCCCACAACTCTTTGTGTTCTACTCGTGCATATTATCTACGCATAGACCTAGCTCATGATGCCACTGTTGGGGAACGTTGCATGGAAAACAAAAAAAATTCTACGCACACGCAAGATCTATCCATGGAGATGCATAGTTACGAGAGGGGGAGTGTGTCTACGTACCCTCGTAGACCGTAAGCGGAAGCGTTAGAACAACGCGGTTGATGTCGTCAAACAACTTCACGATCCAACCGACCGAGCACAGAACGTACGGCACCTCCGCGTTCAGCACACGTTCAGCTCGGTGACGTCCTCGACTTCTTGATCCAGCAAGACGGCGAGGTAGTAGATGAGTTCCGGCAGCACGACGGCGTGGTGACGGTGATGGTGATGCTATCTCCGCAGGGCTTCGCCCAAGCACTGCGAAAATATGACCGAGGGACGGAACTGTGGAGGGGGGCGCCGCACACGGCTAAGACAATGTTGTATCTCCTTTGGGGCGCCCCCTCTCCTCTATTTATATATGTGTAGGGGCTTAGAGTAGAAGGAATAGTGCCACGTGAAAAGTAACCGTGAATAGTACACACGTGGACTTGGACTCCAAAGTCCAATCCTATTCCTACTAGGACTCTCCCTTTTTCCTTCCCTAGCTGTGTGGGCTTTTGAGGACTTGGTGCGCCTGGCCCAATAAGGCCAGGGCGCCTCCCCTTAGCCCATTCCAGCCCTTGGGACGTGGTGGACCCACTTGTGGACTTCCGGACCCCTCCGGAATCCTCCGGAACCTTCTGGAAGCTTCCCGGTACAATACCGAAAAAACTGCACTTTTTTTCCGGAACCCAAAATATGACTTCCCATATATATATCTTTACCTCTCGACCATTCCGAGACTCCTCGTGACGTCCGGGATCTCATCCGGGACTCCGAACAACATTCGGTTACCAATTCACATAAATCATATAACACTAAATCGTCAACGAACGTTAACCGTGCGGACCCTACAGGTTCGGGAATGATGTAGACATGACCGAGACGCCTCTCCGGTCAATAACCAATAGCGGAACCTGGATGCCCATATTGGTTCCTACATATTCCACGAAGATCTTATCGGTCGAACCGCAATGACAACATACGTAATTCCCTTTGTTCGTCGGTATGTTACTTGCCCGAGATTCGATCGTCGGTATCTCCATACCTAGTTCAATCTCGTTACCGGCAAGTCTCTTTACTCGTTCCGTAATACATCATCCCGTAACTAACTCCTTAGTCACTTTGCTTGCAAGCTTCTTATGATGTGCATTACCGAGAGGGCCCAAAGATACCTCTCCGAAACACGGAGTGACAAATCCCAGTCTCGATCCATGCCAACTCAACGGACACCTTCGGAGATACCTGTAGAGCATCTTTATGATCACCCAGTTACGTTGTGACGTTTGATAGCACACAAGGTATTCCTCTGGTATCCGGGAGTTGCATGATCTCATGGTCTGAGGAACATGTATTTGACATTCAAGAAAGCAGAAGCAATAAACAGAACGATCATATGCTAAGCTAACGGATGGGTCTTGTCCATCACATCATTCTCCTAATGATGTGATCCCGTTATCAAATGACAACTCATGTCTATGGTTAGGAAACCTTAACCATCTTTGATCAACGAGCTAGTCTAGTAGAGGCTCACTAGGGACATGGTATTTGTTTATGTATTCACACATGTATTTAAGTTTCCGGTCAATACAATTCTAGCATGAATAATAAACCTTTATCATGAACAAGGAAATATAAAATAATAACAACTTTATTATTGCCTCTAGGGCATATTTCCATCACAATCTTCATCAACATCTTCACCAGCACCATCTCCACTCAAACCCTAGTTCATCTTTTGTATTCAATCTTTGTCCCAAAACCTTATATTGGTAGTTGTGGGTTGCTAGTAGTGTTGATTACACCTTGTAGTTGATGCTAGTTGGTTTATTTGGTGGAATATTATATGTTCAGATCCTCAAACATATTCAATACCCCTCTGGTCTTGAACATGAATATGATTCGTGAATAGTTACTTTTGTTCTTTAGGACATGGGAGAAGTCTTGTTATAAGTAATCATGTGAAGTTGGTATTCATTCGATATTTTGATGATATGTATGTTGTGCTTCCTTTAGTGGTGCCATGTGAACGTCGACTACATGAAACTTCACCATACTTGGGCCTAAGGGAAGGCATTGTGGAGTAATAAGTAGATCATGGGTTGCGAGAGTGACGGAAGCTAAGACCCCAGTTTATGCGTTATTCTGTATGGGGCTGATTTGGATCTATATGTTTCCTGCTATGGTTAGATTTATCTTAATTCTTCTTTCGTAGTCGCGGATGCTTGCGAGAGGGGGTAATCTTAAGAGGGTTGCTTGTTCAAGTAAGAACAACACCCTAGCACCGGTCCACCCACATATCAAATTATCAAAGTAACGAACGCGAATCAACCAAACATGATGAACGTGATTAGATGACAATTCCCATGTGTCCTCGAAAACGCTTTGCTTGTTATAAGATAACTTTCCGGCTTGCCCTTTGCTATAAAAAGGATTAGGCCACCTTGCTGCACCTTTTTTACTATTGCTACTTGATACTTGTTATGAATTACCTTGCTACAAAACTATCTGTTATCGCTATTTTTAGTACTTGCAGAGAATACCTTGCTGAAAACCACTTGTCATTTCCTTCTGCTCCTCGTTGGGTTCGACACTCTTACTTATCGAAAGGACTACGATTGATCCCCTATACTTGTGGGTCATGAAGACTCTTTTCTGTCACCGTTGCCGGGGAGTGAAGCGCCTTTGGCATGTGGAATTTGGTAAGGAAACATTTTTATTACGTGCTGAAATTTACTATCACTTGTTACTATGGAAAATAATCCTTTGAGGGGTTTGTTTGGGGTATCTTCATCTCGACCGGAAGCAATAAGAGTTTCCCCTCTACTGAACCTACTAAAAATATTTATTAAGAAATTCCTTCAGGTATGTTAGAGAAACTGCTAGCTAATCCTTATGTAGGAGATGGAACAATACATCCTAATATGCACTTGATCTATATAGATGAATTTTTTTGATTGTTTAAGCTTGCAGGTTTATCCGAAGATGGAGTTAAGAAGAAAGTATTCCCTTTATCTTTGGTGGGAAAGGCATTGACATGGTATAGGCTATTGGATGATACCGGAACATGGGACTGGAACCGGTCAAAGCTGGAATTCCACCAGAAATTTTATCCTATGCATTTGATTCATCGTGATCGGAATTATATATATATATATATATATATATATATATAATTGGCCTCGTGAAGGATAAAGTATTGCTTAAGCTTGGGGGAGGCTTAAATATATGATGCACACATGCCCCAATCATGAGCTCTCAAGAGAAACAATTATACAAAACTTTTATGCTCGGCTTTCACATAATGATAAATCCATCATCGATACTTATTCTACTGGTTCCTTTATGAACAAAACTATTGAATTCAAATGGGATCTTCTGGAAAGAATTAAAAGCAACTTTGAAGATTGGGAAATCGACAAAGGTAATGAGTCAGGTATAAATCTTGAGTTTGATTGTGTTAAATCTTTTATGGAAACCGATGCTTTTCATAAGTTTAGTGCAAAATATGGACTTGACTCTGAGATAGTAGCTACCTTCTGTGAATCATTTGCTACTCATATTGATCTCCCTAAGGAGAAGAGGTTTAAATATCATCCACGTATTACAGAAATTTGTGAGTAACCTGTCATACTTAAAGATGAAGCCATCATTTATTATGTTGATGCAGTTGTGCCTACTCCTTATATCGAGAAACCTCCATTTCCTGTTAGGATTAAGGGACATGCTAAAGCTACAACTGTGGTTAATAAGAGTAATGTTAGAGCACCTAAACCCTCTGAACAAATTAGAGTGGAATCTAACGTTGCAATAATTGAAGATCTATTAGTTGATAATGTTGATGGTCATTGTGACGCCCCCGTTTATAATCGTGCACTAATCATACACGCATCATGCACGATTACGAACGATGAATCATATTAATATCACAACACAACTCTATGACACAGGTAAACATAAATCTTTATATTACAAGCCCGGGTCATGAGGACCCATAATACATCAGTCATCAAAGCAAATATTATCCGAGTACAGACATAGTTAGACAAGTTTGCCTTTAAGAAGGCTAAGCAAAACAACGACACTAGATCGAAAGGCAAGGCCTCATGCCTGGGACCTCCGAACTACTCCTGGTCCTAGATCTCCACGTAGTAGCCAAGCTCGGGATCCTCTGGCTCCTGGGCTCCATCATCTGATCGCAACATCGGGGAAGAAGAAAAGAGGTAGCAAAGCAACCGTGAGTACTCATCCAAAGTACTCGCAAGACTTACATCAGAACTATGCTAAGTATGCATCGGTGTCAAAGGAATGGGGCTATATATTTGGACTAAACTGCAAAAATGCCAGAATAAGGGGGAGAAGCTCATCCTATCGAAGACTACATCTTCTCGCAGCCATCATCTTGCAGCAGTAGAAGAGAGGAGCATATAATAACATATAGTAACATGTTTACATCAACAATGCTCTGAGATCCTTCCTCGACTATCCTGCAAGAAAGCGATCCCGGAGCAGAACATCATTTAAGTTTCAATATAGTATCCAGTTCTAGTTGTAATAGATCAGGATACAACTCCAAGCGTCCTGTTACCATGGCCACGGCTATTCGAATAGATTACTTCCCTGCAGGGGTGCACCACATTACCCAACACGCTCGATTAACTCTGGCCGGACACACTTTTCTGGGTAATGCCCGGCCTCGGCCGATCGACACGCCGTAGACCAACCTAGACTTCCTAGAGAGGTCAACACACCGGTCTAAATCCTAAGTGCGAAGGGGTCATGGGCCCATCACCCTAAGCACTCCTGCACATTGCGAGACTGGCCGGGGACCAGACCCACCTCTTCACCAGGCCTGCCGCCCACCCCAACAATCAGCCCGCCTCTCTGAACTGTGATATCTGGAAAGCTTTCGGAAGGAACGTATGACGCCGAGGGTCCCATATACCATTATCCTGCACGGCGGTTAGTGCGTATAGGCCAGCGGCCAACTCAGATCAAATACCCAAATCCGTTAGTGTATTATTAGCATCTTGCGGAGACGACCAGGGCCGTCACTCCGACTAGGTAACTCGCGGACCATGACCAGGGACCAGGCCCACCTTTCTCCTAGGTGGTCTCCACCTGCCCTGTCGTTCCGCCACATTATCTCTCCCGGGTACCCTTGGGGCCGACCCGTCTTTATCATTGCAACAATCGAGGTTCAGGTCCATACCATTAAGGTGAAACTGGAGGAATCACCCTCGATTGGTTTACCTTGATATACTGCACGGCAGAGTCATCACTTAGAGTGAAATACTCTACCGGGACATATCAAGTGTGATCTACCTAGAGTGAAATACGAGGAATCACCCTCAGTAGATCACACTAGATGTGCTACACTACAGAGTCGTCATCGAGAGTGAAATACAAGGAATCACCCTAGGTAGATCACACTTGATACGGCCCGGTAGAGTCGTACAATTGTAAGGGCCTTTAGGTGTGTTCTGGTCTCGGTACAGTGATCCATCATCTCGGTCAACCCAGATAGAATGGCATGGCGACACGGACAAGGGTGTAGGGCCACTGATGGGATAATAGGAAACCTATACTAAGCATATAGGATAACAGATGAAGTATCAATAGCAGGTTATCAAAAACAGGCTATGCATCAGAATACGAGCTATCGCAACAACAACAGAAGCAAAATCTAATGCAAGAATAAGAGGGAAAGAATGGGCGATATCTGGATGATCAAGGGGGTTTTGCTTGCCTGGAAGCTCTGCCGAGAAGGAAGGGTCATCGACGTCGTAGTCGTAATCGGGGGCAGCAGCAGTCTCGGAGTCTACTGAAAGAATAGAGGAGAGGGGGGAAACGGATAAATAACGGAGCAATCAAATGCAACACAATGCATGACATGGCAAAAATGTGATGATGATATGAGCTAATGCATCACTAAGCATTTTAAAGGAAGAGGGAAAACATCTGGCAATGTTTTCCCAGCTCCAGGTATTTTTTGGTATATTGATCCAGGGGCAAAATGTCGATGTTCACTATGTTAGAGGGATGTGGCAGGTGTGTGGATGGCATAATCGAATTCGTTATATTTTTCTGACCATTTTTCATATATAAATTATTTTCATCTGACTTACGGTTTATTTTCTATGATTTTTCAAAGTTTCAACAATATTCTAGATTTATTTATTTATTCGAATTTTGACTGAAAATACCTTCTATACACAGCAGTGGCCAGCCACAGTCAATGATATGTGGGGCCAGGGTCAAAGTGAACAATGCACATTCAGCAGTTGACTCAGTCAACGTTGACTGGTGAACATGGTCAATGGGGCCCGCATGTCATGGACTAATAGTTTAACAGATTTATCTCTCTAGTTAATTTAGCAGTGGGGGCCCGGTGTCATAGACTAAAAGTGGGGTGGGTGAGTACTAAAGGGGGATTAGCCCCCTAATTATGCAAAACACACACACACACACACAAAGGGGGGGGGGGGCGACCCACTGGCAGAGAGCCAGCCGGCCACCAGGGGTTGTCCCCAGGCACGGGCGCACCCAGTCAGCACGGCCCGGCGGAGGCAGGCGAGGCCCCGGCACAGCCGAGCGCGGCCACGGCGCGGTCAACGGCGCGCAGGCACGGCCAGGGGCGGGCATGAGCAGCAGCGGTGCGGGGCGAGCTACGGCAGCAGGCGGCAGCATCGGTAGCGCAGCAGGCAGAGCAAGGCAGCAGCATCCAGCGGCAGCAGCAGGAGGTAGTAGTAGCGCACTAGCAGCAGGCACGACGCACACAGGCGTGGCCAAGGCAGAGGCAGTCGGAGGCGATGGTGCATGCGGCGATGCGGTGGCCGGAGACAGCGTTCAAGCGACCATTTGGTCGGCCGCGACCACCAGACAATCGAGAGCAGCGAGGTGCATCGTCCTGTGCAATTGGTTGGAGCGGGAGTAGTCGAGATCGTCGATTACGACGACGACAGAAGACGGCGGCGATGGGGACCCGACGGGATCGAGCAGAGGGGCTCGGATCCAAGGATACGAGCGGTGCACACGCTCCTGGCAAACTCGAGGAGCACAAAGGAAGCACCAGTTCATCTCGGGGTCGACTACAGTGGCGGCAATAAGCACAGCGGCGGCGACAGAAGCTGCGGCAATGGCAGCGGCCGCGGCTGGCACGAAAACGATGCGTGCACAGAGGAGTTTCGAGCGGACACTCACCGCGGAGGCACATGGTGGCCCGGTGAAAGCTTAGGAGCGGCAGAGGCGAACAATCCATCGGAGAAGCGTCGGCGGCCGTGGCGAGGAAGAACTCGATTCGCACGATGTGATGGTGCCGAGCTCGATCTAGTCCACGTAGGCGAAGAGGAGCACGGCGGAGGTCTTGGACACGATCCTAGGGCGCGGGGTCGATGGTGGGCGCGAGCTTCACGGTGGTGCGGCCATGGGGGTCGCGGGCGGCGGCGGGTGTGAGCGGGGCAGAGGGAGATGGGGGCGAGCAGAGCTAGGGTTGGGCGCCGGGGTCGCGGGGGATGGCTTTATAGGCGTCGGGGAGGTCGGGGATGGCCGCCACGCACAGCATGGCGCAGCCATGGCCGGCGGATGGACGCCACGATGCCCCCGCCTCCTGTAGCGAGGTAGTGGATGGCCTAGGTGGGTTGGGCTGCACTGTGCACACTTTGGCCCAATAGCACAGTACTAGTTTGCCTTTTCTCTTTTCTATTTTCTGTCTCCTATTTTCTTTACTGTTTTGCAATTTATTTTGCTATCAAAAGATTTTTGTTAAATGTGAAGCTTGCCACATAAATACATTGCATTATTTTGGAGTGGTCCACAAAGTTTGGGATTATTTGTAGTTCATTTAAATTATGTTTGAATTTAAATGGGATGGTTAAGTGTTGCTGGACCACTAAAATAATTGCCAGGGACAATTGGGCATCCCAATGGAGTTGATGTTGTTTTTTACTAATACTGGGGATTTTATTACATATTGTAAACATTTTTGTTTCATTGTTTGAAGAAATAATAATATGACTTGCAATTTAATTTGAATTTGACTTTGATTTTGTTAAGTGGCAATTTAGCTTAGCAAACATGGTGACATGGCATCATTAGGTTGGGATTACTGTAGCTTAATCATTAGGGGTGTTACAGTCATGTCATATATTTCTGTGATGGGGCAACTAGGATTGCTAAGCAAGATAAGATGAATAAAAACAAACCTGTTGTTGGCATGCCCGTTGTTTTTGTTAAGATTGGAGATCATTGTTATCATGGTTTATGTGACATGGGTGCTAGCGTAAGTGTTATTCCATTTTATCTTTATCAAGAAGTCATGAATGATATTGCACCTATTGAGATTGAAGACATTGATGTTACTATTAAGCTTGCAAACAGAGATACTATTTCACCGCTTGGGATTGTTAGAGATGTTGAAGTCTTGTGTGGTAAGGTCAAATACCCTACTGACATTCTAGTTCTTGGATCTGCACAAGATGATGATTTTTGTCCCATTATATTTGGTAGACCTTTTCTGAATACTGTTAATACTAAAATTGATTGTACTAGGGAAACAGTCGGTGTTAATTTTGGTGATGTATCTCATGAATTCAATTTCTCCAAGTTTAGTAAACAGCCACATGATAAAGAATTGTCTACTCTCTCTGTTCCTAAATATATGACGTTTTGGTAGTTCAAATTGAACTACCAAAACGTCATATATTTAGGAACAGAGGGTAAGGATGAAATTATCGGTCTTGCTTCTATTGTCGTACCTCCTACCGATCCATTAGAACAATATTTGCTAGACCATGAAAATGATATGCATATGAATGAAAGAAATGAAATAGATGAGATATTCTTTAAACAATCACCTATCCTTAAGCATAATTTGCCAGTTGAAACCTTGGGAGACCCTCTCCCACCTAAGACTGGTCCTATGTTTGAATTAAAGAAACTGCCGGATGCACTGAAATATGCTTATCTTGATGAAAAGAAGATATATCATGTTATTATCAATGCTAACCTTTCAGAGCACGAAGAAAAGAGATCACTTATAGCTCTGAGGAAGCACAGTGCTGCAATTGGATATACGTTTGATGATTTTAAGGGTATTAGTCCCACTTTATGCCAGCACAATATTAATATGGAGCCTGATGCTAAACCAGTTGTTGATCATCAACGATGTCTGAATCCTAAAATGAAGGATGTGGTAAGAACTGAAATATTCAAGCTTCTAGAGGCAGGTATAATTTATCCTAAGAAATGAGGCATTACTGTTGTTCCTAATGATAAAAATGAACTTATCCCACAAAGAGTTGTAACTGGTTATAGGATGGTAATTGATTTCAGGAAATTAAACAGAGTTACTAGAAAAGATCATTACCCTTTGCCTTTTATTGTTCAAATGTTAGAAAGATTATCTAAGCATACACACTTTTGTTGGTTATTCTGGTCTTTCTCAAATACCTGTATCAAAAGAAGATCAAGAGAAAACCACCTTTACTTGTCCTTTTGGAACTTATGCTTATAGATGTATGCCTTTTGGTTTATGCAATGCACCTGCTACTTTTCAAAGATGTATGACTACTACATTCTTTGATTTTTGTAAAAAGATTGTTGAGGTATTCATGGATGATTTTTCCGTTTACGGAACCTCTTTTGATGATTGCTTAAGCAACCTTGACCGAGTTTTGCAGAGATGGGAAGAAACAAATCTTGTCTTGAATTGGGAGAAGTGCCACTTTAGGGTGAACGAAGGTATAGTCATTGGGCATAAAATTTCTGAAAGAGGTTTTGAGGTAGATAAAGCTAAAGTTGGTGCAATTGAGAAAATGCCATGTCCTAAAGATATCAAAGGTATAAGAAGTTTCCTTAGTCATGTTGGTTTCTATAGAAGGTTCATAAAAGACTTCTCTAAAATTTCTAGGCCTCTTACCAATCTTTTGCAAAAGGATGTTCCATTTGTTTTTGATGATGATTGTGTAGAAGCCTTTGAAATACTTAAGAAAGCCTTAATTTATGCGCCCATTGTTCAACCACCTGATTGGAATCTAACCTTTGAAATAATGTGTGATGTTAGTGATTATGCTATTGGTGTTGTTCTAGGTCAAAGAGTAGATAAGAAATTGAATGTTATTCATTATGCTAGTAAGACCTTGGATAGTTCTCAAAGAATTTATGCTACTACTGAGAAAGAATTTTTAGCGGTTGTGTTTGCATGTGATAAATTCAGACCTTATATTGTTGATTCTAAAGTAATCATTCACACCGATCATGCTGCTATTAAATATCTTATGAAAAAGAAAGATGCTAAACCTAGACTGATTAGGTGGGTTCTTTTACTACAAGAGTTTGATTTGCATATTACTGATAGAAAGGGAGCTGAAAATCTTGTAGCAGATAATTTTTCTAGGATGGAAAATGTTCTTGATGACCCACTGCCTATTAATGATAGTTTTCCTGATGAGCAATTAGCTGTTGTAAATGCTTATACTTCTCGTAATTACCCTTGGTATGCAGACTATGCTAATTACATTGTTGGTAAATATATACCACCTAGTTACACTTACCAACAAAAGAAAAAGTTCTTCTTTGATTTAAGACATTACTTTTGGGATGACCCACATTTATATAAAGAAGGCGTAGATGATGTTATTAGACGTTGTGTACCTGAGCATGAACAGGAACAAATCCTACGAAAGTGTCATTCCGAGGCATACGGAGGACACCATGCTGGAGACAAAACTGCACATAAGGTATTACAGTCTGGTTTTTATGGGCCTACTGTCTTCAAGGATGCACGTAAGTTTTTTCTCTCTTGTGATGAATGTCAAATAATTGGTAAAATTGGTAGACATCAGGAAATGCCTGTGAATTATTAACTTGTTATTGAACCATTCGGTGTTTGGGCTTTGATTATATGGGACCTTTTCCTTCCGCTAATGGGTATACTCATATTTCAGTTGCTGCTGATTATGTTACTAAGTGGGTAGAAGCTATTCCAACTAGTAGTGCTGATCATAACACATCTATTAAAATGCTTAAAGAGGTCATCTTCCCGAGGTTTGGAGTCCCTAGATATTTAATGACTGATGGTGGTTCACATTTTATTCATGGTTCATTTTGTAAAGTTCTTGCTAAATATGATGTCAACCATAGAATTGCATCACCTTATTACCCTCACTCTAGTGGTCAAGTTGAATTGAGCAATAGAGAAATAAAATTAATTTTGCAAAAGACCGTTAATAGATCCAGTAAAAATTGATCTAAGAAACTTGATGATGCACTATGGGCTTATAGAACTGCTTATAAAAATCCTATGGGTATGTCTCCTTATAAAATGGGCTTATAGAAAGGCATGTCATTTACCTCTCGAGCTAGAACATAAAGCTTATTGCTACTTGTGAGCTAAGTTGGGATTTCCTCGAAGAGGAGAGGATGATGCAGTAGAGTAGAGATAAGTATTTTCCTCAGTTAAGAACCAAGGTTATCAATCCAGTAGGAGAACCACACAACACCTCGTTAGCAGTACCTACACACAAAATAACAAATACTTGCACCCAACGAGAACAAGGGGTTGTCAATCCCTCGGCGGTTAATTGCAAGGATCAAATCTCGTAGTGATAGATAGATAGAACAAAAACACAAAATAAAATAAAGTAAATAAAATTGCAGCAAGTTATTTTTGGATTTTAATATATGATAAAAGTAGACCCGGGGGCCATAGTTTTCACTAGAGGCTTCTCTCTTGAAGATAGCATACGGTGGGTAAACAAATTACTGTTGGGCAATTGATAGAAAAGCGAATAATCATGACGATTTCTAAGGCAATGATCACATATATAGGCATCACGTCCGAGATAAGTAGACCGACTCCTGCCTGCATCTACTACTATTACTCCACACATCGAGCGATATCCAGCATGCATCTAGAGTATTAAGTTCATAAAGAACGGAGTAACGCCTTAAGCAAGATGACATGATTTAGACAAAGTAAACTCACAATATGAATAAACCCCATCATTTTATCCTTAGTGACAACAATACAAATACGTGTCTTGTCCCCTTCTGTCACTGGGATATAGATCACCGCAAGATTGAACCCATCACACAACACCTCTCCCATTGCAAGAAAAATCAATCTAGTTGGCCAAACCAAATCAATTGATCGGAGAGAAATACAAAGCTATAATAATCATGCATAAAAGATTTCAGAAAAGACTCAAATAATATTCATAGATAATCTGGTCATAAACTCACAGTTCATCGGATCCCAACAAACACACCGCAAAAAGTGATTACATCGAATAGATCTCCAAGAACATCAAGGAGAACATTGTATTGAAGATCAAAGAGAGAGAAGAAGCCATCTAGCTACTAGCTATGGACCCGTAGGTCTGTGGTAAACTACTCACACATCATCGAAAGGGCAACAAGGTTGATGTAGAGCCCCTACGTGGTCGATTCCCCCTCCGGCAGAGTACCGGAGAAGGCCTCCAGATGGGATCTCTCGAGAACAGAAACTTGCGGCGGCGGAAAAAGTATTTCGGCTGGCTCTCCGATGTCAGGGGAATATTTGAGAATTATAGAGGTGGAATTAGGTCAAGAGGTGCCACGAGGGGCCCACAAGCCTGGGGGCGCCCCGCTGGGGCGTGTCTCCCGAGCTTTTCGTCCCTCGTGACTCTTCAGGTCTTCTCCCGAACCTTCTAGGGTCTCTTCTAGTCCAGAAAAAATTAATCCAAAGTTTTTTTCTCTGTTTGGACTCTATTTGATATTGATTTCCTGAAAAGCCAAAAACAAGCAAAAAACAGCAAATGGCACTAGGCACTATGTTAATAGGTTAGTCCCAAAAAATGATATATAATTGCATATAATTGCATAATAAACATCCAAGATTGATACTATAATAGCATGGAACAATAAAAAATTATAGATACGTTGGAGACGTATCAAGCATCCCCAAGCTTAATTCCTGCTCGTCCTCGAGTAGGTAAATGATAAAAACAGAATTTTTGATGTGGAATGCTACCTAACATATTCATCATGTAATATCTCTTTTGTGGCATGAATAATAAGATCCGAGTGATTCAAAGCAATAGTCAATAGTTTGACATAAAAACAATTATAATAAGGCATACCAACAAGCAATCATGTCTTTCAAAATATCAATGCTAAAGAATGTTATCCCTACAAAATCATATAGCCTTGTCATGCTCCATCTTCTTAACACAAAGTATAAATCATGCACTACCTCGGTGTCAGCCAAGCAATTGGTTCATACTTTTAATGCGCTTCAGCATTTTCAACTCTCACGCAATACATGAGCGCAAGCCATGGACATAGCGCTATGGGTGGAAAAGAGTGTGGTGGTAGAGATGATATGGAGAAGACAAAAAAGGAGAAAGTCTCACATCGACGAGGCTAATCAACGGGCTATGGAGATGCCCATCAATTGATGTCAATGCAAGGAGTAGGGATTGCCATGCAACGGATCCACTAAGAGCTATAAGTGTATGAAAGCTCAAAAATAAAACTAAGTGGGTGTGCATCGAACTTGCTTGCTCTAGAAGACCTCGGGCAATTGAGGAAGCCCATCATTGGAATATACAAGTCAAGTTCTATAATGAAAAATTCCCACTAGTATATAAAAATGAAAGCATAGGAGACTCTCTATATGAAAAAACATGGTGCTACTTTGAAGCACAAGTGTGGAAAGGATAGTAACATTGCCCCTTCTCTCTTTTTCTCTCATTTTTTTTCTCTTTTTTTTTTGTTAGGCTCTTTTTGGCCTATTTTTTTTATGGGCTCTTTTTGGCCTCTTTTTTTTTCCACACGGGACAATGCTCTAATAATGAATAATGATGATCATCACACTTCTATTTACTTACAACTCAAAATTACAACTCAATACTAGAACAAAATATGACTCTATATGAATGCCTCTGGCGGTGTACCAGGATGTGCAATGATCAAGCGTAACATGTATAAAAAATGATGAACGGTGGCTGAGCCACAAATGCTGTGTCAGCTAAATGATCATGCAAAGCAATATGACAATGATGATGTGTGTCATAAAAACGGAACGGTGGAAGTTGCTTGGTAGTATATCTCGGAATGGCTATGGAAATGCCATAATAGGTAGGTATGGTGGCTGTTTTGAGGAAGATATAAGGAGGTTTATGTGTGATCGAGCGTATCATATCATGGGGTTTGGATACACCGGCGAAGTTTGCACCACATCTCGAGGTGAGAAAGGGTAATGCACGGTACTGAAGAGGCTAGCAAATTGAGGAAAAGTGAGAGTGCGTATAATCCATGGACTCACATTAGTCATAAAGAACTCACATACTTATTGCAAAAGTCTATTAGCCCTCGAAGCAAAGTACTACTACGCATGCTCCTAGGGGGGAGTTTGGTAGGAGTCAACCATCGCGCACCCCTGACCTTCACGCAAAGGAAGACACCCAATAATAAACGTGCTCCAACTTCTTAGCATAACTAGAGACCATACGTGCATGCTTCGGGAATCACAAACCTTAATACCAATATTCTTACTAAACCACAATTACTCACTAGCACAACCCACATATTACCATCTTTATATCGCAAAACTATTGCAAGGAATCAAACTTCTCATATTCAGTGATCTACATGAAAGTTTTTATTATATCCCTCTTGAATACCTATCATATTAGGACAAAATTCATATCCCGTACTAATTGCCATTACTATTTATCAACTCTCAAAAAGATATAAGTGAAGCATGAGAGTGCAACTATTTCTTTAAAATATAACCACCGCCGTGCTCTAAAAAAATATAAGTGAAGCACTAGAGCAACTGCCTAGCTCGAAAGATATAAGTGAAGCACATAGAGTATTCTAACAAATCATGAATAATCTGTGTCCCTCTCAAAAAGGTGTGTCCAGCAAAGATGATTGTGACAAACTAAAAAGCAAACAAAGCAAATACTCATATAATACACGACGCTCCAAGCAAAACTCATATCATGAGATGAATAAAAATATAGCTCCAAGTAATATTACCGATAGTTGGTAGAAGAAAAAGGGGATGCCATCCGGGGCATCCCCAAGCTTAGATGCTTGGGAGTCCTTGAATATTACCTTGGGGTGCCATGGGCATCCCCAAGATTAGGCTCTTGCCACTCCTTATTCCTTCATCCATCGTGATCTCACTCAAAACTTGAAAACTTCAGCACACAAAATTCAACAGAAAACTCGTGAGATCCGTTAGTATAACAAAGCAAATCACCACTTTAGGTACTGTTGTAAAACCATTAATATTTTATTATTGCATTATACCTACTGTATTCTAACTTCACCATAGCTTATACCCCCTGATACAATCCATAGATTCATCAAAACAAGCAAACAACGCAACGAAAACAGAATCTGTCAAAAACAGAACAGTCTGTAATGATTCGAACAATGACCATACTTATGTAACTCTAAAAGTTCTGAAAAATTAGAACAACGTAGGCAATTTGTATATCAATCATGTTTAAAAATTTCAGAATTTTATCACGCTCCAGTGATTTTTAGATTTTTCTGGACTGAGCGCAAAAGTTTCTGTTTTTGCACAAAATCAAATCAACTATCATCCAAATCATCCCAAAGGCTTTACTTGGCACAAACACCAATTAAAACACAAAAACACAACCATAACAGTAGCATAATTGTGTGCACAAAAAAAAAGTGCAAGAAAAATTAAGATAACTATTGGGTTGCCTCCCAACTAGCGCTATTGTTTTACGCCCCTAGCTAGGCGTAATGCATAGTTTCAAGTGTTGTCATCTTTCTTCTTCTCCTCTAGAGATGTGTCTTTATCAAGTGACTTTTCAAAAACAATATGGAACACATCATCAATCAAAATCTTAGCATCATTAAGTTCGCCATCTTCAAACCCTTCTTGGTTCCCTTTTACGATCCAAGACTATTGTTTATTAATACCATTGAAAACTTGTTGGATAATGTTCAGAGGAGGAACTTCCTTTTTGGTATTCTCATCAAAAGTGTGGTCATCACAAAATAAATATCTCAACAAGTAATCTTCATTATATAAAATTTCATCTATCACCAGTTTTTTTATGATTCATACCATAAAAATCAAAGATCTCTCTAGCTTCTCGCACTATGTAATCAAATTCATTCATGAGAATGAGAGTAGCTATTTTCTTAGCCTTAGGATTATTTATCACCGGCAACTCATAAAACAATCTTTGCAAAGTAGGATGGGTGCAAATAAATCTTCTCTTAAGTTTAAGAACTAGTGCGGAAATAGCCTCGGCATAATTTTTGGTTCTTTTAAGAATAGGAGTATCTCACAAACAAAAGTTCCCGTGCAATTGAAGAATTCTTGTATAACACTTTTTCCTATGATATTCCCATGTCCCACAACAAAAGTTTTAGCATCTAAATTTGGAGGAGTTTCAACTTTAGGAGTTTTACCATCCTCACTTTTCTCAATGACAAACTCAGCCATGATAGCAACTTCAAGCAAGCAACCAAGCAAACAAGCAAAAGGGCAAATGGAAAATATTTTTGTGTTTTTGTGAAAACATTTTAGAAGTGGGGGCGATGAAAATGAGAGGCAAATGGCAAATAAAGTAAATGCAAGGAGATGAGAGTTTATGTGATGGTACTTGATAGATGTTGATGATATCTCCCCGGCAACGGCGCCAGAAATTATTCCTGTTACTTGTGAGCTGCGTTGGGATTTCCTCGAAGAGGAGAGGATGATGCAGTACAGTAGAGATAAGTATTTCCCTCAGTTAAGAACCAAGGTTATCAATCCAGTAGGAGAACCACACAGCACCTCGTTAGCAGTACCTACACACAAAATAACAAATACTTGCACCCAACGCGAACAAGGGGTTGTCAATCCCTCGGCGGTTAATTGCAAGGATCAAATCTCGTAGTGATAGATAGATAGAACAAAAACACAAAATAAAATAAAGTAAATAAAATTGCAGCAAGGTATTTTTGGATTTTAATATATGATAAAACTAGACCTGGGGGCCATAGTTTTCACTAGAGGCTTCTCTCTTGAAGATAGCATACGGTGGGTAAACAAATTACTGTTGGGCAATTGATAGAAAAGCGAATAATCATGACGATTTCTAAGGCAATGATCACATATATAGGCATCACGTCCGAGATAAGTAGACCGACTCCTGCCTGCATCTACTACTATTACTCCACACATCGAGCGCTATCCAGCATGCATCTAGAGTATTAAGTTCATAAAGAACGGAGTAACGCCTTAAGCAAGATGACATGATTTAGACAAAGTAAACTCACAATATGAATAAACCCCATCATTTTATCCTTAATGGCAACAATACAAATACGTGTCTTGTCCCCTTCTGTCACTGGGATATAGATCACCGCAAGATTGAACCCATCACAAAGCACCTCTCCCATTGCAAGAAAAATCAATCTATTTCGCCAGACCAAATCAATAGATCGGAGAGAAACACAAAGCTATAATAATCATGCATAAAAGGGTTCAGAAAAGACTCAAATAATATTCATAGATAATCTAATCATAAACTCAAAATTCATCGGATCCCAACAAACACACCGCAAAAAATGATTACATCGAATAGATCTCCAATAACATCAAGGAGAACATTGTATTGAAGATCAAAGAGATAGAAGAAGCCATCTAGCTACTAGCTATGGACCCATAGGTTTGTGGTAAACTACTCACACGTCATCGGAAGGGCAGCAAGGTTGATGTAGAGCCCCTCCGTGGTCGATTCCCCCTCCGGCAGAGTACCGGAGAAGGCCTCCAGATGGGATCTCTCGAGAACAGAAACTTGCGGCGGCGGAAAAAGTATTTCGGGTGGCTCTCCGATGTCAGGGGAATATTTGAGAATTTATAGAGGTGGAATTAGGTCAAGAGGTGCCACGAGGGGCCCACAAGCCTGGGGGGCGCCCCCCTGGGGCGCGCCTCCCGAGCTTGTCGCTCCCTCGTGACTCTTCAGGTCTTCTCCCAAACCTTCTAGGGTCTCTTCTGGTCCAGAAAAAATTAATCCAAAGTTTTTTTTCTCCGTTTGGACTCTGTTTGATATTGATTTCCTAAAAAGCCAAAAACAAGCAAAAAACTGAAACTGGCACTAGGCACTAGGTTAATAGGTTAGTCCCAAAAAATTATATATAATTGCATATAATTACATAATAAACATCCAAGATTTATACTATAATAGCATGAAACAATCAAAAATTATAGATACGTTGGAGACGTATCACTTATCGGGCAATTAAAGAACTTAACTATGATTTTAAACTTGTCGGTGAAAAAAGGTTATTTGATATTTGCTCTCTAGATGAATGGAGAACACAAGCTTATGAAAATGCCAAGTTGTTTAAAGAAAATGTTAAAAGATGGCATGATAAAAGAATACAAAATGGGAATTTAATGTTGGTGACCAAGTTCTATTATAAAATTCTCGTTTCAGATTATTTGGAGGAAAACTTCTCTCCAAATGGGAAGGACCATACATTGTCGAGGAATTTTATCGTTCTGGAGCTATCAAGATCAATAATGCCGAGGGCACAAATCCGAAGGTGGTTAATGGGCAAAGAATTAAACATTATATTTCAGGTACGCCCATTAACATGGAAACCAACATTATCCAAATAATGACTCTGGAGGAACATATAAAAGAGACCTTCCGGAATGCTCCAAAACCCTGAAAAGGAATAGGTATGTGACACGGTAAGCAAACCGACTCCAAAAGATCCATAAAAGTAATTTTTGTTCATTTCGGAATATATAAAAAATTAGGAAAATAATAAACAATTAGGAAAGTGCACGAGGGAGCGACGAGCTCAGGGGCCGCACCCTATCCCCAGGGCGCGCCATGTCAGCTCGTGACTCCCCCGTGGACTTTCCCGACTCCGTTTTCTCCCAGATTACTTGTCCTACATGGGAAAAATTCATTATATATACTCTCAGATGTTTTGACCACCCTATCACAAGTTTCTCCTCTGTTCTTGTTTCGGACTATTTTTCTGACAGATCTAGAAGCCTCATGTCGTCTCAAGAGTCGGACGGGGAGAGCTATGTTTCGCACATCACCGCAGACCCTAGAATTTATGGGGAGATTGACTCCTATGGATGGACTACGGATGAGGAGGAGGATGCCGATCTGAAAAGGTTGGAATCCTCGAGCGAGGAAGAAGAGAAAACTTCCCTACCTCAACCTAGAGATATGCATGTGGAGTTCAAAAAGTCAAGCTTGCCAAATAAGGTTAAACCTTCCCGTACTCGATTTACCCCTTATCGTCGTGTGCAGGATGATGTTGCTTCTTCTTCCACAACCAAATTTCATCCTTTGGTTGATGGTTCATTAACGGTTACAAACAAGCTTCGCAAGGAGAACTGGGATCTTAAACAGGAGGTCTACTGACGTATTCTCATTCACGTTATTGTCATTCCTTTTTTCTTTCTTGTAGTATACACGGCAACAGTGACCATATTTGTTGGAACTCAGAAAGTACTCCTTGGCATCTTTAGGCACCAATCTTGTCTGTGTGTAGCATTGATTGTGAATGTAGTAGACGTGGTTTCTTCGTGGGCAGTCATGCTCACCCATTGACACGTGCATCGCCTTGGCACACGTCGACCCTAAGAACAAGGCGTGGTTGCCTAGGCTTCTCACCTCTTCCCACTTGTACGAGTGACGCGTCCCTACTCCATCTGTATCAGCATCAACGAGTTCTAACACCAAGAAAAAAGGCTCGCATGACCACCTCTCCGTCCTTCTCACTACCATCACAACCTTGCCACGTAGCTCAAGAATGTACATGGCATCCGTCTCGGTCATTAATGGTTGGTTGTGCATGACCAACCAGTGGACATCTCCAAACCCCACCACACCATATGCAGTCAAGCTGACCTCACACTTGACAAGTTGTTTGCTATGTTCCAGGAGGCAATAGAGATGGCCATTGCAGAATGTGATATCCACGACTTTGTCGCCGTCGAATCTGCACCTCGTCCGTCCACGCTCTGGGTGGTCAAGCCCATAGATCGCGACGTCATGCTGGTCGGTGATGGCGGCGAGGATGCAACAGTTAAAGGTGGGTGGCCCGCAGAATATCATCTTCACCGGAATTAACTTGTCGTCCGTGTCATCGTGCGCATCGGGGCCGACCTTCCCACCATAGATGGCGCTACCTCGGCACCGGTGAACTGGCTCAACATCCTAATCTTCTTTTGATGTGTAGAAAGCATCATCCCTACACGAGAGAAGAGGTTCACGATCCTAAGCGGGGCATCGGACGATACGATCCAGCCACCACCGTCTTGTTTTGATGTGCCTCCCGACGGCCTTGGCCGGGAACGGGATCGGCGGCTGGATGTTGCCGTCTCCGAGGAAGCACACGTGCTTGGCCTCATCATCACAGCTCGGGTCAAGGATCAGCCACGGAAGGCGTGGCGGGAGCGTCGACCCGATGGCTCGCCACGAGGTGGACACGGCGGGGAAGCAGGCACAGTCAACCGTGCCGGGGAGCCTGCCCTTGACTAGGCGGAGGAGGTCGTCGAGGAGCGTGGACCTCCGCCCCGTGGCACCCCGGGAGGTTCCTTGGATGCCGGCATCGCCACGGACAGCAGTCTTCGTCGTCTCCTCCATCCATGTTCCAGCTAGGCTTCTTGATCCGATTGAAGATCGATAGATTGTGCGGAGTCGATGAGGTACTCGCCACCACGATTAAGCCATGACACAAAGACAGTAAAGGTCGGAGATATTTGTTTGATTTTTTTTTAGGGGTAGATATTTGTTTGATGTAATGCATGAATCGAACCGGATTTAGATATAGTGTACTACTCGGGCACCATAACAAAAAGAAAAACAAGGGTCCTGAACGAATCGTTCGATACTGGGGGGCGATCCATCGAACGATTTCATTCGGCAGGATGCACCCCCTAGCGCGAATGCAGCAGCCCACGTCGCCCCACCCCACGTCACCCCCCACGACCAGCCCTAGTAATGGGCCTCCTCATCAGCCCACGTCAGTTCAAGTGAGAAAGAAAACAGAAAAAGTTCATGAAAATAGCCCCATTTTGTGATGACTACTATCAAGTCTTCAATCTGGGATCTGAACCTGATTTTGTATAGAAAAAAAACTTTTTTGCCATAATATGTATATTAAAACTTTCATCAAGTTTAAAAAAAGGATCCATACTAGTTATGAAAATTAAAAAAAGGCCAGAATTTAAGAACACATAGAAGAAACGATCTGAACCTGATTAAGAACACACACAATTTAAGAACACATACAATCTCAAATTTGCCACGGTCAAAAATTAAAGAATTTGTCGTGGTCCAAAAACTAAATTTGGCATGGTGAAATAACTACAATTGTCGTGATCCACAATCTAGATTTGCAATGGTCAAAAATTGAAGATAATTTGTCGTGTTCCAAAAAGTAAATTTGCCATGGTCAAAAATTGAAGATAATTTGTCGTGTTCCAAAATGTAAGTTTGCCATGGTCAAATAACTGAATTTGCCATGATCCACAATCTAGATTTGCCATGGTCAAAATTAAGAATTTTCCGTGGTCCAAAAACTAAAGTTTGCCATGGTCAATAACTAGAATTGCCCATGTTAGAGAAACAAAATATTCATTTCACCCATGTGAATGAATGCAAAGACAATTCCATAGCAAAACAAAAATAAAAATTTGCCATCGCAAAAATTGAAAGCAAAAAAAATTGCCATGTTATGAAATATATACCAATGTTTAAAGAATGAAAATAAGAATGCCTTGATAGAGAAATAGCCGTGGTCCAAAAACTGAATTTGCCATGGTGAAATAACTGAAATTGCCCATGTTAGAGAAAAAAGAAATAATATACATTTGGCCCCATGTCAATGAATGCAAAATTTTGGCATGGCAAAAACTAAAGAAAAAAATTGCCATGGTAAATTTTTCCATGAAAACAAAAGAGTTTGCCATGCCTTGCAAAACAAATCTCAGAAGATCAAATTTTTTTTCCATGGCAAAACAAATTTGAAAGATCAAACTTGCCGTGTTCTCAAAACTAATGTGTAATTGACATGGAAAACATTATTTGATGGACATGGCAAAAAGACACAACGATTCATGGCAACAATCCATGGCAAAAGCATGAGTAAAATTTGGCATGTTCTAGAAAAAATATAAATTTGCCATCATATTTAAATTAAAATTGCCATGCTCATTACAATAAATTTACCATGGCAAAAATGAAGTAAAATTTACCATGGAAAAAAACGGAGTAAATTTTGCCATGGCAAAAATGGATTAAAATTCGCCATGGCAAAAATAGAGTAATTTTGCCATGGGAATAAATTAAAAATTGCCATGGTTGCGCAAGTATATTTTCCATGCTACATATTAAAAAAATATATGTTTTGGAAATGTAAAAATTGCAGTTGCATTTAAATTAAAATTGCCATGCTCTATATAATAAATTTGCCATGTCAAAAAAATAAAATAAAAATTGTCGTGTCAAAAAAAGTAAAAGTTGCCACGGCAAAGAAAAATGTAGGAAAAATCTCACTTTTGGTGGTGAATTAAAGTATTTTTGCCATGCCCCGTGAACTACAATTTCCATGCCCCTTCAAGTTTGCCATGGCATGTTTTCCATGTTTTTGAATTTGAAGATAATAAGTTGCCATGTTTTAGAACATCTACAACTTTGCCATGTTTTTGAACATGGTATAGGTGCCATGGCAAGTTTGCCATGATGTTGAACATATTAAGTTGCCATGTTTTTTGAATATCTATAAATTTGCGATGTTTTTTGAAGATGGCAAAGTTGCCATGGCAAGTTTGCCATGTTGTTAGATGAAGAAAGTGTGATGGCAAATCACATGAAAAAGTCATATATAGAAAAATGCCATTGTTTACGAACAAGGACAGAGATAAAAACTTCCATGGTCACACGAAAAAACAAAAAAGTTGCCATGAGCTATTAAAATGATGTGTAACAGGTAAATTTAATGTGCCAAATGTAGGTACTTCTTTGTCGTGGTAAGGAATGTAAATTTGTCATGGCAAGTGAAAACAATATTTTTGCCATGGCAATAAAAGTGTAGAATTTTCCATGGTTGTGTAGTTATATTTGTCATGTCAACAAAGTTAGAATTGCCATTGCAAATATAAAAACAACAAAAAAATTCAAGAACTTGTCATGAGAGCATTATAAGAAAAAAAAAAGCTAAATTTTCCATGTCCTGAAGACAAAAATGTGATGAACTTGCCATGTGATCACAATGCACAAAAAAACAGAAAACATGAACACATGACAACAAAATACACTAATATAAAATGGCACGGACGACTATATGATCCTCTCCATGCAGATTTGAGTTGCCATGGCAACTACTATGTCCATTCCAATGCTAAAACATCAAAAACTACGGATTGAAAATTACCATGGCAACTATGGATTGAACAAGGGAGGTAGGATATCAAACCTTTCACTGTCATCATCACTGCAAAAGGTAATACAAAAAACTGATCATCTATTGACAAATAATCATCGCACTAAAAATGGGCACCTTGGCACAGGTTGTTCATTTCTGAAACAAAACAAACCTTCTGAATGCTAGAAACAAAGTAAGATATATCAAAGTCTAGCTAACTGAATTACCATGTGGCTCATAAAACGCAAACCGCATGATACTGAAAACAACACAACTACTATGGCGATCGGAATTCTCGCAACTACTATGGCCTGCCAAGGTCTTGAAACTCCGGCCACGGTGGCCAGCAATGAATTGAATGGGCATGACACCTCCGTGCATCAATCCAAAGGGATAAAAGAGGGTAAGGCGCAACTCACCTTGGGGTGCGTGATGGCGAGCTTGGAGGGGTACCGGGGAGCAAGACGATAATGGGAACGAGGGGGAGCATCTCTGGCGAGCCGCCGCTGCCTCCTCCTCCTCCAGGTTGCCCGCGCCGCCTAGATGTGCCAGGAGCTCCCCAGCAGTGCCGCCGACGCGTCCTCCTCCTGGTCGCCGCACCACCCAGATGCGCCAGGAGCTCCAGCAGCGCCATCGACACCTCCTCCTCCAGGCCGCCCGCGTCGTCCAGATGCAAGTCACGACTCCATCGAGGACAGAGCACCCCCGCCCCGTATCCGCCTCGTCTCCGCTCCGTGTCCGCCGCTGATGCCTCCTCCGCCTCCTCTGGTTCGCCGGGGCTTCTCGCCACCGTCCCATAACCTCATCGTCGCCGCATCCAGCTGCTCGTGCACGGGCGGACCTCACGCTCTCTATTGCCGTCAATCGCTGGATTCGTGGTTGTTGCCGTGGCACAGTCAACGAGAGATGGAGGCTTTGGCGATGGTGGGCTGAGGAGGGAGAGGAGAGGAAGTGCAGTGGGGATGGGGAATTAGAGTGAGGAGACAGGTAGGTCGGGTGGGGTGGATAAGGTGGCTCGTTCGTTCGGTCCGCGGTTCGCCCGAACGTTTTTCTTTCGTGACGTGGCACTGGTCCCTGCATTAAGATTTGTGCAAATCATCTGACGGTTTTCAGCGCGTTTGGTCCGACTGGCTTCGTGCCACATGTGTGGCACTTTTTAGGAAACACAATTCCTTCCTCTGCCTATACAGAACCTAATCGTATTTAGTAATTGAATGAATTAGTCCATCCAGCACGTCCCTTGGATCGGGACGGGTAGCACGTATGGTGTCCGAGTAGCTAGTGCACCGCCCCTCCTTTTACTTCTTCTTTGCATTCCATGCAAAACAAAAATACTTCTTCTTTGCATTGCGTCAAGTTCGCACGTACGTCGTCGGCCTTCGCTTGGCTCGTTTTCTTCAGTGTTCTGGCTGACCATAATTCAATGTACATGCTGCCGAACCTAGATCACAATCTACCTCGATTTGCTAAGTAATTAAGGAGAGCAGTACATCTTCTAACAAAGCCTCTTGAAGACAACAACACCAACAAAAAAGATATTTTAACCTGATCCCAAGTCGTTGTCACGCACTCTACGGTGTGGATCTCGACTTCTCATCATGCACCAGACGCAAAACTTTACAAACCACTAGCTGAATAACACGATAGTTTTTGAAGAGTTGCACATAAAGCTATAACCTAATTAAAATATTTGGATGTTGGATGACGGTTGTCGGGGCACTTGTACAGGCACTGCGTCCCTGTTATGTGCTCGTTAGCATCAACTAGCTCGAATACCAAGAAAAAGGGGCCGGAGAAGTTCCTCTCCCGAGCCCGTGGGCCCCAGATCCTCCTCACTGCCATGGCAAGTTTGCCACGTAGCTCAACAATGTACATGGCACGCGCATCCGGATCGTCCTCGCTCCAAAAGAAGCGGTTTTTCATGTACTGATGATTTTGTATGGCCAGCCACTGGATATGTCCGAACATCGGCACACCATATTTGTCCAAGCCGACCTCGAACTTGGCGACCTCGTTGCTGTTTCGCATGAGGCAATAGAGATGGCCGTTGCAGAAGGTGATATCCAGGACTGGCTCCCCACAAAACCTTCGTGTCATCCACCCACACTCCGGTTTGCCAAGCCCGCAGATCACAACTTCATGCTTGTCGGTGATGGCGGCGAGGATAGACCCGCTCAAGGTGGGCGGCCCAGAGAATGTTACCTTGAGCGTAACAATGCTCCTTCTCGGATCCGCGGGCAGCGCCACCTCATCCCCGGTAAAGACGTTCTTCACCCTGAGCGGTGCCTCGTAGGCGACCCACCCGCCGGCGTGACAGCCGACGAAACGGCAGCCGTCCGCCTCCCGGAGGAGCGTCGTGAGTGGTAGGATCGTGCCGTCTCCGGGATTGTACACACGCTTGGTCTCGACCCCGCCGTGTGGGTCGAGGACCAGCCACGGGTGCGCGCGCAGCGGCGGGCAGGACGACACGACAACGCGCCACTGCATGCACACCGCAGCAAAGCGGACGCAATCGAGCGGAGAGCCGAGCCTCGCGTAGACCATGCTAAGGAGATCGTCAGCGAGGTGTAACCACAGATCTTCCGCCGACGAGGTCCCTTGGATCCTGGTTCCATCGTCGCGGGCAGCTGCCGCGTGTGCCGGCGCCATCTTGGTGCGTTAGGCCGATCGTAATCTGTGGAGGAATCGATGGCGGTTTACGACAGAAATAAGAGGTTCTGCGTGCACCTGTACTGTACGTGGCAAACCGAAGTGGCCACGATGAGCAGGCTGTGAAGGTCACGTACTCTAGGCGTATATAAATGGAAACCTTAATTCATGTACAAAATAAGTAGAGACATTATGTTTCGATCCGAACACAACTCATACTCTTATTAGGAGTTTGCACTTGTTGGGTTGGAGCATACGTGGAAGCCTCAAATCATGCACAAATAACAAGGATCCGAGCACAACTCGTACTCTTAGGAATATACGTACTCTTTATTTACGTGAGGCGCTTGTTCTTCTTCTTCTTCCCCTTTTCTTTTCCTTTTCAACACAACCAACAACAAAAAAAAGGTAAGCTTGCACTAGTAGAAAACAGGGTTTTGGTCCAGGCCAGATAAGAGCATCAATCCCGGTTCTGTTACGAACCGGGACCAATGGGTGCATCAGTCCCGGTTCGTGAGGCCAGGGCGCCGGTCGGGCCACGGCAGGCACCAGTCCCGGTTCGTCTGACCCCTTTGGTCCCGGTTCCAGACACGAACCGGGACTAAAGGGCCTCGCTCCTGGCGCAGCCCCTTTAGTCCCGGTTGGTGGCTGGAACCGGGACTAAATGTGTGTCTTCTGTCCCGGTTCTAGCCACAAACCGGGACTAAAGAGATGTCTATATATATGCTCTCCCCTGCCCGTTCACTCCTCTGTTTTTTGGTCGGCTGGTGTGGGAGGTGTGTGCTGCTCTGCTCTCACCTCCTATGCACATGAGGTGTTCGATGAAATGCCCGAGTCACACTTAAGCTTTCTCCTCTCCAAGCTCGACCTCCAAGCTCCATTTTCCCCAAGATTTGTTTAGGTTTGGCGGTGCACCATTGTCCCCGTCCCCGTCCTCACCGCCGTCGATCGCCCGCGCCGATCTCGTCGCCGGCACCACCGTGGTGAGCCTCTTGTTCTTATCTTCTTTTTAAAAGAAAAAAAGTCTTACTTGTATGATTTAGATAGATACTTGTATAATTTTCTTACTTTTATTATTGTTTGTTATTATATAGTGCCATGACTTTGGTATCCGCCCCCGTCGGCCCTCGTCCTATCTATGATTCGGATGTGGTATATTATCTTTTATTACTATTTGTTTCATTTAGTGTTTATGACAATTATGCCGACCAACGTGACATAGATGTTTTTATTTAGAAGGTATGTGAACCGGAAATTCCAACCGACCCTCTTGTCGAGAGGTTAAATTTAGTTGAGAAAGAAAACAATTACTTGAAGAAAAAATTGAAAAGAATTGAGGAGGAGAAGATGGAATTGGAGTTGCATGTTGTCGATGTCGTCGATGATCACAAGATCAAGATGGATGCAATGCGCTTGAAGATTAGAAAGATTAGAAAATATGCCATTCATAATGAGGCTTGGTATCATTATGCCGTTGGATCAATTGTTACCTTAGTTGCGATTATGATCGCATTTGTTGTTGCATTTAAATGTTTTCATAGTTTCAATGTATGTTTTAATTAGATGCTCTAGAGAGCTATATGTTGTTCTATGTATTTTTTCAGTAATAACATTTGATCACTACTGTACTTTGGTTTTAATGTGATGATGAACTTGTATTAATTTGGTCACTTCTCTATTCATGATGTTCTGTAATGGTTTTTGATACACTTAATTATATAATGCACGCAGATGAACCGGCAATGGATGTACGGTGACCGACACACCTCCGAGTATCTTGAGGGCCTGCATAAATTTCTCGAAGTGGCTGAGGCAAACAAGCAGAATGGTTTTATGTATTGTCCATGCTCTGTCTGTGAGAATACGAAGGATTACTCTAACTTGAAAACCCTTCACGTCCACCTGCTTGAGAAGGGTTTCATGCCACACTATAATGTTTGGACCAAGCACGGAGAAAGAGGGGTTATGATGGAAGACAACGAAGAAGAAGAGGATGATGACAACTATCCCCCTGAATACGGTGATACTGCAACGGGGGAAGCTGAAGATCAAGAGGAACCAGACGATGTGCCCGATGATGATCTTCGCCGGGTCATTGTTGATGCAAAGAGACAATGCCAAAGTGAAAGGGAGAAGTTGAAGTTCGATCGCATGTTAGAGGATGACAAAAAAGGGTTGTACCCAAATTGCAAAGATGACAACACAAACCTCGGTACCACACTGGAATTGCTGCAATGGAAGGCAGACAATGGTGTATCTGACAACGGATTTGGGAAGCTACTGAAAATAATGAAGAAGAAGCTTCCAAAGGATAACGAATTGCCCGACAGTACGTACGAAGCAAAGAAGGTTCTATGCCCTCTAGGATTGGAGGTGCAGATGATACATGCATGCCCTAATGACTGCATCCTCTACCGCGGTGAGTACGATGATTTGAACGCATGCCCGGTATGCGGTGCATTGCGGTATAAGATCAGACGAGATGACCCTGGTGATGTTGAGGGCGAGCGCCCCAGGAAGAGGGTTCCTGCCAAGGTGATGTGGTATGCTCCTATAATACCACGGCTGAAACGTCTGTTCAGAAACAAAGAGCATGCCAAGTTGATGCGATGGCACAAAGAAGACCGTAAGAAAGACGGGAAGTTGAGAGCACCCACTGACGGGTCGCAGTGGCGAAAAATCGAGAGAAGGTGGGGGGACTTTGCAGGTGACGCAAGGAACGTATGGTTTGGGTTAAGCGCAGATGGCATTAATCCTTTTGGGGAGCAGAGCAGCAATCATAGCACCTGGCCCGTGACTCTATGTATCTATAACCTTCCTCCTTGGTTGTGCATGAAGCGGAAGTTCATTATGATGCCAGTGCTCATCCAAGGCCCTAAGCAACCCGGCAACGACATTGATGTGTACCTAAGGCCATTAGTTGAAGAACTTTTACAGGTGTGGAATGGAAAAGGTGTACGTGTGTGGGATGAGCACAAACAGCAAGAATTTGACCTACATGCGTTGCTGTTTGTAACCATCAATGATTGGCCTGCTCTCAGTAACCATTCAGGACAGACAAACAAGGGATACCACGCATGCACGCACTGTTTAGATGACACCGAAAGTATATATTTGGAGAAATGCAGGAAGAATGTGTACCTGAGACATCGTCGATTTCTTCCGACCAACCATCAATGTCGAAAGAAAGGCAAGCATTTCAAAGGTGAGGCAGATCACCGGAAGAAGCCCGCCCTCCGTACTGGTGATCACATACTTTATATGGTCAAGGATTTACAAGTAATCTTTGGAAAGGGTCCTGGTGGACAATCTATTCCGAATGACGCTGAGGGACGCGCACCCATGTGGAAGAAGAAATCTATATTTCGGGACCTACCCTATTGGAAAGACCTAGAGGTCCGCTCTGCAATCCACGTGATGCACGTGACGAAGAATCTTTGCGTGAACCTGCTAGGCTTCTTGGGCGTGTATGGGAAGACAAAAGATACACCGGAGGCACGGAAGGACCAGCAACGTGTGCACGAAAAAGACGGCATGCATCCAAAGCAGTATGAAGGTCCTGCCAGCTACGCTCTTACCAAAGAAGAGAAGGAAATCTTCTTTGAATGCCTGCTCAGTATGAAGGTCCCGTCTGGCTTCTCGTCGAATATAAAGGGAATAATAAATATGGCAGAGAAAAAGTTCCAGAACCTAAAGTCTCATGACTGCCACGTGATTATGACGCAACTGCTTCCGGTTGCATTGAGAGGGCTTCTACCGGAAAACGTTCGATTAGCCATTGTGAAGCTATGTGCATTCCTCAATGCAATCTCTCAGAAGGTAATCGATCCAGATATCCTACCAAGGTTAAAGAATGATTTGGTGCAATGTCTTGTCAGTTTCGAGCTGGTGTTCCCACCATCCTTCTTCAATATCATGACGCACGTCCTAGTTCATCTAGTCGACGAGATTGTCATTCTGGGTCCTGTATTTCTACACAATATGTTCCCCTTTGAGAGGTTCATGGGAGTCTTAAAGAAATATGTTCGTAACCGTGCTAGGCCAGAAGGAAGCATCTCCATGGGCCATCAAACAGAGGAGGTCATTGGGTTTTGTGTTGACTTTATTCCTGACCTTAAGCCGATTGGTCTCCCTCAATCGCGGTATGAGGGGAGACTGACTGGAAAAGGCACGCTTGGAGCGGATGCAATAATATGTAGGGACGGGCATTCTTGGGCTCAAGCACACTACACAGTTCTACAGAATTCTACCTTGGTGACCCCGTATGTCAATGAACACAAGAATTTTCTGCGCTCCAAACACCCGGAGCAGTCTGACGACTGGATTACATGTGAACACATCAGGACTTTCGGCAGTTGGTTGCAAACACATCTCATGGGTAACAACATTGTTGGAGATGAGTTGTACTCGTTGGCCAGGGGATCATCTTCGACTGTATTGACTTACCAAGGGTACGAGATAAAAGGGAATACATTTTACACGATCGCCCAAGATCAAAAGAGCACCAACTAAAACAGTGGTGTCCGCTTTGATGCAGCAACCAACAGGGGAAAGGACACATATTATGGTTACATAGTGGACATATGGGAACTTGATTATGGACATGATTTTAAGGTCCCTTTGTTTCGGTGCAAATGGGTCAATCTGTCAGGAGGCGGGGTACAGGTAGACCCGTAGTACGGAATGACAACAGTGGATCTCAACAATCTTGGGTACACAGACAAACCATTCGTCCTAGCCAATGATGTGGCGCAGGTTTTCTATGTGAAGGACATGTCTACCAAACCGAGAAAAAGAAAAGATAAGGAAGCGAATACATCATACGATGAGCCAAAGCGCCACATAGTTCTTTCAGGGAAAAGAGACATCGTGGGAGTGGAGGGCAAGACAGACATGTTTGAAGATTATGAAAAGTTTCATGAAATTCCTCCTTTCAAAGTGAAGGCTGACCCAAGCACCATGTTAAACGATGAAGATTATCCATGGTTACGGCGCAATAAGCAAGGGACACACACGAAGAAAAAGTGAAGACTTTCTCTCCACAACTATTCTGATGATGCCTTTGATCTAGAATATCACTACAGTTACATGTCAAGAAATGAAATGCCTTTTGTAACATATGAGTTTTCGTCTGAAACCGTGATACTTCGAAAGAGATTGTCCATTTTATACACGAAGTGCATCCAGTTTTTGCCGTCACCCTCTCAACTTTTTAGCACATGCTATGTGGGTGAAATGATGATACCATGCCAACTTTCAACCTTTTCAGAGTTCATTTGTACTGCTTTTCAATTTCAGGGTCATTTAGCTAAAATAAATCAGTAAATGCATGAAAAATAGCAAATGAAGTCAGAAAGGGTTGAAAATTGATGATGTGGCATTGAATGGTGCATGTTGAACGCACAAAAAGTCTGGAGTTGAAATAAGTTAAAAAAATGAAATGGCTTTGTAACATATGAGTTTTCGTCCGAAACCCTGATACTTCGAAAGAGATTGTCCATTTTGTACACGAAGTGCATCCAGTTTTTGCCGTAACCCTCTCAACTTTTTAGCACATGCTATGTGGGTGAAATTTTGATACCATGCCAACTTTCAACCTTTTCAGAGTTCATTTGTACTGCTTTTCAATTTCAGGGTCATTTAGCTAAAATAAATCAGTAAATGCATGAAAAATAGCAAATGAAGTCAGAAAGGGTTGACAATTGATGATGTGGCTTTGAATGGTGCATGTTGAACGCACAAAAAGTCTGGAGTTGAAATAAGTTAAAAAAAATGGAATGCCTTTGTAACATATGAGTTTTCGTCCGAAACCCTGATACTTCGAAAGAGATTGTCCATTTTGTACACGAAGTGCATCCAGTTTTTGCCGTAACCCTCTCAACTTTTTAGCACATGCTATGTGGGTGAAATGTTGATACCATGCCAACTTTCAACCTTTTCAGAGTTCATTTGTACTGCTTTTCAATTTCAGGGTCATTTAGCTAAAATAAATCAGTAAATGCATGAAAAATAGCAAATGAAGTCAGAAAGGGTTGAAAATTGATGATGTGGCTTTGAATGGTGCATGTTGAATGCACAAAAAGTCTGGAGTTGAAATAAGTTAAAAAAATGGAATGCCTTTGTAACATATGAGTTTTCGTCCGAAACCCTGATACTTCGAAAGAGATTGTCCATTTTATACACGAAGTGCATCCAGTTTTTGCCGTAACCCTCTCAACTTTTTAGCACATGCTATGTGGGTGAAATGATGATACCATGCCAACTTTCAACCTTTTCAGAGTTCATTTGTACTGCTTTTCAATTTCAGGGTCATTTAGCTAAAATAAATCAGTAAATGCATGAAAAATAGCAAATGAAGTCAGAAAGGGTTGAAAATTGATGATGTGGCTTTGAATGGTGCATGTTGAACGCACAAAAAGTCTTGAGTTGAAATAAGTTAAAAAAAATGGAATGCCTTTCTAACATGTTGAACGCACATAAAATTTATGCAACTAAAATTATATAAAATTTATGCAACTAAAATTATATAACTAAAAATAACATATGCAAAAAACAACATTAAAAATTTAAAAACATAACATAGCAAAAAGAATGAACTAAAAAGAATCAATTAAATATAATATTTTTCAATAGCAAAAAGAATCAACTAAAAATAATCAAAATAAGATTAACTCAAATTATCAAAGTATTTATTTGTTAAAAACTTTAAAAGTAAAAAGAATTTTCATAAAGTATTTTTTGTTACAAACTTTAATAGAAAACTAAAAATCTTTTATAAAACTCTAATAGCAAAAGGAATCAACTAAAAAGAATCAATAAAAAATAAAACTTATGCAACTAAAATTATATAAAATTTATGCAACTAAAATTATATAACTAAAAATAACATATGCAAATAATAACATTAAAAATTTAAAAACATAACATATGCAAAAAATAATAAAAAAGGCCCACCTACTAGCCACCACGGCCTGCATACGACTAGAAACCCTACAAATGGGCGAGGATGCAGGCCCGCAGTGCTAGCAGGCCCAACAGGGCATGAGATATGCATGTACTGCCCACATTAGAGAGGAGCTCGAGAGGGCAGCGGCAGCAGCGCTTATAAACCACTCCGAGCCCCTCTCAACTAGCAAGGTAGGACTAAAGTTTTGGATGCGGCAGCACAGACCATTGGTCCCGGTTGGTGGCTCGAACCGGGACGAAAGGCCCCCCTTTCGTCCCGGTTCGAGCCACCAACCGGGACCAATGGTCTGGGCTTCCCGCACTTTCGCCTGGCGAAATACACCTTTGGTCCCGGTTGGTGGCACGAACCGGGACGAAAGGGGGGCCTTTCGTCCCGGTTCGTGCCACCAACCGGGACCAAAGGTGTGACTATATAAGCAGCACTTAGAGAATTTCTCCCCATTCTCTCCCCCGATGCCGAAACGCACGACGCCGCCAGGCTGCTCCGCCGCTCCCCGTCGCCGTCCCTACCCTGACGCCGCCAGGCTGCTCCGCCGCCCCCGACGCCGGCCGCCGCTCCCTGCCCCGACGTCAACCCCCAGTGAGCTCCCCGGCCCCTTTCCCCCTGCGTTGTCGTCGCCGCCGCCCCTGCGCTCTGCTAGGCGCCGTCGCCCCTGCTCTGCTCTGCTTAGCCGCCGCCGCCGCCTTGTTCATACAATTTTTTTTGTTCATATAGCATTTTTTTGTCCATGTATGTATGTATGTATGTATGGATGGATGGATGGATGTATGTATGGATGGATGGATGTATGGATGTATATATGTATGTATGTGTATGTATGGATGGATGGATGGATGTATATATATAGAAAATGTTCATATGATGATTTTTTTTTTGTTCATAGAATATATTTTTTGTTCATAGAAATTAGTTAAAATTTACCAAGTTACTAAGTACTAAGTTAAAATGTTCATATATTCAAAATGAGTTAAAAGACTCATATATTCAAAATTTACTCCCGGTCCGCTCGCCCAACCAACTCTCTAGGCCACCCAAACCCTAGGGACATGAGGGGGGACGTCGGACATGCATGAGAGAGGCGGTCCGCAAAGTATCCTCTCTCGAAAGTATAACCCCCGATAACTTTGCATGATGTTTGCAACTAATCCATTGCTCATATATGCATATGATTCCTTGTTGTGATTAGCTAGGTCTATGTTTGCCACTAATCCATCTCTCATGGTTGTAATATTTGCAGAAACTATGGACAGAGACTTAGAAAAAGAAGAGTTGTTGGGGGATATAATCCGCGACGGAGGTGATATCACCTTGTTGTTTCTCAACGACACCGATGGTCAGGAAAGAGAGGATGACGGCTCCGGTGATCCAATGGAGGAGGAAGGAGATCATGACGGCTCCGGTGACCGAACGGAGGAGGAAGGAGATCGTGACGGCTCCGGTGACCGAACGGAGGAGGGAGCCTTAACTGTTGCAAAGTCCGGTGAGGTATATATACATATATTAATTAAGCCTCTGCTGACTTGATCCATTAATTGTTTTGTATGTACATATATTAACACTTCTTTCTTCTTTTAATTAGCCCTCCGGATCGAGCCAAACTTCCGTAAGGAGACGAGGCCCGAAGAAAAGGTTGCGCCAGGATGAAAGGTTCACAATCGAAGAAGTCGGTCGAGATGGCCAACCGATTGCTCCCAAGCGGAGCAGGGACACATTTATACATCAGTGCGGAGTGGTTGTTAGGGACAGCATCCCGATCAGCATCCAAGAATGGAATAAGAAGAAGGACCCTGAAGTTTCTTATGTCCAGGATAGACAGAAAGATGATCTTTGGACCTCGCTGATGACAAATTTCAGCCTACCGCCAGAGGCGGATCCGAATAAGGTCAAGGCGTTTGCTCTTAAGAAGATGGCAGAACTATTCAAGAACTGGAAGAAAGATTTGAACAAAAAGTTTGTCGAGAAAGACAAGACTCTAGAATTCACCGGTCCATATGAGAAGATAAAAGATCACTGGCCCGCATTTGTGGCCTACAAGAAATCGGACAAGGGCAAGCAAAGGTCAGCGACAAACAAGCAAAATGCTGCAAAGAAGCAGTATCACCATGTTACGGGGTCTGGTGGCTACAGCAAAGCCCGGCCTACGTGGGACAAAGTTGAGCAAGACCTGCTTGCTAAAGGGGTCCAACCAGCGACATTGCACTGGCCAGATCGGTCAAGGACTTGGTTCTTCGGGGTTGGGGGAACTTTGGACCCAGAATCAGGGAATTGTGTTTGGACGAAAGCTCAACTTGCAATACTCGTCAAGAAGCTTCAGGCAGCAATCAAGGCAGCGCAGGAAGGGACTCTCATTCCCGACAGAGAGAAGGACGAGCTGACAGAGGCCCTCGGGAATCCTGAACACCCTGGAAGAACACGAGGCACATCAGGCTCCGTTCCGTGGGTGCATGGGTTTCCCGACAGCGGTGGTTATAGAAGCTGAGAGAGAAAGAAGAAAGAGGAAGCAAGCGAAATGCAGAAGCTCAGTGCAAGATTAGTGAAACTAGAGGAACTTGACAGCCAGCGAGCTACCGGCCAACCATCTCAGCGGCACGAAGATCCTTCCTTCGACACTGCCCCAGAAGCTACCCCACCATCTCAGCGGAGAAGCAGCGTGGCTTCCACGGAGCTCGTTCAGCCTGATTTCACGGCTCCTCGCTACCCCGTGGATAGTATCACGGAGGCTGAACATTGTGTGCTAATGGCGAAATGCCAGAACCTGACCTTGAAGGCGGCGGTCGGCTCTATTTTACCTCCTCGAGCTGAGGGAACTTTCCATTGTCGTCCGATTCCACATGGCTATGCTATTGTCACGGTGGATGAAATAATGGAGGGATTTGAGGGGCTGGAGCTTGACTACCCTACAGGTGAAGGGGATAATCTTCTGGAAAATGCCTTAAGGAGTACCTATCTATGGAGAGAGGAGAATATCAAGCTTCCAAACTGGACGCCGCCTCAGCAGACGCAGCCGGATCCTCAGCAGACTCCTCCTCACAGTCCAGCTGTGCTATCTCCGCTGCCTGAGTCGTCTCCGGCGCGTCATCCGTCTCCGCCGCCTCAGCGGACTCTAACGTAGGAGGCCCCTCAGCAGAATCCTCCTCCGCCTCAGCTGTCTCCGGCGCGTCAGCCGTCTCCGCCGCCGCAGCTGTCTCCGGCGCGTCAGTGGTCTCCGCCGCCTCAGCGGGTTCCAGCGCGTCAGCGGACTCCGCTGTCGCTCCGGCGGCTAGCAGTACAAAAGGCGGGAAGAAATTCAAATTTGATCCAAGCCTCAGGGTTCCTCCAAAGTTACCATATGAGAGGACTGCCAAGGAAACCGATGACATCGTGAAAGCCGAATTGCAGGCCCATTTTGAACGGAAACGTCCACCTCCGAAGGAAACAATAGATCCGGTGAAAGCGAAGCGCACTCTGGATGCCCTTAAGCGACCACCACCGCCTCCGCCGCAATCCAACTATGACCGCTGTATTGAAAAGACATATGATGAAGCGCGGCGGTCGGGAAGTACTGTCAGTGCTTCAAGACGAAGAAGTGGGAAAACAATTCCCCAGCTCGGCGAACAGGAGAAGCAATCGTGCCCCCCGCTCAAGGTGTCTAGCGATATCGCTAATCATCCGGGGCTACTGCCCGGTACCACTCTTGGTGATTACGTGGGCGATGATGTACAGTTTGAAACGGCTGAGGTAGTAGAGATCTTTAGATACGAGCACGGGAAGCCTCTCGTCAAACCTGATCATCCTCCTCTAACAACGATGATGCGAAGATTGCATGAGTGGTACTTGGAAAGCTGCAGGAAGAATGGGTCCGATAGTTTGATGGTGAGAATTAAAGATGAGCACGACCTCATTGGAGTCGACCTGATACCTGTTGAATTTGTGGAGTTATTTCAGTTATTCAATCAAGAGGCCCTCGACAAATAGATCATGACTTGCTATTGTCTGTAAGTATTACTTCTGTAATTAAGTCTCTAGCTCAGCTCGTTCATTGCATGTATATATAATTATCCTCATTATATTATGCAGATTGAAGATCGTCGAATGCCCAAAAAGACAAATCTATGACATTGGGTTCATTAGCCCAAATACCGTAAATGAATGGGCGGTACAAAACAGAGTTAAAGATACCGAGGAAAACTTGCTAAAAGCATTCCTTCGACATCAAAACAAAAGGGAAATACTCTTTCCTTACAACTTCAAGTGAGTGTTACTGTCTTGTGCATATTCGGTTTCGCTTACTCGAGGTTAAGTACTGTAATTGATGAGTTATGCGTGCGCAGGTTCCACTTTATTCTGCTATCCATTAAGCTTGACGGGGGAGTAGTAACTGTCTTAGACTCGAGACGTAAAGATCCCAAGGATTATGCGGACATGACTGCAATGCTCCAGAAGTAAGTTCAATCAATACCGGGACCATATCGGCAACTTTCGTTCATTTCCTGATATCAAGTAATCATTTTCTTTGCCTGGCAGGGTTTGGAAACAGTTCACCGGAAAGGTTCCGGGTCTGAAGAACGAGCTGCGATTTACACACCCCAAAGTAAGTAGTACTAGCTAGTTCCGCGCATCTCTCATTGATTCTAGTTTCATCAATACCATTATCATGCTTGATTATCAGTTTGATTGAACTCTATTCTCGTAAAGTGCTTGTGGTAGGCACCCGGGAATAATTTATGTGGATACTACGTTTGCGAGTTCATTCGCAGCTCGATCGAGCGGGGAATAACTTCAAAACAATTGGAAGTACGTAAACAATATTCACAATTCTTTTTTATTACCATCAATTGTGTTGAGTTCCATTCATATATATGTATTGACCCCCTTCTTTAAATTAGATCTGGCAGATGCGGGATGAACTCCTACCACGTGATCGCATACGAGCAATTCAAGAGGAATTGGCGGGATTTTTTCTTGACCACGTCATATCTAAAGACGGAGAATACCATATGGAATTGCAAATGGATCTTAGGTAGATGATGTTAGGGATTGTAAGAGATGTTATATTGTATATATGTAGTAGCGTTGGATAGATATACGAAAACTTGTTGTTCGACCAAGCACGGAGAAAGAGAGGTCACTTCTCTCTATATATGTTCATGACGATGTTGTGTAATTAATGGTTCCTTCATTTGCTTACTAGCTAGCGTCGAGTTCTCTCTATATGTAGTAGCTACCGTCGACCAAGCACGGAGAAAGAGAGGTCACTTCTCTCTATATGTAGTAGCTAGCTATAACACAATATGAAACCCCTAAACCCTCCAAAACCCCTAAACCCCCCCTTTCAAAAAAAAAACCAGCGCCTGCGAGCTGCTAACGCGTGGCTGCCTTTTAGTCCCGGTCTGTGTTACCAACCGGGACTAAAGGTCCTCCTGCCTGGGCACCCCACAGCGTCCACGTGGAGCACCTTTAGTCCCGGTTCGTAAGCCAATCGGGACTAAAAGTGATGGGCATTAGTCCCGATCGTTTTGTCCCGGTTCCAGAACCGGGACTAAAGGCCCTCTGGAACCGGGACAAGTGCCCTGTTTTCTACTAGTGTTGCTTGCTTTATCCCCTTTTCTTTCTTCTCTTCTCATCAAAAAAAAATGTACGTTGTACTGTAATAATTTGTCGATGTAGTGCACAAGTATGTATTGCATGTGTCTTTTTTTTTCGAAAAGAAAGATTACCCCCGGCCTCTGCTTCAGGACGATGCATACAGTCATATATTATTAATAATGCAAAAACCAGCAGCCGAACAACATCGACCCGGAAATAAAGCAAAAATAAACCTGAGGCGGGGGAGGGGGTGTATAGCTGCGCGGTGATGGCCTGCTTGGCCTTTTTCTTTTTCTTTTCTTTTACTTTTTTTCTTTTTCTTCCACATTTTCACTGCCACTTAGGGCTAAATCTTGAAAATGCAAATCAAATTCAAAAATCACCAAATTTGGCACAAAAAAATAGTAGGGCATATATATTGTATAGGAAAATTATTTCCTGCCCTAATGCATGTTTGAAAATCTGTTTTACTCAAACAGGAGTTTAATATGGCTATTTAAATCATTCCCTAATTATATTAGGGTTTACTAAAATTACCAAATTTCCAAAAGCCAAAATGCAATGAAATATGATATGCATATGATTTATCATATACCTTTTGGTCACTATCAAATTTGAAAATTTTCGGGTGTGGCATGGGGCAAACTCGAGGCAAGCTTAGGCCGAGCCTGGCTCAGCTGGGCTGGCATCAAGCGTTAACTGAGGAGTCTTATGTGATCATAATTAATAAACTTACTATTACATGGTACACAAGTACGATGAAGAATCTAAATAATTCCTTATAATCGTGTCATGTTAATGTATGCATGTAGGCTGCTGCTGCTTCTCCGGCAAATCAAAATATACTCGGTTTCATGTTAATCACCCTTTACTTTTTATCCGGGGACACCAGAGCTCTGCCTCGCCTATTGCACATCGCATGCGTTGAACACCAACTTGTTTTTGTTGGTTAAATGAAGAGAGCAGTGCAACTTGAAAAAACTGTGAAATGAAACGATCAACACAGACTCTTGACACGTACCGTGGGAAAAAGGAAATAGGAAAATTTACTGAATATCAAACCTGTACAATCTGGATAACATTGTTTTTTTTCCAAAGAGTTGCACAGAGTGATAACCTAAACTCGCTTGATGTCTGTTACTGGTGACATACTTTTCATCGTAATATGATTGTTGAGAAACAAAACTAAGAGCACCAAATGACATAATAGAAGCAAGACTAGAACAAACTTGGTTAAACATCTGGAGGCAAAAGCCACATGGGAGGATGACTATCACCTGATACATAGTACCCAGTGGACAAGATACCTTCCACGGCGCCCCTGCCAAGGCTTTCGTCTTGCTTGTAGTACAAACGACTACCATCGTTGTTGGAGCTTTTAAAGAAAACCTTCGCTTCGTTAGGCACTCGTTTTTTGCGTGTGTTAAAACAATGATGGTGGGAGTAGTAGATGTGGTTTCTTTGCGGGCCACCACGCTCACTCGGCGTCGACAGGTGCATCGCCCTGGCGCATGTTGGCCCCAAGAATAAGGCGTAGTCACCGAGGCTTGTCATCTCTTCCCACTTGTACAAGTGATGTGTTGTTCCATCCGTATCAGCCTCAACAAGCTCAAAAACCAAGAAAAGAGTCCCATGGATGTTACGCGACCACGACTGCAGGACCTCGTCTCTCTCACCGCCATCACAAGTTTGCCACGTAGCTCAAGAATGTACATGGCATGTGCCTCCGTATTGCCATCTGTCAACAAGTAGTGGTTTGGCATGGGCACATTGTTTTGAATGGCCAGCAAGTGGTCAGCTACGAATGCCGCCACGCCATTCGGTTAATCCGACCTCGCACTTGACAAGTTTCTTGCTTAATTCTAGGAGGCAATAGAGATCGCCATTGCAGAAAGTGATATCCAAGACATTGTCACCATAGAATCTGCGCCTTGTCCATCCACGCTCTGGGCAGCCAAACCCGCAGATCGCAACGTCATGTTCGTCTGTAATGGCAGCAAGAATACAACTGCTCGAGGTAGGCGGCCCGGAGAAGATCATCTTCAACGGAACTAATTGGTCGTGAGTGCCCTGGCGTGCATGGTGGATCCACCTTCGCGCTCTAGTGGCCGCCATCTCGGGACTGTCGAAGGGATTCACGGTCCTGATCTTCCTTTGTTGTGCAGAGAGTTCCACCGCGGCGCGGGAAAACAGGTTCATGATCCTAAGCGGGGCATCAAACGGGACGACCCAGCCACCATCGTAGCTGCCAACGAAGCGCTTGCCGACGGCCTCACTCCGAAACGGGATGGACGGCAGGATGGCGTCGTCTCCGAGGCAGTACACATGCTTCGCGTTGTCATCGCCGCTTGGGTCGAGGACCAACCATGGGAGGCGTGGCGGGAGCGTCGGCACAATGGCGTGCCATGATGTGCACACGGCAGCGAAGCGGGCTCTGTCAACCGGGCTGGCAAGCCTGCCGTGGACCAGGCCGAGCAGATAGGAGTAGTGACCATCGCTCCTCCGTCGCGGCCGCGGAGGTACCTTGGAGGCTGGCATCGTCGCCGGCGGACATCTGCGTCGGCTCCATCGCCGGTTCCAGCTAGTGTTCCTGGCACGTGAAATCCGCTCGTGATTGTAGATCGTTGGATGAACGATGGTACGAGTTTAATAATTAATTAATGAGACAAATAAGAGTTTGATTCGCTGGCAGTTTTTTTTATTTTTTTTTAGAATCCGCTGGCAGTTAAGGCGTACGTTACGTAGCGGAAGTAATCTTTTTTCGAGGGGATAGCGGAAGGTATTTCTTTCACGGCATAAATCGCGACTTTACTCCATAAATCGTACTGAATTCAGATAGGAGTACAATAATTCTACAGTACACCTACGGCCGGCTACACAAAGATTTACGGAACCTTCCAACTTGTTTGGGATTAATTAAACTTTCTTTTTTAGATTGATTTGGGATTAATTAATTGAATGTGATTAATTATGGATACTAGTCTCCGTCTCTTTGTAAGCCCACGGGTAATTAGAATCTACCGACAGTTTAATGCTAGACCTACAAAAAAATCTACAAACATTTTACTTAACTTTTTAAAATAATTTTCTCTCCCTCTGAACCTATTTTCTTATTAATAGTAATAATCAATAATCACGTAATTATGACAATGAGAAAGGATATGTCTAAATCTGAAAAATAGGAAGGACGCCAAGGAAAACAGCGTCCACACCTGGACGCTATTGCGCACAACGTCCAGGGCTGGACGCCACTACAAACAACGTCCCAGTTAATGGTTTGACCGACTACTCTAAATAGATTAAACCAGGTCATTTTTCTCTAATAGACGGATGTTCTGTTACATGTAAACCCTGGTACGCATGGATTCGTTGCTCCTCGACCTCGCCATGTGCTAACCAGCCTCCGGCACTCGACATCTCCGATGATCACTGTGGCCCTATCTCTCTTGTTCCCTTCTCACCATTAGGGTCCCCCAATCTATCTCGTGGTTGTCCCATGTGATTTGTGGTAAGGTCGTCTTGCATCTCTGTTGGTTCCGGTCTTTGTCCAATTGATTCAATGACTTGTAAGCAAACAGTATGTAGATGATTTTGTTTCTATTCATGTGGTGGTATGGTTGCAAATAGGTCTGTTTAGGAGAACTGATAGGTTGCGAAAATTCAACTTTGCATAGTCGGCAGTAGATTGTAAGGTTGTGATTTTTACTCCTTGCATGTTCATGTTAGCAGGTGAAGATAAGAACATGTTAGTACATGTGCTCCTGATCTTGACATGTCACATGCTCCACCTTTCATTCATGTTAATGCAACAAATGATTTTCCAACAAGTATTGGCGATGACCCATATTATCAGGAGGATACAGACCACGAGGAGGATTTTATTGGACAACTTGATGATGATGAGCATGATTCTGATGGTGCACCTAGCCAGAGTTCTGATGATGATTCAGAACCAAGGCGTGTGCATCCTGTCCATGCATTTCCATTCATGCGAAGCTCTGGACATAATGGTGTGAGAGCCTTTAGTGACATATATGTACTAAGGGAGGCAACAGCGGATGAAAGTTTTTTTGGATGTAAGAAACACTTTGCGAGTCCATTGTTAGAGCTTCAGATTTTTGATTCGAAAGAGCACCTTAAAATTGCAATTGGTGAATTTCACGTGAACATGAACTTGGAAGTAAAGTATAGCACAAGCAGTCAATCTAAACTTGTAGCAGAATGTATCAATGATAGTTGCATGTGGAGGTTGTATGCGACACCAACAAAAATTGGTTCATGTTGGCAAATAAGAAAGTGTCCTTACTCTCACACTTGTTGTGCACCAACAAATAGAACTGACCATTCTCAGTTATCAGCCTCTATAATTGGTGACGTGATTCGTGAAGCACTGAAGGATGACTTGGAGTTGAGTATAAAAAATGTTCGGGCATTAGTCAGACAACGTTACCGAAATGTCAAGCCATCATACAATAAGTTGTGGCGTGGAAGAGAGAAGGCCATAGCACAACTTTTTGGTAGCTGGAAAGGATCATACAATCTTCTGGTCCCCTTCCTGGAAGCTGTTAAAGTTAAAAATCCAGGTACAAAGTATACTCTCCTATCTAAACCCATGGCACAAGATGGGCATAGAGAATTTCAATGTGCGGCTTGGGCATTTGGACCTTGTATTAAAGTTGTTCCTCACATTCGACCTGTAATAAGTGTGGATGCTTCATTTCTATCAGGAAGGTACAAGGGAAGGTTGCTAATGGCTTGTGGATATGACCCTAATAACCAGCTAATACCTCTTGCATTTTCCATTGTGGAGAAAGAGGATGCAACAAACTGGGGTTGGTTCATGAGATGGCTTCGAAGGGAGGTAATTGGTGTTGGAAAGTTCATGTGTGTCATTTCAGATCGCCACAAAGCAATCAAATGGGTGTTTAAGCGGCCACACATTGGTTGGAACGAGGGTGCTGGTGGGTATGTTAATTGATTTTTCTCTCAACATGTTGCAGAGAACCTATACAAATCTTATCGGGATGATAACATTTTGAAAATATTCAAGTGGGTAGTCAAGAAAAAGAAACCTCGTAAGTTTGAGGAGGGCATGCATGTCATCTATTGCACATACTTGTTCCGATGCAATAACATATCTTAGAACGGTCAGTAAGTATATGCAGGAAGACAAAAATGAGCAAGGAAATCCTGAAAAGTATTTCAATGCATGGATGGGTGGTACCGTTGGGGGATCATGACAAGCAATGGTCCGAGTCCTTCAACAATGTGTTTAGGAAACAATTAATTATACTTATCCTCATACTATGATAAATTTGGTACTAGTGTGATCCGCGGGACCCTTCTTTTTAAGAAGTTCAGGGTATTAACATTAGTCATCAGCTAATAGGAAACAGAATGCTCGATTATGAGCTAGCATCCGCCTCGTTCATACGTCAGAATCAGATTCCGTACATTAGCTAACGACACATTATGGAGTCCGACTTCTTGGTCCCTTAGAAAAATTATTATTTTTTTACTTCACTTTTTATCTGTGCTCATTTCTACTTGCTCATCCCACAGACGCCTTCTGCTGCAGCTGCTTTTGGCTTGCGCCGAAACCTTGTAAAATGTTTGGACGCGTTGGTTTCTGCCTTGGCTTAATAAAAGTTGGGGCGGGGCCAAACCCCTTTCATTTCAAAAAAATTCCCATAGACGCCGGCCCTAGCTGACATCCAAATCTCCAGCTTGAACAAATACGAAAACAATTCATTAGCTAGAAAATTCAGTATTCACTCCACCCTTCCTAGACTAGACTGACGGAAAACAGCTTCGAAGTAGGCGTGTGGTCTCACCCGCATGAAGTAGCCGTCAGCTCTACACTCTGTATCCATACGTACCTCTCGGTATCCCATCTTTTCTCAACGCTGTATAAGCCCATAAATTCACTCTGGCTCACATCCAGAGAAGTAGATGGATATAGAGAGCAGCTGGACACCTGAGCCAAAACGCCCTTCCCTAATTTAGTTGTGTTTTCAACACAAACTGGCTTTTTATTGTTCAGTAAAGAGCAGTAGAACTTGGAAAAATAAAAAAGAAACGATCAACAGAGGCCGTTGAGTCTTTACATGTATGAAATAAAGAAAGGAAAAATATTGAGGACCCCGATAAATCCCGAACGTTCGGATTTTAAGCATGTCAACCCGAACGTTTTTTGATGGCAATTTTAGTAGACATGAGGTGGCAAGTTTAGTTGTTAAAACATGGCAATTTTGCCCCAATTCATTTTTTTGTCGGAAAATTGCCTAAACTTGCCACCTCATGTCAACTAAAGTTGCCATCAAAAAACGTTAGGGCTGACATGCTTAAAATCCGAACGTTCAGAATTTATCATTTCCAAAGAACAAACATGTACCTGCTGCTGCTGGATAACACTTAATTTTTCTGTAAGAGTTGCATGAAGAGATAGCCCAAAAAACATAATGCCTATGGTCAGGGACATGCATCTCGTCATAATTAACATGATTGTTGAGATTAGCAGCATGAAATGACAAAATAGGAGAGGTAGGACCGAAACAAACTTGACTAAAGATCTGGAGGGAACATCCACATGGGAGGATCATCGTCACCATTGACCGAAAAAAACACATAGTACCCTACAGACGTGATCCCCTCCACGCCATTGTCAACGTTTTCGTCTTCTTTGTAGTACACACGGCAATCCTTGTTATTGGAGCTTGTCAAGAACTCCTTGGCATTCCTAGGCACCCGTTCTTTATGTTTGTAGCATATATGATGAGAGTAGTATATGTGGTTTCTCCGCAGGCCGTCACGCTCGCCGGTCGACACGTGAATCGCCTTGGCACACATCGGACCCAAAAACAAGGCATAGTCACCTAGGCTTGTCAACTCTTCCCACTTGTACATACGATGTGCCATTGTTCCTTCTGTATTATCAACAACGAACTCAAAAACTGAGAAAAAAGGACCGCCGGAGTTGCCGGACGACAACGGTGCCCCCCACGTCCTCCTGGTCGTCACTACAAGCTTGCCACATAGCTCAAGAATGTACACGGCATGAACAGTTGGATCATTGTGGGCCCAAAGTGGTGGTTCTCTATGACCATCTTGCTTTGCATAAACAGCCAGTGGGGACTGAACACGAGCACACCGCATTCGTCCAAGCTGGCCTCCAACTTGACGATCCCCTTGGTAAACATGATACAGTAAAGATGGCCGTTGCAGAAGGCAATATCCATGACGCTGTCCCCATGAAAGCTTTGTGGCGTCCATGCACACCTTTGACGGCCAAGCGCGAAAATCACGAGTTGAGAACAGCCTGTGATGGCGGCCAGGAGACAGGTGCTCGACGTGGGCGGCGAGGACATTATTACCTTCCATGGCACAAACCGGTTATCAAAGCACTGGCGCGCTATGATCTTGTGTTGCTTTGCCATGAGCGTCCTCTCGCGACCGGAGACAAGGTTCACGAACCTCAACCGGTCCCTGTCCCAGGAAGCGACCCAGCCGCCTTCGTGGCTGCCAACGAAGCGCCTGCCGGTGGCCTTGCGTGGGAGCAGCATGAAGCGCGGCAGGACCGCGCCGGCTTGGAGGCAACACAAGTGCTTCGCCTTGTCGCGGACGCTTGGGTCGAGGATCAACCAAGGAAGGACACGCCGTGGCGGGTGCGTTGACGCGACGGCATGCCACGACTTGCGCACGGCTGCGAAGGAGGCGCGGTCCTCCGGATCACCAGCGACGAGCCTGAGGTAGATTATGTTGAGGGGGTCGTTGGGGAGGCTGAGCCACCCCTCTTCCTCCGCCGCCGATGAGGACCCTCGGATGCTGCTGTCGCCGCCGCCGGCCGTACTGTGCTTCGGCTCATCCATATTTGTTTTCCTGCTAGGACTTCTTGGCACGTGCAGTCCAGTCGTACTTGTGGGTCGATCGATGGTACGTGTTCGATGAGATAACCTAATGGGCCACGACGCGCAGGCAAAGGTCACGTACCCTTAGAGCATCTTCAACAGGCGTCCAAAAACTGCTCCGCGCGCTAAAAACCGTCCTTTTTGGGCCCCGGACACGCTCCAGCAGTTGTTGCAAAATAATGCGTGCGCAAAACAAATTTGGGCACGCGCTAAAAAGCGCTATCGCACGCTGCAAATTTGGGACGCCGGACCGCGCGCTTTTCATAATTTGCACTGCGTGTTTTTTTTGGCGCGCGTTTTTGGGCATGTGGAAAACCAATGTTGGCCCCGGCGCGCTAAAAGTGCTACAGTGGCGCTGTAAAACTAGTTTAGCGCTCGATATTTTTGTGCGGCTGTTGGAGATGCTCTTAGGAGTATACGTGGAAACATGAATTCATGCACAAATAAGAAGGATCCGAACACAACTCATATTCTTAGGAATTACGATTATACTTGGAACGTTGGAAACCAGAAGTCATGCACAAACGTGTGGCTATCTCCTGATGCCATGGCCATTCATGTATGCATGCAAGCTGTTTCTTCTTCCCCAACAATGACTTGCATGCTAATTGCTCGTTCGTTTTTTCCTTTTTGGGACACAAAAGCTCTCACATCGCCTTATAGCAGATGTAACTTTATGTTTTCAACATGATCTGTGTTTTATTGGTTAAGTGAAGAGAATAGCACAACTTCAACAAAAATCGGAAAAAAGTCGAACAATATAATCCGGACACAAATAAAAGATAGTCCCTGCTTACAAAATTATAATGCATTTAATTTTTTCCAAAGTCAAACTTCTAAAACTTTGACAGAGTTTATAGAAAAGATTATGGCCAGCAATAGGTGCCGGTCGGCCGATTTGGGCGCCAGATCGGTCACCTTGGGTCCGTCCGATTGGCATGTTTTGCTCCGTTAGATCGTCATCCGCAACCTCGCACCTATCTCTCAAACTTCCTACCTTGCCACGAACGTGAGCACTGTCCCGTGCCTTCCCGCAGCGACATCCCACGTTTCGTTATAGTAGCAGCCACTAGTAGAAAACAGGGCATCTGTCCCGGTTCCAGAGGGCCTTTAGTCCCGGTTCTGGAACCGGGACAAAATGATCGGGACTAATGCCCATCACTTTTAGTCCCGGTTGGCTTACGAACCGGGACTAAAGGTGCTCCACGTGGACGCTGTGGGGCGCCCAGGCAGGAGGACCTTTAGTCCCGGTTGGTAACACCAACCGGGACTAAAAGGTAGCCACGCGTCAGCAACTCCCAGAAGCTGGGGTTTTTTTTTAAAGGGGGGTTTAGGGGTTTTGGAGGGTTTAGGGGTTTCATATTGTGTTAGCTAGCTACTACATATAGAGAGAAGTGACCTCTCTTTCTCCGTGCTTGGTCGACGCTAGCTACTACATATAGAGAGAACTCGACGCTAGCTAGTAAGCAAATGAAGGAAACCATTAATTACACAAGATCGTCATGAACATATATAGAGAGAAGTGACCTCTCTTTCTCCGTGCTCGGTCGAACAACAAGTTTTCGTATATCTATCCGACGCTACTACATATATACAATATAACATCCCTGACATCATCAAGCGCCAAACTCCCATTGAATTTCCGCATGGTATTCTCCCTTTTCATGTATGACGTGGTCAAGAAAGAATCCCGCCAATTCCTCTTGAATTGCTCGTATGCAATCATGTGGTAGGAGTTCATCCCGCATCTGCCACATCTAATTTAAAGAAGGGGGTCAATACATATATATGAATGAAACTCAACACAATTGATGGTAATAAAATAAAATTGTAAATATTGTTTACGTACTTCAAATTGTTTGTCAGACAAGAAGCCCCGCACAGTGGTCGAGTGGCGAATGAACTCGCAAACGTAGTATCCACATAAATTATTCCCGGGTGCCTGCCACAAGCACTTTACGAGAATAGAGTTCAATCAAACTGATAATCAAGCATGATAATGGTATTGATGAAACTAGAATCAATAAGAGATGCGCGGAACTAGCTAGTACTACTTACTTTGGGGTGTGTAAATCGCAGCTCGTTCTTCAGACCCGGAACCTTTCCGGTGAACTGTTTCCAAACCCTGCCAGGCAAAGAAAATGATTACTTGATATCAGGAAATTAAAGAAAGTTGCCGATATGGTCCCGGTATTGATTGAACTTACTTCTGGAGCATTGCAGTCATGTCCGCATAATCCTTGGGATCTTTACGTCTCGAGTCTAAAACAGTTACTACTCCCCCGTCAAGCTTAATGGATAGCAGAATAAAGTGGAACCTGCGCACGCATAACTCATCAATTACAGTACTTAACCTCGAGTAAGCGAAACCGAATATGCACAAGACAGTAACACTCACTTGAAGTTGTAAGGAAAGAGTATTTCCCTTTTGTTTTCATGTCGAAGGAACGCTTTTAGCAAGTTTTCCTCAGTATCTTTAACTCTGTTTTGTACCGCCCATTCATTTACGGTATTTGGGCTAATGAACCCAATGTCATAGATTTGTCTTTTTGGGCATTCGACGATCTTCAATCTGCATAATATAGTGAGGATAATTATATATACATGCAATGAACGAGCCGAGCTAGAGACTTAATTACAGAAGTAATACTTACAGACAGTAGCAAGTCATGAGTTGTTTGTCGAGGGCCTCTTGATTGAATAACTGAAATAACTCCACAAATTCAACAGGCATCAGGTCGACTCCAATGAGGTCGTGCTCATCTTTAATTCTCACCATCAAACTATCGGACCCATTCTTCCTGCAGCTTTCCAAGTACCACTCATGCAATCTTTGCATCATCGTTGTTAGATGAGGATGATCAGGTTTAACGAGAGGCTTCCCGTGCTCGTATCTAAAGATCTCTACTACCTCAGCCGTTTCAAACTGTACATCATCGCCCACGTAATCACCAAAACTGGTACCGGGCAGTAGCCCCGGATGATTAGCGATAACGCTAGACACCTTGAGCGGGGGGCACGATTGCTTCTCCTGTTCGCCGAGCTGGGGAATTGTTTTCCCACTTCTTCGTCTTGAAGCACTGGCAGTACTTCCCGACCGCCGCGCTTCATCATATGTCTTTTCAATACAGCGGTCATAGTTGGATTGCGGCGGAGGCGGTGGTGGTCGCTTAAGGGCATCCAGAGTGCGCTTCGCTTTCACCGGATCTATTGTTTCCTTCGGAGGTGGACGTTTCCGTTCAAAATGGGCCTGCACTTCGGCTTCCATGATGTCGGCGTTTTCCTTGTCAGTCCTCTCATATGGTAACTTTGGAGGAACCCTGAGGCTTGGACCAAATTTGAATTTCTTCCCGCCTTTTGTACTGCTAGCCGCCGGAGCGGCGGCGGCTCTCTTCCGCTGTTGCTGAGGCAGCGGAGTCCGCTGACGCGCCGGAGGAGCCGGAGGAGGAGGCGGAGTCCGCTGACGCGCTGGAGGAGGCGGAGGAGGAGGCGGAGTCCGCTGACGCGCCGGAGACAGCTGAGGCGGAAGAGGGCTCTGCTGAGGGGCCTCATCCGACTGAGTCTGCTGAGGGGCCTCATCCGACGGCGTCCAGTTTGGATGCTTGATGTTCTCCTTTCTCCATAGACAGGTACTCCTTAAGGCATTTTCCAGAAGATTATCCACTTCACCTGTAGGGTAGTCAAGCTCCAGCCCCTCAAATCCCTCCATTATTTCATCCACCATGACAATAGCATAGCCATGTGGAATCGGACGGCAATGTAAAGTTCCCTCAGCTCGAGGAGGTAAAACAGAGCCGACCGCCGCCTTCAAGGTCAGGTTCTGGCATTTCGCCATTAGCACACAATGTTCAGCCTCCGTGATACTATCCACGGGGTAGCGAGGAGCCGTGAAATCAGGCTGAACGAGCTCCGTGGAAGCCACGCTGCTTCTCCGCTGAGATGGTGGGGTAGCTTCTGGGGCAGTGTCGAAGGAAGGATCTTCGTGCCGCTGAGATGGTTGGCCGGTAGCTCGCTGGCTCTCAAGTTCCTCTAGTTTCGCTAATCTTGCACTGAGCTTCTGCATTTCGCTTGCTTCCTCTTTCTTCTTTCTCTCTCGGCTTCTATAACCACCGCTGTCGGGAAACCCATGCACCCACGGAACGGAGCCTGATGTGCCTCGTGTTCGTCCAGGGTGTTCAGGATTCCCGAGGGCCTGTGTCAGCTCGTCATTCTCTCTGTCGGGATGTAACCTCCCTTCCTGCGCTGCCTTGATTGCTTCCTCAAGCTTCTTGACGGGTATTGCAAGTTGAGCTTTCGTCCAAACACACTTCCCTGTTTCTGGGTCCAAAGAGTCCCCAACCCCGAAGAACCAAGTCCTTGACCGATCTGGCCAGTGCAATGTCGCTGGTTGGACCCCTTTAGCAAGCAGGTCTCGCTCAGCTTTGTCCCACGTAGGCCGGGCTTTGCAGTAGCCACCTGACCCCGTAACATGGTGATACTTCTTCTTTGCAGCATTTAGCTTATTTGTCGCTGACCTTTGCTTGCCCTTCTCCGATTTCTTGTAGGCCACAAATGCGGGCCAGTGATCTTTTATCTTCTCATAGGGACCGGTGAATTCTGGAGTCTTGTCTTTCTCGACAAAATTTTTGTTCAAATCTTTCTTCCAGTTCTTGAATAGTTCTGCCATCTTCTTAAGAGCAAACGCCTTGACCTTATTCGGATCCGCCTCTGGCGGTAGGCTGAAATTTGTCATCAGCGAGGTCCAAAGATCATCTTTCTGTCTATCCTGGACATAAGAAACTTTAGGGTCCTTCTTCTTATTCCATTCTTGGATGCTGATAGGGATGCTGTCCCTAACAACCACTCCGCACTGATGTATAAATGTGTCCCTGCTCCGCTTGGGAGCAATCGGTTGGCCATCTCGACCGACTTCTTCGATCGTGAACCTTTCATCCTGGCGCAACCTTTTCTTCGGGCCTCGTCTCCTTACGGAAGTTTGGCTCGATCCGGAGGGCTAATTAAAAGAAGAAAGAAGCGTTAATATATGTACATACAAAACAATTAATGCATCAAGTCAGCAGAGGCTTAATTAATATATGTATATATACCTCGCCGGACTTTGCAACAGTTAAGGCTCCCTCCTCCGTTCGGTCACCGGAGCCGTCATGATCTCCTTCCTCCTCCGTTCGGTCACCGGAGCCGTCATGATCTCCTTCCTCCTCCATTGGATCACCGGAGCCGTCATCCTCTCTTTCCTGACCATTGGTGTCGTTGAGAAACGACAAGGTGATATCACCTCCGTCGCGGATTATATCCCCCAACAACTCTTCTTTTTCTAAGCCTCTGTCCATAGTTTCTGCAAATATTACAACCATGAGAGATGGATTAGTGGCAAACATAGACCTAGCTAATCACAACAAGGAATCATATGCATATATGAGCAATGGATTAGTCGCAAACATCATGCAAAGTTATCGGGGGTTATACTTTCGAGAGAGGATACTTTGCGGACCGCCTCTCTCACGCATGTCCGACGTCCCCCCTCATGTCGAAGTTATCAGGGTTATACTTTCAGGAGAGGGGACAGATGAACCGGAGGGGGACGATTCCAGGTTCGCTATGCTAGCTGCTTGTGACAGTCAGTTTCAGACGATCGTCGAGGACTCCTCCCCCCTCATGGTCGTCGACGATACTTTGCGGACCCCCCCCCCCCCTCATGTCGAAGTTATCGGGGATATGTTGAATTCCCGAGAGATTTAGGGCTGTTCTAACGCGGCACTACACGATATAGGTGAAGGGGGGTAACATCCGGGAATGTTTTCCCGAAGTCTGCATTTTCGGACAGATGAACCGGAGGGGGGCGGTTCCAGGTTCGCTATGCTAGCTGCTTGTGATAGTCAGTTTCAGATGATCGTCGAGGACTCCTCCCCCCTCATGTCTGATGAGTCATCCTATCTTTCGAGAGAGGATACTTTGCGGACCGCCTCTCTCATGGTCGTCGACGATACTTGCGGACCCCCCCCCTCATGTCGAAGTTATCGGGGATATGTTGAATTCCCGAGAGAGTTAGGGGTGTTCTAACGCGGCACTACACGATATAGGTGAAGGGGGATAATATCCGGGAATGTTTTCCCGAAGTCTGCATTTTCGGACAGATGAACCGGAGGGGGACGGTTCCAGGTTCGCTATGCTTTACAAACTTTGTTAGATGATCGCCATTGATCTACAGTTCTAACGGAGACACTTCATATAAGTGTTTTACATGGACAAAAAAAATCTAACTTTGTTACAAACATATGAACATATGAACATTTTCTATATACATCAATCCATCCATCCATACATATATACATACATACATACATGAACATAAAAAAATTTAAGAAAAAAAAATCTATGAACATAAAAAATTCTAACTTTGTTACCAACATATGAACATATGAACATTTTCTATATACATCAATCCATCCATCCATACATATATACCTACATACATGAACATTAAAAAAATTAAGAAAAAAAATGTAGTGCAGGGGCGGCAGCAGCGCAGGGCAGGGGCGGCGGCGGCGGCGGCAGCGCAGGGCAGGGGCGGCGGCGGCGGCGGCAGCGCAGGGCAGGGGCGGCGGCGGCAGCGCAGGGGAAGGGGGGCGAAACTCACTGGGGGTGGCGTCGGGGCAGGAAGCGGCGGCGTCGGGGCAGGGCTCGGCGGCGTCGGGGCAGGGAGCGGCGGCCGGCGTCGGGGTCAGGGCAGGGACGGCGACGGGGTCGGGGGAGGAGCAGCCTGGCGGCGTCGGGGAAGAAGAACTGAGATTTGGAGAAAACTGCTAAGTGCTGCTTATATAGCACAACCCTTTCGTCCCGGTTGGTGGCTCGAACCGGGATGAAAGGCCCCCCTTTCGTCCCGGTTGGTGCCACCAACCGGGTCTAAAGGTCAATTTCAGCAGCCCAAAGGGCGGGAAGCAGAGACCTTTAGTCCCGGTTTGTGGCTCCAACCGGAACGAAAGGGGGGCCTTTTTCTTCCCGGTTTGAGCCACCAACTGGGACGAAAGCGATGTGCTGCCGCAGCCAAAAGTAGTTGAGAGGGGCTCGGAGTGGTTTATAAGCGCTGCTGCCGCTGCCCTCTCGAGCTCCTCTCTAATGTGGGCAGTACATGCCTATCTCACGCCCTGTTGGGCCTGCTAGCACTGCGGGCCTGCATCCTGGCCCATTTGTAGGGTTTCTAGTCGTATGCAGGCTGTGGTGGCTAGTAGGTGGGCCTTTTTTTTATTTTTTGCATATGTTATGTTTTTAAATTTTTAATGTTATTTTTTGCATATGTTATTTTTAGTTATATAATTTTAGTTGCATAAATTTTATATAATTTTAGTTGCATAAGTTTTATATAATTTTAGTTTTATTGATTCTTTTTAGTTGATTCCTTTTGCTATTAGAGTTTTATAAAAGATTTTTAGTTTTCTATTAAAGTTTGTAACAAAAAGTACTTTATGAAAATTCTTTTTACAATTAAAGTTTTTAACAAATAAATACTTTGATAATTTTAGTTAATATTATTTTGATTATTTTTAGTTGATTTTTTTTACTATTGAAAAATATTATATTTAATTGATTCTTTTTAGTTCATTCTTTTTGCTATTAGAATTTTATGAAAGATTTTTAGTTCATTCTTTTTGCTATTAGAGTTTTATAAAAGCTTTTTGATTCATTCTTTTTGCTATTAATTCATTCTTTGAGCTAAATGAACCTGAAATTGAAAAGCAGTACAAATGAACTCTGAAAAAGTTGAAAGTTGGCATGGTATCATCATTTCACCCACATAGCATGTGCTAAAACGTTGAGAGGGTTATGACAAAAACCGGATGCACTTCGTGTACAAAATGGACAATCTCTTTCGAAGTGACGAAAACTCATATGTTACAAAGGCATTCCATTTTTTTAACTTATTTCAACTCCAGACTTTTTGTGCGTTCAACATGCACCATTCAAAGCCACATCATCAATTTTCAACCCTTTCTGACTTCATTTGCTATTTTTCATGCATTTACTGATTTATTTTAGCTAAATGACGCTGAAATTGAAAAGCAGTACAACTGAACTCTGAAAAGGTTGAAAGTTGGCATGGTATCATCATTTCACCCACATAGCATGTGCTAAAAAGTTGAGAGGGTTACAGCAAAAACTAGATGCACTTCGTGTACAAAATGGACAATCTCTTTTGAAGTATCAGGGTTTCGGACGAAAACTCATATGTTACAAAGGCATTCCATTTTTTTAACTTATTTCAACTCCAGACTTTTTGTGCGTTCAACATGCACCATTCCAAGCCACATCATCAATTTTCAACCCTTTCTGACTTCATTTGCTATTTTTCATGCATTTACTGATTTATTTTAGCTAAATGACCCTGAAATTGAAAAGCAGTACAAATGAACTCTGAAAAGGTTGAAAGTTGGCATGGTATCAAAATTTCACCCACATAGCATGTGCTAAAAAGTTGAGAGGGTTACGGCAAAAACTGGATGCACTTCGTGTACAAAATGGACAATCTCTTTCGAAGTATCAGGGTTTCGGACGAAAACTCATATGTTACAAAGCCATTTCATTTTTTTTAACTTATTTCAACTCCAGACTTTTTGTGCGTTCAACATGCACCATTCAAAGCCACATCATCAATTTTCAACCCTTTCTGACTTCATTTGCTATTTTTCATGCATTTACTGATTTATTTTAGCTAAATGACCCTGAAATTGAAAAGCAATACAAATGAACTCTGAAAAGGTTGAAAGTTGGCATGGTATCATCATTTCACCCACATAGCATGTGCTAAAAAGTTGAGAGGGTTACGGCAAAAACTAGATGCACTTCGTGTACAAAATGGACAATCTCTTTCGAAGTATCACGGTTTCAGACGAAAACTCATATGTTACAAAAGGCATTTCATTTCTTGACATGTAACTGTAGTGATATTATAGATCAAAGTCATCATCAGAATAGTTGTGGAGAGAAAGTTTTCACTTTTTCTTCGCGTGTGTCCCTTGCTTATTGCGCCGTAACCATGGATAATCTTCATCGTTTAACAGGGTGCTTGGGTCAGCCTTCACTTTGAAGGGAGGAATTTCATGAAACTTTTCATAATCTTCAGACATGTCTGTCTTGCCCTCCACTCCCACGATGTCTCTTTTCCCTGAAAGAACTATGTGGCACTTTGGCTCATCGTATGATGTATTCGCTTCCTTATCTTTTCTTTTTCTCGGTTTGGTAGACATGTCCTTCACATAGAAAACATGCGCCACATCATTGGCTAGGACGAATGGTTCGTCTGTGTAGCCAAGATTGTTGAGATCCACTGTTGTCATTCCGTACTGCGGGTCTACCTGTACCCCGCCTCCTGAAAGATTGACCCATTTGCACCGAAACAAAGGGACCTTAAAATCATGTCCATAGTCAAGTCCCATATGTCCACTATGTAACCATAATATGTGTCCTTTCCCCTGTTGGTTGCTGCTTCAAAGCGGACACCACTGTTTTGGTTGGTGCTCTTTTGATCTTGGGCGATCGTGTAAAATGTATTCCCATTTATCTCGTACCCTTGGTAAGTCAATACAGTCAAAGATGGTCCCCTGGCCAACGAGTACAGCTCAGCTCCAACAATGTTGTTACCCATGAGATGTGTTTGCAACCAACTGCCGAAAGTCCTGATGTGTTCACATGTAATCCAGTCGTCAGACTACTCCGGGTGTTTGGAGCGCAGAAAATTCTTGTGTTCATTGACATACGGGGTCACCAAGGTAGAATTCTGTAGAACTGTGTAGTGTGCTTGAGCCCAAGAATGCCCGTCCCTACATATTATTGCATCCGCTCCTAGCATGCCTTTTCCAGTCAGTCTCCCCTCATACCGCGATTGAGGAAGACCAATCGGCTTAAGGTCAGGAATAAAGTCAACACAAAACCCAATGACCTCCTCTGTTTGATGGCCCATGGAGATGCTTCCTTCTGGCCTAGCACGGTTACGAACATATTTCTTTAAGACTCCCATGAACCTCTCAAAGGGGAACATATTGTGTAGAAATACAGGACCCAGAATGGCAATCTCGTCGACTAGATGAACTAGGACGTGCGTCATGATATTGAAGAAGGATGGTGGGAATACCAGCTCGAAACTGACAAGACATTGCACCAAATCATTCTTTAACCTTGGTAGGATATCTGGATCGATTACCTTCTGAGAGATTGCATTGAGGAATGCACATAGCTTCACAATGGCTAATCGAACGTTTTCCGGTAGAAGCCCCCTCAATGCAACCGGAAGCAGTTGCATCATAATCACGTGGCAGTCATGAGACTTTAGGTTCTGGAACTTTTTCTCTGCCATATTTATTATTCCCTTTATATTCGACGAGAAGCCAGACGGGACCTTCATACTGAGCAGGCATTCAAAGAAGATTTCCTTCTCTTCTTTGGTAAGAGCGTAGCTAGCAGGACCTTCATACTGCTTTGGATGCATGCCGTCTTTTTCGTGCACACGTTGCTGGTCCTCCCGTGTCTCCGGTGTATCTTTTGTCTTCCCATACACGCCCAAGAAGCCTAGCAGGTTCACGCAAAGATTCTTCGTCACGTGCATCACGTCGATTGCAGAGCGGACCTCTAGGTCTTTCCAATAGGGTAGGTCCCAAAATATAGATTTCTTCTTCCACATGGGTGCGCGTCCCTCAGCGTCATTCGGAACAGATTGTCCGCCAGGACCCTTTCCATAGATTACTTGTAAATCCTTGACCATATCAAGTATGGCATCACCAGTACGGAGGGCGGGCTTCTTCCGGTGATCTGCCTCACCTTTGAAATGCTTGCCTTTCTTTCTTAAGAGATGGTTGGTCGAAAGAAATCGACGATGTCCCAGGTACACATTCTTCCTGCATTTGTCCAAATATATACTTTCGGTATCATCTAAACAGTGCGTGCATGCGTGGTATCCCTTGTTTGTCTGTCCTGAAAGGTTACTAAGAGCAGGCCAATCATTGATAGTTACAAACAGCAACGCATGTAGGTCAAATTCCTCCTGTTTGTTCTCATCCCACACACGTACACCTTCTCCATTCCATAGCTGTAAAAGTTCTTCAACTAATGGCCTTAGGTACACATCAATGTCGTTGCCGGGTTGCTTAGGGCCTTGGATGAGCACTGGCATCATAATGAACTTCCACTTCATGCACAACCAAGGAGGAAGGTTATAGATACATAGAGTCACGGGCCAGGTGCTATGATTGCTGCTCTGCTCCCCAAAAGGATTAATGACATCTGCACTTAAACCAAACCATACGTTCCTTGCGTCACCTGCAAAGTACCCCCACCTTCCCTCAATTTTTCTCCACTGCGACCCGTCAGCGGGTGCTCTCAACTTCCCGTCTTTCTTACGGTCTTCTTTGTGCCATCGCATCAACTTGGCATGCTCTTTCTTTCTGAACAGACGTTTTAGCCGTGGTATTATAGGAGCATACCACATCACCTTGGCAGGAACCCTCTTCCTGGGGTGCTCGCCCTCAACATCACCAGGGTCATCTCGTCTGATCTTATACCGCAATGCACCGCATACCGGGCATGCATTCAAATTCTCGTACTCCTCACCGCGGTAGAGGATGCAGTCATTAGGGCATGCATGTATCTTCTGCGCCTCTAATCCTAGAGGGCAGAGAACCTTCTTTGCTCCGTACGTACTGTCAGGCAATTCGTTATCCTTTGGAAGCTTCTTCTTCATTATTTTCAGTAACTTCTCAAATCCCTTGTCAGATACACCATTCTCTGCCTTCCATTCCAGCAATTCCAGTGTGGTACCGAGCTTTGTGTTGCCATGTTCGCAATTTGGGTACAACCGTTTTTTGTGATCCTCTAACATGCGATCGAACTTCAACTTCTCCTTTTCACTCTCGCATTCTCTCTGTGCATCAACAATGACCCGGCGAAGATCATCATCGGGCACATCATCTGGTTCATCTTGATCTTCAGCTTCCCCCGCTGCAGTATCACCGTATTCAGGGGGATAGTTGTCATCATCCTCTTCTTCTTCGTTGTCTTCCATCATAACCCCTCTTTCTCCGTGCTTGGTCCAAACATTATAGTGTGGCATGAAACCCTTCTCAAGCAGGTGCAAGTGAAGGGTTTTCGAGTCAGAGTAATCCTTCGTATTCCCACAGACAGTACATGGACAATACATAAAACCATTCTGCTTGTTTGACTCAGCCACTTCGAGAAAATTATGCATGCCATCAATGTACTCGGAGGGGCGTTGGTCACCGTACATCCATTGCCGGTTCATCTGCGTGCATTATATAATTAAGTGTATCAAAAACCATTACAGAACATCATGAATAGAGAAGTGACCAAATTAATACAAGTTCATCATCACATTAAAACCAAAGTACTGTAGTGATCAAATGTTATTACTGAAAAAATAAATACATAAAGTTCATACATAGTTCTCATTATCAACTATGTAAAACATTTAAATGCAACAACAAATGGGATCATAATGCGACCAAATTAATACAGAGCCGACGGGGGCGGATACGAAAACCATGGCACTATATAATAACAAACAATAATAAGAGTAAGAAAATTATACAAGTAGCTATATAACTCATACAACAAGTAAGAATTTTTTTTCTTTTAAAAAGAAGATAAGAACAAGAGGCTCACCACGGTGGTGCCGGCGACGAGATCGGCACGGGCGATCGACGGCGGTGAGGACGGGGACGGGGACAATGGTGCACCGCCAAACCTAGACAAATCTTGGGGAAAATGGAGCTTGGAGGTCGAGCTTGGAGAGGAGAAAGCTTAAGTGTGACTCGGGCATTTCATCGAACACCTCATGTGCATAGGAGGTGAGAGCAGAGCAGCACACACCTCCCACACCGGCCGGCCAAAAAATAGAGGAGTGAGCGGGCAGGGGAGAGCATATATATAGACATCTCTTTAGTCCCGGTTCGTGGCTAGAACCGGGACAGAAGACACACATTTAGTCCCGGTTCCAGCCACCAACCGGGACTAAAGGGGCTGCGCCAGGAGCGAGGCCCTTTAGTCCCGGTTCGTGTCTGGAACCGGGACCAAAGGGGTCAGACGAACCGGGACTGGTGCCTGCCGTGGCCCGGCCGGCGCCATGGCCTCACGAACCGGGACTGATGCACCCATTGGTCCCGGTTCGTAACAGAACCGGGATTGATGCTCTTATCTGGCCTGGACCAAAGCCCTGTTTTCTACTAGTGAGCTCATCACCGCGCGTCCCACATCGGCGTTGTGTGACCTCGCTTTCCTGTCTCGCAACTCCATCAAGTGGCACTTACAGCACCCCTACTCATACCTCATACAGGGTCGCACCCATCCTCATGCAACCTTCATTGTGTTGCGGCATCGTCCTCGTCCTCGCACAACCCAGCCCCTAGCCTACACACGGCGGTGCCGCCCGTGCTCGCAGAAGAGCTCATCCTCCCATCACTAGCCCGCGTGATTGTAGCATTGGTGGCCACTGACCACAGCGTCGGCATCGATGTCCCTGGCAACACCCGCATCGTAGCATCCTCCATGGTCGGTTGCAGCAGACGGGTATGCCTCTGGTCCCCCGCCATCGTAGCTTGCGATTACCACGGTTGTAGCACACAGTGGTTGTGGTTGTAGCACCTTGAACCTGTCACCGTCGTGCGGCAACCTCGCCGTCACCCAACTTCGCACCATATTCTTGCTCGGCCATGTATCATGGCATGGATCTAGACATATCCGAAACCGACCTTTATAACTACTCAGTTACGGAGTAGCGTTTGATCGGCCCAAAACAGGTCGGTCACCTTCTCGAGTCCATGCGCTGACCTCGGGTCTAGGACACAAAACACATGTCATACTAGAGACTAACAGATGACCACATCTCATTGGGACTCATGTTGGGTCCATCCGACTCGAACCTTATCTGGACCCGGATTCAACCCAACTCCCAATCTTTCCGAGTCCATATTATCTAGCTAGCATCCGAGTCCATATTATCTGGCTAGCATCCAATGCTACATGGCCAGTGAGATCGAGACATCCACCATGTCATATGCTAGTCTATTCGACTGTGAGTCCACACAACCCTTTCAACTAGGGACCATTTAGAATAATCATCATACAATGCATAGTCTCACAAACAAGTCACGTACCTGTTGATACACATCATTGATAATGTTTAGGGACAATCTTAATCCATAAACACAATAGAAATATCATCATACATGACATGATTGCCTCTAGGCATATCTCCAACAGCCGTGCCCCCACTCCTTGACCTGCCAGGCGGCCTCGTCGGCGCGGACAACGCCACCGCAGTTAGGATCGTGCTTGTGTGCCAGCGGTAGTGGACCGGCAGCGAAGGTGCTCTCTTGGAGTCACCGAAGTGGCCATCGATTTGCAACAGGGGTCAAGTTGCGGTCTGCAAGAAAGTGGAGTAGTTGGAGGTTGGCTCCTAACCGTCTGATCAAAAACATATCCGATGGCCACGGAGGCGGCGGATGCTCGCGTGGAATCGATCGGTTTGAAGGCATGCATTTCTGTATGTTTTATCGGTTATGTAACGATGTTTTAAGAGTATGTGCTATTTAATACATGCCTGGCCTTTCCAAAAAAAAAACTGTGTAAGATACTATAAGATCACACGTCAAGAAAAAAAAGATACTATAAGATCTTGTAAAGTGGTGGCCCATAAACTAGCCAGGTCTGGCATCATTCCAACCGGTAGCTGGACGATGTACTTTTTATTATACTAGTAAGCGTGCACGTGCAACGCACGTTTTGACTAAAATTAATACCGGATGCGAGAATTCAAATGCATAGGAAAATAATTTGATGCTCCCTGTCCATAATTTTTACAAGTGTACTTTTTATTTCAAAAGTGAAACTTTTCTTTGACAAAATGTAACACATGAGTTTTTTTAGGGTGTAATCCATAAGTAATAGTGAAACTTTAAACCATGTGTGAGGACTAAGTATCGGCTCAAAAAAAATGTGTGAGGACTAAATGTATTTCATTAGAAGGAACAATATGTTCGATTCAAGGGTGACCAAAAAAAGATACAACCATCAACTTTGCTTGCACTCATCTTTAACTCCACTCTTTCTAAACGAATCGATCCCTAAGAATAGCAAGCTAGACCCTTTGACTATTATCTGACGTCGAGAAGCAAACACAAAACCATTAATCTTTAGATCTGCTATTTTGTCCAGGCTGAGTGTCATCGCTCACATAATGCAAGAATTGATCCCAACAAAACGCCCATGATGCAACATGTCACGTTCATCAATAACCAAAGACCAAAAGGCCAGGGCAATTTATTGGGCTGTAAAAAGAAGTCATGTAGAATCATCATTTTATACGTGCTTACAACGCTATTGCCACATGAGAGTGGACGACTGAAAGTGTATCCATTAGAATCTACAGTTATGACAAACTTTAAAAATAGTTCCCAATTCTCTAGCTCGCTTAACCTTGAACTAATGTACATAGTCAGGAATCCAATGATTATACTTACACTGTAGTCCATGTTGCAAATTAAATTTGAAAACGATGGACACCTTGGCATTAATTTCTGGATGGCTTAACCTTGTAGTAATAGTAATATAGATAACAAAGATGGTTCTGATAAGAGTGTTTTTACTTTCCCCTAGCAATGCATCTCCTGTTCCCTGCACATATTAAGGCATAATAAGCTACAAATAGCTGAAGCTACAAATAGACGGTAGCATTCTTGCATGCAGATGCAACACATAAGAGTGAACCAAAGAGACAAGAAATAATAAAAAGAAAGAGTACCATAATCTTTTATGTTAGTTCAATAGAATTGTTGTGCTGACTGTATAACACATGTAGAAATCAGAAAAATGAAAAGAATTAGTAGTCAAAGGAAATGCGAAATGTCATGAACTGTGAGATGCATTGTCATGAATATATAAGAAACTTTTTTCATCACTCCAAGACATCTCCATGCACAAGTTCTTGGTGCTTTTTCCAGTGGGATCTTATCCTAGTTTGGCTTGGTCAATGCAACTGGCGGCAGATCCAAATGAAGTGCATCAGTTTAACCACATATTTATATATATGGCACACATGACAAAAAAACTGACACAAAAAAAAACGATGTAATGTCAATGTTGTCATAACTCAACAAAGGTATCCGTAAGTAAGTGTGGAAGAAAAAAAAATAGAGCAGCAAATGTGAGCACCTAGCGGACCAGTGAAATCGATCATCTGCTCCTTCCCTCCAGTAAGGAGTGCTTTTATATATATTAAGAGAAACCTGTCTCACTTATCGGAGGCTCTTTCTGTATCGCTCCTTCTCTCTCACAATTTGAACTTATTCTCAAGTTTCTTTACTACTTCATATATACATACATTTTGTCAGCCCTAGACACACAAAAAACTAATATACTTAAAACTCACATGAGCATCCAATCCAGCCCCTGCAAGTTTGTACACAAAACAAATTGAATCAGCATCACCTTTACAAATGTAGCATTCACCTATCTGCAATTCTAATTCAAAATAGGTATCAGGAACCAACAACCAAGAAACATAGGAATCACAAAATAAAATAAAATAATCTCTTAAAGTTGCAATAGTTACCAGAATGATTATTCTGCTTCATCCGCTCTAATCAAACCAAACCAATCTGTTGAAGTTGCAGGTTTGAAACATAAGCTGTGAGGTGACAGGCGAGTTCGCTTTTGTAAAGGTGATGACCAATATCTTGCTGCTCGTTAATGAATGTGGAGACAACCATTGATTTTTGTCACTGACGCTATGCTTCTAGCCTTTAGCTCAACAATCTGAGCAATAGCTTGTTTGCTTCCACTTGTATATACATTGAGAAATGACAGTAGAACAGAAGATAACACAACTTTCCATGTCACATTTAGCCTGGACCATCCTCGTCATCTATGGTCTCGCTTGCAGGAGGTTGTTCCTCAATACTTTTTAACAATGAGCTCAGCCAGCCTTCCATAAACGGACTTCCACTCAAAATGGCAGATGAATTTGATAGGGCAGCAGAACAATAGATCTGCAATTATTTAACGCTGAGAAGACAAATGATAAAAATAATAATATCCCAGCTATTTCTTCTCTAATAATGTATATGCAATCTTTAGAATGCCACAGATTACAAAACTTGCAAACCAAAAGACTTTTATTGAAATTTAGCCAATCATGTCAACTGAAGAGAAATAATTATTCTGCTGGGTGACATGGATCAAACAAGCAGCATCAGAGTCTTCAACATGCTAAAGCAAGCAACTAAACTAATGACGTGAGAAAAAAAGGAAGGTATGCACGGGCGCAGTTCTCACCCAAACCGAAAAGACAGACAACAGCTTCATCGATCGTATGATTGTTAAAGTCTGGGATATGTGCAACAGAGGATACCCTCAGAGAGATTGCAGGAGCTCCGGGATGCCGTGCTAAGCCACGAAGTCAACCTCGTCGCGGTCACCTCGCTGTGCAGGCGTGCAGCGGCAGCGGCGACATTCCCCGCAGTACCCCAGCTCCAGCGGCACTCTGCACACCACAAACCATTTCAACAGATCCGGCACCTACATGGATAAGGCTGTCAACTGCGACGCCGTTTGTGTTACCTGGAGATGCATGGGCATCGCCGGCGGCGGAGCGGCTAACAGAGAGCATGGAGAGGGAGGACGCCGAGCGGCAGGCCGCGGTGGCGGCGTGGGCGGCGGCGCGAAACACATGAGATCTTGGCGTTGTGGCACATCGGTGAATACCGGAGGCGGAGGCGGCGGCGGCCCGCGATCGTGTCGATCAGAGGAGGAACGGCGGGGGCGGCTGCCTTCTCTCGCGTGCGCCAAAGGAGGATCGGCGGCGGCTCATCCGTGCGGCGCCTGCGGCGTCTGCTCGCGTCCTTCAACATGCAGTATGGTGCGTCGTGTGCTGGAGTAGTTTGATTAGGATCTGATGGATATCAGTTTTTTTCCCCTTGCGTGATGCGTGATTGTAGGGGGTGGACTTCCATATTTTTCTCTGCCTCTGCGGTGGTCGGTGGAGCACGGTCAGTCAATATAAATTGTTAAGTGCACACAAAGAATGGATTAGGTTAAGGCTAACCGTTAGATTGAGTTTAGTGGACCTAATCATGCGGTGATAACGGATCCGTGTACATTTTGCAGGGTGTGTTTAAAAAAGTTCATGTTTGATCTTTTATTAGTAGTAGAGATTATAGAGCAGCTGGAGGATGTACATGTATCCCATGCTTCGAGCAAGCTGTGGAAATCTTCTGTCTGGCAGTGTGTGCCTGGACGTGGTATTAATTAATATAATCCTAAGCTTCCACACAAAAAGAAACTATTCTATTAGTACCCAAGTTCATACAGCTCCACACTCTCCACGCCCTCCCTTCAAAAGGCACGCAAAACCGCCTTCATATCTTGCTCCTTGCATACGCAAACATTCTGAGAAAACCATCAAACTCAGGGATCGCCACCTTCCTTTGGGAGTTCCAGGGGAGCGTGAAATGGGAAGGAAATGGCGTGCGGTCGCGGTACTTTACATAACGTACATTGTGGCCACCACAGCCGTTGCCGCCAATGACAAAGGCCTCTCCTTCGCCGGCACCGTTGCAGCAGCGCCGGAGGAAGCGAGCTCCCTGCGCAAGCTGGCCAGCTTGGACGGAACCACCCCTCACCACGTGTGGCCGGTAATGATCGATAGAGATTAGAAAGCCCCTCTTCCTTCTGTTGTTTTATTAATATCAAGCTGTATTTGCACAGTTTGTTCAACTATATGTCAGTACTCGATCATTTGTCCCGGAGAATTTGTGTTGTAGCTAAAAATGGACACATTCTTGACGTTGTGACCCGTTCTGGCCTTACTCTCGGGCGCATGACTCACTAGTAATTGATATGTGCCATGTTAATTTGGTGTGTTTTGTTGGATTTTGTTGTACGTAGCCCTTGAATACTGGATGGCGAACTGTGTTGGGGTCATTCGTTGGATTCTTCGGGGCAGCGCTTGGCAGCATTGGCAGGCTAGGTGGTGGTGGGACCTTCGTGCCGATGCTGACGTTGATTGTTGGTTTTGATACGAAGTCAGCGACTGCGATGTCAAAATGTGAGGATGCACTTCATTTACTTCACTACTATAATTTGTTTGTTTTGAAAGAAAAGTATTATTGTTCTTGATTTTGTGTTTAGTTTGTAACATTTGCAACGAGTCCATAGATATCGGTCATTTATGGTGTTCTTCTACATATTGTGGCATTATTTACTATTAACTCTGTTAGTAAATAGATGATGTAAAGTCTTTTCTGTAGATGATGTTTCAGAGACTTGCATAATTTTCAACATGCGCCTTTGACCATTACTTTTCTACTTATATCTATAAAATTTTGTACTGTGAAACATTTTTCATGGCAAAACTAATGATACATTTCCACCTCAATAATCTAATTATGTTTATACATAAGTTAACATTCAAAAAAATTGCTTCATAGTTTGTAGCAAGTCGTGTATTTATGAACGGTGGCACTAGCTTTTAGTCATGGCTTGAGATGTTCTCCAAACAAATTTAGAAACATCTGCCCCAAAATACCTTTTAAACGAACTCAAGTGAAAATTTAGTCTTGAGAAGTTCAAAATGACCTCTTAGTGTCTTACACCTCTGCCGGGTAGTAGATTGCCGTAGCAGTTAGATCAAAATAAATCTGACAATTTCCCTTCTGTAATTTAACTCTAAAATACATCCCAAGTATTCCATTCGTTAATTAAACATGGATTTTCCCTACAAAATTAAACATGGATTTTCTCTTAAATATATCAGAATACACAGAAATAAGTTACTTTTATGATGGTTTCTGGGAATCTCTTCCACAGGTATGATCACGGGAGCTGCTGTTTCAACCGTGTACTGCAACCTCAAGCTGAAACACCCAACTTTGAACATGCCAATGATAGACTATGATCTAGCCCTACTCATACAGCCCATGCTCATGATGGGGGTCAGCATTGGGGTTATTTGCAATGTGATATTCCCGGATTGGCTTGTCACAGTTCTCTTCATCATCCTCTCTCTAGGTTCTCAGACCTGTCCTGAAACTGTGCCAATGATTTACCCTTTCTAGCTTGTAGCTGACTTCATAATGTATTTCAGACTTGAATTCCAGTTACTTCAACTAAAGCTTTTATGAAGGGTGTCGAAACATGGAAGAAAGAGACACTAATGAAAAGGGTACTACTTCTGTTCAGCATCCTCTCGCTAGTACCATTTTTCCTTTACATTTCTTTTCACGGTACAAATCCTTAAGGATGTTGATAGGCTCCTTAATTTCGTTTCTCATTTCAGGAGGCAGCGGCGAAAAAATCAAAGCAATCCAGTAACATCAATAAACCTATTATCAGCATTCATAAATGCATAGAACTATCGTTTATATTTTCTTGATTTCCTAGGTGATGAAATTGAGTACACACCGCCTACCGGATCCAATGTCGTAGCAGAGACAAGACCCCCCTCAGATGAAGCGGTAAATTGAAAACCATAAAATCTTCTCAAGCACTATGTGTAAGAAACTAAGACTAGAGTTCGGTTGATGTTGTAGGTATCCATTTGGAAGAACATATACTGGAAGGAGTTTGGACTTCTTATCTTTGTTTGGGTAGCAATCCTTACACTTCAAGTTGCCATGGTGAGAAACTAATTATTTGGTGTACCATAAATTTTTAATGATCTATTGCTTTACTTAGACATGTCAACCTCCATTAGGTTTTTTATATAACACATGATACTACAAACTATTGTGCTCTGTTTTCCCTATCTCATCAATTAGAATATGAGTAAGCAACCTTAATCTGGACATGGAGATTTTATATTGGGAAACGTTGTGAGAGACCGATGTTAACATCCAAAGATCCATTTGTGTATATCCACAATGGCTCATAATCAAGTGCATAAATAGAGTGAAATTAGTACCACTACATGAATCACGAGATTTATTAAAAAAATAACCACACAGGTACAATTAATAGTTTTTTGTCCACTAACATTGAGAGAACATGTCGAAAATAGTAAAGGGTAGAAGTCTTTGTATCAGCCTCAGGCAGTTAGTGGAGTGTAACATGGCTTATTCATCACCATCATCATGGTAGTAACCTTCTCGGTCTCTACCTTCTTCATTGGTCAAAGTACAACAATAAAAAGACCATACTCAATTAGTACTTCCTCTACTCAGCATGCCCCCTAGTCACCATAGAAGCAAACAAATCGACAAATTACATGAATTACAAAATGAAATAAACAAATTGAGTGGAAGATGGAGAGATCAAGTATAGTGTTAGAATTACAAGGCCTGGTTTAAGGTTAATAACAAATATTAAAATGATTATTACATGAAGAACTTGATAGAAGACACTAGGTGATTAGGTCAATTGACAGGAAACATAAATGTAATGGTCTTATGTGTCAGTCATTATATTCCTATTATTAGTTTGTCTCACATGTTGGTTATGGTTTCATAGATAGGATGCCACATGCAGGGATCACATGTAGGATGGGAAGTATAGAATGTAAACGATTACATTCTTTGCTTGATTAAAAGCTAGGAATGGCAGAGGTTGATGGATTTTCCTAGAAGATGGAAATTCCGTTCATCGGAATTAGGCTATAGGATTTGAACCTACAATGGTTTAACATGAACATAAACAGTAGCAACATAGATATTCCCTCTGTTCCAAATTATTTAAAGTTCTAGCTTTGTCCTAAGTCAAACCTCTCTATATTTTTTACTAAGTCCATAAAAAGATGTGCTAACATTCACAATGTCAATCAAACATATGTATACGAAAATATATTTTGTGATAATCTAGTGAAACATATTTTGTGTTATAGATATTGATATATTTATGTCTAAACCTGGTCAAACTTAAACATGTCTGACTTAAGACAAAGTTGGAACTTTAAATAATTGGGAACGGATGGAGTACTAATAAATATGGGTTGCAACTAGGCAGGACCGACTGGACAGGAGCAGTCTGAGGTCCATGGGAGGAGGTAAGAGTAAAAAAGGTAGAAGGCCAGGAGTGTCTTGGTAAACTAATGGGCCCTGGGATGTCGACCATGATATATAGTTGAGTGGATGGATGGCTGAGGCTATTAAGCCATGAGTGGTTAGAGGGAAGAAAAGATGTTACGAGAACGCCAAGAAACAAAATAAAGTGAAGTAAAAATACAATATAATATATGGAATCTCAAATAAATTTCAATGGTACACAATATGTAATGGCCAAATCAAAGAATGCAACCAAGATTATTTGAACTCAAATTTGAATACATACCTTATTTGTCCAAATCAAAGCATTCAAATTTATGGAATTTCCAATTAAGATTCAACTAGCAGCTAATTCATTAAATTTCATTTCTTTACTAGATAAGAACCTTGGTTTAACTAAGTTGTCTATAATTGTTTAATCTATGAGTTAGCACTACTCCTTTCACAATATATTTTTAGAGGCAAAGAAAGTATGTAACTTAATAATATTTTAGGATTATGAGGAATCTTATGTGTATTTCATGATTTTTATTTGGAAAGTTAATGCATCAACTCCGCAATATAGTTTGACAGGGAATTCCTATTTATTTGCTTGAAAATTTATTGAATATACATCACATTTATAAGCCATCAACATCTAAGCATCATTGTCTAAACTTACTACACTTATGACATGCCATGCTAAAAAAAATGGTTGTACCATTTTACAGAACGTGCACTTTCAATAGTATGAATTTAACCTCAACGTTCTGCAATTCTGTTTATTTATTAAAAAAAATAAGAAATTTAGGGCTTTGATTTCTTAGTACACTTTGGATAATAAAATTAAGCTCGGTGAGATTTGCACAAACTGGCTAGAAAGAGAGTTGTGGAAAGAGAGATGATATGAAGGAAATCACTCTAGCTTTTTTATGGGAAAATGAGAATAATGTGATTAACTATGGTAGGAAATCTCACCTTTTATTCATTGGTTGGAGAACGATAAAGTAACAATTAGAGTAGTTCATCACATACTATAGGAAGTTAGTGGCAAACCTTTTCTCTTGCCCGAGGTGTTCCTGACTGTGACAGCGCGACTAGAGGAGGCACAGCGCCCTCTTGGAGAACTATGCTGCAAAACCTATTGCTGTTTGTGCATAGCTGAAGCAACGCCGCGGCAGCGTTTTCTTTCCCCCGTGCCGAACCCAGCTCAACAACTTCAACAAGGGCTAGGATACCACGGGCCTGCACGATCGCGGTCCTTCCTTCTGGTATCGTGGCAAGGTTTGCCAAGACGGCTACGGCTTTGTCGACCATGCCAGCAGCAGGATCCATAAGCTCGACTAGGTACTTCACAGCATCAGCTTGCACAATGCGACCCTTGTTCTCATGGAGTATCGACAGATTGAACAATGCGGTGGCTGCATCTTTCTTCCCTCGCGGGGTCCCGTTTCCCAGCAAGTCCACGAGAGGTTTGACGGCACCAGACCGTCCAATCCTAACCTTGTTATCTTCGATAACTGAGAGACTGAACAGAGTAGCCGCTGAATTCTCTTTAGCTTCAGGGTTCCCTGTTTCCAGGACATGGATGAGAGAATCAACAGCATCTGCACTCGCGATGGCAATCTTATTGTTGTCATTGATTGACAAATTGAGGAGGGCTGTCACTGCATTTTCTTGGATTTTGGCATCTGTTGAATGAAGGAGACCAACCAGCAAGTTTATAGCCCCACAATTTGCAATGACAATCCTGTTCTCCATGTTGTGCTTAGCTAGAAGGCGGATCTCTGATGTTGCTGATCTCTGAGCTTCTATGGAATCGCTTCTCAAATCATCGATTAGCTTGCGTACCTGATTCTCGATGGCAGAAAGATCACCCCGGGCATCCATGGACGAGGGAGATGTTATTCTGGGGAATCCCCTGTCAGATGGTTGCCGCCGAACAAATTGCCCTCTCATGCGGAGATCACCCAATCTTGGCAGCATTACATTTTCCCTTTGAGGGGCGGAAGAGACAGAAGGCCCACCGTCAGCAACTTCTCCAGATGCATCACTACTGTAATTTGTCCTATCACTCGGAACTCGTACCATCCCATTGGCGTTGTCACATTCCCCATCAAGCTGACCGCTATTAGGAAGACTCCCATTAACAGAAGAGCTGCCTACATGGTCCTGTGAATCACCGTTCAAAAGAGATGCTTGAAATGCTTCATCCGTCGATTGTTCTGAGGTTTGTACAATGGAACCAGCATGTCTTTCTTCCAAACTAGACTCTCTTGCTTCAGAACTCGCAAGAGATAGCCTTGAAATATCTGGCACAGAGCCATTTGCATAATCTGAAGACTGATTGGTGGATGCCTCGTGGCCAGGACGGTTCACAAGTGCATCAGAGTTCTGGTGGACCGCACTGTGGGAAGGAGATGCTCTATTCAGGCTTTTCATATACAGGTCAGCTTCTGGGGACCCAGGAATATTACCCCTACCAGCACTAGGATGTAGAGGGCTGTTGCCTGTGGCGCTCAAATCTTGAAGGGAGGAGGCTGCTGACGGAAAGTTCAACTTCAAGGATTTCACAGGATCAGGTAGCTTAATATCATGTGACTCACACCAGTTGGATATCAAAGCTTTCACAGTATAGTTAGGAATTAAATTAGAATGAGCAAGTCTTTGGCGTGTCTTCGGGCAGATAGTAAAACCTTCATCGAGCCACAACTTGATATAAACCCGCTCATAGGTCTGACCAGATGCTAAAATAACAGGATCAGACATCAGCTCCAGGGAAAGTGGACAACAGAAATCAGCAGGAATGGGTACCCCGTTGATGTTAAGCAACTGTGTTTCCCTGAGAAGGCGCTCGTGCATATAGTTGACCATTGGAATCATCTCCTCAGCAAGCTCGAGTTCTTTACGGTTCTCACTTCGCATTGCCCTTGTTCTCAGATTCTCGAGGGAAACAGCTTCCATGTATAATTCAAGGTTAGTTGACAGACTTAATGAACTTGATACTATCGACAGATTCTCGGGACTTTGTGTGTCACTCCCATTTAGCTTCGTTGCGACCTCCTTCGCCAAATCAAACATGTGCTCATAATTGATGTCCTGGAGTTTCTACAAGAAATCAAAAATCACAGATGACAAACATGAGCTGGATGCACAAGAGACATCAATGTAACAGATAGTAATAAAGTAATAACTAGCTATATATCAGATAAAGTCTAGAGTGGATTTTCCATTACCTGAATACAAATGCAAGCACATCCAGTCAGAGAAGGTAATAAAGAATTAGCAAGCTGGCACAATTGAAGGGAGCATCCCTGAATATCCGAGATCACTGATTCAATTTGCCAAACCTGTTCAATGTAAATAAAACATGCTGAATCAGAAAAGCAACATTTGGTGAGCAGCATTAGCTATATGACTTTTATGGCATTCATCAACCTGTGTTACCTAAAGAGCTATATTTTCTAATAAGACAAAGAACCAGTACCAAACAGAACTAGCTTAAATTACCATGAAGAACAAAAGAGCTCAAATTATTTGCATTGACTTCAAGGCTTAAGGGACATCCAGTGGCAAAAAGGACAAGTACTGGATCACAACAGAAAATTGAGCGACTAACGAAACAAATGGGACGAGGTAACACCAGAAGAGTCAGAACACATAAGTCAAAGAAAATATGTGCAAGTACCTCCATAAGCAGCATAAAATTTAGTACAGTTGCGTTGTTTATTTTGGGCTTATACGCTATTTCCCTTAAAGAATACCGCCTACTGGAAAATCATGACATGAGTTACTAAAAATGTCAAATACTGCTGGTTAATCTTCTCAGTGAAGTTTAGCTAACGTATTTGCTTGGATTGTTTACAAAGGACAATGATCAATGCCCCAGCAACCTTTGAAGGTTATTTTAGATGATTCTAGTGTACAAGGAAGTTTTCATGCCACTAGCTAAACTGGCAGAATAAACCCATTATCTATTATAGCTTAAAGACAATTCTTGCCTATTATCCTTTTTGGATATAATTTCATTTGATTTGTATTTTTTGACAAAGCCGCAAATACGATTACACAAGAAAAAAAAAGATATCCATATTGCTTCCATTATGTATCATATGAACTAAGATTTGACTTACTAGTATCGCTTCATCATATTACCATCATCATGTGTTACATTAACATAGTTTCTTTTCCTACTGTATAAGTAAGCAGATCTCAGTGTCGGCTAGAGTGTCCATATATCAGGCAATAGGTTTGGTGCAGGGAAAGAGGGTGATATCATCAAGGGCAAATACACATACTAGCCTAAAATCACATATAGTATTGATATACTTCTTTGGTGTCATTGCTGGTGTCCTCGCCGGTCTTCTTGGCCTCGGTGGGGGCGTCATCATGGGGCCACTTTTCCTGGAGCTTGGTATTCCTCCGCAGGTTGAATTTGTTCTTTGTTCATATCAAGAACTTAATGCTTCAATCAAGTTTTATTTCACTTGCAACCATTTGATGGCATTATATTTATTTTTTGTTTTGCTAATTAGTGCACATTTACCACATAAGAGTCTAGTAAACAGTGTGGCTGGCAGTGTGCAATTGAGATGGGCAAGGATGACGCCGGTGCCATTGATAATGGTGCATTTGACAGAGATGCAATTGACAATGGTGCAGTTGATAATGATGTAGTTGACAAGGGTGTAGTTGACAGCGATGAACATGGCAAGGACAATGATGTGGTTGATAATGATGTAATTCATAGAGACGCAGTTGACAATATGTTTCTGTAGCATCATGATAATCAACTGCATCACTTGTTTACATCATCTCCGTGTTAATTGCATCACATGATTACTCTATCTCATGTGCTTACTTTTTTTTTCTTTGTTTACTATAGTGTTGACTAATTAAGAAAATATTAAATGTTTATTATGGATTTGTGCCTTTTACTTTTTATATATACATCACATATTTGACATGTTTACTCCCTTAAATTGTTGAAGGTCTCAAGTGCTACAGCCACCTTTGCAATGATGTTTTCATCATCCATAGCCGTCATAGAATACTACCTCCTGAACCGGTTCCCTATACCATATGGTATTGTCTCTTCTTTTATCCCCGTAAGGTAACCGTGATTACTATTAAAAAATGTACAATTTGTGCAGCTCTCTTCTTCACATGTCTGGCATTCATTGCTGCAATCGTTGGTCAACGTGTTGCAAGGAAACTGATCAACTGGTTAGGGAGGGCATCATTTATCATCTTCGTATTGTCCTTCATGATCTTCATTGGTGCAATTCCTCTAGGTACCAGTTTCTCTCTACTGAATCCCTTCACTACAACCATCCACATCACATTATATCAAACCCAAATCTGAATTACAGGTGGAGTCGGCATCTTAAACATGAATCAGAAGATGGCGCGGCACGAGTACATGGGATTTCATAACATTTGCAAGTCTGATGCATAGGGAGATGCTGCTCCCTGGCCTACCCAAGCGGCCGGCCTAAAATAGAAAATTTTGGTCCCCTAATCTATAAAGGGTAATAATTTATCCCCTATAATTGCTATAAGAAAAAAAATCTAATCCACATATTAGAAAAAGTATCACGTAAACAGGAGTGTTACAAAAGCATCCATGTGAACAGGTACGAACGCATTTAATTCGATTTTTTTTAATAAAAAAAAGTCATAATTTTTAAACCGCGTGTCGGAATTAAGATCCGTTTTCACCGTTGGAACCCTCACGACGTGCTCTTCGAAACTAGATCCCGCATGGATATGTTTCGACAAACTTTTTTGTGTGCAATTTAGTCTCCGTTTGGTGCAATTGTTTAGCCGTCGATGTGCAACTAGCTGACAGTCGATGTGCAACTTTTCCCTCTAACCGTGGACATGCAGTTTTCACTCATGGCATCACCCCATACTACTCTGTAACAGTGAAATGTGCAATTTCGTCTGCTGCCCCGGCTAACTACCCTGGCCAACTGCTTGGTAGTCGCCGCGCGTGTGCAGCCCCCACAGCCGCGCGTGAGGGACTATCCTATAAGAGTGTGTCAACCCGCAGTCCGTGTGTCAGCAACTATGTCGGCCAGGGTGTGCAACTCCGCAATCACGCGTGAGCAACTACCCCATTGTGCATGTGCAACTGTGCGACTATGCGAACGATAGTGTGCAACTCCGCGGCCACGCATGTGTGACTATACTGACGAGAGTGTGCAACTCCGCGGGCCGGCGTGAGCACCTCCCACAGCAATTCATGTGCGACTATGCGGACGAGATTGTGCAACTCCGTGGCCACGCATGTGCGATTGTGCTGTCGAGAGTGCAACTCCATGGCCGTGCATGAGCACCTGCGCAGCAAAACATGTGCGACTATGAGAACGAGAGTGTGCAGCTCCGCGGCCACACATGTGCGACTATACCGACGAGAGTGTGCAACTCCGCGGCCATGCAAGTGTGACTATGCAGACGAGAGTATGCAACTCCGCTGTCACACGTGTGCGACTATGCCGACGAGATTGTGCAACTCCACGGACATGCGTGAGCTACTACGGCGACGAGAGTGTGCAACTCCGTGGTCGTGCGTGTGTGATTATGCCACCGCGCGTGTGCAACTCCCGCAGTCAGGCGTGAGCTAATATGCCGACAAGAGTGTACACCTCCGCGGCCGCGCGTGTGCGACTATGCCGACAAGAGTGTGCAACTCCGCGGCCGTGTGTTTGCGACTGTTGGACGAGAGTGTGCAACTCCGCTGGCACACGTGTGTGACTATGCTGACGAGAGTGTGCAACTCCGTGGCCGTGTGTGAGCTACTAAGCTGACGAGAGTGTGCTACTCCGTGGTCATGCGTGTGCGACTATACCGCCGCGCGTGTGCAACTCCCACAGTCGTGTGTGAGCTACTATGCCAACAAGAGTGTACACCTCCACAGCCGCGCGTGTGCAATTATGCCAACGAGAGTGTGCAACTCCGCGGCCGTGCGCGTGCGACTATGTGGACGAGAGTGTCCAACTCCGGTGCACACATGTGCGACTATGCCGACGAGAGTGTGCAACTCCGTGGCTGTGTCGACGAGAGTGTGCAGCTCTCTGGTCGTGCGTATGCGACTATTCCGCTGCACATGTGTAACTCCCGCAGACGTGCATGAGATACACTGCCAACGAGAGTATGCACCACCACCACCGCGGCCGCGCGTGTGTGACTATGCCGTCGAGAATGTGTAACTCCATGGCCATGTGTGTGCGACTATGTGGACTAGAGTGTGCATGCTTCCGGTTTACAGTAGTTGTTGGTTGTTGGTTGAGCTTACAATCACGCGCGTCTAGCAAAATTTGAGTAAGCAATGTGAGAGCAAGACATCATCTAGCCACTTACTATCGCGTGTTATACAACTACTCGATGGTCATGTCCAACTGAGAACTATTATGTCTGCAACTACATCTAAGGGGATGCCAACTACCTGTCCGTGTTGTACAACTACTGCAGCAATTCATACAGGAAAAGGGACTATCTTCCATTCTACAATTGTGTTTTTTTTTTTTGCGAATATTCTACAATTGTGTTCTATGCACAAAACTTTCGTTACAGGTACAGCTCCACATATATGCATGCCACTGTCTCAGATCATCTAATCTCCTTCAGTGAGCCCAATATCAGCACAGGTGGCTTTATGACATCTCGCTCTACATACCAAACATTCCTACGTCTCTCTGAATCATATACACAACACCTCGACTCTAACTGATGTGTTTCAAGCAGTAGAAAGCTGACTAAATGAATTGAAGAATCTATCAGTCATGAATGTAATCCGAAGAATCTAAAGTCTAGAGAATCTACAGACCTTCTTACCGATGGGCTTGGGGGAGCCAGACTGGAGCGCGTCCTGGCCGTCGGGGGGAGAGGAGGGGCCATAGAGGGGGTGGCGCAGCGGTAGACAAGTCGGACGAGGCCATCGGGGAGAGGAGCTTGCGGAGGAGGACGGCGGCCATGGCGCAGAGCTCGGCGGGGGTGGCTGTCGCCGCGAGCGACGAGGCGAGGCGCAGCACGAGGGGCTCCGGGTGGGAGCCGCGGAGGCGGTGGAAGGCGGCCTCGGCGGCGGTGCAGTCGGCGTTGGAGGCCGACGGGAGAGCAGCGCGCCGGACGCCGCCGGGTCGCCGCCCAGCAGAACCGCGACCGCGGCCTGGTCTTCGACGGACGCCATCAGATCGGGGGTGAGGTTGGACAGAGGAAGGGGATTGAGCGGCGATTTTTCTAGCACTGTGTCGCCTAGCGCGTGCGCTTTACGTCTGCACCGACCAGATATCACCTGAACTCCTGGACCGCATGATTCGTTCGCATCGAGCGGTCGAGCCGCGGCCGCTCGGTTCGACGCGATAGCGCGCGCACGAATAAGTATTTGGGTTTAATGTATGTATGTACGTGGTGATTTTATTTACAAATAAATAAGGAGTGTTGTTTTAATAGATCTTAACCATTAAATCTATAATATAACGACTAAAGTAATCTTGTTGATGTGGATTAACATGGAAGCTCGTATGGTACGTGGTGATTTTGTTTACAAATAAATAAGGAGCGTTGTTTTAATAGATCATAACCATTAAATCTATAATCTAACGACTAAAGTAATCTTGTTGATGTGGATTAACGTGCAAGCTCCTATGGTGCCTCCAATTAGTAAATATACTCCCTCCGTCCCAAAATAAGTGACTCAAATTTTAGTACAAAGTTGAGTCACTTATTTTGGGACGGAGGGAGTATAAGATATAAGATATAAGAAAGATAGTGGTTACCCTCTAACTTAACACTGGTAGTCAAGAATCTAGGTATTAGATCAAAGCGAATAAACAAAGTAACAGTAAAAGCTTCTTCTTGTGTTGCACTATTTTGTCGTCCAATAATATAAGCTTTCAAAAAAATAAAGCATAGTTCCTTCAGTTCATAGAGAATATATATCCCGTCCCTTCGAACATGTTGATCATCCTTCCATAGCTTGACTAACTCAGTATATTCAGGCTAAAGAATGACATGTGAAAATCATGTTGCACTGCCGCCTCGATACCTTCATGGCAGGAAAGTCACTCTTTAATGAAAGGGTCCTCGACATGAGCATGTTTTGAGCATCCGGCTTCAATAAATTCTCCTCTCTCATCTCTATTGATGTATATTCTGGAGCATTGCAATTCAAAGATCCATTAGTATTCACCATCCTCCAACCAGTTGGAGTTGGGAAAAGGCCCACTAGTTTAACAAGCTGAGCATGCAATGGTGGAACCTCAAGGAGCTAGAGTTCTTCGTCCACCAACCCAGCAGTGCACATCGGCCTATATCGTTCTTCCCTATTTACCCAAGTATTTCTACTTTTCCATATACACCATAACACTAAAATCCCAATTGGCACTTGCTCGACTTTGATAGTTAACTGAACCAACAAAGATGTCATGCATCCATGTATTCGGTTATAATCTCGGCAATTTGAGCACAAAATGATCAATGAACTCTCTTTCAAATTCGATGAACTTTTTTCAATTTCGGTGAACTTTTTTTCAGTTTGATGAACTTTTTTCTTGCAGAAAATAAACACATTACTACCGGGGACCTTCGATGGCGAAGAGGCCCTCCGCGCCACCCGTTTCCAGTTGGTGTGCCGCGGGGAGCCTCTCTGCGCCGTCTAATCTGCCCGAACGGCGCGCGCCCGGGCGACCCGCATCCGCGGTCCATGACAGGTGGACCGCGGGTGCACCCGGGGCCACCGTCATGGGGCGGGGTCGAGCTACCCACGATCGCCCTTTCGTGTGTCGCTCCGCACGAGAAGGGGAGGCCGGACCCGTCTGTCGGCGGCGTCAGCCCCCGAGGCAGGGTGTTATGCCCGTGTGCGCAGCCCCGTGCGCGGCGGTGAGGCCATGTCCGCCGGCAGCTTGCGTCGCGGCACCCTAGACGGGCACGCGCTGCCTCGGTTGCGCCAGCCAGGTACATTCGTGTGCCCGGCTCGGTGTGTTGCATGTCGGGTGGTCTGAGAGGGCTATCCGGCTAGGGTGGTGACGGTAGGCCAGGCTGCCATCCGGCCAAGGGTTGCGACGGCAAGAGCCTGGGTGGCCGGCGCGGAAACTTTTTTTGGGGGATTTGTTTTTTTTTTTCGGATGGCAACTTTAGTGTAAAAAATGTCAGGGCGGTGTTACTTCGTGCCACACGTGTAGCACTTATCATTTGGGTTTTTCTATGATGGTTGAGCTTTCGTATAACAAGAGGAGACATCAACTCGCGTGCAACAAGTATACATACGATACGAGGAGCCGTCACAGTGTAGGCGCGCGTTCGCTCTAGTTCTGAACGAGGTGATATTGCCGCCGGCTTCCTTTTGGTACTCGATATAGTCGCTCTAATTAGTCTAGCTGATTAGGCGCGGAAACGGAATGGTAAATGTTTGCGTAGGTACGACCGGCCGAGTCTTGGGCCGGTCGCGTCGCGTGCGTTTGATTTAACGCTGATCGTGCGTCTCTCAGGCATCAGTTTCCAGCTTTTTTCTTCGTGGGCTCCACAACCGCTGTTCCTCTCCCTTATCTTCTCTGTGTCTTTCTCATCCACTCGTCCTTCTTCTTCCTCTAGCGCACGAGCGACCTCCTCCTGTTCTCTCTCTCTCGCCATCTTCTCCTCTAGCGAGAAGCACGAAGCCAGCGGCCTCCCCTGGATTCCCTCACTCAGCTGCATCCACTACTGCTCCTTGACGACCAGAGTTGTAACCGAAAGCACGGTGTTGCAACAGTCGTGGCCGGTGAAGCTGCGTCCACGGCCGGAGCCAGGGGCGGAGCTGGAGCAAATGTTACCCGATGCACCACTTTAACAAGGCATAATTTTTTTAAGCGACGATGTATTCAATAAAGGTGTATTTAATTACTTCTAGCACACATTATTGAATATAATCAAAGGCGATTTGTAAACACAAAATGTAAATATCAAAATGCTTACAATAATGATAAAACAAGGGACAGAATTACTTGAAAAGGATGTCTTGCATCTCCAAATTCCAACATACATTGTCGGACAATAAGGTTCGGTAACCTATAAGATACAAATAGAATTAAACTTACTAGTAGAACATAATAAAATGCCCAAATAAAAGTACTTAGATGGCTAAAAATCTGAAAATTACCTGTACTACGTTATATTCCTTCGAGCCATGAAATAATCAACCACTTGAGCACTGGTAACCTTTTTCATTTCTTCTTTCTCCACATAACAAATACCATCATCACTCAAACTTTCATCATTGAAGCGATTGCCCAAGCAAGTTTTGACCAGTTTCATAGCTGAAAAGCATTTGTGATGGTGCTTTTCATTTGGGAAGAAACTTGTTCATAGTATCTACTCCTATATATATTACAAATGAGACTTGTACAGATAAATAAAATACACCCTAATTAGAAGTTATATCCTCATCGCCTGCACTGACGATTTTTCCATCGTGCCCAATACTGCGGTGCCTGGGCAATTCTCCCTATCGGCTCAAATTACTGACAAGTCGGATGGCTCCACCTGGGCGATCACGGTGGTGTACGGGCCTCAGGATGACCCTGACAAGGTTGTTTTCTTGCAAGAATTGAGAAACATCAAGCTGGGTGTACAAAACGAGTGGCTAATCACTGGAGACTTCAACCTTATTGCCAAGGCAAATGAAAAGAGCAATGACAACGTGAACATTCGGATGATGGGTCGGTTCAGAAGTGTCATCGAGGACCTTGAGCTGCGAGAATTCCAACTAGTTGGTCGGCGTTTTACCTGGGCGAGTGAGGGTAGGAACAACACCTCATCTAAGCTTGACCGGGTTCTCATGACTAAAGAGTGGGAACTGCAGTTCCCCCAGTATCAGCTTGTGCCTGCGTCCACGGCCATCTCGGACCATTGTCCTCTTCTGCTAAAAAAAATGATCATAAAAAAACACAAGGGATTCAGGTTCGAGAATTTCTGGCCTAGCCGGCCTGGCTTCCAGGAGGTTGTGGTGGGTGCTTGGACCAAGGCTGTTCGTTCCCATGATGCAATTAGGACCCTTCACACAAGGCTTTGCCGCACGGCGGCTGCGCTCAGGAAATGGCATAGATCCCACATGTCGGAGCTTCGCTTGCAGGAAGCCATTGCCAACGACGTCATCTTTAACCTTGATGTGGCACAGGAGGAGAGGCCACTTTCTGACGCTGAACGAGCACTTCGCAGACTGCTCAAGGCCAGACTTCTTGGGATTGCAGCTCTAGACCGAATTAGATGGCGGCAGCGATCTAGGCTGACTGGGATTAAATGCGGTGATGCTAACACTCGGCTATTCCAGTTGCGGGCCAATGGCAGACGTCGGAAGAATCATATCCAGGTTCTCAAGAGACCGTGTGGCACGGAAACATCTGATCATGTGGAGAAGGCCGAGCTGCTTTTGACGCACTTTAAAAACATTATGGGGACACCTTTCTTCAGCTCCTGTCAGTTAAATTGGAATGTTATCAATCTTCCTGCTAAGGATCTGAGTCACCTTGAGTCTGACTTTACCATGGAGGAGCTCAAAGATGTAGTTGACAATTTGCATTCCGAGAAGGCTCCAGGTCCTGATGGTTTTACAGGCTTATTTTACAAGAAGTGTTGGGGGACTGTTTGCGAGGATCTGCTCTTGGCCATCAACCAGCTGCACTCTCTCAAGGCTGATCAATGGAATCTGCTGAATTCGGCCAACATTGCCCTGATTCCGAAGAAAGAGGGGCCTTCTGATGCTCTGGATTTCCGACCTATTAGCCTCATGCATAGTATTGCTAAGATCATGTGCAAGTTGCTTGCGAACAGACTGGCCCCCGAGCTGGACTCCTTGGTGTCTCACAGCCAAAGTGCTTTTATCAAAAAGCGGTGCATCCAGGACAACTTCATTTATGTCCAAAATGTCATAAGAGAGGCTCATGTCAAGAAGATGCCCACAATATTTTTGAAGCTCGATTTTGCAAAGGCTTTTGACTCCGTGGGCTGGGGCTATCTGCTGGACATCTTGCAAGCCTTTGGGTTTGGGCAGCGGTGGAGGGACCTCCTCTCCATTGTGTTGAGAACTTCTTCCTCCAGAATTTTGCTAAATGGTTCCTCCGGCCAACCCTTTATGCATAGACGCGGTCTACGTCAGGGAGACCCCCTCTCCCCTATGTTGTTCATCCTTGCCATGGAGCCGCTTCAGCGCCTGCTTGACCTTGCAACCGAGCATGGGATCTTAACTCCACTCGCTCCGAAGACGGCCAGACTGCGAATGAGCTTGTATGCTGATGATGCTGCCCTCTTCATCAATCCGAAAAGAAGTGAAATATGGGCTGTCCGTGCAATTCTTGAAAGATTTGGGAAGGCATCGGGACTCAGGATCAACGCCAGCAAGTGTGTTGCCTATCCCATCAAGTGCGAAGACCTTGATTTTGACAACGTCATCCAGGATTTTGGTGGTGCTGTGGGCTCCCTCCCTTGCCGATACCTTGGCCTGCCGTTGGGAGTCCGTAGGCCTCGTCGAGTGGATTTGCTCCACATCATTGACAGAATGGCTGGGAGGTTAAAAGGATGGAAAGGGAAGTTGATGGCTAGGCCAGGGCGGTTAACCTTGATCACCTCGGTTCTAACTTCCACGGCTACTTATTTTCTTACCTGTTTTAAGGCGGATAAGTGGGCGATAAAGAGAATTGACAAGATCTGCAGAAACTTCTTGTGGACTGCGGATGAGGAGGCGAGCGGGAGCAAGTGTCTCGTCAATTGGAGGAGAATCTGTGCCCCCAAGAAGGTTGGCGGCCTCGGAATCAAGAACACCGAATGCTACAGTAGAGCGCTTCGGCTGAGATGGGCTTGACTCGAATGGAGCGATGACTTGAGGCCATGGAGGGGAGCTAACATCCCCTGTGATGAGATGGATCAGCAACTATTCTCCGCATGCACCCAGATTACCATTGGCAACGGCGAGCGTGCTCGGTTCTGGTCGGATCGTTGGCTGCATGGAAATGCCCCAGCCACTATTGCCCCTGGTTTGTTCGCACTTGCTCGAAGGAAGAAGCTAACTGTTAAGGAGGCTCTACTGGAAAACCGCTGGATGAAAGGATTACAGCGCATGGATACTGAGTTGCTGCTGGATCAATTTATTTGTCTTTGGGAGCTGCTGCGGCCAATATCTTTGTCCACTGAGCCGGACTCCATTCGTTGGTCGCTTACGGCGGACGGATCCTACTCCGCGGCCTCTGCTTATGATGCGCAGTTCTTGGCTCGAATTGACCGGCCTCTCCTGCACAAGACCTGGAAGATCAAGGTCGAACCGAAGGTAAAATTCTACATGTGGCTGTTACTCCAAAACAGAAACTGGACGACGGATAGACTCCAGATTAGGGGCTGGACCCATTCCGAACGCTGCGTGCTGTGTGATCAAGTGGTTGAATCAGCGGCTCATCTCACTCTGGGCTGTTCCTTCGCTCGGGAGGTTTGGCACGGCTTCTCCAGAACTGATGCCGATGCGTCCAGTCTTGCCTCGAACACCGCATCCATTTCTGACTGGTGGCGCAAGACCCTGGGCCTTGGTAGGCTACAGGCTACCAGGAAGCAGGTCACAACCGCGGCATATGTGGCTTGGAATTTGTGGAAGGAACGAAATCGGCGAACTTTCGAAGGCAAAAGGTGTTCTCCTGAAACCGTCGCGGCCATGGCAAGAGACGAGATTGCTCTTTACTGGGAGGCTGTCACTTGAGGATTTTGCTTTCCTTCTTTTTTCTGCTCTCTTTTTCTTGTTCTTCTCCTGTTTTCCTCTTACTCTGAGTTGTGTGTGCTCTGCCTGAACCCATGCTGGGTCCTTGGCATTGTTCTGTACAATACTTTGGGACTTTGGCTCCCTTTCCCCCTTCTAATATGAATTGGCAGTGCTCCTGCCGTTGCCCGTCAAAAAAAGAAGTTATAACCCTAGAAAATATCCCACGCTTTGTCAAAACATAGTGATCTCTATTATATTCGCTACAAGTTTATACAAGATTGTTGCAGTTTGTAAACAAAATTAGGAGAAGTAAGACAAAACCGCTACCTAAATTGTGCTCTTTTCTAATCCATATGTACGGAAATCAGGCTTGATGGAGACGAGGATTCAAGACGGAAAGGTTGCAAAATTAGTTACCGAGCGCCGGGCCGGCCAACGGCGTGCAGCGTCGCTCGCCTGCGTCGGCTCGTCACCTTGCGACTGTGCGAGGAGAGGACCCGGGCTGCGTGGCCGGCGTCCGGCGGCCGGTGCTCATCTGCCGCCGCCTGTGTACGCGACGGCGACGCGTACGGCAGGCTAGCTTCGTAGTTCGTACGTTTAACGCATCTACAGAATCGATGGATGGATGATTAGATTTTTTTTAATGGAATCTGGATCGATTAGGACGCGTACCTGAGGAGTGGATCGGCAGACGAACTGTACGCACGTCGCACGCACACGTCCTGCTGTTTTGGGCCAGTGCGGAGGCCGGGCGTGACCCTGATGCACTGTTCTTGGGCCACCCTGATGCACTGGGCCTTTTTAATATATAGGTATAACTAGCAAATTTTTCCATCCGTATTCCTGTGCATACGGGGTGGCCCAATGGGCTCCGCCCCTGGCCAGAGCTATGTCCTGCAAGGCGCGGTACGCCGCACTGTTTTGCTGCAACCGGCTATGGTGAAGCTGTGACTGGCACGAGGCAAAGCTGCAACCAGCATCATTAGTTGCTACGGTCAACACATTTTTTTGCTGGATCCAGATCCAGAGGAAGTGAGGGTTGCAACCGGCATTCAGCGGAGCTACAACCAGCATCACGAATGCTACGACCGACGCCTTTTTTTGCTGGAACCAGAGAGCGGGGTGGCTGCGACCCACATGCGGAGAAGCTTCAACTAGCAGTACCAAATGCTACAACCGGCATCCTAAAAAGCTACATCCAGCATTTGAAAAGGCTTCAACACGAGACAGGGAAGCTGGGGGCGGCCATCATGCAACATCAAAAAGCTGCAACCTGACAGCTGAGAATGCTACATCCGGCATCTGAAAAAGCTTCAACAGGAGACGGCGAACCAACGATGGCGAGCGGCGACGACGGAGCTGCGAGCAGGCTTGGGGACGATGACGACGAGCGAAGCTGGAACCATGACATGTTGGAGCTGCACCCATGGGGCCGCGGAGCTGCGTACTGCATGCGGCGGTTGGCGACAGAGTGCTTCAACCCGGCCCGGCGGAAGCTGCATCCACCCTATGTGTCGACGCGGCGAGCGGCGGCGAACCGCGGCGAGCGGAGGCGCTGTTGGAGAAGCGAGATGTGCGGGGGTGGGGATTGGCTTTTTATGTTTTTTTTCTATAAACGGACGGCTATCCGTGGCCAGATCCTAGGGCTGGGCGGCGACCGGCCTAAACTGCGCCGGTCGACCGGCGCAGAGTACTGGCCAAACGGAATTCGCTCGCAACTTGGATAGACGGTTCAGTTACTAAGTTTTATGTTACTTTTCTCAGATCATGGGGACAAGCACCTCCATCATTATCCGAGTAGGTATTGTATGTCTGAATCCGATTAGATTCATGCATGGCATCAAACAAATATCTCCGGCCTTTACTGCCGGGCTAGTCGTCCCGTCAATCGTGAGCATCCAATCCGCACAATCCAACGATTACAATCGGATCAGCAAGCCTGATGGGGGAGACGACACAGACGGCCGCTGGCGACGATGCCAGCATCCAAGGAACCACTGCGGCAGCGGCGGCGGAGCGGTGGTCCATGCTCCCGGAGGATCTCCTCCGCCTGGTCCACGTGAGGCTTGCCGGCCCCGTTGACGGCGCCCGCTTCGCCGCCGTGTGCGCATCGTGGCGCGCCATCGTGCCGACGCTCCCGTCACGTCTCCCATGGCTGATCCTTGACCCAAGCGGCGACGACAAGGCCAAGCATGTGTACTGCCTCGCAGACGACACCATCCTTCCGCCCATCCCGTTTCCGAGTGAGGCCGTCGGCAAGCGCTTCGTTGGCAGCTATGGTGGTGGGTGGGTCGTCCCGTCCGATCCCCCTCTTAGGATCGTGAACCTCTTCTCCCGTGCTGAGGTGTTGCTTTCTACGCAACAGAAAAAGGCCAGGATCGTGAACCAATTCGCCGGGCCAGACGGGGCGCCCTCTATAGTGCGATGGAAGGACCCCCCTGCACGGTTGGGAACTGGCGACCAGTTACATCCGTTGAAGATAATCTTCTCCGGGCCTCCCACCTCGAGCAGTTGTATCCTCGCTGCCATTACCGACGAGCGTGACGTCGCGATCTGCGCGCCCGGCCACCCGGAGCGTGAATGGACGAGGCGAAGATACGATGGGGACATAGTCTTGGATATCACCTTCTGCAATGGCGATCTCTATTGCCTCCTGGGATACAGCAAACAACTTGTTAAGTGTGAGGTCAGCTTAACCGACTTCGGGGTGGCGGCGTTCGGAGCCAACCAATGGCTGGCAATGCCAAACCGCTACATGTTGATGGAGGGGAAATCGGAGCCGCATGACACATACATTCTTGAGCTAAGTGGAAAACTTGCGATGGCAGTAAGGAGGATCAAGGGGCCGTGGCCAAGGTCGCGCAACATCCGCGGGCCTTTTTTCTTGGTGTTTGAGCTCGTTGATGCTGATACAGATGAAGCGACGACACATCACTCGTACAAGTGGGAAGAGATAAAAAGCCTCGGTGACCATGTTTTATTCTTAAGCCCAAGTTGCGCCAAGGCGATGCACCTATCAACGACAGATGAGCATGGCGATCTTCGGAGAAACTACATCTACTACTCTCACCATCACAGCTACGTAGAGAAAAGACGGGGCAACGGTCCTAAAGGCACCAAGAAGTTCTTTGCAAGCTCCAACAATGATCATGTGTACTACAAGGAACATGAAAGCATTGACAACGTGGTTGTGGAGGGGATTACATCGGTAGGGTACTACGTGAAGGGTGATACTCATTCTCCGATGTGGCTTTTGCCTCCAAATCTTTAGCAAAGTTCGTTCTACTCCTATTTTCTTATTTTGTTTTCTTCCCCGATAATCATGTGAGGACGAGAAGTATATATGTCCCAGACCACATTTACCCAAGGGTTTTACGCTATCACTTCATGAAACTCTTCGCAGAAATTAATTTAATCCAATTCGTGCAGGTTTAGACTTTTGTATATTTTCCACATTTCCGTGTTTTCTCTTAGAATAATAAGAGGCGCGTAGTCAATATAACGAGGACCAAACAATCACACAAGGCACGACACCGAGATTTGTTAATAAGATTCATCAACACGGGTACACCCACGGGGCATGATTATGGGCACTCCTCCCCGCGACACCGTCACAATACCACACACCGGCTACCCGGGCACCGGCACCCCCTGCGTACCTGTGCTATTATGTTGTCATCGGTCATATCATGTGTCTTTTTTTTTTGAAAAGGAGGTTAAAACCCCCAACCTCTGCATCAATCGATGCATACGGCCATCTTTATTAATTATTCAACAAAGGTCTAACAAGAACATACATCACGCCACCCGAAGCCACCACTCACACCTACAAACTCGATAATGTGGAGTGCTCTCACTCCCCATATCTAAAACCGGAGTCGTTGCCGATCCATCCACATAACGTATCGGAACCTACATCCGGTGCAGCAAACCTAAAGCGTACACCACATGCACACGTTTTAGAAGCCGCCATCCTCATCGAACCGCTGGCCCATCTTCAGAAAAGAGATTTGCATTATCCTTGCCAGTCCGGACATCCGTCGATGCCACCACGGCGCCCAACGACACCACCCCCCTGCGCGCAAACTGCTGAACACGTCGCGGTCGCCGCCAGTACATCGCAACACCATGTCACCAAGTACCACCGGCCGACACTGCTTAAAGCCTCAAGAAGATCTGCCGTGCGTAGCACCTACCGAACAGGCATGACAAAGCGTAGCCAGGGGCGGACCTACGTTGAGAGCCGTGGGGGCAGCTGCCCCCACTTGATTTTTTCCATCCAGGTATAGTACTACCATACGATTCATTAGTGCCCCCACAAAAGTTAATGACGTGCCCCACTAAGCCTAATTCCTTTGGATATTTTAGAAGCCCAATAGTAAATAAGTAAGCCCAGTAAAAAGGATTGCCACAGCCCGTACCATGACTCTCACCGGTGCCTACAGCCTACACACCTACGCAGCCTGCAGCGCCTCCAGTTAAGAAAAACAGGTTGGGTCGCTGCCTCGCTGGGATCCTAGAAAAAACACACGGGACTAAAGAAGCCTATCGTATCGATCGCCTCAATCTCGAACCGTCGCGGTGGCTTGGTGCGGCGCCGCCAGCAATCGTCGAATCTCCCTCGACCCTCCTCCGTCCCTTGCTGCTCGCAGCCTCGCGCTCCTGGCGACCTGGCCGGCGACGTTGCTGCAGTACTGCGGCAACACGGCGACTGTCGACGGTGATCCAATCTCCTGAGTCCTGACCTCTTGCAATTCCCTAACTTCAATTGACAGCAAGGTAAATCCCTAGAACGTTTTTCTTCAAGCCTTTTGTTTGTTTGCTTCTATGTTAAAAAACATCTTAGTCTTGTTATCTTTTGTGTATAATTTATCAATTTGTGTGATTAGATCAGTAACCTTTTTTCCATTGACGTTTCAATTATTGGCACTTAATATTACAGGACAACTAATGGAGAGGTTTTTTAAAAAATCAACAACTTCCGCGATGCCCGAACTAGTTGATTTGGAGAAGCTTCCTAGGGATCCATCTAAAAGGAAGAGGATTATAGATTACAATCCCAATCAGCATGAGGACATACGAAGGAAATACTTGATGTGGGGGGCCCATCGACCTAAGCCGAAAACTTTTAAACCAAGGACGATTGGGAAGACCACTAGGTATTTTAATCTTGATTGGTATGAGGAGTATGGTGGTACTTGGCTAGAGTACAGTGAGGCAAATGACAATGCATATTGCTTGTGTTGCTATTTATTCAGGGACAACATCAAAGGTAACAAACATGGGCATGATGCATTTGTAGTAGATGGCTTTCATAATTGGAAGAAGCCAGAAAGATTTGTGACTCATGTAGGTGATCGCAACAGTTTCCACAATAAAGCATTAAAAAACTGTGAGGATCTACAGAACATAGATCAATCAATCCCAGTAGCCTTACAGAAGCAAAGTGAAATTGAGAAAACTGAGCATCTTATTCGGGTCAATGCTGCAATTGATGTCTGTCGATACTTGTTGCATCAGGGACAACCATTTCGTGGTCACGATGAATCAGAAGAGTCAGTAAATAAAGGAAACTATTTGCAGTTGATGGAGTATACTATTAGTCAGAATGAAATTGTAGCCAAAGCATTCAAAAATGCCCCACATAATAATCAAATGTTGTCTCCAAAAATTCAGAAAAGTATTACTGAATGCTTTGCAGAAGAAATCTTGTCATGTATTTTGCAAGAAATTGGCAGTGATGTGTTCAGCTTATTGGTTGATGAGTGTCGTGATATTTCTGACAAAGAGCAGATGGCATTGGTTTTACGATATGTCAGTGGTGGACTGTCATATGAGAGGTTTGTAGGTGTTGTTCATGTTGAGGAGACTACAGCTGCTTTTCTCAAGTCCAAAATTGATTTCATGATTGCAAAGTTTGGTTTGAGTTTAAAACAAGTGAGAGGACAAGGGTATGACGGAGCAAGCAACATGGCAGGTGAGTTTAATGGTTTGCAAGAAAATATTATGAGCGAGAACAGTTCAGCTTATTTTGTACATTGTTTTGCTCACAAACTTAACTTGGTTGTTGTGGCCATTGCAAAGAAAATTACTGATGTTGGAGATTTCTTTGATATGATATCACTTATGGTGACTGTTGTTGGATCATCTTGCAAGAGAAAAGATAAACTTAGAGTGGATCATCAAGAAGAAGTGAGGAAAGCAATTGGTAAGGGTGAGATTGCTACAGGAAGTGGACTAAATCAAGAGCTTTCTCTTCAAAGACCAGGAGATACTAGATAGAACTCTCACTATAGAACCTTGGTAGGTTTGTCAAAGATGTTTCCATCGGTGGTTAAAGTGCTAGAATATGTTGAGGAAGATGGTACTGATCCTATTAAGAAACGTCAAGCTAGTGGGATTCTAAAATATTTTCAATCATTTGATTCTGTATTCTATCTACACATGATGCTGATTATATTTGCTTTAACAAATGGGCTATCTAAAACCTTTCAGAGAAAGGATATGGACATTGTTAATGCCATATCAGATGTGGAATCTACTAAGAGAGAGCTACAAAAGCTTAGATCTGAGCATGGTTGGAATGATCTTCTAGACAAGGTACGTTCTTTTTGTGAGAAGAATGACATTTTAGTGATGGACATGGAAAATGATTATGTGAATCCAAAGAAGATAAGGCAAAGGACCGGTATTAACAACGAGCATCATTATCGGATTGATTGTTTCTTTGCTGTCCTAGATATGTTGGTAGAAGAGTTAAATGGCAGATTCAATGTTATCAATTCTGAGTTACTTTGCTGTATGTCAGCCTTGAGTCCAAGTGATCAGTTTGGTCACTATAATGTCGAGAAATTGAAGAAATTGGCTCAGTTTTACCCTGATGACTTCAATGATTTGGTGGGTCTTGAGCACGAACTTGATCTCTATTTGGATAATGTAACACATGATACAAGGTTTGCTAGCTTGGATAATATTGGTGATTTGGCTGAACTGATGGTGACTACAAAGAAGCATCTTTCTTATCCTTTAGTATACCGACTTATAAAGCTAGCACTTACTTTGCATGTTGCCACTGCAACCGTTGAGAGGTGCTTCTCAGCTATGAAGATTGTGAAGAATGCTCTCCGTAGCAAAATTAGTGATGATTTTATGAACCATAGCCTTATCTGCTTTGTAGAAAAAGAATTGTTGAACAAAATTCCAAATGAAGTGATAGTTAAACGTTTCCATGCGGTGAAGGAACGTCGTGGGATGAAACGGAAGGTAATGCTCGGCCTAAAGCTCTTCTCTTTTTTTAATACCAGCCTTCTTCAACGTTTCTACCACCCTTAATTTTGATCATGTTTTCCGTTGTTGTTGCAGGTTGTAGATTAAGTGCTAGAACAATGAGTCAATGTTCTCTTTTGCAACTTCAGAACAAGATATTGTTATATTGATGTGATTAATTTTATCTCCAATGGTTAGTTTCCTTTCACATTTCAATGAACTTGGCTACCATGTGGATAATAAAGTGATTATTCCCGTTTTTAGTTTACATGAATGATTTTGTCCTGTTGATTTATCATTTATGTATATGGCCATACATTTTTTGCCCCCTCTCAATTATTTTCCTGGGTCCGCCCCTGAGCGTAGCACCTGTCGGTCAGGCATGACTTGACATCTCCACCGAAGCTCCGTGCAAGACGAAGCCGCTCCACCTTCTGCCTCTGTCCTCCAGCGCCGCTCCACAAACGATGCTCCCAAGAGAGAAACGCCATCGCAGTGCCGCCATCGTCCAATCTGAAAGACTAGATCCTAGGGTTTCCCCCGGAGCAGCATAAGTGGGTCGACAATAGTTACATGGCGATGCCTTCATCAAGGTAACGACGCAGAACGCCGCCATCGCCCGCCGTCGGCTCGGTTTTCACCGGCAACTATGTCTCCCCGACTCGCAGCCGGGACTAGGTGACGGATCACGAGATCCGACCACCCAGCCTCAGGCCGACCACCTCCGGCGAAGGAGGTGACCACCACCGCCACGCCCAGGGCCGGAGCCCCCGACGTCCTCAAGCTGCGGGACGAGCCCAGGAGCAGCATGCCGATGACGAAACAGGGAAGATACAGGAGCAACATGCGCGGCCCGCTGAAGCCCATTTGGGCCTAGATCTAGCCGCCGCCGCTGATTATCATGCCGCCGCCGCCGCTGATTATCATGCCGCCGCCGCCGCCTGCATGTGGCACCTGGCCGCCGCCGCCCCGCACCACTCCCGTCGATCCGGCCGACGAGGTCCGCCGCCACGCTGACCGGAGAGTTGGCCGAGGAGAGACGCCGCCGCCGCCGCTGCGGCACACATGCTTTGCCTATGACGCCCCCGGCGGCGGCGGCGGGAGGGGCAGCTGCGCTGGCGGGTTCTGGAGGCGGCCGGCGGGGGCGCTCCGGTGCGGCGCGGCGGCGCCGCACGGGAGCGGGTAGGGTTAGGTGCGAGAGGAGCTGGGCTACCCCCGCATTATATAAGAGGCCTAGGATACAAGAGTTCTACTACGACACTACGGCATACCCTGTCGACACACCGTACAACTCAGAGTCCAACTGTAACCAACCTTGTACAGAATATTCGACACAACTCTAACAAACTTTTCCCTGGCGAATATTTTCCCCACCTTGGATTCATCCATGCATCGAACCTCCTTGAGCGGTTGTATCATCGCTGCTTTCACTGGTAAGTATGAAGTCGTGATTTACGGGTTTGGTCGCCTCGAGTGTGCATGCATGGACGTCAAAAAGATTTGGTAGAAAGGAGGTCACCGACATTGCATTTTTCAAAGGCAATCTGTATTGCATCATATCATATACCAAGGAAATTGTCAAGTTCAAGGTCGGCATGGACGAATGCGGATTTGCGGTTTTCAAAAGTGATGCCTGATGGCTGCATGTGCATAACCAGTGGGCCATGGATCAGTTTTACTTGGGAGCCGAGGGCGATCCAAACAGGCAAACACACATGCCATTACATTGTTGAGCTACGTGGCAAGTGTGTGATGATGGTGAGGAGGACCTGGGGCCACGGCTGTGCTCGCGCAACATCAGTTGGCCTTTTTGATTTGTTTTCGATCTAGTTGACTTGATGCCGACAGATCAGCGGAGCGACTCCACACTAATGGTACAAATGAAAAGAAGTGAAGAGCCTGCACGAATAAGCCTTGTTCTTGGGCCCGACGTGCTCGAAGGCGATGCACCTATCAATCGTCAAGTGTGGTGGACTGCGCAGAAACCACATCTACTACTCACACTGTCGATGCTACACACAAAAGGAATGTTTGCCAGATCACGCAAGGAGTTCTTGACGAGTAGTAACATCCATGGTCCCCATGTGTACTACAAGGAGGATTGAAGCGTTGACGACGGTAGGGCACTACATGTTAAGTCGTGCTCAAACTCATCCTCCCATGTGTGTTTTGCCTCCAGATGTTTAGTGCCTCCAGATGTTTAGCCAAGTTTGTTTAGGTTCTGCTTCTCATATTTTGTCATCTCGGGCTCTTTACTTTCTCCTTCAACAATGATGTTATGGCGACGAGAATGTGTTCCCGATCACATGCATCAAAATGTTTTAGGGTTATCACTTTGTGCAACTCCTCGAAATACTTCATGTTATCTAGCTCATACTGATTTTGTCTTATTTGATTGTTTTTTCATCAAGCGCGTAATGAAAAGTCGAGATTCCTATGGGTGAGATCGTGACACGACTCTAGAAAGTGCGACGTAGTCCCTCCTTGTGAATGACTTGGTACTAGATGCTGATAATCTTGTCTATAATTAAGCTGGGTCAAAGTTTACAGAGTTTGACTTTGGACAAACTTATATGCACTATAATTTGGCAAATAGGGAGTCACTTTTATTTGTGTCCAGATTACGTTGATCGACCTTTTCTTTTTCGATTTTGTTCACACAAGTCGTGCTACTCTCTTGGATCACAGCCTCCCGATTTGAACGCATGAGGTCCTCAAGCAAAGCCCTTGATCAGAAACGTTGCTCATGGAAATAAACGAATGAGGCCAAGGCTATGAAGAGATGATTAGGCGTTAGATTTGAAAACAGACAACATTTCGCTCGAGGGATGCTGACTCGTCGACCGACCGACGCCTGCAACATATTAGGACAAGTAAACAGTCATATCACATGAACTCTGGCACAGTTGGTTCTGTTGAAGAAGTTGACATCGCCCAAATTATTGTTGTCGAAAAATCCGATTGTTTGTTTCACTGGGAAACGCTCCCTGGAACGCCACCTCCCCCACCGGGTGGCAAGTCCGGTTAGCTAGCTATATAGCTGTATCCGAAGCAGAGCACCCACCTGGCAGAGTTGAGCTAGCAACAACTGATTTTGGTCAATTATAAAAGTAGAGCACACACAAACAATACATACATACACACATCTAAAATCACAAAATCAGGCACATCACACATCAGTCTCTCCAAAGGTAGGGCAAAAGCATGTAAGAGAAAAATCGGCAGTCTCGAGTCAACTTGCAACAATCAGCTATAACAGCATGTACAAAAACAACAGAGTCAACTTTGGTCAAATAGATACCAATGGATGACAAGCTGTACAAACCGACAAAATACACCATCTCAACAACAACGACAACGACAACCAACACCCACACTCATCTCACACCCGAGAACCTGTTGTTGTTTGTGCATAGCTGAAGCAACGCCGCGCCAGCGTTTTCTTTCCCCCACGCCGAACCCAGCTCGACAACTTCGACGAGGGCTGGGATACCACGCGCATGCCCGACCGCGGTCCTCCCTTCTGGTATCAACCATTTGAAAAATTGTAAACAAGTATTTGAAAAATGTTAATCAAGCATTTGAAAAAATATATTAAACAAGTATTTGAAAAATATTAATCAAGCATTTGAAAAATGTTAAGATGTGTATAGAGAAAATGTGACCATGTATTAAAAAATGTTAATCTGGTATTTGAAAACTATTAATCAAGCACTTGAAAATGTAAAATGTGTATAAAAATGTTGATCGTGTATTAGAAAAATGTTAATCTTGCATTTGAAATTTATTTAATCAAGCATATAAAAAATATTAAAAATATGTATAAAAACATTATTGACCATGTATTTTAAAAATGTTAAACTTGTATTTAAAAAATGTTAAACATGTATTAGAAAAACATTCTTGACGTATATGAAAAATATAGAATGAAAACCAAAAAGAAACAAAGAAAAACGGAAGAAAAAAAAGCAATGAAAACCAAAAAGGAAACAAAAGAAGGCAAAGAAAAAAGAAACCAAAATACCAACTGCAAAAAGAATGGAAAATAGTGAAATCCTATAAGGAAACTAAGAAAAACAAAAAACTATTGAAAACTAAGAAAGAAAGAAAACCGAAGAATAAAAGAAGGAAAATAAGAAAGAAAAGAAAAACCGATGAAACCATGAAAATGTTGACATGTGCTATAAAAGAAACCGATGAAAATCGACGAAGAAACAAACAAAAATACGGAAACCCAATAAATAAATGGAAAAGGATTAAAGAAATGAAAACCAGGAAGAAACAAAGAAATACGAAAGAAACTGATGAAAACCAAGAAAGAAACAAAGAAAAATGAAGAAAGAAAGAAAGAGAAAAAAATCAGTGAAAAAACAGGAAAGAAACAATGAAAACATAGAAAGAAAGAAAAACAATAAAAAACATGAATGAAACAAAGGAAACCGATGGAAAAAGAAACAGAGCAGAGCGAACAACCAAACGAGCGATTAGACAAAACATCGACGCCATCGAACAGCCAACAGCAAACTAGCGATACGAACGAACTGCGCGAAAGGGCCGGCCTATATGTGCGCACCTTTGAGGGGAGACGAATGCTATATCTCGCTAGCCTTCGCCGCGAAGACTATTTCTCGCATTCAGCGAGGTGTAAGCGATCTCTCGTAATTGTTCAAGATTTTTTTAATGTGTTTTTGTAGAGTTTTTTTTGTAATATATAAATGTAGAATATTTTAAAGTATAAAGAAAAGTACAGAAATAAAACAAAAATTGCTAACAGAAATCAGAAAAAAAAAGTAAGAAAAAAAAGGCGGTGGCCTCCGCGCGGCTGGGCCGGCCCATCTGGGGTTGCCTCGAGGCGAGGCTTCGCCTGTGTCTCGCTTAGAGCGAGAAATAGGGGCGCCCTTCAGCCGTCGCTGCTTAGTCGTAGGAAACCAAGGGAACGAAGCAGTGGGCTGGGCCTTCATGCGCCCAGAGGCGCAAATACATGGATCGTGGCCTTTACTGCCGCGCATCGTGGCCCGTTAGGTTTGGCACTTGCACGTCATCTCATCTCATCCAACTCGTTTGTTACCCCTCAAAAAGAAAAAGAAAAAATCCAACTCGTTTGTCTCAAAGAAAAAAATCTCATCCAACTAACGATCGTGCCGAGAAACCAGAAGGGGAGATGGCTACCTCGGCGGCGGAGAAGCGGCGGTTGTCAGCGCTCCCCGACGATCTCCTCCACACGGTGTACGCCAGGCTCGCCGGCCCAGTCGACCGCGTCCGCTTCGGCCGCCGTGTGCGCGTCGTGGCGAGCCGTTGCATCGACGCACCCGCCACGTCTCCCATGGCTGATCCTCGACCCGAGCGGCCGCGACAAGGAGAAACACGTGTACTGCCCCGCGGACGGCGCTGTCCTGCCGCGCTTCTCGTTCCCGAACGAGGCCGTCGGCAGCCACGCTGGTGGCTGGGTTGCCTTCTTGGATGAACAACAGTTAAGGATCGTCAACCTTTTCTCCGGTGCTGAGGCGGCGCTCTCTCCGACGCAAAGGATGCCGTGCACCCGTGACCTGTTTGTTCCACAAAAGGTAATATTCTCCGAGCCACCCACCTTGATCACCGATAAGCATGGAGTTGCGATCTGCGGGCTTGGTCGCTCGGAGTGTGCATGGAGGTCACGGACATTTACTACAAGGGAGGTCATGGATATTGCCTTCTGCAATGGTGATCTTTATTGCATCATGTCATGTACCAAGCGAATCATCAAGTTCGAGACCGGCTTGGACGAATGCGGCTTTGCAGTGTTCAAAGGTGATCCCCAATGGCTGGTTATACACAACCAGTGGGACATGGATCGACTTTACTTGGGATCACATGCATCAAAAGGTTTTAGGTTGATCACTTTGTGCAACTCCTCGAGATACTTCTCGAACTGCTTTTTCCGCTGCAATTGTTTTTTCAGCACGTGTGTAATGAAAAGTCGAGATTCACGTGGCTAATTAAGATCATGAAACGACTCTTGAAAACAACATGTACTCCCTCCTTGCGAATGGTTTGGTACTAGATGCTGATAATCTTTTCTATAAGCTTGATCAAAGTTTACAAAATTTGACTTTGGACAAACTTATATGCACCATAATTTGGCAACTAGGGGGTCACTTTTATTTGCGTCCAGATTATGTTTATCGATTTTCTTTTCAGTTTTGTTCACACAAGTCGTGCTACTTTCTTGGATCAGAGCCTCCCGATTTGAACGCGACAAAAGCTGGAGGTCCTCAAGCAAAGTCCCGAGGGATGCTGACTTTGTCAACTGACGCCTGCAACATGTTAGGATGAATAAATTCAGCGCTCTTGCTAGCATATCTTATGAACTCTGGCAAGACTTGGTTCTGTTTAAGAGTTAACATAACTCAAATCATTGTTGTCAATTCTGCACTGGCTGTAGAGAAAATGACAGGAACAAAGATACAAAAGGCGAGCAACACCATATCTCAAGTACAGGCCTAGGAAGGAGAGCTATCTTCACAAGATGTGTTGCAAGATGTATAGCACGCATGACTCCTACAGACAAACTTTTTCCAGACAAGAAGGAAACCAAATTATGCACAAACAAAGTGCAGGGAAATGTGTATGCAGCAGAAGACGGAAGGCGTAGCCAACGCAAAACAAATCAAATCAAAGAGAAATGAGATGAGCCGCTGAGCTGCGCAATGCCACACCCTACCTGGCAGAGTTTAGCTAGCAGCAACTGATTTCAGTCAGCTACATCACAGAGCAGAGCACCAACCAGTGCATACACATCTACAGTCACAACATCAGGCACATCACAGATCTATCTCTCGAAAGATGAGGCAAAAGTATGCGGGCAATAATAGATCAGCAATCCTGAGTCAACTTGCAAAAATCAGCTAAGAGCATGTACAAAAACAACAGAGTCAACAATCAGCTAGATGCCAGCGAACGACAAGCTGTACAAACCGACGAAATACACCATCTCAACAACAATGACAACAACCAACACCCGCACTCATCCCACACCTCACAGTAAGTGGCATGAGATGGATGATGAGCACAATCTCTCTCAATCTGACTATAAACAAACAGTACACAGCACCAGCCAGTCAACAAATTTAACCACCATTCGGGGGAAATGCTTCATGTACACTACAAAATTATGATGCTAAGATCATCATCATCATCATCTCCTCGCCGAGTTCCCATGTCTTTGGCTGCGGAAATAGCTGAGAAGAGCCTGCGCCTGCACCCAGTAAATTCAATTTCTTAGCAAAAGAAAAAAAAAACAAATTTTCCTTTTAGTTGTAGATAAATTTTGTAATAGGAAGTTAGTGGCAAACCTTTTCTCTTGCCCGAGGTGTTCCTGACTGTGACAGCGCGACTAGAGGAGGCACAGCGCCCTCTTGGAGAACTATGCTGCAAAACCTATTGCTGTTTGTGCATAGCTGAAGCAACGCCGCGGCAGCGTTTTCTTTCCCCCGTGCCGAACCCAGCTCAACAACTTCAACAAGGGCTGGGATACCACGGGCCTGCCCGATCGCGGTCCTTCCTTCTGGTATCGTGGCAAGGTTTGCCAAGACGGCTACGGCTTTGTCGACCATGCCAGCAGCAGGATCCATAAGCTCGACTAGGTACTTCACAGCATCAGCTTGCACAATGCGACCCTTGTTCTCATGGAGTATCGACAGATTGAACAATGCGGTGGCTGCATCTTTTTTCCCTCGCGGGGTCCCGTTTCCCAGCAAATCCACGAGAGGTTTGACGGCACCAGACCGTCCAATGCTAACCTTGTTCACTTCAATAACCGAGAGACTGAACAGAGTAGCCGCTGAATTCTCTTTAGCTTCAGGGTTCCCTGTTTCCAGGACATGGATGAGAGGATCAACAGCATCTGCACTCGCGATGGCAATCTTATTGTTGTCATTGATCGACAAATTGAGGAGGGCTGTCACTGCATTTTCTTGGATTTTGGCATCTGTTGAATGAAGGAGACCAACCAGCAAGTTTATAGCCCCACAATTTGCAATGACAATCCTGTTCTCCATGTTGTGCTTAGCTAGAAGGCGGATCTCTGATGTTGCTGATCTCTGAGCTTCTATGGAATCGCTTCTCAAATCATCGATTAGCTTGCGTACCTGATTCTCGATGGCAGAAAGATCACCCCGGGCATCCATAGACGAGGGAGATGTTATTCTGGGGAATCCCCTGTCAGATGGTTGCCGCCGAACAAATTGCCCTCTCATGCGGAGATCACCCAATCTTGGCAGCATTACATTTTCCCTTTGAGGGGCGGAAGAGACAGAAGGCCCACCGTCAGCAACTTCTCCAGATGCATCACTACTGTAATTTGTCCTATCACTCGGAACTCGTACCATCCCATTGGCGTTGTCACATTCCCCATCAAGCTGACCGCTATTAGGAAGACTCCCATTAACAGAAGAGCTGCCTACATGGTCCTGTGAATCACCGTTCAAAAGAGATGCTTGAAATGCTTCATCCGTCGATTGTTCTAAGGTTTGTATATTGGAACCAGCATGTCTTTCTTCCAAACTAGACTCTCTTGCTTCAGAACTCGCAAGAGATAGCCTTGAAATATCTGGCGCAGAGCCATTTGCATAATCTGAAGACTGATTGGTGGATGCCTCGTGGCCAGGACGGTTCACAAGTGCATCAGAGTTCTGGTGGACCGCACTGTGGGAAGGAGATGCTCTATTCAGGCTTTTCATATACAGGTCAGCTTCTGGGGACCCAGGAATATTACCCCTACCAGCACTAGGATGTAGAGGGCTGTTGCCTGTGGCGCTCAAATCTTGAAGGGAGGAGGCTGCTGACGGAAAGTTCAACTTCAAGGATTTCACAGGATCAGGTAGCTTAATATCATGTGACTCACACCAGTTGGATATCAAAGCTTTCACAGTATAGTTAGGAATTAAATTAGAATGAGCAAGTCTTTGGCGTGTCTTCGGGCAGATAGTAAAACCTTCATCGAGCCACAACTTGATATAAACCCGCTCATAGGTCTGACCAGATGCTAAAATAACAGGATCAGACATCAGCTCCAGGGAAAGTGGACAACAGAAATCAGCAGGAATGGGTACCCCGTTGATGTTAAGCAACTGTGTTTCCCTGAGAAGGCGCTCGTGCATATAGTTGACCATTGGAATCATCTCCTCAGCAAGCTCGAGTTCTTTACGGTTCTCACTTCGCATTGCCCTTGTTCTCAGATTCTCGAGGGAAACAGCTTCCATGTATAATTCAAGGTTAGTTGACAGACTTAATGAACTTGATACTATCGACAGATTCTCGGGACTTTGTGTGTCATTCCCATTTAGCTTCGTTGCGACCTCCTTCGCCAAATCAAACATGTGCTCATAATTGATGTCCTGGAGTTTCTACAAGAAATCAAAAATCACAGATGACAAACATGAGCTGGATGCACAAGAGACATCAATGTAACAGATAGTAATAAAGTAATAACTAGCTATATATCAGATAAAGTCTAGAGTGGATTTTCCATTACCTGAATACAAATGCAAGCACATCCAGTCAGAGAAGGTAATAAAGAATTAGCAAGCTGGCACAATTGAAGGGAGCATCCCTGAATATCCGAGATCACTGATTCAATTTGCCAAACCTGTTTAATGTAAATAAAACATGCTGAATCAGAAAAGCAACATTTGGTGAGCAGCATTAGCTATATGACTTTTATGGCATTCATCAACCTGTGTTACCTAAAGAGCTATATTTTCTGATAAGACAAAGAACCAGTATCAAACAGAACTAGCTTAAATTACCATGAAGAACAAAAGAGCTCAAATTATTTGCATTGACTTCAAGGCTTAAGGGACATCCAGTGGCAAAAAGGACAAGTACTGGATCACAACAGAAAATTGAGCGACTAACGAAACAAATGGGACGAGGTAACACCAGAAGAGTCAGAACACATAAGTCAAAGAAAATACGTGCAAGTACCTCCATAAGCAGCATAAAATTTAGTACAGTTGAGTAGTTTATTTTGGGCTTATACGCTATTTCCCTTAAAGAATACCGCCTACTGGAAAATCATGACATGAGTTACTAAAAATGTCAAATACTGCTGGTTAATCTTCTCAGTGAAGTTTAGCTAACATATTTGCTTGGATTGTTTACAAAGGACAATGATCAATGCCCCAGCAACCTTTGAAGGTTATTTTACACAAGAATGAGATATTTATTCAGCATAGGAACTGACCCAACACAGTTAAGGTCAGTCTACAAGTGAACCTAACAAAAAATGCTTTAGCTAATATAAGTGCATACTGTTATGGTTCAACCTGGGCAAGGGTTCGAACTCCGAGACAGAGAATAGGACACTCACCTCACCCAGCCACTGCAGGGCCAAATCCCTGCTCGTAGCAAGGTACTGAAACTTAGTTGAATGATTGAATTACTAACTGGTTGACAAAAATAGTTACATGATAGCCATTTATATAGGCAACTGACTTGATCCATAAGCCGGATCATAGTACGAACTCTTTACAGAACCATAACTCCATCTTCCTAACTTAATACTCCCTCCGTCCCAAAATAAGTATCCCAACTTTATACTAACTTTAGTACAAAGTTATACTAGAGTTGAGCCACTTATTTTGGGACGGAGGGAGTAGGAATTTTCCTAGCCTAAAAGGCTGGCTGTATCCAACACAATTACCCACATTAAGACTCTTTCTATCGCTAAGCATGTGTTAGCCTATGACTACACAAATGTGCAGTTGTGCACACATAAGGCTGCTATCAAACATTTAGGCTGAACCCAAACTGTTCACACTGCTTGTTTGCTACATCACTGCTGGGCACAGGGCAGACTACTTATATGCAGTTTCAACAGAGAAAATTTCAATTATCAAGACCCCTGAGTTATACACTGTGGCATCCATCAGATTTTGCACTACATTTTAATCAATGGAACCTGAGGGACATATGTTATTTTGTTGATGCAAATGTCAGCCAGCAAAAAAAGAAGATTAAATTAAATGGTCACAGTGGAGCAACGCAGGACACTGGTCACCAGCAAATGCATGTTAAAGGAAAAATTCTGCAAAATAACAGGCACCACCTAAACAAAGCATTGCAAGGTGGATAGACCGATTGATTTACTTCAATTAACTTAATTATGAAGCATCATATATGAAACGGTAGTGTGGATAAATGAAATGTGGAGATATAAATTTGTCTCAGGTGTACGTACAAAGTATATTTTGCTGGTCGTTTGGTGCCAGTTCCCAATAAGCCCTGAAGCTTCGTTTATAGCAGTGTCAAGCTCCCTTAACACCTCATTGAGTTGCTCTTCAGGAGACTTGCATATATCTTCTATGAGAGGACTCACGATGCTTGATATATCGCATACATTTTGGCAGTACTTCTGAATAGGCTTGGACCTTGCAGTAGAGCCATCAGAAGTTAAGGCACTAAGGTGCGAGATACTATCGAGCAGAGTCCTCGGTGAGAAATCTTCCATCAACCCTGTAAAAAGATCCATATGTTTAAGAGTAAGAATTCACAGCTCATGAATACCAAAATCCATCCATATATGTTGGTGAATATGCAGTAGCTGAGTGTGGCTTTATGAAGCATTAGAGCTTCCCATAGAAACAAAACATTATGTGCATACGAGTGCTGATCCTAACTACCTGATTAGCTAGGTTAAAACAAGAAACACAAGCTATGTATTGGCCCATTTTCGCCTGCGCTTTGATATATCATTTTAATCTATGTATCTTGATTGGAGATTCAATTAAATGTATTCTGGTACAACAATGACAGTTTACTGTAGAGTGGGTGCAATCATGATGCAAGGGCGTGCATTATTTGGTTGAGTATCGCATGCCATGTTCAAGGAATGTTAAAAGCACCAACAAGCCAACAGAGAATTAGCAAGTAGTGCAAATAGTAAGAAGTACACAATGAAGATTTCTGGAATCTCCGGTTCAGTGCAGCGACCTACCTTCCCCTTTAGTATTGCTCAACTCAAGTACAAACATTAATTACCGTCTAGCGTGCAGTATTAAGGGTATCAGGGTATAGCCTAATAACACATGGCATCCAGACGATAGTAGTGCTGAAACATGTAATTAAATGCAGTCCATAAACACGACAAAAAATTAAGTAGCCATTCAATTGCGCGGGAACATGAGCTGGTTGCCGGTTCAATTAAGAATGTAATCCTCTAAACAAGGCCATCAAAAGAAAAGCACACACCAGCACAGCACGCGTGACATGAGACGTTCCTACTTCACAGTGCACTAAGGAGCAGCAAACTCTCGTCCACACAGCGAATGAAGGCATCTATCTAGACTGTGGCGGCCGAAATCGACAAAAGGGGTACATCATCAATGCAACAAAAACTAGTTAGGGAGCTGGGGGGTAGCTACTCGACTGCGCAGGGACGCAAGCAGGTCTCGCCCATTTCAACTAAGAAGGCAATCAATTAATCATCTGAGCCGTGCCATCAAAGACACGCCCGCCAGCAGAGACACGAAAGAAATGTCACCACTCCACGGCGCGCGCTCTGGAAGGCGGTGAATGCAGGCGTCCACTGCGTCTAGAGCTGTAGCGATTACCGTACCGAAATTGACAAAAGGGGTACATCGAGGAGAAATGCAATTCGGCTCCCAAGAGCACGTGCTCCTGCCTATGGAAAATGATTTTTGAAATGTCAAAAAAATTGGGACAAAATTTTTTGGTGATCTTTGTCACATACAAATGCTACATGTAAATTTTGAGGCAAAAAGGTTAAGCATTTTGGCCTGCGCAAAAAAAACAAATCGAAGACAAAATGTCACCACAAAATGACAACCCAAATTTGTTTTTTTCACCGACGAAACACCGCTGCTCCGTTTCGCATGAAATTTGTCAAGCATGTTTGCGACACCAACACGATCATCTACAAAAAATTTCAGAATTTTTTGAAAACATTTTCTACCTTTTTTGTGGTTACTGTTCATCCGGGTGCATATGCACCCGGGAGCCAAAACGCCGGCCTCTACATCGAGGACCTCGAGCTACAAAGACCGACCAGGAGCGGATCTAGACCAGGAAGTGCCGCCGATACTGCTTAGCTGAGCCGCAGGGGCCGCGAAGCAGTTGCTTGGCACTGGCAGCAGAGCAGCAACCGAATCGCCACGCCCTAAGCGATAGGCTGGCCACCACAATCATCCATCCATCGCGTCGGGGCGAGCACAGCTACCCTAGACCTAGTGCCAGGCGGCGCTCCTCTCGCAACCCGCCGTAGATCGAGCTGCCTCGCCACAAGGAGGTCAAACAAAGGGAGGCGGGGGCCAGGAAGGAAGCAGCGGCGGCGTTACCTGGACGAGGGGGGGTCGGGGGCGGATCGCCTCCGACGAAGGGGGCCGCGGCGCCGAGACGGTGGCGGATCTCGCGGGGGAGGGGCGCCCGCTCGGGCTAGAGGCGGGGGGCGTCGGCGGTGGCTGGCGCCGGGGTGCGGCGGCGGCGGCGGGGAGGGGAGATTTGCGCCGGCCGCGTTGGTCTGGTCTGGGGCGGGTTGGTGGGTCAGCACAGCAGCGGGAGGAGGAAGAGGAGAGGAATGGTGCTGGTGTGGCGCGGTGGGGGTTCGTTTCCGGGGGGTGTGGATGCGAAATCGCCCTTTGACCGTTTCATCCGTGGACCTCGTCCCACATATTATTTCTTCCTTCCAGTCCACCTGGAGTTTCTTCTTCTCCTTTCCTTTGTTATTCTTATATTATTTTTTTATTATGACTTAGCAGATTGGTTGTACTAGGTTTCAATTCAATTAGGTCATTGTATTTACGAAGAAAAACCTTCAAGTACGGTCAACATATGTAGCGAGCTGTTCTCGCTCTTTGGCCGCCGATCTTCGGCCTCGCGGTGTCGTCGGAGAAGCCACGGCCGCCAACAGCCCCTCACCGACCGGCCTGCCACGACGAGTGTATCCCTTTTTGTTGCTTGTCTTCCAAGAGTGTTGGAGATGAGATGGCGCAAGAGGTGAAGTGAAACACATGCATGCATCGCGCTCCTCAGTCTTGTGTAGAACCACTTTTGCACGACACTCTAGTAAACTTGTCTCCAAATGCCAGCCGAAAAATGCAGCCCAATCGGTACTCCGTGACTGTTAGAGCGAGACGTTTTGCAAAGCTTACACGATGGCCGTATTTGAAGACTTTCTAAGCGGTGTGAAGAGTGAACCAAGTTCATGTAGTGTAAATTTATATTACTCTCCTCATAATACTATCTAACTTGGTGGAATTGAGAAAACCAGAGAAAGGGGGTGTTTGACGTATCGTCACGCGCTCCACTCTCTTCTGATATAGCGACCATGGTCACATATGACAACTGATAAGACTGTCATGGGACCACTCTGAACTCTAAGTTCCCCAAGCTATCTTCTTTGAGCGATCTACTCATTGATTCCTCTACCCTCGCCCCCGAGCGTCATGTGCCATCGACCCTCTCAGGGAAACATGCACTCTCTCCGGTTCTTATATTCATGATCTGCATGGTCGTTAGGCCACATAAATTTCCCATTTCTTCTTACTAATCCCAACAAGTTATTGTTTTCAACAATGCCATTAAAGTGAAAAGGGTAATTTCTCACAATTGTCATGTGTCCTCTTTTTAGCCACCTTTCTAATGATATTAAAAAAAACCCTGACAAAAACACAATGGACACGTGCATTGCAAACTTGAGAAATGGTAAGCAAGAATTCCTCCTCTTTCTTATCCTCTCGAACAACACCATAAACGCTCTCAAAAAAGAAAAGAACGACACCATAAACAACAAACAAGACTCCATCAAAAACCATCGCTTTTCATTTCTTATTTATAAAAATACCCAAAGTACATTATATTATATTTGGGAAAGATGAAGGAATACTAAGTAGTCTGGGTAGGATGGCTACCCCAAACATTACAAAGATGCCCCTGCACAAAAATGAATTATAAGAAAGTTCACATAGAGTACCATCTTCAACCTCGTCATCTTCTCAACTGTGCTTTCTCCTACCATTTTCGTTGCGGCAACCACAAAAGAAAAACATAAGATCAACAAGCATGCCCAAGTCGTCGCCTGCACGAGCTTTGAAAACCTCAAGAGTGACTCGCCCCGAAGGAAGGCTTGGGATATGGGAGAAAAAACTCCACCCTGGGGATCCCGCCGTGCACTGAAGGCCACCCTCACCAACGCCGTCGTACGAAGAGGAGGAGGAGCACAGACAACCTCGGCGGAGAGGAATGGAGTGTCATCCCTCGCCAACACAGCTTCACGAACCTTGACACACCGACACTGACATCACCGGCACACATCGCAAGACCCAACCAGTTCAAACGGACAAAACCTCCACGCGCCCTCCTCCTCCTCGACTCCAGAGCGCCGACAGCGGCTCAGTGCCCTAGAACAAACGCAAATCCTATAACCCCAAAACAAACAGAAACCTTCCAACTAGCGAGCTCGTGTCGTGAGATGTGTGGTCAAGTCCTATAACGAGCGAAACCCTCGTTTTGTGTCGCTGTGCAGACTAAAACTTTAATGTAATCAAACTGTTTATAAGCCCCCAACCTATTTCTTTTTCTTATAGCTAAAAATGTAATGTAATTAGGTATAAATTTCCCTCATCAGAAAGTTTCTTTTAGACTATCTTGATCAATATCCACCAGGAGTCCCCCACACAGCAGTCCAAAATTCAGATCGAATTAACTGAACCGGATTCAGATAGGATGTGGTGTAGTAGTACAACCCGGTCACGAAGGCCAGAGACCCAGGTGGCTTTGTTTCCAAGCAGCCCAAAATCCAGATCTTTCCCGAGACGTGTCCGCCGTAAAAGGGGGGCGGCCGGCGAGACGTGCGCCGGAGATCTGGGCGGCCATGGCGGTGGAGACGAGGATCCGCACCACCATCCGGTTCAACGTGCTGGGCCTGGGCGAGGAGCGCGCCGGCGGCCTCTCGTCCGTGCACCTCCGCTGCACCGTCACCCTCGAGCACGCCACCCGCCCGCTCCACGGCAGCGGCCTCGTCCTCCCCGACCGCGTCAAGCCCGAGTACCTCCCGCTGGAGCAGCCGTCCACGTCCGACGAGGTGCGCGACCTGCGCGACCCCTCCTTCCTCCTCCGCCCCGACGACGTCCTGCGCGCCGTGCTCGACATGCTCGCCTCCGCGCCGCGGCTGCGCCGGGTCGACCTCTCCGATGAGGCAGCCTGGGACGGCGAGCCCGCGCCGCGGCGCGTCGCGGCGTGGCTGCACGAGCAGGGCTCCCGCTGGCTCGCCGGCCCGGAGCGCGAGCGGCGGCGCTGCCGGTTCGAGGTGGACGCGCGGCTCCAGGTGACGCTGGTGTTCAGCGAGCCCCGGGCGGTGCTCCAGCGGTGCGCCGAGGTGGCGATGCAGACGGTGGCGCCCGGGTCGGAGGAGGAGTGCCTGATCTGCATCGACGAGTTCCGCAACGGCGGCAAGTCCGGGCCGGTGAACCTGCCCTGCTCGCACGCGTTCCACGCGCACTGCATGCTCACCTGGCTCGACCGCGGCGCCAACTGCCCCACCTGCCGCCACGACCTGACCGGCATGGTCGCCGCGCCGTGGGCCGCGCCGACGCGGATGCCATGGGTCACACCGACGACGGCCAGCTCAAGTACTGCTACTGCCAGGCATGGGCGGCCGCGGGGACGCCGGTGAGTGGCGGCAATTAACCACACCGACGGACGGCGGCAGTTTGAGAAGTAGGCAGGCAGCCGTTGCACGCATCAGAGATATTTTTTCCGTGCATATATGCGAAATCGTTGCAATAGTTTCCACCAATCAAATCCAAAATCCGATGCATGCAAAGCGGAATTTTCTCATGGTTTAGTTGATTGCCATGTCTACCCCTTTCACCAGCAGCGTCGTCGGCCCGCCCACCGCCGCTGCCATAACCGCCGTCCCCGGTCATCCGCGGCAATGTCGCTGACACGCCGCAGAGCCGTCGGCCATGGCCATCCTTCTACCTGTGCATGACCATTGTTCTATCCGCTCCCGACCATCCCTCTACTCTCACCACCGAGTCGTCGTGCCCCCGATCATCCCTCTACTCATCCGACCATCCTGTCGAGCCATCCTGTCACTCAGAGATAACCCTCCCTCTACCACCACCCGCACTCTCATCCATCAACCTTCGCCTACGACTTCATGGCCAGCCCCTCTGGCTTGTATTTCCTCACCGGCAACACCGCAACGTCTCCGTCTCCGGCTCCGTCCTTTGCTTCCTATGGGAATCGATTAAATCCTGAAGAAAAATAGGCAACTAAATATTAGCAAATGTGTGCGAAATATATATGGTAATTCTAGAGGGATGGGCACCACCCCTCATATGGTATCCTACCGATGCGATCCCCCCGTACCAATTGCCTTTTTGGACCGTACTGAAGACCTAGAAGCCCACACAAGATGAGACACCCCCCCCCCCCCCCCCCCCCCCTCAAAGGGCAAATAATCGAACTCTACAAAGAAGGGAATAATTGGGTTGTACCCGCTTTGGAGAGACAAAAGTCAAATGACGTTGCGGGGCTTGCACCATGACATTCCACTTTATGAAGTTCTTTTATTTTGACAATAACAGATTCACGATGTGTAGGATTTATGACATCGGGTTTCGGAGACACACGTTCTATCAAATTGAATCAAGAGCTTTTCGGGAGATAAAGCGGTGAAGGAAAGGATTGTTTTTAATACCTTTATCCAATTTGAATCAATCTCAATTTATCCCTCATTACTTCCCATAAGAGAAGTAATAGGTATTTGAACCGCTGACTTGTTTTCCGCATTATAATTTCTTCCTCCATCTATATACAACATTGTTATCATTTCTTCTTTTTCGAGGCCTCGGTGCCGCCTAACACCGATTGTGTCATGAACATTGTATCACTATGTATACTTTGCCGCAAACCTCATCTCTCATAACAAACGCCTATAAAGCCATCATATGCTCGTTGAGCAGCCCCATGCTACCGAGACGCCATGACACTGGATCCTCCATGGTCTGCTAATGATGCAATCCAAGGGAGCCGCACTTGGATTTCGCCCGTGGTAATAGGCCGCAAAATATGGGGGTGAATCCGTGCTTCTCGAGGCCGCCACCAACATGGGAACCACTTGGTTTTCGATTTGTTCAACTGTGTCAGCTTATAATCAACCAATGGCAGTTCGAGTAGGCAGGCAGCCGTTGCATGCATCAGAGATATTTTTTCGTGCATATATGAAATCGTTGCAATAGTCTCCACCAATCAAATCCAAAATCCGATGCATGCAAAGCTGAATTTTCTCATGGTTTAGTTGACTGCCACGTCTACCCATTTCACCAGCAGCGTCGTCGGCCCGCCCACCACCGCCGCCACAACCACCGTCCCCGGTCATCCGCGGCAATGTCGCCGCCACGCCACCGAGCCGTCGCCCATGACCATCCTTCGACCTGTGCATGACCATTGCTCTATCCGCCCCCGACCATCCTTCTACACACATCACCGAGTCGTCGTGCCCCTGATCATCCCTCTACTCATCCGACCATCCTGTCGAGCCATCCCATCACACAGAGATGACCCTCCCCCCTACCACCACCCGCACTCTCACCATCAACCTTCGCGTATGACTTCATGGCCAGCACCTCTGGCTTGTTGTCCTCACCGGCAACACCGCAACGTCCCCGTCTTTGGCTCCGTCCTTTGCTTCCTATATATGGGAATCGATTAAATCCTGAAGAAAAGTAGGCAACTAAATATTAGCAAATGTGTGCAAAATATATATGTTAATTCTGGAGGGAGAAGCCAAATAGAGGGATGGGCACCGCCCCTCACATAGTACCCTACCGATGTCCCCCCCCCCCCACCCCCAGAAGCCATCCACAGAAGTGCACATGACACATCCCCCGCTAAAGGGCAAATAATCCAACTCTAGAAAAAAGGGAATAATTGGGTTGTACCCGCTTTGGAGAGACAAAAGTCAAATGACGTTGCAGGGCTTGCACCATGACATTCCACTTTATGAAGTTCTTTTTTTTTTACATAACAATAAGGGCATGGCCAACGCAATGCCCCATAGGTGATGCCCCATGTGCCACCACGGCTCGGATAGTGAGTTGGCACAAAACCTATAGCCTCAAGACCAAAGGTGGATCTTGCAGAGCAGGCTGCATCCTCGGCTGAAAAAGTCTCCAAGAGAAAAGAAGGGAAGGCTGCATGCATGGGAAAGTAGGGGAGAGAGTAGTAAGATGATAACATTATAGGGAGTAGCTTCCGTTGGATGATTGTCAATAGCTTCATTCAACTTTATTCATGTGGACCACTTGAAACCACACCATACTAGTTCTTCCATTGTTCATGCCCTAACAGAATCATGCTATGTAGGATTTATGACGTCGGGTTTCGGAGACACACGTTCTCTCAAATTGAACCAAGAGCTTTTCGGGAGATAAAGCGGTAAAGGAAAGGTTTGTTTTTAATACCTTTTTCCAATTTGAATCAATCTCAACCTATCCCTCGTTACTTCCCGTAAGAGAAGTAATAGGTATTTGAACCGTTGCCTTGTTTTCCGCATTATAATTTCTTCCTCCATCTATATACAACATTGTTATCATTTCTTCTTTTTCGAGGCCTCGGTGCCGCCAAACGCCGATTGTCATGAACACTGTATCACTATGTATACTTTGCTGCAAACCTCGTCTCTCATAAAAAACGCCTACAACCATCAGATGCTCGTCGAGCGGCCCCATGCTACCGAGACGCCATGACACCGGATCCTCCATGATCTGGTAACGATGCAATCCACGGGAGCCGCACTTGGATTTCAACCGTGGTAATAGGCCGCAAAATATGGGGGGTGAATCCGTGCTTCTCGAGGACACGCACCAACGTGTGAACCACTTGGTTTTTGATTTGTTCAATTGTGTTAGCTTATAATCAAAATGGCAGTTTCATCTGAAAACATACATTGATGTGTTCCCGAAACAAAGAAACGATTAAATTAGCACGATGTACAGCAGATTGCATATCGTCCATGCATATAGTACTACAGAACCACCACATTTGCGGTGTGGTTAGCAAAAAAACACCACTTTAGAAATTGATGCATTTCTCACCGCAACGAATATTTGACACTGGCAAAAAACACTGAGCCAAAAGTTGAGCTCGTTTTGACGTGGCAAAGCACGCTGCTACTTGTAGCTTGCGTTGGTATTTTCCCCGAAGAGGAAGGGATGATGCAGCACAGTAGAGATAAGTATTTCCCTCAGTTATGAAACCAAGGTTATCGAACCAGTAGGAGAATCACACAACACCTCGTTAGCAGCACCTGCACACAAACAACAAATCCTTGCACCCAACGCAAACGAGAGGTTGTCAATCTCTCGGCGATCAATTGCAAGATTAAACTGTATGTGATAGATAGATAGATTGAAACAAAAATACAAAAAAAATACAAAAAATGGCAGCAATATTTTTAGGGTATTAGTAATATGATTTAGATAGACCCGGGGGCCATAGATTTCACTAGAGGCTTCTCTCGAGAAAATAACATACGGTGGGTAGACAAATTACTGTTGGGCAATTGATAGAAAAGCAAATAATCATGACGATATCCAAGGCAATGATCATGTATATAGGCATCACGTCCAATACAAGTAAACCGACTCCTGCCTGCATCTACTACTATTACTCCACACATCAACCGCTATCCAGCATGCATCTAGTGTATTAAGTCCATAAAGAACGGAGTAACACCTTAAGAACGATGACATGATGTAGACAAGATAAACTCACATATGAATAAACCCCATCTTTTTACCCTTAATAGCAACGATACATACGTGTCATGTCCCTTTCTGTCACTGGGATTGAGCAACGCAAAATCGAACCCATCACAAAGCACCTCTTCCCATGGCAAGATAAATCAACTCAGTTGGCCAAACCAAATCAATAGGTCGGAGAAGAAATACGAGGATATAATAATCATGCATAAAAGAGTGCAGCAAAGACTCAAATAATTTCATGGATAATCTGATCATAAACTCACAATTCATCGGATCCCAGCAAACACACCGCAAAAAGTGATTACATCGGATAGAACTCCAAGAACATCGAGGAGAATATTGTATTGAAGATCAAAAAGAGAGAAGAAGCCATCTAGCTACTGCCTATGGACCCGAAGGTCTGTGGTAAACTACTCACGCATCATCGGAAGGGCAGCAAGGTTGATGTAGAGCCCCTCCGTGATCGATTCCCCCTCCGGCGGAGTACCGGAGAAGGACCCCAGATGGGATCTCTCTGGAACAGAAACTTGCGGCGGCGGAAAAAGTATTTCGTAGACTCCCCTGAGGGTTTCTGATTTTTTCTGAATTTATAGTGGTGGAATTAGGTCAAACGGAGCAAAGGGGGGCCCACGAGCCACCAGGGCGCGCCTGCCCCCCCAGGCACGCCCTGGTGGCTCGTGGCCACCTCCTAGGTCTTCTGGCCCTCTCCCGAAGCTTCTAGTGTTTATCTTGTCCAGAAAAAAATCTCCAAAAAGTTTCGTGGCATTTGGACTTCGTTTGGTATTGATTTTCTGTAAAACAAAAACAGGGCAGAAAACAGCAACTGGCACTGGGCACTAAGTTAATAGGTTAGTCTCCAAAAATGATATATAATTGCTGTAAATGCATATAAAAACATCCAAGATTGATAATATAACAGCATGGAACAATCAAAAAAGTATAGATACGTTGGAGACGTATCAGCATCCCTAAGCTTAATTCCTGCTCGTCCTCGAGTAGGTAAATGATAAAAACAGAATTTTTGATGTGGAATGCTGCCTATCATATTCATCACATATTCTTTTCTTTTATAGCATGGACATTGGACTTGAATGATTCAAAGCAATAGTCTATAATTTGACATGAAGATATAAATACTCAAGCATGCTAACAAGCAACCATGTCTTTCAAAATATCAATGCTAAAGAAAGTTATCCCTAGCCCATTATGCTCAATCATTGATCCATTCATGAAACACACTCAAATATTAGTTACATCCAATGCACAAGTATGACAATAGTGCTCTCTAGTTGGTGCTTTTGTAAGAGAAGATGGAGACTCAAATAAAATAAAAATTGCATAAAAGTAAATAGATAGGCCCTTCGCAGAGGGAAGCAGAGATTTGTTAAATGTGCCAGAGCTCAAAGCTGAAATTAGAGAGATAAAAATATTTTGAGAGGCATGATTTTCCTGTCAACGAAAACGACCGAGAATTCCCAATATTTTCCATGCTAGACACATCATAGGCGGTTCCCAAACAGAAAGTAAAGTTTATTTCCTTTCCACCATTTCTTTCACAATCCATGGCTAGCCGTATCCACGGGTGCCCTCCATACCAACACTTTCCAAGGAATTTTGTTGTTATTAATTTTTGATTTCATTGTGGGACTGGGCATCCCTATTACCAACCATTCTCTCGTGCAATGACAAGTAAATAAACACTCATCGTGAGAATAACACACCTAGCATGGAAAATAATAGACACCCCCTGCCGCTTCATGAGCGGTATGGGCACACAAAACGGGAAAATTATTTTGAAAATTAGAGTTGGCACACGCAAATTTACTTGGAACGGCATTGAAATACCGCATATATGTAGATATAGTGGACTCATTTGACACAACTTGGGTTTAAGGATTTTGGATGCACAAGTAGTATTTCCACTTAGTACAAATGAAGGCTAGCAAATAGATTGAGAAGCAACCAACCAAAAAACGAAAACGGTCATAAACATGCATTGAACATAACTAACACCGAATAATGCACCATAAGTAGGATATAATTTTGTTGCATAACTATTGACTTAATGTGCATGCATAGGGAATCAAAAACCTTAACACTAATATTCTTACTAAATCACAATTACTCACTAACATGACTCACATATTATCATTTGCATATCGCAAAACTATTGCAAGGAATCACATTTATCATATCCAATGATCTATATGAAAGTTTTTATTATATCCCTCTTGAATATTCATCACTTTGGGACCAAATTCATATCTTGTGCAAATTACCGTTACTATCATCAACTCTCAAAAAGATTTAAATGAAGCATGAGAGTGCAAATATTTCTTCAAAATTTCAATGTTATCAATTCTCAAAATAATATAAGTGAAGCATGAGAATTCATTTCTTCAAAATTTCAATCAACTCTCAAAATAATATAAGTGAAGCATGAGAGTTCATTTCTTCAAAATATAGCCACCACCGTGCTCAAAAAGATTTAAGTGAAGCACTAGAGCAACTGCCTAGCTCAAAAAATTTAAGTGAAGCACATAGAGTATTCTAACAAATGATGATAAACGTGTGGCTCTCTCAAGATAGGTGTGTGCAGCAAAGATGATTGTGACAAACTAAAAAGCAAACAAATCAAAGACTCATATAATACAAGACGCTCCAAGCAAAACACATATCATGTGACTAATAAAAATATAGCTCCAAGTAAAATTACTAATGGTTGGTAGAAGAAAGAGGGGATGCCTTCCGGGGCATCCCCAAGCTTAGACGCTTGAGTCTTCCTTGAATATTACCTTGGGGTGCCTCGGGCATCCCCAAGCTTAGCCTCTTACTACTCCTTATTCCTTCATCCATCGTGATCTCACCCAAAACTTGAAAACTTCAATCACACAAAACTCAACAAAACCTTCGTGAGATCCGTTAGCACAACAAAATAAATCACTACTTTAAGTACTGTTGCAAACCCATTCATATTTTATTTTTGCATTATACCTACTGTACTCTAATTTCACCATGACTTATACCCCCCCGATACAATCTATAGATTCATCAAAACAAGCAAGTAGTGCATCAAAAACAGAATCTGTCAAAAACATAATAGTCTATAGCAATCTATTTAAAAGACATACTTCTGTAACTCCAAAAATTCTGAAACATTAGGACAACGTGGGAAATTCATATACCAATACTGTGTAAAAATTTCAGAATTTTCTGACGCTCCAATACAGAAACAAAATTCGGGCACTGGACGCAAAACTTTCTGTTTTCCAAACAACATCAATTATACTATCTTCCAAATCATCCTCAAGGCTTTACTTGGCAGAAACACTAATTAAAAACACAAAAACTCAATCATACCAGTAGCATAATTGTGAAAACACACAATAACAGAAAAAAATAATAAAAATTATTTTATTTATTGGGTTGCCTCCCAACAAGCTCTTTCTTTATAGCCATTAAGATAGGCTTGAGATTTCAATGATGCTCACATGAAAGATAGTAATTGAAACACGAAGAGAGCATCACAAAACATGTGAAAAACACATTTAAGTCTAACATACTTCCTATGCATAGGAATTTTATAAGCAAACAAATTATCAAGACAAGCAATATCTAGCATATGCCAATAGGAAGAATGAAGCATTAAAAATTTCAACATAACGAGAGGTAATTTAGTAACATGAAGATTTCTAAAACCATATTTCCCTCTCTCATAATAATTAAATGTAGTATCATGCTACTTGTAGCTTGCGTTGGTATTTCCCCGAAGAGGAAGGGATGATGCAGCATAGTAGAGATAAGTATTTCCCTCAGTTATGAAACCAAGGTTATCGAACCAGTAGGAGAATCACACAACACCTCGTTAGCAGCACCTGCACACAAACAACAAATCCTTGCACCCAACGCAAACGAGAGGTTGCCAATCTCTCGGTGGTAAATTGCAAGATTAAATTGTTTGTGATAGATAGATAGATTGAAAAAAAATACAAAATAAAATAAATAAAAGAAAATGGCAGAAATATTTTTAGGGTTTTAGTAATATGATTTAGATAGACCCGTGGGCCATAGGTTTCACTAGAGACTTCTCTCGAGAAAATAGCATACGGTGGGTAGACAAATTACTGTTGGGCAATTGATAGAAAAGCAAATAATCATGACGATATCCAAGGCAATGATCATGTATATAGGCATCACGTCCAATACAAGTAGACCGACTCCTGCCTGCATCTACTTGTAACACCCCCTTGTAATATGCTACAGTGATCATCTTCTAATCATGCCAAGTCATCTTGATTTGCAGTGCTAAATCATCATTTGTTCATATCTCATTTTAAATTCCACTTTAAACCAAAAATTCAAAATGCAAGTCAAAATAAAAGTTGATCAAATTTTAAAACAAAATAGTTCACAATATTCCAAATAATCCCAAAGCTATTGTAAAAAATAAAAACAACATTTATTGAATTCCAAAATTTGATTCCAACTTCCAAAAACAGTAGCTAAAACAGCCTATTTAATCCATTTCATTTAATCAAAATTAAATGTGAAATCATCTTGGCACCAAACCTTTTTATGGCAGTACTAGATATTGCATAGTATTTGATTTGACCAACTACATATTTTACGAAAGTCATTTTGTGGCCAAGCATTTGCAAAACAGAAGGAATTAGAGGAAATCAGAAAAAGAAAAGGAAAAATCCTAGCGCCTACTGTGCCTACGGGCTCTAGTCAAACAGTGCACGGCCCAGTCCGCTAAGCCGTCATCTCCCACCTCCGGCAGCTGTCACCGCGCACGCGCCCGCAGCCGCGGATTCCCACGCGTCGGCCATCCCCCGGCTCCGCTGCCGCCGCGGTGTGGATAAGAGCATCCCCACAGACCCCCTGGCGAACCCTAGCACCTCTCCCTCCTTCCCCTCGCGCCGCTCTCTTCCTCTCTGCCATGGTCGTCTCGGCCGTCGCCGTTGCGCACTCACCCGCGTAGCCACCACCACCGCCTCGCCTCGTCGCCGTGCCAAATCGAACCGCCGACCTCGACTCCTTCCTCTCCGACAACCAGCGCAAGTCGGGAGCCACCGCAACACCAGATCGGACGCCGTCTTCTTCCTCGGCTCCGACGCATGCGGCGACGTTTCCGGCACCGTCGAGCCCTCCACGAGCACACTAAGCGCACCTGCAGGCTCACTGTAAGCCTCGCAATCTTCTCCCTCTCCCTCCCGTGTGATTCCGTCACCATAGCCGCTGTTGCCGCCTCGCCCGAGCTCGCTGCCGCCATTCATGTCGCCGCCGTGCGCTCAGCCACTGTCAAGCACGTCCGAGCTCACCGTTGAGCTCGTGGGGTTCCCAGGAACCCAACGCACACCCGCGGACGTCTTGCCGTGCCCTCTGTCACCGACCCCGCATCTGCCCGAGCTCCGGCGTCCGCTGCGGTGGTCGCCGTCGTCGTTTAGGGCCTCCCCGAGACCAACCAGTAGCACCACCTGACGCGCGGCGACGCTAGCTTTCGAATGCGCCTAGCCGCGCCCCTTCCCGTGCCTTGTAGTCGTTTTCCGGCCAAGTCCGGCGAACCCCCTCCGCGGAACGATTCGCCGGAGCAACTTCGGCGCCGTCCGCTGACGTGGCTGCCGCCTGGCCCATCTGATGGAAATATGCCCTAGAGGCAATAATAAAGTTGTTATTATTTTATTTTTCCTTGTACATGATAAAGGTTTATTATTCATGCTAGAATTGTATTGACCGGAAACTTAAATACATGTGTGAATACATAAACAAATACCGTGTCCCTAGTGAGCCTCTACTAGACTAGCTTGTTGATCAAAGATGGTTAAGGTTTCCTAACCATAGACATGAGTTGTCATTTGATAACGGGATCACATCATTAGGAGAATGATGTGATGGACAAGACCCATCCGTTAGCTTAGCATATGATCATTCTGTTTATTGCTACTGCTTTCTTGAATGTCAAATACATGTTCCTCAGACCATGAGATCATGCAACTCCCGGATACCGGAGGAATACCTTGTGTGCTATCAAACGTCACAACGTAACTGGGTGATCATAAAGATGCTCTACAGGTATCTCCGAAGGTGTCCGTTGAGTTGGCATGGATCGAGACTGGGATTTGTCACTCCGTGTTTCGGAGAGGTATCTCTGGGCCCTCTCGGTAATGCACATCATAAGAAGCTTGCAAGCAAAGTGACTAAGGAGTTAGTTATGGGATGATGTATTACGGAACGAGTAAAGAGACTTGCCGGTAACGATATTGAACTAGGTATGGAGATACCGACGATCGAATCTCGGGCAAGTAACATACCGACGGACAAAGGGAATTACGTATGTTGTCATTGCGGTTCGACCGATAAGATCTTCGTGGAATATGTAGGAACCAATATGAGCATCCATGTTCCGCTATTGGTTATTGACCGGGGAGGCGTCTCGGTCATGTCTACATCATTCCCGAACCCGTAGGGTCCGCACACTTAACGTTCGTTGATGATATAGTGTTATATGAGTTATGTGAATTGGTAACCGAATGTTGTTTGGACTCCCGGCTGAGATCCCGGATGTCACGAGGAGTCTCGGAATGGTCGAGAGGTAAAGATTTATATATGGGAAGTCATATTTTGGGTTCCGGAAAAAGGTGCAGTTTTTTCGGTATTGTACCGGGAAGCTTCCAGAAGGTTCCGAAGGATTCCAGAGGGGTCCGAAAGTTCACAAGTGGGTCCACCACGTCCCAAAGGGCTGGCATGGGCTAAGGGGAGGTGCCCTGGCCTTATTGGGCCAGGCGCACCAAGTCCTCAAAAGCCCACGCAGCTAGGGAAGGAAAAAGGGAGAGTCCTAGTAGGAATAGGATTGGACTTTGGAGTCCAAGTCCACGTGTGTACTATTCATGGTTACTGTTCATGTGTCACTATTCCTTCTACTCCAAGCCCCTACACATATATAAATAGAGGAGAGGGGGCGCCCCAAAGGATACACAACATTGTCTTAGCCGTGTGCGGCGCACCCCTCCACAGTTCCGTCCCTCGGTCATATTTTCGCAGTGCTTGGGCGAAGTCCTGCGGAGATAACATCACCATCACCGTCACCACGCCGTCGTGCTGCCGGAACTCATCCACTACCTCGCCGTCTTGCTAGATCAAGAAGTCGAGGACGTCACTGAGCTGAACGTGTGCTGAACGCGGAGGTGCCGTACGTTCGGTGCTCGGTCGGTTGGATCGTGAGGTTGTTCGACGACATCAACCGCGTTGTTCTAACGCTTCCGCTTACGGTCTATGAGGGTACGTAGACACACTCCCCCTCTCGTAGCTATGCATCTCCATGGATAGATCTTGCGTGTGCGTAGAATTTTTTTTTGTTTTCCATGCAACGTTCCCCAACAGTGGCATCATGAGCCAGGTCTATGCGTAGATGATATGCACGAGTAGAACACAAAGAGTTGTGGGCGGTGATCGTCATACTGCTTACCACCAACGTCTTATTTTGATTCGGCGGTATTGTAAGATGAAGCGGCCCGGACCAACCTTACATGTCCACGTACATGAGACCGGTTCCACCGACAGACATGCAACTTGTTTTGCATAAAGGTGGCTGGCGGATGTCTGTTTCTCCTACTTTAGTTGAATCGAATTTGACTGCGGCCGGTCCTTGTTGAAGGTTAAAACAACAAACTTGATAAATCACCGTTGTGGTTTTGTGCCGTAGGTAAGAACGGTTCTTGCTAGAAGCCCGTAGCAGCCACGTAAAACTTGCAACAACAAACTAGAGGACGTCTAACTTGTTTTTGCAGGGTATGCTGTGATGTGATATGGTCAAGACATGATGTGATATACGTTATTGTATGAGATGATCATGTTTTGTAATTTATCGGCAAACGGCAGGAGCCTTATGGTTGTCTCTTTATTGTATGAAATGCAAGCGCCATGTAATTGCTTTACTTTATCGCTATGCGTTAGCAATAGTTGTAGAAGCAATAGTTGGCGAGACGACCACGACGCAACGATGGAGATCAAGGTGTCGAGCCGGTGACGATGGAGATCATGCCGATGCTTTGGAGATGGAGATCAAAAGCACAAGATGATGGCCATATCATGTCACATATTTTGATTGCATGTGATGTTTATCCTTTATGCATCTTATTTTGCTTAGAACGACGGTAGCATTATAAGATGATCCCTTCACTAAATTTCAAGATAAAAGTGTTCTCCCGGAGTATGCACCGTTGCTAAAGTTCGTCGTTTCGAAGCACCTCGTGATGATCGTGTGTGATAGATTCTACGTTCACATACAACGGGTGTAAGCCAGTTTTACACAAGCAGAATACTTGGGTTAAACTTGACGAGCCTAGCATGTACAGACATGGTCTCGGAACACTGGAGACCGAAAGGTTGAACATGAGTCATATAGTAGATATGATCAACATGGAGATGTTCACCATTGATGACTATCCCATCTCATGTGATGATCGGACATGGGCTAGTTGATTTGGATCATGTATCACTTAGTTAACTTAAGGGATGTTAATTTAAGTGGGAGTTCATTAGTAATTTGATTAATTAAACTTAATTTATCATGAACTTAGTCTTGATAGTTTCTTTGCATATCTATGTTGTAGATAAATGGCCCGTGCTACTGTTCCGTTGAATTTTAATGCGTTCCTAGAGAAAGCTAAGTTGAAAGATGATGGTAGCAACTACACGGACTGGGTCCGTAACTTGAGGATTATCCTCATTGCTGCACAGAAGAATTATGTCCTTGATGCACCACTAGGTGATGGACCTGCTGCAGGAGCTGCTGCAGACGTTGTGAATGCCTGGCAGGCTCGAGCTGATGACTACTCGATAGTTCAGTGTGCCATGCTCTACGGCTTAGAACCGGGACTGCAAAAGCGTTTTGAACGCCACGGAGCATATGAGATGTTCCAAGAGCTGAAATTGATATTTCAAGCTAATGCCCGGGTTGAGAGATATGAAGTCTCCAACAAATTCTTTAGCTGTAAGATGGAGGAGAACAGTTCTGTCAGTGAACACATACTCAGAATGTCTGGGTACCACAACCACTTGACTCAGCTGGGAATTGATCTTCCAGTTGAGAGTGTTATTGACAGAGTTCTTCAGTCACTGCCACCAAGCTATAAAGGCTTCGTGATGAACTATAATATGCAAGGGATGGAGAAGACAATTCCCGAGCTCTTCGCGATGCTGAAATCAGCGGAGGTAGAAATCAAGAAGGAGCATCAAGTGTTGATGGTTAACAAAACCACTAGTTTCAAGAAAAAGGGCAAGGGAAAGAAGGGGAACTTCAAGAAGAACGGCAAGCAAGTTGCCGCTCCCACGAAGAAACCCAAAGCTGGACCCAGACCTGAAACAGAGTGCTTCTACTGCAAAGGGACTGGTCACTGGAAGCGGAACTGCCCCAAGTATTTGGCGGATAAGAAGGATGGGAAAGTGAGCAAAGGTATATTTGATATACATGTTATTGATGTGTTCCTCACTAATGCTCGCAGTAGCGCCTGGGTATTTGATACTGGTTCGGTTGCTCATATTTGTAACTCGAAACAGGAGCTACGGAATAAGCGAAGATTGGCTAAGGACGAGGTGACGATGTGCGTCGGGAATGGTTCCAAGGTTGATGTGATCGCCGTCGACACGCTACCTCTACATCTACCTTCGGGATTAGTTTTAGACCTCAATAATTGTTATTTGGTGCCAGCGTTGAGCATGAACATTATATCTGGATCTTGTTTATTGCGAGACGGTTATTCATTTAAGTCAGAGAATAATGGTTGTTCTATTTATATGAGTAACATCTTTTATGGTCACACACCTTTTGTGAATGGTCTATTCTTGTTGAATCTCGATCGTAGTGATACACATATTCATAATATTGATGCCAAAAGATGCAAAGTTGATAATGATAGTGCAACATACTTGTGGCACTGCCGTTTAGGTCATATTGGTGTAAAGCGCAAGAAGAAACTCCATGCGGATGGACTTTTGGAATCTCTTGATTATGAATCATTTGATACTTGCGAACCATGCCTCATGGGCAAGATGACTAAAACTCCGTTCTCCGGAACAATGGAGCGAGCTACTGATTTGTTGGAAATAATACATACCGATGTATGCGGTCCGATGAATGTTGAAGCACGCGGCGGGTATCGTTATTTTCTAACCTTCACATATGATTTGAGTAGATATGGGTATATCTACTTGATGAAACACAAGTCTGAAACATTTGAAAAGTTCAAAGAATTTCAGAGTGAAGTAGAGAATCATCGTAACAAGAAAATAAAGTTTCTACGATCTGATCGCGGAGGCGAATATTTGAGTTACGAGTTTGGCCTTCATTTAAGAAAATGTGGAATTGTTTCACAACTCACGCCACCTGGAACACCACAGCGTAATGGTGTGTCCGAACGTCGTAACCGTACTTTATTGGATATGGTGCGTTCTATGATGTCTCTTACCGATTTGCCACTATCATTTTGGGGTTATGCATTAGAGACAGCTGCATTCACATTAAATAGGGCACCGTCTAAATCCGTTGAGACGACACCATATGAACTATGGTTTGGCAAGCAACCTAAGCTGTCGTTTTTTAAAGTTTGGGGATGTGATGCTTATGTGAAAAAGCTTCAACCTGATAAGCTCGAACCAAAAGCGGAGAAGTGCGTCTTCATAGGATACCCTAAAGAAACAATTGGGTACACCTTCTACCACAGATCCGAAGGCAAGGTCTTTGTTGCCAAGAATGGGTCCTTTCTAGAGAAGGAGTTTCTCTCGAAAGAAGTGAGTGGGAGGAAAGTAGAACTTGATGAGGTAATTGTACCTTCTCTCGAATTGGAAAGTAGCTCATCAGAGAAAACCGTTCCCGTGATGCCTACACCAATAAGAGAGGAAGATAATGATAAAGATCATGAAACTTCAGATCAAGTTACTACTGAACTTCGTAGGTCGACCAGAGTACGTTCCGCACCAGAGTGGTACGGTAATCCTGTTCTGGAAGTTATGTTGTTAGACAACGGCGAACCTACGAACTATGAAGAAGCTATGATAAGCCCGGATTCCGACAAATGGCTTGAGGCTATGAAATCTGAGATAGGATCCATGTATGAGAACAAAGTGTGGACTTTGGTGGACTTGCCCGATGATCGGCAAGCCATTGAGAATAAATGGATTTTTAAGAGGAAGACAGATGCTGATGGTAATATCACTGTCTACAAAGCTCGACTTGTCGCGAAAGGTTTTGTACAAGTTCAAGGGGTTGACTACGATGAGACTTTCTCACCCGTAGCGATGCTTATGTCTGTCCGAATCATGTTAGCAATTGCCGCATTTTATGATTATGAAATCTGGCAAATGGATGTCAAAACTGCATTCCTTAATGGTTTTCTCAAAGAAGAGTTGTATATGATGCAACCAGAAGGTTTTGTCGATCCTAAAGGTGCTAACAAAGTGTGCAAGCTCCAGCGATCCATCTATGGACTGGTGCAAGCATCTCGGAGTTGGAATATACGCTTTGATGAGGTGATCAAAGCATATGGTTTTGTACAGACTTACGGTGAAGCCTTGAAAGCACATTTGCTCCCTTGGTGGTTTTGGTAATTCATAACAAGATATATCTCATTGAACTAATATCCATTCAAGATTAAGATTTCAGGATGTTCAATGATTGGCATGGCATGGACTAGAGATGTGGACCCCTCAAAATGCTAAGGACAAGAATTGGCAAAGATCAAGACTCTACATTTTTGGTTTAGTGATCCAAGATCACATTGAGTCCATAGGAAAGCCAATACTATTAAAAGGGGATGAGGTGTTGCTTAATGGTCTTTTTGCTCAAGTGCTTAGTGACAGTATTCCTAAACCCTCAACCACTATCTCTACCCAAATATGTCCTAAACCTAAAGTCCAACTCGGCCCCACCGAAATTTCCAATCCGGCCCCACCGAGTTCATCCAAGACTTAGCCACTGCCAAACCCTAACAAATCGGATCCACCGAAATGGATCTCGGTCCCACCGAGATGGCCTTGCCAACTCTCTGTAATCATTTGCATTTACTTCGGTCTCACCGAGTTTGCAAATCGGTCTCACCGAGATGGCTTGCCAAGTCTCTATTGCCTTATTGCTTCGCTTCGGTCCTACCGAGTTGATGCAATCGGTGCCACCGAGATGAGGATTGCCCTAAGCCATTGCACTTCGGTCCATCCGAGTTGTTCGTATCGGTCCCACCGAGATTCCTAAAGTTCATATCTTTTACACAGTTTGGTGCTACCGAGATGATTGTTTCGGTGCCACCGAGTTGGGTCAAAAGTGTGTAACGGTTGGATTTTGTGTGGAGGCTATATATATCCCTCCACCCCATCCTTCTCAGTAAGGAGAGCCATCAGAACGTGCCTACACTTCCACCATACATTTTCTGAGAGAGACCCACCTACTCATGTGTTGAGATCAAGATATTCCATTCCTACCATTTGAACCTTGATCTCTAGCCTTTCCCAAGTTGCTTTCCACTTAAATCCTTCTTCCACCATAGCCAAATCTATGAGGAGTGATTGAGTGCTGGGAAGACTATCATTTGAAGCACAAGAGCAAGGATTTCATCAACAACACACCGTCTATTACCTTTTGGAGAGTGGTGTCTCCTAGATTGGTTAGGTGTCGCTTGGGAGCCTCCAACCAGATGTGGAGTTGAACCAAGAAGTTTGTAAGGGCAAGGAGATCGCCTACTTCGTGAAGATCTACCCCGAGTGAGGCTAGTCCTTCGTGGACGTAAGCCATGGTGGAATAGGCAAGGTTGCTTCTTCGTGGACCCTTCGTGGGTGGAGCCCTCCGTGGACTTGCGTAGCCGTTACCCTTCGTGGGTTGAAGCCTTGATCAACGTAAACGTACGATAGCACCACCTATCAGAACCACGCCAAAAACCGCCGTGTCTTCATTGCGTTTGAAATCTCCTATCCCCTCTCTACATACATATGCAATTGCTTACTTTCCGCTGCTATACTCTTAAAATTGCATGTGTAGGGTGATGCTTGACATGTACTATTGCTAAAATCTGCCTACAACTAAAATCTGGGAAAAGGTTAAGTTTTATTTGGTCAAGTAGTCTAATCACCCCCCCTCTAGACATACTTGCGATCCTACAAGCCTGTATTTACAAGAAAGTGAGTGGGAGCTCTGTAGCATTTCTAATATTATATGTGGATGACATATTATTGATTGGAAATGATATAGAATTTCTGGATGGCATAAAGGGATACTTGAATAAGAATTTTTCAATGAAAGACCTCGGTGAAGCTGCTTATATATTGGGCATCAAGATCTATAGGGATAGATCAAGACGCTTGATAGGACTTTCACAAAGCACATACCTTGACAAAGTTTTGAAGAAGTTCAAAATGGATCAGTCAAAGAAAGGGTTCTTGCCTGTCTTGCAAGGTGTGAAGTTGAATCAGACTCAATGCCCGACCACGGCAGAAGATATAGAGAAAATGAAAGTCATTCCCTATGCCTCAGCCATAGGTTCTATTATGTATGCCATGCTGTGTACCAGACCTGATGTGTGCCTTGCCATAAGTTTGGCAGGGAGGTACCAGAGTAATCCAGGAGTGGATCACTGGACAGCGGTCAAGAATATCCTGAAGTACCTGAAAAGGACCAAGGACATGTTTCTCGTTTATGGAGGTGACGAAGAGCTCGTCGTAAAGGGTTACATCGATGCAAGCTTCGACACTGATCCGGATGACTCTAAGTCACAAACCGGATAATTTTTATATTAAATGGTGGAGCTGTCAGTTGGTGCAGTTCCAAGCAGAGTGTCGTGGCGGGTTCTACGTGTGAAGCGGAATACATAGCTGCTTCGGAAGCAGCACATGAAGGAGTCTGGATGAAGGAGTTCATATCCGATCTAGGTGTAATACCTAGTGCATCGGGTCCAATGACAATCTTTTGTGACAACACTGGAGGTTGCCATAGCCAAGGAGCCCAGGTTTCACAAGAAGACCAAACACATCAAGAGACGCTTCAACTCCATTCGTGAATATGTCAAGGATGGAGACATAGAAATTTGCAAAGTACACACGGATCTGAATGTGGCAGACCCGTTGACTAAGCCTCTTCCACGAGCAAAACATGATCAGCACCAAGACTCCATGGGTGTTAGATTCATTACTATGTAATCTAGATTATTGACTCTAGTGCAAGTGGGAGACTGATGGAAATATGCCCTAGAGGCAATAATAAAGTTGTTATTATTTTATATTTCCTTGTTCATGATAAATGTTTATTATTCATGCTAAATTTGTATTGACCGGAAACTTAAATACATGTGTGAATACATAAACAAATACCGTGTCCCTAGTGAGCCTCTACTAGACTAGCTCGTTGATCAAAGATGGTTAAGGTTTCCTAAACATAGACATGAGTTGTCATTTGATAACGGGATCACATCATTAGGAGAATGATGTGATGGACAAGACCCATCCGTTAGCTTAGCATATGATCGTTCTGTTTATTGCTACTGCTTTCTTGAATGTCAAATACATGTTCCTTAGACCATGAGATCATGCAACTCCCGGATACCGGAGGAATACCTTGTGTGCTATCAAACGTCACAACGTAACTGGGTGATCATAAAGATGCTCTACAGGTATCTCCGAAGGTGTCCGTTGAGTTGGCATGGATCGAGACTGGGATTTGTCACTCCGTGTTTCGGAGAGGTATCTCTGGGCCCTCTCGGTAATGCACATCATAAGAAGCTTGCAAGAAAAGTGACTAAGGAGTTAGTTACGGGATGATGTATTACGGAATGAGTAAAGAGACATGCCGGTAACGAGATTGAACTAGGTATGGAGATACCGACGATCGAATCTCGGGCAAGTAACATACCGACGGACAAAGGGAATTACGTATGTTGTCATTGCGGTTCGACCGATAAGATCTTCGTGGAATATATAGGAACCAATATGAGCATCCAGGTTCCGCTATTGGTTATTGACCGGAGAGGCGTCTCGGTCATGTCTACATCATTCCCGAACCCGTAGGGTCCGCACGCTTAACGTTCGTTGACGATATAGTGTTATATGAGTTATGTGCATTGGTAACCGAATGTTGTTCGGAGTCCCGGATGAGATCCCGGATGTCACAAGGAGTCTCGGAATGGTCGAGAGGTAAAGATTTATATATGGGAAGTCATATTTTGGGTTCCGGAAAAAGGTGCAGTTTTTTCGGTATTGTACCGGGAAGCTTCCAGAAGGTTCCGGAGGATTCCGGAGGGGTCCGGAAGTCCACACGTGGGTCCACCACGTCCCAAAGGGCTGGCATGGGCTAAGGGGAGGCGCCCTGGCCTTATTGGGCCAGGCGCACCAAGTCCTCAAAAGCCCACGCAGCTAGGGAAGGAAAAAGGGAGAGTCCTAGTAGGAATAGGATTGGACTTTGGAGTCCAAGTCCACGTGTGTACTATTCACGGTTACTGTTCACGTGGCACTATTCCTTCTACTCCAAGCCCCTACACATATATAAATAGAGGAGAGGGGGCGCCCCAAAGGATACACAACATTGTCTTAGCCGTGTGCGGCGCCCCCCTCCACAGTTCCGTCCCTCGGTCATATTTTCGCAGTGCTTGGGCGAAGCCCTGCGGAGATAACATCACCATCACCGTCACCACGCCGTCGTGCTGCCGGAACTCATCCACTACCTCGCCGTCTTGCTGGATCAAGAAGTCGAGGACGTCACCGAGCTGAACGTGTGTTGAACGCGGAGGTGCCGTACGTTCGGTGCTCGGTCGGTTGGATCGTGAAGTTGTTCGACGACATCAACCGCCTTGTTCTAACGCTTCCGCTTACGGTCTACGAGGGTACGTAGACACACTCCCCCTCTCGTAGCTATGCATCTCCATGGATAGATCTTGCGTGTGCGTAGAATTTTTTTTTGTTTTCCATGCAACGTTCCCCAACACCATCCTGTGCCACTGACCGCTGGGCCCCACGGCCCCATTGACCGAGTCAACTCGGCTGACTGGGCAGCCCAGGCACTGACATGTGGGCCCCCACGTGCTAATTAACTAAATTACTAAATTAAATAACCGGTTAATTTTAAATACAAATTAGCCTAACTAATGTGTCTATGACAGATGGGTCCCACTAGATAATTAGGTTAGTTAGTTAAATTAACCTCTGTTTAATTAAGTCTGTCTATGACAGGTGGGACCCACTGGTCAGATTGACCAGTCAACCGGCTGGGTTGACCCATGACGTCACCCAGACGTCATGTTGACGTCACATGTTACTGTTTCGGATAATTCGTATTTAATAATTAGAATTAATTCCAGAAAATCCAGAAAATGATTAAAATTTTGAAAAATCATATAAAATAAACCGTAACTCGGATGAAAATAATTTATATATGAAAAATGATCAGAAAATTGTGACGAATCTGAATATGCCCTCCACATACCTGACACATGCCTCTAACATACCGAACGTTGGACATTTGCTACCGAAACCGCTGGATGAATAGTGCATGACCTCAGACAAATAATTCCAAATAAATTCCTAAAACATCTAAAATATTCAGAGATGCAGTATATCACCCCTGCATATCATCTAGGCATGTCGTGCATAGTGATTGCATTTGTACGCTTGTATTTATCTGTTTCTTCCCCCTCTTCTTCTCTGGTAGACTTCGAGATCGCTGACGACCCGGGGATCGACTACACCGTTGAAGATTCCTTTTCGCCTGCAGAGCAACCAGGCAAGCAAAACCCCCTTGATCATTCCTATATCGTCCATTCCTTCTCTCTCGTGCTTGCATTAGAATTTGCTACTGCTTTTGATTGATCATATTCTGATGCATAGCCTGTTTTTGTAAACTGATATTGATACCTTACCTACTATCCTAAATGATTAGTATAGGTTGGATGGAAATCCATCGGTGGCCCCTCTTCCTTGTCCTAGTTGCCCCGCTTAGATACCAGTGCCCTGATCGATGTGATCGATGGGCTGAGACCAGCACATCACCACACACCTCCCTAAATTGCTCGACTCTGCAGAGCTAACATCGAGTGCCGAGGGTGATACCTCTTATCTCACTCCTGATGTTGCCTCTGTGGTACAGCTAGTTGGTTGTGGGTTACCGAGGGTGATTTCTCTTTCACCACCTCCAATGAAGCTTATGTCGAGCAACCCCGCAAGTGTGAATACCATCGAGGGTGATTCCTTCGGATTCACCTTGACGGATACGTCGAGAGGGAAATCCAATGAGGGTGATTTCTCGGATTCCTTCTTGATGATATGAACACATAGTTACCTGGATTTTACTACAGATACAGGATAAAGACGGGTCGACCCTGAGGGGTACCCACGAGAGATACAATTGAAAGTCGGGCGGGCCCGGAGAGCACCCGCGAGAGTTACTATGGCGGCTGGCTGTTTAGCGGTACCACCCAGGTTGTGGTGGTAGCTCCGGACTTGTCCCGACAGCCGTCACTAAAATTAATAATGCACTAATGGATTTGGGTATTGATCTGAGTTGGCCACTGGCCTATATGCACTACCACCGCGCGGGATAATGGTTTAATGGGGCCCTCGGCGCCGTATGTATCAGCCGAAAGCTCTGTCAGACGTCCAGTTCAGCATTGCGGCACGGCCGGGTCGGCACCCCAGAGGTGGTGCCTGGATCACCCTGCTCGCAACGACCCGGAGTG